>CM060254.1:26148354-27434352 GCA_030684275.1 Acipenser oxyrinchus oxyrinchus
TGTGTGTGTGTGTGTGTGTGTGTGTGTCAGTGTAGGTGCACGTGTGTGTGTGTCAGTGTGTGTGTGTGTGTGTGTGTAGTGTAGTGAGTAGTGTGTGTGTGTGTGTGTGTGTCAGTGTAGGGCAGTGTGTGTGTGTGTACTGTCAGTGTAGGGCTGTGTGTGTGTGTCCGTGTGTCTGTGTGTGTGTCAGTGTAGGGCAGTGTGTGTGTGTGCGTGTGTGCGTGTGCAGTGTGTGTGTGTGTGTCATGTGAGGCAGTGTGTGTGTGTGTGTGTGTGTCAGTGTAGGGCAGTGTGTGTGTGTGTGTGTGTGTGTGTGTGTGTGTGTGTCAGCTTAGGGCAGTGTGTGTGTCAGTGAGGGCAGTGTGTGTGTGTGTGTGTGTGTGTGTGTCAGTGTCAGGTGTGTGTGTGTGTGTGTGTGTGTGTGTGTGTCAGTGTAGGGCAGTGTGTGTGTGTGTGTGTGTCAGTGTAGGGCAGTGTGTGTGTGTGTGTGTGTGTGTGTGTGTGTGTGTGTCATGTGTGGAGCAGTGTGTGTGTGTGTGTGTGTGTGTGTGTCAGTGTAGGGCAGTGTGTGTGTGTGTGTGTGTCAGTGTAGGGCAGTGTGTGTGTGTGTGTGTGTGTGTGTGTGTGTGTGTGTGTGTGTGTGAGTGTGTGAGAGCAGTGTGTGTGTGTGTCAGTGAGGGCAGTGTGTGTGTGTGTCAGTGTAGGGCAGTGTGTGCGTGTGTGTGTGTGTGTGTGTGTCAGTGTAGGGGCAGTGTGTGTGTGTGTGTGTCAGTGTAGGGCAGTGTGTGTGTGTGTGTGTGTGTGTGTGTGTGTGTCAGTGAGGGCATTATATCAAAGTGTTTGCAACTTCTCCATGCAGGCATTATCTCTCATTGATTCTGTTCCCACGTGTTACCATCACACAATCTCTCTTTACCATTTATAATGTTTCTAATGCTAAGTTTCCATCAGCATCATGAAATCAGTCTGTAAAACTGACTTCCTTATCAAACGGGGCAGGCTTAACACTGGCTGTCCGATCTGCAGTCTGCAATGCAATCTGCATTCTGCAACAGGGGTTTGGTCACTCTATTACTAATAGGGAACAACAGTGAGACACCTTCATCGAAAAATAAAAGACTGCTGTTCTACGTCCTGTCAGCCCAATCGTCAAATCCAGAGCAGAAAGATAGAAAATAAAAATCGCTTGTCTCTTCGTGACCGGTCATTCGTTTTTAATAAGCAGACAACACCGGCACCATCGCGACAGATTTTACGAAAATAGATATTGGTTTTCCAAAGCGTTTACTCTAGTCTTTAATTAGCGGCTGTTTTATGAAACGGGGGAAAAAACACCCGTTCATTTTTGCAAAACTAGAACCAAACACCTACGTGATATATTTCTAATGGCGCGTTTACAATGGGCGTTTTTAGGACGGCTTTGGGTCGTCTCGGGTCTTTTTTTTTCCTGCAGTGTAAATGTAAACCACCCGGAAGTTGGTTATTTATTCCCGGTTCCTTATTTGTGATGTAGTTGACAAAGCAGCGTGTCCTTTTTCTGTGTGTTTTAACTCACTTACACATCTTGCTCAATTAATATATTGCTACTATTTAAAAAATAGTCGCTCCTTCTTTAAACAAAAAAAAACGAAAATATTAATAACAAATCTGTAACAGCAGCCTTACTCACTAAATATCGAGGTATCCCTAGATAGCTTATCGTCTCCTCTTTGCAAAAACAATTTTAGTGAGCAAGCCGTACCCACGATCAGCAGCACCCCAAAGTGTAGCCCATTATAACCAATACAGAACGAATGGGGCACGTCTTTGATGCCCATTTGCCCCTATAGACGGCTTTCACTAAAATTGTTAGTGTTTTTCAAAAGAGGAGACGATAACCTATCTAGGGATAGCTCGATATTTAGTGAGCACGCCGTCTAAGGGGGGTAAATGGGGCGAAACAAGCGGGTAATATTGGGTACAGCTATGCTGCTGATACAGATTTGTTATTAATATTTTCGTTTTTATTTTTTTAAAGAAGGAGCGACTATTTTTTAAATAGTTGCAATATATTAATTGAGCAAGATGTGTAAGTGAGTTAAAACACACACAAAAAGGACACGCTGCTTTGTCAACTACATCGCAAATGTGGAAGTTAACAATGTGAGACATAGACTTGAGTTTGAAAAAAATTATGTACGTGACAGAAAGTCTGTGTATGTAAGTAAGAGAGTACAATAGGTCTTTTATTTCTTCAGAATGTTCTAGCTGTCACTCTCTGTAACTGCAAGTTGCTAAGAAACTAGATAAACATTTTGCTTGCTTCTTCACTTTTCTTACACAATGCAAAGTACTAGCCACTGCTGATAGAAATACAAGGTTACTATAAGAATCCTATTAAAATGTGATTGGTACAAGTAGAATACTTGTAAAGACTTGATTGGTTACTGCCTTATGTAGAATCGTTCCTGTTTAGCTATATAAACTCCTTGTTTCTGCCTGTGAGCAGAGAACTCATGGGTTACTAGAAGAACTTATATTCAGTTGCCTTCTGATTGTCTCTCCCTGCAATTGCTGGAATGTTAATAAAGTGCACTGAATAACTTTGGATCTAAATTTAGACTGAGATTATGATTTCCATTACATGAGAGTAGATGTTAACACTTCATGCTGATTTGAACTTGGCTCTCGCCAAGATAAGCACCAACTAAGACGTAGCTTCACAGTAAACTAATGTGATCCATATGTGTCTCCATCCATTTGCGCTTCCTTCCATATGATGATGTAGATATCCTTCTGTCTGGTGTTGATGGCTGAAGTGTAATGCTGGCTCCAGGGATCAGCTTATTTTGCCTCCCTAAGCATCAGCACACAACGGCTGCGATGCTGGCTCCGGGATCAACCATAGTGCGGTCTCCCCAGCGCATCAGCATGACAGCCGTCTGGATTGAGCTAAGTAGGTACATCTCTGGGGTCTTCAAGTGGCACCTTCCATCCTCGGTGTTTCGTCGACTAGCCCACGACACCTCAAGAGGGCTCGACGGTGATTCTGGCGTCCCAGCATCACCCCCTCCGCCCCCACTCAACTCAGCCCAGCTTACTTACCTGTATATCAGCCTTTCTTTCTTTCTATTGTGCTTGAGATCCCCAGCCAGAATCTTTCCGTCTCAACCACAGCCAGTTGCTGCTCCTCTCTGCTGCTTCAGATAAGTTCTTCACTGTGCGACGCAACTCTTGGCCATTGAATCCGACATCTCTGAGAAACCGGGTTGTAGAGTGTGCCACAAATCCTCGACATCCCACTTCCACTGGGTAAACCCAGACTCTCCATCCTCGCTGTTCCGCTTCAGTGGCTAGTTGAGCATACCGCAGTTTCTTCCTCTCATACGCCTCATCTACAGCATCCTCCCATGGCACTGTTAACTCCACCAGGTGAACAAGGCGTGCTGATCCAGACCACAAGACAATATCTGGTCGAAGGTTTGTGGTGGCAATCTCAGGTGGAAAAATAAGCCGTTGACCAACATCCGCCAGCATTTTCCAGTCTCTAGCAGCTTCCAGTTGTCCTGGGCGAGGATTGGTTTTAACACCTTTTCTTGGTGGTTGCTCTCCTGGGCGGAGGAATGTTGTCTTTTGTGTGTAATGTTTTGATGGAACAGGTGTTTATTCTTCCACAAAAATAAGGAACCAGGAATAAATAACCAACTTCCAGGTGGTATAATGTAGTAAGTGTTAAATGTAAAAGTACTAATGTAGCCTGACTACGCCAGAGTGGAGACCACTCACTAAGTACGGGGGCAATTTGTAACATGTTTTTTTCTCCTTTAAAAAAAAACAGAAGTGAAAATGTGACCTCTTGTTCCCATTTCTGTGACCAAGCAGGTGCACAGCTTGTTATGCAGAATTGAAGATTTATAGCTTTTTAGTTTTGCACTTCAGTTTGGACACTTTTTTTAAACTCAGCTATATCTCTTTTAAAATTTCTTTTAAATGTTATTGATTAACTTTCTTACGCTGTTGTTAAATAAATCACCAACAGTCTTTTACACTTCCTAAAATACTGAGTTAGATTTTGTATTAGGCCCATAGTAATACATTATTTGAAACTTGCTTGTCAGAGGGAGAACAGAGAAACCCAACCCCTCTCGTAGCACACACAAGCACTGTGTTTCTGCAAACAATTTGAAACAGAAGCTAAACTTCAATAGAAGTTACTGCCCTTGCCCAATAGATTAGATTAATAAGTGAGAATGGGATTTCTGTATACTGGTGGATGGGAGGAGAGGAAGGTGCTTTTAAAAACCATGACAGCTACTGCAAAGGACTTTGAATAGAATACAGAGGAGATCAAAAATAAGAGGACAATTTGTCTGTCTTTTATACATGAGAATCAAGGACTATTTCAAAGCTTGGATCTCAATTGCATTGAAATTACCTTCTACACTGGGGGTTGGTCCCTCCATTCCTGGTCTTTGTTCCAACCCTATTCTGAACCAAGTAAACCTCCATCCAGACCCTGAAGTAGTTAATTAGCTCATTTGACCTGTTAAACCTGGAGTGGAATTGCCCTCCAGGACCCGGAATGGACAGCCCTGTTCTATACAGTTGTTGTTATTTGATAAGAATGGCAGCCCCACTTTAATCCCAGCCACTGTGGAGATCTGATTAAATAACACCACAGCACAGACCATTACGAAATGCTGCTTTTATTTGATGTGATGCACCCCTCAGGTCCATCTCCAACAGACCCCCAGCCAGGGGGATTTACAAACGCGTTGTTCCCCAGATGTTTTGAATGTAGAAAAGAAGACAGTTCCTTCAAGGGTGACGGGTCACTAAAGAGGAACTGATAAAGTCTTTATTAATGATGCGCAACACATCACACAGGAAGAACAACGCGCAATATCAGCATCGGAAACAGATGTCGTTTATTATGCAACAAACACATTCATAGTGGTCTTCAGAATCAGAAAAGAAGATTGCAGTGGGAACAGTAACAACTTTTCTGAGCACAAGTTGAAGCTTTCTCACGAAATCCGAATATTGTGATAACAGCAAGGTCCTCTGTTTACAGTGCTTGACAAAGAGGTGGATTTGATCATTTGATAAGCAGTAGCTAGGTTTTAGAGCATTTTACAGCACTGATAAATCCACCTGGATTGCATTAACTACTTACTTCAAGGGTAGTATAACCATGTACAAGTGGTTGACGCACTTCAGAGGGATGACCATTGCTGTAAAATGCTCTAATCAAAACGAGCCCCCGTGAGGTAAAGGTGGGTTGTAGTGACCTCCTGGAATAACGCAAGCCCTGCTGTAGACTTGCACACACTCAGGGTGGGACTGCCTGGTTTTAAGACTTTACCTCCCTTCAGTTTGATTCAAATATGCCCTGGTGAGTGGCTAATTTCTTGCCTGTCTGAGCTGTGAGATTATGAATCTCATGTTATTTTATCAACAGAGACTTCAGTTCTAAAATGTGCTTTCTCACCTAACCTTTTTACTTTGTCTTTATGTAAACTGCCTCACTTTTTACAGTATAGATGGATCATCTGCAGTTTGAATGAGCAGAACCGTGTCTGGTACTCTGCAGTGCTGTCCCCCAGTTCTCATTGGGAACATCCCTCTGTGTCTCGTATTTGCTGGACATTGTGCATGTTACACATTTCAAGGTAGCAGGGTTGTGTTGCTGTTTTGTTTTTGGAATTATAATTATATAATCCTTTCAGAAAAAAAAGTGATAATAACAAATTATCCCACTTATTTAAATGATTTAAAAACCTTCAGTTTTACGTGAAATCACTTTGCGTAAAGTGTTGAGACGAATGTGTTCATTTTGGCGTCCAATATCTATAATAAATGTTGATGCAAAGACTTAGCAAAAATGTACCTTTACATCTATTGGGTACAGTAATTAACTCAGACCAGTTAAATGGCAAAAATTAAAAAAAAAAATACAAAAATAAAGTACTGTTCTGAAGTCGTTTTATCATCATTTCGGTGCCTTGTGTTTGTTTTCAAATGGAATAAAAGACTTCCTTAAATGCAATAAACAATTATCAGAAAACAGCGCCAGGAAATAAAGAGCTAGATTCTAAAGCTTTTTAATGCAAGTTTTCATCTGAAAAATGTTTTCAAAGGTGAAACACACCCAGTCGCTCATGATTTTTTTCATAACCATTTGAAGTTAAGATATTTAGCCCAAATGGTCCCGTTTTGTAAAGGTTTTAAAAGCATTCTACTTTGTCAAATCACAGCAACTGTGAGTAAAGTGCCAAGGCGCTGAAGCTTTAATCAATGACAAGATCAGACATCAAGTCAGCTATCCCCACTGCTGCCTGCTTCATTACCATGTGCTTATTGCCCTCCTGCAGCATTCTCTTCAGGCTGGCCCAGAAGACCTGCTGTTTCCTCTCCTCCTTGGGCCACTCCAGGTAGGTCTGCTGCCTGAGCAGGGTCCGCAGCTTCATGAACTTCCTGGGCAGGGAGTCTGCAGGAATGGGCTCCAGCAGGATGAAGACCAGGGAGTCCTGCTGGATACTGAGCGCCCGGTGCTGGGCGAAGAAGAGCTCGTAGTTACACCACTCGCTCTGGATGAAGCTCTGGGAGAGCACGAACAGGGTCTTGTAGCTGCTCTCCACACAGTTGATGATGTTGTCGATGATCCAGTCTCCGGGCACAAAGTCACGCTCGTGGATGCAAAGGCTGAAGCCCGCCTTCTCCATGTTGGGCGCAAGCTGCTTGTCCACCCAGTTGGAATCATGCTGACTGTAGGAGATGAAGGCATGGTAATGGAAAGATGCATTCGCCAGCCTCTCAGTTTCCTGGCTGCTCCTCCTTTTGACCCTGATCCACACCCAGAGCATCTTGAGGTACCAGGCTCCATCACAGGCATAGAAAGTGAGGCTCAGAACCAGGACAACAGCAAGCGTGACAAGGACTGCAATGGCAGCTTGGATCCACGGCTCACAGGCTACTCTGCCTGGCTGGTACTCTTCTAGTAACATCCCGTTACAGTTCAGGAGGGTAGCTGCAGGTGTACTCGCGATGGCCAATCGGGCAGAAGCCTCTTATCAAGAGTGGTCACAAACCAATAGGAGTCACACTTGCAGCTGAATGGCTCGTGCCCTGCTTTTAATTCCTTGAGCCCAGGCAGCCCTTTTAAGGAATCTTGGCTGATGACACTTATGGCGTTGTGGTCCACATGCAGCACCTCTACACTGGGTGCCCAGAGATCAGCAGGCAAGACCTGGAGGCCATTGGAGCTCAAGAAGAGATGTGTCAAGTTGGGCAGGCTGGAGAGCATGTCCTTTGTCAACACTGAAATGCCTGTCTTGGAGAGGTCCAGACTTCTGAAGTGTGGAGAGAGGTAGTTGAAGACAGAGTTGCCCAGGTTGTTGTTACTCAAGATGAGGTTGGTCAAGTGCGAAGGCCAAGAGCACTGGCCTTCAAGCTCAATGGAGTTGGAGCTCAGGTCCAGAGTTTCCAGGGCTGTCATCTGCTGAGTTTTTTGGGAGATGAAGCACAGCTTCTTGAACCTGTTCTTGCTCAAGTTAAGTTGCTTTAAAGCTGGGAAGACGTTGATGTAGGAGCACCCAGGCCACCAGAAGCCATTGTATGTTAAGAGATTGTTGGACACATCTAGTACCTCCAGAGAGGGCAGAGAGGACATCAAGTTGCAGGGTGAGATGTTCATCCCTGAGCCAGAGAACTTCAGGTAGGTCAACTGGGAATAACAGGTCACATTGATGCTGAACTTTGGATATCTCATTTGGTAGTGCAAGATACCATCCAAAATGATTGCTTTTAGGTTAATTGCGTGTTTTCCTGAATCACAGTCCAGATGAAGCTCTTCGGTATCTTCATTATAAGTGATGTTAAGGAAAGCAGTGACTTGGATTGGAGAGCTATAGAGATTCTGGAGAAACATATATAAGACTGAGCTGTTGAACCAGGTGTCCACGAAAGTGATGTTCTTCAAGGATCTCAGACCTTTGAGACCCTTGAATGGGTCACTGGAGATGTTACAATATCTGGGGAGAAATTTGACCAGCACTAAACTCTCCACTTGTGTTCTTTGAAGGTCCTTGAGAATGTCCTGGAACATCGAGACGCGTTCACAGAATGGCATGATGAGTGTCACTTTGCGTAGAGATGGGATTTGGGTGAAGGAACCAGACTCGTAACTTTGCAAGCCCTCCCCGTACCCTAGACTCAGGTGTCTTAAAGGTATATTCTGCACAGGGGCGAAATCAGTGTAGTTAACGGATGTGGTGTATGGGCTTCCCAGAGCAAGAGAAAAGAGGAACTCCATATTCTTAAATGAGCTTCCCAGGGCGTAACTTCCATAGAGGTTGCTGGAAACATCAAGGACCCGAAGAGCGGGGAGCGACAGGTCTGGGATGGCCTTCAGGAGGCTGTAGGAGATGTTGAGGCCCTCCAGCTTGGAGTTGTTTAGGAAGGCTGTGGGGGAGATGTACTCCAGGGGGTTGTGGTGGAGCTCCAGGATGCAGAGGTCGGGTAGGGCTGCTAGGTCTTCATCGCTGACCCTGGTGATGTTGTTATGGGACAGGTCCAGGTACTGGGTGCTGGGAGACAGGTCTGGTGGGATTCTGGTGAGCTGCTGGTTCGAGAGGTCCTGCGTGTGCTGCTCTGTGATGGAGCATGTCAGGTATCTTCCATTTTTCTCTTCTTTATTGATCCCGTTGACTCCCCAAACCACAGAAGACAAGAGAGTGGCAAAGCAAATGAAGGGGCTCATCCTCCTGGAAAGCAGATAAATAATCTGGTAAATATGTTATTCCCAAATACCATAGGAGGTTATATGGTAACGATCAGGGTATCAGTAATATTAAAATTGTCAGAAAAATCTAAAGTAACAAGTTCAGGACACAGAATTTTCAATAAACAAACAAACGTATAGTGTATTGTACCAGACCAATACAGGTATCAACACCAAAATATTGCAAAGACTTATAAACCCCACCACTATCAGACAGCACAAAAGATAACTAATTCATGTTGACTTCTTCCTTATGTAACTGAATACATACCATAGGAAGCTCAATAGTGGGCTGTATGGTCCGGTGGTTAAAGAAAAGGGTTTGTAACCAGGAGATCCTCATTTCAAATCCCGGCTCGCTCCCTGACTTACCGTGTGTGACCCTGAGCAAGTCACTTAACCTCCTTGTGCTCCGTATTTCGGGTGAGACATTGCTGTAAGTGACTCTGCAGCTGATGCATAGTTCACACACCCTAGTCTCTGTAAATCGCCTTGGATAAAGGCGTCTGCTAAATAAACAAATAATAATAGTCCAAGTTGCATCCTCCAAATGGGAATATTTTAGGCAGATCTTACCCCAAGAATGAAATATGGTACAGCTGAGAAACTTCCTCGGTGAATTGCCCAAAAAAAGGAAAGTCCATAAAAAACAGAAAAGGAAAAAATATATTCGCCAGGAAAGTGAAAACAATAATCCAGATCTGGCTCAGCAAACTATTTAGCTAAATAATTCAAGTTTTAGTTTTTTCAGAAAAGGCTTTTAATTAAACGTTTCTATTTTTAAGAACGGAACAGAGAGGCGGAATTTCAAATTACATCACCAATCGCTATGGAAAGCAGACAAATAAAAAAGCTGATATCTGAAATGTATTTATACTATATTTGTTCTTCTTTTGTCGCAGTACTTCCAATATACTTGAAGGTGTAACATGCCTGTATATTTGAATTATATCTATTTGGTATTTGTATTATTATTAGTAGTGGTAGTCATAGTAGCATTAGTATTATTATTACTATTATTATTACACATGGTGAATGATTCTTTTCCTATAAACTTCAGTATTTTACAGTCTTATCATACATGGCAGTGGTGTGAGACCCGTGTAGAATAAGGCTGATGATAAAGCGTCTTCTAACCTGCAACCCGACCCAAACCCGTGTTTGTCCTTTACCTACTGCCTGCGTCAAGTCACTCTCTCACACTCTTACATTCACACACAGATATCTCTACCATTCTCCACGGATTGAGTTTACACAATAGGCTATACAGCGTGGTAGCTTTTTCTAGTGGTCTGAATATATTTTAACATTGTAACATTAACTATCTCTAATTACTTTACTATAAAGTACCTGTCTATTCCTTTCGTGCCACCAGTTGAAAGGGAGCTACGCCTGTGCTTTCGCAGAGAGTTTTGTGGCTGTCGTTCACAAAAACATAATCAGGTTTTACAAGCAACGGATCCAGTCACATGTTTATTATTTTCATTCACTACGATTCCAAAAGAATTCCACACTGTTTTATTGATTTACCTCTTGCACTGTATTATCCACTAAACCCTGAGCTATCTTTTGTTTCATAGGCGGCACGAGAGTCTTTCGTTTGGGGAGGCCATTCCACACTTTTCCCCCTGCATTTATTGAACCCAACGATGTACAGTAAGATACACGCACTATATATATATATATATATATATATATATATATATATATATATATATATATATATATATATATATATACACACACAGTGTCTTGCAAAATTTCATTCTGTTTGATATTTAATTTTAAAACACTGAAACTCAAAATCAATTATTGTAGGGTGACATTGGTTTTATGTTGGGAAATATTTTTAAGAAAAATAAAAAAACTGAAATATCTTGCTTGCATAAGTATTCAACCCCCACACATTAATATTTGGTAGAGCCACCTTTCGCTGCAATAACAGCTTTAAGTCTTTTGGGGTAAAGACTGTACACAGTGTCGGAGTGATTTTGGCCCATTCTTCTTGGCAGAGTTGCTCCAGGTTGTTCAGGTTGGTTGGACGACCCTTTATGCTATTTGAGAAATAGTTACAGACGAGTAGGCTTCAAGGACAGAAAACGTTTTAGGTGATTCAAATTCAGACCCGAAAATAATTTTTTTGATCCGAACTGCAAATCGCGAAAAAGTTCACATTCAGACCCGAACCCGACCCGCTTTTGCAGTTCACCCGCGGGTACCCCACCTTATGCAGGACTCTATGAGGCAGTGCAGACTGATAGACTGAAGTTTTAAACTGTACCTATAAGGCTGTAATCGTATCTCGGATTTGTGATGACATTGATAATTTGCTTGAGCTAGCGCTCTCATGATGTGTTACCAGAAACCCTTGATAGAATCACAGCCTTATTTGGGTGAACATTATTCCTTATATGTGTATATATATATATATATATATATATATATATATATATATATATATATATAATGATAAATAACATGTTATATATAATTATAAATAACATGCAACCTACATATCTATAAATTAAATAAGAAATGTAACTTTACCTAAAATATTGCATTTGTTTTAAAAAACAGTGTGCTTATTAATTTAACTATATAGTTTCTTGTATGCCCTTTAGTTACACTGTAAGGCTATAATATTGGTAGGTGCACCTGTAGCAATGGGATAGTGACTTCACTGCACACATTGAGCTCTGAGTCCCTTAGCAAGGGGTCTCTATGGAAACATGTGGATTAATATCCACATGCATGCCTATCGTACAGCTGTAGATTGTCACTTTTTTTTTTGCTTCTTGCTTTTGAATAATCAAGTCTTGATTTGCGTCCATTACTGATATCCGGTTAATTGCGGACTGCACCTCTCAATACTATCCTTTCTATTATTTGGCACATTTTCTAACAGAACCAACATTAAGGATGTGTTACCTTGTCACGTTTCAATTGGCATGCAATAGAAAATACTTGAACGGCAGAAAGTCAACCATCAATTGACATAAAGAAATCCCCGTAAAACACAGCAAGACCCTTCTCTTAAACACCCTCCCGACAAACTGAATCTAAAATACAGTATGGCGCCACATTACCTGTGTGCTGGGCTAAGCGCAGCTCTCAGATGTTTGGATGCTCGTGCATATTACTGGTAATCCAATGGAATTAGTTGCTGTCTTCCACATAAAGACTTTAGCAAAATAACACCAAGTTAGTACCAGAGGCTTGACTCCCTCAAAGACTTTCTCTTACTGCTTATGCAAATTTGAATTGCAATGAGAGCAACTGATTTGTGATGCCTGGGGGGGGGGGGGGGGGGGCACAGTTAGAAACACAGGGTTTGGGTCTAAAGTCTGTCTCGCACAATAAAAAGATGTGATCACCCCAGTTTGGTAACACCAGACAATACGTAATGCACTGTTTAGTGTCGGGCAGCCTATTCCATGGGTCAACGAAGCAACAGGTCCCTTATAAACGTTTGCCACGGGATTTTTGCAGGTTATTTTTGCAGTTTTACCATGACTGACACTTCCTGGCTTCGCCTGTCCCATCTGCAAGAACATGTTTAAATTAGAGAGGAGGTGTGGTTAAAAGCTATGTAAGCCAGCCTCCACCCTGGTATACTGGTGCTGTGACCTGGATTGCAAAGATGGGCTGCAGCCGATCACTGAGATTGAAGAGGGGAGATGGACCGGGCAGCGCTGTGTGATGCACTGCCTTACAGATTCTGTCCTCTACCAGTGAGATGGGATGAGGTTAAAAGCTCCATAACCACAATGCAGATGAGCCCGGCTCTTTTGCACTGTGGTTAAGACACCCGCTTGCGGTGCGCAGGGTTGCCAGTTCACACCCAGCCTCCTCTCTGTTACACCGGCCTCTCAGGTTTGCCACACCTCCAGACTGTTCAGAAGACCCCTCCCAAAAAGAGGTCCCAACCAGAACAATCTTGAAAGCACAGCACAGAGGAGTGAGATGGAGAGCCAACACTGTGCTGTAGCAGTTCATGTATTTGTTTGAACAAATCCGGTTCCCTTTTTGTATGTGGATTTCTCTTTCCGAACAGACTCCAGTTCCGGGTTTTCAACAGGAAGTGAGCGTTTAGTAATCTGCTTGGTGTAATTATGTCTGTACAGTTAAACTGAAGCAGTCATTGGAACTGTGACAAAGTGTGAGTGTAATCGAAGGTGGCTCTATCAACACCATAACTGCTACATTCATAGTCTTTTCCTAATTCTGGCTTATGAATGTATTGCACCTCTGTTCAGTGCTCCCCCTCACAGTGTTAAAGGCAGCACATACCACGTTAAACAGGAAGCAGAAGGCTGTTTAAGGAGGCAATAAACAGGAACCGATACTGGGGACGCTAACAAGCGTTTAGAAAAATCTTCAGAATGCATGGATTACAATAAACACATTGAAAAGCCAAGAGCAAGAACATAGTAAAGCAATCCCACTGCCCCACCCCATAATGATGTGCAAATCCTTTTCTCCTCATCTAAATATACTAACACTAACCCTTCTTCTAACCCTCTTTCATGTACATTTAGAAATGCTCGTTGGCAGCCTCTAATTACAGTTACCATATGACTCCATGTAGACCAGGACAGTTCATGTTGTTCAGTTCACACCCCAATGCATTCTGGTATGTTCTACCTGTCTCGGGTGCCTTTCACAGCAGGACTACACTTCCCAGAATGCACCAGGGGCACATGAGTTGTTTAAATAGCACCTGTTGAAACGTTTCGAAGGCTTTTTCATTGACTGAATGCAAGAGCTCCACTCTCAGTGACAGTGCAAGTGTAGTTGCTGCTGATAGGTTCCAATGACGATGTAACTTCACAATGCAAACAAAGTCACAGGGGACTGACCAAGAAAATATTTACTGACTCATAATAAAAATAAGAAGAATAAACTAATGATTGCTGCTTCACCTGAAACGCCACCTTTACTTGGCTTAGTTTCAAGATACAGTTTGATACAGTATACAATGAGACGCTATAGGAGTGCTGCTTGCTGGCTGTGGCATTGTGGACTAAGTGAAACCATTAGTTGTAGTACCTGGAGCCACAAGGCTGCAGATGCATGCCCACATAACCCCAAACACATATATAGTGTGCAAGCTGGCTGACCCTGTGCTTTCTATATAAATAAAATCCTGAGGGCACTAAAATCTACATTATCATTTCCTGAAAATGTCCCATAGTAAAAGCACAGCAAAGTGTAATGAAGCACAGTGAAAGCATGGTAAACCAACCCTTATTTTACTGTATGTTGTGTTGATTGAATAATCCAGTATGTATTTCTATTGACACTGGTCTAACTTCCTACTTGTAGTAAACACTTCCCTTTTCCATGATCTGCTCTGTGTTTCAAGGAAGTTCATGGAGAAGTTAGTTGAGTCTCTGTTTGCTTCCATGCGGATTCATCTACAGGGAGCTCCTGGACTCCAGATCTTCAGCTAGCAAGCGCAGCGCGTCAGGTAACACAAAGCATTGCTTTATTTCTGTTGGTGACTCTTTCTGGAATTCTACAATCAGCAACAGATACTAAGAGATTTATCTAAGAGTACATACATCACATACACAATGTAGTGACAGGATCACAGTGAAGCATTGAGTGAGAAAATCAGGTTCAAGAACACATTTTTACAAGCAGCCCAAGTGCGGGATATCTGTTACTTTTTTTACAACAAAAATTGATTTCTGCAATGGTGTCTAGTTCAGTATGTTATCATTTAATGTTGTATCAATCTTGCTACCATTGCAGGAAAGCATAGTAACTGTACATAGATGCATTATTACAAAGAACTACATTATATATAGGGCTTCTGTTTTTCAGGTTTTATTAATTGTATTTTTAGCTATTTTCAAGTTTTATGTTAATGTTTTTTTTCGGGGCTTTCGTTTTTGATATACTGTATGAAATGAATGTTTTCAGTTACTTTCCAAAATGCTTGAGCATTTTTTTTTTTTGTGTCAAATTATGTATAGTAGTAACTCGACAGTACTTGCACACTTAAGTTGTACCTTCTTTCCTTTGCTGTCTTCCACAACGAAATCCCTATGGTCACAGGCACATTCGTCTGGGGTTTGTGTGTGTAGGCATTTTTGTACATTTCGCCACAACTCTGTTTTAAATCCTCCATATTTTAACTGTAATACAGCTTGAAATCCCGCTAACAAGCCTCCATCCTGATTGTAATCTCGTTTTAAATCTCATGGCGGAGTCTCCAATAGAAATGTAGGAATGTGCTGTCATTCAGTAGTTGAGGCGGGTTTAAAGTATTGAGAACGAATCAATGAATTGAATTGATTCAATATGAATTGATTAACCATTTCCACAGTTTTTCCGGTGTTTTCTGGTGTTTATTGGCTAGCCACAGATTTCATTTTTTTTGTATCAGGGGTGTTTTATTGGTTAAAACCGTAAATCAGAAGCCCTAATTATATATCTGCTAACACAGTCAGAGGTACCATGTCGGAGTTTTGTCTCAGGCTAAACAAATTCATTATTTAAAAATTCAGGGTCATATTGTTAGTTTGTACAACATTGCATTCAGTTACTTTGTACAAATCTGGTGCTCAAACACAATGAGATATTTTAAGATGATACCTTATTTGGCGAAGATTTCATAATTAGCGCTACTTTACTGTACAGTTTGGTCTGCATCATGTTAATACCACAGGAACCCAGGGAGTCATGAATATGGCAAATATCTTCATTATATTTTATAGAACATTGATTTGATTTCATATGTGGCTTTCTTATAAAGTTTTAACTGTGTGTGTCAGATCTGCAACCTTCATATGTTACATACAGTGATTGGTAATCTGTAATCTCTACAGCCTCCTATTGTATTTGGGAACAACATATTTTATTTACCAGATTATTTATCTGCTTTCCAGGAGGATGAGCCCCTTCATTTGCTTTGCCACTCTCTTGTCTTCTGTGGTTTGGGGAGTCAACGGGATCAATAAAGAAGAGAAAAATGGAAGTTACCTGACATGCTCCATCACAGAGCAGCACACGCAGGACCTCTCGAACCAGCAGCTCACCAGAATCCCACCAGACCTGTCTCCCAGCACCCAGTACCTGGACCTGTCCCATAACAACATCACCAGGGTCAGCGATGAAGACCTAGCAGCCCTACCGACCTCTGCATCCTGGAGCTCCACCACAACCCCCTGGAGTACATCTCCCCCACAGTCTTCCTAAACAACTCCAAGCTGGAGGTCCTCAACATCTCCTACAGCCTCCTGAAGGCCATCCCAGACCTGTCGCTCCCCGCTCTCCGGGTCCTTGATGTTTCCAGCAACCTCTATGGAAGTTACGCCCTGGGAAGCTCATTTAAGAATATGGAGTTCCTCTTTTCTCTTGCTCTGGGAAGCCCATACGCCACATCCGTTAACTACACTGATTTCGCCCCTGTGCAGAATATACCTTCAAGACACCTGAGTCTAGGGTACGGGGAGGGCTTGCAAAGTTACGAGTCTGGTTCCTTCACCCAAATCTCATCTCTACGCAAAGTGACACTCATCATGCCATTCTGTAAACGCGTCTCGATGTTCCAGGACATTCTCAAGGACCTTCAAAGAACACAAGTGGAGAGTTTAGTGCTGGTCAAGTTTCTCCCCAGTAATTGCAACATCTCCAGTGACCCATTTGAGGGGCTCAAAGGTCTGAGATCCTTGACGAACATCACTTTCGTGGACACCTGGTTATACAGTTCAGTCTTTGTCAAGCTGATCAGGAACTTGTTGTTCTCTTCACTCCAGACGTTCACTTTCCGTAACATCACTTATAAAGAAGACACCGCTGACGGGATTCAATTCCATGGCATTCCTGGTTACAACCTCTCAGTCAGTATAAAGGCAATCATTTTTGACTCTGTTGAGCACTACAGGTACAAGTTCCCTACAATTAACATCAGCGTTGATCTCTGTGCCCAGTTGACCTACCTGAAGTTCTCTGGCTCAGGGATGATCATCTCACCCTGCGACTTGATATCCTCTCTGCCCTCTCTGGAGGTCCTAGATGTGTCCAACAACCTCTTAAAAGACGCTGGCTTCTGGTGGCATGGGTGCTCCTACACCAAAGTCTTCCCAGCTTTAAAGCAGCTTAACTTGAGCAAAAATAGGTTCAAAAAGCTGAGCTTCATCTCCCAGAAGACCCAGCAGATGAGAGCCCTGGAAACTCTGGACCTGAGCTCCAACTCCATTGAGCTTGAAGGCCAATGCTCCTGGCCTTCGCACCTGACCAACCTCATCTTGAGTAACAACAACCTGGGCAATTCTGTCTTCAACTACCTCTCTCCACACTTCAGAAGTCTGGACCTCTCCAAGACAGGCATTTCAGTGTTGACGAAGGACATGCTCTCCAGCCTGCCCAACTTGACACATCTCTTCTTGAGCTCCAATGGCCTCCAGGTCTTGCCTGCTGATCTCTGGGCACCCAGTGTAGAGGTGCTGCATGTGGACCACAACGCCATAAGTGTCATCAGCCAAGATTCCTTAAAAGGGCTGCCTGGGCTCAAGGAATTAAAAGCAGGGCACGAGCCATTCAGCTGCAAGTGTGACTCCTATTGGTTTGTGACCACTCTTGATAAGAGGCTTCTGCCCGATTGGCCATCACAGTACACCTGCAGCTACCCTCCTGAACTGTACGGGATGTTACTAGAAGAGTACCAGCCAGGCAGAGTAGCCTGTGAGCCGTGGATCCAAGCTGCCATTGCAGTCCTTGTCACACTTGCTGTTGTCCTGGTTCTGAGCCTCACTTTCTATGCCTGTGATGGAGCCTGGTACCTCAAGATGCTCTGGGTGTGGATCAGGGTCAAAAGGAGGAGCAGCCAGGAAACTGAGAGGCTGGCGAATGCATCTTTCCATTACCATGCCTTCATCTCCTACAGTCAGCACGATTCCAACTGGGTGGACAAGCAGCTTGCGCCCAACATGGAGAAGGCGGGCTTCAGCCTTTGCATCCACGGCGTGACTTTGTGCCCGGAGACTGGATCATCGACAACATCATCAACTGTGTGGAGAGCAGCTACAAGACCCTGTTCGTGCTCTCCCAGAGCTTCATCCAGAGCGAGTGGTGTAACTACTGAGCTCTTCTTCACAGCACCGGGCTCAGTATCCAGCAGGACTCCCTGGTCTTCATCCTGCTGGAGCCCATTCCTGCAGACTCCCTGCCCAGGAAGTTCATGAAGCTGCGGACCCTGCTCAGGCAGCAGACCTACCTGGAGTGGCCCAAGGAGGAGAGGAAACAGCAGGTCTTCTGGGCCAGCCTGAAGAGAATGCTGCAGGAGGGCAATAAGCACATGGTAATGAAGCAGGCAGCAGTGAGGATAGCTGACTTGATGTCTGATCTTGTCATTGATTAAAGCTTCAGTGCCTTGGCACTTTACTCACAGTTGCTGTGATTTGACCAAGTAGAAGGCTTTTAAAACCTTTACAAAAACGGGACAATTTGGGCTAAAGGTCTTAACTTGAAATGGTTATGAAAAAAATCATGAGCGACTGGGTGTGTTTCACCTTTGAAAACATTTTTCAGTTGAAAACTTGCAGTTAAAAAGCTTTTAGAATCTAGCTCTATTTCCTGGTGCTGTTTTCTGATAATTGTTTTTTGCATTTAAGGAAGTTTTTTATTACATTTAAAAACAAACACAAGGCACCGAAATGTTGATAAAACGACTTCAGCGCAGTACTAATTTTTGTATGATTATTATTTTTTATTTTAAATGTTTGTCTTTTCACTGGTCTGAGTTGCTTACTGTACCCAACAGATGTAAATGCACATTTCTGCCAAGATCTTTGCATCAACATTTATTAAAGATATTGGATGCCAAAATGAACACATTTGTCTTCGATGGGTTTAGAGTGGAGGGGATTAAGACCACAAAAAATTAAGAATTCAAAAAATAATTTTGGGTATAAAAAACCTGCTGCACTGCCAACTTGGTCTGTAATCTTATAAAATGCATCAAAATCTAGAAAAGAAAAAACACAAACGATTGTATTTATATGGCGGCTGTGTGGTCCAGTGGTTAAAGAAAAGGGCTTGTAACCAGGAGGTCCCACCTCAGCCACTGACTCATTGTGTGACCCTGAGCAAGTCACTTAACCTCCTTGTGCTCCGTCTTTCAGGTGAGACGTAATTGTAAGTGACTCTGCAGCTGATACATAGTGCACACATCCTAGTCTCTGTAAGTCGCCTTGGATAAAGGCGTCTGCTAAATAAATAAATAATAAATAATAATATGAAAGGGCACTGCATGCCGGGTAGCCCAATCTGTTTCAAATACCCGATAACATACAGCTGTAAAATAACCAAGACCTGGGAATTCCTTCCTTTCAATGACTGAGCAACATTAATGGTTTGTTTCATATGTGTGGGTGCTGAATTACAATGAGAAGTGCTATAAACGAAACTGCTATCTATTGGGAAATCCCTATACTTCCAGGTTACCCTTTTTATTCATTTAAACAGGAAAGTCCCCTTGAGATTAAAATCCTGGTCAGTTAGATGGCATATGATGCAAAAAAAAGCCAAATTCAAATGAACACAACCAATACAAAACAAGTTAATCAAATTACAAGAAACAATTTAGCAGCACCGGCCAAAACAACAACATGCCTCGGCTGCTTTGTTTTGTTTGAAATCCTTTAAAAGGGATCAAGATAGTAAGTTTCAGTTCTTCCTAAAGTTTATTCCAAGACCATGGAGCTAGAAAACGACATGCCTTTTTTTTCCAAATTCCGTAAGAACTTTAGGAACTGAGAAACATACAACAATCTGATATCTAAGAGAATCGGTACTACTAGAGGTAATTAGCCATTTATTAGGATCAATTTGGGTTTTGCCAAGGATAGCCTTATAAATAATCATGTACCAGTGTTTCAATCATTGTGAAGATAAAGAAGTCAGACCAGCCAATCTACATAAATCACAAGGATGAACAGAATAACCCAGGCTGGTTATAAACCTCAATGCAGGATGGTACAAAGGATCTGAAATTGAATTTGAGTTTCTTTGAGAGCATATCCATAGGTGTTGTAAAATTCAAATTCCCACCTAACCATACTCCCAAATCTGTAGTTATTCACTAGAACAAATGCATACTAAATAAATAAAGACTCATTGTGGCAATGTGGCCACGCCCTTGTGCGTAGTTTATGTTTATATGTTACGTGTTGTGTGTAAATGTTGGTGTATAGTCATTGGTACACGGGATATAAACGGGTCTGTGTAACACGAGTGTTTAAAATGTATATTTGTATTTAGGCACGAGGATTGCACAGCACTTCACGTGCAAGTAAAAAGTAATAATATGTGAGCACGGGGAATTGCACTTTAATTAATTCACGTGCAGTTGTACCGAGACTCCAATTGAATGATTGATTAGCAATCGAGTCTTGGTACAGCTGCATAAAAGCTGCATGTTTTCACCCACTCGGGGTTGTGTGTTCGGTGAGTGGAGAACGGGTGAGGAGAAGGAGGTAGAATAAAATAGAGAGATAAAGAATAATAATATTAGTTGTTTGTGCTCATTGTGTTTGTTCGTCCCTGTTTGTTAGTGTCTGTCCGTTTTGTTTATCTCTTTTGTTTTGGCGAATGTGCCGTGTCCTGTGTGTTTTGTGTTCAAACCTTTTATTTTCTGTTCTGTTTAATTATTAAATGCTGAGCGCGATCACACGCTCAGCTTCACCAAAACCCCAAGTCTCTGTGTGTTACTTCCTGTTTCTGGTCTGATGTCACCCACTGCAGCCATCTTTGTGACACGTGGTGTCATCATGGGATTATCAGCGCCTCCTAGACTCAGACCAGAGCAGGAGTACCATGCGTTTTTTTTGGAAAGAAAGAAAAAAAAAAAAATGATTTTTTTCTTTGGAGAAATGGAGGGAGGAAAGACACTAGAGAGGAAGCAACAGCAGCACCCATCCTGCAGGCCAGTGACAGAGGAGGTGATCGACTGGCTGCTGGATCAGGAGAAGCAAGGGGGGCCCAGAGTAACATCAGCGCAGCAGTTGCAAGCGGTGTTAAAAAGGTGCCCTGCACCGCTACTAGCAAGGCTGTTGTCCTCTCTAGCGCCCAAAGGGGAGGAGCCCGAACGTCCTACGCCTGAGTGGGAGGAGCCCGAACGTCCTACGCCTGAGTGGGAGGAGCCCGAAAGTCCTACGCCTGAATGGGAGGAGCCCCAACGTCCTACGCCTGAGTGGGGGAGCCCGAACGTCCCACGCCTGAGTGGGAGGAGCCCGAGCGTCCCACGCCTGAGTGGGAGGAGCCCGAACATCCCTACGCCTGAGTGGGGGAGCCCGAACGGCCTAAGCCCAAGAGGGGGAGTCGGTGCGTCCACAGCCCAAGAGGGAGGAGTCGGTGCGTCCACAGCCCAAAAGGGAGGAGTCGGTGCGTCCACAGCCCAAAGGGAGGAGTCGGTCGTCCACAGCCCAAAGAGGGGAGTCGGTGCTTCCATAGCCCAAGAGGGGGAAGTCGGTGCTTCCACAGCCCTAGGACCCAAGCTGCCAGCAGAGGGAGAATGCCTGCTGGTTCCATCTCCACCAGCAGAGGAAGAATGCCTGCTGTCCCCGTGTCCACCAGCAGAGGGTGAATGCCTGCTGGGTTCCCATCCACCAGCAGAGTGTGAACGTCTGCTGGTATCACTTCCCCCACCATCACGAGGAGAGGAGCCGGAGCTGCCTCTGCCTCCACCATCACCATCACCACCAGCAGAGGAAGAATGCCTGCTGGTTTCCCCATCACAACCAGCAGAGGAAGAATGCCTGCTGGTTTCCACTTCCGAGGCAGAGGGAGAACCGCACCAGTCCCCTGTAAGAGAGGCAGAGCCGCACCAGTCCCCTGCAAGAGAGGGAGAGCAGCACCAGTCCCCTGCAAGAGGGGGAGACTACACGCTGCTCCCACCTCCGTCGCCAGGAGACTACACGCTACTCCCACCTCCGTCGCCAGTAGACTACACGCTGCTCCCATCTCCACTGCCTTCGCCACCAGGAGGAGAGCAGCAGGAGCTGCCACTGCCTCCACCACCTCCACCAGGAGCAGAGCAGCAGGAGCTGCCTCTGTTTCCATCACGTCCACCGGCAGGAGGAGAGCTGCAGGAGCTGCCTCTGCCTCCGCCACCTCCAAGAGCAGAGCAGCAGGAGCTGCCTCTCCCTCCACCACCTCCACCACCACCAGGAGCAGAGCAGCAGGAGCTGCCTCTGCCTCCGCCACTGCCCGGAGCAGAGGAGCAGGAGCTGCCTCTACCTCCGCCACCGCCAGGAGCAGAGGAGCAGGAGCTGCCTCTGCCTCCACCACCGCCAGGAGGAGAGCAGCAGGAGCTGCCTCTGCCTCCGCCACTGCCAGGAGCAGAACAGTAGGAGCTGTCTCTGCTTCCCGCACCTCCACCACAGGGAGTACGGTGGCCGGAGCCCCAGAAAGGGGAGCTACCGGCTACAAAGACAGGGGGAGAGTTCAGGAGACCACTTTCCCCAGCAGCAGTTTCGCTGCAGGATTGGACCAGCATGCTGTCAGCCATGCCACTACCGGCAGGGGTGCTGACAGCATTGCCAGCCATGGGCCCACTGAAGCCTCCCTTCCCAGCCCGAGACTTTGTCCTGGACTGCTGGGTTTTTAAGGGGGGAGGTGGCCGTTGAGGCCATGTGTGCTGCGCACAAGGGGGGGTATATGTGGCAATGTGGCCACGCCCTTGTGCATGGTTTATGTTTATATGTTACGTGTTGTGTGTAAATGTTGGTGTATAGAGTGTTTAAAATGTATATTTGTATTTAGGCACGAGGATTGCACAGCACTTCACGTGCAAGTAAAAAGTAATAATATGTGAGCACGGGGAATTGCACTTTATTAATTCACGTGCAGTTGTACCGAGACTCCAATTGAATGATTGATTAGCAATCGAGTCTTGGTACAGCTGCATAAAAGCTGCATGTTTTCACTCACTCGGGGTTGTGTGTTCGGTGAGTGGAGAACGGGTGAGGAGAAGGAGGTAGAATAAAATAGAAAGATAAAGAATAATAATATTAGTTGTTTGTGCTCACCGTGTTTGTTCGTCCCTGTTTGTTAGTGTCTGTCCGTTTTGTTTATCTCTTTTGTTTTGGCGAATGTGCCGTGTCCTGTGTGTTTTGTGTTCAAACCTTTTATTTTCTGTTCTGTTTAATTATTAAATGCTGAGCGCGATCACACGCTCAGCTTCACCAAAACCCCAAGTCTCTGTGTGTTACTTCCTGTTTCTGGTCTGACGTCACCCACTGCAGCCGTCTTTGTGACACTCACACAAGCTGGAAATGTGTATTAGTACTTTAGCAGGTGTACACAGAGGACACGCAATGCTCCATTCACCAATCTCAGATGTATTGTACAAGAGATGTCATCTCATGCATTTGGGGTTCTGTCTGCTCAAACTGTATGAAATGACATCCTTATACATCAACAGACACCCTACACAGGGGCCTGGCCGGTAGGGTCCACTGTAGAGATGAGGTCCATGCCAAAGCGACGCTCCCTCAAGAATCCCCAGCGAAGACTGGCACAGTCAGGAACATGGGAATCCCCCTTACCAGGTGAGCCATTCGGGGACATTTGCAAAGCACAGTATTGCTCATTATTTTAAGATAACGAACCTTTAATACAGCAGAAATCTCCCGTTGACTTACACAAAGACACAACCAGACTTCTCCTTTGACGTAGTAAAACCCATCGCAGCGTGAAACTGTGTTATTTAATAATTACCTTTGAAACCGGCTTTCTGTTTTATTTTTTTAGCCATTCACGTTTTGGATTGCATTTTCATTTAGAAACAGTTTCCCCTATAGCCTGGAGGTCTCTGGTTCGAGTCCAGGCTATTCCACTGCCGACCATGGCCGTGAGTTCCCAAGGGGTGGCATACAATTGGCCGAGCGCCACCCGGGGTGGGGGGTGGGGTTGGGTGGGTGGATGCTTAAGTCGGCCAGGGTGTCCTCGGCTCACCGCGCACCAGCGACCCCTGTAGACTGGCCGGACGCCTGCGGGCCTGCCTGTAAGTTGCCCAGAGCTGCGTGGTCCTCCGACGCTGGATCTCTGAGGCGGCTGCATGGCGGGCCTGCAGAGTGAAAAGAAGTGGACGGTTGACGGCACACGTTTGAGGACGTATGTGTCCGTCTTCGTCCCTCCAGAGTCAGCCCGGGGGTGGCAGCGGTGAGACGGGTTGAAATAAACAATAAGTAGGCTTACCAAATTGGGGAGAAAATAAGAAAAATAATTGGCGATTCCAAATTTTTAAAAGGTAAAAAAACAAAAAGAACAAAAAAAACAGTTTCTCTCATGCTTCCTTACATATCTACATCTCTTTTCTACTACAATATCTAAAGTATTTTCATTTCCTTAATAAAAACATTTTGACCAGTGGAACTCCTTGAGGTCTGTTTTAATTATACACACTACAACTGCTGGGATAATCTCCTTGAACTCCTAAAAACACAAAAAACATGATTGCACACAAATACATTTTCACAGAAATGTTACAGCCCCAAGTACCAAAACTATGAGTATCCATAGAAACAGGTCACTGACACAGAAGGATGATCAGTTTTTGAAGCATCTCTTTAGAGCTAAAACGCTCTTTAAAACAGAACAAAAGAAGGTAACAATGTTGTGTGAGGGGATGATCTATACCTGAGAGACTTGAGAGCTTAGAATCAATTGCCTGAAACTGCCTTAACCCAGCCTAACCCTAACCCTAGCCCCCCACACTCCCCTCACCCAGCCTGATTGCAATGAAGCTGCTGCCCCCACACTCCCCTCACCCAGCATAACCCTAACCCTACCCCCACCCCCCTCACCCAGCCTGATTGCAATGAAGCTACTGTCCCCACTCCCCTCACCCAGCCTGTGCAATAAAGCTGCTGCCCTCACACTTTAAATCGTTTAAAAAGGACAGGTGCATATCTGGCACCTGTAAGGTTTTCTTTGTTATTTTGCCATAGCTCAGCCAACACACCTCAGTCCTGACCAGTTGATTGGCTCTTGCCAGGAAAGCCAGCGAAGGGGTGGAGACAGTTTCACTCTCCAAGGGAAATGATCCAGAAAGTACAGTCTAAAAGCATGGCTTGTGAACCGAGCTTTCTTGAACCCAGTGTAGTAACAGATCTCATGTTTTGAAATGAAAGTACATGTTTGCTATAGCCTGTGTTTCTTTCTAAACTGCACATTTGAGACCTATACAATGAACAGCTGAGCACGGTGGAGAAACCTCACAGGACTGTTGTGTTCGGTACAATTACTTTAATACATTTCACTTCTAATAGAGCCTGCATGTGATCCCAAGACCCCAGTGGTTAAAGGCTCATGTATTGACGGACTACGGGCTAGTGTTGTCAAAACTCTACTCCAGTTCGTCATAATCACAACATTTTCAGAAATGAAAGAAAACTCACTCAATAAAGTTACTTAAACCACAAATATACATTTAATTAAGGGGACTGAGAGTAGTCTTAAATGATATACTGTATATATATATATATATATATATAAAATTAAAATTATAGCGGTTTGATCCATTCCTGGTTTCACTAGGAGTTTAATAACGCACACCTGAGCTTGTTTCTATACATGCTGGGGCTAATCAAGCTCCTGGTAAAACCTGGAATGGGTGAAGCTGCTGAGTTTCGTAACACTCTCTGATCTGGAGTGGTTTCGGTTCAGCTTTTCTTTTCCTCCCACTTGGCTTCGTGTTGAAACACAGCCGTTTCCGTGATTCCAGCTTTTTAGGCTTATTACACAAAAAGGACTGGAAACTGTTGCAAGAGTTTTTTCACAAGGCTTACTGGAACTCAAAGGCTGGTAGAGTTTTGTTTTTAGTTCCTGTAAAATTTCACAAACCTTTACCACCAGAAACGCCATTGTCAGATTCCCACCCTCGCTTTTGATAAATGACTACCTGTATCTGTGCAGGGATGGGAATCAGACTCCTGTTGCACAGCAGTGTCACCCTTTCCAGGTTTTACTACCAGCAGTGTATAGGTAACAAGCTTGGGTGTGTCTAATTTCTAGTAAAACCAGGAATGGATCAAAGTGTTGTGCAACGGGAGTCTTATTTCCATCCCTGAAATGAGAAGCTAGTAAAATTGACCCCCCGTCTGTCTGTGTGCCACCTAGCCCCCCCAGATTGGAACCCAGGCTTGAAGAGGAAGGTAGCAGTGGGCAGCAGTGTGGAGTCGTGGTTAGGGCTCTGGACTCTTGACCAGAGGGTCGTGGGTTCAATCCCAGATGGGGGACACTGCTGCTGTACCCTTGAGCAAGGTACTTTACCTAGATTGCTCCAGTAAAAACCCAACTGTATAAATGGGTAATTGTATGTAAAAATAATGTGTAAAAAAAATAATGCAATTGTATGTGAAAAATAATGTGATATCTTGTAACAATTGTAAGTTGCCCTGGATAAGGGCGTCTGCTAAGAAATAAATCATAATAATAAAAATGTGCATATGACAATTTGGAGGAAATAGCTTTCACAATCCAACCCCATCCACTAAACTAAAACAACATGGTAAACTGTAGCGCATCATTTTGGCACTGTTTCAAAACACACATTTATCATAAATGCCAGGGATGGAAATAAGACTCCTATGGCATAGCAGTTTCACCCATTCCAGGTTTTACTATGAGCTTTATTTGCACTAGTGTACAGGCAACAAGCTCAGGTGTGTCTTCCAGCAAGTTCAGGAATGGATCAGACTGCTATGCAATGGGAGTCTTATGTCTTTCCCTGTAGATGGTATCAAGCTCAACCTAGCTGTGCTTTCTGATTCAGAGAGGTTGTGCAAGACTCTGATCTTTCTTTAAGCTCTGCAGGCCGCTCCTACTCGAGGCTGTGCTGAACATCTTTCAGTTCTTTGGTCTTTCTATGGTAATTTAACTTTCATTTTGGAAATGCAGATTTAGTGACTACCTCAATACTGATCAGTTCTTGCACTGTGGGTCATGTGGTCCAATTGCAGCTGGACTGCTGCAGGGAGCCAAGTGCACAGGAAGTAAATCGGTAGCGCTTTTAAAATCTATAGTTCTGCATTTGAAAAAACCCTATTTTAACTTTAGCCTGTGCTTAATCAAAGGGAGTAGTGCATCTTTACACAAAGTGTTTTCATAAATTAACTTTGTACAGTGTTTAGTTACACATCACATTTTATAAACAGAACATACAGCGACCATACAGGGCCTGCACAGAAACACAAGGGTCTGTGAAGTAAACAATCCCACAAGCCATTGCAGCAGTGTCCACGGCTACAGCACAGTCTCTGAAGAGCGGAGGTCATCCGGACAGGCACAGTGCAGGGAACAGCCTCTCCTCTCGGGGGAGACGCGTTCACTGAGAAACTGACAGCCCTGTAGTGCTGCACCAAGCGATCATTCGATTATCAAGCTCTGCATTGAAATCGGGCGCAGGTCATTGGTGTTGACTGGGCTAATTTACCATTTCAAACAGGCAAAAAAAGGGGTTTATGATGATGGCTGCTTTTCTTAGACACCCTGGAGAACAGCGATCCACACAAACCCAAGCAGCTGTTTTTTCACTTGTTTCACTCTGAATGGTAAAAGAGCCCAATCAACACCAGTGACCCTCACCTGTGGGGAGCTGGATCAGAATAATGTGAGTGTGCCGCTCTACACCCATTAAACTTCCTCCCAGTTCAGTACCACTAGCAGCATAATTCATTAGAGAGGAGTGTGCACTGTCAGTCTATATCTAGGTCAAACATTGACAGTACTTTAGCACAACCTCAGTGTTCATGTAGGATATTGTGATGGTGCAAAAACATCACTTTCAATAAAAGTTCAATACTCTTTCTTGGCTCTTGGCTCTTATGGTGCCAACAATCTAACTTCAAAAACAAAATCTCCTGCAGAATTCTGAGCAAATTCTTTGAAACACTTTTAACCCCCTTCATGTAAAAGTAAAACTTCTGAGACCGACAACCATCGTTGCACCATTAGGACGTGAACCCAAAGAAATGTTATTGTGCCGTCACCTCCTTCCTAATCTCTCCTTATTTTCAAGTATTCGCCTTGAGCAACAGGGGGCCCTCAATGACCCAGAGAAGACCCTGGCTGGTGCATGTCCACCAGAGAAGACCCTGGCTGGTGCATGTCCACCAGAGAAGACCCTGGCTGGTGCATGTCCACCAGAGAAGACCCTGGCTGGTGCATGTCCACCAGAGAAGACCCTGGCTGGTGCATGTCCACCAGAGAAGACCCTGGCTGGTGCATGTCCACCAGAGAAGACCCTGGCTGGTGCATGTCCACCAGAGAAGACCCTGGCTGGTGCATGTCCACCAGAGAAGACCCTGGCTGGTGCATGTCCACCAGAGAAGACCCTGGCTTGTGCATGTCCACCAGAGAAGACCCTGGCTGGTGCATGTCCACCAGAGAAGACCCTGGCTTGTGCATGTCCACCAGAGAAGACCCTGGCTGGTGTATGTCCACCAGAGAAGACCCTGGCTGGTGCATGTCCGCCAGAGAAGACCCTGGCTGGTGCATGTCCACCAGAGTAGCTATTCCAGCTGGAGTACAATGTGTCCACTCAGCCCCTGCAAACAGCACACCAGCCACCAGTGCACACCATCTACAGAGTCAAAAACAGCATTGTTTTTTTGCAAGGTTAAATCTGCAGTCTAAAATGTCCCATAAGAGCCAGTTCCCAAAGTCTGACTACGAGACACACTCAGAAACCAGGCCTCTTTGTGCTTCCAGGCCAAATTTCATCTGTGTTTACAACTCCACCCGAAACAGAATTAAAAAAAACATGACCCCCCTCTCAAAGCACTCTCAGTTCATTCAGTAAGAGCTGCCTGCTCTCCTTGCTCAGTTATTCAGTAGTATAGATTCATACAGTTGTCTCCTGTCTCTACTCTCAGTTTATTCAGAAGGGTCCCTCAGCCTGGTTCCCCTCAGTTAGGATCGTATTCTCCGGTTCCACATCCCCTTCTTGCTGTGGAAGTGATGGAAGAACTTTCTCAGGTAAATCCGCTCCACGTCCAGCCCTGCCTGTACAATCCTGCATAGAGGGGAGGAGAGGAGAGGAGAGGAGAGGAGAGGAGAGAAGAGCATCAACACCAAGACCAAATAGAAATATTTAAATACAGCAGAATCTGAACTGCCCACAGTCCCAGTGTATCACAGTATCATTTCAAAGTCTTTTAAATCTTTAAATCAGTGTCTTCACATGCACATTTTTTTTTACCAAAACAGAATGTGCTATGTGTGTTCTGAGAGAAGTGGAGGTCCACAAATAAACTGTTCAGACTTTGCAAATGCGCTGCAGCTACAGGTCAGTATTCAATTGTGCAGACTCTGAGCTTTAACTGGAAAGATTAGCAAAAGAGAGAAGCAGGTATATTTTGAATGATGAAATTGTAACAACTTTGCAAAGCTTGCAGGAGCTGAAATGAAGGTCAGGAAGAGTTCAACGTTGTTTTGCAGGAAGCATGGTGCGCAGCCGTGGACAGGAAGCATGGAGCACAGCCGTGGACAGGAAGCATGGAGCGCAGCCGTGGATAGGAAGCATGGAGCACAGCCGTGGACAGGAAGCATGGAGCGCAGCCGTGGACAGGAAGCATGGAGCGCAGCCGTGGACAGGAAGCATGGGGCACAGCCGTGGACAGGAAGCATGGAGCACAGCCGTGGACAGGAAGCATGGAGCACAGCCGTGGACAGGAAGCATGGGGCACAGCAGTGGACAGGAAGCATGGAGCACAGCCGTGGACAGGAAGCATGGAGCGCAGCCGTGGACAGGAAGCATGGAGCACAGCCGTGGACAGGAAGAATGGAGCACAGCCGTGGATAGGAAGCATGGAGCACAGCCGTGGACAGGAAGCATGGAGCACAGCCGTGGACAGGAAGAATGGAGCACAGCCGTGGATAGGAAGCATGGAGCACAGCCGTGGACAGGAAGCATGGAGCGCAGCCGTGGACAGGAAGCATGGGGCACAGCCGTGGACAGGATTTGCATGACTTTTTGTGGTCTTAACCAAAGCTGAATGTGGGCAACTGAACATTAGTGTCATTTTTCTAACACCACTCCTATGGTCTTACAGAGCCAATGGGAGCCACAGCGCTGTAGAACCTGTTCCATGAAGAGATTACAATAATTCCAATAACGGTAAAGCTGCTGGCATTACCTCTAACGTTTCTCTCTTCCATTGAAATTATTGAACTGAACTAAGTGCGTATTTTGTGTTTTATGTTGTCTGTTATATGTATTACTGTAGTGGTGCACAGAGTATGGTTATGTAGCACAGGTGATGTCAAATGTATATTTGTATTTAGGAAATGCACAACCACTTCATGTGCAGATTAAAATGGGTATTTGTATGTGAGCACGGGGATTGCACAAATGAGTTCACGTGCTGGGATTCAAGTTAATGATTAATTACAATTGAATCCCGACACAGCTGTATATATAGATTCACGGATCACTCACTCTGGGTTGGGTGTACAGTGAGGAGGTACAAGAGAGAGGAAATAAATAAATAAATAAATAAACAAATATAGAAACAATTGCTACTGGAGCTAAAATCACCTCAGCACAGTAGTTGCTTGGGTCAGTGTTTTGTTTGTCTATTTATTTTGGCCAACGGTTCGTAAAGGTCTTTGTTCCAGTCTTCCTGGATGACAACTTTCACTGAAGGAAAAACTGCCTTGACTGAATTAGACTCAAGCTCTGTATTAAGTGACACTCTCGCGCCCGTGTCAGTTGAGCTGTGTCGCTCTCGCTGGTTACCTGTCCAGCAGCTCCCAGTCCTCTCCGCCCCAGCTATCCCGGAATTCCCTGGTGTTCATCCCACCCACAGAGTCCAGGTCCGACTTGTAGAGACCCAGCAATCCGAATCCACTCACCTCCCAGTAACCTCCAAGCAGAGTGGACACGTCCCATTACTGCACTGACCGCTGCACCCTGCTTGAACACATGAGGCTCTATTTTACTGATCTAAACCGCGGCGGAGCTAAACACCACCCCTTTAACTCTCTAATGATCTGTCTGGCATTTTCCTCCCATTCACACACTTGTTAACTTCTCCACATATTAATAAAACACAGTCACATTTCATTAGAGCAATACACTCCAGGGATGGGAATAAGACTCCCGTTGCATAGCAGATTGATCCATTCCTGGTTTTACTACAAGCTTGATTAGCCACAGTGTGTAGGGAACAAGGTGTGAATAAACTCCTAGTAAAACCAGGAATGGATCAGACTGCTCTGCAATGGGAGTCCTGTTTCCAGCCCTGATGAACTGCCCCAGTCTGGGGGAGCGTGTGTGGTGCGCAGTACCGTCTGGCTCCTGTATAGAGGCCCCGCAGTCCATGCGCAGGACAATGGGGGCGAAGGCCAGCCTGCCCTCCACACAGTGCTTGCGGATGCTGTCGAGGATGGAGTTGGGGAAGTGAAGGTGAAGATCACACAGGAACACAATGCTGCTGTTACTCTGAGAGAGAGAGAGAGAGAGAGAGAGAGAGAGAGAGAGAGAGAGAGAGAGAGAGAGAGAGAGAGAGAGAGAGATTGAAGTCCCAGCCTTTCTTTATGGAAATACAAAACCAGAGTTGTCAGCATCACTCAAAACAACCCCCCGTGACCTGCTGTACATGCACAGGAAAAATATGTGCGACATCCCTAACAACACAATGTTATTAGGCATCTTTCCTAAGGATTCCTATGCATTTACCATAGTTTACCAGTTTGCTTTACCATGCCTCTCTGCGCTTTATTACACTTTGCTGTGCTTTTACTGTCTGTGGGAATCTTTTGTATTTGTTAGTTTAGCATGGTTTCTTTAATATGCTTTACCATGCCTCTCTGTGCTTTAGGGCAGCAGTGTGGAGTAGTGGTTAGGGCTCTGGACTTTTGACCGGAGGGTTGTAGGTTCAATCCCTGGTGGGTAACACTGCTGCTGTACCCTTGAGCAAGGTACTTTACCTAGATCCAGTAAAAACCCAACTGTATAAATGGGTAATTGTATGTAAAAAATAATTTAATTGTATGTAAAAATAATGTGATATCTTGTAACAATTGTAAGTCGCCCTGGATAAGGGCGTCTGCTAAGAAATAAATAATAATAATTTACAGTCCTTGGCTGTGCGGCACCATGCTTTCACTGTGCTTTATTACACTTACTGTGCTTTTGCTGTGGGAAATAATAATAGACTTCATTGAGGTGAGCTCTGAACCCCAGGACTGGTTGCAGCAGCAGCAGGGCGAATGTGAGTTTCTAACCCTGCTCAACCTCCTGGCTTCTGATCATTACAATATTAATAATAATAGACTTCATTGAGGGGAGCTCTGAATCCCAGGACTGGGTGCAGCAGGGCTAGCGTGTCGCTGTCACATTGCCCCCCTCTTGTCCCCTGGCTGGTGATTCCCGCCCCTCCCTCCTACCTGGATGAGGTTGATGCCCGCCTGGAGGCCCGCAGAGCGCTCGAAGTTCCCCTTCAGCTTGACATACTGGAACCTGCAGCCGAGAAACCAGTGACACCAGTTACAGCAGCTTTCAGGGGAAAGCAACACGGCACGGAGACTCAGTTCAGAGGACAGCTCATCATTCAACATTCCAGTTCAGATATAAAACAGCTCTTGGGCCTTCTCCCAGAATCAGTACAAGACGTTAGACTGTGTGTGCGTGTATGTGTGTGTGTGTCTCTGTGTGTATCTCTGTGTCTTTTTGTGTCTCTGTGTCTGTCTGTGTCTCTGTGTCCGTCTGTGTGTGTGTGTGGGTGTGTGTGTGTGTCTGTGTCTGTGTCTCTGTGTCTGTTTGTGTCTCTGTGTCTCTCTGTGTCCATCTGTGTCTCTGTCTGTCTGTGTCTCTGTTTCTGTCTGTGTCTCTGTGTCTGTCTGTGTGTGGGTGTGTATCTCTGTCTCTGTCTGTGTCTTTGTGTCTGTGTCTGTCTCTGTGTGTCTGTGTCTCTGTGTCTGTCTGTCTCTGTGTGTGTCTCTGTCTCTGTGTGTGTCTGTGTCTTTGTGTCTGTGTCTGTCTCTTTGTGTCTGTGTCTGTCTGTGTCTCTGTGTCTCTGTGGCCCAGGGACAGCACTGTTAAAGGGAGTCATTTAGCTGAGCTGCTCAGAGTGGCTCAGTTATTTAACTTGATGAGCGGTTTGAGTGCAGTGTTACACTGAAACTGAAAGAATCAAGTGTTGTGAGCGCACACCAGAGCAGGGTGCGGTTTCCACTCCCAGGTCTCTATACAGGTCTGCGGTGACTGGAAGCAACTTGTTAGACATGACGCTTTCAAGCAATTTCAAAATATTTTACTTCAATCGGAATGGATGGGATACAGTTGCTTGGATTCTGGGCAGTGCTGCTTGTCTCAGTGCCCTCCTCACATCCATGTCAGTGCTGCTGTAGTCAGTGATGCGTTTCCTGTACCTGGGCAGTGCTGCTTGTCTCAGTGCTCTCTCCACATCCATGTCAGTGCTGCTGTAGTCAGTGATGATGATGTTGAAGTTCTCATCCCTGGTCTCTCTGTACAGCTCCTCCATGTCTGTGATGAACTGCTGCACCCAGCGAGCCTGGTCCTTCACTGTGAGGAAAGAAAGACATTCAGCAGCTCCCCCCAACTCACACCCCTCCCTCAACCTCTCCAGCTGCCTCTGCCCTCGTCTCTGAATCTCCCCCATTCCTCTAGCCCCTCCCTCTGCCTCTCCTGCCCCACTACCACCTAAGAGATCACATTGTTGTTAAGAATTTAAACTGGAGAGTCAGAGACAATAACTCCCCCACTCAAACACAGACTGCAGCGTGAGAGGCCGCAGGTCGCCGACCTGGCACGATGAAGTGGACCATGGTCTCGTTCCTGTGGGTCAGACCCTGCGGGCGGCACAGTTGTGGCTCTGTGGGGGTGGGGGGCGGGCGGAGGAGCGAGGGGAGCCCCACTGGACAGGGGCAGGGGTTCAGAACGAAGACGAACTGCGAGAGGCGCAGCGCCCGCACCCCACCCTCCAGCAGTTCCAGATCCAGCAGGTAGCGGCTACCCTTCACCGGGTCGAGACGCTTCTCCACATTCACAACACGCTTCAGAGAGTACAGCCTGGGAGAGGAGAGAGGGGACAGGACACTGAAATACCAATACAAGAACACAGGGCAGGGAGTAACAAGGGAGAGGAGAGAGGTGACAGGACACTGAAATACCAATACAGGAACACAGGGCAGGGAGTAACAAGGGAGAGGAGAGAGGTGACAGGACACTGAAATACCAATACAGGAACACAGGGCAGGGAGTAACAAGGGAGAGGAGAGAGGGGGCAGGACACTGAAATACCAATACAAGAACACAAGGCAGGGATTGGAAATAAGACTCCCATTGCATAGTAGTTTGATCCATTCCTGGTTTCACTATGCGTTTAATAATAAGACATACCTGAGCTTGTTACCTGTACACTGGGTCAAATCAAGCTCTTAGTAAAACCTAGAATGGGTTAAACTGCTCTGCAATAGGAGTCTTATTTCCATCCCAATTTCCCCCCCCCCCCCATACACCTTGTTCCTGGCGTTCAGCTTCTCCATGTAGCTCTGCACCAACCCCAGGGCTTCGGCCTCGCTCAGGATCAGGTTCCCAGACACGTTGCAGCGCTGGTCTATCCAGTCCGAGCGCTGCCCGTCGAAGTCCAGGTTGTTCAGATCAAAGGTCTGCTCCCAGTCCACAGCCTGGTCGTAGAAAACTGGTTTCATATACAGTACTGTGCAAAAGTTTTAGGCAGGTGTGAAAAAATGCTGTAAAGTAAGAATGCTTTCAAAAATAGACATGTTAATAGATTATATTTATCAATTAACTAAATGCAAAGTGAGTGAACAGAAGAAAAATCTAAATCAAATCCATATTTGGTGTGACTACCCTTTGCCTTCAAAACAGCATCAATTCTTCTAGGTACACTTGCACAAAGTCAGGGATTTTGTAGGCTTATAGTCAGGTCTATGATTAAACAATTATACCAAACAGGTGCTCATGATCATCAATTCAATATAGGTTGAAACACAATCATTAACTGAAACAGAAACAGCTGTGTAGGAGGAATAAAACTGGGTGAGGAAGAGCCAAACTCAGCTAAGAAGGTGAGGTTGCTGAAGACAGTTTACTGTCAAAAGTCATACACCATGGCAAGACTGAGCACAACAACAAGACACAAGGTAGTTATACTGCATCAGCAAGGTCTCTTCCAGGCAGAAATTTCAAGGCAGACAGGGGTTTCCAGATGCGCTGTCCAAGCTCTTTTGAAGAAGCACAAAGAAACGGGCAACGTTGAGGACCGTAGACGCAGTGGTCGGCCAAGGAAACTTACTGCAGCAGATGAAAGACACATCATGCTTACTTCCCTTCGCAATCGGAAGATGTCCAGCAGTGCCATCAGCTCAGAATTGGCAGAAAACAGTGGGACCCTGGTACACCCATCTACTGTCCGGAGAAGTCTGGTCAGAAGTGGCCTTCATGGAAGACTTGCAGCCAAAAGCCATACCTCCGGCGTGGAAACAAGGCCAAGCGACTCAACTATGCACGAAAACACAGGAACTGGGGTGCAGAAAAATGGCAGCAGGTGCTCTGGACTGATGAGTCAAAATTTGAAATATTTGGCTGTAGCAGAATGCAGTTTGTTCGCCGAAGGGCTGGAGAGCGTACACGAATGAGTGTCTGCAGGCAACAGTGAAGCATGGTGGAGGTTCCTTGCAAGTTTGGGGCTGCATTTCTGCAAATGGAGTTGGGGATTTGTTCAGAATTAATGGTCTCCTCAATGCTGAGAAGTACAGGCAGATACTTATCCATCAAGCAATACCATCAGGGAGGCATCTGCTTGGCCCCAAATTTATTCTGCAGCATGACAATGACCCCAAACATACAGCGAAAGTCATTAAGAACTATCTTCAGCGTAAAGAAGAACAAGGAGTCCTGAAAGTGATGGTATGGCCCCCACAGAGCCCTGATCTCAACATCATCGAGTCTGTCTGGGATTACATGAAGAGAGAGAAGCAACTGAGGCTGCCTAAATCCACAGAATAACTGTGGTTAGTTCTCCAAGATGTTTGGGCCAACCTACCTGCCGAGTTCCTTCAAAAACTGTGTGCAAGTGTACCTAGAAGAATTGATGCTTGATGCTGTTTTGAAGGCAAAGGGTTGTCACACCAAATATGGATTTGATTTAGATTTTTCTTCTGTTCACTCACTTTGCATTTAGTTAATTGATAAATATAATCTATTAACATGTCTATTTTTGAAAGCATTCTTACTTTACAGCATTTTTTCACACCTGCCTAAAACTTTTGCACAGTACTGTACATGTCATTCCCGTCGTCCTCCTGCTCCCAGTCCGGCCATGGGAGGAGGACCTCCTGTCCCTTTCCATCGGGCCCCATCGCCACCATCTTCTGCAGCCTGCGCGCCCTGGCTGTCGTCTTGAGATCCTTGCGCTTGAGCCTCAGAGTCCCCGAGTCAGGATGGGCTTCACCTCGGGTGTTGCTGCTGCTCCCCTTCCAGGCTTGTTTGGGACCCCGCCTCCCCCCACCGTCCCGCTGGCGTTCACAGAGAGCAGCTTACTCCTGAGCTTAGAGGTGTCAGGATCTCCATAATCCACGCGCTTCACTGGCTTGAGTCTCTCCTCTTTCACCCCCTCCCCCCGCCTCACCCTTGTCCTCTGCCTTGGCCTCTGCACTTCCAGCTCCCCCTCCTTCTCACACTGGCCCTGAATCCTCTGCCGCTCTCTCTTCCTCTCCAGGACCTCCCGATCTACATAGAAAAAAAAGAAAAAAAAGAAACTTCAAAACTTGTCGTAAGAAAGGTAAGAAATTAAATAATGGTGCAGCACTCACATACAATGGACTCCACGGGACAATGGAAATCAGTACTTTATAAACCAGGTATGTAGTAAACACAATTCAAAATGCTGGGTGTACCTTAAATATACAAGACTATTAACTACCAAAGAACGGGAGTCTACTATGTGTACAAAACACGCCCCCCTGTGGGTCGTGAAATGTAATAAGTAGTACAATTTTACAAATTTATATTTTCGCTAAATGTAATTAAAATTGTATACGCCTGAACTGTACAACGGCTGTGCCAACAAAAACAAAGAAGAATGAAAGTAAACAGAAACTGTTTTTCCTGCCTGATGTCACAAATGCCACCGTGACTGTCATTTACTGTCCTGGATATAACTACAAAAAATATCTACCTGGGAACAGGAAAACTGTAGGTATTAAATGGTATATATTTTACAAGCAAGTCCATTTTAACCAGAGTGATTCACCATTAAAACCTCTCAATACATTTCAGGACTCAGCACTGATGTGTGTGGAAGAGACTCCATGCACTCAGCACTGATGTGTGTGGAAGAGACTTTGAATACTTCTTAAATAAAGAACCTCCCACTGCACACACCTTACTGTATAACCACTCCAGCTGATCTCTAGACAGTATATGACATGCACACATGACGATTCAGAACTCGTGCAACATAGTTAGAGCATCATGAACTTTATGCCAGCCCGCTAACATAAGAACTCTGAATAATACAGCTTCCAGTAACTATCAGGAGGAGTATATTTCACACAGTTGGCAGCACCCCATCAAAATCCTAACCTGGGCCCCCCCAGCTCATTCTCTGCTGCTTCGAACGCTTTGGAGGATCCATCCTCATGAATCTTGAAAACCCCGATCTGCAGGAGCAAGCACAGAGACGCCGCCGTTCAGAGATACAGAGCACTGCTGAAATAGAGCATGGAGCGAGAGCACTGCCTTGTGGTGATCAACAGTAATGCATCTCAAAGAATCCACACTGCTCAGTATGCATGCGTGCAAGCAAGCAGCCAACACAAAGCTCATTGCACTCCCTGGCACACTCTGCACTCTCCCTCCGACATTCAGGATCACGCGGTACCTGTCTGAGTGATAGACGTCCCCGTGATAGAAGCACTTGTTTGCAGCCTCCATGTGTGTGAGTCTGGTGTAGTCGTTTGGGTAAACGTAGGGCAGATGCACCTGAGGAAATCACAGAACAGAGGAGAGAGGAGAATTCAGAGAGCACACCGCCTGCCTGCCTGCCTGCCTTTCAGCCCTGAGCCTCTCTCCAGCAGACACTGACAATCCTGCAGAGTTGTGTGGTGTTTCTTACATCCACTAGGGACAGAGGGACAGTGAATGGGAGTGATCCAGTGTCATACCTATACTTTGCAGGTTGGATTGAAACAGCAGAAATGTGCTGAGCAGAGTACAATTTGTACTTACGAAGTGAAGGCCTTGGTAACGCACCAGCTTGTATCCCGGACTCACAAGGTAGCTGGGGCTGTAGATGCAGTCGGGGAGGACTTGCTCCAGGTGGGACTCATTAATGAAAGGGACTAACGAGAGAGTTAAATAAAATTAGTAAATTAAAAGTGAACCCAAAAGCCCTGATTATTGGCCAGGCTGTGCTGGCTGTACTGGCCGTGCTCCTCTCTCAGGGACTCACGCAGGTGGAAGGAGTCCCGCGGGTCTGACTTCAGCATCTCCGCGGTGTGAGTGGAGTCCCAGCTGGCTCGACGGTGACTGGCAGGGGACTGGGGGATGTGCAGCACCTCGTCCAGCAGCAGAGAGGCCTCATCTACAGAGCGGAGAGCAGAGAGCAAACACTGAGTCTCTCTACATGAAATCACCCTGTACAGCGTTTAACAAAAACACTTCAACCGTGGTACTGTTCACATCCCTAACCCTCTCCCAATGGCTTTTCCAGCAGGATCACGGGTCCCCCTTTAATGGCTTGCTAACCAAGCATTTCCAATCCATTGGACTGTCTGACTACAAAGCTGTTGATAAGCGGCTGCATCCCGGCTCCTTTGCTTAGAACAAATGGTTTCATTGCATTTGAATGGCATTGTCTTGGAGATCTCTGCATATTCCAGATTCAAGAATAAAATGCATATAAAAGTACCAAGGGATGAACAGCAGAAAAGGGAGACCAGTGATGAAGTTAACCTAGGCTGGTCAGGTTAATCTATAGACTGCAGCACATTACACACAGCCAACTGCATAGCAGAAATAAGTACCTTCACATGCTGGATTGGTAGACCTGAAAAAATGGTTTGGTAAAAACTGGTCAAACTGTTTGAGTTGAAGAGCTTATGAAAGCTGATTGGTTCTGAGTGCAGAACTTACTAGTGTAGAGAGACAGAGACCTGGAAGAGATCAGTGTGAACTGGGAGCCTGCCTGCCTCAGCCTCCACTGAAAAGAAAAGAAAACGCAGGTCAGTCTGAGCAAACTTAAAACAGACCAAACACCACAAAGTTATTCACTGCAATTCGGCATTAGCTATTACCTCCTTAAGTGCCATTGTCTTCATTCAAGGACATGTCATTTTTAACTGGCATCTCTATCTGTTATTTTTATTTTCTCTTTAACGGTATTCTTCTGAGAACTTGCTCTAATTTTGGGAACCCACAAAAGTGAAGATTACATACAGTACATACAGGTTGTGTTCTGATTTTTTCAAAAAGAAATGAATTTGGTGCTCAATGGGTGAAGTCATTTCATTGAAGAACGCTCACCGCCACTTCCACATGGTCTGTGCCTCCTCCGTCCTGCTTGTGGAGCACTTCAAAGTAGTACCTCTTCATCGACAAGCTGGGAGAGAAGAGGAGGAGAGAGGGAGGGGAGAGGAGAGGAGAGAGGGGCAGAGGAGAGGGCAGAGGAGAGGGGGGAGGAGAGGAGAGGAGAAAGGAGAGAGCAGGAAGAGGGATGGGAGAGGGAGAGAGAGGAGGAGAGAGAGAGGAGAGGAGAGGAGAGGAGAGGAGAGGAGAGAGGGGGAGAGAGGAGAGAGCAGAGGAGAGGGGATGGGAGAGATAAGAGGAGAGGGAGAGGGAGGGAGAGAGAGGAGGGGAGGAGAGGGAGAGAAGAGATAAGAGGAGAGGGAGAGGAGAGGAGAGAGAGGAGGGGAGAGGAGAGGGAGAGAAAAGAGCAGAGGAGAGAGCAGATGAGATGGGAGAGGGAGAGGGAGAGGAGAGTGCAGAGGAGATGGGAGATGGGAGAGGGGAGAGAGAGAGAGCAGAGGAGAGGGGAGGAGAGAGCAGAGGGGAGAGGAGAGGTGAGAGGAGAGGAGAGGAGAGAGCAGAGTAGTAGTCTGCAGACTAGTAGAGGTCTAGTAAACAACTCCACTCAGAACTGCAGGCATTACTGTAGTAGCACGTTTCTATAATCATATCTAAAGTAACTTTTCACAGCATTTCTTTCTCTTTCAGTACAAGGAGCTGACATTTTAATTGTAAGGGTCGTTCTGTTGAGTCCAAGTGTTGAGACAGCTCGTAAACTCTACATGCATATCAAGCCTTCTGCATCAGGCTACATAGTGTTCAGACACCAATCGATATGCAGGATAATTTGAAAGTCACGGGGCCACGTCTGCATTGCTTCTGAAGAATGCACCTCTAAAGTAGTGTTGAAACACCAAGCTTTGCCTGATTTCAGACCCAAATAGTGAGATTTTTATTTTGATCTACAAAAATCTGATTTCAAATATAAAAATCAAGCAAAGAACAAACAGACCAGTGAATATGCTGCTACTGTAAATCAGATAAGGCTGGGCATTTCCTCTTTCAAATGTGCCGTTACTAGTGCTGAGTAAACAAGACAGGGTATTCATTATAAAACACTGGGAGTCTCAAATTACACATGTGCTTACTAAGCAATTACATTTTAACTACATAGTGTGGAGTAGTGGTTAGGGCTTTGGACTCTTGACCGGAGGGTCGTGGGTTCAGTCCCAGGTGGGGGACACTGCTGTTGTACCCTTGAATGATTTTATCCGAGGCCCTTCCACACGGTGCAGTTACACTGCCATCTCTCATAATTACATTGTAACTGCACAGCCTGACATTGTACAGACAGATCTGACTGCTATTCACTTACTGTACAGACAGAGAGATCTGACTGCTATTCACTTACTGTACAGGCTGAGAGATCTGACTGCTATTCACTTACTGTACAGACAGATCTGACTACTATTCACTTACTGTACAGGCTGAGATCTGACTGCTATTCACTGACTGTACAGGCTGAGATCTGACTGCTATTCACTGACTGTACAGGCTGAGATCTGACTGCTATTCACTGACTGTACAGACAGATCTGTCTGCTATTCACTGACTGTACAGGCTGAGATCTGACTGCTATTCAATGACTGTACAGACAGATCTGACTGCTATTCACTGACTGTACAGGCTGAGATCTGACTGATATTCACTGACTGTACAGACAGATCTGTCTGCTATTCACTGACTGTACAGGCTGAGATCTGACTGCTATTCACTGACTGTACAGACAGATCTGACTGCTATTCACTGACTGTACAGGCTGAGAGATCTGACTGCTATTCACTGACTGTACAGGCTGAGAGATCTGACTGCTATTCACTGACTGTACAGGCTGAGATCTGACTGCTATTCACTGACTGTACAGACAGATCTGACTGCTATTCACTTACTGTACAGGCTGAGATCTGACTGCTATTCACTGAGTGTACAGACAGATCTGACTGCTATTCACTGACTGTACAGGCTGAGATCTGACTGCTATTCACTGACTGTACAGACAGATCTGACTGCTATTCACTGACTGTACAGACAGATCTGACTGCTATTCACTTACTGTACAGGCTGAGATCTGACTGCTATTCACTGAGTGTACAGACAGATCTGACTGCTATTCACTGACTGTACAGGCTGAGATCTGACTGCTATTCACTGACTGTACAGACAGATCTGACTGCTATTCACTGACTGTACAGACAGATCTGTCTGCTATTCACTGACTGTACAGGCTAAGATCTGACTGCTATTCAATGACTGTACAGAGAGATCTGACTGCTATTCACTTACTGTACAGACAGATCTGACTGCTATTCGCTTACTGTACAGACAGATCTGACTGCTATTCACTTACTGTACAGGCTGAGAGATCTGACTGCTATTCACTGACTGTACAGGCTGAGATCTGACTGCTACTCAATGACTGTACAGGCTGAGAGATCTGACTGCTACTCAATGACTGTACAGGCTGAGAGATCTGACTGCTATTCACTTACTGTACAGACAGAGAGATCTGACTGCTATTCACTTACTGTACAGGCTGAGAGATCTGACTGCTATTCACTTACTGTACAGGCTGAGAGATCTGACTTGGATATTTTCCAAACTCCCCTGGGGCCGTCCACTCCCTGCCCCTCTGCAAAAGACAATAAAAGCAACACAGAGATAAAGCCAGCATGCGCTACTGTGCAATATAGTTCACAGCAAAGTACAGCAACTTCAATCCAATCCAATCCAAGAAAGGAAGACTGCATTTATTATAGGCTTTATTATAATGAAACAAACTATGGCTATTTAACATAAGAAAAGTTTGGAAATGAGAAAAGGCCATTCGGCCCATCAAGGCTCGTCCCTTGTTAGCACACCATTCTCCCTACTGGAGGGAACTCATTTACAAGCACAGAATCCTTTTTCAATGCTCCCAGTGCTTTAGAACATAAGAAGGTTCAGCACAATAACAAACAGGACTAGATGAATGACTGATCACCTTGATTGATTAGCGGGAGGCTCGAGCAGGGTGTGCCGCTGCTTTCTCTCACGTACCTTGCCTACGAAGGCCAGCAGCTGCAGCTCCTCCGGCTTCTCGTTTCTGCTGAGCCAGAACTCTGAGTTATCATCCGAGGCCACGGCAAACTGGAACTCCCCTGAAACACACAGGAACCCCGGGGTCACGGGGAGGTCAGGCATCGTGTCAGAGGTCACCCTTTACACAACAGGGTTAGATATGTGCCCCACATTTATAAACCCCACAAAGTCTCTTCAAAAAAAAAAATCACCGACTTCAGCTGTTATACTGATCTTAGAGTACCTGTTAGTCAACGCACAACTCGTTTTAAAACTGATTATAAAAGTGGATTAAAAAAAAGTGCCAGCTTGTTGGGGTTTAGAATGTACTTTGTTATATTTAACATATAGTAAGCCACCCTTATATATATATAAAATGACTGCAGTTTTCCCATGGCTATACTACACGTTTACCATACCTTGCTATTCTTTACAATGCGTATCTGTGCTTTGTTTTCACTGTGCTTCATTACACTTTTGCTGTGGGACACTTTTATAGGGGTTAGTTTTTAAAAATGCTTTACCATACATCTCTGTGCTTTACAATGCTTGTCCATGCTTAAACTATGCTGTTTTACACTTTGCTATGCTTTTACTGTGGGGAACTTACTGTATAAGGGTTAGTTTGTCTTGGGTTGTTTTTTTTAATATGCTTTACCATACCTCGCTAGCAGAACCTGATTTTGCTATGTGGCTGTTGTCCCTGAAACAGCAACGTCAATCACGTGTCATCCGCTTAACCGATGAAATGTTAGGTTTAGAGTTAGTTGTTGTTCCGGGGATAACAGCCACACAGCAAAATCAGGTTGTGCTACCTCGCTACTCTATACAACGCTTTATTACACTTTGCTGTGCTTTTACTATGGGATGCTTTTATATGGCCAGGCAGACCTCCTAATCTGGAAGAGCAGAGGAGTCTTTTCATTCATTTCAGATCAAGGTTCTAAAGGGAGAGCAGGATGCATTTCAGCCCCTAGATTGTGTGGGGGTTAATGAGAGGACAGCGAGACGATGTGCTTACCCTCCTCGTAAGGACGGATGTACCCGAATAGCCTCAATCCGTAGTTCGTCCACCGCGGAGCCACAGCCAGCTTTCTCACCGTCGTGCGCTTCTGACACAGCAAAGCAAGGACACAGCTGGAAGTTGGGTCTTACATTGCGTTGCTGCATTCACATGGTCTTAGCCAAAGGAGAACTGATCTCCGTTCGCTCCTATAGGCAAGCGTGCTGTCTTGATTTGCGGCTGTGGTTATTTAAACTATCACGTCATTTAGAGCAGGACAAGCTGACCAAAATAAAAGGCCTTCCTGACATAAATCCTCCAGAAACACAATATCGTGTCTCTCAATCTGCACCTTGTAAACAGCGAGGCAGGCAGAGGGAGGGCAAGCCCGGGGTGTGTGACTCACATGGGGATACAAAGGGAAGTGCAGGTTCTTGTGAAGCAGGGAGGCACACAGAGGGAGGGTGAGCACGGGGTGTGTGACTCACATGGGGATACAAAGGGAAGTGCAGGTTCTTGTGAAGCAGGGAGGCACACAGAGGGAGGGTGAGCATGGGGTGTGTGACTCACATGGGGATACAAAGGGACGTGCAGGTTCTTGTGAAGCAGGGAGGCACACAGAGGGAGGGTGAGCACGGGGTGTGTGACTCACATGGGGATATAAAGGGAAGTGCAGGTTCTTGTGAAGCAGGGAGGCACACAGAGGGAGGGTGAGCATGGGGTGTGTGACTCACATGGGGATACAAAGGGACGTGCAGGTTCTTGTGAAGCAGGGAGGCACACAGAGGGAGGGTGAGCACGGGGTGTGTGACTCACATGGGGATACAAAGGGAAGTGCAGGTTCTTTCTGAGCTGCTCCACAGTGCTGCCACACCAGTCTTCAAAGATGTGCAAATTAACTTGACCTCTGAACTGTGAACAGAAAAAAAAATAAAAAAATCAAATCACTCCACCCACACCATACTGGGGCCTCCTCTCCAACATTACAACTCAAAAAGAGAAAAAGAAAGAAAGAGAAAAAGTAAGTTAGAAAGAAAGAAAGAAAGAAAAACAAACAAAACAAACAAACACACAAACAAGAAAAAGCTCTATAGGCATGTTGACATGAAGAACATCATCATTGTATTCACTTGTGGAAGAAAGGACATATTGTACTGCTCCCGAGAGCCTTATAGCTGAAATCTAAAAAAGAAAAAAAACTGTGTGTCTGCCGCAGATCACGGACAGATCCAGCTTTTGTTCTAAAGTTTCATAATCCCAGCATGTGTCAGGGTCTGTCAGTCAAGATTACACTGCCTGTCTGCAGCTGCAAAGCCAGGCTCAACTCAGAGCTCACTATTACTGTGTTTGTATCAGCCGTGTCGCAGGGAAAAACAAACCACAGACACTCATCTGGGAGGATCACTGTTAGACGCACTTAATCTTTTTACACACTCGTAAGCTCAAGGGTTTTAGGATATTACATGCACAAAAAAACAAAGGCTCTGCTCTAAAAACTCACACACAAAGAACAGTAAACACCTGGGAACAGTTTGGATACTCTGAAACAAAGCTGCGCATTACAAATGAGAAATAACTCTCAAAGCGGGTACAGCACCTGTGCACAGCGAGTGAGACAGGGTACACCCTCTGATCTGTTAGGGCACAGATCACTAGAAAAGACACGGTTTAAAAAATCAGGTTTTCAGACTGCGCCCTGTTGAATTTACCTACAAACCTCACCTCCAGAAGTGCCTCGAAAGCTGAGATAACATGACGCCACTCTGTGGCTCGGAACTTCAGGAGACTATGCTTTAGGACTCTGCCTGGCACACAAGGGGAGACCTAAGGTTTGATATAGCAAAAGTTGCCTCAAACTAGGTCCCCTTGGAGACCCCGAAAACAAAACCAGGCCAGCACTGGGAGCGCTTACTGTAGCGTTTGTAGCGTAGGGGGGGGGCCCTTCATTTTAATCAAAGTGTTTAAGCGATGGTTACAAGCATTGGAGGAGGGACTTCCTAGGTCTCTAACCCATTAGACATCACTGTGGTGCAATGACCTGGGAGGTGCAGGTACAGCAGACTACCTGAAAGTAAAGCACACAAACCGGGAGTGTTCTTGAACCTGTGCAGTCCCAGATGTCATGTTATAAAATGAAAGTTTACGTGTGCTAGAGCATGGCGAGGCCCACACAGCGACAGGGAGAATACCGCACTCTCACACTACCTCAGGACTCCAGCTCTGCTCCAGGTTCTTCCACTGGGCAAGGGGGGGGGGGAGGGAGAGAGGGAGAGGGAGAGAGGGAGAGAGAGAAGGGGGGGAGAGAATGATTTAGTGTGCAGTGCAGAGTCAGTCTGTCTCAGCTTGCTCTCTCTCTCCTGCAGCTCACTGCTTTTCAGATTAGCACGTTTTCTACAGTGCAGTGCGGCTTGAGAGAGAGAAATCGAACGTGTGCGCTGGGGCCCGGACTTGCTGTACAACACAACGAGACTGCCAGGAGCATGCATATTATATAGAAAATAGAGAGCAGAAACACAGCAAGGCTGCCGATGTATTCTTCAACAAGTCCCTGGAGCGGCACTGTGTACAGTGTGTAAAGTGCATGATTAATGTACAGCTGCACTGTGTACAGTGTGTAAAGTGCATGATTAATGTACAGCTGCACTGTATACAGTGTGTAAAGTGCATGATTAATGTGGAGCTGCACTGTATAGTGTGTAAAGTGCATGATTAATGTACAGCTGCACAGTATACTGTGTGTAAAGTGCATGATTAATGTGGAGCTGCACTGTATACAGTGTGTAAAGTGCATGATTAATGTACAGCTGCACTGTAACTGTGTACAGTGTGTAAAGTGCATGATTAATGTACAGCTGCACTGTGTAGTGTGTAAAGTGCATGATTGACGTGGAGCTGCACTGTAACTGTGTACAGTGTGTAAAGTGCATGATTAATGTGGAGCTGCACTGTATACAGTGTGTAAAGTGCATGATTAATGTACAGCTGCACTGTATAGTGTGTAAAGCGCATGATTAATGTACAGCTGCACTGTAACTGTGTACAGTGTGTAAAGTGCATGATTAATGTGGAGCTGCACTGTGTAGTGTGTAAAGTGCATGATTAATGTACAGCTGCACTGTATACAGTGCAGTGTGTAAAGTGCATGATTAATGTGGAGCTGCACTGTGTAGTGTGTAAAGTGCATGATTAATGTACAGCTGCACTGTATACAGTGCAGTGTGTAAAGTGCATGATTAATGTAGAGCTGCACTGTGTACAGTGTACAGCGTGTAAAGTGCATGATTAATGTACAGCTGCACTGTATACAGTGCAGTGTGTAAAGTGCATGATTAATGTACAGCTGCACTGTGTACAGTGTGAAAAGTGCATGATTAATGTACAGCTGCACTGTATAGTGTGTAAAGTGCATGATTAATGTACAGCTGCACTGTATACAGTGTGTAAAGTGCATGATTAATGTACAGCTGCACTGAGTAGTGTGTAAAGTGCATGTTTAATGTACAGCTGCACTGTAACTGTGTACAGTGTGTAAAGTGCATGATTAATGTGGCGCTGCACTGTGTACAGTGTGTAAAGTGCATGATTAATGTACAGCTGCACTGTGTACAGTGTGTAAAGTGCATGATTAATGTGGAGCTGCTCTGTATACATTGTGTAAAGTACCTGATTAATGTACAGCTGCACTGTAACTGTATATAGTGTGTAAAGTGCATGATTAATGTACAGCTGCACTCTGTGCAGTGTGTAAAGTGCATGATTAATGTACAGCTGCACTGTGTACAGTGTGTAAAGTGCATGATTAATGTACAACTGCACTGTGTACCGTGTAAAGTGCATGATTAATGTACAGCTGCACTGTAACTGTGTACAGTGTGTAAAGTACATGATTAATGTGGAGCTGCACTGTGTACAGTGTGTAAAGTGCATGATTAATGTACAGCTGCACTGTGTACAGTGTGTAAAGTGCATGATTAATGTGGAGCTGCTCTGTATACACTGTGTAAAGTGTATGATTAATGTACAGCTGCACTGCATAGTGTGTAAAGTGCATGATTAATGTACAGCTGCACTGTGTAGTGTGTAAAGTGCATGTTTAATGTACAGCTGCATTGTAACTGTGTACAGTGTGTAAAGTGCATGATTAACGTACAGCTGCACTGTGTAGTGTGTAAAGTGCATGATTAATGTACAGCTGCACTGTGTACAAAGTGTATGATTAATGTACAGCTGCACTGTGTAGTGTGTAAAGTGCATGATTAATGTACAGCTGCACTGTGTACAGTGTGTAAAGTGCATGATTAATGTACAGCTGCACTGTGTAGTGTGAAAAGTGCATGATTAATGTACAGCTGCACTGTATACAGTGTGTAAAGTGCATAATTAATGTACAGCTGCACTGTATACAGTGTGTAAAGTGCATGATTAATGTACAGCTGCACTGTGTACCGTGTAAAGTGCATGATTAATATACAGCTGCACTGTGTAGTGTGTAAAGTGCATGATTAATGTACAGCTGCACTGTGTAGTGTGTAAAGTGCATGATTAATGTACAGCTGCACTGTGTACAGTGTGTAAAGTGCATGATTAATGTACAGCTGCACTCTGTACAAAGTGTATGATTAATGTACAGCTGCACTGTAACTGTGTACCGTGTGTAAAGTGCATGATTAATGTACAGCTGCACTGTGTACAAAGTGTATGATTAATGTACAGCTGCATTGTGTACAGTGTGTAAAGTGCATGATTAATGTACAGCTGCACTGTGTACAGTGTGTAAAGTGCATGATTAATGTACAGCTGCACTCTACAGTGTGTAAAGTGCATGATTAATGTACAGCTGCACTGTAACTGTGTACAGTGTGTAAAGTGCATGATTAATGTACAGCTGCACTGTGTACAAAGTGTATGATTAATGTACAGCTGCATTGTGTACAGTGTGTAAAGTGCATGATTAATGTACAGCTGCACTGTGTACAGTGTGTAAAGTGCATGATTAATGTACAGCTGCACTGTGTAGTGTGTAAAGTGCATGATTAATATATAGCTGCACTGTAACTGTGTAAAGTGCATGATTAATGTGGAGCTGCACTGTAACTGTGTACAGTGTGTAAAGTGCATGATTGATGTTACCACAGAACAATTCTATTCGTTTCACGTTAAAACCCAAAGTTGCTGTTTATTTTATTTATTTATTATTTCTTAGGGCGACTTACAATTGTTACAAGATATCACATTATTTTTACATACAATTACATTATTTTTTTACACATTATTTTATACAAACAATTACCCATTTATATAGTTGGGTTTTTACTGGAGCAATCTAGGTGAAGTACCTTGCTCAAGGGTACAGCAGCAGTGTCCTCCATCTGTTTTTCAATAAAAGATTTAAATTTCCATTTCCTTTTTAAAATCAATTCCCAATTCCAATTCCCTTTGAAAACAATTCCAGCACGTCACTGATTAAAATTGCAATTGTCAGTATTCTGTTAAAATGAGCTTCTCACAGTGGCAACACATTACTTCAACTGAAGTCGCTGTTTTTCGGTCAATTAAACTGGCATCAAAATGAAAGCAGTTGAACAAATCAATCTCAAACATCGATTCTAATTTCAATTCCTTCAAAGGAATCGATTTAAAAAGGAATTGACCACAATCCTGTATGTTACTCTATGGCAGCGATTTAAATTTTCATGACATTATGAGCACCAAAATTTAAATTAAAAAAGGGACTGAAATCAGACCCCGATCTTTTTTCTTGAAGGAATACAACTATTTGAAACACTCTTACTGTACTTGCTTGTATTACAATCGCTAGTATTAGTCCTGCTGTGGCCAATCAGACCAGCCCAGAAAGGCTCCTTTAATCTATTTTAACTAAAGGCTCCTGGTTTGGCCCCACTGCTCCCCTGGTTGTGAAGCCCGGCTGCTGGGCCTGTGTGGCTATCTCGCTTTCTCCAGGAAGAGCCGCAGAGCCCCTGAGAGAGAGATCAAGAGAGAGAGAGAGAGAGAGCAAGAGAGAGCACTGGTTAGCTGGGCTGAGAGTAAATACAACTGGGCCCCTCAGAAGAGCGGATTCCTATTAATAGAGACCATTTTCGGCTGCTGCTCTTAAGCCCCAGAGTGAGAGGTGCTGTCTACAGGGGCTGCTGTAGGCTGGAGCCCCACTCTGTATAGTGCACGCTGCAGGCTAGAGCCCCACTCTGTATAGTGCACGCTGCAGACTGGATCCCCACTCTGTATAGTGCACCCTGCAGGCTGGAGCCCCACTCTGTATAGTGCACGCTGCAGGCTGGAGCCCCACTCTGTATAGTGCACGCTGCAGGCTGGAGCCCCACTCTGTATAGTGCACGCTGCAGACTGGATCCCCACTCTGTATAGTGCACGCTGCAGGCTGGAGCCCCACTCTGAATAGTGCACCCTGCAGGCTGGAGCCCCACTCTGAATAGTGCACCCTGCAGGCTGGAGCCCCACTCTGAATAGTGCACCCTGCAGGCTGGAGCCCCAAGAACTGAACATAGGAAAATGTACCAGCGAGAGCAGATAGCTCATAGTAATATCTCCAGAATCTGATGCACTCAAAAACTATACAGCAGTGTCCTGAACCCACTCCGAACTGTACAGAAGATCAGAAGGATTCCTTCTCATGAAATATTGTAGATCACAAGTGCAATGGCAAGGCAAACATTTGCACACATTATAAATGTACACAATGACAGGACAGTATACTACTTCTTCATTTTAAACATCCTGAATACAATACAGAGATAGCTATAAAGTTTGGTACAGTAATTCTCTCTCTCTCTCAATTACACGGTCTCAATTATTATTATTTTATTTCTTAGCAAGCACCCTTATCCAGGGCAACTTACAATTGTTACAAGATATCATATTATTTTTACATACAATTACCCATTTATACAGTTGTTTTTTTACTGGAGCAATCTAGGTAAAGTACCTTGCTCAAGGGTACAGCAGCAGTGTCCCCCACCGGGGATTGAACCCACGACCCTCCGGGCAAGAGTCCAGACGTAGCTTTACAGTAAACTAATGTGATCCATAGGTGTCTCCATCCATTTGTGCTTCCTTCCATATGATGATGTAGATATCCTTCTGTCAGATGTTGATGGCTGAAGTGTAATGCTGGCTCCAGGGATCAGCTTATTTTGCCTCCCTAGCGCATCAGCACACACAACGGCTGCGATGCTGGCTCCGGGGATCAACCATAGTGCGGTCTCCCCAGCGCATCAGCATGACAACCGTCTGGATTGAGCTAAGTAGGGTACATCTCTGGGGTCTTCAAGTGGGCACCTTCCATCCTCAGTGTTTCGTCGACTAGCCCACGACACCTCAAGAGGGCTCGACGGTGATTCTGGCGTCCCAGAAACACCCCCCTCTGTCCCCCACTCAACTCAGCCCAGCTTACTTACCTGTACATCAGCATTTCTTTCTTTCTATTGTGCTTGAGGTCCCCAGCCAGAATCTTTCTGTCTCAACCACAGCCAGTTGCTGCTCCTCTCTGCTGCTTCAGATAAGTTCTTCACTGTGTGACGCAGCTCTTGGCCACTGAATCCGACGTCTCTGAGAAACCAGGTTGTAGAGTGTGCCACAAATCCTCGACAACCCACCTCCACTGGGAAAACCCGGACTCTCCATCCTCACTGTTCCGCTTCAGTGGCTAGTTGAGCATACCGCAGTTTCTTCCTCTCATACGCCTCATCTACAGCATCCTCCCATGGCACTGTTAACTCGACCAGGTGAACAAGGCGAGCTGATTACAATGCTGTTTGCCATATGATGCTATTGGGTGGAAGGTAATGAGCAGAATCAGCAGACAGGTGGCGATGAAAGAAGAGGCCCGCCTGTCTGCACACATAGAGATACAGACACACAGAAACGAACCGAGAGAGAATACACGCACAGACACACAGAAACACAGCATGGGAGACACACACACACACACACACAGAAACGAACTGAGAGAGAATACACGCACAGACACACACACACACACACAGAAACACAGCATGGGAGACACACACACACACACACAAACAAACCGAGATAGAATACACACACACACAGAAACACAGCATAGAATACACACACACACAGAAACACAGCATGGAAGACACACACACAAACAAACAGAGAGAGAATACACACACACACACACACACACACACACACAGAAACACAGCATGTGAGACACACACACACACACACACACACACACACACAGAAACACAGCATGTGAGACACACACACACACACACACAGAAACACAGCATGTGAGACACACACACACACACACACACACAGAAACAAACTGAGAAAGAATACACACACACACACACACACACAGAAACAAACCGAGAGAGAATACACACACACACACACACACACAGAATACACAAACACACACAAACAAACCGAGAGAATACACACACACACACACACACAGAATCAAACCGAGAGAGAATACACACACACACAGACACAGCACGGGAGACACACACACACACACACAGACAAACCGAGAGAGACGCAATACACACACACACAGAAACACAGAGAGAGACGTGATACACGCACACAGAAACACAGCATGGGAGACACACACACACACACACACACACACACACACACACACACACACACAGAGACAGACAGACACACACACGAGCGGTTTTGCTGTTTTGTATCCTCTCTTATTTTTAGTAACAAACTGTATCAGTGTGCTCAGCAAGTTAACAGCATTTACTGCGTCAGCGCTATTCAAAAATAAAATCTTGGAGATTCATTGGGTTAATAATTAATATTCTGATCGACTTCGTGGATCCTGTCCAGTTTTTTGCAATGTTGTCTTGGCTAGTGCGACTAGCCAAGTTACCTTTTAAGTCAGTTCCAATTGTAATAAACACAGACACTTTTATAACTGATTTGATTTAATATGTATCTATCTAGAAGGTACATAGACTCAATACCACGATGCCTGAAGGTTGAGAGTGTGTTTCATTCTCACGCACTCTCTGCTGTGTCAGGGTCTGTGATACAAAGAGTGCAAGAGAAAGTCCACTCTCACCTTGATTAGAGCCATCCCAACAGATAGAAAGCACCTTTACAAGGGACGCTGCGCAGTGATTCAGTAGCTGTTCACAATGCAACAAAAACTTCAAAATCAATTTGGTAGCTCACTGCACCGTGTGGACGGGCTTGTGTCAGAAACACAACCCCCCCACACAACCACTGCACGTTTATGCTTGAAAAATGTGTCGTAGTTGAAACAGTGGTTATCTATATCGGTGGCTACCTGTGGTCAAGCTGAATTTCTCACACACGCTTTGCCGTGTCATACAAAGAGCGCAAGAGAAAGTACACTCTCAACTTGATTAGAGGTATCCACTGAACACATTGCAAAATATTCATTAAATCCAAGACAAAAAGCTGATATTAACGCACTTAATCTGTTTCTATAGAGCCTGCTATGGTTGAAACGTTTTGAATGCCTTGTCATTGACGCTGAGTGTGAGAGCTCCACTCTCAGCGGAATTATAAGTGTAGCTGCTGCTAATAACACTTCCTGTAACTACACGGTTTAAATGTTAATCTTGCATTGTAAGTCACTTGTAAGTCACCTTGGATAAAGGTGTCTGCCAAAATAAATAAATACAAATTAGATTCCAATGGGAACGAGGCGTGTGCAGTTTTGAAAGAATCACATTGATCTGTTTGCATTTCCCATTTTGTATCTTGTACATTTGAGAAGACGGGTGGACAGGCTACTGCAGCTGAACGTGATGAGGAATGCACTAACATGGAGAGCTACACTCAATCGAACACTCAATTGAAACCCTGATCAATTCAATGGTAAGCGTTTGGACTAGAAGTCTTTGATGATGCAGCTTCATGCTTTGTGATGCAGGCTGGAACACGTAACTGTGCTGCTGGCAGGGGCGCTGGAGCCGGGGAAACCAGAGGGCCCCCCCCACTTTGACAAAACAAACATGTGCACAAAGGGGAAAAAGTCATAAGCGCAGGAACAACCTGTTCTACGGCATCTACAGACCGCAAAATGTGTCAGACCATGACTGCAACAGGACTGCAGGAGAGGGTTATGCCACCCAGTTCAGCAGCAGACAGCCTTTCAGTGTGCAGACACTTTACTGTTGCTGATAACGTGTGAGAAATAGATTACTTTTAAAATGGGAATGTAGCAGGGGAGACCTGGACTGACTATCTGGCACATGCGTATTGCTGCAGGTAGAGGGCAGCAGTCTCCTATGATCCGCCTGTCAGTCATGGCGATGACACGGAGAGGTGGGGAAGAGGGTGTGTGTGCTTTCCCTCTCTCTGAGTGGCTGAGGGGGGGGCCTTGGGAGATTGCTCGGCCCTTAAGAACGGTGCTTTAGGTGCACTCGGGTGGCCGTATTGGGGAACACACCGTGACCCTGACCGCAGACGTCAGGTGATAAAAAGGAGGAAAACGAGGCAAGTTGGGCTGGGGATAACAGCCGGCTTAAAAATAATTAAAAAAGAAATCAAAATAAAAGACGTGACTACACACCCAAGGGGACGGGTTTAGTTATACGGGGAACTGGGGCAGAGTGGGGTCACCCACGGGCTGCTGCAGTGTTGGACCGGGGTCTCGCGCGGCCACCCTGCCGTCGAGCCCCTTTGATGGCTCCTGTGTCTCCACCTCCTGCTGAAGCTTCCTGGTGAGAAACCAGTTCACTGATGTGTGGAACAAGCTGGGAGGTGAACCACATCGACCGGGTTTGCCCCGCTATGGGATGTGACGTCATCCGATCAGGTAAGACTGTTCCATTACATCAGTCACTCCAGCAGACGGGTTTTGTGATTCCTGTGTCAGTGGATGATACACAAACCCAGGCTCTCTTAGATTCCGGGTGTAGTCAGTCTCTGATACAAGAGAGCTTAATCTCACCGGGGCATAAACAAATAACGGGACAGGTGCATATTAAATGTATTCATGGTGATGTGCGCACCTATCCCAAAATGTATGTGAATTTGAAAATTGGCCAGCAGGTGACGCGAGTGCAATTGGGTTTGTGTCCTCGATTGCCGGTGCCTGTGGTTCTGGGACGGACTGCGAGCAGTTTAAAGATTGGTTGGCTGCTGTGACAGCCCCGCCTTCCTTATTGGCAAAGAAAGAGGAAGTAATTGGCGAGATCTTTCGCTTTCGTGACCCGGACTGCTATTGCCATAGATTCAGACCCCGCAAAACTAAACGGGAACGCCGGGCCGCTAAGAATGAGGGCTGGCAATGGAGGGAGTCCGAGAGGTTTCAGGTGGGGCGGTTGGGGAGGAGTCTGGGGAGGCCGGAGTCAGCGCAGGGGTCTGGCTCGGCTGCCTCCGCTCGGGACCGACCTGATCCCGAAGTTGGAAGCCATGGGAGCTGATTTTTAGCTCGCTCCCGTGACTTCCGACTTGAGCAAGGGCGTGACGACGTGCTGGGCAGGCTCTTTGACCAAGCAGCTGTGGTAAATGGTCGTGTGGTCGAGCCCAGACGCCGCCACGCACCCTCACTTTGAAATTAATCGAGACCTGTTGTACCGTGTTGAAAAATTGCCCCAGACTGGGGAAGTGCGTCACCAGTTGCTCATTCCTCAGCCCTTTAAAGAGGATTTGTTGCAGCTTGCTCACGCTATTCCCCTGTCTGGTCATTTGGGAAGGGACAAGACTAAAGCGAGGCTCGTGACACGGTTCTATTGGCTGGGGCTGGACGGTGATGTCAGACGCTTTTGTGAACGATGTGGGGAATGTCAGAAAGCTAGCCCTAGAACCGCCCCACGCGCCACTGGTGCCGTTGCCCCTAGTGGAGGCTCCGTTTGAGCGTATTGGAATGGATATAGTGGGTCCGTTAGAAAGGAGTGCGGCAGGATACACACACCTATTGGTCATTCTGGATTACGCCACGCGCTATCCAGAGGCCATTCCCTCCGATCTGCGTCTGCTAAATCTGTTGCCAACGAGCTCGTGAAGGTTTTCTCCGGTGGGGATCCCCAAGGAAATATTGACCGACCAAGGCACCAACTTTATGTCCCGGCTAGTCCGCGGAACATGTAAACTTTTGGGGATTAAGACCATTAGGACCTCGGTTTTTCACCCTCAGACTGATGGTCTTGTGGAGCGATTTAATAAGACCCTCAAAAACATGTTGCGCAGATTTATTAGTAGTGACGTGCGTTACTGGGACCAGCTGATTCCTCCCCTTCTCTTTGCTATCAGAGAGGTACCCCAGGCTTCCACGGGTTTTTCGCCATTCGAGCTGCTGTATGGACGGAGACCCCGGGGTGTGCTCGATCTGGTCAGAGAGATGTGGGAGGAGCAGCAGGACAATTCGACCAATACTGTCCGGTATGTGTTGGACCTGCGCAAACGTCTTGAGTCTGTAGGAAAGTGGGCACATGACAACTTGCAACAGGCTCAGCACAGACAGGAGACCCAATATAACAGGGGGCCCGGTTGCGCACGCTTCAGCCGGGGATAAGGTGCTTCTATTGCTACCCAGTTCTGAGTCCAAACTTCTGGCGAAGTGGCAAGGGCCGTTTGAGGTTACACGCCGGGTTGGGACGGTGGATTATGAGATCTGCCAGCCGGAGCGACGGAGAGAGAAGCACATTTACCATGTAAACCTGTTGAAACCTTGGTTACAGCAGGAGGCTTTGTTAGTGGCGCAAGCAGATGACGCCACAGACCTGGGACCTGATCTTTCTGTGTTGGCGGAAAAGGGTCGGTACAGATTGCAGATAATCTGACACCAACACAGAAATGTCAGGCTCGGCGCTAGTGGCGGAGTTTCCTGATGTGTTTTCTCCGTCCCGGGCAGACTCGAGTAGCCCACCATCACATTGAGATTGAGCCGGGGCCAGTTCGCCAGAGGCCGCACCGCATACCTGAGCGCAAAAGGCAGGTAGTGAAGGCGGAGATTGATGAGATGCTTAGACTGGGGGTAATAGAGGAGTCCCAAAGTGACTGGAACAGTCCGATTGTTTTAGATGGATAAGCCGGATGGGTCAACTCGATTTTGCATTGATTTCAGGCGAAGTTAATGAAAAGTCGAAGTTTGATGCTTATCCCATGCCCCGGGTAGATGAGTTGCTGGAGCGTCTAGGCACGGCTCATTTTATGACGACACTGGATTTAACGAAGGGGTACTGGCAGATACCCCTGACCCCAGAGTCCAGAGAGAGGACGGCGTTTTCGACTCCCTTCGGGTTGTACCAATTTAGGACCATGCCCTTTGGGTTGCACGGAGCACCAGCCACTTTCCAGCGGATGATGGATCGCATTTTGCGGCGCCATCAGCAGTACGCCGCTTACATAGATGATGTGGTAATCCACAGTGAAGACTGGCCGAGTCATCTGGGTAAGGTGGCGGCGGTGCTGCAATCCTTGCGGGAGGCTGGGCTCACTGCTAACCCAAAGAAATGTGCCATTGGGAAGAGTGAGTCGGAGTATTTGGGGTATCGAGTAGGGAGCGGCCAGATCAGACCGCTGATTGCTAAGGTGAAAGCCTTGGCTGACTGGCCGGTCCCTACGACCAAAACCCAGGTGCGCTCTTTCTTGGGACTAGCGGGCTATTACAGGAAGTTCATCCCGAACTTCGCCACGCTTGCTACTCCTTTGACAGACCTCACCCGGAAGGCTGCCCCAAATACGGTTCAGTGGACGGAGCCGTGCCAGAGAGCCTTTCTCGCTTTGAAGCGTAGGCTGTGCAGCAAGCCAGTGCTGTGCAGTCCTGATTTCAGTAGGCGGTTCACCCTGCAGACGGATGCGTCAGAGACAGGTCTCGGGGCAGTGTTGTCTCAGGAGGTGCGGGAAGCGAGCACCGGTCCTGTACATCAGCAGGAAGCTCCTTCCCGCGAGAAAAACTACAGTACCATCGAGAAGGAGTGTCTTGCAGTAAAATGGGCAGTCGAGTCACTCCGTACTACCTCCTGGGGCGACACTTCACCCTGATTACGGATCATGCCCCTTAGCATGGCTTCACCGGATGAAGGATAACAACGCCAGAATCACGCGGTGGTACTTGGCCCTGCAGCCCTATGCCTTCAGGGTAGTCCACCGAGCAGGAAACTGCATCAAAACGCAGATTTTTTCTCTCGGGAAGGCATGGGGTTGTAGGATTTTCGAATGGACCGGTGGTGCCATTCTGAGGGGGAGGATGTGTAGCAGGGGAGACCTGGACTGACTATCTGGCACATGCGTATTGCTGCAGGTAGAGGGCAGCAGTCTCCTATGATCCGCCTGTCAGTCATGGCGATGACACGGAGAGGTGGGGAAGAGGGTGTGTGTGCTTTCCCTCTCTCTGAGTGGCTGAGAGGGGGGCCTTGGGAGATTGCTCGGCCCTTAAGAACGGTGCTTTAGGTGCACTCGGGTGGCCGTATTGGGGAACACACCGTGACCCTGACCGCAGACGTCAGGTGATAAAAAGGAGGAAAACGAGGCAAGTCGGGCTGGGGATAACAGCCGGCTTGAAAATAATTAAAAAAGAAATCAAAATAAAATACGTGGCTACACACCCAAGGGGACGGGTTTAGTTATACGGGGAACTCCGGCCATCCCAGTGTAAAGCAAGCTAGCGCAGGACGGAGGCTCGTGCTGACCGGCTTAGCGGCAGTGGGGGCACTGCGTAAGCAGCACTTTTGTTTGTAGTTTTATTACTGTGTTTTATTTTCCCTTTTTCTTTCGCCTTTGGTTTTCATTATTATTTACGAGCACTTGTTGTGCCCTTGCTTGTGTACCTGTTGTGGTACAAGCCGTGGTGCTGGTTACTGTCGCCAGTATCCAGTCCACAGACAACAACGCCATCTCCTGGACGCAATAAATCAGTGCGCCTGAGCGGCGTTACAAATAAAATACTGTCTCCTGGTGTCAGTGAGTTGCCCACCACCCATCCACAGGGAAATACAACGAACGTGGATAACTGATTAAAGAATGGAAACATGAACACTTTAGAAGGTGATAATATTGTGGATGAGGCAGCGGAAATCTTAAATTTCACCTCCACCAAAAAATGCAATAAAAAATTATTTCTGCAGGAGCCACGCTCCACAGCAAAGCAAAAACAGTTTGCAATGCTTCCCCTGCGCTTAACATAAATCACACTGTACAGTTCTATAAACTGATCTTAAACAGAGACTAGGAGATTACAAACAACTGGGAGCCCGGACTCCCAAACTAGATGTGTGGTCAGGGAGGACAGAGGAGACAAAGGAGACAGAGAGGAGACAAAGGGGACAGATAGGACACATGGAAGTTGGCACGGGCCGCTCAGAGAGAGAGAGAGAGAGAGATCAGAATGGGAGAGAAGCCACAGTATATCCACATGCTGCTATGCTCTGGTAACTGAAGCATGCTGAAAGCGGATTCACGCATTGTCAAATACGATCTTAGTTTATTTTCACAGGAGGTTAAAGCATTACCTGAACAGGCACAACCGGTTCTGTGAGTTTTTAACAGTCAGTGCTGGTTTAGAGCCAGTCTCTAACCTCCCTTCCTCCATCCCGCTCTCTCCATTCCAGACCTCCACAGCTAGGGGCAGCGCGCAAGCTGCTCCAGTCATGATGCCACGTGGTTCAATCGCTGCTCTGCGTGTTGGTGGTCCTGAATACTTTAACCAGCCTACATCACAAAGCAGACAGAGTCACCAGTGCGAGAATCCTGCAAATTCTACTTCTGTAACAGGAGTCCCTGCTCTGGGCTCCGAGGACTCAAAACCGAAGCCACAGCTCTATAGCGCTTTTCATCCCAGAGTATGTCAAAGCGCTTCACATGTCGGTTCAAACACAAGAAGTCTGCACTATCAAGAAAAAGTAAAAATGACAAAAGCCAACAATTATAATAATATCAATAAATAACAAAACAAATCTATTTTTAAATAAAATAAGAAAACAGGAAATGACAGATGAAACACAACATTAAGCAACTCAAATATATAAAAACAATTCTATTTGTAAGTCAGGTTAAAAAGGCTAACTTATAAAAGTAAGTATTTCAATCTTGACTGAAGCAGCATCTCTAATAGAAAGGGCCCTGAGCTCCACAATCTAGAGGCATTATAATTAAATGCACATGGACGTGCACTGATGGTATCCACTGTTTTAAAGATGGAACTGTTCATTCTGTACATTTCAATGCTTTTGTAATACGATACGAAAACACAAAACATTTCAACAATGTCTAATCAAAACATTTGCCTTACTGATGCACTACCTGTTCCACTGCATTTAATTACCTGGTAGACTGGCAGAGGTTTAGTTTCAACACAATAAAAAATGTGACATCCCAGTGAACTAGAAGACCCCCCCTCTCCCCGTGGCACATCTCCATGGAAACACGGCCACACCCCTCTCGCCTGTCAACAGGACCACCGCCCCCTCAATTATACAAGGAACAGAACAGATGGAATCATCCAGCCTCTCAGAATCTCACTCCAGTCTCACACACCCCTCTGTTTGCACTGCTGTCGATCCTGCTGACTTCCAGCCTCTCAGAATCTCACTCCAGTCTCACACACCCCTCTGTTTGCATTGCTGTTGATCCTGCTGACTTCCAGCCTCTCAGAATCTCACTCCAGTCTCACACGCCTCTCTCTTTGCACTGCTGTCGATTCTGCTTTCTTCCAGCCTCTCAGAATCTCACTCCAGTCTCACACGCCTCTCTGTTTGCACTGCTGTCGATTCTGCTTTCTTCCAGCCTCTCAGAATCTCAATCCAGTCTCACACGCCTCTCTGTTTGCACTGCTGTCGATCCTGCTGACTTCCAGCCTCTCAGAATCTCACTCCAGTCTCACACGACTCTCTGTTTGCACTGCTGTCGATCCTGCTGACTTCCAGCCTCTCAGAATCTCACTCCAGTCTCACACGCCTCTCTGTTTGCACTGCTGTCGATCCTGCTGACTTCCAGCCTCTCAGAATCTCACTCCAGTCTCACACGCCCCTCTGTTTGCATTGCTGTCGATCCCAGGAATGTTTGGTCTCCCCGGCCTATCCGCTTCCTGTGTTTAAGATATTAAGGCCCTCAGCTTTGAGCGGGGTCTGATTAGCTGCAGCACAGGAAGCGACCTAATAGGGCCCTAGACTGAGGCAAAGACACATTACTGAGAGGCACAACAAACTGTGACTATTAAACTGTCAAGACGCAACTGAGCTGCAGGAGGCAGTTGACGTTTCATTGTAGCTGCTAGTTTTCTATTGGTAATTCATTGTCTTATTCCTCTCTGAAAATGTGCCTTCCTCACTGTCAAAATGAAAATAAAAAGTCTAGAGAAAACGAACACAGAGCAGCAGCAAAACAGCAAGGGGCTTGTGAGAATGTGGTCATGTGAAGAAGCAGCTTGTAAAGAAGAGATACATGAGGCAAAAGAGTTGAAACAGAAATGTACAAACCATCCCCAAACTCTAGAGCCTGGGTGGCGTCTCCGAGCTCTGGCTGGCTGGGTCTCCGCACTGTGCCGGCCTAGCACTATCCTTCAGGCACTTTGGGATTTTGTTCCTGTGAAAAGCTGAGTAAATGCAGCCTTGGTAATGGATGAGGCAGAGAGCTGGATCATTTACAGAATATAACCTATAGCTGCTGTTCCAGTGACTCGTCTGTCTCAATGTCTCTGCGTTCCTTCACATGACCTCTTGATCTAGTATTGAGATCTATGAAGGGATGGCATGACGATGATGGGATTATTTCAGTTAGCTCTTTGCAAACTGAGGGAGTCTTTAGAGAGGTGCTCAGTGGTGTCTGTGGAGAGATTCACAGTGCAGTGGAGGAACTGTCCTGGTATTCTTAGTGCAAAAAGCAGACTGCGTGTCCCCTCAGCAACACAGCGTTCAGTGCACACCTTCACAAATATTACTAAACATGGACGTCTAATTGGAAATATAGCTTATAAGAAAGGATTACTCTGTCTCTCAACACACAGTGGTGTCTCTACAATTACCCACGCAGTAATCGATTACCCACGATTACTGTATTTTCAACCACTTTTGGTGACCCCATTTGTTTACAAAAATACATTTAAAAAGTGATGCAGTATGCTTGTGTAACAGAATCGACATGTTAATACGGGTAGCTACATGTAACTTTCTAGCAATTACAGCAGCTGAATCGTAACAAAATTTCATTGAAAATGGAACTGCAGTTTCAGCAAACAATCCTGATGTCGTCGCGATTCTAATTGAGCCCAGCGGGAAGACGTCTTAACTTCCATCAGGCGTTGCATGTGCACTGAAAGTATGACACAGGTACGGGACAGGACAGGTTCCTTCATACCAGCCCATTCTGATGCGCTTGACAACTTGTGCTGAAGAATGTCAAAAGCATGTTTCTATAACAACCCGGTGCTGAAGAAAAGCGCTCGATATTTACAAATAACATTTGTTGCTAGGAAGAAATTGCTTCAACAAACCTTGTCGTAAATAAAAAAATATGACCTTTTCAACACAAGGTCCAATCCAAATGACTCGGTAATTTCCCACCTATAAGCAATCTGCACCTGAGGATCAATCGCACCCGTCCTTTAAATCAAGGACAGTATGTACCAGGCGCGTAGCATCCATTGAGGCAGCCGAGGCGGTCGCCTCGGAAAAAATCGGCTTAATTCTTAATTGTGAAGATGAAAAAAAGATTAAAAAAAACCCCAAAACGTACCCACTTTATTTTTTAAGAGTGTAAAATCGAGATATATAAAATATTATTTTTAATTTCTTCACATTACTGTGATCTCGGGCTGTACAGACACTGGGGTATGCAAAATTCGCGCACAAAGACGTTTCTCATTAGTCAGTTTCCCAAATTACTCTGTACTCTGGTTTACAGTGCAGCACTAACATGAAACGGAGAAAAAAACAACCAATTACACATTTCTTTCTAAAGAAGCCAACTCGGTAAGAATCAATGTTAAGTGAATTTATTATTTATATTTGTTGTTTTTCCCCTGCGCAATGTAATGTTTAGCTGCAATACGTTTTGATAAATCTTTTTTTTTTTCCCATGTAGAATGTTTAATGCCAGCACAGCAAAAATCCAAGTACCTGTTTTTATGATGACATTAAATGTGTAGCTAAACTGGGATAGCTGGCTGTATGTTTTTTTTTTCCTCGTCACTTTAACTGGACAGTCTATGGCAAGCCAAATTATCATTTAGAGATATCTCAAATTCATTTATAGATATCTCTAAATATTTGAAGATATCTCTAAATATTTGAAGATATCTCTAAATCATTTTAAGATATCTAAAATACATTTAGAGATATCTCAAAATGATTTACAGATATCTTTAAATTGAACTTTAAATGAGATATCTAAAATGCATTTTTAGATATCTTTAAATCATTTTAAGATATCTCTAAATGTTTTTGAGATATCTTGAAATACTTTTCAGATATCTCTAAATCATTTAGAGATATCTCTAAATAATGTCCTGTTCATTTGAAGATATCTCTAAATCATTTAAAGATATCTCTAAATCATTTGAAGATATCTTCAAATAACTTCCTGTTCATTTAGAGATATCTCTAAAACATTTTAAGATATCTTCAAATAACTTCCTGTTCATTTAGAGATATCTCTAAATCATTTGAAGATATCTTCAAATGAACAGGAAGTTATTTAGAGATATCGCTAAATGATTTAGAGATCTCTCTAAATGAACAGGAAGCTATTTGAAGATATCACTAAATGATTTGCAGATATCTTTAAATGATTTAGAGATATCTCTAATTGAACAGGAAGTTATTTAAAGATATCTTCAAATGATTTGCAGATATCTTTAAATGAACAGGACGTTATTTTAAGATATCTTTAAATGATTTACAGATATCTTTAAATAATATGTGGATTTGGCTAGCATGGTGCGCCAAACTGTCATTTAGAGATATCTTAAAATGAATGAGGGTTTAAAGATATCTGTGAATCATTTTAAGATATCTTAAAATAACTTCCTGCTCATTTAGAGATATCTCTAAATCATTTAGAGAAATCTCGAAATAACTTCCTGTTCATTTAGAGATATCTCTAAATCATTTGAAGATATCTTCAAATGAACAGGAAGCTATTTTGAGATATCTGGAATTGACTTCCTGTGAAAATGCTCTATGTTTTCAATGGACTTCCTGTCTATTTAAAGATATCTTCAAGTGAACAGGAAGCTATTTAGAGATATCTCTAAATTATTTAGAGATATCTCTAAATGAACAGGAAGCTATTTGAAGATATCTTCAAATGATTTGCAGATATCTTTAAATGAACAGGACGTTATTTTAAGATATCTTCAAATGATTTACAGATATCTTTAAATAATATGTGGATTTGGCTAGCATGGTGCGCGAAACTGTCATTAAGAGATATCTTCAAATGAGGGTTTTAAAGATATATGTAAATCATTTGAAGATATCTTAAAATAACTTCCTGTTCATTTAAAGATATCTGTAAATCATTTTAAGATATCTTCAGATAACTTCCTATTTATTTAGAGATATCTCTAAAACATTTTAAGATATCTTCAAATAACTTTCTGTTCATTTAGAGATATCTCTAAATCATTTGAAGATATCTTCAAATGAACAGGAAGCTATTTCAAGATATCTCGAAATGACTTCCTGTGAAAATGCTCTATGTTTTCAATGGACTTCCTGTCTATTTAAAGATATTTTCAAATGAACAGGAAGTTATTTAGAGATATCTCTAAATGAACAGGAAGTTATTTGAAGATATTGTAGAGTTCTGTGCTATGGGGGTGAGACAGACTCGGGGGAGACCAGATGAGGTTCCACGTACTTTTATTTTTAATTTTTTTAATAACACAATGAAACCCTGTTTGGGCCGGGGATCACGCCAAAATAACAAACAGCTGTCTCTCTCTCTTTTACACCGCAGCCTCACTGGGGGTTCACACACTGCTTCACCGACAAGCACTGTCTCAGCCGGTACTCTGTCTCTCGCAGTCTCTCTCCAGTCAGACATTCACACGCGTTCTGCCCCTCGCGGCTCCCCACTTATAGCCTCCGGGGGAACCGCCCACGGCACACATACACACACACACACACACACACTCACACAGACACACACTAACGGCGTGCCCCGTACCCTCACAATACACGGAACCTTAACAGGACGTCCAGGATGCTGCCATCGCCAGGGTCGTTACAATATCTTCAAATGATTTACCGATATCTTTAAATGAACAGGACGTTATTTTAAGATATCTTTAAATGATTTACAGATATCTTTAAATGAACAGGAAGTTATTTAGAGATATCTATAAATGATTTAGAGATATCTTTAAAACCCTCATTTTAAGATATCTCTAAATGACAGTTTGGCGTGCCATGCTAGCACAATCCATATGGTTTCCATAGTATTTAAAGATATCTGTAAATCAATTTGAGATATTCATTTTGAGATATCTCAAATTGATTTACAGATATCTTTAAATTAATTTTAGATATCTTAAAAACTGCACAATTAAAGATATCTAGAATTCAATTTGAGATATCTGGAAATGTTTTACAGATATCTCTAAATATTTCAAGATATCTTAAAATGCAATTTGAGATATCTCTAAATGATAATTTGGCTTGCCATAGACAGTCAGCTCGTCCAAGTATCACCCTACCTGCTATAGCATAGTGTTTTATTATAGCATAGTGCTGTGTATTTGCATCTATTGTGACCCGGCCTGTGCGCTAGGCAACACCGGGACCTCAGCGACCGGTTTTCCCCGCCTGAAGTACTGTACTACTTCCTATCGTCGATTTATACTGACAAAAGAATATTAGAATAATCACATTATTATTATTATTATTATTATTATTATTATTATTATTATTATTATTATTGTTGTTGCTGTTGTTGTTATTTTTGGTGAATACCTTGTCAAATTACTATAGTCATACAAATATTGTACACAAACAGCACCAGTCCCAGCAGTGTCAGCACCAGTCCCAGCAGTGTCAGCACCTGTCCCAGCAGCTTCAGCACCTATCCCAGCAGTGTCAGCACCAGTCACAGTGTCAGCACCAGTCTTACCGGTCAGTAGCAGTTACCAGTCCCAGCAGTGTAAGTCAACTTAAGTATTAGTGAACCAAATGCAAGTCAATAAAGGTATGAACCCATCTACTTATTAATATTGATGTTATATTCTTGTCCTTTTAAAATCACATATTTCTGACAGTGTGAATATGGTCATTTTAGGTTGCTGTGGTTTTGCTGGGAGACAATTAGTTTTAATCTTTGAAATAATATGGGTCATCAAATTTTAACATCAACATCATCATCCAAGGGACTTAATATTGGTTTGCAGTTTGCAAAAAGTCTCCAGGCTTTATAAGATGATAACTTTTACCTGTGTAACATGAACAGGCTCTGCAAGAGGTTTGTTCAACTTTTTTTTTTTTTGCCACAGTAAAAATCTAACCCTAGCTACGCCCCTGTGTACTCTGCCCTTCATATTATTAGATCCTACACCGCACCTGTTCAGAACTCCTCAGAATGCTGTTGGAACTTTTTAAGAACTTCTCCCAAAGACCAGCTGCATAAAATCCAGTTTAAACTGAAGCCAGCGGTGCCGGTAAACTACACACAGCACAACGTGTAGCTTTGTAAATCAGGCACGTTTTCAACACATGCTGGCATAGTGCGCTACAAACGTTTGTTAAACTGTTTGCAAGAAATCCCTGAGCGAAAACGAAGACGCGAAAGAATTAAACTGTACTGTAATGCGTTTTAATATTAATACTCACGGGGATGTGGGTTCACAGACGCCATGGACTCTAGATATGTAGCCAACAGCCCCACCACCACCACGCATCCAATAAAGACGAATTTGAAATGTTTGTTCAGTTTCTTCCGTGGGAATAACTTAATCATGTTGGTTGTGTGTCCTTCTCCGTGTTTGGAAGACGTGGTTGACCGTTCCCTCCCTCCGTTTGTATCACTTTTCATTTACGTTCAGGGGAGGTTAGTCTTCGTTGTGAAATCCAGACGCGCAGTACCACGAGCAGCACTCACGACAAGCAACGTTATTCCCTCCGGGGAATTTAAGATCTAGTTGCCCGCACTAGTATAACATAAAAAAACATCACACCAGTGATAACGCTGCTTTACTTTATAATGTGGGGCATCACTTCAGCGTTTCTCCTGGCGCACTACACGTTCATGTTCTATCTTTTATTTTATTTTTTATTTGAGAGAAAAGACAATACAAACTCAATGAATAAGACACAAGCCGCTACATCCGCTCCATGCAATGCTTCTGAACACTGAAAGTAATTCTAATTTCAAACTCCGTGTCTAATTTCAACTCCGTTTACCTACTGCGAAGGGAGGAGCTTAAAACGGGAAACGCCTTGCAGTCAACTTGTTTTTACAAACTTTATTTATGTATTGATTTATTAGACGAAATGGCACAGGTAGTAACGCGCTTTTAAATAATTTAATTAAAAGATGCAGCTTTCGGTCCGCTGTGTGACTGGTCCCGAGCGGGCCACACTAATGTATAGTTGTTATGCAGATTATCCCCTCTACCCTCTCCCCTCTACCCTCTCCCTGGCACTTCTGCTCACCACGCTTGCAATAATAACTTAGGTGGTTCTGAGTTTGCGAATCAGTTCGCGTTAAACGCTGAGTAACTTGCTTTAAATACATATTCAGAATGTTTACCAGTACTTTGCTACAAAGCTGCATCACTGAACACACACACACACACACACACACACACACACACACACACACACACACACAAAGGGAAATGGGTAGTTATATTAATGTTTTGTGCAGCCATTGGAAGCTGTGAAATTAATTTATGGTGGTAATACCTGCCTAAATCATAGATAGGGTAAAATAAGGGCTACCAAATATACTGTACAATATGGAAAATATATATACAAATACTGTATGCAAAGAGGGTCGAACTGACTCCCCAGTAATGTTGTTGAAGCTGACACCCTGGGATCCTTCAAGAAGCTGCTTGATGAGATTCTGGGATCAATAAGCTGCTAACGACCAAACGAGCAAGATGGGCTGAATGGCCTCCTCTCGTTTGTAAACTTTCTTATGTTCTTATATATTGGGCGTTATTCTAATATATATTTTGCAATCTGTTGGCGTTGGTTCGGTAATATATTATACAACATATTTGTAAGAGATGAACCTGCACATTTCATTTTCTGTCATAATGGGGCTGTGATAGGGTAGCCAGGGCGGTGACATCAGGACAGGAAGTAAATGCAGCACACAGGTACTCGGGTGCAAAGCGCACTGCAGCAGTGTGTTTATTTAATAAACAAAAGATTTAACAAAACAAAACACTTCTGCAAAACAAAAGGGCACACAGGCCAAACAAGCAGACATACAAAACAACAACTATATCGAGTATCGTGCTGGATTTTGGAGCCAGCATGTCTAGCAATTGTTATTATTTTCCTTCTTACTCTCTCGTTTACATACCTCCTTCCAAATCCTCTCCACCTTGACCAGGGAGAGCTGCAGGCTTTTGTACTGGTGACCATCTCCCGTTTAGCAACAAATTAATCAATTAATTAAATGGGGAGATGGTCACCTTCTGCACAGGGTTTTGTGGGATGGGGCTTCCCATCCACGCTGCCAAACACGCTGCCAAATAGGGGCACAAACACGCTGCCAAACAGGGGCACAAACACGCTGCCAAACGGGCACAAACACCTCCAATGTTAACATAAATACTTTTGAAAAGAGTGTGCACTGCTCTGTGCTTATCTTGTATCTATTGTTTTACATTCCATAACATTTACAAACCAAACAAACCGGAGAGTCTTCCCCCAGCTTGTTTTCAAATTTCACCAACAAAATACTTCCTGGAATTTAGGTTTTGTGATCGTCAGATTTTACAATCACATGTATGAATCACACCAGTTTAAGGCAACTTTGCTGTATCAAACCCCAAGTCTCCCCGTGTGCCGTGCAGCGGCCTGAAACCTCATCTCCTGAAACCAAGTTCCAAGCCACAACGCGGCTTCTTGTTGCCTCAGCTTTATGTGACTATGTGTTTCCAGTTCTCTCGTTCTCTCAGATCCCATCCACTGTGCCAGAATTGTGTGTGAATGGGTTGAGGAGCATGACAGAGACATTGAGTGTCTCCCACGGCCACCACAGTCCCCTCACCTGAGAGGTATGACAACACATTTGTCATCACAATCATCAGCCAACTCATTAAGTGAAATAGTAATAGCTGTATGGACATCTTCCAACACCTTGTGGAGTCTTTGGCATGCCGTGTCAAGGCTGTGGCCTGGGCTAACGCTGGCCCAACCAGATATCAAGGCTGTGGCCTGGGCTAACGCTGGCCCAACCCGATATCAAGGCTGTGTCCTCTAATTGGAGTTTAACATGTCCATAATTGTGGTTCACTTTCACCTTTAAAAGTAAGGAGTCTGCCAATGTTGCTTTCACACCTGGTTTTATTACCATCGGCTTAAACCCGGTCCTGTTTTTTAATTTTATTTTTTATTTTGAAGAAGTTAATCCCTACAGGAAGGTGGCGTTTCTAGGAGACAAGGGCGTTGCTAGGACACCACAGACTGGTGCAGGTGAGTCAGAGCTGTTGCTTCCTAAGGAATAGCGAGGTATGGTAAAGCATAATAAATAATGTGTAAAAAATAAAAATAATAAAAATAATGTGTAAAAAATAATGTAATTGTATGTAAAAATAATGTGATTAATGTGATATCTTGTAACAATTGTAAGTCGCCCTGGATAAGGGTGTCTGCTAAGAAATAATAATATAATAATAATAATAATAATAATAATAATAATAATAATAATAATAATAATAATAATAGTCGGATTCAATGGCCAAGAGTTGCGTTGCACAGTGAAGAACTTATCTGAAGCAGCAGAGAGGAGCAGCAACTGGCTGTGGTTGAGACGGAAAGATTCTGGCTGGGGATCTCAAGCACAATAGAAAGAAAGAAACGCTGATGTACAGGTAATTAAGCTGGGCTGAGTTGAGTGGGGATGGAGGGTGATGCTGGGACGCCAGAATCACCGTCGAGCCCTCTTGAGGTGTGGTGGGCTGGTCGGACGAAACACCGAGGATGGAAGGTGCCCACTTGAAGACCCCAGAGATGTACCCTACTTAGCTCAATCCAGACGGTTGTCATGCTGATGCGCTGGGGAGACCGCACTATGGTTGATCCCGGAGCCAGCATCGCAGCCGTTGTGTGCGCTGATGCGCTAGGGAGGCAAAATAAGCTGATCCCTGGAGCCAGCATTACACTTCAGCCATCAACACCAGACAGAAGGATATCTACATCATCATATGGAAGGAAGCGCAAATGGATGGAGACACATATGGATCACATTAGTTTACTGTGAAGCTATGTCTTAGTTGGTGCTTATCTTGGCGAGAGCCAAGTTCAAATCAGCATGAAGTTTTAACATCTACTCTCATGTAATGGATATCATAAATCGGTGAACTTTTCTAAGAGCTTGTTATGACGTTTCATTTTGAATCCCCATTTGAGAACCATCCCTCTTATTGTAGTGATTTATTCTATTCCACTCCAGCCCCTTTGTGGATGCTCAGAGATGTGCGGTACGCATTGCCCTAACCCCTTTGCCCAGCCCTCAGGCCTGCCTCTGTGGTTCTGACAGCCGCGATGTTTCTGAGATTGCAGGAGTGTGGAGATGAACTGCACACAAACCACAGTGTGAAGCACGCAGAGGTGAACTCCCCTTTCTCTGTGACTGTGCATCAGTAGAAATCTCTGCATTACAGTCTTCACGTCCACAGGATCACAGAAGCGGTGGGAGGGACTGTTGTGCATATGAACTCAAACCACTGGAACTGAAATTGTTAAAATCGGCAAATTAGGGATTGTCTAATTTAGCTGATGACTTTAATAAGTCACGCATGGAATTAATTTGAAATAGTAAAGGAACACAGATGGTAAAATGGAGGAGATTTTTCAGAAGTTGTTTAAGATTATTATTTATTTCTTAGCAGACACCCTTATCCGGGTTAACTTACAATTGTTACAAGATATCACATTATTTTTACATACAATTACCCATTTATACAGTTGGGTTTTACTGGCGCAATCTAGGGTACAGCAGCAGTGTCCCCCACCTGGGATTGAACCCATGACCCTCAGGGCAAGAGTCCAGAGCCCTAACCACTACTCCACACTGTTGCCCGAGATTAGATGCCTGATTAAAGAACACAGCGGTCTGACATTTTCACACGAGTGCCTATTGTTTCTATATCACTCATTACTGACCAGAAATTGAAATTCTCACACCCTGAGGGTTTCATGCAGGTGGGTATATAAAGGATGATTTAATTGCTAAATAGAGTCCAGCACAGCTAACACAGTCTGGTGATGTCTCAAGCCAAAGCTTTACATGATGCTCAATAAATGGCAAGTCTTGAGATGTTCTAATAAATGTGCACACTACCTGGACCTTAAGGTGCCCCAGACACTGAAAGGGTTAAGCAGGTTCATTCTTGAAGTCTGGGGGAATGAGAGGACACCTGTGTGTTTGCACTTCGACTGAGCAGCCAGGCCTGCCCAGATCTGCTGCACACAGGGAGCGCACACACCTGTGTGTTTGTGCTTTGTTCATCAGCCTGTCATCACCTGGGCTGGAGCTCCGCCCGATATTCTTCAACAGGATCAGCCTGTTATCACCTGAGCTGGAGCTGCGCCCCCGACATTCTTCAGCAGGATCAGCCTCTCATCACCTGGGTTGGAGCTCTGCCCCTGACATTCTTCAACAGGATCAGCCTCTCATCACCTAGGCTGGAGCTCCACCCGACATACAAGAACACTTACAAACCTCATTGCACCAAAGGAAGACATTGATAAAGACTTTCCTTGTAAACGTCGTTCACAGAAGTACAACAGGTTTGCTTTTAGTGTCTTCATTTGAAAAGCACTGCACAGTGTCATGATGCATTTGTAAGTGTGGTATACCATGGCATGCACCATATTTATAAATGTAACTTCCTGAAGCATCCCTGCTGTTTTTTTGGCTTTGCTCCCTGTAATTAAGCACTCAGCAACCAGTATATAATCTGATTGCATCAATCTGAAGCACGATGTGAAATCTCACAAAAGCATTTCCCAGACAGAGGTCAGCAGCTTGAACATCTATTTAAAAGGGTGATGAAGCAAAACAAGGTCTGCTCAATAAAGGTGCAGCAAGATGAACTTCCCCATTCATACCCAAAATCTGCACTGTTACACCCCCCTCTAGTGGGTGGTTAGAGCAACTGCAGGAGACAGAGCTCCAAATCGTACCTCCTGCACATACATACAAAGCAGGGGAGTCTGGGAAAGGTTTTGGGTGGTAACTGAACCAACGACATCACATACAGACCTCCTTGGGTTGAGTTTAATGAAATTCACACTGATCGAAGCGGGCACAGTGCAGAGACTGCTGCAAGTCCCACACTGTGAGCACAATCAATGGTCCACCAGCAATGAGACAGATGTATTTTCAAAGCATTTCCTTCAGTTTAACCCTTTAAAAAGTACAAAGGACATGTGTCCCACAAAAAAAAAAAAAACAGTCCTCAGCCACGGACATGTTTAAGCATAACACTTGTATTTATATTTCAAGCCTCCAAATATCCAGTTTAAAGGAGTAAGATCGTGTTGGATCTCCTGTGGTGCCTATGCTGTACGTTTAAGGTACCATTTTATATGCAGTGTCTCTACTTACTGTGTATTTACATAGTGGTTACTTAGCCACTGAACACAGACATAAATCTTAACAGACAAAAAGCTAACTAATGCGTTTAAACATTTGCAATGCTTTGTCATTGACATGGCGTGAAGGATCTCCACTCCCAGCGATGTTCCAAGTGCAGCTGAAGCTAAGAGGGACGTGAATTACAATACTTTGTTTTGGGGTATGTTACAAATAAAGCCTACAGTAAATCTAATGTGCGGCACACACATCTTTATTCAGCCTGGAGCCTGCACCTCGAGACAGGGTTGTCTAATGAGCAAACAATTCCCACTTTACAAATCAAGCTTTATTTGTTCTTAAAAAAAAAAAAAAGGTTTGAATACAGATTTACAAACCGAAAGAAACCGATTCTACATTTAATAAGGAAAAAAAAAAAAGTGAGACTGTTGCTTTTCCTTTCGAGCGTGTGTGTCTTACCATCACTACTGTGGTCGGAAGAGGCTGTATTAACTACAACGAAGATGGCTGAATTTCCAATGTAAACAAAATTAAATAAACCATCCACAAGCGTGTGCTTCCGCCTGGCTCTCGAGCAGCCTGTGTTCTGCACCACAGGAGAGTCAGAGTGCAAATCACTGTGTTCAAGAGGCAAGCCGAAGCTCCAAGCCCAGGCAAAGCCCTGCTGCCCTTTCTCGTGTCTCCTCTCACAGGTCCTCTAAAAAGCACAGGATACAGTACAGATGCTCCTTCACAAACAGATTTGGGATGGAGAAGATGGATGGTTAATACCGGGATAATAAATACAACTGCAATTGGTGAGACTGATAGTGGGGTGAGACAACAGCAAATCCAGCACCCAGCCCTCCTACAGAAACATGGCATACAACCAATCCTCATTAAGTTACAAAGCAAACAAATGAAACAATTAAATAAAAGAAAATCAAACAAAAGGAGAGGAAGCGACGCCTGGTTTAGGGGTTCTGTTCCACCTCCATGCTGCCCTCCTCTGGCTGCCCATTCTCTGGCTTCTTCTCTTCCTTCCCTTTCTCTGTGGCTTCTTTCTGTAGGAGAGAAACACACAGGAGAGAGTCAACCCAGCACTCACACAGCATCCTCTCAGGAGACAGAGTCAACCCAGCACTCAAGAATATCCAGGCCAGCTGTTTGACCAGTGTCCCCCTCCCCCCTCACCTTGACGTCTTGCTCAGCAAACTTGGAGAACATGTTTGCATAGAGCCGCTTGTCCTTCTCGTGCTGCTCTCTCAGGAGCCGCTGGCAGGCTGTGACCTGCACCCTGGCTGCCTTGTTGTCAGGGTACAGCTGCACCACCTTCTGGAAGCCGTCGCGCGCATCCTTGAACTCCTTTAGAGCAAAAAGCGCCTCACTGCGACGGAACAGAGCCTTCTCGTTGCTGTCGTCCAGCTCCAGAGCCTGCGGACAGACAGACAGTGTAACAGCACCTTGTTGAGGGAGTGTGTGGAGGGAGAGAGTAGGTGTGACGGTCTGTGTGGAGGAAGGAAGTGTGTGTGTGAGGCTCTTTGTGGAGGGAGGGAGGGTGCGGGGCGCTCTGTGTGGAGAGAGGGAGGGTGCGGGGCGCTCTGTGTGGAGAGAGGGAGGGACGGAGGGTGCGGGACGCTCTGTGTGGAGAGGAGGGAGGGAGCGCGGGACGCTCTGTGTGGAGAGGGACGGAGGGAGGGTGCGGGACGCTCTGTGTGGAGAGGGAGGGAAGGAGGGTGCGGGGCGCTCTGTGTGGAGAGAGGGAGGGAGGGAGGGTGCGGGACGCTCTGTGTGGAGAGAGGGAGGGTGCGGGACGCTGTGTGGAGAGAGGGAGGGTGCGGGACGCTCTGTGTGGAGAGAGGGAGGGACGGAGGGTGCGGGACGCTCTGTGCGGAGAGGGAGGGAGGGAGCGTGCGGGACGCTCTGTGTGGAGAGAGGGAGGGTGCGGGACGCTCTGTGTGGAGGGAGGGAGAGTGCGGGACGCTCTGTGTGGAGAGGGAGGGAGGGACAGAGGGTGGGTGCGGGACGCTCTGTGTGGAGAGAGGGACGTAGGGAGGGTGCGGGACGCTCTGTGTGGAGAGGGACGGAGGGAGGGTGCGGGACGCTCTTTGTGGAGAGGGAGGGAGAGAGGGTGCATGCGCTCTGTGTGGAGAGAGGGAGGGAGGGAGGTGCGGGACCTCTGTGTGGAGAGGGGAGGGTGCAGGGCGCTCTGTGTGGAGAGGGAGGGAGGGAGGGTGCGGGCGCTCTGTGTGGAGAGGGAGGGAGGGTGCGGGACGCTCTTTGTGGAGAAGGAAGGAGGGAGGGTGCGGGACGCTCTTTGTGGAGAAGGAGGGAGGGAGGGTGTGGGAGGCTCTCTGCGCTGCGGTACCTTGTTGCAGTTCTCCAGGGCTTGCACGTGATCCTGGATCTTGATGAAGCACGCGGCCAGGTTGAGGTGGGCAGCGAGCTGCAGGGCCCGGGCTTTCTGCTCGTCCTGCTCCGACAGCCCGGACTCGTGATCCAGCCAGGAGATGATCTTCTTGTACTGCTGCGCTGCCTGCCTGTACTTCCCTTCCTGAGGGCAGACGCAGGGTTAGGGTCAGACTCAAAGGGGTGCTAGACGACACTGTCTCTTGGTTTTGCACCAGATCTTCACACTTCTCTCATACACTCCTAGCTTCATTTAGACATTGAAGTATACTTACTCTGACATGGCTCCAGGTACACAGTGCAGTATACTCGACATGGCTCCAGGTACACAGTGCAGTATACTCACTGTGACATCGCTCCTGGTACACAGTGCAGTATACTCGACATGGCTGCTGGTACACAGTGCAGAATACTCACTTTAAAGTACTGGGTTCCCTTTTCCTTGACAATGGGTCCTTGCTCCAGCTTCTCTTCTGTGTTCATTTCCCACGACTCTTTGGCCTGATTGGAGGGAATATGTTTCTATTAAAATCAAGTTAAAACAACTGTTTCTGAGAGCAGGTATAAAGACACCAGGCTTCTTTGCAAGGCCGCTGCTGTGGGAAAGCTGTTTGTAACTGCATCCAATAAGCGCGTATGTGCGTGTCCCTGCTGACGTGCAGCATGCATTCGTTCATTCTGCAGTTTGGGTATCTCAAGGATTGAAGCCCTAATGCACAAAACCCTTCCAAAAAGGAGTCTGACACACTATAGTGTCCCCCATGAATTCTAGAGGTGAGTGTTTTTTTTTTTGTTTGTTTTTTAAAAAAAAAAAAATTTAGTCGTTGCCAATTATTTTTATTATTTTCTCCCAATTTAGAATGGCCAATTATTTATTTTTTTTAAGCTCAGCTCACCACTACCACCCCTGCGCTGACTCGGGAGGGCGACACACTGTCCTCCGAAGCGTGTGCCATCAGCCGACCGCTTTTTTTCACACTGCGGACTCACCATGCAGCCACCCAAGAGCCACCGCGTCGGAGGACAACGCAGTTCTCGGGCAGCTTACAGGCAAGCCCGCAGGCGCCCGGCCAGACTACAGGGGTTGCTGGTGCACGGTGAGCCGAGGACACCCTGGCCGACCTAACCCTCCCTCCCCCCGGGCGACGCTTGGCCAATTGTGCGCCACCCCCTGGGAGCTCCCGTCCACGGTCGGCTGTGGAATAGCCTGGACTCAAACTCGCGACGTCCAGACTATAGAGCGCATCCTGCACTCCACGTGGAGCGCCTTTACTGGATGTGCCACTCGGGAGCCCCTAGAGGTGAGCTTTAAATAAAACTCCAACTTCCAGCAGCCCCTGGAACTCCCTTCCTGCGAGTCAGAGTCCTAGGATTCCATCACACGAGCAAAGCACAGGACAAGCTGAAAACAGTTTCTCATGCAAAGCTCTCGATTGGTTAAAAATAATTCTCTGCTATGAAAGGATTCCAGCTACCATTCTCATAGCTTTATTTTTCACTGGCACCGCACTTTAACCTTTTATAAAATTATGCTAACTTTCTTATTTGCAACGAGGTGCACGAAACAGGGTTTAAAATGCATTGACAGGTTGAATCTGGTCATCCCAATTGTCAGTTTCCTCCTCGTGATGCTTGTGCTTGAGAATAGAGCAGCTCTCTCCCCTCCCAACCTACCTTCTCAAAAGTTATGAGCTTGACTTTGTAAGAGAGCTCTGCGCCCGGAGGGATGTTGAATTGGGAGCTCCCCTCGCTGCCGAACCCAAAGCTAGAGAAAACAACAACAGGAGGATTATGGATCAATCCAGGCAGGGAAAGAAGACTCCCATTGCATAGCGGTTTGATCCGTTTCTGGTTTTACTGCAAGCTTAATAAGACTACACACTGGGGCTAATCAAGCACATATTAATACCTTTAGTGGGTGAAACTGCTATGCAATACGAGTCTCATTGTCATCACTGTTATGCTAAGAATTTTTAAAACCATCCATAAACTTCAAGCACAAATGAAAGAACCTAACCCCAAACGTTTTGACAAAAGCCTTGATCATCATTTACAAGCTTCTCTTCCTCCCCCCCCCTCCCCAGTCTCCCGTTTGCCCCCCTCTTACCTGGGCGAGAGTTTGATGATGGACTCCTCTCCTTTCTCCATGGACTGGAGAGCTTTCTCAATTCCTTTTGGGATCCCCAAGTCCACCCCGTCTCCCACCTCAAACGTCAGCTCCCTGCGGTCAAACACCTTCCCCTGCCACTCGCCTTCCAGAGACACTGGAATGAACAGACAGGTCAGGATCACCATGCAAACAGCAAGCATCATGAAACAGGAGCGAGCCAAGCAGATTGGGCCTGTCTCTAGATATGTAGGTGACACACAGACCACTATCACAGCAGACAGACAATAAGCATCTCTACTGCCTCGATTTCACTGCCTGGCGCTACAGGCAAGCCAGCGAAATCACGCAAGGACAGACAGCCACCTCTCAAATCTCCAATAGTGATGCTTCACTTAACGTGTGATAACCTAGTTTCATGAAAACTGGATAAGAGGTTTTCTGGATACAGTTGACTTGTTAAAACAAACTTAAATTTTGCAGTCATTTATGGTAAATGAATTATAATATGAATTCACGACCACAAATTTCACGTTAGTGCACATTTTGGAGCGTTTCCGATTGGCTCAATACCCTGGTATTAAGGACGCCTTGCTTCTGTGGTTTGAATGGGACACTTACAGCTGGATTTTTCATTAAATGCATAGTACTTTCAAATGTATAATACTTTTCTTTGTTCTGTAATTAATTTGATTTCAGTGCTGCTGTAACTTCAATAAAAACACAGTATACATTTGGCTTGGATAATCCGAATTCCTGACAAATGTGATTTTTTTGCTGGTCCCTTGAAATTGGCATGAATAACAATTGACTGTCCATGTAAAGCTTTGAAGAGTGTTTGAAGCGGGACAGTTTGACACCTCATGCTTCCATTCCAATGCCTGTCTGGGGAGTTCTCCTGGATTCAGCAGTCACTCTACTCACCCTCCACAGTGGCGCCCTCGTTGGGTTTGGTGTACCCCTCCCCCTTTGTGAGGATCCTGCGAATGATACCTCCATCCTCCTTGTCAGAGAGGTCCTCCCCCTTGAACTGAAACAGCTCCACCTGGAGGACAGGAGAGGTAACACAGGGGGCATTGTAACAGCTTTAAGTGAGAACGACAGTAGCATGCATACTTGTTTTTTTTTAAATTTTTTTTTTAAAGTCCATTACCAAGGCACTGCCTACTAGTGCCGATTCATTTCTGCCCTCTCACCAACTTAACAAAAACAGAGATGGGACAGGGTTGCACAACATCTCGAGTGCAGCTCAGACCTCAGTGTATGTAGTACCCCCCCCAGTGGCAGTGAAAGTAACTGCAACACCACGCAGCTCTCACCTCAAACACCAGTGTGGAGTTGGGTGGGATTTTGGGTGGGCTGCCAGCTGCCCCGTAGGCATATTCCGGACTGCAGATAAGCTGGCAAACTTCCCCAATCTTCATGGTAGCCACACCAAGGTCCCAGGCTTTGATCACCTGCCCTGGAGACAAGAACACAGGAATCACTTTACTGAAGAAGTTCCTGTTTCTAGAAAACAATTCAAATTAGAAATGCAACGCAATTAAACACGTGCTGTATCTTCAAGCTTCGGGGATTGTATACATACAGCTACGGCCAAAGACTTTGCATCTCCCTATAGAATTAGTGGAATGAAAGCTGCTGAATAATGTTACGTTAACATATTGAATTACACACCACTTTGTAACTTTCCTGTATACTTAATGAAAAACTGACAGCAATTGAAAGAATGTGACATTTCAAAACCTAACATGAAATACTGTACTATTACCATGGCTTCCAGTAGACTTTGGCGATATCATTGTGTAGTTAATTTGATTACATGATGTTTAATGAAATATCTAAATGATGTTCATATTGTTTTTTTTTTATTTGTTTTTTTTTAATGTCTCAATCCTGTAATTGCAGGTGGTGCAAAGCTTTTGTCCATAGCTGCTTGCATACCTGGTGTTGAATGGGGACACCAGGTATGCAAAGCCAGAGCGCTCTCTGGTTAGCATGCCCAGCCTATTGGATCACAGCAACGGACCTACCTTTCCCAAGGTCAAAGGTGAAATGCTCATCCCTGTCCCGGCTGGAGTCAAACTTGGTGCCGTCCAGCAGTGTCCCCACGTAGTGGACACTGACCTTGTCCCCAGTCATGGGGGTCTCATTGCCTGTCCCCTCCTTCTTAATCACCTGTTACAATAAAACCATTGGGGAGATTAAAAATAGAGAAAAAACATTAACTGCTGAAATAAGTGTTTATAGTGTTCCATATGGCTAGAAATACACACATTCAATACAGTTGCCACAGCGTACACTGCAGTATAAATGGATTGTGCTAAACCCTACACGTTTCATAGTTAAAGATACCAACAACATCGATCTTCATTTTAATCATAAAACAGGGACAAATGTCTCAAACTGTCTGTCCATCGTGAAACACGCATTAGTTTTGTTTATTTGCATTATTGGTGTGCGCCACAAACGAACGATGCTGTGCAGTTTGGTAAGGAGAGCGCATCTTGTGTACAGTAGCTCTGCTACACGTTGCGTGATGTTCTACATGAAACCGGCGCATCTCCCCAAGATGCTCTGCGCTTTAATTCTACGGGCTTTGTGACCCAACGGAAGTCCCAATGCACAACTGCCAACCCGGTACAGGATGTGACTCTGCAAGAACTCCTTCAGAATTCCTGCTTTCATTCAAACAAAACCGAAGTACACGCGACGAGTTTTTGGCGCATGCATTAGAAAACGGGAAAAGCAAACAAAAACGTCTCTGTTTTCTTTATGTCTGTTGCGAGTATATTTGATTACTCAGTCACGTATACAGCTATTGAAGAGTTTGCATTGTGTGTGTGTCCCAACAGGTTAATAAGAACCGAGTCCAACTACATCATGAATGGCTAAAAAAACCGTTTAGTGCAGAACAAGGTCACGTTAGCCATATTTTACTACGACACTCGCTGCAGACTGTCTCATCCCAGTGTGTAATTATAAACCGAGGCTGCTACCCGTTCATGGGAAGTTTTGCGTCCTGGTGCAGCAGTATGTATACTGTCTGGACTGCATAAGCACAGGCCCGATCGCTGCCTGGGGCTTTCCTGATTATTTTACGAACACTCCCAAGGCACTGGGTGCTGGACAAGTGGGCTGTCCTGGCACAGAGTTTGTAAGCCACGAATTAATTATTCCCCGGAGCCAGCACTTGTACACAGGACTTAATGCGACGTTTTCATGTCATTATTGTAACTCGCAGCTGTGTGAGGAGCGTTTTCTTTTGGTTTGTTTGAACAGCGCAGAGTTAGAAAAACGAGCAGGCAATTTCACAGTTTGGACCAGGTGAATAAACACAACCGCACTGCAGCAGCACAGACACACAGCGTCACCCGTGTGATCTGTAGAAAACGTCACATCATAAATAAAACGAAATGGAAACAAACCTTTAATTTCTAAAACACGCAAACAGTAGATGATCCGGTAAAACTAAAGTATTCTATTATTAATACTGACGCAGGCTATCTCTTATATTGTACTGTAGCGACCCATGAGGTACCTTTAACACTCCCCCATCTTTCTTCGGAGTGAGGTCTTCTCCTTCCATTGAGATTTCCTGCTGCCCCTCTTCTCTTTTCACCTCTTCTGCTGTCATTGTGCTGTGTGTTTGAGATCCTTGAAGACAGTGAGTACAAGACTGAAGGAAAAAAAATATCTGGATCAATTGAATCCCTCGTTATTAATGCTTGCTATTAGTATATGCTTGCTGGCCTAAAAATACAATCGCTGCTTTACAAACTAGTACTGTGGACCTGTGTGCAATTTGAGAGCGACCAATGCATTCAGTCCGCAGACGGTTCTTGTGTTGTCTGAAGCGCGCTTTGTCAGTTGCACGCTATTTGAATCGCTTTCTGGAAGAGGAAAAAAAATATCTGGATCAATTGAATCCCTCGTTATTAGTATATGCTTGCTGGCCTAAAAATACAACCGCTGCTTTACAAACTAGTACGGTGGATCTGTGTGCAATTTGAGAGCGATCAATGCATTCAGTCCGCAGACGGTTCTTGTGTTGTCTGAAGCGTGCTTTGTCAGTTGCACGCTATTTGAATCGCTTTCTGGAAGAGGAAGGGCAGAGAACTTTCCAGACACCGTGCTGAACGGTTAACTCGCTTTCCGTAGGAGGCAGGGCACAGAACTTTCCAGAAATAAATGACAACCACGCCGGTTAGGGACCGTCTCACAATTGCGGGGGAAAGTAAAACACGTAAAAACACGTTTTAGTGTGAGTGTACAATATTATGTGCTCCAAATCATAAAACTCGAGAATGTTTCTTGGTGGCTCACAGAAAAACAACTACTATATTTAAATATATTTAAAACTATTTATATGAATATAAAATTACATTCTAAAGTCAATGCTGAATTTGTAGACTACCCTTGCAGCGTGGGACGGTCTAAAAACCCTAAACAAACACAATCGTGATTTATTTCAAAATAGCGTCGTGACAAATACTTCTTAAACATTCCAGGAAGGTATCTGAACACCAAGCCTCGGTCGATCACCTTACTAAGTTATAGTGAAAGGTACAACACTGCATTCCACTGACACAAAGAGGGCACAATCCCTGTGTGTTAATTAAATATGTTGGTTGCTCGGGGTTATTACAGGAAACAGTATTTTTGGGTGGGATCTGTACCTTTTTTAAAGTAACTTTAATGGACTTAGTCTGCAAATCCCCTAGATGATTTTGATCCATGCAATCAATACATATGTATATTATTATAGCGGCGTGTATGCACTGTGCCCCGACTGCAGTTCCGGGTGTTGATCCGCTTCTGTGTCGCGATTGGCTCTTCTGGCACCATAAACTCGAATTTGTCGCTAGATTTGGCGACTTTGTAAACCCAATGGAGATTTTATAAATGAGAATGCGACATGTAGCTAATTTAGCTACTCTGAATACAATCTGGTGTCATTCTAGCGACATTCTATTCTAATAAATAAATAAACTAGTACATTTAAAGCCCGTCCCCCATACTCGATTAGCTTGTTAATGCCCAAACCGCGAGCCCTCGCTGTTCCTATAGGCTGCAAGGACTGTCACTTTAGCAGCAGATGCATTGGATTCGCCCATCGAATACAAAGCATTTTCAAAACTGATTCGCTGGTAGTCAGGATGGGACCAGCCAATCAGATTCTAGTAACACTTACGCACGAAAAGAAGAACACGCCCACTACTTGTCTTTGGCAGATATACTGTAAATACAAGGCAGATGCGTTTAGTGCAGTTTTTGATGAACTTAAATAACGTTACCAGTAGTAACTATGCACGTTACAAAAATGTAATTATTTAATCGGCTCAGACTCTCACTGTGTCCCAGGCGTTCCTCTGTACAGAGCCCCAGACTCTCGCTGTGTCCCAGGCGTTCCTCTGTACAGAGCCCCAGACTCTCGCTGTGTCCCAGGCGTTCCTCTGTACAGAGCCCCAGACTCTCGCTGTGTCCCAGGCGTTCCTCTGTACAGAGTCCCAGACTCTCGCTTTGTCCCAGGCGTTCCTCTGTACAGAGCCCCAGACTCTCGCTGTGTCCCAGGCGTTCCTCTGTACAGAGCCCCAGACTCTCGCTGTGTCCCAGGCGTTCCTCTGTACAGAGCCCCAGACTCTCGCTGTGTCCCAGGCGTTCCTCTGTACAGAGCCCCAGACTCTCGCTGTGTCCTAGGCGTTCCGACCAATACCAGACTACCTGATGTTACCTTCGGTAGGTACGTGCTGTTTGCAGTGCCACGATCAGTTAAACCATCGATCACCACACTGCTTTTCTCCTGTATCTATATTAACAGTGCACCTGGTTTCCTGTAATGAAATTCCAGATGATTTCTCATCTATTTCTCGTCTCCTGTGCCGTGCGCCTGTGCATGGAGACAGTCAAGTGTCATTGCCTTAAATCAGCGACAGGAATTCTGAACCGCTCCAGGGTTAAACCCTAGCAGAGCCCAGTCTCTCCAGCTTCAACGGAGGATCAAGAATATATACTGCAGGGATGGAAATAAGACTCCTATTGCACAGTGTTTCATCCATTGCAGGTTTTACTACAAGCTGGATTAGCCACAGGGTGTATAGGCAACAAGCTCAGGTGAGTCTTATTGAACTAAAACCAGGAATGAATCAGCTTGCGATGTTGCTTATTTTCATGCTTGCACCCTGGATCAGAGGCATGGAGTGCATCTGCCCCTCCAGGAAGTGCTTCAGACTCATCCTGCAAGGAAAGAACAGAGAAACCCTGTGTGAGCATTATTGTGGGGGGAGAGAGAGAGAGAGAAAGCCTGTGTGAGCATTATTGTGGGGGGAGAGAGAGAGAGAGAGAAAGCCTGTGTGAGCATTATTGTGGGGGGAAAGAGAGAGAGAAACCCTGCAAGAGCATTATCATTGGGGGTTGTAAAGAGCACTGTTTTAAAGGAAATTTCTTTCATTATTTATTTATTGGAAAAATTTAAAATATGGCTCTCGTTTGAAAGTGATGTTTTTGTTTTGTTTTGTTCATTAAATATTTTTGTTAATTTAAGGCAAAGTGCATTATATTTTTATCTTATGTATTTATTTATTTATTTGTTTTAAAATCTTAGTTAGCATTAGTAATGTATTTACCAAAAAATGACGTGTAGAATACAAACACACACAGACACATACACACTTACACACGCGCGCACACACACACACACACACGCATGCTCGAGCAAGTGTCTTTCTCAGTTGACATACGTGTGCTCTACGTCAGAAACATTAATAGTTTCTGTTGATGTAGCTGCAGGATAATGTGATTATTATTTTATTTCTACACTGATACTCGATCATACCCCCGCACTGTCTGGTCCATAACTAACTGGTCTCCCGAGTCATTCAAAATAGCAGGAATCACCACAGGCTCGTACAGTCCCCTCTTCAGAACCACACTGTCTACAGCATGAGCTTGATGGTGTTGAGAAACTAACACATACAATTATTTTCAGCCCTGTGACCATTCTTTCACAAAATAGGACACTTTGGGCTAAACAACCTTGAACAGCTTCTCATTAAAAACATTTCTCCTCATTCTGGGCTCTACAGTATGGTAAGAAATCTCCAGGCAGGGATAAAAGCCAGGACTGAATAAAACATCAATATATGGGCAGTGCTGTACTATTTTAGATAGGAGTACAGTAGGACAGTTTGTGAACGAGGGGTCTACTGTAGGGCCTACACATCACCCTGGTTATGTACTGTACTGTACATGTGAAGTGGGAACAATGTGCACGCATACTGTCCATACAGACTGTATATCCTCTCGCTGACTCACAATGTTACTGCAGAGGAGCGGACTTACAATGCAGAGGAGCGGACTCACAATGCAGAGGAGCGGACTTACAATGCAGAGGAGCACACTCATAATACAGAGGAACGGACTAACAATGCAGAGGAGCACACTCACAATGCAGAGGAGCGGACTCACAATACAGAGGAGCGGACTCACAATGCAGAGGAGCGGACTCACAATACAGAGGAGCGGACTCACAATGCAGAGGAGCGGACTCACAATGCAGAGGAGCACGCTCACAATGCAGAGGAGCACACTCACAATGCAGAGGAGCACACTCACAATGCAGAGGAGCGGACTCACAATGCAGAGGAGCACGCTCACAATGCAGAGGAGCACACTCACAATGCAGAGGAGCACACTCACAATACAGAGGAGCGGACTCACAATGCAGAGGAGCGGACTCACAATGCAGAGGAGCACGCTCACAATGCAGAGGAGCACACTCACAATGCAGAGGAGCACACTCACAATGCAGAGGAGCGGACTCACAATGCAGAGGAGCACACTCACAATGCAGAGGAGCGGACTCACAATACAGAGGAGCGGACTCAATGCAGAGGAGCACGCTCACAATGCAGAGGAGCACGCTCACAATGCAGAGGAGCAGACTCACAATGCAGAGGAGCGGACTCACAATGCAGAGGAGCAGACTCACAATGCAGAGGAGCGGACTCACAATGCAGAGGAGCACACTCACAATGCAGAGGAGCACGCTCACAATGCAGAGGAGCACACTCACAATGCAGAGGAGCACACTCACAATGCAGAGGAGCACGCTCACAATGCAGAGGAGCGGACTCACAATACAGAGGAGCGGACTCACAATACAGAGGAGCGGACTCACAATGCAGAGGAGCGGACTCACAATGCGGAGGAGCACACTCACAATGCAGAGGAGCACACTCACAATGCAGAGGAGCGGACTCACAATGCAGAGGAGCACGCTCACAATGCAGAGGAGCGGACTCACAATACAGAGGAGCGGACTCACAATACAGAGGAGCGGACTCACAATGCAGAGGAGCGGACTCACAATACAGAGGAGCACGCTCACAATGCAGAGGAGCACACTCACAATGCAGAGGAGCGGACTCACAATACAGAGGAGCGGACTCACAATGCAGAGGAGCGGACTCACAATGCAGAGGAGCACGCTCACAATGCAGAGGAGCACGCTCACAATGCGGAGGAGCGGACTAACAATGCAGAGGAGCACACTCACAATACAGAGGAACGGACTCACAATGCGGAGGAGCACACTCACAATGCAGAGGAGCGGACTCACAATACAGAGGAACGGACTCACAATGCGGAGGAGCACACTCACAATGCAGAGGAGCACACTCACAATGCAGAGGAGCACACTCACAATGCAGAGGAGCGGACTCACAATGCAGAGGAGCGGACTCACAATACAGAGGAACGGACTCACAATGCAGAGGAGCGGACTCACAATGCAGAGGAGCGGACTCACAATGCAGAGGAGCGGACTCACAATGCGGAGGAGCACACTCACAATGCAGAGGAGCACACTCACAATGCAGAGGAGCGGACTCACAATGCAGAGGAGCGGACTCACAATACAGAGGAGCGGACTCACAATACAGAGGAACGGACTCACAATGCAGAGGAGCGGACTCACAATGCAGAGGAGCGGACTCACAATACAGAGGAACGGACTCACAATGCAGAGGAGCACACTCACAATGCAGAGGAGCGGACTCACAATGCAGAGGAGCGGACTCACAATGCAGAGGAGCGGACTCACAATGCAGAGGAGCAGACTCACAATGCGGAGGAACGGACTCACAATGCGGAGGAGCACACTCACAATGCAGAGGAGCGGACTCACAATACAGAGGAGCGGACTCACAATGCAGAGGAGCGGACTCACAATGCAGAGGAGCGGACTCACAATGCAGAGGAGCGGACTCACAATGCAGAGGAGCGGACTCACAATGCAGAGGAGCACACTCACAATGCAGAGGAGCGGACTCACAATGCAGAGGAGCACACTCACAATGCAGAGGAGCGGACTCACAATGCAGAGGAGCACACTCACAATGCAGAGGAGCGGACTCACAATACAGAGGAGTGGACTCACAATGCAGAGGAGCGGACTCACAATACAGAGGAGCAGACTCACAATGCAGAGGAGCGGACTCACAATGCAGAGGAGCGGACTCACAATACAGAGGAGCGGACTCACAATGCAGAGGAGCGGACTCACAATGCAGAGGAGCACACTCACAATGCAGAGGAGCGGACTCACAATGTTACTGCAGATAAATTAGATATTTTATTTAACAATGTAATAAAAGAAACTACAAAATTATATCGCAAAAGTCTACCGGAAGATGTAACAGTAGTACAGTATTTCATGTTAGATTTTGAGAATGTCATATTTTTTAATTTTTGTCAGTTTTTCGTTTTACAAAGCGGTATGTAATTCAAATGTTAACAGAATATAATTCAGCAGGTTTCATTTGCCTAAATGAAGCAAAATTAGTTAATTGTACAGGAGGTGCAAATAGCTGTAGAGTAACCCAGGAGCAGGAAATTCAAGGACAGGGGCTTTTAAGTGAAGTAACCAACAAAAGCACAAGCCTGCACTTCCAAGCACACTGGTTTTGAAAGGTTTTGAAATCAAATACCATGTAGAAAAGTAAAGCTAGTTTTCCACTGTCTGGTGCAAAAGCTTAGCGAATCTGGCCACTGCCTTGCACCTCGATGACCTGCAATGTATCACCCCGATTATAAAAACATATTTAAAGAATTTCAAAGTGCTCTAGGATTAAAATAACGCAGAGCCGCCCTCGGGAGACACAGTGCCCTCGGAAGTCATTACAGTATTTCACACTATATGAAGCTCCAGTAAGCTGGTGCATGTGTTAAGAGCTCAGCACATCTCGGTGTTTAAGCCTGTTCTGTGGGACTGCAGTATATGCACAATGGTGAGAGATGGTCAGGGCTTTGGATGCCACGGGCCAGACGTTCAAAGTGTTTACTCCAGTCTTTAATTAAGTCCTAGTTTTGGAAAGAGTTATTTTTACGCACCGAGAACCAAACAGTGAAGTTATACTGTAGATTTCAAGTTCTCTTCACTCTCAAGGTGTTTCTCATTGTGTAACATTAACATGTTTTTTTGCAAAATAAAAAATTAAAGAACAGACGAAACGCTTTGAAAACGAGGCCCCATTCGTCACGTTCTAGGACATGTAATCATAGCAGGGACACGTGTTCCGCTATCCTCAGGGTCAGGTCCATTCCAATTCCTTGTGAAAAACAACTCTCAATTCCAATTTCCATTCACATTGCCTTTTAATCAATTCCAATTAGAATTTGACTTGGAACAGATTAAAAGGGAATTGGAATTGATTTTGAAAAGGAGGCTATTCCCAGCCCTGATCTCCCTTGGCTGAAGTTCTTACATTTCTCTCTTGAGTCTTGTGTCGCCCTGCTTCTTCTGATCAGAGTAGATGCTCACTGTTTAATCTGCAATACTTCAGAACGTCTTCATGATGTGGCAGACCTTGCACACTTTTGAATCATGTCATGGCATTTAAGGATTTGTAATTTCTCCTCTTCTTTCAAATGCCATGCCATAAAATAAATAAATAAATACTAGCTAATGTGTAGCAATCAGAGACAGGGATGGAAATAAGACTCCTATTGCACAGCAGTTTCACCCATTACAGGTTTTCATATGTCTGTACAATACAGCTGACAGCTCTGACTGTCCCAAAATCTGCAGGCAGGTTCCTGGAAGGTCAACAGAAGACACGTGGGGGTGCGTTTCCAGACACCAGATCAAAAAGAAAATGGGGAGCTACAGTATTCCATTCATCATTTAGTAAGCTAGCATCGGTATTTTAAAATCAATTACTACAGACACTGTGAGTCAGTGAATTACTGGAGTGTTGCTCGCTTGATTTGGTAGGTAGCATTAGAATCAGGAGAATCCCGGACCGCTCACTGCAGAATGATGCATTTTCTTCCAGAGCCGGGATAGAGTAAGTGGAGTCAGCTTTTAAAACCACAGTGCTGAGAGAGGCTGCTTGCTGCACAACACAACTGTGCAGGTTTACAGCAACAGATGAGGACTCTGGTATAAGAGCCAAACAAACGACTCTGGTATAAGAGCCATACCTTTCATTCCTGATTCCATGAAGTCCTGCCATGTGTCAAAGCTGCAGTCCCACTGAGGACTCTGGACTGCTTCATTCCCATCTGCACCATTAGAACAATCCTATAAAACCTTAACCCTGCCTTCATTCATACTTCATTCACTCCAGGTGCACAGATGGTACCATCACATAAGTCACTGATGGGCGTGTCAGAATTTGGTGCAATTTCTTACACGACCCCACTTCCATCGGGGTACATTAAACAAAGGTCAGATACTGCCTGACCCGAACCGGGCCTGAAGGAGCTCCAGTGCAAAGCGGATCTGGTCTGCTGTCAATGGAAACAAATGGGACTGGTTTCAGATCCGGTCACAGTGCCAGATGGAAAGGCAGGATTAGTAATTTTACCAAGCTGTATCTGCGCTCAGCAATCCCCACTTCTGTGTGCACACTCCAGACTACAGCAGGAATTTGCATCACCCAGAAACCTCCTGACAAACTGATCGGGCCAGTTTCTTGACTGCATGCTGTATGAAGCTCTCTCGAGGGTGGCAGCGATTGCTTTCCGATTCTGATGTGCTCAGGATTCAGGATATAGAGACATACAGCAGCAGCTCTTTCCCTGGCCCGGGCTCTGTTGTAATGCACAGTGGGCTGCTTGTCACAGTTTTGTTCTAAACATTCCCGTTCATGACTGGCTTCCAATTACACATGCAATAGCCCTGATGGCTCTGGAGAAATATGTCCGTTACTGTGTGTAAATCCTGAGAGCGGAGCACAACACAAACCACAACCTGAGGGGAATGTCCTCTTAGTATCAAATCGAATCGTTTGGAAACTGAACTGAAAAGGCTTGAAAATAAGACCTGTATCACTGATATGCCCCTAGGTTAAAACAATGAAGCAGGGAAATGATTCATTTTAACTTGTAATGGAACACTTTGAGACCATCACAATAACACTCTGCATACTGACTGTGAAGACACTGTCTGAAAGCCAGAGGTCTTTATCTTTAGGTTAAAATATAAAGGAAAACACTGGTAAGGGAAGCCAACTAAAATCCAGAGGATGACAGAAAACAGCGTGAATGGAGTATGAAGTCACTGTCTCAAGACGTTAACCAGACAGCCACACAACCCCACTATTGCAGCCACCTTAGGTCACAGGTCAAAGAGCAGAGTGCCATTAGTGGTTGATTCAGTGGTGGTAGCTGCAGATTTGCAGACTGCAGGAACAGTAAATCAAGGCACAGTAATGAACTCCCCTGCAGACGGCTTTTCAGATTTGAAAATGACTGTGCGGTTCTTCTTTCAATTGAGTCACACACTGGGATGTAATCTCATTTCTGTTTCCATGACCTTTCAGGGAATGATGTGAGAATTGATTATTTTTATCATTCGATTTCTAGACTTGCACCCTTGGAAGCCCTCAGATGAAGGATTCAGCAGGTAATATATGGGGATTTGATATTTATTAATGGCATAAACTTTGCTGCTCCCATCCTGCTCCTCTCAAGCATTCTAATGATCTTTCCCTTGAGAGTGCGATATGATTATTCTGAGTGAACTGTGTTGAGATGAAATGCCATCTCAAACCAAATGAATTACAGCATCTCAAACCAGATGAATTACAGCATCTCAAACCAGATGAATTACAGCATCTCAAACCAGATGAATTACAGCATCTCAAACCAGATGAATTACAGCATCTCAAACCAGATGAATTACAGCATCTCAAACCAGATGAATTACAGCATCTCAAACCAGATGAATTCCAGTGTCTTCAGATGATACTGTAGTTATGGAGAGGCACAAGCTAGGAATATGTAAAGGATCAATGCCAGACAGTGGACCATATTCCTGTCCTTTCGACACAACACTCAAATTAATTAAATATAATACAATGAATACATTAAACACATGCTGTATGGAGACGCATCCATTGAAATCAATATAATACAGGGTGATTAGAAAGCAAGTTTACCACATCAGTGATGCGCTGCATTGATGTGGTAAACTTACTTTACAATCACCCTGTGTGCGTGCGTGTGTGTGTGTGTGTGTGTGTGTTGTAGGGGAGATGGAAGCAGAGGAATGTCTTTCTGCACAGACTGCATCGTTCCTTGCAGTCCGCTCTCCAGCAGCACAACTTCTAGCAAGAGGTTAAAGAACACAAAGATTATAAAAACCAAGTGAATTGGGTTATAGACAATCCGAAACATCTGTAGCAGAAGTTTGGTGAAGGTGATGTGTGAAAAGTCAGGGCAGTTCTCATGTTCACAATGTAGAGCTGGGGTGGTCAGCCCTGGTCCTGGATGATTTAAAGAGACCCAGAAACCCTGCAGGATTGTGGCTCTTCAGGACCGGTGTTGCCCCCCTCATGTAGAGTGTGACGGACAGACAGACAGACAGACACAATCAGGGCAGAGGGCTTCCTGTTTTTTCAATGAGAAGCAGAGACAAGGTGTTTTTTATTGAAGTAGAGATTCTGATCTGAACAAATCCCATTTCAGTGAGAAATATGTATTAAGAAAGAGAGAGAGAGAGAGAGAGAGAGAGAGAGAGAGAGAGGAAAACTTTTGCACGCTCTGATCCACTCAGCTCCGTGAATTACTGAGTAGCCTCAATTCAACAGAACCCATAACAGAGTTCAAAGAGGGACTAGGCCCTTTCTCAGTAATTAAAATGAATGCAACCTCTGACTCAGTAGGTATGGATTGTGCTTTGACTGCCTCACTGAAAACGGCAGGACAAGAAAGGGTGGGAGCACCTGGCATATGCAGCACACACTTACATATTGTTATTTAAAAAGGCTGACCCTCACGTGATTGATTCATTTGCTAAATCTAACATGAAATACTGTACAACTATTATGGCTTCCGGTAGACTTGTGCGATATCATGTAGTTTCTTTGATGACATGATGTTAAATGAAAGATCTCAATTATGTTCATATAGCTTTTTTTGTTTTGTTTTTTTTACGTCTCAATCCTAAAATTCTAGGTGATACAGAACTATTGGCCACAGCTCTAGATCTCGCACTCAGAAAGTCAATGACAAAGCAATCGAAACGTCTAACCACAACAGAATCGACATGTTAATATCTGAGCGTCGGCTTTTTTTCTATTTAGAGTGAATGATTTCTAAGATGAGGAAGTGTTCGGCGGCTGCCTCTGATCACGCTGAGAGGATGCTTTCTATTGCACTCTTACATGACAGACCCAACACAGCAGAGTGCGTGCGATCCACACTCTCACCTTGATTAGAGTTAGCCACTGAAGACTCAGAAACACAGAGAATGCACTGAACACAAACAGCGCACCTGCACAATACTGAGGAGGAGTGCTTGTAATGCTGTAGGGACCCCACCTGTAACCGTGATAAGGGACGTTTCTCAGAAACACATCGGTTGATTCTCTTTCACCTTTGAATCTGTGCAATGCTCGTAGACCTCTGTGTGTGTGTGTGTGTGCGCGCGTGTGCGTGTTTTAAGGATTGTTATCGTCGCTGCTGATGTTTAAGAGACAAAGGGAAACCAGGTTATATTTTAAGATAACATTTTAAAACAAATATTGTAAAACAGGACAGAGCCGCCTGCCGTCCCGTTCCTAATTGGGCGACGTCTCTAACAGAATAGATAATACTGCAGAATCGTATAGACTGCAAGCTAATATCTGTAGACGGTAGACGGCATTACTTTAGTATTGCGTGATTAGAATGGGAATTCGTTACAGCTGTATGATGATAGGCAGTTTCAATCAACTTACAAGACGTTTATCTGCAATGGAATGATTGCCATGGTTTTTTAAACCATTCCTGCAGTGATGCAGAGGAACGCGGCTTTGATAGAGTTAATCTCGTTTATTTAATACTAGAAAATGCACGTTTTTTTGGACGTGTTGACATCATGCTATACACCGAGTCCTTCCTCCAATGCCCTTCTTCCTCTTCCCAGCATCAGGAGGCTCGGAGGAAAGGCAGCCACAGAGCCAGCGAGCAACCGAGAGGGTGGCAGGAGAGGACGGCTCCATCAAACTGCTATCAGAAAAGAACACCAATAGATCGGCGCTTTACATCCCCGCAGCGTACAGGTATGGAGAGCTTGCTGGACAACCCTATGAAAGCGGTCCTTTACCTCAAAGAGCTTACCGCCATCGTGCAAAACCAGCAGAGTCTGATACAAACGCAAAGGCAGCGCATAGACGAGTTGGAGAGGAAGGTGGAGGAGCTGATCGGCGAGAACCAGAATCTTAAAGACAAGCCCCAGCCACAACCCGTGCCCCAATCCCAACCCCACCACTACCACCACCACCACCCTTCCCAGCGCAGCACCAGCCCGCAGCCGCCAGCCCACCTGCATCAGCACCCGGTGAGTAAAGCCACCGTAACCGCCTCGACCTCCCTAGCAACGCAGCCTCCACCGCCTCACCAGCAGCCGCAGATCCCACCTCAGCAGTTCCAAACTCCGGAGCATCCTCTGCCGCAAACACAGCCACAGCAGCAACTGCAACTGGTCCCCGCTTCTCCGCCGACCCCACAGTCCCCGCAGTCACCGCAGCCTAGCCAAGCGAGCCCCGAGCCGGCGGAGGCGGAGAAGAAGAAAAGCCCGTGCTGCAAGTCTCTGGTCCCGCAGAAGCCCGCAGCGATCTGCAGGGCAGTGGTCCTCGGGAGGAAGCCAAAGTGAGTGTTGCTTATCGGGGTTTAAATATCGAGTCGTCGTGTGTGCAGTTGCCGTTTCTGTTGGTTGTCTGTAGGTGTAATAGGGTATATTATTATTATTATTATTATTATTATTATTATTATTATTATTATTATTATTATTATTGAATTGCAGTATTGTTGATGTTTGTTAGAGGACAGTAGTGCTGGTTTTAATAGGAAGGTTAATGCGCGGTTCCTTCTCGATGCTCGATTTATTCACAGATGTAGCTGCTGCTCCAAAACATTGACACTGTTGACAATTCATATACTTGACATTTTTTTAAGACAACCTGCCTTATGGTTATATAAAGTAGAGTACTGTCTTTCTAATGCGTTAAACGTTGTTTTTTAAACGATGATTAATAATAATAATAATAATAATAATAATAATAATAATAATATATGTAAATCATGGTGTTTAGTCGGCTGAATAGTGGTATTTGATGTTTACATTTGACTAAGGCTGAATAACATAGTATATGCTGTGCTGGTACACATATTCCATTTCAGGGATTCAGTGCACGCTGTATGCTTTTATTAGACCATTACCTTGGGGTCTGTGGTTGAATCATAGTCGGATTCTCTTTGAAGTCATAAATACAAGCAGGATTGTGTGGGTTTGAGATTTGTGTGGGTGGGTTTGAGATGTGTGTGTGTGTGTGTGTGTTGTGTGTATTTCTGTCTGGGTTTGAGAGATGTGTGTGTTTGAGGCGTGTATGTGTCTGTGCATGTGTGTGTTTGAGGTGTGTGTGTGTGTGTGGGTGTGCGTGTGTGTGTTTGAGGTGCGTGTGTGTTTGAGAGGTGTGTGTGTGTGTGTTTGAGAGGTGTGAGTGTGTTTGAAGTGTGTGTTTGAGAGGTGTGTGTGTGTGTTTGAAGTGTGTGTTTGAGGTGCGTGTGTGTTTGAAGTGTGTGTTTGAGAGGTGTGTGTGTGTGTTTGAGGTGTGTGTGTGTTTCTGAGGTGTCTGTGTGTTTGAAGTGTGTGTATGAGAGGTGTGTGTGTGTGTTTGAAGTGTGTGTTTGAGAGGTGTGTGTGTGTGTTTGAGGTGTGTGTGTGTGTGTTTGAAGTGTGTGTTTGAGAGGTGTGTGTGTGTTTGAAGTGTGTGTTTGAGAGGTGTGTGTGTGTTTGAGGTGTGTGTTTGAGAGGTGTGTGTGTGTTTGAGGTGTGTGTTTGAGAGGTGTGTGTGTTTGAGGTGTGTATGTTTCAGGTGTGTGGGTGTGTATTTCAGGTGTGTTGGTGTGTATTTGTGTGGGTCTCCGGTGTTTGTGTTGATTTGTTTGATTTCTATGAAAGTATTTGTTAGGAGAGAGAGGGAGCTGCTGCTCCACTTGCTGGATGGGAATGTCGTCATGGTTACCTACCTATCTTGTGTTATTGGTCACTGGGCCTGCTTGTGCTGCTGGCATTTGTGTGTGAGTGTGTACCTGTATATCTGTGAACCGTGCATGTGTGTACCTGTATACCTATGAACTGTGTGTGTGTGTGTGTGTGTGTATGTGTGTGTGTGTGTGTACCTGTAATACCTATGAACTGTGTGTGTGTGTGTGTGTGTGTGTACCTGTATACCTATGAACAGTGTGTGTGTGTGTGTGTACCTGTATACCGATGAACCGTGTGTGTGTGTGTGTACCTATATACCGATGAACCGTGTGTGTGTTTGTGTACCTGTATACCGATGAACTGTGTGTGTGTGTACCTGTGTTGAACCATGTGGGAAAATGATGGCACCATGATGGTAATTACTAATTAGTGAGAAGTGATTGAGACATAGAGACTGTCCCTCACACCCCTAAGAGAAAGGGTGCTCCCTCCAGTCCAGGACAGGCTTGAGACATGGAGACTGAACTGCTCCCTCCCTCACTCCCTAAGAGAAAGGGTGCTTTCTCATGCAATGTATGTTGTGATATATACAAGCTGCATCTCCCTGTTGCAAGTCAGTTCCAGGCCTGGTAGAAAAGACAGTAGGTGTTCGTTGGCGGGTGGTTCCGTATCTGATATTCTGCATAAATCATTTTCCCCCTGAAGGAATTAGAGTTGGCAGTTATTGAGGAAGGAATCGTCACTTCTAAGTTCAGCAGTTTGCAAACTCGCTGACATGTCAGATCAGTGCTGCTTTGCTTGACCAGGCTGACCCTACACCCCGCTGCTTCTGAGGGCTGCAGTAAAATCTGAGAGGGCATGTTACCCCCCACCCCAATGTACCCTGTCTTTACTGAGGGGTAAATGAGAACCTGCAAATATGTGTGTGCATGTACGTGTGTGTGTGCGTGTTTGTGTATGTGTGTGTTTATGTCGGGTGCGTGCGGGTCTGTCAGGTAGAAGATGTTGTGTGTGCGTGTGCGTCTGTCAGGTAGATGTTTGTTGTGCGTGCGTGTGTGTGCATGTCTGTTTGTGTGCGTGTGTGTGTGCGTGTCTGTGTGTGTTTGTAGGTGTGTGTCGTGTGTGTGTGGGTCTGTCAGGTAGGTGTTTGGTGTGTGCGTGTGGGTCTGTCAGGTAGATGTTTGGTGTGTGTGTGCATGTGTGTGTGTGGTCTGTCAGATAGATGTTTGGTGTGTGTGTGCGTGTGTGTGTGTGGGGGGTTTGTCAGGTAGATGTTTGGTGGGTGTGTGTGTGTGTGTGTGTGTGCGTGTGGGTCTGTCAGGTAGATATGTGTGTGTGCGTGTGTGTGTGGGTCTGTTGGGTAGATGTGTGGGTCTGTCAGGTAGATGTTTGGTGTGTGTGCGTGTGGGTCTGTCAGGTAGATGTTTGGTGTGTGTGTGCGTGTGGGTCTGTCAGGTAGATGTGTGTGTGTGCGTGTGGGTCTGTTAGGTAGGTGTGTGTGTGTGTGGGTCTGTTGGGTAGGTGTGTGTGTGTGTCGGTCTGTCAGGTAGATGTTTGGTGCGTGAGCGTGTGGGTCTGTTAGGTAGGTGTTTGGTGTGTCGTGTGTTTCCTGTCCTACTTAGCCCTTCAAGCGCGCTCTAATCTGCTGCATCTAAAAAAAGATCATTAAAAACAGAAAAAGACAAACTGAAAACATTCCTCCCAGAGTGAGCCAGAATCACACAGGGGAAGCAAAGCAGAAATGCTGCCTCCTGGTCTTCATTGCTTTTGAAAATCAGGTTGTGTGATTGGTAATGGAATCACATGTATTGCAGTGAGCCTTGATTACATTGCTCCCTCTCCCTTAACATGCATTCCCTTGCATTGAAACTCCATGGGCCATACTTTGAGCAAGCGTTTGCAAACACAAACGGAATTGCTTTCTAATGATCTTTAATTACACTTTGCAGTAGCACTTCAACAATCCAAACGCTGGTGTCTATAACAGCTGCATTGATTTATTCGATTTGAAGTGTTATTTTGCTTCAAAATAGGACCCAAAGATTACTGGCAAGACAATAAGTGGCTTGTGAAAACATGGTCATGCTGGTGAGAAGCGAGGAGCTGGAAAACCACAGTTTCCTAGGGGACAGAAAATAAAGTAGTCATTTTTCAAAACTGCTTTTGCTTCAGAAATTCAGCTCTGAGAAGTGGTTAGAAATACATGTTTGCTGAATGGTATATAAGGATGTCAGCAGAAACGCCAAGAGAGATGCTCTATACAGTAACACACACTTGAATGTTAAATAGGAAAGGACATGCTCTGACTTCGTAAAGAATGCCTCTCGCTTGTCTTCCCTGCTGGAAGGCCTGTTTCCTGCACCGCGTTGCAAAAATAAGAATGTTGTTTGTTTGTGGTACATGTATTTTAAGGTATGGGGAACATATAAAATTCATTTTCAATTTGCTTGAACATTATATATGTCAAGCTTCACATCCAAGGGCATCCTTTCAACACCTTTGTCCAGTGTTTTATGAACTCCTGTTTTCTGTGAGAGGAGACAAACTGTCCATTGAACCCAATCAGACTCGGAGAGCTGCAGTAACACAGGTCAGTGTCTCTGAGCATTCTCATTGTGTTTCTCATTGCGTAACATTACCGTGGACTTCTCTGCTTTCAATGAATGCCTGCAGCCAGCATGGCCCCAGTTTGAAGGCACAGCAGAGTGTTCGGGGGGGGTGGAGGGATGTTGTACTGAACATCTGTCAATTACCAAAATCGAGCAAGATCGTTTCTTTTTTATTTTTAAATAACAATTGCCGGCCAGTCTGTGAACGCTCTCTTTTTTTCCCATTGTTCTTCACTAGGCAGTAAAGCAGACACTTGCTTTGGCTAATGTCTCCTCCTTGTTCATGATGGAGTCTGATCTCAGTCCTGGTCATGCCCTCCTGATTGTACTCAGTATGAAACATGGAGTAGAACACCTGGTGCCCCCAATTCAGAAACTGCGCAGGAGCTCCCAGTCACACTGGGGCTGAAACCACTGTGTCGGTCTCCCTCACCTCCTTCCTGCCTCGACTCTTTCTTTGCTTTTTGACTCTTCATTTTTCATGCTTTTGTATCATTCCAGTGTGAATAAGTCCTGCAGCTGATCTCATGGCTGGGGGTTAAGTGAAGGGAGAGGGGAGAGGGGAGGCAGGAGCTGTAGAGAGTGAGGGTGAGGGAGGGAGAGAGGAGAGTGAGGGAGAAAGGGAGATGGGAGGGAGGGATTGAGGGAGAAGGAGAGGGAGAGGGGGGAGAATAGGTGGATGGTGAGACAGGAGATCTTAAAGAAGCAGTCCTTATCTCAGCAGTGGATTAATGAGGACTCACAGGCTCCATAGTGGCAGTGCAGAGCAGGCCCTGAGCCACACTCTCTCTCTCTCTCTGCTATTCTCATCTGGGAGATTAAACAAATCTTAAAGGGGTTCGAATCAAGGCTGTAGAAAGCTTGGTCTCGCCTCTCATCAGCCCTGGACGCAGCTCCGGACACAGCTCAAAATGCAGCTCCGGACACAGCTCCAAACACAGCTCCAAACACAGCTCCAAACGCAGCTCCGGATGCAGCTCCAGACACAGCTCCGGACACGGCTCCAAACGCAGCTCCGGACACAGCTCAAAACGCAGCTCCGGACACAGCTCCAAACACAGCTCCAAACACAGCTCCAAACACAGCTCAAACACAGCTCCAAACGCAGCTCGGATGCAGCTCCAGACACAGCTCGGACACGGCTCCAAACGCAGCTCCGGACACGGCTCCAAACGCAGCTCGGACACGCTCCAAACACAGCTCCAAACGCAGCTCGGACGCAGCTCCAAATGCAGCTCCGGACGCAGCTCAACGCAGCTCCAAACGCAGCTCCAAACGCAGCTCCGGACACAGCTCCAAACACAGCTCCGGACACAGTTCCAAATGCAGCTCCAAATGCAGCTCTGGACGCAGCTCCAAACGCAGCTCTGGACACAGCTCCAAACGCAGCTCCAAACGCAGCTCCAAATGCAGCTCTGGACGCAGCTCTGGACACAGCTCCAAACGCAGCTCCAAACGCAGCTCCAAATGCAGCTCTGGACGCAGCTCCAAACGCAGCTCTGGACACAGCTCCAAACGCAGCTCTGGACACAGCTCCAAACGCATTTCCGGACTCAGATCCAAACGCAGCTCCAAACGCAGCTCCGGACGCAGCTCCAAACACAGCTCTGGATGCAGCTCCGGATGCAGCTCCGGATGCAGCTCCAAACACAGCTCCGGACGCAGATGTGCAGCTCCTTTTTTATATGTGTATTGAATTTGAACTCTTTCAATGCTATCGGTCTAAAAAATATACTATAGCTCCTCTCAAAACAGCAGAGCCTAAACATGTATATGAATGTGGATATACATGTCTGTGTCTATTTATTTATCTGTATAATACACCAACACTATTTGTTTAGATATCTTAAGCTAGTCTATTTATAAAGCTGAGATCTGGTGCTAAGACATATATTGCAGAAAGGGCTGCAGTTCAAACTGGTCTGTAAAGTCTAACAATAAGTTAGACCGCCTGTAGAAGATAAAGGTGCATCTGAAAGGTAAATGATCTTTTATCCTGTGGTTTTAAACAGCGATGCTAGCTTGCAACATGCACCTTGCTTTGTTTTTCATGTCACAGTGTTGGCGCAGAACTGATCTAAGAGAAAACATGATCTCAAATATAATGGAGACTTTAGAAATGGGTTCGCCCGAGGTCTCTGCTTAATCCCAGTTTGGTTTAAAAAGTGTTCCAAGGTGTTTGTCTGCTTTTTTAAATCCCATCTCCTCTGCAGTGAGCAGGATATGGATTACACTAAAGAAGAGATGCTGATCCCCCTTTAAGATATTCAATCTGTATCGTGATCTTTTAATAATGGCAGCCCAGATTAACACCTAAACAGCAGCTCCACACAGTGCTGAGTGGAGCCCTGCAACACTGGGCTTTAATGAATGAATGGGGCTGATGTTTTTTTAAAGAGTCATTTAGGAGAGCTCTCCCTCCCACAGAGCCGGAGTTCAAGCAGCAGCTTTATTGCAGGTGCTGTCAGGCTCTCGGGCTGGCAATAGGAGCGCTTCATTGGCTCTTTGCGCAAGGGCCTGTGTAGGAGGCTCTCGGCTGCGCCTTGTTCGGAAGTCTGAAGCAGGGCCAAATCCAAACAAGTGCCTTTCAAAATGCTAATCCGGTGTTGAAATGTTAATTGGATGTCAGAAGCATTGACTAGCAGAGAGGCATGTTCCGCTCGGTAACTGGCGAATGCATTCGCTACGAGTCCTGCTTTTTTGTTGCTGCTCTGTGACAAAGGTCTGGTCTCGGGACATGTGAAGAAAGGACTCCTCCTCTAAAGAGCACGGAAAGAGGAGGCATCCAGTGCTGCTGTGGGCGGCTCTGCTTGTTCTTGCACTGAGGTGTGCTGCATTGAAAGGCGCTGCCCGAGGCTGGTTATTAGCGTGTCTCAGAAGACACAAAGACCTCATGACCCGCTGGTCTGTGGCTCTGTGTCTGCGTGTGTTTTATTAGTAGTACAGTAAAAGCACCGCCTCCTATTGAAGGTATGGCCCGCTTGGTGATTTCGATGTATGGTAAACGCAGGGAAGGGGACGAGAGAGAGGAACAAATACTGCTATCGGAGGATTTCTTTTAAAAAATGGATTTGATTAAGCAGAGCATGTTAACAAGCAGTATATAGGTATGTATACTATTTCGATTTAAAGCTGCCATGCATATAATAATGATAATAATTGTAAGCACGCAGGTACATTACATTTTTAACATCCCAGTCCCTGGTCTTTCTGACCCCTCAGTGTTTCTCCCTGGGCAGGGCAGCATCACAAGCTCTCCTGACCCCACGATGACCTCTGCGGAGGGTTGCTCTAATGACCCGTTCCCTGCAGTGTGTAAACGCTACATGGACGAGCGCACACAAAACAGTAATTATTAGCAATGTGTTCTTCCATCTGTATACAGCACATTCATCCCATCCTTACCCAGGCACTAATGAGCTGGCCTTCAGTTTTATTGAGAAGTATTTGACTGGACAGTTTGTGAAATGCACTTGAAACATGAGCAGCGCCCCTCTTATTGGAACACGCAGCAGTCCTGTCCCCCAATGTCTCATCTGGAATATATTTTGGTTTTTTTATGCTTTGAGTTTGGCACAGGCAGATATTTCATATGCATTAACATCGATTGCCATCAGAGACCATTATAGCAAAGCCGGGTTAAACTCTGCAGCAGCACCGCGGGTCCCTTCACTCCCATAACTTTATCTACAAATGAATCTCTGTCACTGCTAATGAATCCCTCTGACACCAAGGCCATACCATAACTGAGAGAGAGAGAGAGAGAGAGAGAGAGAGAGAGAGAGAGAGATTCATGGAGAGATATATTCAGTAAATTGCCTAGTCCCAATAGTAGCCAGCCTGTGTTATTGGCTACACTCCGTGACATTGTGAGTAATCAGCCACTTCCCATCCCGATCCCTTCCGAATCGCATCATCCCTTCAGCTGTGGGAGCACTGAGGTGGCAAATGTCTGATTTTGTTTGATAAAAAAAAGCCATTGTAGGTGTTATTATATAAAGCTGACGCAGTGACTTTGCACACAAAAGGAGCTTCAGTGTCCAGTTCCTAGTCCCTCAGCAGAGGCACAATCTCATAATACAGGCACTTCCACCTCGCTGTATTGTGAAGGCTCTGCTCTGTATTGTGAAGGCTCAGCTCTGTATTGTGAAGGCTCAGCTCTGTATTGTGAAGGCTCAGCTCTGTATTGTGAAGGCTCAGCTCTGTATTGTGAAGGCTCAGCTCTGTATTGTGAAGGCTCAGCTCTGTATTGTGAAGGCTCAGCTCTGTATTGTGAAGGCTTTGCTCTGTATTGTGAAGGCTCTGCTCTGTATTGTAAAGGCTCTGCTCTGTATTGTAAAGGCTCAGTCCTGCTGAGGAATCTGATCGTTTGAGCACCTTTCAGGGGTGCAATCCAATCAAAATAAATGTGCTCAATTTAAGCTCTGTTTATTGCACGCAACTTTATTTTCCTATAACTAACGACGGCGCACTTTAGACGGGTCATAACGTTTCTGACTGAGACTCCGGCACAGCGGCAGGGTGCTGAAGGCCAGTGCCATTCTTTATACTGGATGTGCTACACACCCTGCATTTAAACCACAAATAATCTGGCTTGGACATTCCCCTGATGCTGTTCTACGTTGTGCAGCTGGGAGTTCTTGTTGAAATAACACAGAGGTATAGCACATTGATATCTAGGATGCTTTATGAGAAAGTAAGCAACCGTTTCTAAAAGCAAATGCTCTCTGTTAACACTGCACTCATGTACTGTCATTGATCCTGTATTTCAAGGGCAGTCGGGCGTTGGCAGGTTGTGATCAATGCTATAAGAAAAACACTTTTTTCAATAATTTCACAAATAATACAACGACATTTGCCCTATATTCTGAAGTAACGCTGGATTTTGGTTTAACAGGATGTTAGAGAATTCTTTATACTCTCCATATCTGTATTAGAAGAATATTTCTATGACTCATAGATGTTTTTCTTAGTCCTCATTTCATATGGTATGGTATGGTATCATGATCCCTGTGTATCTCTGCACTCCAAGCTGCAGTGCTGAGGTTTCATTTCCCTGCTTTCGTTCTCTCTTCCCACAGAAACGAGACGGTCCTGCACCAGTTCTGCTGCCCGGCTGCTGACGCTGACCAGAAAGCAGATTCTTCCAGTTGTTCCACAAGGTAGGGGTTTGCTTCCTGTCAAACACGCGCTGGCTTCCTCCCCTCCTCAAGTCTGATATTTTCACTGACATGTTCAGGAGCTGGTTTGGGTCTGTGTGATGCCAGGAGATTTCCCAGTGATGTTAGACACAGCTCTGTCCTATAAGGAGCTCACGAAGGTCCCAGACAGCTCTAAATCCAGACTGCTGTGTGTAGTGTGCGGTGACCACAGAACCACGAGCCAGGACTGAATACGTGAGAGACTCCAGCCTGCTCAAGAACATGCTGGTGTGTTTAGGACTGGAGACTCAGGAAAGGCTCTTTCCAGTATTGGAATGAGCTCTCTTTGGAACCTGTGCTGTGTTTACATACAGACGGCAGCCTCTATTCCAGATCACACTTGTAAGTACTTTTGGTTGAGGTGAGCAGCTGTCTCAAGTGTGTAATGTTGAACCCATGCGGAATGGCATATATATAATGTATGGCTGCTTGAAGGTAGGGGGTTGTGAATAAGATGGCTTTGGTGGTGACGTCAGACAAGGAAACGAATTCACAGTAGCAGACTGGGGTACAACTGTGCGTTTATTCAAAATAAAAGATTTAAACAAAACACTCGAAGCAAAAGGCACGAAGGCCAAAACAAACAAACAAACAAACAAAGATACAATAGTGAAACCAAGTATCGTGCTGGTTGCTCCAGCACGAGTAGCAGTTGTTTTCTTTATATTTCGTTTACCTCATCTTTCTCACTCACTCTCTCAAAGTGACTTTCTCACAACAACAAAAAATGCAGGATGGCACCTCGCTCGTCCTGCCAAACCTAATAAATCATAACATGGGCTTGTCATAATAATAATAAACAAATACAATAAAATACAGACCATGCACAGGGGCGGGGAGTACCTGTCACAGGGACTGTGACTTCCCCTTTCCGCTCTATCTGCAAGACACTATTGACCCTCGTTCTAGACCTTCAGCGCTCTCGGCACGGTGTGGACTGAATGCACACTCGAGTGTCACCGATCAAGGCACTGGCTGAAACTTCTGCCAGTAGATTCAGAACCCGCGTTCCTTCCCCCTGTTCTACAACGCCATTCAGCTTCCAGACACAGACAGAAATCTCCTGAACAAGCATCTACATTAACACACAGACCCTGCCCCTCTGGAAGAGATTGATCAAAGAACCATCCAACAAAGTTTATAAGTCATTGTCACAAAGACGACTGAGCGGTGACGTCACGTCAGAAGCAGGAACAAAAACAACAGAGAGGAGTTTGGTGAAGCTGAGCGAATGCTTTCGCTCAGCATTTAATGGATAAACAGAACAGAAAAATAAACGGTTGTAACAACAAACACACAAAAACAGGACACGGCACTTTCGCCAAAATAAACAGACATAAACAAAACGAACTAACACTAAACAAACGGTGGACGGACAGACACACAAACACGGTGAGTAAACAAACAAACAAGTATCGTGCTGGAGCTATCAGCACGCGATAGCAATTGTTTGTAAATATTTCACTCTCCTTCTCTCTCCCGTTCTCCACTCTCGAACACCCAACCCCGAGTGAGTGAAAACATGCTGTTTTTATGCAGTTGTACCGAGACTCGATTGCTAGTCAATCATTCAATTGGAATCTCGGTACAACTGCACGTGAATTAATTAAGTGCACTCCCGTGACCACACATTACATTTTAACTAGCACGTGAAGTGATTTGTGCCCTCCGTGCCTAAATATAAATCTACATTTTTAAATCACAAGTGAAACACAGACCCGTTTATATCCCGTGTACCGATGACTATACACCAACATTTACACACAACACGTAACACAAAATACACACAGGGGGCACTTTGCCACATATACCCCCTTGTGCAAAGCACACATGGCCTCAATGGCCACCTCCCCCTCAGTCCCAAAGTCCCGGAAGAGGGGAAGCAAGTTGTTTCTGGGGGTGGCCATGGTGAAATGTCTGGCACCCCCAATTCTTCGTGGCTGGCAGCTCCCTCTTCCGGGCTTCAGCCACACTATCTCCTGCCGCAAAGTGCAGCTGGGGAGCTGGTCTCCTGACCTCCTCCCCTTCTTCATTGCCGGCAGTTCCCCTCCGTGGGGCTCCGACCACACAATCTCCGGCAGCGAAACTGCTGCGGGGAAGCTGGTCTCCTGACCTCCCCCTTCTTCATGGCCGGCAGTTCCCCTCCGTGGGGCGCCCGGCCACCTTCCGGCAGCGAAACTGCTGCGAGGGAGCGGGTCTCCTGACCTCCCCCTCGCCGTGGCCGCTAGCTCCCCTCCGTGGGGCTCTGGCCACCGTGTTTCCTGCCACGGAAATGCGGCTGGGGAGCTGGTCTCCTGACCTCCCCCTTTCTTCATGGCCGACAGCTCCCTTCATGGGGTTCTGGCCATAGTGTAGCGACCCCAGGCGAAGCAGGACCCTCGACTACCCCAGGCGAAGCAGGATCCCTGGCGACCCCAGGCGGCGGCAGCGGACCCTCGGGAGGCGGCGGCAGCAGCAGCGGACCCTCGGGAGGCGATGGCAGCAGCAGCGGACCCTCGGGAGGCGGCGGCAGCAGCAGCGGACCCTCGGGAGGCTAACTCGGGAGGAGCCCCTGGCCATAGAGGCGGCAGCGGGAGCTCCACTTCTCCCTCGTACCCTGTACCCTGTGTGGAGCAAAAGGCAACCCCAGGCGATGCGGAGCGGCTGGCAACCCCAGGCGATGCGGAGCGGCTGGCAACCCCAGGCGATGCGGAGCGGCTGGCAACCCCGGCGATGCGGAGCGGCTGGCAACCCCGGCGATGCGAGGCAAGCATCCTTGGGCGAGCGAGGCAAGCATCCTTGGGCGGCGAGGCAGGCATCCTTGGGCGGCGAGGCAGGCATCCTTGGGCGGCGAGGCAGGCATCCTTGGGCAAGCGGGGCAGGCATCCTTGGGCGGCGAGGCAGGCATCCTTGGGCGAGCGAGGCAGGAGTCAGGACTAGCTGGGGTGCAGGTGTTGGCCCTCTTCTCGGCCTCTGCGGCGGGCGGTTCTTCCCGTGCTTCCCTCAGCAGCCTATGCAAGGGCTGCTGAGGACCGCCAGCATCTAGTCCTGGTCCTTCTGGTGAAGGGAGAGGCAGCTCCTGCTCCTCTCCTCGTGACGGTGGGGAAATGATACCAGCAGGCATTCCTCCTCTGCTGGTGGGGAAGTGATACCAGCAGGCATTTATCCTCTGCTGGTGGGGAAAGTGTTACCAGCAGGTATTCATCCTCTGCTGGTGGGGAAGTGATACCAGCAGGCATTCCTCCTCTGCTGGTGGGGAAGTGATACCAGCAGGCATTCATCCTCTGCTGGTGGGGAAGTGTTACCAGCAGGCATTCCTCCTCTGCTGGTGGGGGAAGTGATACCAGCAGGGATTCATCCTCTGCTGGTGGGGGAAGTGTTACCAGCAGGCATTCATCCTCTGCTGGTGGGGTTGGCGGAGGCAGAGGCAGCTCCTGCTGCTCTGCTCCTGCAGATGGAGGTGGCGGAGGCAGAGGCAGCTCCTGCTGCTCTGCTCCTGCCGATGGAGGTGGCGGAGGCAGAGGCAGCTCCTGCTGCTGTGCTCCTGCCGGTGGAGGTGGCGGAGGCAGAGGCAGCTCCTGCTGCTCTGCTCCTGCCGGTGGAGGTGGCGGAGGCAGAGGCAGCTCCTGCCGCTCTGCTCCTGCCGGTGGAGGTGGCGGAGGCAGAGGCAGCTCCTGCTGCTCTGCCGATGGAAGTGGCGGAGGCAGAGGCAGCTCCTGCTGCTCTGCTCCTGCCGGAGGAGGTGGCGGAGGCAGAGGCAGCTCCTGCTGCTCTGCCGATGGAAGTGGCGGGACCAGCAGGAATTCACCCTCTGCTGGTGGAGGTGGGAGCTGCAAGCAGTCCTCCCATGGCAATGGAGGTGGACCCAGCAGGAATTCACCCTCTGCTGGTGGAGACTGGGGCTGTGGACGCTCTACCTTCCCCTTCTTGGGCCGTGGACGCACCGACTCCTCCCTCTTGGGCTGTGGACGCACCGACTCCTCCCTTTTGGGCTGTGGACGCACTGACTCCTCCCTTTTGGGCTGTGGACGCACCGACTCCTCCCTTTTGGGCTGTGGACGCACCGACTCCTCCCATTCAGGCGTAGGACGTTCGGACTCCTCCCACTCAGGCGTAGGACGTTCGGGCTCCTCCCACTCAGGCGTAGGACGTTCGGGCTCCTCCCACTCAGGCGTAGGACGTTCGGGCTCCTCCCACTCAGGCGTAGGACGTTCGGGCTCCTCCCACTCAGGCGTAGGGACGTTGGGCTCCTCCTGCTTGGGCTGTGGACACTCAGGCTCCTCCCACTTGGGCTGTGGACACTCAGGCTCCTCCTCATAACTGCGGAAGGGACAGGCGGCAAAGTAATGCTGCTGGTTACAGAGGCAGCACAACAGTGGTGACCTACAGCTCCTCGGGTGCCTGGCCCTGATGTACGCCTCCTCCTCCCTGTCCCTCGCTTCCCGGTCCTTTTTCCACCTCATCCTGTCTTCCATTTTTTTGTTGTTGTTGTTGTTGTTTTTTTTTTTTTTTAAACCCCAAATTGCGGTTCCTGCTCTGGCCTGAGTCCCGGAGGCGCTGTAGATCCCGGTTCTGACACCACGTGTCACAAAGACGACTGAGCGGTGACGTCACGTCAGAAGCAGGAACAAAAACAACAGAGAGGAGTTTGGTGAAGCTGAGCGAATGCTTTCGCTCAGCATTTAATGAATAAACAGAACAGAAAAATAAACGGTTGTAACAACAAACACACAAAAACAGGACACGGCACTTTCGCCAAAATAAACAGACATAAACAAAACGAACTAACACTAAACAAACGGTCAAACAAACAGACGGACAGACACACAAACACGGTGAGTAAACAAACAAACAAGTATCGTGCTGGAGCTATCAGCACGCGATAGCAATTGTTTGTAAATATTTCACTCTCCTTCTCTCTCTCCCGTTCTCCACTCTCGAACACCCAACCCCGAGTGAGTGAAAACATGCTGTTTTTATGCAGTTGTACCGAGACTCGATTGCTAGTCAATCATTCAATTGGAATCTCGGTACAACTGCACGTGAATTAATTAAGTGCACTCCCGTGACCACACATTACATTTTAACTAGCACGTGAAGTGATTTGTGCCCTCCGTGCCTAAATATAAATCTACATTTTTAAATCACAAGTGAAACACAGACCCGTTTATATCCCGTGTACCGATGACTATACACCAACATTTACACACAACACGTAACACAAAATACACACAGGGGGGGCACTTTGCCACAGTCATTTAAACAGTCCTTTTGTAGAACCCCACGGTAACAGCTCTGTTCAACACTGAAACTGTGTGTGGCAGCCCTTAAATCAATGACGCAAAGTAGCTGAAGAAATGGAAATGTTAGATTACTCCCAAAAATAAGTATTTGTTCCAAAGAGCCTCTGTATTCTTAAGCCTCAAAGCCTAATACCCAATAACTTTGAAGAGCACATTTCAGTAAGTTGGACTAATCAACAACCCAGGAGGTACATACCCTTGCTCGCGTCTGCAGCCCGACTTTACGAGGCCTAATCCAAATTGCCTGGTTGTATCAAAAACAAAACAAACAAAAACCAGAAAACATTTCCAAGCTTCTGTAAGCAAGTCCGTTGTCTGTGTGTATGTTTGGGTTTAATGTGGAGGCCCAGCAGAAAACAAATCTGTTTCATTTTTAAGTAGCACTCTGACCTAAATTGCATTCTTTCTCTCTGTCACATTCTATCTCTCTCTCTTGGCCTGTCACACACTGTCTGCTTCAGGTTGCTCTGAGAGGTGAGTACACACGGGTGGTTCTGTGTGAACTGTGCTAATTGATTCCTGCATTCAGATTGAAAGCAACCTGTGTTCTGTCAGAATCCTTTCACTGAGCTGTCTGTCAGATTACACATTTTGGGACTTTTATGTACATTACAGTAATAAAGAAACTCTCTGTATACAGTAGGTCTATGTAAAATACTGTTTCAGTATGCTTACAGCATGTGACATCAAAGCATATACCAGAATGTGCTACTTTCAGTTGTTCGTTTTCAAAAGCAACAAATGACAAGGCTGATCAGAGACTGGACTCAACCCGTCTCAATCCGAGTCTTTAGAATCTAATCACCGAGCATATCCGAGCAGAGAGGGCTGAGCGAGGGCTCCCTCAGAGAGCTGCCTGCCCCACACCTTGCCTGGGAAAGAAGGTAAAGAACAGACAAGTGTGGTGACACATGGGGAGAAGCATGGGAAAGCATTCAGGAAGTGGATAGAGATAATACCCAGGCTCTTACTGAGTGATAGATCGAGTCTATAATATTATAATACCAGACCTCCCAAGTGACCCGCATTTCACAGATCAAACCCACATTAAAACCAACAGATATGCGACAGACCGCCCGCAAAATAAAACTGCTATGTAAGATCAGTGTTTGAGTGTTGTAAAAATCTGAAGCTTGTCATTATCAGCTTGTGATTAATGTACACTCCATTCATTGATGGGTTCTTAATTCATGCTTTCGTGTAGAAAGCTAGGTTACTGACAGCACAACAGGAACGTTTGAAGTTGGGGGTCGTTATCAGCAAATCCAACTTAATGAAACCCTAAGAGGCAGAAGTTAATTAAGCACAATTAGACGTATGAAGTAAGCTTAGTGTTTAATTACATGTTGTCAAGGGAGCCTGAGTAGAGCTGGTTTCTGAAGGCAGGAAGACAGGCAGGGTGATAGGCAGGCAGGCAGGAAGACAGGCAGGGTGATAGGCAGGCAGGCAGGCAGGCAGACAGGCAGGGTGACAATCAGGGAGGGAGGCAGGCAGGCAGGCAAGTAGGGTGATAGGCAGGCAGGCAGGCAGGCCGGCCGGCCGGCCGGGTGATAGGCAGGCAGGCAGACAGGCAGGGTGACAGTCAGGGAGACAGGCAGGCAGGGAGACAGGCAGGGTGATAGGCAGGCAGGCAGGCCGGGTGACAGTCAGGGAGACAGGCAGGCAGTGTGATAGGCAGACAGGCAGGGAGACAGGCAGGCAGGAAGACAGGCAGGGTGATAGGCAGGCAGGCAGGAAGACAGGCAGGCAGGGTGATAGGCAGGCAGGCAGAGAGACAGGCAGGCAGGGTGATAGGCGGACAGGCAGGCAGGCAGGCAGGGTGACAGTCAGGGAGGCAGGCAGGCAGGCCGGGTGATAGGCAGGCAGGCAGACAGGCAGGCAGGCAGGCCGGGTGATAGGCAGGCAGGCAGACAGGCAGGGTGACAGTCAGGGAGACAGGCAGGCAGGCCGGGTGATAGGCAGGCAGGCAGGCAGGCAGGGTGACAGTCAGGGAGGCAGGCAGGCAGGCAGGGTGATATGCAGGCAGGCAGACCGACAGGCAGGGAGACAGTCAGGGAGGCAGACAGGGTGATAGGCAGGCAGGCAGGCAGGCAGGGTGATAGGCAGGCAGGTTGGCAGGGAGACAGGGAGACAGGCAGGCAGGAGCACAAGTTAAAGCTTCCTGCTGTCTCTCTGTATCGGGTTTGTATTGAAGACTGTCCTGGGAGACACTGGCTGTACGTGTAGTTTATCTCTATATGCAGCTATGGGCAAAAGTTTAGCATCACCCTATAGAATGAACAAATTTTGCTTCATAAAGTCGAATGAAACCTGCTGAATAATGTTACGTTAACATATTGAATTACACAGAGCTTTGTAGTTTTTCATATACTAAACCGAAAACTGACAAAAAATGAAAAATGTACACATTTAAAAAATCTAACATGAAATACTGTACTACTATTATGGCTTCAGGTAGACTTTTGCGATATCCTTTTGTAGATATTACAAGATGTTAAAGAAAATATCAAAATTATGTTCATGTATTTTTTAATTGTCTTAACCCGAAAATTCTCAGTGATGCAAAACGTTGGGCCACAGCTGTATATATTATATACAGTATATATAAATATATGTTAGGACTGTGCTGTGATTCCCTTCAAGATGTTTTAAGATTGTTATTAGGCATTAATTAAGTAGAATATAACGTGTTCATTACTCAACACCGAACAAAACACTCCCTCGGGAACCCTGGCTTGCACATCAGTAACAATCTGACAATGTGATTTAATATACTGGGGACTCCATTGAGATCAAACCAACTACAGCCACTCGCATTTCATCGAGAATTACATTAGTATAAAAAATGTCCCTAACTTCAGTATTGCAAATGCAGTGCTGTTTCATTGTAACAGTTCCATTCAGGACCATAGAGGCTGTGTGCATAAACAGGTTCTTTTTTATCTTAGCTTCTGTTCCAGCGCATTGGCGGCTCTGCGTCACAGCGGTGTGCCAGGGGTCTGACCTTCGACCCCAGTCGAGGAATGATGCGTTTCGTGCAGAAGCCTGGTTTCATGTCTGCTTGATTTCTCAAGGGAATTCCACTCTCCTTCCCAGTCTGAGCTGCTGGATGGGATCTCTGGACACACACAGGCAGGGCTGTAGCCATTGTGTTTGTTGCATCTCTTATCCGCACCCTCTCGCTTATTGCTCTGTCTTCCTTCAATCTCAGGTGGGATTGCTTCAGCACGCAGCACTTTTTTGTTTTTCGTGGTTTAACTGTTACCAATGTCCACCTTCATTCCCCATGGTTCACCATTGCTGGCCCATGCTCGCTATATGCACCACAGCCAAACCATAATTCACATTGATTCTGGTCATACCCTAAATCCATGAGAGCTGCACAGTATTAGGACCTCCAGACTACACCTGTACCTAATATCGGTGGGACCAGCGTTCTCACTGATCACAGCCTTGACATGACGTGACACGACAAGGTGCTGGAAGGTGTCTCAGGGATGCTAATCCAGTCCGTCACTGATGACAATTGAAGCAGTTCTTGTGAGATTAGTTGCATCCTCATTATTATTATTATTATTACACTGATTCGAGTGTTAGATTGAAGCAGTTCTTGTGAGATTAGTTGCATCCTCATTATTATAATTACACTGAATCGAGTGTTAGATTGAAGCACACTTTCCCCCTGTTTTGTTCCTGACTCGCGCTCTCCTCTCTCTCATATTAACTGGCTCTTCAGTCTCTGAACATGGTGCTGTTGTCTCGTGCTGTTGTCATGGGAACGCAGAGGACAGCAGGAGCAAGTTGCCCCAGCATCGGCTGGCAAGAAGTGATGAGCCTGATCCCTTCAGAAAAATCAGAAGAAAAAACACAGAGCTTGTGATTACTTACCAGTGAAGGCAGCCTTAATCAGAGAGAGAGAGAGAGAGAGAGAGAGAGAGAGAGAGAGAAATAGAGAACAAGGCAGAAGGAGCAGAAATCTCCTTGCAGTATATTGCAGCCAGCCCCCTCGTTCGAAGTGCAGAGTAATGTGTTACGTTTTTTCTCTACATTTGCTACATCAGCTTTGGCAATGCTTGTATGACTTGTAATGCTAATAAAGACCATTTGAGTTCAAGAGACACAGAGAGAGAGAATTATGTTCTGAGTGGGAGTTTCACAGAAATAAGATTAAACGTTGCTTTCCCCGCGTTCGAGTGGTGGGAGGTCCGCGTGGGAGGATTGGTAAGATCATGTGAACGCTTTTTATTTTATTTATTTTTTAACCCTTTTTAACCCAGCTGTTTGATCTATAATAAATCACATGTCAGAAATCAACAAATCACAGTGCAGTATTTGCCACAATTCCAGTACATCTTCTCCTGTGTACAGATGCCATCCTGTGCATAGAGCAGCACAACTGATTCCATCAAAACCAAACCACACATACCTGGAACCTTTAGTAAAACGGATCATCCTGCTAATTTCACTCTGTCTTTAACATGACACTTGATTTTGGACTGACCGGGAGAGCGGAGGTAAAAGTTGTGTTTTACAAAAATAATATATATTTAAAGCTGTTCCTTTCATTCGTGTGATTAATTTCACACAGTTTTGAGCAGCCAGAACTGTTCAGCTTTCTTCCTCTTACCCAAACTGCGCGAGATGATTTCTCTACGACCATAACAGGCATACATATATAACTGAGAACCAGTCTTAAGGTGCTTTCACACAGAGGAGTTATGACGGTTCAGAACCGCCACTGTAGCGGCTTATAGGTCTGTGTGAATTGCTTATACCGCCACAGAACTGTCATATTTTATGCCGTCTCTGAACCACCTCGCGAGGTAGTTCAGAGACGGCACTGAATCGTCATAACTGCCTGTGTGAAAGGCTATACCGCCATTGAAACGCTATAGTGGGTGTGGTTTCAAAGGCAACATGCCACGTCACTATAGCGTAGTGCTTAATTTGTGCCTTGGCTTGAGTCATAGTGCCGGTACTCATAGTTAAAAATCTCATTAAATGCTTTCTTTTTAAAATCTCAACACAGTTGCATTAAGTCTGCATGTTCTTGCGTGGGCGTTAAAGAGAGACAGTCCGCTGCCACGTTTGTAGCCTACTTTAAATTACTTTACGATTTCAGCTTGAGTGCCTTTAAGTAAGATGACACTGGCTGCAACTCTATTCTCGTTTTTTTATACACAAATAAGCTTACTTGATTTGAAAAACGTCATGAACGATACAAGCAACTTCTTACACTACTTGGTTTGATTTAAATGAGTAGTATACAACACAATATATGAAAGCTCAACATTAATTTCAACAAAGAACGGCATTGTTTTAATGAAAAAATATATATGTTGTAGCCTACTTCAATAGGAACATTAGCCTGCTATATTATGAAACCAAAACAATAAAAATAATAACAATCTGGTTCTCTTGCCTTGATGATGATGTTAAAGGAGCGCCACGGACTGGAGTCCACTGGTTTAGCAGCCTGAGTGAGCAGTGGAAGCACCGGAGACGGATTGGGGATGGATTGGATTCCAGGGGTTTAGCAGCCTGAGTGAGCAATGGAAGCAGCGGAGACGGATTGGGGATGGATTGGATTCCAGGGGTTTAGCAGCCTGAGTGAGCAATGGAAGCAGCGGAGACGGATTAGGGATGGATTGGATTCCAGGGGTTGAGCAGCCTGAGTGAGCAGTGGAAGCAGCGGAGACGGATTGGGGATGGATTGGATTCCAGGGGTTTAGCAGCCTGAGTGAGCAATGGAAGCAGCGGAGACGGATTGGGGATGGATTGGATTCCAGGGGTTTAGCAGCCTGAGTGAGCAGTGGAAGCAGCGGAGACGGATTGGGGATGGATTGGACTCCAGGGGTTTAGCAGCCTGAGTGAGCAATGGAAGCAGCGGAGACGGATTGGGGATGGATTGGATTCCAGGGGTTCAGCAGCCTGAGTGAGCAATGGAAGCAGCGGAGACGGATTGGGGATGGATTGGATTCCAGGGGTTTAGCAGCCTGAGTGAGCAATGGAAGCAGCGGAGACGGATTGGGGATGGATTGGATTCCAGGGGTTGAGCAGCCTGAGTGAGCAGTGGAAGCAGCAGAGACGGATTGGGGATGGATTGGATTCCAGGGGTTTAGCAGCCTGAGTGAGCAATGGAAGCAGCGGAGACAGATTGGGGATGGATTGGATTCCAGGGGTTTAGCAGCCTGAGTGAGCAATGGAAGCAGCGGAGACGGATTGGGGATGGATTGGATTCCAGGGGTTGAGCAGCCTGAGTGAGCAGTGGAAGCAGCGGAGACGGATTGGGGATGGATTGGATTCCAGGGGTTTAGCAGCCTGAGTGAGCAGTGGAAGCAGTGAAGACGGATTGGGGATGGATTTATTCCAAGATTATGGAATAAAACGTGTTACTAACACAACACAAAACAATGCCTCAGTTTCCCTTGGTTACACGGTTAAATAATTATTTAATATAGATCCTTTCGTGATCAAACTAACTCAAACTCCTCTATATTTTAAGTGATTATTTGTCTTAACCTTCTTTATCCTTTCAATTTTTTTTTCACTTTCCTTAGTTACTTGTTTTGAAATCAACACAATAAACAGGTTTGTTTTGATCTATTTAATTCCTGCAGACAATTACTTCTTAAAGGCATTTGGTCTACAATAAACTTCTCTAAAGAGTCCTGGAATTACAGAGTGCTCTGGGATCTCATTGCCTTGCACAGTATTGTCAGTGCGGTATTGAATTGTATGCTGTCCATTTAAATCTGTGCACTGCGTGCCTCTCGAATGCTGATCTCGTTTCTCACCTCCCAGCTGATTGGAGGAGGATGTGAAGTGACCCGCCTCCTCCTCCGTTGTTCACAGGATTGCAGACAGGAAATTCTAAAACACTGTCTGTCTGATAAAGAAGCGTCTTATTTTCTCAGCTTCATTACAGTGAGTCGCTTTGTAAAGTCACCTCTAGGGTCAAGAATGAGCCATCCTTTAATAAAAGCGCTTTGCGTGTCCAAGATCCTGTCACACTCACTTCTGTTGATACAGACCTGGGCGCTTGGCTGTCCTTCTGTTTCCTCACGCTATACAGCAACTCACTGGTCTGGAAAATTGCAACACGAAACAAGTGGACCAGATGGTGCTTTAAAAAGCAGGGATTCGGGATGATTATTGAGCACCATGTTCCAGCTAACAGGATCTGCCAGTCAAGCAGAGGAGCACGCCCGTGGCTGGAGCCGCAGACCTGCAGGAGAGTGAGCTCCCACAGGTGGGACTTACAAAATGCATTAGATGCAATAGAGCTTGTTTTGCAGATTTGTTTCCTTCTAAACAGCACTCATGAGAAGTCGGCACATGTGCGGTTTCCATCTGTAGCGTATGCAGTCGGGCTAACCTAATGTTCACTACGCCCTACTTTCAGAAACGATTGCCTGTCAGTGCAGCATCGCTGTCTGCACTGTGTTTGTTTAGTTGAGTTGGTTCTTCACATTGTAATCCGCACTCGAACGGCATGCTAGTCACTGTTAACCCTTTTAGTACTGGCCGTGCCTTTTCACTCCAAAGTGTCTGATTACAAAGTGCGACTCCCCTAACCCTAACCCTAAACCCTAACCCCTAACCCTAACCCTAACCCTCTCCCTCTCTCACTGTGTTAACAGACTTCACTACAAATGTTATGATTCCTCTCTCACTGTGAGCAGACCTCCCAGGGTGTTGTCATGAATCCTCAGGCTGCATTTCCATATCCTCCTCTTTAAAGCCCTCATTTCAGTGATGAACTCAGTTGGCGGGGTTCATTAGAGAACAGCAAACGTGGTGCAAAAGATAACAAAACAAAATCATTAAGATCATGGTGCGATGGAAGGACATCGAGCAAATCCTGCTTGGTATGAAAAGCCTGGCCACAGTTCCGCTCCCCGCTTCCACTTCCAGCATACCTGGCCAGGACCTACAGCAAAGGAAGTGACGAGGTAGCAGGAAACACGTTTTCAAAGAATGTGCATGAAACCAAGAGCCCTTCGGCACAAGCGCCCATCAAAATACGTGTCATTAATACTGAAGTAAACAAAATCATAACTACAGTAGTGTAGGGAAACTACTGTAGGACCAAGACCAGTTGCAAAGAACGATATGTAGGAGTTAGGGTTAGGGTTAGGGGAGTTAGGCAGCTCTATTTCACTTGTGCATACTGGTGCAGCAATAGGTATAATGTGCAAGAATGTGTAGAATCTTGAAGAGTTTTTAGAAGTGTGTTTGTGCCTGTGTGCGCGTGTGTGTGCATGTATGCGTGTGTGTGTGTGTTTGTGTTTGGTGGCTGGCAGCCATCTTGGCTCCGGTGCAGAGGAACAGCCTGTGGCCAAGATGGCCACCTTTGCACAGCCACCCCTCTGCTGTAAATTGGTTAGGGGTGATTGTTTACATGTTTTATTGATTAATTAAAAGTGTGGAATGTGGCCAGGTGGTGATTTCATGATGATTAATTGTCAATCAACCCCTGTCCACATGGTATGAAATGACAAAGGATTGTTTGTTTAGAGGGAGATGGTTCAGTGACGGCCCATGCCAGGCCTGAACAGTCAGACAGAGATAAAGAGTAAGAGAAATATAAATAATACACAAAGCGTGGGTGTTTTGTTTTGTTTTGTAATTTTTAGAAGTGTTTTTGTTTCAACCTTTGTTTTGTTTGCTAAATAAAAAAAGAGCACAAACACGTGCTGAAGCACAGTTTCTGAGTCTGGGTACTATTTGAAGGACGCAGAACAGCCTTGACCTTGAGGGCTTTACCACAGAAGCTGAAGCATTCAGTCACTGAGGCCCTGGGGAAGGGCTGGTGGGGACACTGCAGCACTCTGTCAAGTCAAATCGACAGACACATAATGGAGCCACTGTACCCAGTGAGGTGCAAGAGGAGCAGCCTGTGTGCAGCCATGCGGAGGCAGCGGCCTGGTTTTGAGACCTTCTGTTGAAGATGTTTGGGTGTCACGGGGACTGTTTCTGAATTTTGAAACCGCCTACAGATGAGTATCCTCTGTGGAGACAATGGGGTCCACTGGCAGCAGAGAGACTGGTATGATAGCATTGATGCCCACTCTCCTCTATCTCTTAATCCCTTCCTCTCTCCCTGATCCCCACTGCGTGCTTTACAAACAGATTAGATACCAGGAGATTTGTGCCCAGCCACGTCCACTGCAGCGCCTCATCCGGGCTGTGCTTTAATGTGATTGCTCTGCTCAGAGCAAGTTATTGAGCTGAAATGGACTTCCGCTAAACGTCCTTTAGGCAGACATTTCTAACCATGCTTCTCTCAGATCTCTGATCCCTTTACCTGGGCTGTGTGTTAATGTGGTCCATACCGTACGTGCGATAGGGAGATGAGTGAGGGGAAAGGAGAGAGGGGTGGAGGAAAACTGAAGACAGATGAAAAAGGAAAGGAGGAAGAATGGGAGAGAAAGACTAAGGTATAGGAAAGATGGAGGGCGAATGAGGGGAAAGAGAGGGAAGGGGAGTGAGAGAGGGAAAGGATGAATAAAGAGAGAGAGAAAAGGATTGATAGAGAAGCAGGGTGGAATTTAGGCTTCAAGGTCAGACACAAACCAGGATACTTCCTTCTTATGCAAGCCATGTGAATTACTGTCTCTGTAGGGAATTTATTAAAGAAAAACTAAAGAAATCAGGATCTTAATATTCCTTCATTAATAATCATGCACTCGCTCTGCCGCCTGTGGAGTCTGGGAGTCATTAATGTTTCACAATCAGATGATGAAATGGGGATCATTAAGTGCCGCACTGGCTCCTGGGTGAGGCTGTGAGAGGGGCTGTGACAGCGAGGGCTGTGAGAGGGGCTGTGACAGCGAGGGCTGTGAGAGGGGCTGTGACAGCGAGGGCTGTGAGGGGCTGTGGCAGCGAGGGCTGTGAGAGGGGCTGTGACAGCGAGGGCTGTGGGTGGGGCTGTGACAGCGAGGGCTGTGAGAGGGGCTGTGACAGCGAGGGCTGTGAGGGGCTGTGACAGCGAGGGCTGTGAGAGGGGCTGTGACAGCGAGGGCTGTGGGTGGGGCTGTGACAGCGAGGGCTGTGAGAGGGGCTGTGACAGCGAGGGCTGTGAGAGGGGCTGTGACAGCGAGGGCTGTGAGGGGCTGTGACAGCGAGGGCTGTGAGAGGGGCTGTGACAGCGAGGGCTGTGAGAGGGGCTGTGACAACGAGGGCTGTGACAGCGAGGGCTGTGAGAGGGGCTGTGGCAGCGAGGGCTGTGAGAGGGGCTGTGACAGCGAGGGCTGTGAGAGGGGCTGTGACAACGAGGGCTGTGAGAGGGGCTATGAGAGGGGTTGTGACAGCGAGGGCTGTGAGAGGGGCTATGAGAGGGGCTGTGACAACGAGGGCTGTGAGGGGCTGTGACAGCGAGGGCTGTGAGGGGCTGTGACAACGAGGGCTGTGGGAGGGGCTATGAGAGGGGCTGTGATAGCGAGGGCTGTGAGGGGCTGTGACAGCGAGGGCTGTGAGGGGCTGTGACAACGAGGGCTGTGGGAGGGGCTATGAGAGGGGCTGTGATAGCGAGGGCTGTGAGGGGCTGTGACAGCGAGGGCTGTGAGAGGAGCTGTGACAGCGAGGGCTGTGAGAGGGACTGTGACAGCAAGGGCTGTGAGAGGGGCTGTGACAGCGAGGGCTGTGAGAGGGGCTGTGACAGCGAGGGCTGTGAGAGGGGCTGTGACAGCGAGGGCTGTGAGAGGGACTGTGACAGGGAGGGCTGTGAGCGGGAGAGGGGCTGTGACAGCGAAGGCTATATGTTTACATCTAGCTAACACCACACTTACATGCTGTAGATATACTACTGCATATCCACAACCTCGAAAAGGGGTTTCTTGCATATCCACAACCTCGAAAAGGGGTTTCTTGCATAAAAACAGTTTTACAAAAATATTGATCTGAGGAAAATCCTCACAGTTAAACCAAGGCTTTTCTTTCAGATGCTCCTGCTCCACATTTAGCACAACAGCATTCTGAAAAGCCCCTTGTGCTTTTTCCTGCTGTGCCGATCTGATGGCAGTACCTGAACCCCCGTGAGCTCACAGAGCTGTTTCTGAGCACTGTGGAGCATTAGTGTGAGGCTCAGGTGGAACATGGAAACTATTAAAAAACTCAATAATCAACAGAAAATAATAAGACATGCCAATGCAAACGATACTGTGCTAATATGAGGTAAGATTGTTTTTCCCTGGCACGTCTTATCGCTTTCCTCAATAATTATAACAATAAATAAGAAAACCATTTCTTAAGATAACTTCGCATCAGCTCACCCCATAATGCTGATGATGACTAATTAAATACTCAATCAGAATGCGCTTTGCAGCTAATGAAATATTCATTAAAAAGATTGGGTTAGCACTAGTTCCAATCAGTGCACATCAAGAGGCATTAATTAGCCCTAATTAAGATGCATGGGATCGGTTTGGAGTGAGCGTGAACAGAACAGTACAGTCTAGTGTAATCATAGGAACTCTGCAGTATAGCTGTTACGGTGCTTTCCTGGGGATCATCCCCAGCTGCAGATTAAGTTAGTTCCAATTGCAACGAACAAACGAGTTCAGGATCAGCTGATCCTCAGGTTTAGTCTGCAGCAGAGGAACAAGACTAGGGCCAGTGAGCGAAAAATCGCCGAAACTGGCACGATTTTTTCCGAACCCACATTCTCGAAATCAGCTCGGTGATACACGACGATGCTGCATAGAAGCGCATTTCCGTGCAGCTCTTTCATTTGCGGTACGGTTGGTTTTTTATTGAATATTATTTTTAATAAAAAGTCTTGTTCCTTAACCCCTCCTGAACTACATGTATTTTTCTTCCCCCTCCTAGTCTGCCACAGTACATGCAGTGACACCAGAAATATGACGATTCCAATGTGCCTAGTTTCACATTCTACATGTAGGCTCAACTGTGTAAAAAGACAGAGAATTTCCCAGTAAAGCTAATTAACTTGAATTTCTAGAACAAACCTCCAAACAATATTAAAAAAAGATACAAAAAAAAATACTAATTTACACAGGGCTTGCAGCAGCTGAAAACGATTCCAGCAGTTTGTGCATAGCTTGAAGGACCACTTGGTCAACCCTAATTAGTTTCTATAAGCACTCTGTGTCCTTTAAAATCCGATTAGGGTTCTCACTTACAATAACTGAATCAGAGTCATCATCTCCCCGTGTGTAGGACGTGGTCAATGACTTATTTAATCATCGTCTTCAGTGTAGGTCACATTTTTAATAATTACAGCAGTAACACAATGAAACAGTAATAAAATTAGATAAACATGTTGACAAGCAGTCTGCGTCTGTCTCATTGAAGCTGCCCTCCTCTGGCTTCCCAGAATCCTAGCTGTCGTTTTCATGGTGGAAAGGCCTTATTCCCCTCTAGTTGATAGGCTTAAGTTTTCTTTTTACTACGACAGGAATCCAAAAAAGGCCCTTACAGCTCTGGCCAAAATTTGCATCACCTAGAATTTTAGGATGGAGACATATATATATATATATATATATATATATATATATATATATATATATATATATATATATATATAAAACATATTTTAGATATTTTATTTAACATCATGTGATCAAAGTAACTACAAAATGATATCGCAGAAGTCTACCGGAAGCCATAATAGTAGTACAGTATTGCATGTTACATTTCTAAATGTCACATTTTTGTTAGTTTTCCTTTAAGAGTATAGAAAATTACAAAGCGGTGTGTAATTCAGTACGTTAACAAGGTAACATTATTCGGCAGTTTTCATTCGACTTTATGAAGCAGAATTTGTTAATTCTATAGGGTGATGCAAAACCACTGGCCACAGCTGTAGCTTTCCTGTGAACTTTGTTTTTTAATAATCTCACACAACTGAACTATCTAGAATATATCCTCAGTAAAGACAGAGAGCGACCCCCAGGATCGCAGCACTTATCTTTCCTCAGTAAAGACAGAGAGAGACCCCCAGGATCTCAACACTAATCTTTCCTCAGTAAAGACAGAGAGCGACCCCCAGGATCTCAGCACGCGGTGTTCAGCCCCCAGAAGAGGTTGAAGGTGCAGCTTCACATGCCGTTTTCTCCTTTCCGCAGCGACTCCACGCCGGCGAGCTGTGCCCCGGGGGAGGCCGGGGAGACTGCGGGCGGAGGAGGAGGAGGGCAGGAGGAGGAGGAGGCAGGCACCACGACCAGCGGAGTGGAGGGGGGAGTGGGCTGTCGGGGGGGTGTGAAAGCCAGCCTCCATCACACAGCCTCGCCCATGAGGGTGCAGAGGAACAAGGGGGCCAGTGCCTGCTCACACTCCTCCACGTCCGACTATGAGCTCTCGCTTGACCTCAAAAGCAAACAGGTAGGGGACAGCAGCCGTTCCAGGGGGCTCCGAGTCTCCTGGGCAGCCCTCAGTAGGGACAGGGCAGGGAGAGACTCTCAGGGCTTGAAGCAGGATTTCAGTGTGCTCCCTGTGATTCAGTGTTTCACATTCCATTTATTCCTCAGAGCCCCAAGACGGCTGCGGGATCCCGCTGTCGCGTGGAGTTTATTGTTGTCATTTTGTTTTTTGTTGTGTTTACTGTAGGAATAGTTCACATGTTCCCTGTGCTTCAGTGTGTCTGCTTGATTAATGGGCAGATCCCTCTCCTCGTTTGTGCTGTGGTGTGAAGTCACTTTTTAACATTACCACTTTTTGGTTCAAGCCTTTTGCTGCTTCAATACACATCCGTCACCCTGTGCTGAGAAATCAAATTAATGTTATCGACCATTTTCCGCAAGTGTTAATTGTTTTATTTATATGAAAGCAGTCTCTAGCACTGTAACACATTAACAAAACCTATTTCAATTTGAAAGCAGTTTTGCATATAGAGATTGTTTCATTGGCTTAAATGTTTTATTCTGAGATATCTTTAATTAATTTAACAGAATGGTAGCTAAGCCAAGGTGAATTAATAAAATACATGGATGGACTTTGGTAAACTCTCCACAGAACAAACAGGTTTGTAAATTGTGTTATATTGTTCTAGATGTGCCCGTAGGTATTGACACACCTACTAGCTATGTACTTAGCTGTCATTAATTACTTCAATGAAAATACATAGTTTTAATCAATTAGTCAAAAATGTAAAATTAACAATAATACATTTAATAAAGAAAGTATTGACACTAACACCCTTTGAGTGTACTGTTTTTATTATAGATTGCTCGGGATATTTTACCCAATCAGAGCGCCCGTTTCACCTGTATTCCACGAGAGAAACCCTGTTGATGACATCATCAGCCGTGCCTCTTGCAGTTTTGACCGTGCTGTATTCTTTATAAAATCATACCTTAAGTTTGCCGTCCTATAAATATTTCACTTTAGCCTGTCCTCCTTTGGGTTTATCCTGGCTCATTGATGACTTGTCCCAGCATGCACCAGTCTGGGGGGATATCTTTGGCCCCTCTTCTCAGCCGATCAGTTCTGCTTGAATGCTGCCTTCGTTCAGATTGAGTCTCGTCATCATGACCCGCCTGCAATGAAGAGGAGCATGGCTTCATTGGCATTTTGGGTTCTGAAATGACTACAGTATGTAACAGATACAAGTCGCCCCTCTGCTTGAATTACACAGAGCAACCTCCTTTAGGGGCTTTCATTCATGTGCAGATTAACTCCCTCAGTGAGGTCCTCACGCTCAAACAATAAGATGCATTTCTTAAAGATAGCAATGGGACTGGTTTCTATAATCAGTATTGCTTGTGTTGGTCTTGTGGTTATTTGCACTGCTCTTTCACAAAGAAAAAGCCAGCCATGGAGCAGCACAGATCAGACTGGTGTTTGACAGGACGACGTCGCGGCTTCATTGACAATGTGTTGCAAAGATGGACTCTTGAGATCTGAGGAAGCTGTAATCTACTCAGCCCCAGAGAAGAGTCCTGTTTGAAAGTGACATTATTCAAGGGCTTTTCAAAGCTGTGCTAACGACGCCTTTCTCGTCGTCTTCTTTCTTCTTAGCGTGAGCAACATTATTTCCTTTACTTCCATTATTAGGAACTGTCAATGTGGAAAATAACACAGCCGCTGCTGTAGTTTGTCCCTGTAAGTGGCAGGAATTCAGATACAATGTGTTAAAAAAGATGCAGTTTTAACGTCTACATTGGCCAGCTCTAAAGTGGACTGTGACAACAACAGCCAGGATACAATACTGATTTGTTTATTTCTCCTAAACTGTGACAATCGCTTACTTAGATTTGGGGATTTTGCTCCTGAGAAGGCTTTGTGTTTGTTTATAATTATGTTGATCTCTAGTTTCTACAAACCTTCTGCTGTCCTCAGTCATTCCGGTCATTTTTATTCACACGCTAATGAAAACCCTTTCGATTTAATTTCTGACATCTTTATTTTGAGGGAACACTAACTTTCTTAAAAGATTACAAGTAGTTTGAATTACTTTGCCCAATATTAAAAGTGAAGAAACAAAATCTCCAAAGCAGGAATAATATTTCATTTTTTAAGTTATTCAAATGAGTATAAAAAAGAAATACTACAGTCATTTAAATAGCCTGCTTCATGTATAATTGAACAAAGACTGAATCTCTCAAACACTGGCAAAGCAGATATGAAAGATCGTTAGTATTGTGAACGTCGCTGTTGGCACAGGAAAACCATTTGTAGTTTGTCGTGGCTGAATTGCGTAAAGAGGAGTGATTAATCAGTAAACAAGATTGGAAGATTAACAGTACATTAGAATTCAATAAAGACCTGTGCAATCTAGTATTGCAAATGACTTCACATCTCCGTCGTACATTTAACCCCTAGCTATAATCCCTGGCACAAAGAGAATCGCTCGAGAATATAGACTGAAGGCAAGGCTTAAGGATAGCAGACCGGTCTGTATTGCTAGTCCATTCCAAAGTGGGGTAATGCTGCTGTTATCAATGAAGATACTGACTCGATCCTACCCTGATGCAGGGCAATGCATGTCAGTGGATAGAACAGTTGTGCTCAAAGTTGGGGGCTCGGAGAGTCAGTAAGGGAGGCTATATGACTACTGGCAGCTCTGTAAAAATGTAAATGTTTTTTTTTTTAAAAGGATAGAAAATTTGAAGTAAATACATAAATGACCGCTAATTAGTCCAGGTTCTTACCTTTCAAATGAGCCGTTGACGATCACTGAGAAATGATGTTTGAAGTGGCGAGTGTGTCAGTGAAACGAGACGAAATGGCGGCTTCCATGTATTTATATTTTAACAGTGTTTTTCCCAGATTTAATGTATTTCCTAGATTTAACCCCCCAAAAAAGTTCTGATTTAGCTCAATACATAAATGTTAACAAACATATTCTTAAAAGTTTTGAAATGTGTACGTCTTTTTTGGCGTTGTAGAATGCAGAGGAGGCGGGGAGAGATTGGCTCCCGGAGTGCAAGGGCAGCTCTGCAGCACACAGTGCCAAATCAAATGCTTCAATGGGCTCATTTAGCTTCAGATAATGTTCTTCAGATGTATCTGTTAGCTAAATGTTGATTCACCCAGTTTAAAGGAAGATGTATAGACTGGTTTTAAATGTTACAATTACGATACGCATTTAGGTTACAAACTCCAGGGCAGCTGTTACACCAACAAACTGGCAACGTGACCAATCAGGCAGGCAAATAAAGTGGTCAAAGGGGCCCTTCAGCTGACAGTCTGGATTGAGGGTTTTGCAACATCACCAGTTTTTACTTTTAAAAAGAAAGTGATGCCAGTGCAGCACTCTGTTGTAATAGCTTGGAGTGAGTTTGGCCCAATGTCTTCTTATTCAGTGTTGAAAGCCACAGATGAATAAATCGCTATCAGTCATGTTTTAGAGGCATCATTTTATAAGACTAACTCTGTAAAGCAACAGTGGAATGGCATGGTCGATTGTGTCACTAGCCAAGGACATACTGCACAGTGCTAAAAATAAGGCAACAGGTGTTACATTGTTAGGGTCATCGGTAGAAAAAAATATATTAAAACATGACTCAACTGTGGACAATAGGCATGCAAAACTAAGATTTATTTAAAGTACACTGCAATAATTCAGGTCCAGGTTGTTCCTTTTCATTTGGTGACATTTACAGAAAAAAAGCTAAATAGTTGTCTTACTGATTTCACAGCGAGTGTTGATTGGACAGGCTTTGTGTATGTTTGAGCGAATGTCTTCGAGATTGTAATGCCTGCTTTCCTGATATCCATCTGTCGTCCTCCACAAAGCTGGGGGAAATGGCAAATTGAGAGTTTAGAGGCTTAATACTGAGGTAGCTTTCCACGCCTCAGTCTCTGTCGGATTGCTTAAGTCTGGGACTGAATCTGTGAGGAGAGAGGGCTGAACAGCAGCCACCAGCAGTTTAAAAAGCGAATAGAAGAAGATACACATTCCTGCATGGTTGAAATGAGCCCCTGGTGTTTCTTACGGCTCCCCTCGTTGTGGTTGCATTGTTTGAAATACGCTCGTCTGAGTCGTGACACTGCCTCAAGGGCTCTTCCTGGTTAAATCAATAAGACTGAAGGGCTCCCGAGTGGTGCACCCAGTAAAGGCGCTCCACGTGCAGTGCAGAATGCGCCCTATAGCCTGGAGATCGCAGGTTGTAGATCACAGGTTCGAATCCAGGCTATGTCATTGCCGACCGTGACCGGGGGTTCCTAGGGGCGGCACAATTAATGGCGAATGCCGCCCGGGTAGAAAGGGCTTAGGTCGGCAGGGCAATCCATGGATCACAATGCACCAGCGACCCCTGTGGCTGATAGGACGACTGCGGGTCTGCAGTGGAGCCATTCAGGTCTGTGTTGTCCTCCGGCACTATAGGTCTGGTGGCTTCGCTGTCGATCCGCAGTACGAAAAATGATGGATTGGCAGAAACACGTTTCGGAGGACGCGTGTTTCAGTCTCCTTTTCCCTAGTCGCCAGGGGGTTGCAACAGTGAACCGGGATAAAATAATAATTGGACATTCCAAACTGGGGAGAAAACCGGGGTAAAAACCATTGGCAGCGACTAAATTAAAAAAAAAAGTAAAAAAAAACAATGTTGCTGATGTTATGAGTTGTGGAGACACAGTGAAAACAGCCTTTACCTCTGTGACTCAAATCCTGAGCAAAGTGATTATCACATTATCATAGCGTGCAGAGTGGCTGCTGGCGACGCACAGCGTACTGATGACTGAGGCAGATGAACAAGCTTACATGTAGTCTTATATTGAGATCTTTCATATTTTTAGCATTTTGTGTCCAGCAAGAAGAGCTTGTGAACAGAATTATACGTTGAAGGCATGAGCTGAAATGTTTGTTTGCGTGACCTTGCTTACTATTAGTTACACCCTGGGCTGTATTTTTTTCACAGTAAAAAATGTCTAATTCCACGGCAAAAAAAAAGATATTTCACAATTAAACATAATATTTATTGAAGCAGAAAACTAGCCTCGTCAATAAAACAATATAATATATACCTTATAATGAAGGATTCAGTGCTATTGAAAGTAAAGACAAACATAGTTAGGTTGAAGACTTGTATTGAAGGCGTTTGTATTAGAAAGCCAGGCAAAGACTGTCAACGATGGAAACACTGATGGCTTCTTTAACCTGGTTCCTAACGGCCCCCTGTCTGTTTGTCTGTTTTCCCGCAGATCGAAATGCTAGAGCACAAGTACGGGGGCCACCTGATCTCGCGCCGGGCGGCCTGCACCATCCAGACAGCCTTCCGGCAGTACCAGCTGAGCAAGAACTTCGAGAAGATCCGCCTTCGCTGCTGGAGAGCCGCCTGCCACGCCGCATCTCCCTGCGCAAGCTGCGGGTGCACAACACGGAGAGCTTCTCCGCCGAGAAGGCCCTGGTGGAGGGCTTCAACTTCATGGGCATCCCCCTGGTGCGCTCGCCCTCCCTCCCTGCCACCATCAGCGGGGCTCTGACCGAGCTCGAGGACTCCTTCACCGAGCAGGTGCAGTCCCTGGCCAAGTCCATCGACGACGCCCTCAGCACCTGGAGCCTGAAGACCATGTGCTCCCTCCAGGACGTCGGCACCTACCAGTTCACAGAGACCTTCCGCACAGCTGCGTCAGGCCTGGGGGCCGGCTCGGTGGAGGCAGGGGAGTCGGGGGGGCAGGAAAGCTCGGTGGAGGAGGCCCGGCCGGACACCCTGCCCCACAGCGGCAGCACCTTGATGATGGCTTTCAGGGATGTGACGGTACAAATCGACAACCAGAACTTCTGCATGTCCTCCTCGCTCATGGAGTCCACCTCCCTCTCCCTGAGCAACTGCCTCCAGCAGGGTGGCCTGGAGGCGAAGGATGCTGTGGAGGGGGAGCTGGAGCTCAAGGAGGTCACCCAGGACCCTGGGGAGGACCTGAACGAGTTCCCCGCCCCACCGCCCAGCGAGGAGGAGGAGGAGGAGGAGCCGCTGCTGGCCCTGCAGAAGGTGGAGAGCGCAGAGCCGGGGGTGGAGGTGAAGAGGGCCGAGTCGGAGATGGCTGACAACAGCTCGGAGCAGACGAGCAGCAGCAGCACCTCCACCTCGGCCAAGTCTGCCTCCGAGGCGTCGTCCAAGGAGGCCCTGCAGGCCATGATCCTCAGCCTGCCCCGCTACCACTGCGAGAACCCGGCCAGCTGCAAGTCCCCAACCCTCTCCACCGACGTGATGAGGAAGAGACTGTACAGGATTGGGCTGAACCTCTTCAACGTGTGAGTACACTGGCAGCTAGACTGCACGTCAAGCAGGGACTAGAGCCAGCAATCCCCCAGCAATTTAAACACCACACACCGCACTCTGTAGCAAGGCAAGTGTTCTGAGAGGGCTATACTACTACAACCCACAAAAAAATCTGACCAAATAAAAAATGTGCAAAAATGCAGAAAATCAGGGGGCAAATACTTTTTCACGGCACTGTATATATATCATTTTTTTAAATGTTTTTTTTTTTCTTTTTCATAAAAAAAGACATTTCAAAATGCACATTAAAAGAGTTGTATATAGTAAGCTGTAGCAAAATATCCACCTGTCCGATTTTTACCCACACGCCAGATAATCGTAAATCAGCATTTTATATGTGACGTTATCTAAATAAATGTACATTCTGGGTGGCAAAATGGACAATTTGAAATGACATTTACAACTTATACACACAATAGATATTCCCATTATTTTTTATTTCCATTTGGCTGCTGCTCGCTGGTGGGAGCCATCTCCCTGTTCGCTAATAGTTTCTATAACAGCGAATTATGCTTCCATTCATTTTCCTTGATCTCATTAACATGCATTTTGATTAATGAGTTCCCCTTATCTAGTCGTTGAGACAAAAAGTGATGTACGTGATCTGCTACAATTAAGCTTTTTAATGAGAAATTAGTTCATTAACCACCTCATCAACTCAATATCAAAGCATTATTAGATTGATTTTATTAACACATTCTATCTCAAAATCACTGGCTACTAAAGCTGTCATTTATTATACCGCGAGTTTGATACAATAACGCTGATGTTTGAACCCCCCTAAGTCTCATGTCATCCCTTAATGCACATGACCTTGTATCACATTACAACAGAGAAATGAAGCTCGTTAGTTAAGTGAAGTGTGAGAGCCCATGGCTGTGTGGAGAATGGCATTTCTGTCTTTATTTCTCCTCCAGGAACCCGGACAAAGGGATCCAGTTCCTGATCTCGCGGGGCTTCATCCCGGACACGCCCATCGGAGTGGCGCACTTCCTGCTGCAGCGGAAGGGGCTGAGCCGGCAGATGATTGGAGAATTCCTGGGGAACAGCAAGAAGCAATTCAACCGGGACGTGCTGGAGTGAGTATCTGAGCTGTGCAGGGATACACTGAGACACACAGGGCTCCTGTACACAGGGACACACAGGGCTCCTGTACACACAGACACACAGGGCTCCTGTACACAGGGACACACAGGGCTCCTGTACACAGGGACACACAGGGCTCCTGTACACAGGGACACACAGGGCTCCTGTACACAGGGACACACAGGGCTCCTGTACACAGAGACACACAGGGCTCCTGTAAACAGAGACACACAGGGCTCCTGTACACAGAGACACACAGGGACACAGAGACTCACAGGGCTCCTGTACACAGAGACACACAGGGCTCCTGTACACAGAGACACACAGGGTCACAGAGACTCACAGGTCTCCTGTACACAGATACACACAGGGCTTCTGTACACAGAGACACACAGGGACACAGAGACACACAGGGCTCCTGTACACAGAGACACACAGGGCTCCTGTACACAGGGACACACAGGGCTCCTGTACACAGAGACACACAGGACTCCTGTACACAGAGACACACAGGGCTCCTGTACATAGGGACACACAGGGCTCCTGACAGAGTTTAATTTCGGAGTAAAGAAACACCAAAAAGTTGGATTCCAGAAAGATTTTTGACTATGGCATACTCTAGATCATCCATTTGTTTCTTCAGAGTAGAGTTCATAAGAGTTCAAAACTGAAAGAGTGCTCACTAATGTGTTGATGTTTGGGACCATTGAGAACAAGAGCTTCTGTTACTGCTGGTGTTCATAGGGCACTGATGCAATGAGGTCAGTGCGGCAGGGCAGCTCCGCTCCATTGATCTCACAGTGCATGATTGCAGAAGAGCCTCAATAACTGTGAAGTGGGGCGGAGAAGATGCACGACGGTCTCCAGATACTGACACTTACTGTCCAGCTCAGCCACTTACTGGCTCTGCAGTACAGTATGTGACCTGCTTGCACCTCACAGCCCCCCACCGCCTGCTCCATTAACAGAGGGCAGTGTGAACCACTCTGCATGTGTATTCAATCTTTCATCCATACATCACATACATCACTTTTACATTTGGATTACTCTGTAGAGCGCAGCGTCTATTGAAACACATTATCGTTCTTCTACACCAGGGATACTACGCTGCTGAACTGCATTCTCACAGTGTAGTGTGTATAGTTTGTAATAGTAATGGAATCAACAGGCAGATGCATGCATATTTGATAAAGATCTCAGCTCTATTCAGTGAGTCCTCGGTTTTCAAAGTAATTTCCTTTCGCCTTCTCTGCTCTGCAGTCGTGCATTGTTTTCAGGGAAATCCAGGTTCCATCCAGAGAAAGAAAGAAAAAAAGATGATGAGGGTCTTGAAAGAAGTTCAAAGGAGATTTTTTTGTTTCGTTTTTGTAATGAACTCCCAGTGGATGTGAAATTGAATTGCATTAAAGAATTGATCGTAGCTTTCAAGTGGAGCCTGTTTTGCATTCATCAGTGCCTTCCTTCGATGGAGGCTTGTTTGAATTAATATCAGATGTTTTTTCTTTCCACAGTAACGTGTCTGAGAGGTGTCCTTAAATAATCCCATTACAATCTAGAAAGCATTAGAGTCCTCCAAGCCTTATTCCACACAGGTTGTGAATCGACAGGGTTTGGGTTGCACTGTGCTGTTCACATTCTAGAACACAACGTCACAGAATTCCAAAGGCTCGGAGTAGACCACAGTGCGCGAAGTCGGAGAGATTGCCAGGCTTTCATCTAGTCATGCATGAAAGGGTTTGTCTGTGTGTCTATTTATATTCTCTCGATATACTTAGACTTACAAAGATGTCTCCTCTCGATATACCAGCTGTTTCAGGGTTACACTCTGCACCTTCATCCGTGTGGTCGTTTGGCCTTCATGGTGACGTTGTGTTTGTTATCAAGTCTGTGTACCCCAGGAGATCTGGAATCGGTGTATAATGTCAGGTGCACTGCTGTATGAGAAACGAGGGTCAATAAAGCCCTGTATATGCAGCCTGGAAATCAGTGTGGTTCGGATGCATTACATCTCCGCCAACACTGCCAATCTTTTAATCAACCACTGGATATTACAGTGCAGGCTTGTTTTCACTGTTTCACTCTTTATCTCAGGCCTTTATCTCAGTGTAGCTGCCTAACCTATATGGAAAACTACCAAGCGGTCTGTAATTCAGTGTGTTAACGTAACATTACTGGTTTCTGTCTGCAGACCTCTGTGGAACTGTCACATAATCCATGTAGGTGGAGGTTGTGTTCTGTCTGGCTTCAAGCTAACCTCTCTGGATCTCTCTCTCCCCCAATTCCCTTTATCTCCCCCTTTCCCTCTTCCTCCTCCCTCCTTCCCCTCTCTCCCCCTCTCCTCCCTGTACTGTCCCCTTCTCTCTCCTCTGCAGCTGTGTGGTGGATGAGATGGATTTCTCCAGGATGGAGCTTGACGAAGCTCTCAGGAAGTTCCAGGCGCACATCCGTGTTCAAGGGGAGGCGCAGAAGGTGGAGCGGCTCATTGAGGCGTTCAGGTACAGGGGTGGGGGTGGGGGTGGGGTTCGGGTTATTTCACAGTATACTGTAGTTTGGATGGTGTGCTACCATTGTGACTGCCTAGAGCCGCACATACTGTATCTAGTAAACTATTTCAGATACAGACCTCTTATTCAGTGTTATGGGATCTAATGTTACTCTTCACCTTGACCTAGTATAGATACCGTATGGTGGTCATGCAACCCTTTGGTTTACGGTTGATAAAGCCCAAACGCTTCACACTCATGCACAGCAATGCTGTAGGAGAAGCTCCATGAAGGTAGGGCCAGATGAGAGTGTGAAATCAAATGCAGATTGAACCTCAACAGTGGGATTTTCAAAGGCAGTTGGGACGGTTTGATGTGTTTTGACATTTTGACGTGTGAATAAAGATGGATCGATGCACGCTGTGGTTAGCGAATCACAGGGCAGGGCAGCGCTGCGTATTTCATTCGATGGCTTCTTTTGTTAACACGGCTGACATTTGCCTTTGTTTCCTGAATTCATCACAATTCACAGCGTCTCAACAGGAGGGTTTTATCAGCACTCATCAATGTCAGCGTCCCTGTAAACAACATGAAGTTTCAGGAAATAAAACCAAATAATCAATGTGGGGACAGAAATGTCAGCTGGGTTTGATAATAAAGATACAAAGGCAAAACAAAACACTGAGTCTGGAGGATAACGTCAGCTCATTATATAGGCCAGCACCTGGGTATAAGCATCCACATCAACAGAGCTTTATCAAACCAAAAAGGTCACTGCACTTCCTGAATATAGAATATACTGAAGGCACAGATTCCCACCTGACTTTACCATTGTCAGCCCCCCTGAACTGAACTCCCAGCATCACTGCAAGGCAATCAGAAACATCAGCTCTGAGAAGATGTGGAGCGTTGATGTCTGCAGAGATCTGCCTCACAGAGGCCAGGCTCTGCCCATTTGAGTCACTGACCCTGTCACACTGCAGTGGAGTCTCTGTCAAACTGCACTGGTGTGACTACAGCTCACTGCAGTGGAGTCTCTGTCACACTGCACTGGTGTCACTACAGCTCACTGCACTGGAGTCTGTCACACTGCACTGGTGTAACACCCTGCTGGTAATACGATAGCAGGATGAGGACATGAATTGTGCAATAAATATGACAATCTGCAATACTCTGCTTGTAATTCACACCATGCTGCAAGACCATTACATTGGAAATGAATGTGATATTGTGAGCTGTTAGTAGGAGGGTGGGGGTTGTGTGCTTGTTATAAATACAAATGTATTACAGTGAAAAGAACTGGGCTGCCAAAATTGAACAGACAGGCCATTATGTAGCAGTGCTTGTGTGATAAATGAGCACATATACAAACATATATGAACACTGACAGGAGCACACACACTCTCACACAAAGACTCTCTCTCACATACACACACTGACTGGCACACACACACACACACATGCACACGTATACCCACATACACACTCTCTCTCACACACACACACTGACTGGAACACACAAAAATGCACACACACACACACACTCTCACACATACACACACTCTCTCACACACACACACACACAAAGACTCTCTCTCTCTCTCACACACACACACACTGACTGGCACTCACACACACACATGCACACCCACACACACACGTACACATACACACACACACACAGACTCTCTCTCTTACACACACACACACACTGAGTGGAACACACACACACACTCTCTCTCTCTGCTAGAAAACTCTACTCAGATTGAAGCTGCTGAAATCGTCTGGAAAATTCTAATTATTACAAAGTAATCGTACAGGAGATGAGGAACTTGGCTGCAGTGTGCCTCCTTGTGGTTAAAATAAAAACTGCAGCCACCATGTATAACTATCCCTGCAACCAGGGTCATTAAAATCAATGTGCAATCTGGGAAGCACCGGTCATTTACTGACGCCTGACTGGCGGAGCCACTGAAGGGCACGTCGTGTGTTAGGGTTACAGTTATGATAGATATTTGTAATGTGACAGTGGTACTAAGAATATTTAATGCTAACTCCTATGACTAGTTTCTCCCAATTAGCTTTTTGCTTCTTAATCCTCATTAATAATGTATCTCCCCTCATTTTTTGCCCTCCTCCTCCATCTCTCCCTGCCTCCCCTACTCTCTCTTTCCTCTCCCCTCTCTCTTCCCCCTTTCCTCATCCTCTCTTCCTTTCTTATCTCTCCTCCCCCTCTCCCCTCCTCCCTTCCTCTCTCTCCTCCTCCCCTTCTCCTCTCTCCCTCTCTCCCCTGCAGCCAGCGTTACTGTATATGTAACCCGGACGTGGTTCAGCAGTTCCACAACCCCGACACCATCTTCATCCTGGCCTTCGCCATCATCCTCCTCAACACTGACATGTACAGCCCCAACATCAAGGCAGACCGCAAGATGATGCTGGATGACTTCATTCGCAACCTGCGCGGTGAGTCTGCCTGCCTTCATTCACAACCTGGCAGTGAGTCTGCCTGTCTTCATTCACAACCTGGCAGTGAGTCTGCCTGTCTTCATTCACAACCTGGCAGTGAGTCTGCCTGTCTTCATTCACAACCTGGCAGTGAGTCTGCCTGTCTTCATTCACAACCTGGCAGTGAAGTCTGCCTGTCTTCATTTACAACCTGGCAGTGAGTCTGCCTGTCTTCATTCACAACCTGGCAGTGAAGTCTGCCTGTCTTCATTCACAACCTTGCAGGGAGTCTGCCTGTCTTCATTCACAACCTGGCAGTGAAGTCTGCCTGCCTTCATTCACAACCTCGCAGTGAGTCTGCCTGCCTTCATTCACAACCTGGCAGTGAGTCTGCCTGCCTTCATTCACAACCTGGCAGTGAGTCTGCCTGTCTTCATTCACAACCTGGCAGTGAAGTCTGCCTGTCTTCATTCACAACCTGGCAGTGAGTCTGCCTGTCTTCATTCACAACCTGGCAGTGAGTCTGCCTGTCTGCCTGCCCTGCCCTAGGTCTTAGGAACTGCTCTCACAAATCTGATGAAGCCACATGGATATTAGATACAACATGGTACAACTGTCCCTTTATAGTCTTAGCTAGCTAGATACATAAACTGTGTGTATATATATATATATATATATATATATATATATATATATATATATATATATATATATATATATATATATTGAGAAAGAGAGAGAGAGAGAGAGACAGAGACAGAGAGAGAGAGAGATTAATAGAACGTCTTCCCATAGAAATCCACAATTGGAGAAAACCAGACTGCAACTCCCATTCGAAAATCAATATAGATATTGATCACGACATGAATAAATCAAATATAAACTTTTGATATATTGCTGTGGATATTGATTTTCGAATGGGAGTTGCAGTCCAGTTTTCTCCGATCGTGTCTACGGGAGGAGGTTCTATTAATCTACAGCTGTACCGAGGCGAAGCACCCCGACACTGTGGTGTGAGATATCATTGTAGCTCTGGCATCTACATATATACAAATAGATAGATCGATAGATAGATAGACAGACAGATAAATATTGAGATATCAGTGCCTTACAAGTTTAACAGCATAAACACTTCAATTCAAATATGGTTATCACATGTTTAATTTCCTTTAGGCCATGCATGCAAAACACTAAAAGTGGCCACTGCTAAATCCTAGAACATACAATGTATCACTCTCTAAAGCTAAAATATAATTCCAATACCTTATAGCATATATATATATATATATATATATATATATATATATATATATATATATATATATATATATATATATATTTATTCATTCAATATAAGTGAGATATCATATTAAGAATATGCTTACCCTCTGATATATGAAACTGTAGTTGTAGAATATAATGTGAAGAGCATGGACCACACAACCTGTAGTTAGCAAGTCGAGTGATACTTGACTGAGATCATGCCTCAACTTTTATAGAACTTTTTCTCCACTTCATACATCAGAAGTCTTAATTAAATCTAGACATTAATCTGCCTTGACAGCTGTCCTTTTCATGTGAACCGTGCATTCAGAAAAACTCTGGTAACTCCTTCTATAAGATTAATTGGCCATGATCTCATATTCCACCGCCCCTTCATTTCCAAAATATGTGACCTGAACTTTCGAACTGATGTTATTCTCTTCAGTACCAGGGAGTTCCTTAATATAGAATATATTAATATAGAATACAAGTGAATAATATACAAGTGTATATATATAGAGAGAGAGAGAGAGAGAGAGAGAGAGAGAGAGAGAGAGAGAGAGAGAGAGAGAGAGAGAGAGAGAGAGAGAGAGAGAGAGAGAGAGAGAGAGAGATCTTAATATATAATATCAACTTTGTTTGATTTTTCCAACCTGGGTTTAAATATATATTTCCCTCAATGTCAAAAACATTCTTTTCAGTAGGTTGGCTTTATTTCATATATAGCTGTGGTTTAACAAAATAATATTGGATAAAGGCTGCTAGAAGGTTCACGGCAAACTTCTAAGTCTGCAAGCCTGTAAGCATTTCCCCAGATCTAAGACACTGTCCCACACTATTGCTCCCCCTCATATCTTTTGCCAAGTTCTCTTTAATTGCTATTATATAATGGAGCAATTGACATTACACCATTGACATTGAAAGATCAAACATTACGAAGGCCTTGGATTTAAACGGTTGATGACCAGCGAATCTCACTTCAGTTGCCAGGATTTATTTCCTCCATTTACCCATGCATTGTACTGCTTCGCTTCAAGCAAGCAAGGACAAGGTTACCAAATTAATTACATTTCTTTAGCCAGTCTACTATGTTCTTAACACAGACTGGTACCTTTATGCTTTTATTAAAGTTATTAGAATAGATCCGATTTTGCACTATATCGTCTTATTAAAGTTATTAGAATAGATCCGATTTTGCACTATATTGTCTTATTTTCAAATTCTTATAATTTCTGTGTCATTATTCTTCTGTGTTTCTTGTTACAGTAAAATCACAACCCCCTTTTAGTTCAATTGTTCTGTTTCAATTGTACTCAGACGCATTGGCTCTTTTCATAGAGTCTGCTGTTCTTTGCCTCACTTGTTCAGAATGTTAAGGAGGCTCCATGCTTAGTTTAAAAAACTTCCAGCAGGTCAGCCTGACATTTTGATACAATGAACCATCCATACAGACTCTTGCACAAATCTACTTATCTAAATCTTGTTAGCCGGCCTCCCATCTCTACATTCTCATTCCCATCATCAGTGGGAAAATTTCAAATAAATCAAACAACACCAACCCCCAGCATACCAATTTGGAGACATTAACATCAACCCCCAAACATCGAAGAAGTCCTACACCACACAGCATAATGAAGAAACTGGGAAAGGCTTCTGGTGTAAACGCTTGACTAAGTTTGAAATTACAGTTGAGTTTCTTGAACCAGTTTAAGCTCTGACCAGGATAAACCAGTCCTAATCACTGCCTGGATTTTTAGCAGGGATGTTTATCAGTGAAGATAAATAGGCCCAATTAATACAACCCCCCCACCCCCCACATAGGTGTGGACGATGGAGCGGATATCCCACGGGAGATGGTGGTCGGGATCTACGAGCGCATCCAGCAGAGAGAGCTACGCTCCAATGAGGATCACGTTACCTACGTGACCAAGGTGGAGCAGTCCATCCTAGGGATGAAAGCCGTGAGTCTGCAGAGAGAGGGGGAGGGGGAGGGGATGAGGGGAAGGGAGAGGGATGGGGAGAGAGAGAGGGGAGGGGAGGGGAGGGTAAGAAGAAAGGCGGCTGCTTGACGGTCTTCTCCTTTCTCCAGGTGCTGTCTGTCCCTCACAGGAGGTTGGTGTGCTGCAGTCGTCTCTTTGAGGTCGCTGATGTCAACAAGGCCCAGAAACAGGCAGCGCACCAGAGAGAGGTGTTCCTCTTTAATGACCTGATGGTGGTAAGAGCAAGCCTGTGCTCTATAGACAGACAGAGAGAGGTGTTCCTCTTCAATGACCTGGTGGTGGTAAGAGCAAGCCTGTGCTCTATAGACAGACAGAGAGAGATGTTCCTCTTCAATGACCTGGTGGTGGTAAGAGCAAACTTGTGCTCTATAGACAGAAAACAAAACCATCAGTAACAACACAATAAGGGGACTGTTATGATGTTCTGCTAAAAAGAAGCAAGACGACCTTGACTATTATGAGGGGTTTTAATCTATTGATTTTTTTGTTGTTGTTTTTAATACTAGATTAATTTAATCTGGCTGAGTTAAACTAAATGGTATCACTTTAGATTCCAGGACATACCTAACCATGTAATTACATTGTAATTACATTGTAATACCTTGTAATACCACCAATGAATCAGGCTCTTACATGGTAACTGCTGGTACAATACGTGTCTAATTACATGGAAATGGCCAAATAATAATAAACATGTCCACTGTAGTTACCACTTCAGAGCATGAACTATGATAGATATCCAGTTATTATAATGTCTATTCAAATGTCTATTCATGCCCTGTAAAATGTCTCTGTACATGCAGCTCCAGTGATCTTTGATTAAGTTCCCAGCTCTTACCCCAGGCTCTGTACATGCAGCTCCAGTGATCCTTCCTCTTTGATTAAGTTCCCAGCTCTTACCCCAGGCTCTGTACATGCGGCTCCAATGATCATTCCTCTTTGATTAAGTTCCCAGCTCTTTCCCAAGGCTCTACATGTGACTCCAGTGATCCTTCCTCTTTGGTTAAGTTCCCAGCTCTTACCCCAGGCTCTGTACATGCAGCTCCAGTGATCCTTCCTCTTTGATTAAGTTCCTTGCTCTTACCCCAGGCTCTGTACATGCGGCTCCAATGATCATTCCTCTTTGATTAAGTTCCCAGCTCTTTCCCAAGGCTCTGTACATGCGGCTCCAGTGATCCTTCCTCTTTGATTAAGTGCCCAGCTCTTACCCCAGGCTCTGTACATGCGGCTCCAGTGATCCTTCCTCTTGGTCTCTGCAGATCCTCAAGCTGTGTCCAAAGAAGAAGAGCTCAGCCACCTACACATTCTGCAAGGCAGTGGCGCTCCAGGGGATGCAGTTCCACCTGTTTGAGAACGAGTGTAAGTGGAGGAGGGCTCCCCCATTACAGGTTCCTTCTTCATGTTTCTAGTGCATCGTTTCTCTTCACCCTCTACCTGGTGTCCTGATCTTAAGTCTTCCCCCTGTAACTTTAGGTTAATTAGCACTCACACGTTCATCTTAATGGGGCCATTAGGAGATCCATCACACTTTATTACCTATTGGGGGTGAAATCTACATCACCCTGTCATAATGCGTATATTAATCAACTCCTTTCAACAGTAAAGTCATTGAAAGAGACTTCTAGTCAAAACCTTTGCCATTGAATTGATTACGTTTCTTTTAGCATTTTTCTTGGCTATAGCAATGGTTGTCACTGTGCAAACCTTTTTTTTCAATTGTGAGGGGCAGATTCACTCAGGTGTTACTGGGAAGTCTCTGAACCTGTTTTTATAAAACCACATTTAATTTAATAAACTCTCCTCTTACCAGTAGCCTTTTGCATACTTAACCTTTACAAAAAGTGTTTGCTCAAAGCATTTCTTTTCATATGAAGATATTTTAAAGATATAAATCTATAAGGTTCACTGCAAGGTACTATTTCATAAATATTAAAACTTAATAAATAATAAATAGACTGCAGTGTCAGTCTTGCAAATATGCCCCATAGTCTCTGTCATAGTAAAAGTTGGAACCTATCTAGAAATCCATAAACTACCCAAATACACTCCTCAGAAAAATCAGTAGTGCATGCAGATATGCTGCTAACAGATGAAAATATTCACTTGTGATTAGGAGGGAAAGCACTAAAGCAGATTCTTCTCAATATAATTTCATAAAGCAGCATAAGAACTGGTGTAAAGCATAATGTATTGCAGAATTAAAACAGTTCAATTAGCCAGACGCAGGTTTAGCCCCCCCCCCACCTCCTCCTCCGACTCAGGACTTTGGTGTTATTTATACTTTAGAAAGCAGCCTCCTGCTTACTGCCTGTCGTTTGGCAGCACAATCTCTAATCACGCCTCCTTTACCAATTGAATTGACACGTTGCTTTGAAATTCATCATTTTTCAAGATTGCACGTCTAAAGCATCATTAGTTTAAAAAAGCACAGCCCAGGCAAAGGAGATCCCAATGAAAAAAAATGGAAGGCTGCTCTTCTCCTCCATGCTCATTGAGACAATCTGTAAGCAGTACAGATTGGAGCAGTCAGAGGCTCATTTCAATAAAGCGCTCTGCCTCGATCAAACAGGCAGAGCAAGCAGAGCAATTCATTGTGTCCATGTGGCAGAGTGGTTGCAGTGCTGATGTCACGGACCAGGAAGAAGCAACACAAAACAAAGGCAGCAAAGGTAGGTAGGGGAAACAAGACGCGTTTGCGCTCGCGTTTTAATAATAAATCAAATAATAAACAAAACACTTTACAGCAAACAAAAGGGCACGAGGGCCAAACGAATAAACAGACAAACAAGTAAGTGGCGTGCTGGCTGAACCAGCACGTTTTAGCAATTGTTTTATGTCGTCTCTCTCCGCTCTCTCTCCGCTCTCTACTCCAAAACTCCACCAACGCAGAACAGACAGCTGCAGGTTCTTATACTCTGGCCGAGGGGTTAACTAGCTGTTAATTATCTTATTACCCCTCGGCCACAGTCTGCACGCGTTTGGTAAGGATGCATGACTGTCAGCTAGTTAAATAATCAGTAGCTGATCAGTCATGCATCCTCACGAGGTTTTTAAATATAAATAATAATAAACGCTGGCGCTGTTATCCGCGCAAACAATAATACAAATAATAATAATGGGCGGGACACTCCGCCACACATGCCCCCTTGTGCAGCACACATGGCCTTTTCGCCACCTCCCTTTATTCCCTAAAGTCCCGGCTAGCAGTCCTGGCCCAGGAACAGGGGAAGCAAGGTGTCTCCGGGCGCCACGGGCGGATGTCCTCCTCCCACCCCAACAACTGTAGCGCCCTAGTGGACCACGCACAGGCCGGCTCCTCTGGCCAGAAGAATTTTGGGGTGGTCTCCAGACCTGCCCCCTTCTTCATGGCCGGCAGCTCCCTCCGGGGCTCCGCCACAGTATTTCCTGCAGCGAAATTGCTGCGGGGAGCTGGTCTCCTGACCTCCCCCCTTCTTCATGGCTGGCAGCTGCCCTTCATGGGGCTCCAGCCACAGTATTTCCTGCCGCAAAGTGCGGCTGGGGAGCTGGTCTTCTGACCTTCCCCACTTCTTCGTGGCGGCAGCTGCCCTTCATGGGGTTCCAGCCATAGTATTTCCTGCCGCGAAAGTGCGGCTGGGGAAGCTGGTCTCCTGACCTCCCCCTTTCCGTGGCCGGCAGCTCCCTTCATGGGGCTCCAGCCACAGTATTCCCTGCCGCATGGCAGGACTGGTAGCGACCCCAGGCAAAACAGGACCCTCGGGAGGAGACGGCAGCAGCAGCGACCCTCGGGAGGCGACGGCAGCAGCAGCGGACCCTCGGGAGGCGACGGCAGCAGCAGCGGACCCTCGGAGGTGACGGCAGCAGCAGCAGACCCTCGGGAGGCGACGGCAGCAGCAGCAGACCCTCGGGGCGGCGGCAGCAGCAGCAGTAGCGGACCCTCGGGAGGCGACGGCAGCAGCAGCAGTAGCGGACCCTCCGGAGGCGAACTCGGGAGGGGAGCCCCTGGCCATGGAGGCGGCAGCGGAGCTCCACTTCTCCCTGCACCCTATAACTGGTGGCTCTCCAGGCGAGCGCGGAGCAACAGGCAGCCCCAGGCGACGCGGAGCAACAGGCAGCCTTGGGTGATGCGAGGCAGGCATCCTTGGCGGTGCGAGGCAGGCATCCTTGGGCGGTGCGAGGCAGGCATCCTTGGGCGGTGCGAGGTAGGGCAGGAGCAGTCCTTCCCATGACAGTGGAGGTGGAACCAGCAGGCATTCACCCTCTGCTGGTGGAGCTGGGAGCGGCAAGCAGTCCTCCCACGGCGGTTGAGGCGGAACCAGCAGGCATTCACCCTCTGCTGGTGGAGCTGGGAGCGGCAAGCTGTTCTCCCACGGCGGTTGAGGCAGAACCAGCAGGTATTCACCCTCTGCTGGTGGAGGTGGGAGGGTCAAGCAATCCTCCCACAGCGGTTGAGGCGGAACCAGCAGGAATTAACCCTCTGCTGGTGGAGCTGGGAGCGGTAAGCAGTCCTCCCACGGCGCTTGAGACGGAACCAGCAGGCATTCACCCTCTGCTGGTGGAGGTGGGAGGGGCAAGCAGTCCTCCCACGGCGATTGAGGCAGAACCAGCAGGCATTCACCCTCTGCTGGTGGAGCTGGGAGCGGTAAGCTGTCCTCCCACGGCTCTTGAGACAGAACCAGCAGGCATTCACCCTCTGCTGGTGGAGGTGGCAGAGGCAGAGGCAGCTCCTGCTGCTCTGCTCCTGGCGGTGGAGGTGGCGGAGGCAGAGGCAGCTCCTGCTGCTCTGCTCCTGGCGGTGGAGGTGGCGGAGGCAGAGGCAGCTCCTGCTGCTCTGCTCCTGGCGGTGGAGGTGGCGGAGGCAGAGGCAGCTCCTGCTGCTCTGCTCCTGGCGGTGGTGGAGACAGAGGCAGCTCCTGCTGCTCTGCTCCTGGCGGTGGAGGTGACGGAGGCAGAGGCAGCAGGTATTCTTCCTCTGCTGCTGGAGACCTAGGTTCTGGACCTGTGGGCTTCCCCTGGGCGCTGGATGCACGGGCTCCCCTCTTCTGGGCTGGATGCACGGGCTCCCCTTCTGGGCGCTGGATGCACGGGCTCCCCTTCTGGGCGCTGGATGCACGGGCTCCCCTTCTGGGCTGGATGCTCGCTCCCCTTCTGGACGCTGGGCACAACGGGACTTCGGGCTCATCCCTTTCCTCATCTGTGTCCCGGCCGACCTCTGGGCAGCTTTCCTCCTCATGCCCATATCGATGGCAGTACGCACACCACTCCTCCGTGGAGTCCTCCCTGTGTACCCACCATGCGAGATCCCATGGCCGGAGCTCAGGATCCATCCTTTGGCTTCCACTGTCCCTCTGTTGTGGGGCTGGCCATTCCTCTCTCCTCCCCTTTTCTTCCCATTTTTTTTTTTTCCCCTTCACAAAAAAACACTTTTTGAGAAAAAACTAAAAAAAACGTCCTTTTCCTGGTCCGGCTCTTGGAGGCGTTGTTTGTCCCACGCTGGACACCATATGTGGCAGAGTGGTTGCAGTGCTGATGTCACGGACCAGGAAGAAGCAACACAAAACAAAGGCAGCAAAGGTAGGTAGGGGAAACAAGACGCGTTTGCGCTCGCGTTTTAATAATAAATCAAATAATAAACAAAACACTTTACAGCAAACAAAAGGGCACGAGGGCCAAACGAATAAACAGACAAACAAGTAAGTGGCGTGCTGGCTGAACCAGCACGTTTTAGCAATTGTTTTATGTCGTCTCTCTCCGCTCTCTCTCCGCTCTCTACTCCAAAACTCCACCAACGCAGAACAGACAGCTGCAGGTTCTTATACTCTGGCCGAGGGGTTAACTAGCTGTTAATTATCTTATTACCCCTCGGCCACAGTCTGCACGCGTTTGGTAAGGATGCATGACTGTCAGCTAGTTAAATAATCAGTAGCTGATCAGTCATGCATCCTCACGAGGTTTTTAAATATAAATAATAATAAATACTGGCGCTGTTATCCGCCGCAAACAATAATACAAATAATAATAATGGGCGGACACTCCACACAGTCCATCAGAAACCCGCTCTATTATATTCTGTTCCTAGAGCTGCTCTTTCCCCCACTTTTGTACTATTCATAGGATCATAATAACAGAGGAAAGGTTTGGGGACGAGAGGCGGCCATTCAGCCCATCCAGGCTTGTCCCTTGTCTTATTTGTCACCACCTGGGGAATCTAATTTATTAGGACAGAATCCAATTGTTTTTTAATGTTCCGAGTGTTTAGGTCCCACTGTGTCACTGGTAGGCTATTTCTGGAATGATACAGCCCAGGTCCCAGTTTGGCTTTCCATGCCCTGGATGAGTGCAGCTGTGTTGCCCTGTCCATGTTTCTAACTATGTTTATTCTTGTAGATTACCCCCATGGCATCACGCTCGTGTCTCCCTACTCCGACTCAGATAAGAAGCAGGTTCTGCACTTCTGTGCCCAGAGTGCCGAGGAGCTGCTGAAGTTTGTGGAGGACCTGAAAGAGTCCATCGGAGAGGTGACCGAGATGGAGCAGATCCGTATTGAATGTGAGCAAACATGCGAGTGTGACCCCCCTGTGAAACATGCGAGTGTGACCCCCCTGTGTGAAACATGAGAATGATGAGTACACCACATATCTTTATATCTGTTGGGATGATGAGCAGAGCCCTGTATCTTTATATCTGTTGGGATGATGAGCAGAGCCCTGTATCTTTATATCTGCTCGGATGATGAGCAGAGCCCTGTATCTTTATATCTGTTGGGATGATGAGCAGAGCCCTATATATTTATATCTGTTGGGATGATGAGCAGAGCCCTGTATATTTATATCTGTTGGGATGATGAGCAGAGCCCTGTATATTTATATCTGTTGGGATGATGAGCAGAGCCCTGTATCTTTATATCTGTTGGGATGATGAGCAGAGCCCTGTATCTTTATATCTGTTGGGATGATGAGCAGATCCCTGTATCTTTATATCTGTTGGGATGATGAGCAGAGCCCTGTATCTTTATATCTGTTGGGATGATGAGCAGAGCCCTGTATCTTTATATCTGTTGGGATGATGAGCAGAGCCCTGTATCTTTATATCTGCTCGGATGATGAGCAGAGCCCTGTATCTTTATATCTGTTGGGGTGATGAGCAGAGCCCTGTATCTTTATATCTGTTGGGATGATGAGCAGAGCCCTGTATCTTTATATCTGTTGGGATGATGAGCAGAGCCCTGTATCTTTATATCTGTTGGGATGATGAGCAGAGCCCTGTATCTTTATATCTGTTGGGATGATGAGCAGAGCCCTGTATCTTTATATCTGTTGGGATGATGAGCAGAGCCCTGTATCTCTAGATCACAGAATGGCTGTAACACTGCAGGTACCGTCCCCTTCCCATCAGCCCTTTGCAATGAGCTGCTCTTCAGCATTAGCAAAGCCCCAGCACAGGGACCCTTCTGAAACTGCTTCCCTCCATAAATAACTTGAAATAAAATTTGCAAAAGCTGACATTTGGAAGTGAAAATCCCTCCCAGCGAGACCTTGCAGAGCTGGGCTGCCTGATGTGTTTACTTCAGACTGCGCTTCATTGGACAGATTAGTTTTATAATATCATCTTGAATTAAAAAGGAGAGTGTGTGCCGACTCAGCATCACGCTGACAGAGCCGTCAGCACGCGCGTCATCAGTGTCTCTTAATGCTGTCGGTTCGGTGAGATCAGGAGCATCCTTTTAATTCTATTTGCGGAGAGAGCTTATCAGCTGTTTGTGAAAGAGGCCGACCCCTTTGTGAAAGTCATCATTTCTCTGACAACACCCTTATTTACTAAAGAGGCTTATGATGTCAAAAGAATCCCACGATGGAGTCACTGTCCTAGTATCACCAGTTGGGAACACTGTATTAATGCTCGGTACAACTGCCCGTCCTTATCATTTGCTGATTTTTACTCCTCATCCGATCATTGGGAAAGTGGATCCCAGGGACCCCTTAAAAGAGAGAGGACCTGGATTTTAACATGTAGAAGTATAGCCCGAAACCTGACATTGTGATCAACATCTCTCTTTTCTCTGCTGTTTTTTTATTTGTGTATTTATTGTGTGTTCATTTAGAATGTTTTTTTTCAAGTGGAACTCTATAGATCTATCAAACCGCTGCTTTACTGGCAGACAATCACTTCTCTGTGCTGCTGCTCACTCGATTGCTCTTATCTCTGTGCTGTGGCTTACTCACTTGATCACTCTGATCTCTGTGCTGCGGCTCGCTCACTCGATCACTCTGATCTCTTCTCTGTGCTGTTGCTTGCTCACTTGATCACTCTGATCTCTGTGCTGCGGCTCTCTCACTCGATCGCTCTGATCTCTTCTCTGCTGCGGCTCGCTCACTCGATTGCTCTGATCTCTTCTCTGTGCTGCGGCTCGCTCACTCGATCACTCTGATCTCTTCTCTGCTGCGGCTCGCTCACTCGATCGCTCTGATCTCTTCTCTGCTGCGGCTCGCTCACTCGATCGCTCTGATCTCTTCTCTGCTGCGGCTCGCTCACTCGATCGCTCTGATCTCTTCTCTGCTGCGGCTCGCTCACTCGATCGCTCTGATCTCTTCTCTGCTGCGGCTCGCTCACTCGATCGCTCTGATCTCTTCTCTGTGCTGCGGCTCGCTCACTCGACCGCTCTGATCTCTTCTCTGCTGCGGCTCGCTCACTCGATCGCTCTGATCTCTTCTCTGTGCTGCGGCTTGCTCACTCGATCACTCTGATCTCTGTGCTGCAGCTCGCTCACTCAATCACTCTGATCTCTTCTCTGCTGCAGCTCGTTCACTCGATCGCTCTGATCTCTTCTCTGCTGCGGCTCGCTCACTCGATCGCTCTGATCTCTTCTCTGTGCTGCGGCTCGCTCACTCGATCACTCTGATCTCTTCTCTGCTGCGGCTCGCTCACTTGACCGCTCTGATCTCTTCTCTGCTGCGGCTCGCTCACTCGATCGCTCTGATCTCTTCTCTGTGCTGCGGCTTGCTCACTCGATCACTCTGATCTCTGTGCTGCAGCTCGCTCACTCGACCGCTCTGATCTCTTCTCTGCTGCGGCTCGCTCACTCGATCGCTCTGATCTCTTCTCTGTGCTGCGGCTTGCTCACTCGATCACTCTGATCTCTGTGCTGCAGCTCGCTCACTCGACCGCTCTGATCTCTTCTCTGCTGCGGCTCGCTCACTCGATCGCTCTGATCTCTTCTCTGTGCTGCGGTTCGCTCACTCGATCGCTCTGATCTCTTCTCTGTGCTGCGGCTTGCTCACTCGATCACTCTCATCTCTGTGCTGCAGCTCGCTCACTCGATCGCTCTGATCTCTTCTCTGTGCTGCGGTTCGCTCACTCGATCACTCTGATCGCTTCTCGGTGCTGCGGCTCTCTCACTCGATCGCACTGATCTCCTCTCTGTGCTTTTCTTGTCGTTTGTTCTGTAGGGGAGCTGGAGAAGCAGCAGGGAACAAAGATGAAGAACAACAGCACACAGCTGGAGCTTCGGGACAAGCAGCAGGGCTCCCCTCCCGGTACTCAGTCACCGCAGAACCATGGGGTGCTGACTGTTCGGGACAGAGCGCCCTCTCACTGATCATAAAGCCACAGCGTGTATTTTATTGATCTCTTCCTTTAATTCTGTATTATTCCTGCTGTATGAATTCCCCTGCAGACTAGGTGATTGATTGACCCCCTTATTAACTTCACTAATTACAATGAAACCACAGAGGAAACACGCCTGCAATAGATTGGTATTAAAATCTGCAGATCATTAAATGGGGACGCAGTTTCCCACAATCTTGTACAATTTCACACTGAAATAAAACTCGGTTTATGTTTATTCCTCAGTTTATTCCTAGATCTCTGTGCATGTCATTTTAAAAGGGAGTATGGGACAGTAGAGGCGTGGCACGCAGAAGAGACTGGTGTCCACTTTGTAAACAAGAAATCCTTTCTTTCGACAGGCAAACAAGACCTCGAAGACAAGACAGGGAACAAAACAGTAGAGGTAAGTAGCTCTTATCTGAAGATCCCCAAAAGCAGGTAAGTTCCCCTGTTCAATCCAGAGAGCTGGAGAATGCGCGTGTGCATGTGTGTGCGTGTGTGAGTATGTGTGTGTGTGTGAGTGTGACCTGGGCCATATTTAGCAGTGAAGTCAGATTTCATCCAGGCTCTTTAGAAGAAGAATGAATCTGGGTATGACATCCCCATTCATTCATGTGGAAATGTCAAGTGCCCTGGAGCCCAGCATCTGTCACAGTGTGTAGTGGATAATGCAGATTCTTGCAAGGTCACCTGTGCCATGGAGCTGCTGGAGAGCGAGTGACACCAGCACTGCACTTCACACGGGGAGGGGGAGGGGCTACACCACAGGGGAGGGACACGAGCTGCTGGAGTGCGAGTGACACCAGCTGCACTTCACACTGGGAGGGGAGGGGCTACACCACAGGGGAGGGACACGGAGCTGCTGGAGAGTGAGTGACACCATCGCTGCACTTCACACGGGAGGGGAGGGGCTACACCACAGGGGAGGGACACGGAGCTGCTGGAGAGCGAGTGACACCATCGCTGCACTTCACACGGGAGGGGAGGGGCTACACCACAGGGGAGGGACACGGAGCTGCTGGAGAGCGAGTGACACCATCGCTGCACTTCACACGGGGGAGGGGAGGGGCTACACCACAGGGGAGGGACACGGAGCTGCTGGAGAGCGAGTGACACCATCGCTGCACTTCACACGGGAGGGGAGGGGCTACACCACAGGGAAGGGACACGGAGCTGCTGGAGAGCGAGTGACACCATCGCTGCACTTCACACGGGGAGGGGGAGGGGCTACACCACAGGGGGAGGGACACGGAGCTGCTGGAGAGCGAGTGACACCATCGCTGCACTTCACACGGGGAGGGGGAGGGGCTACACCACAGGGGAAGGGACACGGAGCTGCTGGAGAGCGAGTGACACCATCGCTGCACTTCACACGGGGAGGGGGAGGGGCTACACCACAGGGGAAGGGACATTATCCTCGCTGGAGATGTTAATCTGTACATGTGTTTTACAAATAGAACTGTTATTGTTTACATACAAGCCCAGTGCAACTTGATCGCTGCCCATTGTGACTGATACTGATTGACTGACAAAGAGATGCCTTATATATTACAGTATACACAGTTCAACAAGCAAATCGGTCCAACCACTGTGTACATATGTACTGTACGTACATACATACATACAGAATCTATTATAACTAAGGTAAGCTGTTGCTGGTTGAGACCTGTTGATCTGCATTAGGGTACAAGTCACCAGTCACCAGATTTCGGAATGTTTTTTATTTTATCTCAGATTGACTTGACAGTGTTTTATAGTAAATATTAGATGAGAAACACACTGGCTGCCAGCACAGGTTGCCAGTATTTGACTGCACTGGATATAGTAAGAGTTGTTTAAACCTTATTTTAGAAATATTTCAAATGTTCCTGTCTAGTGAGGGTTAGTCTATGAGTCAGATACATGTGCACATGGACCTAGCAGTGCACACCATTGTGTTCATATCCAACGTTCCTGAAGTCATGCATGTCATTCATATGTCACCTTCCAGCACAGTTACTCTCAGGCTACACTTTGCACATACTGGCACAAACTGTTTCTGAGTTGATATTTTCTTTTCAAGACTGTCAAGCACACTGACTCAATGAATTGGTGTAGAATGACACATTAGTCCCCCCCCCCCATCCCATCAGGGTTGCCTCGAGCCCCATTGGACAAATCCTATTTCAATAAGTAAACTGAATCTTGAATCTTGACCAGCTTGCATTCAGCTCCCATATTCCTTCCCTGAAGCTGCATCTGTAGTAGACCCCTGACCTCTCCTGCATCTTGGTAAATGCCTGTCCTGTCCTGTCCTGTCCTGTCCTGTCCTGTCCTGTCCTGGCCTGTCTTGTCCCATCCCATTCCATCCTATCTCGTCCTGGCCTGTCCTGTCCTGTCCTGTCCTGTCGTGTCCTGTCTTGTCCCATCCCATTCCATCCTATCTCGTCCTGGCCTGTCCTGTCCTGTCCCGTCCTGTCCCATCCTGTAGATGCTCCTGCAGCATGTCTGTTTAATTTACACCAGAGGGCTAATGTCTTAGAGAAGGAAATAAGTCTTATAACATTTCATGCTGTCTCTGGCTGTTTCTAAACTAGGTGTCAATTCACAACAGGCTTCAAACGTACCAGCTCAGTGCATCCCGGACTCAAGAGACTGGAGCCCCCCTGGGCCTCCTTCCTAACCAGAGGGTGGGTCCCCAGACATGCCAGGCCAGAACAGACCTGTCCCTGGACACACTCATCCAGTGCCAGCAGATTTTCAAGGTCATCGTCCTGGACAAGGGCAGCCACGACCACATGGAGGCCATTCTGAGCCACACCCCCACCCATCAGCTCATCCAGTCCAGCGCCTCCACTCCCACGAGGTCATCTGAGGGCAGGCTCCAGGGGGCGCCCATGAAGGTCACACATCAGCCCCTGCCCCTGCCGCCCCCTACCACCACCCGCACCAGTACTGGCCCCCCAACCCGCTCATGGACCGGAGGCGCTACTCCAGCAGCTCACGCAGTTTAGTGTGAAGAAACAGCAGCGGCAGCATTTTATACAGAATATTCCAATATTATTATTATTATTATTATTATTATTAGTATTATTATTATTATTATTATTATTAGTATTATTATTATTATTATATATAAAATATACATATTTAAAAAGAGGCAGAAGAACAAAAAAACAAGACTTGATATGTTGAACACAAATCACAAGTTTGATTTATTCTGTAGTGTATTTTGAAATATTCAGTAGTTTTAACAGATTGTTCTGGCGATTGTCAGTTCACTACTAGACGTTGTTTTGATTTCATTTTGGCAGCTGGCCACACCTTGTATGAGATTCAGTCTGATGTGGCTTACTAACTCACTAACTAAAAACTGACCAGAAAGGGTTTCATAGCTCTTTAACACTGTTTATCTATTCATTTTTTATTGTGTGTCTATGTGATAGATCCAAATGTGTGTGCCAAAGCAAGGACAGTTGTTTGCGCTGAACTCCATTTGAACCCTTTGGAATCTAGGGTAATGGTTTGAATTGATTTGTGTGTGAAATGCAGTGGGTCTGTTTATATCCACACCCTGAGGGCTTGTTCTGAAACCTCAGCTTGATGACACGAAATCAGCCCTCAACACATTCCTTGCATTCTTTTACCAGGCTGACGTTTGCAAACGCAACAGCCCCGCAACTCTCTTCAAGCTCCAGAGAGGCAACAGCCCCACAACTCTCTTCAAGCTCCAGAGAGGCAACAGCCCCGCAACTCTCTTCAAGCTCCAGAGAGACAACAGCCCCACAACTCTCTTCAAGCTCCAGCGAGGCAACAGCCCTGCAACTCTCTTCAAGCTCCAGCGAGGCAACAGCCCCGCAACTCTCTTCAAGCTCCAGAGAAGCAACAGCCCTGCAACTCTCTTCAAGCTCAAGAGAGGCAACAGCCCTGCAACTCTCTTCAAGCTCCAGGGAAGCAACAGCCCTGCAACTCTCTTCAAGCTCCAGAGAGGCAACAGCCCTGCAACTCTCTTCAAGCTCAAGAGAGGCAACAGCCCTGCAACTCTCTTCAAGCTCAAGAGAGGCAACAGCCCCGCAACTCTCTTCAAGCTCCAGCGAGGCAACAGCCCTGCAACTCTCTTCAAGCTCCAGAGAAGCAACAGCCCTGCAACTCTCTTCAAGCTCCAGAGAGGCAACAGCACCGCAACTCTCTTCAAGCTCCAGAGAAGCAACAGCCCTGCAACTCTCTTCAAGCTCCAGAGAGGCAACAGCCCTGCAACTCTCTTCAAGCTCCAGAGAGGCAACAGCCCTGCAACTCTCTTCAAGCTCAAGAGAGGCAACAGCCCTGCAACTCTCTTCAAGCTCCAGCGAGGCAACAGCCCTGCAACTCTCTTCAAGCTCAAGAGAGGCAACAGCCCTGCAACTCTCTTCAAGCTCAAGAGAGGCAACAGCCCTGCAACTCTCTTCAAGCTCCAGAGAGGCAACAGCCCCCCAACTCTCTTCAAGCTCCAGAGAAGCAACAGCCCTGCAACTCTCTTCAAGCTCCAGAGAGGCAACAGCACCGCAACTCTTCAAGCTCCAGAGAGGCAACAGCCCCCCAACTCTCTTCAAGCTCCAGAGAAGCAACAGCCCTGCAACTCTCTTCAAGCTCCAGAGAGGCAACAGCACCGCAACTCTTCAAGCTGTCCATCTCATTGTCAGGAAACTGAAAAACAGGAAGCCAATGACCAACTAATGATTTAAAAAGACTAATGGCACTGCAAGGATTAAACCCAATACTGAAGGAATAATAGATCCTCTGATTCTAATGGTATATTTACTATTCAGTGTTGATCATCTGTCCCTGATCTCTTTATAGCCACTGGACCAAAGGCATGCTGACGTGAATGGAAACAGGCTTTGCATATTGATGTTTTATTCCTGGTTGTTTTTGAGGGGTTAAAGGAGGGATAACCAAGGCTTTCAAATGATGTTTCTTATCTCTAATTAGCACAAGAACCAGCATTTCTTTTTCTGAAGATCTCTTGGTTTTCTGGTTATGGTATTTTATTTGGATGCCATTGCAATGCTGTGCTCATATCTCCACAGTGAGACATCCATTGCAATGCTGTGCTCATATCTCCACAGTCACTGCCATTGCAATGCTGTGCTCATATCTCCACAGTCAGACTGACATTGCAATGCTGTGCTCATATCTCCACAGTCAGACCTCCATTGCAATGCTGTTCTCATATCTCCACAGTCAGACTGACATTGCAATGCTTTGCTCATATCTCCACAGTCAGACTGACATTGCAATGCTGTGCTCATATCTCCACAGTCAGACCTCCATTGCAATGCTGTGCTCATATCTCCACAATCAGACTGACATTGCAATGCTGTGCTTATATCTCCACAGTCAGACTGTCATTGCAATGCTGTGCTCATATCTCCACAGTCACTGCCACTGCAATGCTGTGCTCATATCTCCACAGTCAGACCTCCATTGCAATGCTGTGCTCATATCTCCACAGTCAGACTGCCATTGCAATGCTGTGCTCATATCTCCACAGTCACTGCCACTGCAATGCTGTGCTCATATCTCCACAGTCAGACCTCCATTGCAATGCTGTGCTCATATCTCCACAGTCACTGCCATTGCAATGCTGTGCTCATATCTCCACAGTCACTGCCACTGCAATGCTGTGCTCATATCTCCACAGGGAGACTGACATTGCAATGCTGTACTCATATCTCCACAGGGAGACTGACATTGCAATGCTGTGCTCATATCTCCACAGGGAGACTGACATTGCAATGCTGTACTCATATCTCCACAGGGAGACTGACATTGCAATGCTGTGCTCATATCTCCACAGGGAGACTGACATTGCAATGCTGTGCTCATATCTCCACAGGGAGACTGACATTGCAATGCTGTGCTCATATCTCCACAGTCAGACTGCCATTGCGATGCTGTGCTCATATCTTCACAGTCACTGCCATTGCAATGCTGTGTTCATATCTCCACTGATATCTTGTCATGTTAACACTGATCCTGCCATTTAATATGGCTACAATTCACTATTCATATTTCATTAACATGGAATTTAATTTGAATAAAAGAGTAAATATGTATTAACTCCCCACACTTTGTTTCAGTTCTCTTACAAACTTAAACATTCTGCTCATCTATCAGCAACGTCCTCCCATTTCCACACACAACTACGTATATCACCCGATCTTTCAGCCTCCAGGTTAAAATAGTGATTGATGTTACAAGCTCCCTGCGATTGGCTTTATTTCAAGGTTGCATTGTGTGTGATCCACAGACCAGGTGTAGCAGTTTGAGCCCAGAAGGAACAAGCCAACAGGGTGCCTGTCATTACTACAAGGCCATGGAGCTGTGCGCTCATTTGTGTCAAGTGGAATGCATCCGATTCACAGACTGTGTCCCTCATGTAAATACAGATTTTCTCCCAAATGTTTTGCAATCAATTTGACACCTAGTGAAGACATGCTTGATAGCTTATTGATTGTAATGTAATTCCTGTTTTGAGTTGTACTGCACCCAACAAAACTACATTTCTGCATTGCAATTTCTATACAAGATGAAGTTTGCAATATTGTCAATGGCTTCCTTATGTTATGATAATTGGGTGGCTATGGTTCATACATGCTTTTGCCTACGTTTGTTTGTTTATTTGAGTGTTGGTTATGGATTTTGAAATTCACCTTGGACATGCCTCTCCTAAACCTGCAGCAATATCTACAGCACAGGCCCTGTAGCTTGTAAAACACAGAGTAGCAGAGCTGTTGTAACATGCCCTCTCTGAGCCATGTGTTGAAGTTGGTTTCACTGTTTTGTTCCCCTTCTAGCCCTTTTCCTTTCTGTACCCTTTGCAACGCTGTTGATTTTGGAATGGGGTGTGCAGCCTGCTGAATGGTTCTTGAGGTGATGATGGAAAACAAAAGCAAAGCTGTGGATTGTCGCGCCTGGGCCAGAGGACCATGTTTCACTTGCTCCAATCTGCTGCATTGAATAAAAGGCGTGCATTGGCAGAATTCCTGGGGCTGTCAAAAGCAGTCATTTATACTTTGCTACTTTTTAATCAAAATGATTAGACTCACAGCATTATTATTCATTCAAACTCAAACCAGACACAGGAGCAGCATGTCACTGCATCAGTAAAAATGGCAAAAGGTCTTACATTTAATATGTCTCTTTGGAGAGGAAGAACTCTACTGCCTGACATCAATTCCATGAAGCTGCAGCCTGGCCCATGATTTGTAGCAACCTCATTATCTGTGCTGTGAAAGGTTATGTCTGTACATCTGTTCCATCAGTTATTGTCAACACCTTGTTAGTTAGTTTAGAGAATCCATGCCCTAATAAATTGATAGACTGACAGCTCTCAATTCAGTCCACAGTAGATACAGCACTGTGTGTCTATTGATTGTATAGCACTGTGTGGCTATTAATTGTATAGCTGTTGCTCCTTGTTAGTGAATGTGGACTCTGGCCCAGTGTGCTGTATGTTGTGGAAACTGCAATACTGTAGCAGAATGAGGGTGATTGCTCTCTTTACAGGCTGTACAAGAGAGTGCTGCATTCAACAGTTCTAACTGAGGGGTCTTGGATCAAGCTTCTCTAACTGAGGGGTCTTGGATCCAGCTTCTCTAACTGAGGGGTCATGGAGCCAGCCTCTAGAACATGGAAGGCTGTTCTTCAGCCACACACTTCCTGTGTGGACCAAGGCATCAGAGGTTCACCTATGCCCAGTTACACGACTGTCTCTGCAATGTCAATGCTGTTTGAAAATCTGGGACAGCGGGCCACTTTACCTACCATTCCTGACAACCAGCACTGAGGACTCAAGCTGGGCTCTGTGAGGGGAGAAAAGCTTTATTATTATAGAAGTTACTCAGCGAAACTCATTTTGCAAACTGTTTTATATATAGAGAACTAGAGGCTTATTCAAGAGGTGTGAGTGTGCCAATGAAACTATAAATATATACAGAAAAGAGAAATCTGTATTTTGTTATGAAAATGTTCTACAAAATAGTATTCTTTATATATCAGTATACATTAGGTATAGATATATACAAAGACAGTTGTAGTTATTGATGGACGTGCAATACTCTTGCAGTCATGCTTTGTTTCTGTTTGTGGCTCTTCAGAGCAGCAGGTGGAACTCTCTCTGAAACTGTCCTGAGCTCAGAGGCACCAGCTGATCACTGATCACGTTTCAATTGAGATGCTCTGTGTGTACCAGCTGATCACTGATCACTTTTCAGTTGAGATGCTCTGTGTGTACCAGCTGATCACGCTCACGTTTCAGTTGAAATGCCCTGAGAGAAAACTAATTACAGTTTTTTTCAGTTGGTAAAATCAAGTTTATGAAACCATTGGCGCAATTTTCAAAACTCTTAACACAAGAACCAAAACCACTAACTCTAGTGGCAGAAGCCTGTTAAACATGTAAAACCTTGAGTTTTGCATTCTTTCAGTTAATACATTTTGCAAAACAACATAGTTGGCTCCAAACCAGAATTTATTAATGAAATACCATCACATCATTTGTTTAGTCATTGAAAGAAAAGAAAATAACAGCATGATTCCTTAATCATTTGAACAAACAGTGAACTCAAGAACAATAAACTCATGATACATTTGTCAAAATACATTTTCATCACTGAAGAGGAGGACAAAATCTGCAAACAGAAATGAATACAAATGAATTATTTAAACATAAACCATACCAGGTCACTCGGGTACATCTCGCCTCTCATGTACATTTGGCACAAGTTCTCATCGACATCACAAACATTTTTTTCGTTTGCCATGTACCTGGGAAAAAAAAACACCTTGCATGCTGAATCCACGCCTGACATTGTTCTTGAGTAATGTCATCGCATGCAGCATCCATGGCCTGCAGAAGGGTGGCGTGCTGATAAGGTTGACGATTGTAAACCCTCCACCTCCAAGCAGATAGGATTGAGGAAAGGCGAGTATGGTGGCAGGTACATTACAATGAATTGCTGCTGTGCTGTGAACCATTCCCACACCACCGCTGTGTGATGGAAGCTAACATTGTCCCACACAATGGCATATGAAGCTCATCTAGAAAATTCAGTAGATGTGTGGAATTGTACGACCCAAGTAACGGCCTGTGGGCCACCACGCCATCGTTTGAAATGGCAGCACACATGATGATGTTGCTACCACGCTGCCCTGGGACTTGAATTGTCGCACACCAAGTTGTTTTGGCCAAGTTGAAGCCAGCCTCATCAACAAAAAATTTATTTGTACCGATTGACGTTTGCATCCAGCTCCATTACCTTCTGAAAATAGAGATGCACAGTTGGGTTTACTTATCCATATCAACTCACAGTACTTCCACAGTGTTACAGTATCTGAACCAAACTCACATGCTAACAGTATCATAAGAACATTACTGTCCCTGTGTATGCACTTCTATTGCAGTATACTGAGGAATGAATGTAGTGTTCTTACCTGAATGTACTCTGCTCGCAGTTGCTTCACCCTGGGATTATTTCTTTCAAAAGGCACCAAGTAAATTTGTTTCATAGTTACTTGGTGCCTTTGTAGAATACGAGCAATTGTAGGTAGACTGATGGTGTTCACGCCTTCGAAAACATTGTTGTCTTCAACAATGCGTCGCTGGATTTCGGTGAGGCGAATATCATTTTTTGCATGGACCATCTCAACTACAGCCATCTCCAGTTGAGATGTATGTCTTTTTCTCAGTTCTGGAAACAAAGCACAATATGCATGCTGTGGTTACTCTTTACTGCTGTCAGTAAATGTACTGTAAAACTGGGTACACTATGCATGTTCTATAAACTTACCGGTTCTCTGTATGGAACGTCCGGATGATAGAGGCTACTGTTGACCTTTTCATATTAGGTTGGACAATCAGCCCGGCTGCTCTCATTGACAAGCCTCTGTTGATGACATGGTCAACAACTGTTGCTCTGATTTCATTCGACACGGTAGCTCTTTTTGGTCGTACTTCATCTCGTCTTCCTTGACCCTGTCCCTGTCCTCGACCACGACTACGACTGTGACCGTGCCCTCGCCCTCGCCCTCGCCCTCGCCCTCGCCTAGCATCTTGTTCTACAGCTTGCTCCATATTGTAACAAACTGCATGCAGTCTACACAGACTTTTATGTGGTGTTGGGATGATTGTCAATTAATTCTACTTGCATTTTTACGATGTGAATGCGATTATCAATAATGAGACATCGTTCTTGGTAACAGCAATTAGAGTGAAGCATTTCGAAAAACATTTGAAATATGTATTTCTGACTGAGCAAGTAATGTAGATAATTGTGAAAGTAATGTTAGATTTTGTAATTTGTATGTAATCAAATGCAAGTGTTTGGGGTTCCGAAATAATTTGATTTCTGCAACTCAGTTTGGAGTTTTGTGTTAAGACTTTTGAAAATTGCGCCAATGGTTTCATAAACGTGATTTTAGCAACTGAAAAAAACTGTAAAATAAAAACCAGGCAGCTACCCCCCATAGAAAAGGAGCACGTTGAAAACTCCTCTTTCTGATGATGACAAGTAAGAGCAAATGTCGAATTCTCCAGGAACATCCAATCTATATTGTGTACAAAGGTTTCCGAGTGGTATTGTTATCAGTGGAAACTCACAGTCAGGCTGTCTTTCCTTGATTGTTATTAAAAAGAGGCAGCATGTTGTGTCAATGTGGAGAAACATTTCAATGTCGCTGAAAAGTGAAAAGGGGGGCATTGGGAAAGTGTCTGTGGTTTTTAAGAAACATGCTTTAATGTGGCTTCTAAATGCAGAAACCACTATTGAAAAATAGCCTTTGAAAATGAGGGATGTTTGAGAGAGCTTTATTTATGTACGGTATTTATTTGTTTAATTACAATGTGTGTAAATCGTTGAGGCTGGGAAAAAAAATCACTGTCTTCAAAAAGTGAATTTATGAAATATTTTCTGGTGGGGATTTTCTAAAAGGAAAACTAATAAACAGGTGGCCTGCAGCCTGTTTGATTTGCAGCTCTTGTGCACATGGGGAGGCTTCAGAAGCTGCAAGGTGCCAGGATTGAGGATACTGACAGCTCTGGAGAAACCACTGCTGCTGTGCTGTTGCTGTTCAAACAATGCGTGCATTCCTCATCTCGATTCCCTTCTGCATGCCCCTGATCATCGAGACCGCCCCCTTCTCCACAAGACTGTAGGAGCCACGTTATTTAGACTGTGAATCTGTTAGCCACAGATTACTGAAACACACTTCCTATTGTACAGTGATACTATGTTTTAAATTTTCTTTTTTTTCCTCTGAATATTATGTTGTGTTGGAAACGTTTCGCACAGTCCAAGAATATCAACAATAAATTACTTTTTTCCAATGTAGTTTCTCTGTCGATGTGTCTTTGTGATGAGGCTTTATTCAGGGGCTGACAGCATCTTACCTAGCAATGGGTTTCCCATTCACAAAACAAGAGTTAAGTGCATGATCCCAACCTGGGGTCCACAAGCAAAGCCCAGCTACTTGAAAAATCATCAGCTGACTACACCCCCAAACTGTCAATCTGCAGCAAGACTGGGCCTCCTGACAACATCTCAATCTACACCGAAGATATATAAGAACTGATCCTGCTAGAAAGAATCAAACCCTGCTAAATGTTATCTCAAAACGATGCACAATAGAAAGCTTTTAAATACAGAGGCTCTGTTGTGGTTAGCTGTTATGCAGAACATAGTGCTCGATGGATTGGAGAGTGTATAAATGGCGGTCGATGAATTCAGTAGATTTTTATGAAACGAATCAGTAGAAGGACAGGTACACAGACAGCTTATTGAGCTCTGCACACATCATCGCACATGCCTTTCAGTTAATCACCCACAATCCAATACCCTGCCACCCTGTAGCATGTTGGGTGTATAATCCAGAATGAAAGCCACTTCTCTTCACTGGCGATTTGGAATCACCTCCAAGCCGGCTGAATGGTTTAGGGTTGGATTTGTTCAACCTATACCTGGTCAGGATAAACCAGCATTTTACAGCACCGGTAAGCCTCCTGGATTGCACCGGCCATGTATTTCTAAGGGGTGCGCTTAGGGGTAACTGACATCACCACAGATAGGTGATTGAAGCAATCCACAGGGCTGCCCCAGTGCTGTAGAAAGCTTTAAAATCCATGTGTGGCTTATCCTGGTGTGCTACATGTGGATCAAATTAACCACAAATATAGGGTTCCCATATGACTCCATGTACACTAGGACAGTTTGAGACAGTTCAGGCTTTTCAGCTCACAACCCAATGCATTCTGGTAAGTGTAGTCCTGCTGTGAAAGGTACCCGAGACAGGTAAAATGTACCAGGGTGCATTGTAATGGTATGGTAACCCTACTCTAATGGGATGTTGTGACAAGGATGGCTTGTGGTGACATCAGACCAGGAAGAGACTGACAACACAGGCAAGTACTGCGGGGCAAGACGCAAATGCTCTTGTTTCCTTTATTAAATAAAATAATTAAACAAAACAAAACACTCAAAAAGCACAATGGCCAAAACAGACAGACATAAAACAGTACACACAATGAATAGAACAAGTATCGTGCTGGTTTCTGTTGATCTCTGATGCTTAAGTTCCGCCTCTGAACAATCCAACCCTGATGAGTGGCTGATCCGCTCCTTGTATGCTTGTTAATTCAATCGGGTGCACGTGACGTGATTTGGCAGGAAAGGTAATTAACCCTTCCATGCCAACCTAAAACAACAGTTCACAAATAAATACATTTTAAACAATAACAACACATAACACAAAATAAACAGCAGAGGCCTGAAAAAAGAATTAAATTGTGGAATCAGCAGAGGGTTAAACTAAGGAATACCGTATTGCTACAAATTACAGTGTGAGGGCATTTGTTTTGCTGTACACAAGTCTGGTTTGACCACAGTATCTTCAACCCATTCCCCACTCCAATCCATCTTCACAATAGGCTGAAGCGACATGGAGTTTCATTGCCCACACCACGTACAGTACCCCCATGTTCACAGTGTTCTGTTGCTGTCCGGAGGATATGGAGTATGATGGTGCAGTGCCAATGCGATGTCAGGTCCGTACGGTGGCCCTGAAGTGCAAAACACAACAACATTAAGGAAAACACAACGACATTAAGAAAAACGCTGCAACATTAACTTCAAACCGGAATGGGTAGGTACATAGAAAAAGGGGTTCCACATCACTGATAGGAGGAACAACCTGTCAATCACTGTGCTGTGGAACTGTGTGACGAACACAGTCCATATTAATACAATATAATTTCCCTGCGCTTTATTCTTAATATCTTGTAAGGTATATATATATATATATATATATATATATATATATAGAAAGATATTTGTGTGTAAATACACAGGAATGGGTAAAAGCCGGACCAAGTTAAACCCTGCCGGACGGGGCATTTAACCTGCTCCGATCATCTTAACCAACATCAATCAATTCCTCCTTGCCAGCTTAATAAAAAAATTAAAAAAAAAAAACATATTTTAGCACTTATATATATAATAGACTGTGTTACGCATTTTAATTAATAATAATGATAATAATAAAGTAGCCTATAAGTGCTAAAATATGTTTTTTTAATGTTGCAGCGTTTCCTTAATGTTGTTGTGTTTTTCTTAATGGAAATCTTTGTTCACTAAATATGTTTCCATACATTAAAAGAGCAAGCCAATTCTGCCCAGCCTTCTCTTAGATCACTTCCTGCACAGCAGACCTCAGGAAGGACACGCTTAGTTAGAAACATGTCCTCATACTGCTTCCAAATATTCTGGTTTAGAATGAAGACTCCTGTTTGCATGGTGTGTGCTGTCAAACCTACAAAAGGAATTCACAGCAGGTAACATAGCATATGTGGCGGAGTGTCCCGCCCCTATTATTATTTTTTGTATTATTGTTTGCGGCGCGGATGACAGCGCCGCATATTTCTTATTATTTATATTTAAAAACCTTGTGAGGATGCAGGACTGATCAGCTACTGATTATTTAACTAGCTGACAGTCATGCATCCTTACCAAACGCGTGCAGACTGTGGCTGAGGGGTAATAAGATAATTAACAGCTAGTTAACCCCTCGGCCAGAATATAAGAACCTGCAGCTGTCCGTTCTGCGTTGGTTGAGTGTAGAGTGTAGAGTGTAGAGTGTTCGGGAGAGCGGAGAGAGCGGAGAGAGCGCGTAGAATACAACAAAATAATTGCTATATTTAAAAAGTATACTTGTTTCTATTTGTTTGGCCATCGCACCTTTTTGTTTTGTGGTTTGGTGTTTTGTTTAAATCTTTTGTTTTTGTTTGTTTATTTATTAAATACGCTGAATGCAGTTGCATTCAGCTTCACCAGCCCATCCATTGTTTGTGATTCAGTTACTTCCTGGTCCGTGACATCATCACACTTCACCACTGCGAGCCAGACTGTCACATATGGTGTCCTGCATGGGACAAAACAACGCCTCCAACAGTCGGACCAGGAAGGAAAAGGACGGGTTTTTTGTTTTTTCAAAAGTATTTTTTTTTTTGTGTTTTAAAAAAAAAAAAAAAAAAAAATGGGGAAAAGTAGCCGGAGGAGAAAGCAGCAGCAGCAACAACAACAGCAGCAGGAGGCGCAGCAACAGCAGCGGGTCCTTACCACGCTGGACGTCTGCCTCACCTGCCTGAAGGGTGAGGAGTGGTGCCAGCGGTTGGTGAGGTCGGCACGTGGTACGGACCAACCCCTCCATGGCAGGAGAGGAAGGAGCCTGAGCATCCAGCAAGGGTGAGAGAGGACCCGCATCCTCCGAGGCGGAAGAATCCTGTCTCCTCTGAGGGGATCTGGGACTGGCTGGCGGAGCCTGAGAGGGATATAATGGTCGCCCTCCTTGCTGTGATCTACCTCCTGTGGGCAAGAGATGGGGAGCGCTGGGAGGCCTGGGAACAGAAACACCACCCAGCATCCCTCCCAGACATTGCAGCCATGGTGCTCAACTACCTGGCTGCAGATATGGGAGGGGCCCCGCTGCCGTCTCCAGCGCCAGAGGGAGAGGAGCCGTTGCTGCCGTCTCCAGCGCCAGAGGGAGAGGAGCCATCGCTGCCGTCTCCAGCGCCAGAGGGAGAGGAGCCGTTGCTGCCGTCTCCAGCGCCAGAGGATGAGGAGCCCTCGCCACTGCCTCTGCCTCCGCCACCACCAGGAGCAGAGCAGCAGGAGCTGCCTCTGCCTCCGTCACCTCCACCACCAGGAGCAGAGCAGCAGGAGCTGCCTCTGTCTCCACCGCCAGGAGCAGAGCAGCAGGAGCTGCCTCTGTCTCCACCGCCAGGAGCAGAGCAGCAGGAGCTGCCTCTGTCTCCACCACAGTGGGAGGACTGCTTGCCCCTCCCACCTCCACCAGCAGAGGGTGAATGCCTGCTGGTTCCGTCTCAAGCGCCATGGGAGGACAGCTTACCACTCCCAGCTCCACCAGCAGAGGGTGAATGCCTGCTGGTTCCGCCTCAACCGCCATGGGAGGACTGCTTGCCCCTCCCACCTCCACCAGCAGAGGGTGAATGCCTGCTGGTTCCGTCTCAAGCACCATGGGAGGACAGCTTACCACTCCCAGCTCCACCAGCAGAGGGTGAATACCTGCTGGTTCCGCCTCAACCGCCGTGGGAGGACTGCTTGCCTCTCCCACCTCCACCAGCAGAGGGTGAATACCTGCTGGTTCCGCCTCAACCGCCGTGGGAGGATTGCTTGCCCCTCCCACCTCCACCAGCAGAGGGTAAATGCCTGCTGGTTCCGCCCCAACCGCCGTGGGAGGACTGCTTGCCGCTCCCAGCTCCACCAGCAGAGGGTGAATGCCTGCTGGTTCCACATCCACCGTCATGGGAAGGACTGCTCTTGCCCTGCTACACACTGCCCAAGGATGCCTGTCTCGCATCGCCCAAGAATGCCTGTCTCGCATCGCCTGGGGCTGCCTGTTGCTCCGCATCGCCTGAGGCTGCCTGTTGCTCCGCATCGCCTGGAGAGCCACCAGTTACAGGGAATGAGGGAGAAGTGGAGCTCCCGCTGCCGCCTCCATGGCCAGGGGCTCCCCTCCCGAGTTCGCCTCCCGAGGGTCCACTGCTGCTGCTGCTGCCGTCGCCTCCCGAGGGTCCACTGCTGCTGCTGCTGCTGCTGCCGTCGCCTCCCGAGGTTCCGCTGCTGCTGCTGCCGTCACCTCCCGAGGGTCCGCTGCTGCTGCTGTTGCCTCCCGAGGGTCCGCTGCTGCTGCCGTCGCCTCCCGAGGGTCCGCTGCGGCTGCCGTTGCCTCCCGAGGGTCCGCTGCTGCTGCCGTTGCCTGCCGAAGGTCTGCAGCTGCTACCTTCGCCTCCCGAGGGTCCTGTTTTGCCTGGGGTCGCTACCAGTCCTGCCATACGGCAGGAAATACTGTGGCTGGAGCCCCATGAAGGGGAGCTGCCGACCACGGAAAAGGGGGGGGAGGTCAGGAGACCAGCTCCCCCAGCCGCACTTTCGCGGCAGGAAATACTATGGCTGGAACCCCATTAAGGGCAGCTGCCGGCACGAAGAAGTGGGGGAAGGTCAGAAGACCAGCTTCCCCAGCCGCACTTTCGCGGCACGAAATACTGTGGCTGGAGCCCCATGAAGGGCAGCTGCCAGCCATGAAGAAGGGGGAGGTCAGGAGACCAGCTCCCCGCAGCAATTCGCTGCAGGAGAGGGTGGCCGGAGCCCCACGGAGGGAGCTGCCGGCCATGAAGATGGGGGCAGGTCTGGAGACCACCCCAAAATTTTTCTGGCCAGAGGAGCCGGCCTGTGCGTGGTCCACTGGGACGCTACAGTTGTTGGGGTGGGAGGAGGACATCCCACCGTGGCCGCCACCTTTGGCCCGTTGCTGCCCCTGTTCCTGCGCCGGGACTGCTAGCTGGGACTTTAGGGAATAAGGGGGGGAGGTGGCCGAAAAGGCCATGTGTGCTGCGCACAAGGGGGGGCATGTGTGGCGGAGTGTCCCGCCCCTATTATTATTATTTGTATTATTGTTTGCGGCGTTGATAACAGCGCTGCGTATTTATTATTATTTATATCTAAAAACCTTGTGAGTATGCATGACTGATCAGCTACTGATTATTTAACTAGCTGACAGTCATGCATCCTTACCAAACGCGTGCAGACTGTGGCCGAGGGGTAATAAGATAATTAACAGCTAGTTAACCCCTCGGCCAGAATATAAGAACCTGCAGCTGTCCGTTCTGCGTTGGTTGAGTGTAGAGTGTAGAGAGTACGGGACAGCGGAGAGAGCGCGTAGAATACAACAAAACAATTGCTATATTTAAAAAGTATACTTGTTTCTATTTGTTTGGCCATCGCGCCCTTTTGTTTTGTGGTTTGGTGTTTTGTTTAAATCTTTTGTTTTTGTTTGTTTATTTATTAAATACGCTGAATGCAGTTGCATTCAGCTTCACCCGCCCATCCATTGTTTGTGATTCAGTTACTTCCTGGTCCATCATCACACTTCACCACTGCGAGCCAGACTGTCACACATACCAGCAGGAAAGCCTTTTTATTGCCCATAAACTGACAAGGGTCTGTAATAATAGCACTCATCAGTCATGGACTGGTCCCCACTAGGCTAGTCAGATTCAATGGAATGGCCATTGACTGTCCTGCACATTCTGATACTAGTTTATGTCCCGAGGGGGAGACCCCCAGCTCAGTCCCTGGGGAGGAGGAGAGGGAAGGAGCCAAGCCCAGTCTCTTTGCTGCTGGCAGTGAATCTGGTGAGTGGGTCTCAGTGGAGTACCAGGGCAGGAGATTCCTGCATGTCTTCTCTCCGCTGGAGTATTGAGGATTACCGGGAGCACGGGGAGCTGGTGCTCCAGCTCTCACAGAGAACACCAACTCCCCGTGCTCCGTGTAATCCTCAATACTCGCTCCGTGTAATCCTCAATACTCCGCTGGAGTATTGAGGATTACACGGAGCACGGGGAGCTGGTGTTCTCTGTGAGAGCTGGAGCATCGCGAATTACACAGAGCATGGGGAGCTGGTGCTCTCTGTGAGAGCTGGAGCATCGCGGATTACACGGAGCATGGGGAGCTGGTGTTCTCTGTGAGAGCTGGAGCATTGCAGATTACACGGAGCACGGGGAGCTGGTGTTCTCTGAGAGCTGGAGCATCGTGGATTACACGGAGCACGGGGAGCTGGTGTTCTCTGTGAGAGCTGGAGCATCGTGGATTATACGGAGCACGGGGAGCTGGTGCTCTCTGTGAGAGCTGGAGCATCGTGGATTACACGGAGCACGGGGAGCTGGTGCTCTCTGTGAGAGCTGGAGCATCGCGGATGACACGGAGCACAGGGAGCTGGTGTTCTCTGTGAGAGCTGACTTCATCCAGACTGCAGAGCTGGAACCCCAGAGCTCCAGAGAGGCACACTCACAAAGGAAGCACAAAGCCAGCAGCAAGTGACATTTTTGATCCGTCAACCCAGACTGGAACAGTATCAAGTTGATGAGAATTTTTTTTTGTATTTATTTATTTTTTCACATGACTTAATTTTTCTTTTTATTGATATTAAATGAGTACAGCTTTTTGTGTTGATGCATTAGTTTGAAATTTAACGTAGCTCTATAATGACTGATCAGGTCTGAAGAGCAGCTGACCAAAGTAACGTATTCGCTTTCATAATAAACTCCACTACAATACAGCAATATAAAATCCTGTGCTGAGTACCTCTTTCATTTGAAGTGAAGAATGTCACACAGGTGTTTTGTTTTTTATTAGTGCTAGAGAATATCTTTTAATTCCAAAAAAAGAGAAATAATTGTATTGGGTTACATTATGAGCGAGTCACAGTTCATAATGTAACCAGCATCCTGTGTAGCGTGCAAGGTATATTTGTATTTGGACTAGTTTAAGTTGTAATCATATAATACCTTATTTTAATTCAAATCATGTAGAACCCACCTTTATTGAAATAATCAGACTAGACAACGCTTCTAGTGAATATAAAGGAACAGTTTTATTAGAAATAAAACTAAATAAAGGACAAATGAAAGGTGCAACAACTAAACTAAAATAATACAGAAAGGAAGAATTAACTAAACTAAACAGTACAGAAAAGAAAGTTCAAACAACGACAGCCCACTCCCGCTGGTTGATGAGCGATCCAAGACAAGAATTACAACTGCATTCCTAACAGTTATTTAAGACAAAGGTTAGTCTTAACAGGGGTATTGTTAGTAACATAAATATTTACTATTGTTAAATCTGATAATCAAAGCATTGTTAAATCAGCCTCTTATATATATAGTTTTGGTTCAGAAGGCAATTCTCACTCTTGCAAGATAAAGACGCTCTTTGCGTCCAGACAACCTATCAAGAATGGTCTATTATCAAGACTGCTAAATTCTGGCATTAAACGCAGAATGATAATTGCCTTGTAAAACCCACATCAATTTGTATAAATCACATACAAACAATTACTACAGTATTCATTAACTCAAAGCATGAATTGAAAGCAATAATTCTTTTCTTACATTCTACCTAAAACAAAACGTTAATTTTAGTTTAAGGTCTGCTTATTCTCAAGTTCATAAGAGGATTAAAACACTACTCATTGAATACTTAACGGACGTGCGCTGCCTCATCCAGCTGAACCGTGTCTTCAACAACACAGGAGCTCGAAGGCTTTCCTGTTGGCAAGAAAAGCTCAGATTCCGGTTTCTGTCTTCCTCGCGTTTCGTCTCCACTTCAGGGTACGAAAGGAATGTCTTTCCAAAAACAAGAATCACTAACTATTTAGGTATTCCACTGACACAGCAATTCCTCCACCAACATGTGCACTCTTCATCCGATTAGGTCTGAGATATTCCACCACAAAACTCTGGCACAGCTAGCTAAGACAAGACTATATTGAAATATATTTCAATCTCCGTCGACTTCAAATGATCTAAGTTAGAGGTCTGATTACAGTAATTTTTAGGATTTTAGATGTCTTGCGCAGAGGACTCCCACACCAGGGCACACACTAGAGTAGTTATCTTATATCAGAGTTTCTGAAAACATTCTCTCTGTTCAAGCCGTTCGCAGGCTGGCTCTTCAGATTGTCACAGTTCAGAGACTTGTCTGTGTGTCAAGAGCCTTGGGTTTCGTGTCTGGAGCCCTGTTTGCATCGTGCTCGTGCTTTTGTAACTTCTGTCTTCACCCCTGTGATTGGATAGTTTGTTCATTTTCGGCTGTGACCAAGTGCACGTGGAGTATTTCTCATTGGTTGTCCTCGTTCCGAGACGGCCCATTGTTCTCAATTGGTCCGCTGTTTCACCCTGTCAGCTGGATTTATGAGATGGAATGTTTTCTGTCCGAGGTGTCAAAGCACCCAAAACTGTCTGGCTTGTAGCCTCTGCAAGATACTGCTGGTGCCAAAGGATTCATTCAGTGACCATGACGATAAGCCACTTGTCCAGTATTCAGTTTACCACTATTTTTAAAAGCCTTCTTTGTCAGTGGGGGAGTGACCAAAAACCAAGCAGACACAGAGAATAGCTTAAGACCCCCCCTCTGTATATTTTAATTCTGTTAATTTCATACACAGAATGATATTATGACTCTGACACTACAGTAGCGTACTACATCCCAACCAGCAGGCATACATTTTTTAAACATCAACATAGTTTGTTTTCATATGTAGGTCTGGTGATCCTGCTTCTGGGATGCAATGCTGCTACTGAACTACACTGTGTTACATGCTGAGCAAGTGACAAAAGACAGAGAACATTAATGCTGTACATTTTACACCCACTTAAAGAACAGATTTGCATCCTTTTCACCAATCCCATATAGTCTTTGTTAAAAGCGTACTATGTTCGTTGCTGCACAGTATACAGCTAAGGAGTGTGGCCCAGTGGTGAAAGTACAAGGCTGGGTGCCTGGGGATCTAAATCCTCACATTAGAATAAAGCAATAATGGGTCAGGAAGCCAAACATCACTCTGAAATGCTGTACCATCTGTAAGTGCGTAGGCAAGCGATGACTTGATTTACAGTATTAACCCTTTTCTTCTTTATTCGACTCAGAATGCTTTGTTTTCTTGCAAACTTGCTCTTTTTTCAGAGATTTTTTTGGCTGTTTTTTGCTCTGTGGTATGAATTGTGTAAAAACTGTTTTAGGACCAGAGCAGGCAGCTACCTGCACTAACATAAACAGACGTTTTGTGAAAAAGCTTCTTTGAGATTTGTAAGTTTGAAGCGTCTGCACTTTAACAAGCAAATCAAGCTGCATCTGTGTAAACTGAGCTCATCACAGTACTTGTGTCTTGTGATAACATGTGATCCCTTTATGATGCTTCTACAAGCAATGCTGAATAAACACAATGAATGCACTCTGTGACATCATTTCTCTCTGTATTGTATCAGCTTCAGCATTCTTACATTGCATGAGAGCAGCAGTGTCTAGCTAGCAGTCCTATGTGCTCAGTAACCCTGGTCCTATGTGCTCAGTAACCCTGGTCCTGTGTGCTCAGTAACCCTGGTCCTGTGTGCTCAGTAACCCTGGCCCTGTGTGCTCAGTAACCCTGGTACTATCAGCTTGTGGTTGTAGGAGTCCTGTGCGCTCAGTAACCCTGGTCCTGTGTGCTCAGTAACCCTGGCACTATGAGCTTGTGGTTGTAGGAGTCCTGTGTGTTCAGTAACCCTGGTCCTGTGTGCTCAGTAACCCTGGTCCTGTGTGCTCAATAACCCTGGTCCTGTGTGCTCAATAACCCTGGTACTATCAGCTTGTGGTTGTAGGATTCCTGTGTGCTCAGTAACCCTGGTACTATAGGCTTGTGGTTGTAGGAGCCATGTGTGCTCAGTAACCTTGGTCCTGTGTGCTCAGTAACCCTGGTACTATCAGCTTGTGGTTGTAGGATTCCTGTGTGCTCAGTAACCCTGGTACTATGGGCTTGTGGTCGTAGGAGTCATGTGTGCTCAGTAACCCTGGTCCTGTGTGCTCAGTAACCCTGGTACTATGGTCTTGTGGTTGTAGGAGTCCTGTGTGCTCAGTAACTGGTCCTGTGTGCTCAGTAACCCTGGTACTATGTTCTTGTGGTTGTAGGAGTCCTGTGTGCTCAGTAACCCTGGTACTTTGTTCTTGTGATTGTAGGAGTCCTGTGTGCTCAGTAACCCTGGTACTATGTGCGGTGGTTGTAGGAGTCCTGTGTGCTCAGTAACCCTGGTCCTGTGTGCTCAGTAACCGTGGTACTATCAGCTTGTGGTCGTAGGGGTCCTGTGTGCTCAGTAACCCTGGTACTATGTTCTTGTGGTTGTAGGAGTCCTGTGTGCTCAGTAACCCTGGTCCTGTGTGCTCAGTAACCGTGGTACTATCAGCTTGTGGTCGTAGGGGTCCTGTGTGATCAGTAACCCTGGTACTATGGGCTTGTGGTTGTAGGAGTCCTGTGTGCTCAGTAACCCTGGTCCTGTGTGCTCAGTAACCGTGGTACTATCAGCTTGTGGTCGTAGGGGTCCTGTGTGCTCAGTAACCCTGGTACTATGGGCTTGGGGTTGTAGGAGTCCTGTGTGCTCAGTAACCCTGGTCCTGTGTGCTCAGTAACCGTGGTACTATCAGCTTGTGGTCGTAGGGGTCCTGTGTGCTCAGTAACCCTGGTACTATGGGCTTGGGGTTGTAGGAGTCCCGTGTGCTCAGTAACCCTGGTCCTGTGTGCTCAGTAACCGTGGTACTATCAGCTTGTGGTCGTAGGGGTCCTGTGTGCTCAGTAACCCTGATACTATGGGCTTGGGGTTGTAGGAGTCCCGTGTGCTCAGTAACCCTGGTCCTGTGTGCTCAGTAACCCTGGTACTATGGGCTTGTAGTTGCACAGAATAGCTTGTTGTGTAGCACAGCCAGCTTTAAGACAATATATATAGTGTGATATCCGGTAGCACAGACAATGCTCTATTGAAAAAGCACTGAAAACTGCAAGGAAACAGGGGCTCTAGACTACTCCCAGCATGTTTAACCCTGACTGGAGCAGCCAAGCGCTCTGTTAGGGTTAAACATTATCAGGGTTAAACATTATCAGCTGAGGAACACACATGCAGGCTCGGGGGGGGGGGGGGCTGTGTTTATCAGCTGAGGAACACACATGCAGGTTACAGTGGTGCTTTGCTAGTGCCTTCCTGTTGCTGTACCCTGGACACTCACTGCAGTTCTACACTGCAGCATCGCTGAAGCTCCCAGTGAAGGAGGTCTGCTGTCTGAGACTGTCGTGCTGATCGTTGAGTTCTTCTTTAGGAGTGGTCATCTTGTGCAAACGCTGTGAAGAGAAAGGAACAGCATGAGACTGGCTGAAAACAGTTCCTGAGATGAAGATGTGATTTGTACTATAAAATATTACTTTCGTGAGTTATATAAGCAATCTGAGAGGATTAACTAATTATTCATCATTAGAAGATTTATAAAACATAACAATCAAAATAATATGACGTTTGCTGATGGTCTTGTTCCTTACCTGCCTGAAGCTGCCTTTAGTGGTGAAGAGCATGTAGATGATATACCCGGGGATGAGCACCATGGACGACAGGGCCATAACCCAGCCGATCCCCTGACCCCAGGCTGGATACACGTACTTCCCCAAGGTCAGAGGGGTCATCTCGATAGCACTGAACAGAAACACCCCCTGGGGGGCAGAGCAGAGCAGAGCAACCAGAGAGAGGGGGAGAGAGGGAGAGAGGGAGAGAGAGGGAGAGAGGGAGAGAGGAGGAGAGAGGGGGAGAGAGGGAGAGAAGGAGTGAGGGAGAGGGGAGAGGGAGGGAGCAGGGGAGAAGGGGAGAGGTGAGAGGAGGAGGGAGAGGGAGAGGAAGAGGGAGAGAGGGAGAGGGAGAGAGGAGAGAGGGAGAGAGGGATAGAGGGAATAGGGGAGAGAGAGGAGAGAGGGGGAGAGGGAGAGGGGAGAGAGAGGGAGAGAGGGAGAGGAGGAGGAGAGAGGGAGAGGAAGAAGGGAGAGGGGGAGAGGGAGAGGGAGAGGGGAGAGGGAGGAGAGGGATAGAGGGAATAGGGGGAGAGAGAAGGAGAGGGGAGAGGGAGAGGGAGAGAGAGAGAGAGAGGGAGAGAGGGGAAGAGAGTCATGTACAAACAAAAAAGCAGTAGACTGGGGCCTAGGTCAAGATTTAAACTTTCATTTGCCCCCAAGAGGAATCAAGTTTTCTCTGTCAGCCTGACAGAGACTCCTGGAGTTTAACATGAAACAGGGTGTCAGTGGCAGATGAGTGGCAGGGAGGAGCTGTTACCGTTTGTATACAAGCAGGTACTTCCCACATTGTTCCAAAATTCCACTAATTTAATAATGAGTAGGACAATATAAACCAGTGATCTGTGAACACTACTTGACAATATAAACCAGTGATCTGTGAACACTACTTGACAATATAAACCAGTGATCTGTGAACACTACTGGACAATATAAACCAGTGATCTGTGAACACCACTGGACAATATAAACCAGTGATCTGTGAACACTACTTGACAATATAACCAGTGATCTGTGAACACCACTTGACAATATAAACCAATGATCTGTAAACACTACTTGACAATATAACCAGTGATCTGTGAACACTACTTGACAATATAAACCAGTGATCTGTGAACACTACTTGACAATATAAACCAGTGATCTGTGAACACTGCTTGACAATATAAACCAGTGATCTGTGAACACTACTTGACAATATAACCAGTGATCTGTGAACACTACTTGACAATATAAACCAGTGATCTGTGAACACTACTTGACAATATAACCAGTGATCTGTGAACACTACTTGACAATATAAACCAGTGATCTGTGAACACTACTTGACAATATAACCAGTGATCTGTGAACACCACTTGACAATATAAACCAGTGATCTGTGAACACTACTGGACAATATAAACCAGTGATCTGTGAACACCACTGGACAATATAAACCAGTGATCTGTGAACACCACTGGACAATATAAACCAGTGATCTGTGAACACTACTTGACAATATAACCAGTGATCTGTGAACACCACTTGACAATATAAACCAATGATCTGTAAACACTACTTGACAATATAACCAGTGATCTGTGAACACTACTTGACAATATAACCAGTGATCTGTGAACACTACTTGACAATATAAACCAGTGATCTGTGAACACTACTTGACAATATAAACCAGTGATCTGTGAACACTACTGGACAATATAAACCAGTGATCTGTGAACACCACTGGACAATATAAACCAGTGATCTGTGAACACTACTTGACAATATAAACCAGTGATCTGTGAACACTACTTGACAATATAACCAGTGATCTGTGAACACCACTTGACAATATAAACCAATGATCTGTAAACACTACTTGACAATATAACCAGTGATCTGTGAACACTACTTGACAATATAACCAGTGATCTGTGAACACTACTTGACAATATAAACCAGTGATCTGTGAACACTACTTGACAATATAAACCAGTGATCTGTGAACACTACTGGACAATATAAACCAGTGATCTGTGAACACCACTGGACAATATAAACCAGTGATCTGTGAACACCACTGGACAATATAAACCAGTGATCTGTGAACACCACTGGACAATATAAACCAGTGATCTGTGAACACTACTTGACAATATAACCAGTGATCTGTGAACACCACTTGACAATATAAACCAATGATCTGTAAACACTACTTGACAATATAACCAGTGATCTGTGAACACTACTTGACAATATAACCAGTGATCTGTGAACACTACTTGACAATATAAACCAGTGATCTGTGAACACTACTTGACAATATAAACCAGTGATCTGTGAACACTACTGGACAATATAAACCAGTGATCTGTGAACACCACTGGACAATATAAACCAGTGATCTGTGAACACCACTGGACAATATAAACCAGTGATCTGTGAACACTACTTGACAATATAACCAGTGATCTGTGAACACCACTTGACAATATAAACCAATGATCTGTAAACACTACTTGACAATATAACCAGTGATCTGTGAACACTACTTGACAATATAACCAGTGATCTGTGAACACTACTTGACAATATAAACCAGTGATCTGTGAACACTACTTGACAATATAAACCAGTGATCTGTGAACACTACTTGACAATATAACCAGTGATCTGTGAACACTACTTGACAATATAAACCAGTGATCTGTGAACACTACTTGACAATATAAACCAGTGATCTGTGAACACTACTTGACAATATAACCAGTGATCTGTGAACACCACTTGACAATATAAACCAATGATCTGTAAACACTACTTGACAATATAACCAGTTATCTGTGAACCCTACTTGACAATATAAACCAGTGATCTGTGAACACTACTTGACAATATAAACCAGTGATCTGTGAACACCACTTGACAATATAAACCAATGATCTGTGAACACTACTTGACAATATAAACCAGTGGTCTGTGACCCCTGTAGTCTGGCCGGGCGCCTGCGGGCTTGCCTGTAAGCTGCCCGGAGCTGCACTGTCCTCCGACGCTGTAGCTCTGGGTGACTGCACGGTGAGTCTGCAGTGTGTAAAAAAGCGGTCGGCTGATGGCACACACTTCAGAGGACAGCATGTGTTCATCTTCGCCGCTCCTGAGTCAGTGCAGGGGTGGTAGCGGTGAGCTGAGCTTAGAAATAATAATTGGATACCAGGCAGACCAGGGGAGTGAAGCAGCACCAGTAATAGCTGATGAGAGAATGAGACGTCTCCTCCTTACCAGACAGACCAGGGGAGTGAAGCAGCACCAGTGATAGCTGATGAGAGAATAAAGCATCTCCTCCTTACCAGACAGACCAGGGGAGTGAAGTAGCACCAGCACAGCTTCCACCAGATACAGGGCCTGTAGCCGATCATCTCCTCAATGTTGCCATAGAACTTGTCAACCCCTGGAGAGACAAGGCGAGGAGCCAAGTTCAGATAAGTGACAGGAGCAGGCAAGGGGAGGAGCCAAGTTCAGATAAGTGACGTTGGTTTCGTTAAACTTTGTTATTACACTTCATAAACCTCCTAATAAATATAATGCTAAAAAGAAGACCATAACATACAAACTTTTTACAAGCTACTGAAGAAATTCAAGTTCTGGATTCAAGTTCAGCTGCTTTAATTACTCAGAGACCACTGAAGCTCTGTTGGCTTCAGTGCAATCCTGGAACAGTGACCAGCTTTGAGAACACACACACACAACTGGCAGCGCAGCGCCCTCTTATAATGTAGCTCTGCCCCTTTATTCTAATCGGGTACTGGAGCTTACACACATCCCATTGGTCCTCAGCCACACACCAGGACCAATGGGCACAGACAAACAACAACCAATAACGGGGACACAGAAAGCACCACATGCGCAGGCTACATTTACACATAGACACAGACAGTCGACCAGCAACTGCAGGGAATACAGAGGAGGAAAGGAAGACAATACAACAGGAACTACAGTACAGTACACAAGACACAAGTACACAGATGCACGGATCACTACAGTATATATATTTGTAAATAAAAGTCAAAGCTGAGCGCATTTGCATGAGTCAGGACTCATGTAGTCCTGGTTGTTGCTCTGGGACTCATTATACCGCGCTACCCCGTTATAACGTGACCCGTTATAGGTTAGAACACGGTAAGGTTGTGGCCCCCATTTTACCCATAATGCAGTTTGACTCACAAACGTTGAGTTTTATTGCTGGTCTACATTACCACATTGAAACTCATTTAAGTTGAAACTGGGACATATATTACTTCTAAAGCTCCCGTGCTCGCACTGTATGTTTTTTTCTAAAAGTAAAAACTAACTGTCCGATACAAAACAAGTACGACACAATACAAGTGTGTAGAAACGTCCTGGATTCTGTGTTATTTATTTTACAGTTATATTTTTACAGTTTATTTATTATAAAAAATATGCAATTTCAATATGAGTGGTGTAAACTTTCAAATGGTGGAATAGCAGTTTCTGTTACACTGTACATATTGTAACGACCTGGGATGTATACTGTTACACAACTGGTCTATGGACCCTATGTGTGTGTGTGTGTGTGTGTGTGTGTGTGTGTGTGTGTGTGTGTGTGTGTAAGCAGGGAAGCAGTAAGCTTGCCTCAGCCTGGATTGATTGACTTCTGGGTAGGCGGGGACAGAACTGACAGCTGAGTCAGACAAGCTGCTTTGTGAATGCGCAAGACTGTTTGCTGTTTTTGGTGTGGCCCAGGCTGACAGGGGTCAGGAATAATCGTCCCAATAAATCGTGGATTTGAGTACCTGCAAATTGTGTGTGTCTCTTTCCTTCATTTTCCATGGTACTCTACAATATTCATTTGGTCATTGTAAATCATTTCAAGAACAAAAATGCCAATATTCGTTATAAAGTGAAACACAAATAATGCGTTATAACTGGGTAGTACTGTATTACTACTATGCAAGTTAGCTTGTGTCACACACACACAGGCAATCACAAAGGCTGGCTGTAGAGCTCAGTACGTACCGTAAAACCAGGATATCGACACTGTCTCAAAGAACACCAGGAACAGCAGACACATTCCACTGGCTGAGTAATAGTCAAACAGCTTAAACACATAGAGCCCACCCTGGAGAGCAGAGCAAAGCAAAGACACAGCAACGCATTACTGCAGTATTAACAATGCAAACCACCCTGGAGAGCAGAACAGAGCAGAGCAGAACAGATCAGAGCAGAACAGAGCAAAGACACAGCAAAGCATTACTGCAGTATTAACAATGCAAACCGCCCTGGAGAGCAGAACAGAGCAGAGCAGAACAGAACAGAGCATAGCAGAGCAAAGCAGAGCACAGCAGAGCACAGCAGAGCAGAACAGCATAGCAGAGCAAAGCAGAGCAGAGCAGAACAGAGCAGAGCAGAGCAGAGCAGAGCAGAGCAAAGCAGAGCAGAGCAGAGCAGAACAGAACAGAGCATAGCAGAGCAGAGCAAAGCAGAGCACAGCAGAGCACAGCAGAGCAGAACAGCATAGCAGAGCAAAGCAGAGCAGAGCAGAACAGAGCATAGCAGAGCAGAGCAGAGCAGAACAGAACAGAGCATAGCAGAGCAAAGCAGAGCAGAGCAGAACAGAGCATAGCAGAGCAAAGCAGAGCAGAGCAGAGCAGAACAGCATAGCAGAGCAAAGCAGAGCAGAGCAGAACAGAGCAGAACAGAACAGAGCATAGCAGAGCAAAGCAGAGCAGAGCAGAGCAGAACAGCATAGCAGAGCAAAGCAGAGCAGAACAGAACAGAGCATAGCAGAGCAAAGCAGAGCAGAGCAGAGCAGAGCAGAGCAGAACAGAACAGAGCATAGCAGAGCAAAGCAGAGCAGAGCAGAACAGAGCAGAGCAGAGCAGAGCAGAGCAAAGCAGAGCAGAGCAGAGCAGAACAGAACAGAGCATAGCAGAGCAAAGCAGAGCAGAGCAGAGCAGAGCAGAGCAGAACAGCATAGCAGAGCAAAGCAGAGCAGAGCAGAACAGAGCAGAACAGAACAGAGCATAGCAGAGCAAAGCAGAGCAGAGCAGAGCAGAACAGCATAGCAGAGCAAAGCAGAGCAGAACAGAACAGAGCATAGCAGAGCAAAGCAGAGCAGAGCAGAGCAGAACAGAGCAGAACAGAACAGAGCATAGCAGAGCAAAGCAGAGCAGAGCAGAGCAGAACAGCATAGCAGAGCAAAGCAGAGCAGAACAGAACAGAGCATAGCAGAGCAAAGCAGAGCAGAGCAGAGCAGAACAGCATAGCAGAGCAAAGCAGAGCAGAGCAGAACAGAGCATAGCAGAGCAAAGCAGAGCAGAACAGAACAGAGCATAGCAGAGCAAAGCAGAGCAGAGCAGAGCAGAACAGCATAGCAGAGCAAAGGGTTCAAAAAGACTTACATATCTTACTTGCCAGATGAAGCTGCTCTTAGGTTTTTGCTATATTAAAATGTGGGATCCCATCTAGGAGTTATTTCCCTATTCTAGGCAGGAATTCGATCAAACTTACTGACATGTACTGCATACACCACAGAGTAAACAAACAATTTGTGTTTATTTTAAAATACATAAATAATACTATTGACAAGCACCACAGAACAGAAAGATAACCAGGTAGTAAACAGCTGAGTACTCAAGACTCGCACGGTCCCGTTGTACTGAACGAGCGGCATACTGGTAAAGGGCTGCGTTACCTGCGTGATGTTTGAGAAGCCGATGATGTAGGAGAGGAAGCACACCACAGCGATGAACATTTTCTTTCTTGACCTCAGTAACACGGGGTACTCGTCAATCAGGGCGGTGACAAAGCCTTCCACTGTGCAAAACTGTAACGGAAACATGCAAACCAGAATCCCTCCTGTGAAACCAGCAGCACAGCAGATTCATAACCCTACCTGTCTGAGGGGCCTGGAGCTTCATAACACAGCCCTCGGGCCACAAGCTGCCCTGAGGAAGCCAGGTTCTCCAGATGAACTGCACTCCTACAAACCTGAAGCATCTGTGAGCTTCATGAGTGGGTAATAACGTTTGTGATCAACTTTTAAATGTTTGAGGAATAAAGGTTTGGATCATTGCAGCATTTAGATGCATGCCTCTTCTGCAAAGGTCTTCATTCAGGCTTACTGAACATATTAACAAGTGCGCAGCTACTCATAAACTGATTAACAGCCTCAAGCACAACACAGGACCTGCTTGTCATTACGAATGTTTATGATTCCAGTTTAGTTGACTCAGCAGATTCATTAGCGTTTTGACAGACAGGGTTACTCTATATCATATAATAAGTGGTCAATTAAAAATCTAAAAATAATCGTGATTATGTCGAAAAAGATTTGATATGGACACGTACAACATGGCAGGTATCAATGGTAAGTAATGTGTTTCGCTTTAAACTCCATACAGTAACAATTTAACACAATACACTGTGAGTGAGGATGGAACCTCTCGGGCTGAGCTCCCTGTCTCTATCTGGCTCTTACCTGGCTGTCCAGCCCCAGCATCATCAGCATCGAGAAGAACAGCACTGACCACAGGGAGGACAGGGGCAGCTGAGTGACAGCCTGCGGGTAGGCAAGGAAGGCCAGGCCTGGTCCTGAAAAACAACGCTGTGTCAGTGGAGTAGTTTTATCAAAATGTCAGGAGATTAAGGGGTTCCCTGCTGCTCCCTGCTGAACACCGTAGCACTGCAACCCCTGCATAATAGCACTGATTACTGGAGAGGACATCACAAACCACCTGCACCTGAGCTGAAGTTCAGTAAATCTGTGCCACTATGTATCAGTGAAGTTGTTCTATCTCTCAGCAATGCTTTCAGGAGCTCCTCTCCTGTCTGTACCTGAAGCTGCCAGCTCCTGGATGGGTTTCTTGGTGATGTGAGACATGAAGCCCACGATGGAGAAGATGACGAAGCCTGCAAACATGCTGGTGCCGGAGTTTATACAGCAGACGATGAGGGAGTCCCTACAGACAAGCACACAGGTGGTCAGGTCAGGTCAATGCTTTGTAAAGTACACAGATTGTAGCACACATTCACAATGCATGTGGCTCAGCGTGCACAGCTTCTATCAAGGAGCAATAGCTTACTTGTATATGTCATTGTTGAAATGGTTGTAGCTCCCGAGGGCAATCAGAGAGCCCAGTCCCAGACCATAGGAGAAGAAAATCTGAGTGGCTGCATCCAGCCAGACCTGGAGAGAGAACAGGGGGATGGAAAGAAGAATAACAAGGGGGATTAAAAGAAGGTATTATGATGTCATCACATAATGATGTCATCATGTTTAAGTCAAGCTGTGGACAGATTGTAACAATTTCTAATTCTAAATGTGAAAAAAATCCTGCATCCCGCACCTCCAGTGATGAGGGAGGAAGCACACCTGAGTTCTGGGAGCATTCACTTACCTCAGATTGGGTGAGTTTACTGAAATCAGGGGTAATGTAAAAGAGAATGCCTTCCTTTGCCCCTGGGAGAGTCACCCCACGGAAAAACAAGATGAACAACATGAAGTAGGGGTAGGTGGAGGAGAAATACACCACCTGAGAAGAGAAAGATAGAGGGAGACACAGAGGAAGAGAGAGAGGGAGACAGAGAGAGAGAGAGAGAGAGAGACAGAGAGAGAGAGAGAGAGAGAGAGAGAGAGAGAGAGAGAGAGAGAGAGAGAGAGACAGAGAGAGAGAGAGAGAGAGAGAGGGAGACAGAGAGAGAGAGAGAGAGAGAGAGAGAGAGAGGAGACAGAGAGAGAGAGAGGGAGAGAGAGAGAGAGAGAGGGAGACAGAGAGAGAGAGAGAGAGGGAGACAGAGAGAGAGAGAGGGAGAAAGGGAGACAGAGAGAGAGATTACAAATGAGAAATTAAAAGGTGACAAATTGAAACAAACCAGTCATTTATAAAGCAGTTCATCTTCACTGAAGAGCGACTCACCTTCCCTGTCCACTCCACTCCTTTCCAGATGGAGAAATAGACGAGGACCCAGGCCAGGGCCAGTGTGCCAGCGAGCGGCCACCTCAACGTGCCTGGCTCATCCAGGCCTCCTGTTATCTGGTGCATGTTTCTCCTGGAGAGTAAACCAGGAAAGGGATTGAGATCTCAGCCCTTCAGTATCTGCAGCTGCCCTTCTCTTTATCATTCCTGCTCTAGTCCCCATAGAAATCAACGATAATGACCCCATAAGGAGAGATGTACAATTCAACTGTTTGGGTCAAGATCTAAAATTCAAGCTGAGGACAGCAGGGTTCCAAATTGGAATTTCAATTAGAATTTTTTTTCTTCATTTTTCCACTTTCCCCCAGAATTTGGTCCACTTGAGCTGCAAGAGGGACTTTTTACTGAGTTTTTACTGAAAACAAAATGCATGTAACCAAACTACAAAAAAACGTCTGTATATTCTTTAAGCCAGTCTACACTAAAACACTACAGCAGTGTGAATGCTTCCAGTCAGACTAGCTAAACCCCTTTCCATAAACACTACAGTAGTGTGAATGCTTCCAGTCAGACCAGCTAAACCCCTTTCCATAAACACTACAACAGTGTGAATGCTTCCAGTCAGACCAGCTAAACCCCTTTCCATAAACACTACAGCAGTGTGAATGCTTCCAGTCAGACCAGCTAAAGCCCTTTCCATAAACACTACAGCAGTGTGAATGCTTCCAGTCAGACTACCTAAACCCCTTTCCATAAACACTACAGCAGTGTGAATGCTTCCAGTCAGACTAGCTAAACCCCTTTCCATAAACACTACAGCAGTGTGAATGCTTCCAGTCAGACCAGCTAAAGCCCTTTCCATAAACACTACAGCAGTGTGAATGCTTCCAGTCAGACTACCTAAACCCCTTTCCATCGTGGTTCTTGTTGTCTTTATTGTGCATCCTTCCATCCGGTCCCTGTCTTTCTCAGGATAGGATCTGGGAGGAGGTAAAGGATGCACTGAATGAATGTGACCTTACTCCCAGAATTCAGTAACGGTGCTGGTCAGGTTGGTGGTGTCGGGGATGCTGTAGTTCGAGAAGCAGCGGTCAGTGTTCCACGGGTGGTCACAGGTTTGCCACGGCAGCTCCTGCACAAAGGAGAAGCACAGATCACATCCTGCAGACCATTATGTTCCAGGAGCAGCTGTATCTATAGTGGGATTTTTTTTTGTGGAAGGGTAAGTACTGTATACTGTAGTATACTGCATGGTTCATATATCACAGTACATGTATATTGCGGATTACCAAATCTAAGTAAGAAACAATGTATTGTATATTCTTAATATTACTAAATACATGTGAATATATTGATAAATATTTTATCTATCTGAAAAGTAGTAATTATCTGAACATTGATTCATACATTTACAATATAGTTACAATAAGCAATATACTGCAATTATTGTTTAAATACACGTAAAACTGCTAAGTATTGGTAAATGAATGTGTTCAGTCTCTATTATTGTCATTCCCCCTTCTATTGTATCTGTTGTAATGAACCGATCGAAGGACCTGAACAGTCTCTTCTTTTGTTTAAAATGCATTCAATGTATCTCTGTGTGCCCAGAGATGGGACTTACTGATCCGAAGGAGTGGAATAGATAGTAAAGCGCCCAGGCGATGATGATGATGTAATAAATATTGAGCCAGAAGGCCAGTACAACAGCAGCCATGCCCACACCTGAGACAGAGGGAGAGAGAGAGAGAGACCAGAGTGTGGAGAATAAAAAAGATATGCAATGTATTCATGTTTAAATATATTGTATAGGTTATAAGGATTTGACCTAACCTAAATGTGATCTTTTGGACAAAGTTTCTTCTAGATGGGGGAGGTTTTGAAAGACAGATTATCGTCTCTTTCTGATTGAAAATACTCACCCCAACCCCCAACCCCCACCCCCACCCCACCCCCACCCCCGCCCCACACACACACTGATGCACTAGCTTCAAAGAGACTCGTTTTATTGTTTTCAATAAACAAAAATGGTTGGTTAAGACAATTCGTCTTTGGATGGTACTTCAAAAGACTGTTGTGATTGCAATCTGTACACTTATAAAACCAAAATAGATCTTCCCTTTACATGTTAAAGATATTTTTACTAACAAAACGCTAAAGGGACTCACCGCTAGATGTATAATTTTCAAAACTACAATTGTACAGTAGCGAATTTAATTTTAGGTGCCAGGACTGGGCCGTGTATAATTCACAACTGAAGATACCTTTGAACATTGGTGCCAACTTCCAGACCCCCAGCCCTCCCACAGAGGTGTACTGCCCCAGAGACGTCTCCAGGAGAAACAGAGGCACCCCAGCAAACACCAGGGTCAGGAAATAGGGAATCAAAAAGGCACCTGGCAATGACAAGGACGAAAACACATGAAGAAATAACCCTGACCAAGTTTTGCATCACGCAATCGAATTCACAAATTCTGCTTCGAATGAAACTTGCTGAATAATGTTACGTTAACATATTGAATTACACACTGCTTTGCAATTTTCCATATACTTAATGAAAAATTGACAAAAATTGAAAAATGGGACATTTAGAAAATTAACATGAAATACTTTACTACTATTATGGCTTCTGGTAGACTTTTGTGATATCATATTGTAGTTTCTTTGATTACACAATGTTAAATAAAAGATTTAATTATGTTCATATAATTTGTTTGTAATTATGTCTCAATCATAAAATTGTAAGGTGATGCAAAACTTTTGGCCATAGTTGTATATCTATATCTATATCTATATCTGTATCTATATCTTTATGTATATCTATACCTATACCTGTACTCACTTAAAGCAAACTTTTAGTGCACAGCGATTTCTTGCTGCTCTTGTGAAACTGCTCGCTCCTAACAGAGTGTAACTGCTTTAATAACTGCTACTTTATGTTACAGGCGCCTCTAGAGAGAATGCTCTGCTTATTGAACGCAGCCCCGAAAGTGGCTTTTCCTATTGAACGATGCAGACACCGCGAGCGTTTCCAAACAGTAGCGAGTCAAGCCCAGGAGTGCGTTCAGTGAGAAGAGTGCTCCAGGGCGTCATGTGGCTTTATCAGTGCGGTGGCTGCAAATTGATTGTTGCAAATATGGACTTCTTTGACCAACACATGTGTGGTAAGTATGTTTTTGTTGTCATTTTGGCTTTTTAAAACTGAGTGATAATGTGTTTAAATGACTACTGTATTAGAAAACAAACACGGACTATTTGTATAACTGGACAAATCTGACTCACTCCTCATGATGCTAAACATTGTCAGTACTTTACATTGCAAAAATACATTAGTAGCAATTACATTTTTAAAAATGAATTTAAAAAAATCTTGCCTGCCATTTAGAAACTGCTCACTCCTAACAGACCCTTCTATAAGTGCTAACTTCTCAAAGCACAACTGAGCCCACTACTAACTGGCAACGGAGTTTCTGCAGCATCCCCGCCTCAGAGGGACAGACAGAGGAGATGCCTGGGAACCCTCGTGCTGTAGAAAGGCCACGTAAATCTGCCAGAGGGAGCCAGCCTGGAACAATCCCCCCACTCCCTTGTACAAGTTAAGAGGGCTTTTTAATATGTCTATGCTGCTGTTTTATTTCTTAAAGAAAGTATGTGTAATTGATCCAGTTTCGGTTTCGAGTTTGCTTTTATGTGCTCGTTCCTCTACTGGTCTTTTATTTTAGTTTTTATTTTATAGTCACCCCTGTTGAGCCTGACAATAAATCCAAGCTGAATCCACGGCCAAGGAGGACTGATTGCCGGGGACTTGGAAAGGGTTTGAATGTAGACTTTGATTGTTGGCACCAGGTTTAGTTAGTTTTTAGGAAAACAGAGTAATTGTTTCTCCTGTTTGCGTATTTATATCTCTCTTTTTACTTGTAATAAATTGATTTAAACTAATTGCTGTCCTGTTGCCTTTCTGTGGTGGTTCAACTGAGTCAAAGAATCTGTTTTTTGGGTCTTTAGAGTATTTAAATCTTGGTGTGGCACTACTAGAATCTTTATTAATAATATACTCTGACCCATCACATATATCTATCCCATAGGGACAACACAGTTCCAGGGTTGAGGTAAGCTGTACTGTATTGCACAGAAAGTTACTGTATCTCCTTACCTCCCCCATTCTTGCCGCACAGGTATGGGAATCGCCACACGTTGCCCAGTCCAATGGCGTACCCCACACAGGACAGCAGGAAGTCAAACTTGCCCTTCCAGGTGCCCCGGTCTGGTAGCTCTGGCTTGGTGTCGCCGGGCAGTGCTGCTGGGTCCAGAGTCTCAAAGGGGATGGCATGCTTCACCTCGCTGGGGGAGCTGATCTCCACAGAGCTTTGGCCAGTCTTTCCCATGGTGTCGTCACTCTCTCACATGCAGCGTTGCTGTCTCTCAATCTGCTGATTCTGATCCTCCCAGCCCTGCTCCAGAGCCCAGCTTCAGACCTTCACTTCACGGCATTGGCTATGAAATACAGTCAACCTGTTTATTAAATCCTCTTTCATGTATCTATGGCAGCCCCTGAACTCCGATGACAGCAACTGAACACAAACTTATTAAAACATGTAAAATAAACACAATTTCAATAAGAACCTCTTAGAATCATTTCAAAAAGGTAAAGGGACAGTAAACAAAACAAAACAAACAAAAAAAAACAACAAGGCGAATCTGAAGCAATTTACTCTTTAAGCCAGAACTTTATAAATGATTAAATGCTTGCTTTGGAGGCATATGAAATTCTCATCACATTCATCTCTGAGCTGAAGGAGTCTGGGTGAGTTGAACAGGTCCATAGAAAACACAAAGCACCCTGAATTGTGTGTTCCAGAGCCATGATTTACAGGCTATGCGGTAACCAGCTGTTAGCAAGGCATGCAAGACTGAGAAACCGTTCATCAATTAAGGACTTTGTATAAGCAACCAGTAAGAAACAATCAAACACACTGTTCTTCAACTACAAAGCGTCTCTCCATAACAGCATACTGTCTTCTAACAGATACACTCTCTCTTCAACTAATAATACATATAGATTCACAATTTCAACCTCTCAGACATTTCCATTCAAATGTCACTTACCGCAGATTTTCTACCAAACCATTTTGCTCACATGAAATGGCCAGCATTCCCTTCTGGACAGACTTTAATCAATGTCTTACCTTTTGAAACTTTTTATTTTCCGTGATTTTTCTCAATGATCAGCTTGTGTCATTTTCATTTTCTGTTGTTGTTATACTGATCCAAATGTGAAGCCCTCCACACAACACACCCAGCAGACCCGGCAACGCCAGTCACAAATGAATAGCGGTGAGGTCGGCACTGGGGAGTTTTGAGCCAGCCCAGACTGTTTCCTATGGCTGTATCCGGAGTATTGAGTTCTAGCTAATAGACTTTGAATTGCTGCCTGATCTAATCATCAGTCACCCTCGACCCAAACTGTGAATGGAAAATCAATCTCCGTGTTTGAAAAGACTGGCACATGCTCCCTTATCAATAGAAACAATATAATTGAACCCTGTTCAGTAAAAAAGTACCTTAACAAAATGTTAATAAGAGAATCAATGAATCCCCTTCAGGGTTAATTGGCAGTAGCCCATTTATATTTCAAAGATAGGAATACAAAATAAACTCAACTCCTTTGCTTAACCTTTCAAAGTACCTTTAAAAATGCAACTCAGCTTCATTGATATGGTAGACTTAGATCTAATCATCTTGAAGTAGGGCTCTGATGGTTGCTGAACAGCTGGTCTTTTTTATGATTCCATAAAGAGGTTATTCAGACTATAGTTTCTAACTGATTTCCAATCCCTAGGTTCTGTACATAAAAAGTGGTCGATGTTTTAAAAATAATGTCCGCTGCACCCTACTGTACTTCTGCTCTAGGGAGGAAGACAGCCCACACGACTGGTACTAGGCAGATTTGTGTCCCACTGCCACTCGGCTTCATTAGAAACCTGATAGTGATAGCTCTTACTGCTCTTAGTCCAACTCTCACTTAAATGTAATTATTTACTGTATTCTCTAATTTCCTTGTATTTGAATTTGATCTTTTTTGCTACCGATTTTATTGTACTTTACAACTGCTCTTATCTGTAATGTGATATTCTGAAATGTGATACTTTGTACTGTGATATTATGTAATTGTAAGTCGACCAGGATAAGAGTGTCTGCTATGAAATAAATAAATAAATAAATAAATAAATAATAGCTTATCAGTTTGCAAGCACATAAGTGCCCCCTCCTTGAAGTTTTCTGCTCTTGTTGCCACCTGCAGCAGCATGGGTAGTAACTGTGAGTTTGTATCCTTTTGAAAAATGAACAAACTTTACATGACACTTTACAAAAGCATTCTCTAAAAAAAAAACATGCCTTACCTTTGTTTTGCAAATGACAGTAAGTTTGAAGCCCAAGCAGAGTCTCATTCAGGTAGAATTGAATCTATTAGCAGTAGTAACACAGTAGAGTAGCAGAGCAGTATCTCAGAGCGAATGCATCCCACTAATCCTGTACAGTTGCTAAAATGAAAAGGATGACATCAATTGTGCTGCCAGTAGCCTATAAAATTATAATCTGAAAATGGTTTTCCATCTCATAATCATTATGCAACAAAGAGTAAGGTGGGGTTCTATTATTTTAGGATGGCATTGTTTCATACAAGTCCCCACTATTGAAACAGGTCATCAGGAACACAAATCACTGATGCACAAGCTGTTCTGGCACTCAGACAAATGGATGTAAAGCTGCTCTAATTCCTGAGTAGGAGTTAAATGGACAAATACCATTTTGTTCTCATTTCTTTATAATAAGATCCAAAATGGAAAATTACCTATAAAGTAACAGTATCCTTGGGGGCAGTCAGCATGGTTTTAGAAAAGGGAGATTGTGTCTAACTAACCTGATTGATTTTTTGAGGATGCCACATCGACAATGGATAATTGCAAAGCATATGACATGGTTTATTTAGATTTCCAGAAAGCTTTTGACAAAGTCCTGCATAAAAGATTAATTCTCAAACTGAATGCAGTAGGGATTCAAGGAAATGCATGCACATGGATTAGGGAGTGGTTAACATGTAGAAAACAGAAAGTACTGATTAGAAGAGAAACTTCAAAATGGAACGAGGTAACCAGTGGTGTACCACAGGGATCAGTTTTAGGTCATCTGCTATTCCTAATCTACATTAATGATTTAGATTCTGGTATAGTAAGCAAACTTGTTAAATTTGCAGACGACAGAAAAATAGGAGTAGCAAACACTGTTGCTGCAGCAAAGGTCATTCAAAATGATCTAGACAGCATTCAGAACTGGGCAGACACATGGCAAATTACATTTAATAGAGAAAAGTGTAAGGTACTGCACGCAGGCAATAAAAATGTGCATTATAAATATCATATGGGAGATACTGAAATTGAAGAAGGAATCTATGAAAAAGACCTAGGAGTTTATGTTGACTCAGAAATGTCTTCATCTAGACAATGTGGGGAAGCTATAAAAAAGGCCAACAAGATGCTCAGATATATTGTGAAAAGTGTTGAACTTAAATCAAGGGAAGTAATGTTAAACCTTTACAATGCATTAGTAAGACCTCATCTAGAATATTGTGTTCAGTTCTGGTCACCTCGTTACAAAAAGGATATTGCTGCTCTAGAAAGAGTGCAAAGAAGAGCGATCAGAATTATCCTGGGTTTAAAAGGCATGTTTTATGCAGACAGGCTAAAAGAATTAAATCTATTCAGTCTTGAACAAAGAAGACTACGCGGTGATCTGATTCAAGCATTCAAAATTCTAAAAGCTATTGACAATGTTGACCCAGGGGACATTTTCGACCTGAAAAAAGAAACAAGGACCAGGGGTCACACATGGAGATTAGATAAAGGGGCATTCAGAACAGAAAATAGGAGGCACTTTTTTACACAGAGAATTGTGAGGGTCTGGAACCAGCTCCCCAGTAATGTTGTTGAAGCTGACACCCTTGGATCCTTCAAGAAGCTGCTTGATGAGATTCTGGGATCAATAAGATACTAACAACCAAACGAGCAAGATGGGCCGAATGCCCTCCTCTCGTTTGTAAACTTTCTTATGTTCTTATATTATTGTTACTCAACATCCAAGCAGCAGTGAATTGTAATGTGAATGTAGACTACTCTATCCCAGCAGTAACTGTGCTCTATAATGGTTCTCTTTCCAGGACATGTAGCTGGTAACCTTGCCTGCTGTTACTCCTCCAACACACTCCTCTGCCATACTGGCACACTGTTTATCTTTCTATTGGGAACTGAAGTTTACCTCCAGGAGGAGAAGAACACATTTTGCAAATGTGATGTATTATTTTCTGTCGATAGAAGTTAAGCACTATTTTACATAACCACTAAATCCAAATGCGTTCTGTGTTAATCCCAGCCATTTCACAATAATGGCATGACGGGGCACATGTTTCAAGTGCTGTGTGGAGTTACTGAGATGCGAGTCTCGGACAGTGACATACTTTGACTTGATTGACCTCAACCTGAAAGCCATCATCAGGCAAACAAACAGCAGGCACCCCCCGAGACACTGCCAAACAACATTGCATAAGAGACAAGCAGAGAGTCATGCTTCAGAGTTGGATTTCATAATACAGATGAGGTGTGGTGCTGGTTGTCATACAAATATCTTTTACTTTTTGTCGACGGAGGAAACTTGAAAAGTACCATATATTAGTTTTCTGTTTAGTTTAGCATGGTGTGAAGTGTTGTATTTGTTTGATGTGAGGGTAATTGAAACCAGAATATTATGGCACCATAATATTACTTCTGGGTAGTTACTGAATTATTCAAGTTTTTCACCCGTCAGGGGTTGTGATGATAATCAAGGATTAGGACCAGTGTATATAAATATCAACACAATATTACAATGAACGAAGCAGAGCAATACAGAAACATTTATTACGAGAGATGTAAGAATCGATGGAAACCAAGGGACAACACAATGTTACAAAACATGTCACAAATGACATATTGGGACACATGCACTTTCGTTGTTTCTTGGTAGTTGGTATTAGACAATTCACAAACTAATCTTAGCAATGCAATTCACAAACTAATCTTAGCAATGCAGTTCACAAACTAATCTTAGCAATGCAATTCACAAACTAATCTTAGCAATGCAATTCACAAACTAATCTTAGCAATGTAATTCACAAACTAATCTGTCGCAAGAGACACTGAATCAGCTAGGCTGGTCAGTAAAACATTGACTCCTTTTGCATGGAGGATCTCAGTAGCTAAGGCTCATGGTTCATCAATTGATTCAGATTCAGTTGTATTGTGTCTGCCAACTGATGATGTAAGGCAGAACAGTAATTGGATACCAGAAAATATGAATAACAGTGAGTTTTGACCTCCTTTAGTATTCTGGATGGAGGGCATACCTTGCAAAATGACCCGGTGTGAACAAAAGGAAATATATAGAAATAATATGTACAGCTAAATGTGTCCAAGTATCTTATAGGAATGAAATCAGACCATGGAAATCCACACCTGTGATGGAGAAACATTGGATCAAGGGACTTCTTGTGGAAACAACTAGAGCGAAACCTGGTACAGAAGCTGAATCCTGCTGGGAACGTGTGGATATGCTGGACATGTACTAGGCAATTTCAAATATGGAATGTACTTTGATATAAAAATGAAGGGTTAGAGGTTTTTTGAAGGAAGGATAAAGAGAGAGTATCCTTGTATTGTCAGTAGATGGATCTCTTGCTCCATGAAATAGGTCAGTCTACATCTGTTTCTAATCAAACACTTAGCAATTGGAGAATTTCTAAAATATATATATATATATATATTGAATGATTTGCCGCTTGTATATCTTATCTTCAGAAAGCATGACGCTTGATAAAAAGCACCATTCTGGCTAAAAAATGAACTTAATCACACCTACAAATTTATGTTTCTGAAGACAAGATAAGAAAGAGATTCTTTACAACCTATGAATTAACCTAACAGCCAAGGTCTTAGGGAAAAACCTGTCTCGGCTAATGGATTTTGTATGAACAAAGAACAGGGTCAAGCCTAGTTCAGTCATTATAAAATATATAAAAGTTGAATGCATTTATACTGGCCTGTATTTGGATTTAAATCTTAAGAGGGATTCACCAAAGAAATAACGTGATATTATAAATTCTAGGAGCAACTGTTAAACTGAAGTAAATTAATTAAAAGTTTATTTTGAAATGCCACATTCAGAGTTAAAAAGGTTCAGTGATAATTTACACTGTCTATAGTTCATATTAGTAAAAACTAGAAATTAGACACGAAGGTATTATAAATTAATAAAATAAATGATCAACCCCTTTTTAGACAGCATGATATTTGAAACTAAAAATAATTATTTGATTTCATAAGATTAATAATATGTTTTAAGTATTTGCTATAATAAGAAAACATATTATTTAAAACTGACAAGTATTATTGCTTGTTCATGACTTTACTGTATTGATAAGAAGATTAAAACCTGGAGCAGTATTCGATTTAATTAAATGGGAAAGTGGTACAGTTTCTTTCTTCTTCTATTGAACAATAAGACTTCTAGACATTATGATATCCACTGAATTATAGGATATAAAAGGTGTTGTGTTATGTTTTTGTGTTAAGTTTGTAATAATATACTATAATGTACCTTGTTATTAATCCACTATACTGTTGTCTAATGATGGTAGATGAAGTCATTATAATGGGGTTCTGTGAAACTGCTGCATTGCAAGGGGAGCCTCTCTCCTTATCAGATGGCTTGTAAAAGGAGGAGAGGGTCTTCTTGCATTCCACGCCAGTAAAAGTTGCAAATCTTACAGATTTGGAACTTAAGGTTTATGGAGTTAGTGGCCTAGCACAGCCAAGAATATATCTTGAAATAATATGCAAAAATTATGGCTCAACAGACATTGATGGGTCATAGATCTAAAAGTGTTTGCACAGACTCTGGCTTTGGAGAAAACAAGAGACTGTGGAAATTATTGGCAATAGCATATACTCAAGAGTCAATTACAGGTCAGAGCCTGATTAGTGTATCTTTTAAGTGATAAAAGAAAAATTGTAATGAAAACTATTATCACTCAAACTTAGTGAAACTAATTGACTTGAATGTTGTATGAGACAATCTTTTGTCAAATACTCTGTTAGACAATGGTATATGGAATTAAAACTGACTCATTAACAAAATGATGAAACAACATGAGGTTAAAAGAAACACATACCTTTAATTTAGCAAAATATAATCAATTAGAAGATGATGTCACATATTAAGAACATCTCTTATATTTAACACATATAAAAATAGTGTTTTGCAATCACATATAAACAGTAGTGTTTTTATATTATATAGTAAACCAAGATCCTGGGAACCTTGGTTCACTTAACTTTTAGATAAAGGAGGGGCTCGGAGGAAAGCAAGGAGTGAGATCATAAAGTTTGGAGTTAGACAAATATGAAGTCTTGAATTTATTGAGTTCATGACACTTATTAATTCTGAAAAGTTAGTCTGGATCTTTTGAAAACTATTATTTGTAAAAGGGATAGGAGCTGTCTCAACAGATTAATGACTGGATTTAATTGAGGCGTCCCATGTATTCCAATGAGACGAAAAACCTATATAACTCCTAAGTAATTACAATGGAGTACCACACTCATCCGAGACAGGGTAAGGTGGTCCATCTTCTGCAAACCAAAATACAGTGGAGCTGATTAAACTCAGTTTAATTTGCCTGGTGGAGACAGTCATATCCTTTTAGGGTAAGCATTAATCAATTATTATTTTACCTCACATGTATTGCATGTATTGCTATAAGGGACTTACGCTATGTTTTAGAGATAAGAGAGTGTTTTGTTGAATGTGCTGAAATAGACCATTGGGTACTTTAGGTGACGTGTTCTTGGCCAGCTTGTCGGCCTTGATTACATGTATATACATGTATTAAAGTGTTAACGGTGATATCTGTTAAGACGCTGGACTGCCCAGTGTGTCTGTCAGCTGGGGATACGACGTAGCCTGTAGCTGCGCTATCCAATATCTAACCTTTAATAAACCGAAAGAGTACTGATCATACTCTGATTCGTAAAAAACTTTAAATACATGAGTCTGTCAATTTCTTGAGTACTATATTAGTCATCTGGATATACTGCGGGTCCAGAGCACGAACTATATCCTACTAGGAGTAATAACATCTCTGTCCTCCTAACGTCTCCCCTGAGACAAGAGTGTGTGCTGAGCAATTCAAAAGAGTACGTAAAGGAATCTGAACACGCAGAATTCGTGACAAATCTTAGTAAAGCAATTCTGCTCATCAAGTTCTTCACAGCAGTCGCAAGGCTGACCCTAACCCTAACGCTAACCCTAACCCTAACCCTAAACCTAACCCTGTTCCACCTAAGTTCTCAATTACTTCATTCAACAAATTATTTTCTTAATTGGTCAACACTAACATGTTTCCTAGGTCTTTGCGCTCCAAGGTATTAGTTTAAAGGGGAGGGTTGCACATTCAGTATTGTTTGATAGAAGTGCAAAAACACATGTTGTGTACAGTACACATGTAGCATGTTCAATGAGCACAGAAATGCAGAAGGGGTGTGTAGGTGAGATACATTTCATCTTGCAATGTACGTCTGAATGTTTGGATGAAGATTACAACAGAGCATTTTTCTGTGTAGCAGAAGGTCACAGAGTGTATTGGCTGTGAAAGGACTGCTCTTCACAGGAAAAAGTGTTTAGTATTTAATGTGTTAAAACAACATACCCAATCAACATGTTTTAGAAAATATAAATAAAATAAAGGCGGCGGAGACCTGTCCTTTGTAACAAACACATTTAAGGTAATTCAGTTTTGAAACAAAGTGTCCGATTGTGTTTCAGAATGTATTGCTCTGAAGCCTTTGCACTGTACAGTAGGATTTTTAAAGTAATGGTATTATGCAGCACTTAACGTAAATAACTGTACATGCCTTGTATCCATTTCTGGACTGAAGGGGTATAACGACCCAGATGAGAGGACAGTCATGTGGATTGATCATTCAACCAAAAAATCTATTAGGGAATTAATGAAATGAACATTTAATTAGTGCATGTCATGGGCTGCTTCAGGCAAAATATTAACAACAAGGAAAATGACATCCGCAGCACTGTGCCAATGGTAGGGAGTTTAAAATTCTCTGGGGGGAGGGGGATGGCTCCCATGGTAAATCAGCACTAATTCTCCAGTTTGCAAAGATTTCCCTGTGTTTCTACTACACACTGATACCATGCCATGATATACATGGTAAACGTATACTTATAAGAACTACTTGAAAGACATGCAGACAAACATCTCTGCTAATGCCAGAACACAGATATACGCTGAAATGTTTGTCTGCTTGACATTTATTAAACTTTTTAAAAGGGCGATGAAGTAATGACCATTTGACATTGATAAACGACTTTCAACTCATTTTAATGTCTTGTATGAGAAAACCTGTGACGAATGTGGTCAAGGGATAAACTAGGTAATTGATAGCCAGTTAATCCTTTGGAAACTATATAAAAACCTGCAGCTTTGGCTGAATGGGGCTAGTGTGTTCTAAAAGCACTACCGGTGCTGGTTTCACACCAGCACAATATTTGTTTGTTCTGTGTCTGTTTTGTCTGTTTATTTTGTCTTCATCATGTTTTTTTTTTCTCTAAAATATTTCTCTCCACAGCGGTGAGCAGGGGATAGTGTAGAGCAGGCTGCTGGGGGCTGGGGAGGAGCAGGGCAGAGAGGTAGTGCTGTGGGAAGGGATATAGACTGGTAGAGTGGTCATGTTTGTGATTTTCAACTTTTTACCCTTTCTACCCCTCCAGAAAACTGTATTTGAAGCCATTGGTGGCGTTGTGTGACAGCCTGCAGCTATTCCTTCCACGGCACTGTATGTAGGATGGCTCTCCTGTGTGAAGCTGGAAGACTGGTTTCTTCTCCACTGCTTCCCAGATGAGTTGTGTGGAAACTGGTCACAGGCCAGCTTGCTGCTCATTGCTGGTAAGCGTCAGACTGAATAGCCGCAGGCTGTGCCCTTTCTATGGTGATGAGAATTCAAAGTCACATGTATTAGTGGCAATGCTGCTTAATTGAATGCCTGTTCAGATTACATGGATGACAGCGCAGACTGAACCTCACCCGAGGAGACACATGAATGAAAACAATCAGGTTAACTATGCATCACAACTGCTGCTGCAGAGTCACTTACAATAGGACCTGGGTTTTAAATCTCATCCGAAAGATAGGTAGTATAATGTGTTATTAATTATTAGTTATTAATGTGTTGTAGTATCGGTGTTACAGGCGAGTTATTAATGAGCTGTATAGGTGTTACAGGTGAGTTCCCTTTCAATTAGAAGACGACAACCAAGAACATTATGTATGGGATATGCCTGCCCATTGGGTAGGTATTGCTTAGCTCTCTATATCAGAGCTGCTGGTAGGCCCCTTCCTGGGATGACACACTCGGTCTTCAGGCACACCCTCTGTGCGTGGTGACTGGGCGTCCAGCATGCCACCTTGGCCCTCGAAAGAGAGGTGGCCTGCAGTATCTGCACAGATTTTCAGCCCCGGGTGAAGGAGAACAGGTTGGAGAGGGCCACCAGGGCAAGTTTGGCGGCTCTTGGAGCCCCAGAGCTCCTCCTCCATGAACTGTCCCAGGACCCCCTGCTGGACATTCCTGGCGCACAGGCCCCCCGTAGTCACTCCCCATCCCCACAGGCGAGAAGGGTGAAGCAGTCTAAACAGGCCAGGGACATTATGGACCTCAACGCACAAATGGCCCATGTCCTGGAGCTCCTGTCTCGACAGGCACCTACGACTCCAGCCGCAGCCCCAGCTCCAGTCCTGCCCCAAGTACCGTACCCTCCCTCCCCATGGGAGATCAAGGTGAACGGGAAGAAGCGCCTCAGATGGCACAGGAGGATACGCTCTCCTGGGACATAGCCTCCTTCTCCTCCGGCATGGAGGTAGGAGGGGAGCTCGAACCCCTTGCTGAGGCGGAACCTAGCTTCAAGGTGGCCTTGGAAGCCAGCGCTCCACCACTGTTGGACTCGACATCGGCACTGATGGGACGTGCTGCAGCGTTCCTGCAGGTCCCCTGTACACCAGAGGCAGAGCCACACCGGCTTTCCCGGACTTCATGGAGGAGGTCTGCTCGGGGGTTTCCCCCGGTAGTCTCCACCATCATGACCTTGGTCAAGGCCCCGTCGGTGGGAGGCTTAGCCAGAGACCCGGCGTGTCTGAACACACAATGCAGGGTGACGGAGATGCACCTTAAACAGGCGAATGCAGCGGAGGTTCAGGTAACCCACCTGGCAAACACGGCGGGTATACTGATGACAGAAGGGGGCTGTGATTGGTACACCCCGCCCCTATGTGTGTATGTATTAGTTTGTATTTGTGTTGTGTTATTGTTATTTTAATGCATGGTTTGGTGTGTTAAAAACACTGGGTTATTGTTATTATTGTTTGACAGCCTGGATGGGGTTAAAATGGGGTTAAAATCTAGATCAAATTGTCAGAATGCGTGGTCAACAGCAAGTCATTACTGACAAACTGGCTGTTGCCCACGTGTATGAGAAAACCTGTGACGAATGTGGTCAAGGGATAAACTAGGTAATTGATAGCCAGTTAATCCTTTGGAAACTATATAAAAACCTGCAGCTTTGGCTGAATGGGGCTAGTGTGTTCTAAAGCAATTGCTACCGGTGCTGGTTTCACACCAGCACAATATTTGTTTGTTCTGTGTCTGTTTTGTCTGTTTATTTTGGACACTGTGCTGTTTTGTTTGTACCAGTGTTTTGTGTTTGTTTAAATGCCAGAGCATTCATTCACGAAACAAGATGCCAGAGCATTCATTCACGATACAAGATGCCAGAGCATTCATTCACGAAACAAGATGCCAGAGCATTCATTCACGAAACAAGATGCCAGAGCATTCATTCACGGAACAAGATGCCAGAACATTCATTCACGGAACAAGATGCCAGAGCATTCATTCACGAAACAAGATGCCAGAGGATTCAAGACTATGAAAGTTGTGACTTTTCGCTTTTTTCACATGTATCACTTTTCTTGGAGTCACGGTAATACAAAAATAAATAAGTAGACAGTAGATTTAGTAAGATTTCTAGTCCACTTTTTAATGTAGAGATAATGTTTTGTTTCACTTTCAGTTCACAAGAGCTAAGAAAATAAAAGTATACTTAGGTAAAAATATTGTTTACCATCATAAGCTTTTCTAACATTTCAGAGTCTAGAGAAAATGCAGTACACTTAGCCTCCTATTACCACAGGTAACTATCACAAAAAACAAAGCACAATCATTAATAGAAAACGTGAACTTTTCTCATCCATCACACCCACACCTGTATATTTTTCACTGTTTTCACAGATTTCACAATTTCTGTGAAATGTACTCATTGCCTTGTAATACTGTAAATACTGTGTGCATTTTGATAGAAAAACAGTACAAAATGCAGAGAAACTTAACAGGTTATAGACAATCTTTAAAAATCTGGGGTTCAGCAGTTAAAAATCTGGGGTTCAGCAGTTACAAATCTGAAATAACATCAAGAAAAATCTGAATACCACAAAGCAGCAGAAATAGTTGGCAATGATTTTGTATCTGTGATGCAACAAACTAAAACACCTGTACATCAGGAGTTGAATTCAGCTTGTAGAGAAAGAGTGGAAAAAAACAGGCAGAAGCTATTTTTATATTTGAATAACTCCCAAGTATTGCTTATTATAGTTGTACTCTTAGTATGTTACTTAAATTTACTAGCAAATGTGTTCCAAACTGCACTGAAAGGAACAGTTCCTTAGAGTATGTTATAATTTTGGTGAGGTGAGGTGGGGTCACAGGTAACATTTGGTTCACATAATAAGATACACAAGTCAAGCTACAAGGCTAGATCCACTCCTGTTAATCACTAATGGACTAGTTGTGTTCACTGTTAAATAAAACAAAATCCTACAAGTTATATGTTTATGCCATTGGTAGCAAATTAATTTACAATCACTGAATTCGTAATAATCATAGCTCCAGGTGGGAGTGTATAAAGGCCCAGTGCTGCGGATGTCATTTTCCTTGTTGTTAATATTTTATTAAACACTAAACACTTTTTCCGTGAAGAGCAGTCCTTTCACAGCCAATACACTCTGTGATCTTCTGCTACCCAGAAAAATGCTCTGTTGTAATCTTCATCCAAACATTCAGTCATACATTGCAAGATGAAATGTATCTTACCTACACACCCCTTCTGCATTTCTGTGCTCATTGAACATGCTACTCATGTGGAGTAGTGGTTAGGGCTCTGGACTCTTGACCAGAGGGTCATGGGTTCAATCCCAGGTGGGGGACACTGCTGCTGTACCCTTGAGTAAGGTACTTTACCTAGATTGCTCCAGTAAAAATCTATATAAATGGGTAATTGTATGTAAAATAATAATGTGATATCTGTATAATGTGAAATTGTAAGTCACCCTGGATAAGGGTGTCTGCTAAGAAATACATAATAATACACAACATGTGTTTTTGCACTTCTATCAAAACATAATGAATGTGCAACCCTCCCCTTTAAACTAATACTGTGGAGTGTAATTAGCCATATACTGTCTATATCAGGAGACACAGGACAACCATGTCCAGTCTAATGGGGATTAGAATCGTTCTCCAAGGATACGCTTGGGTATTCCTTGGTTACACATGCATCATGAATCACTTCACATAGGAGTCATTATTCCGCTTGTCCTGGATAGATGTGGGTTGGGGTTAGGGTTGGGGGTTGGGGTTGGGGTTGGGGTTGGGGTTGGGGTCAGCCTTACGACTACTGTGCAGAGCTTGATGTGCAAAATCTCATTACTAAGATGTACATTTTTAGATTCCCACTGGACTCCATACTGACACAGACGGTGCTTTATGGTACTGTACCATAAGGGTTTGTTTAAAGATTCTGCAATCAATAATTAATTTCTCCTGCCCAATATCATCAGCCCTCAATTATATTCACTTACACTTATACTCATGATTGAGTATGCGTACGTGTATATACCACCATCATACTTGCGTATTGATTATGCAGTAGTGTAAGCAATAATAATATTGAGCACATTTCTACTTGACATGAATTAGAGCATTTACTACAATGTAGACTACTATGTAGTCTATTAATCATTCTGCACTTCATTGCATTTAAAAGATAATGATTACATTTTGTAATTCCTGCCACTTGTTTTATGTATCTCAACTCAAAAAAGTAATAAATCACAATCACTTATAATCATCCTATGCTAATTACATAAACAGAACATTATTCAGTTTCATTATCAGGTCATTGGACAAACTCTCTGCTCTGATCTGATTTTATGTATTTAATGTATTTGTATTAATTAAAAAAAAGGTTTTCCGATGCTGTTGTTGCTTATACTAGCAACAAATATGCTTAAAAAATTAACTTTACCTTATGATATGCCAACAGATCTTGCATCCACTGTGATCAGCTCCTGCATCGTAGTAAAATAATTGCCAATCATCACTTTTTGCTGACCATAGCTTTCGGCCACCGCCACGCAAAAAAATGTATCTTCAGATTTTCACTCTATTCTATCTGTGTATTCTGGTGGCTCAATAAAACGTTCTCTGTCCAAAACATACATTAGCAAATATGCAAATCTACACAATAAAACCAATATTGCGTGTGTATGAGTATGCGTATGGCAGGGGCTCTCAGTTTGGACCTCGCCCCCCTTCCTCTTGTCTGAAGATTTTGATGGTTTTTGAATTGCGCTTTCACTTAGCATGTTCACAAAGACAAATGTTACACAGTTTTGCATTTACACTTTTAATTCCAAAAACATTAAAATAAGTGGTTTACGTAATGAAACATGTTAGCTAAAACAGTATCTCTTTTACATAACTCGTTATAGCATCTACAATGTCACTGCAGAAACTTGGAGAACAACAAAGAAGGCCTTCTAAAAGTGAGTTCCAGTATTTATTGTTCTTATTGGCCCTTAATTTGAAGGTACCGGTAAACCTTTACAATAAGCTTTCTATCTCAGTTCTAAAACTTAGCTATGGTTCACAACATGAGAAACATAAGAAACATAAGAAAGTTTACAAATGAGAGGAGGCCATTCGGCCCATCTTGCTCGTTTGGTTGTTAGTAGCTTATTGATCCCAGAATCTCATCAAGCAGCTTCTTGAAGGATCCAAGGGTGTCAGTTTCAACAGCATTACTGGGGAGTTGGTTTCAGACCCTCACATTTCTCTGTGTAAAAAAGTGCCTCCTATTTTCTGTTCTGAATGCCCCTTTATCTAATCTCCATTTGTGACCCCTGGTCCTTGTTTCTTTTTTCAGGTCGAAAAGGTCCCCTGGATCGACACTATCAATATCTTTTAGAATTTTGAATGCTTGAATCAGATCACCGCGTAATCTTTTTTGTTCAAGACTGAACAGATTCAATTCTTTGAGCATGACTGCATGCGACATGCCTTTTAAACCCGGGATAATTCTGGTCGCTCTTCCTTGCACTCTTTCAAGAGCAGCAATATCCTTTTTGTAACGAGGTGACCAGAACTGAACACAAAATTCTAGATGAGGTCTTACTAATGCATTGTAAAGTTTTAACATTACTTCCTTTGATTTAAAATTCAACACTTTTCACAATATATCCGAGCATTTTGTTGGCATTTTTTATACCTTTCCCACATTGTCTAGGTCTTTTTCATAGATTCCTTCTTCAATTTCAGTATCTCCCATATGATATTTATAATGCACATTTTTATTGCCTGCGTGCAGTACCTTACACTTTTCTCTATTAAATGTAATTTGCCATGTGTCTGCCCAGTTCTGAATGCTGTCTAGATCATTTTGAATGACCTTTGCTGCTGCAACAGTGTTTGCTACTCCTATTTTTCTGTCGTCTGCAAATTTAACAAGTTCGCTTACTATACCAGAATCTAAATCATTAATGTAGATTAGGAATAGCAGAGGACCTAATACTGATCCCTGTGGTACACCACTGGTTACCTCGCTCCATTTTTAGGTTTCTCCTCTAATCAGTACTTTCTGTTTTCTACATGTTAACCACTCCCTAATCCATGTGCATGCATTTCCTTGAATCTCTACTGCATTCAGTTTGAGGATTAATCTTTTATGCTGGGCTTTGTCAAAAGCTTTCTGGAAATCTAAATAAACCATGTCATATGCTTTCGATGCTGCATTCTCAAAAAAATCCATGAAATGCATGAATTGTGGGGTTAGTAAATTTCTCTTGAATGGTTCTGAAATGAGAACTGTAGCTAATAAAAATAATAATAATAATAATTTTTAAAAAAATCTTTCTATCAAGGCTGCGGCCTGTAGTTTCACATGTAGTCTCTTACTTTTGTGTAACACACATACAATTGTGTCAACGTGAGAATTGTATTTGTTACAATAAGCTAATGGTCTGTATGCAAGAGAAGTTATCTTAAATTGCAGCAATGGTAGCCTATATTTTAAAATAACAAGAAAATGACTACATTTTTGATGAAGATACAAATGATGAAGCTATGCCAACCAAACTTGGACTAGATTCCAGTGATGAGGTGCAAGCTTTGGTTATATGATTGTAGACAGCTTATTAGTATTAGTAAATACTATTTCAAAAGTTTTATAGGGCTATTATATATATATATATATATATATATATATATATATATATATATATATATATATATTGAAAACAATATTGCTATATAATGCTATATAAAGTGTTTTATTTTTTATATTGTTGGAAGTCCACCCTGTTGATTCTGCAATTTATCCAGGAGCTAATATAAACCTAGATCAAGCTAATCTAATGATCACAACTTTCATCCTGCGTCACAGTTTAACTGTCACAGCTCTACAAGATCTTTTTATTCTGTTGAATGAACGTCTACCAGGGATAATACCAGCTACCAAATTTCTATTTCAATAGACCTTTTCAAACATTACAGGTACTATAGAACTACATTAAATGTAATGCAGAATTGAATATAAATGAATGTAGAAAGGCAGGAAACTTTTGTCTTTTCTTACCGCTGACTTCACAACTACAAGATCTTTGGGATAGTTTGCTAATTGATAAATGTAACAGGAGAAACATGGAAGTAATGAAGACATTTTTGATGGGAATGAAATGAAAAGGATTATTAGTGAAAACCATCTTGGTTCACATGATCTAACCTGTGATGGTGTTCCAGTTTTTGAGTCATTAGGGTACTCAATTTGGCCTGTTCAGGTTACATTTAAGGAGTTTCTTCCAGAGGTGCACAAAAAACATGTTTTATTCAATGCTCTCTGGTTTGGCAAAAGTAGCCAAGCTATCAATGCTATCTTTACTCCAATTGTGGAGGAGGCAAGAAAGCTTGTGTGGCAGGATGGCTTGCAGTGGTGAGGTGTGGTGATGTCACAGACCAGGAAGTACCAGAACCAAAACAATGGATGGGTGGGTGAAAACTGAACGCAACTGCGTTCAGCTGATTTTATTAAATAAATAAACAAAACAAAAGATTTAAACAAACAACACAAAACAAAAGGGCACGTTGGCCAAACAAATAGAAATAAACAAATAAGCGTGCTGGTTTTACCCCAGCACGATACTTAGCAGTTGTTTCTCTTATTCGCCTTGCTCTCTCCGCTCCCCGTACTCTCCTCTGTACACTCAACCCCACAGCACGGACAGCTGCAGGTTCTTATCCTCTGGCCGAGGGGTTAACTAGCTGTTAATTATCTTATTACCCCTCGGCCACAGTCTGCACGAGTTTAGTAAGGATGCGTGACTGTCAGCTAGTTAAATAATCAGTAGCTGATCAGCCACGCATCCTCATGGGGTTTTAAATTATAAAACAATATCAAATACGCGGCTCTTTTATCCGCGCCGCAAACAATAATACAAAAACAGTGCACATATAAATATTGGGGCGGGACACTCCGCCACAGTTTGCTATGATGTTTTGTTTCTAGAAAAACCTGGCTATGAATGAACTTACTCATTCAAGAGCATTTTTCCTAACATGTGCTTGTTACTCTAAAAAATTCTGCAGTTTAATTTGGAGTTTGGGTGTGACTGGTGTTTACATCCTGGGGAAATGGTAGAAAAGGTGGCAGGAAGGGTCTGCGTATACCCATGCAATGAACAGGAACCAGAAATCAGACCTCAAATTCAGTGGGATGAAGACTCCCTTGCAGCCAATCAAGGAGGCCCAGTCAATGGTGTTAAAGGCCACTGTCAAATCCTATTTCTCCCACTTTGTAATATAGTAAAAGGATTTGTACCCGACTTCATGCATTGTGTACTATTGGGCATTGTAAGGCAATTAGTCATACTCTGGCTTAATTCTCGCTACCATCAAAGTGAGTGGTACCTAGGTACAAACATTGCAGCCCTGGATAAGCGGTTACTTAACAATAAGCCTCCAAGAGAGATAAGTCGTGCCCCTCGTTCTCTTGCTGAACGCAGGTTTTGGAAAGCTACAGAACGGAAGTCTTTTCTTCTTAATTATTCCCCATTCATTTTGTCTGGTTTGCTGCCATAGGTTTGTATAATGTTTGGTGGTGCCCAGCAGGGGTCAAAGTACCACCCCGATACTTGCAGTCCGATTAAAACAAATAAATAAATAATAATAAATGGATGGATGGACTGGAAACAGTAAAACGTTTAACAGTTTTTCTATATTGCATAAAACCACTGCCGTAAGAAAAACTTATTGTGGTTGTACTCAACTATCTATTTTATTATATATTATTGCTTTCGTATGACATACTGAGTTGGAGTACATTGTCCTATAAAATGGTATATAGAGGATAAACGACAAAGCTCTGCAGAATACAGTAACAACCAAGTGCTGATGGATCCAGAAGAGCATGTCCACTGCTTGTGTTGCAGAAATACTGGGTGCGTTCACGGAGATCATTCTGCGCAGATTCTGTGTAGAATCTGTCCTATTTAACCAACGTTCACATCAAAATGTATGTAAAATATAAGCTCAAACATTGGTGGAGCGGGGCCCACGTACCTGAATATTGGTGGCGCACGGCCACCACGGCCCCTATACTTGCCGCCTATGTTTGCTGCCCAACCATCACTATGAACATTGTTGTCTTCTTATTTTTGCTTTGTATATGCTGTTGCAACCTCAGGTTTACTAGGGGTATGATATATAAATCTGAATTAGTTTAAAAAAAAATTGTGATCAAAACTGAAACACTGTACGGTAAAGCACACATCTTCAATGTTCACCAGCTTACATATTTGGCTCAAAATGTTAGGGGGCCTCTTTGGGCAGCATCAGCAGTTTCATTTGAGGCAAAGAACAGAAAGCTATTTTTTTTTTCATGGAATGCAACATGTACTAATTCAATATCATAAGCAGTTCTTCTGTGGAGGTGTATACCAAAACTTGCCTAAAACCTTAATGATACACCTTCATCTGTGCAAAATTATATACAATGTTTGTGGCATTGTAGCAGTGTCCTGACAAAAAAGTGACTCTTCTCATTTTTTTGGATCTGGTGAGGACAGGAGATATACCAATTCGACATAGAATAGCTTTGAATCAACTTTTGGGTACCTCTGTTCAATCTGCACAGGCTCACTATCATGACCATGTTTTGATAGGCCAGTCTGTGTATTTCTGTGAGTCTTACACATGTTCCAAATGTAGGCTTAACTGTGCTGTGCAATTCACAAACTGAACATTTGGAATAATTACCAATGTAATTGTTTTACATACTAACTGTGCATGTGGGGTAGAAACTGTCACTGTTCAAGAATTTTGTACACAAGTCTAAAGAAGGAAACTAGCCAACTTTTTTAAAGACCGGCAGCTAGGTATTCATTCTGCTGGTCTGGTACATGGTGAGTTTGGAATTTGGGACCAAGGCAATATATGTGGTGCAATAAATATACAGCATTGAGTAGCAACGTTAAATAATAGGCAAAATAGTAACTGTTGCTTTTTAATGGCGGTAATTCCTTTTGTACTATTATCTGTTGTAAAAATCTTGTAGTAAATTCTTGTTGTATTTAAGATTACTACAGGAGTATCACAGGATTACCACAGCATATGTAATTCATCAGGAATTACAGACACTTATTTTAAAGTGCTATGCAGTAATCAATAGTAAATTAAACATAATGTACTAATCCATGATAAGTAATGCATACTGTTACAATAAATGTTAATGTTCAACAATTACGTCAAACTGACTCTGTATAGTCTGATAATCCAGAAACTAACTATAGGACATTTACAAATTAAAGTTGTTATAATGGGCTGCAAATGAATGCAATCCCCATGTGTGATGCATTGTGATAAATTAAATAATTACATGTAATTACGTTTCATTATATACATCAAACAAATAGAATACGTCATTAATTATGCAACTAGAGTATAAATAGGTGATTTTGCTGGTAAGTTTCCTAAAGGTTTGGAGAAGGCGTTACAAGTAGTAACGTGACGTCAAACAGAGAGCAGCCACGCGTAGAAATCTCTGGGAAGTCGTTTCTCTAGTAGCTGCGTGTGACGTCAAACAGAGAGCAGCCAGGAGCAGCAAGCACAGCCAGCTTTGCGATACAAGAACACGACCCCAATCTGCATGATCTTTGCAGCCGCTGGAAGTCAGTGGCTGCGTGACGTCTTTTCCGGCTGAGCTCACGCAGACGGCGAACAGTTTTGTGCAGAATCTGGTGAGTCTGCGCGTCGAACGCAACCAAGAACTTAGTAGCACCTTCCGGAAGTAAGTTGTTGCTAGCGTTTCAGACAGCACTCCGTGACCCTCTAGTGTTTTCCAGGACAGCGTTTCTTACATTGAGTTGTTTCTGCCAGTAAAAACGATAAAAAAACACATTTCCCAGTAGCCCCTTGAACAGGAAGGACATTTGGCTAAATTGTATCATCGGGGCGCGCTTTAGTTTGTAACCTCCAGCCAAGGAAAGGAAAGTCTTGCGGGGTAAAAGCACACGTGGTTGAAGAAGCAGCATGCCTCCACCGAGTGGGAAGATCAACAGACCGAAAACTGTGAGCATTTTGTGTTTTAATTCATGTTTGGTCAGCTACATTCTAAACTAAGATTTTATACAACGATAACCACTCTGAATGTATTGAATTTTATTTTGTATGCATTTTGAAAAGTATTTATTTCTTAGCAGATGCCCTTATCCAGGGCGACTTAAAAAAAATATATCACTTTTTTTTTTTTACATACTGTACAGGGCAATGGACTAGTTCGTTTACATAGCATAAGACAACATTAAACGTCATGCATTATAAAACAATCATAACCTGTTTATTGCTATAGTAACAGTTTTATCGTTTTGTTTTATCATGTTTTTCTTGCGCTCTATTTTGACAGCAAATTGTATGTGTAACGGTTGCTTTGCTTTTAAAGATCTGATCAAAAACATTTCACAAACAAAAACTACGAAGGTGGAATGGTACAGGCATATACATTAATAGCTACAAAAGGGGCCACGTTTAGTATATAAAAGGTCAGTCCTGTAAATATGTAATTAAAACTGGTGTAGTGGCAACATTAATAACAAAAAAAAAGTGGGGACCAAGTTTGCCCCAATTGTCTTGTTTTACTTGGTTACTTTTAAATTTACTTATTTACAATCTGGCCCGTTTGCATATTACACTGGGTTTTCAATTTGCTAAGGTATGTGCCATTTCAAAGGTAGAGCACCGATCTTATCGAGGCGAGTGGCATTGTGGGGCATTTTAGCATGGTTTAAGCATGTGCTAGATTAGTGGTCTGCTTGTGGTGTCTAACAAAGTACCCCATTAGTGCAATGAAGGAGCTTTATTTCAGCACTGCTCACAGCAAGGCAAGATCAACAAGATGATGATGCTCCAACAGTAAATTGAGGCCCCTTGAAATACAAGACTGGCTGAAAATGTGTGTGGAATTGATGACGCACTTTTTTTTATGCATAGTTGTAGTATGGGAAACGCATGCTGCAGCTCCCATGCTCGGCGTTTAAGTTCTGGTCTGACCGCATGCAACACAGACAGCAATTATACGTTAGTTTATTTTTCAGTAAAAACAAGTTTAAAACAGTTTGTTCTGCTATTTGTAATATTAAATACACCACAGCAAGCACATTTCTGATATTTTAGATATTTTCTTTAGTACAATGCAGTCCATTTAATGATCTAAATATTCTCAGCAGTACAATTACAGTAGCAAGTATTTATATGTTCTGTTTCCACCTTTCTGGTCAGTTTGAGAAATAAACTTTTACTCTGCAAAAGCAGACCCTGCTTTAGTACAAAACACAGTACATAGGATGCTGAAGTTGGCTTCTTATTCGCATATCGAAAATGTACAAATTGATTAAAGTAACTGGGGTATTTCGGGAGTTAAATCTCTTTGGTTCACTTATTTCAAAGTTGATTCTCACAGAGGGGTAACCCCTCTATAGCACCCATAGGTATTTATCCTGGCCCAAAACGAATTGTTACAAAAACAGCGGGCAAACATGGCACGGATAACAAGTTGGCCAATAACGCACATTGAATAAGTAACTGGCTTAAGCCGCAGCCTTCCTGCCCTTCTGTAACACCCGCTCGGTCAGAGGGGCTACAAAACACAGGGTTATAGTTTTAGTATGCAGTCCGGCTACGCCAGTTCAGTGCAATCAACACAGAATATTAGATAAATGATAAGGTTCTTTTTATTCGGATACAGAATTAAAATATGGGAAACAATGTCACCAAGAAAGAGTCAAAAGGTACATATAAAATGGGAGCGGCACGGTTAGAAGGAGCAACAACACATTGTTAAAATATACAAGTGGTCAAGTACAGACTTTCCATCGTAATTAAGATTTATCAAAACACCAGAGTGCAAACTACAATATTGCACTTTTTAAAAGTACCAAGTGCATTTAGGAAAGGTACTGTTTGTTAACCAGGCTTAAAATACAAGATAAATCAAACCATTGTGAAAAAAAAGGTTGTCTGTGCAGGGAAGGGAATCTGTATAACAAAAAATCTCTTTATTTACCTGTAACAGGGCAAGGAGCCCTGTACATGCATTTTGTTTATTTTTAGAACGGGGTTTTCCCCTCCGCCCTGTGTTATTTTGTATTTGTATATTATGGTTTATTTATTTCTATTTAGATGACGGTGAAGCGCAATATGTTTTGTTGTTGTTTTTATTTTAAAATGTGTTCTGGCAGAGGCGAGATTGGTGCTTGTCCTCTGCCAGGAATAATTTAAAAAACTCGTGCAGATTGTGGCGGGGAATAGAATAATTGCCAGCTAGTTAAACCCCTCGGCCACGGTATAAAAAGCCTGCAGCTCTCCATGTTCGGGGTGGGGTGTGTTAGGAGCGAGAGAGAAATGAAACTTACTTAAAATTAAAGTATACAGGAACAGTGACAGCGACTGACCTGTATTATTTTGTGTTCGTGATTTTGTTTAAACTTTTATTTTTGCTCTGTGAGCAAAGTCTTTTTGTTAACCTTTTATTTATTTTTCTATTTAAATAAACGGCGCCGCCGCGTCTTCTCTTTTGAACTGCAGTACTGTTTGGTGTCATTGTTTTCCCTTCCTGCATCTGACCTGACGTCACCGCACAGCCACCCTGTCACACGTGGTGTCATCATGGGATCAACCACAGCCTCTGACTCAGGCCAGCTGGTTCTGCAGTTTTTTTTTCATTTTTTTATTATTACTTGTGGAGGAGAAAAGGGAATGGGAAGGAAGAGCTGCAGAAAGCAGCAGAAGCGGCAGCAGCCTCAACAGCAGCAGCCAGAACAGCTGTGCAAGAGGTGGTGGTCCCGGGTCCCCAGTCCATTTGCACACCCGGACTGGGCAGCTGAGCAAGAATAGTGGAGGAAAGAGGGGGCTTTTATGTGCGGCGCCTGTGGAGAGTTTGGGCACGTCCGGGAGGACTGCCCCTATGGAGACCCTCAGTATGAGGAGGCCTGGAACCAGGGCCTGGTGGGGGATGCGGCAGAGTGGTTCTGGGCGAGAGACCAGACCCGGCCAACACCCAAGAGGGAGGAGCCCGAATAGCCACAGCCCAAGCCGGCACCCGCAGGGGAAGAGTGTCTGCTGGCCCCACCGCAGCCAACAGAGGAGATCAGCTGGGAGGCCTTCCTCTGCACTGTAGAGGCGTCCTGCTGGTGCCCCATCTGCGGAGAGCGGGGGCATTTCCCACTCAACTGCCCCCTCCTACCAGAGGAGCGCTTGCTGCGCCCAGTCCCACCAGCAGAGGGAGAGTGCTTGCTGCTCCCACCTCAGCCAGCAGAGGGAGAATACCTGCTGGTCCCGCCTCCATCACCTCCAATAGTAGGAGCAGAGCAGCAAGAGCTGCCTCTGTCTCCACCACTGCCACCAGCAGAGGGAGAGTGCCTGCTGGTCCCATCTCCACCAGCAGAGGGAGCATGCCGGCTGGTTTCTCCGCTGCAGCCAGAAGGGGAGGAGCCCCGGCCGCCTTTGCCATTAAGAGAAGAGGAGCAGGAGCTACCTCTGCCTCCATCACCACCATTGGGGGAAGTGGGGCTCCTGTTTACACCATGGCCAGGGGCACCCCTCCCGCCGTCTCCTCCCGAGGGTCCGCTGCCGCCGTCGCCTGGGGCTGCCTGCTGCTCCGCATCGCCTGGGGCTGCTATCTCTTCTGCTTCTCCGAGGATTGCTGCCTGTCCTGCTTCGCCTGGGGTCGCCGAGGGTCCTGCTTCGCCTGGGGTCGCTGCCGGCTGCTCCGCATCGGCTGGGGCTGCCGGCTGCTCCGCATCGCCTGGAGTCGCTGCCGGCTCTGCCATGCAGCAGGAAGTACTGTGGCCGGAGCCCCAGAGAGGGGAGCTGCCAACAATGAAGAAGGGGGGGGAGGTCAGGAGACCAGCTCCCCGCAGCATTTTCGTTGCGGATAATGTGTGGTGGGAGCCCGGAAGAGGGAGCTGCTAGCCACGAAGAAGTGGGGTGGACATTCCACCATGGCCGCCCCCAGAAACACCTTGCTTTCCCCTCTTCCGGGACTTTGAGACTGAGGGGGAAGGTGGCCGTTGGGGCCAAGTGTGCGTTGCACAAGGGGGGGGGATATGTAACAGGGCAAGGAGCCCTGTACATGGATTTTGTTTATTTTTAGAACAGGGTTTCCCCCTCCGCCCCTGTGTTATTTTGTATTTGTATATTATGGTTTATTTATTTCTATTTAGATGACTGTGAAGCGCCGTATGTTTTGTTATTGTTTTTATTTTAAAACGTGTTCTGGCAGAGGTACACCCATTTCCTACCTGAACATCACATCAATTTTGGAACACTTAGCTGCCGCTTTAGCCAGCTCTTCTTCCTCCTTTCTTTTAATTCACTGCAGGTTTGGCATTGCCCACGGTCAGGAAAAACCACACTGACACTGCCAGACAAACACTATGTGACTGAAATCCCTGGAACTTAAGCGCGGTCAAATTCAGCTCAGTCTGAACTAATAGCACCCCTCCCTCTGTTAGCCCTTTATTAACCAATGATACTTCGTTCTCGTGGCTTAGTGCTGGGAGGAGTTTAGTAAGAAGAATGGCAACAATAATACATCATAATAACTAGTCATTTTCTCGCATGACGAGATTAGACAAGACGGAATTGAATTGTGACAGAACAGGCCAGCTGACTTTGAGCAAGTTTGTGAATGGGCTGTAGATCAGATGTGCTTGTGATGGACAACAGCGGCAACGACAGCGGACACGGAGGCAACTTTTGCTGCAAGTTTTTAAAATTTGGAGAGGTATTGCAGCAAAACGGGTTGGACAGCACGGCAATTGCCATCGGTGCCGTTGGTTATTTCACGCCCTGCAATGCTTTCAATTGGTCTTCCCATCATATTTGTGTTGTTGTTATGTCTGGAAATTGGTTGTACCTGTCTGAAGAGATGTTGGTAAAAAGGGCTTCATCTGTGCTAGGCTTAGGTTAGACGAGACTAACTTATTCGGCAAGTAACAGCCTCTTTCTGATAATGCACCATAGTTCTAGCTATACTAAATTCTGCACTATCCTCCAACTTATTTTTATGTTCTAAATTGAAAAATAACTATGATCTAATTAAATACTGTATACCTCAGAGTTTTAGTGTGATTTGTAATATTTTCTATATAAACATACATACTGCATTGCATAATAATGGAAATTAAATTAATCGCATAGCTTTCATATACAGCAATAATTTGCTTTATTCATTTAAGATTTGTTTGGTATGTAATTCACAAACCACCATTTGCAACATCTTTAAGTGTTAAATTTACTGTACCACTAAAAATGTCCATAATTTGAAAAATAATTTAGAATGCCTTGTATATTAAATAAAAGCACACTTGAGTTACAGACTTTACAAATTATGACTTCCGGATTTAGGCTTCGGAAAGTTGGTAACTTTTAGTAGTAATGCATCAAAATCCGTTTTGGGGTTGGAATAAATACATATGGGTGACGTAGAGGGGTTCCCCCCTCTGAGAATCGGCTTTGAAATAAGTGGCCCAGAGCGATTTAACCCCTGAAATACCCGTTACTTATTCAATTTGCATTAATTTGATAACATGCAACTTGCTATCTGTGCGAATAAGAATCCAACTTCTGCATCATACACTACATAATTTTTTTCTGACAAGCACCTGGGTACACAGTTTTACAATATTACAACAAAAGGAATATGCACTTTTATTTTGTTGGTGCATATGTATAGCTATTCTCTCTCCTCTCTCTCTCTCTCTTGCAGTACAATAATACCAAAAAATTTGACTGGCAATACCCAAAATTAATCTTAATATTTTAATAAGTAGCCAGCATAAATATAGTATTAGGCGTTGGATCGAGCCGGTCGCCGGCTTGTTTTGAAAACCCTGTTACATGGCCCATTTATATGACTGGTACCTCGCTCCTTAACTTGGTTGTTTTTGTAAATTATAAAATGTTTTTTGTACAGATTTTACTTGGAAGACATAACACTACACGATTCTTCTATATTGCCCGTTACTGTGAATATATTACACACTGTACTTCTATAGTTGTATATATTAATCAGCTGGTATAACTTATTGATAACATTAATATGCCTTCTGTAGTAATGGAATAAGTCAAATTACTGTAAGGGCTGCTGTAATTCCAGACCTTTTGTAATACATTTTAGGAGCTTGGGAAAAATCTCTTCAAAAGACGACGAGTTTTGAAAAAAAACAAGAGGAAACCGCATAAAATTGTGGGGGCGATTGTGGATAAAGAGTTAATCACCATCCATCATCTTAAGAAAAGACGGTAAGTGTCCATATCCTTTAACCCAGCCCTGGGACTGTGTAAACGTGTTTCACAGATTTCACACCCAGAGCCAGACTGCCACTTCACAAGTAGATATGCCGGTATTGTACTTGAAGCACCATATGATGTTTGCATGAACAACACTTGACTCCAGTATTTATCACAGTGGAATCCTTGTTGACAGTCTAGTTTGTTTATACAGTGCCTATAGGAAGTATTCACCCCCGTAGACGTTTTCACAGTTTGTTGTGTTACAACCTCAAATCTTGATGCATTTAAATGGGATTTTTTTCCTTTGATTTACACAACCTACTCAACACTTTCAATGTGTGAAATGGGTGGGTGAAAAAACAAATCAATTAAATAAAAACCTGAAAAGTCTTCATTCGATAAGTATTCACCCCCTTTGCTATGACACTCCTAAATAAGCTCAGGTGCAACCATTTGCCTTCAGAATTCACACAATAAGTTAAATGGAGTTCATCTGTGTGCAATAAAAGTGGCTCACTTGATTTCGGATTAAATAGACCTGTATTGGAATTTGCAAAAAGGCCTAAAAGCAAAGCGTTATGTCTGGCGCAAACCCAACACAGCACATCACCCAGGTAACACCATCCCTACTGTGAAGCATGGTGGTGGCAGCATCATGCTATGGGGATGCTTTTCATTGGCAGGGACTAGGAAGCTTGTCATGGTAGAGGGCAAAATGGATGGAGCTAAATACAGGCAAATCTTTGAGGAAAACCTGCTTCAGTCTGCAAAAGACCTAGACTGAGATTCACCTTTCAGCAGGACAATGACCCCAAGCCCACAGCCAAAGCGACACTGGAGTTGCTTAAAAACAAGAAAGTGAATGTCCTAGAGTGGCCCAGTCAAAGCCCGGACTTGAATCCGATTGAGAATCTGTGGTAAGACTTGAAGATTGCTGTCCACCAACGATCCCCATCCAACTTGACAGAGCTTGAACAATTTTGCCAAGAAGAATGGGCAAATATTGCACGAGCCAGATGTGCAGACCTGGTAGAGACTTACCGCAAAAGACTCACAGCTGTAATTGCTGCCAAAGGTGGTTCTACCAAGTATTGACTCAAGGGGGTGAATACTTATCTAATCAAGACATTTCAGTTTTTTTATTTTTCATTAACTTTCACAATATAAATTATCTTGCCTCTTCAAAGTGTTGAGTAGGTTGTGTAAATCAAAGGGAAAAAATATCCCATTTAAATATCCCATTTAAATGATTTCGGGTTGTAACACAATAAACTGTGAAAACGTCCAAGGGGGGCAGCAGTGTGGAGTAGTGGTTAGGGCTGTGGACTCTTGACCAGAGGGTCGTGGGTTGAATCCCAGGTGGGAGACACTGCTGCTGTACCCTTGAGCAAGGTACTTTACCTAGATTGCTCCAGTAAAAACCCAACTGTATAAATGGGCAATTCTATGTAAAAAAAAAAAAAATAATAATAATGTGTAAAAAATAATGTAATTGTATGTAAAAAAAAAAAAAAAAAAAATAATATCTTGTAACAATTGTAAGTTGCCCTGGATAAGGGCATCTGCTAAGAAATAAATAATAATAATAAAAATAATAATACTTACTATAGGCACTGTATGCCCCAAGGGTAGTTACAATGTTACTCTTGGTCCACTAAGTGTGCTCCATTTCAACATTTCACAAAATACTGTAATAAAGCAATTGCCATTTACAGTAACATATTTATTTTTTAGTAGACTTTTTTTTTAAACTTCATGAAACCTGTCAAGTGTAACTTTACCTGTTTAGTTTGTAACTTGAGTTATCATGTTGATGTTTAATACCTAGTGTGGACATCTAGACTGGTCTGTACTTAATGCACTGTACAGCTTGTAAAGTATCGTAGTCAAATGGCTATTGCAGATGGCCATAAACAGTCAGAAGTCAGAGAATAAAATGCCAAAAGAGAGCTTTTATTTAAGCCTCAGGTGAAAATTGGCAGTATAAATCATTAATAATAAGCCTGTATTTAACACAGATATTATATACTGAGTACAAAGCTACTCGGTCACTCCAGCTTCACTGGAGTATCAAATCCTAGTGCCCCTAAAATGAGATACACAGATACTTATACCCTCCCTTATCACTAACCCCTCCCCAGAACTAATCCACAACACCTACAGTATAGTTTTATAAATGTTACAGTATCTGCACTTAACTGATTACCCTAACATTTTAATAAGTGTGAATTTCCCTTAATTTAAACAGTTTAAACCAGTTAAGCATACTCTAATTAAAACCCAACCAAAGGATATATTTCCCCTCACATTAACTATTAAGCGCTCTCACAGCTATAATAAAGCCCGATATCAATGCACGTGCTCCCCAAGATGGTGGTGCCCAGAGCTACACCAGCTTGCCAGAATGTTCGCATTTATTCAAAACACAAAATACATTTCAGGGTTATCAACTAGGGCTAGACTCCCCACGGCTTCACTTTGCTCTGCATATGATTGAAGTACAACCTTTTACAGTGTTTGCTCCAGGACTTAAAGACTGAGGGTCAATGTGGCCCCCTCTCAATTTTAGGGGGACATTTTCTTCAGTGAGGGGGTCAATATGTTTGATTCAGAACCAACCACCATTTCTTTTTGTTTGTTTTAAATATGCCAACAGAGTTTACTGATCTTTTGTTTCTGAAGAACAAAAAATAAAACTGTAAAGCTGTAGATACAACCAAGGTGTTTCTACAACACTCACTGTCACTTTTGGCGAAAATATTGGGAAATGTGTCACAGTGATGCTGGTGTATCCCTGAGTAGAGGATATTCATTGTACCAAATCACATTAGAACAGGGGTTTTCAATCTTTAAGCTGCGTACCCCTTTCCAAAACAATGTAGTCCATCAGGTACCCCCATCTGAGTCATAATAAAATGAAAAAAGTGCATCATGTTATTGTACAGATCTAAAACGCACAAGAGCAGTGATCACGCTAGGCCGCGCATTTGCGCCAATGCCCCCTGAAATAAAAAATGTCCCGCTGAATTTCTCTTAGCAGCCCGTGTGTCCCCCTTCCCAGACCAGACGCAATACCAGTATGCAGTATATTAATGCATTTTGTATTACCGTGACATGTCTGACGACAGGCTAATCTTTTTTGTTTGTTTACACTTGCATTTTCATAATTAAACTCCCGTGTTTTTATTCTCCAGTCCAGTAGAATGCGCTCATACACCCTCCCTGGTTACAGGCAGTTTCACAGTAAAGCCTGGACGACAACATCAGGCTTGTTAACAACATGGCCCAGCGCAAATACAACCTCATATCCCTGTTATACCCGACCATTAGTTCTGGAAGAATAAGCAATCAGCTTCGGCAGTGACTGTTGAAATGCAGGCTGTTATATTTGTGCTTAAAAAAAACTGTGAAATTCATCCGCTTTAAATTTATCTATTTACTAGACGAAATATCTGTCTGATATTTGGAGATATGGAGTGACCTAGCAAGTGAATGGGAGAAATGTGTACTTCTGCGTACTACAGTACAGTTTATAGACAAAGTGCAGTAGATTTGTGAAACAAAAACCGCGTCATTGATTAAAACAAAACAACAAAAAAAGTAGCCTACTGTAACGTTATAAAATGTGAATTTTGTCTTTCCTATGGCAAAAAAATACTAAAATTCAGTGCCAAAATAATTCAGTATGTGTTAAGCGCCAACTGTCTCTTGGCCATTTCGCCAGTAGACCTATAACGGCATGATAAATATATACACAGTGTATGTGATTTTATACAGCACTGTATATAATACATCTTGCATTGAGAAAACACCACTGGAATCGGAATAAAGACAATTATTACGGAATGCACGTGCAGTCACGGTTTTGGTAAGTAGCATTTTCAAAACCATTATGTGCAGTATTAAAATACAGCAAATCCACAAAACCAACGAAATACATATTGTATATTTGACATTTTATTTTTAGTGTTCTGTGTAACACGGGCCATTGTTTAACCTTGAAAAAAAATTAAATACAGAGTACCAGATATACAGATATACGTGTTTATCATATCAACAATATCGTGTGTTAAATAAAGCAAAAATAGTTTTGAAAACTGTCCAAAATACTTACTTGGAGCTAAGAATGAAAAACGTAAAGAAAAAAAATGCCATTTTTGATATGGAAATTGTCAAAATAAAGGGGCAGCTGGAAGGCAAGAATTTACCAGTCAGGACCATGGCATTTAAATACTACTATTAAACTATCTGTTGGTAATGTGGTTTCTTCTGCACCGGTTTTCAAACTGGGGTACGCGAGAAAAACCCTGAAATGGTGGACAACGCATTTTATTTATTTAGTACCACTTGCCAACATCTATTGCCAACTTTTGTCATGTAATCAACGTTTAACTGCTAACACCAGACTGATGTGCTGTGACAGAGCGTTCAGTGCACACATGACTAATTTACATATTTTAATTAATTAGTAATTACAATAAAATGATGTTTCCAACAGCTAGAAACCTGTTTTGAGGGACTATTTTTATCCAAAAGTAAATACAATATATTTCCGTTATAATACTGTAACTTTTTTATAATTGTATCCATCACACACTCTTGCAGGGTTTGCTTGACTTCCAGATTGAGGGTCAATGTGGCCCCCTCCCAAAATTTTATGGGGACATTTTCTTCAGTGAGGGGGTCAATGTGTTTTGATAATTCAGAGCCAACCACCATTTCTTGTTTATTAACATGCCAACATATCTACAAACCTATCCAAACAAACCAAAAATAAAACTGTAAAACCAAAGTCATGCTCATTTAGTATAGTCTGTTAGAAATTATATTAGTTATACTGACATTATATTGGTTAAATATAACTATATAAAAAAGTGACTTGTCACTTTTTTGCAGCTGTTGTGCAGAAGATCTTCCTTTCCTTTTTGTTTCGGAACTTCTCCAGGGCCTTCCCATACTCCAATCCCTTCCAGTGAGGTCCTTCAGCCCTCATGACAAGGAGGGTATTCAGTCTGTCACTTGCCAGTCTGTTTCTGAGGGCTGTCTTCAACACATTTTGAGCTCTAAAACCCCTCTCCACATCTGCTGTATGAATGGGTAACACCAATGCCATCGCAGCCAACTCCAATATATTGTGGAAAGTATCATTGTGATGCTGGTGTATCACAGAATACAGGATTTTCAAAGTACCTGTTGGCTAATGTTCATTTCTTACCAATTTCTTCAGTTTGAGCCATTCTCCTTTTGTTTCCAGCGCATTGATGTGTTCCTTTTGCTCCCCTTTATCCTCCCCATACTTCTGTATTAGCAGCTCAATCTTGTCATCTCCAAAGGTATCCAACTCACCTGCTGGATCCCCCCCTAAACCAAGCACTGAAAAGGCATCAACTAGATCTGTTGTAGATTTAGGGAATCTTCTGTAGCTGCACCAGGATGTTCTGAATGAAATTTGTTTTGACTGTGTTGGTACTCTGTTTGTGTTGGAGTGTCAGATGTTTACCCCTTTGTGTTGCATGGATTCCCCTGCTTCTCTGAGAAACTTGGGGTCCATCTTCCCTCAGTAAGCAGTCTAATTGACTTCTGGCTACTTCTAAAGCTGGATTCACAATGGCCAAATCCAAGTCTGTCTTTTGGAAAATCAGATTTAATTGTATCAGAATGGGAATGACATCCATGAGCATTGACGTCACAGCTAAAAACTCAAATGATGCAATATTTTTCAAAATGCCACTGTCTTTTGGGTCTGCAGCAGGAGGTTCCCAGCATCTAAACACTGCTTCTAAAGCTGCATAGAATCTCTATACTATAAAACTTTACCCAAATAACATTACCTGTATAAACACTGTTGTAAAATGTATATCAAAGTACAATAAATAAAAGCAAAAATATTACGTTTTCTTGTTTTAAACAATACAAGTTACCATGCAGTCAAACTCAGCAGTTAAAATGTATTTTAAAAAAAACAAAACAAAACACTGTAGCCTAAAAGAAAAACATTATTGATGCACATTACTCATCTAATTTACCGTCATGCACGTTTTTGTAGAATATATCAAAAGTAAGTGTTTAAAAACTAGGCTACTAAATATAGTAATGTTTAAACTACACGCAGCACACATTACTCCCATTCACTTGCTTTGTCACGCCATGTATCCAAACATCAGACAGACATATTTGGTTTAGCAAATACATACGCTGCAGCAGATTCATTTCACAGTAGAGTACTTTTCAAGAATGAAATATAATACATTTAAATCCTTAAAGTTAAATGTACTTACTGAGGCACCATCACTGCTGAAGTCAATCACCTTTCTTTTGTCAATATTCCTTTCTAGAAATACCTGCTTTATTTCTTGATAGATGGTTTCTGCATTCCCACTTCACATTCTTGATGAAAAGGGTCTGAGACAATACCCTGCACAAGACTTATATAGATGCAAAGCTTTTGGTGAACTGTCATGCCTGTACTTTAGTCAGCCAGCACTGTCACATAATTGCAACTGAATGTACCGGGGGTTCTAGAAGATGTTTCCTGAGTTCAGTGGTAGCAGGTCTTGTGGTCCACCAGGTGATTTCTCCTATTTGGTTTAATCCTCAGTGGTTCATAATAGCGCGGTGCCTCCACCTGGAAAGACTGTGCACACCTACCAGAATGCTCTCTAGGAACACATTTTTAAATACCCAGCAGTGCAATAGTAATAATAATCCAGAATGGAGTCAAGAACATGAAATAAACAAACTTTAAATGAAAATAAATGTATTTTAATAGAAATGGAAAATGCAGCCTGCAATACTCATATGCCTACCACTAGGTGGCTCCATAATGTGTACCCAACACAGTACAGTGAACTCACTTGAAGTTAAAAAAATTTTTTAAACGCTATATTCAATTTATAATTTGTTGATACACACTCGAATTGAACAAATACAATTGTATTTCAATGTATAACAGTAATATGTATTATATAGCAATTGAACCAAAAATAGTTTGCTAAATAAAAATGCAATCACTCACTCATTCACACAGTATCTAATACTATAACAGCAACAAAATTAAATCATTAATATAGTAGTACAATATTATAACAGTAACTACACAAAAACAGTGAAAAAGGAAACAACTACTTTACAGATTATTTTAATTTTTTTTTTTTTTTTTTTTTTTTTTTTTAATTACTGTGGATGGGGCTACCCATCCACGCTACTTCACAATACATTTTTATAAATACCAAAACAATAACAAAACCTGCTGTGCTTTGCAGTCATATATATAATATATATACAGTACTGTGCAAAAGTTTTAGGCAGGTGTGAAAAAATGCTGTAAAGTAAGAATGCTTTCAAAAATAGACATGTTAATAGATTATATTTATCAATTAACTAAATGCAAAGTGAGTGAATAGAAGAAAAATCTAAATCAAATCCATATTTGGTGTGACAACCCTTTGCCTTCAAAGCAGCATCAATTCTTCTAGGTACACTTGCACAAAGTCAGGGATTTTGTAGGCATATAGTCAGGTGTATGATTAAACAATTATACCAAACAGGTGCTAATGATCATCAATTCAATATTTAGGTTGAAACACAATCATTAACTGAAACAGAAACAGCTGTGTAGGAGGAATAAAACTGGGTGAGGAACAGCCAAACTCAGCTAACAAGGTGAGGTTGCTGAAGACAGTTTACTGTCAAAAGTCATACACCATGGCAAGACTGAGCACAGCAACAAGACACAAGGTAGTTATACTGCATCAGCAAGGTCTCTCCCAGGCAGAAATTTCAAGGCAGACAGGGTTTCCAGATGTGCTGTCCAAGCTCTTTTGAAGAAGCACAAAGAAACGGGCAACGTTGAGGACCGTGAGACGCAGTGGTCGCCAAGGAAACTTACTGCAGCAGATGAAAGACACATCATGCTTACTTCCTTCCAATCGGAAGATGTCCAGCAGTGCCATCAGCTCAGAACTGGCAGAAACCAGTGGGACCCTGGTACACCCATCTACTGTCCGGAGAAGTCTGGTCAGAAGTGGCCTTCATGGAAGACTTTGGCCAAAAGCCATAGCTCCGGCGTGGAAACAAGGCCAAGCGACTCAACTATGCACGAAAACACAGGAACTGGGGTGCAGAAAAATGGCAGCAGGTGCTCTGGACTGATGAGTCAAATTTGAAATATTTGGCTGTAGCAGAAGGCAGTTTGTTCGCCGAAGGGCTGGAGGCGATACGAATGAGTGTCTGCAGGCAACAGTGAAGCATGGTGGAGGTTCCTTGCAAGTTTGGGGCTGCATTTCTGCAAATGGAGTTGGGGATTTGGTCAGAATTAATGGTCTCCTCAATGCTGAGAAGTACAGGCAGATACTTATCCATCATGCAATACCATCAGGGAGGCATCTGATTGGCCCCAAATTTATTCTGCAGCATGACAATGACCCCAAACATACAGCGAAAGTCATTAAGAACTATCTTCAGCGTAAAGAAGAACAAGGAGTCCTGGAAGTGATGGTATGGCCCCCACAGAGCCCTGATCTCAACATCATCGAGTCTGTCTGGGATTACATGAAGAGAGAAGCAACTGAGGCTGCCTAAATCCACAGAAGAACTGTGGTTAGTTCTCCAAGATGTTTGGGCCAACCTACCTGCCGAAGTTCCTTCAAAAACTGTGTGCAAGTGTACCTAGAAGAATTGATGCTTGATGCTGTTTTGAAGGCAAAGGGTGGTCACACCAAATATGGATTTGATTTAGATTTTTCTTCTGTTCACTCACTTTGCATTTAGTTAATTGATAAATATAATCTATTAACATGTCTATTTTGAAAGCATTCTTACTTTACAGCATTTTTTCACACCTGCCTAAAACTTTTGCACAGTAATATATATATATATATATATATATATATATATATATATAAATAAAAAAATCATAATAGTAAACAAATACAAAATAACACAGGGCGGAGGGGAAACCCTGTTCTAAAAATAAATAAACAAAACACTGTACAGGGCTCCTCGGCCTGTTTTACCCCCGAATTGGGAGGGGACTACACTTGCAAAATAAGTGACTCGTATAGTAATCGACGGTTTAATTCTTTCATGGTGCAGTCCTAGTTTTTGTTAAGTGGAATGAAAAAATAGAGAAATAAAACAGTTAAGTAAATATTGTTTTTTGATGATTGTATAAACCTTTTTCACACTTTTGTTTATTCAATTTAAAAACTAATGTTTATGAAAACGTGTATGGCCACTTTGTTTATTGCGAAGACGCAACAATGGCAGGGATTATTTAAAAAAAATATATACACTATTTGAAATACACACAAGATTTAACTACTGTATTGCTTTCTTTGTTTTGTAGTTAATTCACAAGGTTAAAGTAAGGCCTTTCTTCTGGGATATTTTCCAACTTTAATACAGTATTACATTAATGGCTTTGATAACATTTTGCAAATGAACAAATATCTAAATCTTGAACGAATATCTGAACATGAGAATTCCATGTTCATTCCAGCACTATTATTATTGTGGATGAGGGTTGAAATCGGTATGACTGTTAAATAAATGTGTGGTAATAGCCAATGTGATTCCAGGATCCCATTATATTCTGCCAGGATATATTGTGATAATAAGCAGAGGGCGTCACTAACAGGCAAGCTTTTAATCAGGTTTGTATTCGTACCATTCAGTGATGACAACTTGTTAAGTCTTATTTTGTGACCGTTTCCTTACAGCTCCAGTGCTCGAGCTAACATCACGCTATCTGGAAAGAAGAAACAGAAGCTGAAAAAGCAGTTACGACACATGCAGCAGGAGAAAGCTGCAATGGATGGTAAGGAAATTCTGACAGTGTAAAACTTAGCCATAGTAGAGAGTTAGGGAGGCTGGGAGCGAAGCAGCTACCATGCGCACTGCAAGAGAGCATCTGAGAGCCAGGGTCATCTGTATGTGTGGTTGTAGAGCTTTTTAACTTTATCTCACTGACGGATGTCACAATCTGTAATGGCAGTTACTACAAGATAATTGATCTGGTTCCTTATCAAAAAATGATTAAAGGTAATGCAAATATGTTAAATAGGGTTTCTGATATTTAACCAATAGAACACCCCTCACAAACACCAGAGATGATGACGTTTGTGTGATACATAACATGTTTCAATAATTTGATGTCCATAAATGTTGCAGTTCAAGTACATTTGATATTCCTGTATGTTTGTGTGATGTAGAGCATCTTAAATCTGACTGCTTTTTTTTTTCTTCTGGGGCCCAGTTGAGGTAGCACCCAAAGTGAGGAAGCAGATCAGTTCTGTAAAGAAAGTGAATGTAGCCTCTACAAGAGAAGAAAAGAAGAGTAAGACACTGCAGGATGTAGAAATGGATGAAGACATGGACTGAATATATGAACTGATTAAGGGACATTGCCATCCACATTACTATCTCTCTCAAGAGACGGGGTCTCCATATCTATCCACCCAGAGAGTCTATGCCTTTATATACTTAATCAAAAAATGCATTATCTGAAAGAAGAAAATAATAAATTACGTTCATCTTACGTTCATGTTTTTTTTCTGTTAATTTCAATATGGAACATCCATTTCTAATTATTAACTCCTGATTCCTGCTCATGACTGGGTACAAAACAGAAAAATGTTGCATTTTGCAAACATATCTCCTAAATGTAAGTTTTATTTTTGTACCAAAAATTAAATGCAATGGCTCTTAAAATATACTGTGTTTCAGATTGTACATACCCCCTATTTGCTTTCCTTCCTAAAGAACCCAGGGCAATTATTATAGTACGAGTGTGGGTACAGCACATCATAATATTTTATAAGAATGGAAAAAAAATGTAATTACATTTTATCTGCGTATATCTTAAATGTCCTTGTTATTACAGTAGTCCAGCCTTGGCATTCTGCATTGTAACAACATAGGGCCTGTAACCGGGGTGTTCTGTTATCTCTGGGTATCTGCTGAGAGAATGAGAGAGACAGTGTTTGACGCTGAAACGCCACACAGACGTCCAGGTGTTTATTATTTACAAAGGTGCAGTTGCAGTAGTTTGTGGCCGCCACTAGGGGTAGCCGAGCAAGCCATTAACACAGTGTGGGAACAGAAAAAAAACACAGCTAAGAAAACGAAGGTGACCGTGTCAAGGTTGTGCGCTACCCCCACTATATAGGAGAGTCCCGCACCAGAAATGCTACACCAGCACACACTCTGTAAACTGGTTTGGTATCGTTAAGAGATCCCCTAAACTAACCCTAGCTCTGCACTGCTTAACCAGCCGTAGTTGCAACATTTGGCAGTTGGTAAACTTTGAACTATCAGTGTGAAATAGGCTTACTGGGTCAATTGCAACGAATTTGCAGAGTTAGTATGGAGCTGTGTACTAAGTTGCATACTAGCTAATACGGTACTATCTCAGGATCATCCCCAGCTGCGTACTAACTTAGTACCAATTGCAACGAAAAAAGAAGCAGAACAAAGTTGAGGACTAGCTGATCCCCAGCTTTAGTATGGTACTAAGGATGAAGCTTTGTTGGTGTGCTACTGTGGTAAAGTGGTTTGCAGTGCAAGTAGAACAATGACCAAACACAGTTCCACGGTGAAAGAAAGCTTTTATTAGTCCTTTAAATAATAAAATATTGCACTCACATTCCATGTGCTTTTTTTTTTTTTTTTTTTTTTGGACTAGACAACAAGAGTATATACAGCACTGCCAATCAGAGTCAACCAAATTGTAAAACAAATCAATTTGAAACATTAGGACAAAGAAACACAAAACCAAAATAAACTTGATTGCTATCGGGCCCTAAAAAGAAGTTTTACTCTAGCAGAGTATCTCTTCACTGTCACTGTCAAATACAAGACAGAGGAGGTCTCACCAAGTACAGGCTCAGTGACCACAGCCTGGCCATTGAAAAAGGCCGACACAGGCAGACTTGCCTACCCAGAGAGAACAGACTCTGTGGTAACTGTGAGACAGGAGGTTGTGACAGAGGTGCACTTTCTCCTACACTGTGATAAATAAGTCCAAACAAGGAGCATATTCTTTAAAAATATAACTACTCCTCTCCCACAATTCAACACATGACGGACCCAGAAAAACTGTCAGTCGTACTGGGAGAGGGACACACAGCCCCACTGGCTGCCCAGTATGTAGCCGCCTGTCTCAGCCTGCGGGACACACACTGAGCACTGCTGCGGAGGGAGGGGTTTTTTAGTATTTAGTGTTTCAATGTTTAATTCAGTGTCTTTGTCTTGTTCTATTTACTATTTGTATTTAAATATGTACATAAGGTTTATAAATGCTGTATTTTTATTATAATTATTAACTGTTATTGTACTTTGTAAATGCTTTGGCAATACTGCTGACGTTAGTCATGCCAATAAAGCACCTTTGAATTGAATTTGAATATAGAACAAAGGCTCCCACAGCATAGTGCTATGTGCGCAACCCGTAATTTAATATTAATAATATTTGTTTATTTAGCAGACACCTTTATCCAAGGCAACTTACAGAGACTAGGGTGTGTGAACTATGCATCATCTGCAGAGTCACTTACAATTACGTCTCACCCGAAAGACGGAGCACAAGGAGGTTAAGTCTTGCTTAGGGACACACAATGAGTCAGTGGCTGAGGTGGGATTTGACCCGGGGACCTCCTGGTTACAAGCCCTTTTCTTTAACCACTGGACTACACAGCCTCCTAATTTACATAGTGCTTCATTGACCCTCAACACCCCTACTACGTGACCATAATACCCCACGAACCTTAGTTTTTGGGTTATGTTATTGTTATGAAATAAACTTCGTTTTAGTACCTACATTTATCAACCTTATCATGTGATCGGGCTGTAGCATATAATGATGACGTCTATTACATGTTGCGCACGCAGCTGTGAGCTTCGCTGTGGGAGCCTTCGTTTTGCAGCTATATTGAAACCACGAGAAGGCTCGCGAGAAGGAGGGGGGTGGGGGTAAGCGGTTGCTATAGAAGCGATGTAAACAGTGACGTCACGTGACTAATCCCGTGTCCTCTTAAGGTGCACAGTGCAGAACAGCGGTGCAAAGTAGCAGATACAGGTATGTTAGCAAGAGAAAGCTGAATGGAAAGAATGCAAAGCACAGCCAGGGAAACAAAGGGATATAACGGTGTTTTATTCTCGTTGTAGTGTGAAATCCCTAGAGAAACGACGAACGTTTTAATATCCTACAAGCAGAGATGAATATACGAGCTATGTACAGTATCATGCGAAAACTACATCTCCAGAATAATATAAACATAAAATACTGCTGTATGAGGTGCCGTTCAGGAAATAATTAATTAGTTAATTTATAAACGGTATGGTTAATTTATTTTCCAGATGCTTATTTTACGAACAGTGGGCTTTATACTCAAAAGTGTCGGTACCAAAATTTCTTAATAAGGAACGCTTAAGGCACGTTTATAGAATTGCTATACTCAAAACACTCCTTCCCACATTCCGACTATTTAAGGAAAAAATACCGCAGTTTTTCACAATAGTATTACCGACGATTAACAAAATTCCGACAGTTTGGCTTGTTATCTTCTCATTAACTGGGCATATAGTGTTTTACAGATTTGAAGGATAAGAATATTAAACGCTATACAGATAATAATAATAATAATAATAATAATAATAATAATAATAATAATAATAATAATAATAATCTGATATTTTAATAATAGTGTTATTTTATTACAGATACACATTAATCAAACAACACAAATAGAGTATATCAATAATAGTATAGTATACATCATGCTTTAACTGCATACATATTTTTATTAAACATTATCCAATTTTTAAAAAAACATTTTGACATAAACAGACCTCACACAGAAAAATATTTTAGTTACCATAATTTCTCATTAGCGGCAGTAACGGTAACATACAGTCCCTCACTCTTTAATTAACTACCTATTTACAGTAAATTCTACTCATGCTCTCTATAAAAATACAATAAGATATATACACACTGCCCTACTATTGTGGGGCTGTCATAATAATTGCACATACAGCAATCTACCCATTAAAAACAATCAAAAAAACAAAACGATAGGAATTGTAGTTCAATCCCATTGCACAGCAGCATGGCTCCAGTACATAAAACAAGCTGCATACAGTTCCTCTTTGCAGCGTTGTTTAACTGTTGTGCATGGTTTAGGTAAGGTGACCAGACGTCCCGTTTTGGACGGGACAGTCCCACTTTTGGAACACTGGTCCCAGTGTCCCCCGAACCTTTCTTGGGATGCTGATTTCGTCCTGTTTTTTTTATTAAATATTTTATTATCACAATACAATGACACTTGATGTGACTAAAGAGAAGGTTGATTGACCAGCAGCATTAAAAAGCGGCTGTACAGCGTCGTGCAAATCTGGAGAATTACTGAACAGTCCACGTTTATATTTGCAACCAATCACAGAGAATTGTGGGCGGGTTTATCCATGTTGCTAAAACGAACTGGCGTCCATCCTCGTCTGAATCATCACTCTCGCAGCCCGAAGAGGTTAAACTACTGTAGTCTAACAGTGACAGCCCTTACAGGTACCATTTGTATTGTGTTGGAACTATTTGTATATCTGCGTGCAAACGGCTTTGCTTTGTGTGTAGTTATAAACAATACATTTTTTATGAATGGGTGGTGCCAAATTAGCTTGGTCATTTATTTATATCAAATGTTTGGCTGTATAGGTATTTGCATCTTTGTATGTAATGGACATCCTGGTTCATTGTCATCCCTTGCTAATGGGAACACTGTCTTTGAGTGTTTTATGACAGGGGTAACCTCCAAGTTTTACCTTCCCTTTCTGTTCAAACAGCTTGGGTTACAGTCACAGACACAGTGTTAAAGAAGAAATTGAGTTATAAATCTGTCAACAACGTATTCAGAAGCATGGAAGGATTGCATTTAAAAGGAGAGTGAAGGCTGCTACACACCAGATGCGATGCGGCAAGCGAAACTGCAACTATGTGACAAAATCAATAGAACCTATACTTTTGATAAGCATTTTTCACACCACAGGCGACACGAAATAAATAGGATTGAATCCTGTTTTTTGCAATTTGACGCACGTCAACTAGAGCATTGAACAATCAGAGAACAGCTTCAATGCATGTGGTCCAGCAGAGGAAACAATAATACTTGCGGTTGAAAAAATACCCAGAGCTTTATGACAAAGGCCATCACAATTATAAAGATACAGATTGGAAAGACAATATGTGGGATTCAATTTCGAAGAAACTGAATAAGCCTGGTATGTATGATGTATTGCCATATGTGTTGAAATACCGTCAGAGAAGACACTCATAATTACTACATCATGTTGACGAATATGTACCAATCTTGATCATAGTTTTGTCAATAGCAATTTTTAACAGTTGTATAGATCTGTCAGTTTTCAAACCTGTCGCATTGCCTCAGTGTCGCTTCTGGTGTATATGGTCATGTCGCTGCGAAAGTATCTCGTCACCAATTAAAAAATTGCATTGCGTCTGGTGTGTGGAGACCATAAAGGTTGTATTTGTAGAAGAGCAGAGTGCAGAAATAAAAATGTGGGGATGGGTAGAAGATGGGATCAGAAAACAAAGACAAACCTGCAGTTTTACGGGACGTCTACCAGTATAAAAGTTTACCACAGTAAAAGTAAAGTGTAGTAAAACATAGCGTAGGTAAGCATGGAAAAGCTCAGAGATGTATGGTAAAGCATATTAAAAAAAAAACATGGCTAACCATGGTACACTATGGAGAATTCATAGTATAACCATGGGAAAAGCATGGAACACCGCAATTACCAAGCAAATTTACCATGGTAAACTTAATAACTCATTAGATACATCTGTTAGTTTGTAGGGCTATGCACTTCGCACTCTGACTTAGGGGGTTGAATCAATAGAAAAATACACCACTGCTACATGATCTGTGTTATGGCGCTATTCAGTCATTAGCAAAAGTGTCAAAAAAAATAGAAGCCCTTACTTTAAAACATACATACACTGCACACTTGAATAACTACATTATTATATGCTACAGTAAATACCTGTGGCAAAGTGCCCATCCCTTGGTATTTATTTATGTACGTTTTCATTTGTTATTATTATTATTATTGTATTTGTATGTGGGCGGACGAAGCCTTCTGTCCTAATTATTACTATTGGGTTTTGTCACAGCCATGTGGAGTAGAGGTTAGGGCTCTGGACTCTTGACCGCAGGGTCATGGGTTCAATCCCAGGTGGTGTACACTGCTGCTGTACCCTTGAGCAAGGTACTTTACCTAGATTGCTCCAGTAAAAACCCAACTTTATAAATGGGTAATTATATGTAAAAAAATTAAGTATGATATAATTGTAACAATTGTAAGTCGCCCTGGATAAGGACATCTGCTAAGAAATTAATACTAATAATAATTATTTACTGTTTGAGACCGGCGAAAAAGCAGGTCTTATGATGTGAGAAAGTGACTGGAGCCTTAATAAGGTCATATATTAATAGGTAATTATTGTTTGTTTGTTTGTTTGGCCAATGTGCCCTTTTGTTTTGTGGAAGTGTTTTAGTTTTGTTTAAACTCTTTCTTTATTATTGTAAATAAACATTGAGCGCAGCCACAGCACCTCAGTTTCAGCTCATACTTTGTTTTTGATTACTGCTTCCTGAACCTGAGGTCACCACCAACACGCCACACAAAGCTATCTGTGACACAATAACAAATGAAAACATACATACATAAATACCAAGGGGTGGGCACTTTGCCACAATACTGTAGTTGATTTTTGTGTTTTTGATTTAGAGGGACTGCAGCAGGATAATGCAAAAAGATATGAAGAAGGACACAAGACAAACTGACTGCACCAGAAAAAAAGGATTTGGATCAGAATCTGTAAGGAATATTAAAACAAAACTTAGCATTGGGGGTCACCATGCTTATTTTTGCTGTGCTATGGGGCTTCAATAATTATTATATTCCAATGGGAGATTTTGATCTTTCAAACAATAACTTTTTTTGAGCATACTGAAAGTATTTAGAATAAAAATGTAAAAAATATAATAAAATGTGGGAGGGGGGATGACACACATACAAAACAGTGCATGCCAATTAGACTTTTCATGATAATGAAAATAATAAAATAAAAATGGGGGTGGTGGGGGCAATGTCCATTCAGTTCAGTGATCTGAGTTTTCATTTTTCCACCTTGTATGTATGAACAAGTACAAAAAGAATATGACTGTACAATATGTGGATTTGAGTTTGAACATCATTACATTACATTAGTTCAGTGTAGTGACTATTGTATCGTTTTAGTTTGAGGTGTACACTTTTTTACATACCGGTTGTAGAACTACATATTTATATCAGTAATGTCTAAGATGTTCTTAATGCTTTGTTGTTTTCCATATAATAACGAAAACCTGACCAATTAAAAAATGTGACATTTTGAAATCTAACATGATGTCCTGTACTACTATTTTGCAATCACTTTGTAATTTCTTTGGTTACTCATGTTAAATAATAGATCAGAATTATGTTCATATCTTTTTTTTTTTTTTTTTTTTTTTTTTTTTTAAATTGTCTCAGTCCTAAATTTCTAGGTGATGCAAAACTTTTGGCAGTAGCTGTACAGTATCAATCAAATTAAAATCAGTAGTATAATCAAGTGACTAATCTAGCATACTTTCTTTTTACATTGGCCTATAGGCTACTGGTAACACAAAACAAATCATGCTGCTGCATTGCACATACTGTACAATGCTAAAAAAAAAAAGAAGCAAAAAAAACAAACATGATGTTAAATTGAAACTAAACGATTTTAGCGCATTTTCTTTTACCGTAGCCTTAGTACACAAAACAGATACCGGTGCCACATTAACACGTTATGATACTATACAGTACCTTACATATACTGCATACACTTTACAGAAATACATACATTTTTAATTTACATAGAAAACTGCAGTGTACAGGTAGCTATAAGTAACACATAGCCTACCTTCTGCTTTTGTTTTCTTTTGGCATGAATCAAACTTTCTTTTCTTTGCAAAAAGCAATTTATGACTTCAGATTCAGTATATTGTAGTCCACATGTTGCATTTCAAATCAGTGTCCAGCAGTATTCAAAGCTTCTTGCCTTTTCCAACTGATCGATCTCAGTTTGTTTAAACTCTGTAATGTGTTTATATGCCATCTTTTAATATTTTTTTTTCAATGGGTCTCTTTGAATAATGCAATTCCTAGCATCACACTAAAGTGATTGTAATCGGGGGTCTACTTTAATCACTGCCATTCTCATATCCACTTTGACATCTGACACATTATTTCCCTTGTCTGGCACTTCTTTCCCTGTTCTGCATACCAGATATATGTACTGCATGAAACAAATGCGAAAGAATATCTAGCTGGATGTATCTTTTAAATCATTGACAATTTGACTGCAATACTGTCTGCAGCAAATGCACATCTTGACCTTTAACTTGCAAGTATTTCCTGCCCAACTCACGTGATAACTCGGAAAACCACCAACTCGAGTTGTCCATCAACTCAAGTTCTGGGAGAATTCAGACCAATTCGGGCGCTCTTGAGTCGACTCAAGTTGGCTGTCCATGGAACAAGTATAAGTGATGTAATTTCCTCCCAGCCTGAATTCAGATTTTAGAATTCATTGCCAGCCCGAGGAGTGAAATCAGACCAGATAATTCGGGCTCCTGCCCGAATTGGGAGCCAACTCAAGTAATTTAAAAACATGGAAATGGAGGTGGGGAGGAGGGCAACTCGAGCACGTACCCGGGTTATGTGGTTCATAGAAATGTGGTATTACTGGCACGATAAAGGAGACGGTAAGTTTTATGCATATGGACCGCCCTCTCGTTTCCTTATTTAAAGTGGACATTTTGCTTTGTTACCAGCATTTCTACATTTCTTGTTATTTATTAAAAACTTAGGTCTCAAAAACATTTTCTTACCTGTAATTAGCATAAATAATTTTTTTATAGTTTAGTTTTGGAATCGGGTGAAGTGCATTTATACTGCCACCACATGGTACTCTGTGTGAACGTTACGTAGCAAAGGGAGTTATGTTTCATGTGGGATCCTAATCCCTGTTGCACACGGAATCAATCTACAGTGTATTTACAGTTTTAATGGACTTGAGTCAAATTGACAATCAAAAACTAAACATTAATGAAGCATACATTAAATTGCTACATCCTGATACAACAGCATAATAATAAGAACAGTAACACAATACGTAGCAATTCTTCATAAAACATTAAGAATACTTTAGTCCACATATTTAATGCTATTTCTGTTCTGTTTTAAGGAGCAGCTTTTAAGAGAACACTTTAGACACTACACGTATTTTACAGGTAAGTTATTGAATACACAGAATGCTCTTAACAAAAACAGCTTTTATATGTACTTCAGTATTAAATAGACAATTGAGAAACTGGCAAGGTACGGTCACAGCGAGGACATTAAACAAAGCAGACAGTGTTGACATAGCAATGTCTTTTTTCTAAAATGCAGTTAGCATAATTTTATTTTACACCCACTTTCTCCTCAATTCATCTCTGAACTCCCGTAGCGACTGATGAATCTAAGCAGAATATGAACAGAACAGAACACGTTTCACTTAGTAGGGGTCGCTGCAGTGAAGTGTGTGACATGCATTGCATTAACAAAACAACTGACTTTCTTACATAGCTGTGCAGGTGCAGTCTGACAAGTCAAGTGGCCTATGAAATTCTCAGATGCAGGAGACTTCAAATCTATTGTTTCTGTTTTACCACTGGCCAAGAGGAATTTAGTAGATCAGTTGTTCATGAAACCATTCTTTGGATTGAGTTACATTTAAAAAGGTTTGAACTCGTCACTGGCCTCTCGAACGCATGCTAACGGCAACTAACCCATTTGTTGGAAGAATTAAGCCCTCACACATTCCGACAACACCTTTATATCAGTCATGGGTACGAAAAACAAATTCAGAGGTCAGATATGCAAGATAACATGTACTTAATCCAAATACATAAATAGTCAACACAATGCTGAGCAGTGTTACAACACAAGAGTTTCCGAATGCAGACAGATATCATGATGCACAGCAATGAAATGATGGCCAAAACAAAATAGACAATAATCCAACAAGACAAAACAAACAAGTATCGTGCTGAACACCCAATCTCGATCAGCAAAAGCTGCTGGTTTTTATATTGTGGTCGAAGGGATTAACTAGCAATCAATTGCCTAGTTTATCCCTCGACCACATTCTGCACAGGCTTTCTCATATGCGTGGGCGACACCCAATTTGTCAATAATCACTACGCTGCCGACCACGCATTGGGTGGGGCATTTTAACTCCATCCATGAAACAATAAAACAACGTTTAAACACAAAACAGTATATTTAAATAATAACAATACAACACAAACACAAAATACGCACAGGGGCGAGGTGTACCCCGTCACAGTGCCTCTGTTGAGATTGCTTTGAAATCAAAAGCAGTGGGGTTGCTTAAAGGCAGATGTTAACTTACAGTTTGTGTTGAGACGTTTCAACAAAATTGTGGATGGAAATGGCAGCAAAACCAATTAAAAAGATACGACTCAACAGCCAGAAGTTCAAAGAATAATATACAAAGAAGTATACATATATTAAACAAAGTAAGATTTCGGAAAATAACACCTATTGTGAAAACCTGTACTGTAGATGTGATTTTAGCATGAGACATGGCAGAATAAATTGCATTGGTGACCATATAGAAACCCTTAAACACAAAAGAACAGCTAAAGAGAGTAGGTCCTCCAAGCTGTAGATGGCAGCAATGATACAGAGACTCAGTTGTACCCAGTAATAATACGCTACTTAAGTAAAAAATTTGGAAAAGTGCTAACACAGCTGTTTGCTTTGCATCATGTGATGAGATATCAACGACAGGAGACAATATCATTAAGACATTGTATTACAATCTTTTGGAATACCGTGGAAAAATTGCATGTACATATAGGTGTAGCTGCCTTTATGAAGATGGAGAACAAATCCACATTGCAGCACAGTCAGCTGCAAGTAAATTGCCAGAATCGATGAACTTCTTATAGATATATATTACTACATAGACAAAAGCGGCAAGATGCACAAGCAGTTGAAACACGGGAGATTCTGAAACACGTGAACACCAGGTAGATGTTCTGGAGTACTGCTCCAAAAAATTACATTTTTAAATGACTGTGATTGTAGTCAAGTATTGTAGATGTAGGCTACAATTTATCAAACCATATTGATTAACCTCTTAAAAAAACAGCAGCACAAATACTATTTGTGATTGAATTTTTTCAGATATTTTTTCAGGGCTGAATAACCTCTTCTTGTTTTTAAATGTTCTTATGTTCTAAATAGAAAGCTATTATCTGACTACTTGATATAACAAGCAATGTGTGAATAGCATTTAGAGATTCTCTTAACATTTGTAAATTAATGCACTTTGTATTCATAAGATTACAATATTAGTACATTTTCTTGTGTAAACAGCTTTTCTCTTTGTTTTTTCTCTCAAGACACTGCAGGCCCTGATAAGGAAACGCTGGCCAGGAAAGGTTTTTCTCTCTACTCTTTCTCCTCCGAGGATGAGGCCATATCAGAAGAAGAGGAAGAAGACATTGGAGAAGAGGAGTTTGAAGATGAGTTGATTGCACCATGTCACAGGAGAGGGAGTGAAGGTGGGGGAGTATTGAGACCCTTCTTCACACAGGGAGTGGTGAGGGTATGGAATGGATTACCTTGTCATGTTGCTGAGGCAGAATCACTTGGATCCTTTAGGACCAAACTTGACAAAGTTCTGAGATCAATCAACTACTAGGAACCAGACAAACTTAGATGGGCCGAATGGCTTTCTCTCATTTGTAAATGTTCTTATGTTTATGTTTCTTATTGGATAAATTAGATTATTTTTTTTGTGAACAATTATTAATAAATTAGGTATTTAATAGTTAAGCATACCGGGAATCCATGAAGGAGCAGATGTGCTTGCTTACAAAAAAAGCGACCAACCCCAGTGCGCAAACCAGCGGGAAACTGGCACCCCAGGCTCCAGCAACCTCAGGGACCGGCACAGTCGGCTGCGCCTGCTGCTAGAGGTTGTATTCAGAACCGGCCCGCGGCTGTTCATCACGGAGGCTATAATAAGTTCCGCTTGCCCGACGCAGAGGCAAAAGCCTCAGGCTAAGCCACAAGGTGAGCAGCAGCCCTAGGGGTTTGCTGCCACAGGTCCAGGGCCCCCTTCTCAGGGAGCCATCTGGAGTGTTGGCGTCGGTGTACCACGGACATCTGGGTGCTCACTACCATTCAAACTGGCTATTCTCTGCACTTCAAGCACATTCCCCCCTCCCTTTCAAGGCGTGACTCCAACATCAGTCACAGACCTGCAATACTCAGCAGGTAGCAGCTCTGCTGCAAAAGCAAGCTATTCGTATGATCACCCCATCCAGTTGGAGGAAGGGTTCTACTCCAAGTACCTCGTAGTGCCCAAGTGAGCCTCAGACCAATCCTCGTCCGCAGACAGATCAACCTGTATCTGAGCCGAAGGAGGTTAAAAAAAACTCTCCATGCTTTCATAGTACATGGCAGCTATCATGGCCCCATTAATACTTAGGGCTTCAGAGTACTCAATTATTTGGACGACTGGCTGTGATGGATGCGAGTGGTGTGTGAATAAATAACAATCCTGAAACAGTATTTCTCCCAAAAAAACGACTGTGTTTATTAAAATAAACCTCCCCTTTACCTGCGAGGGTATTGGGGGGAACACAGCTGGCTGACAAACAAAAATACAAAAACAAACAGAAAGTGTCCACAATGAAATCCCGAGTGTCCTGTGCATGAAAGTGCTCTGTAATCCACACGGGGTGTGCTGATGTTGGTGAAGGGAAGGTAGTGCTCTGTGGTCTGGAACTGGCTCCGTGGCTGCAGTCCTGCGCTCCTACTCCGCCTCTGAAAACACACAACAAACAACAAGTAATCCAAAAAACACAACGCTCCGGCTGGTGGCTCAGTTTCTCAGCGCAAGAGGAGGAACTGACGTAGCTGCTTCCCCTTTGTACCCAGCAAACTCCTCCCTGCAGTCAACGCGTCGCCATGGTTTCTCCAATAGAGGGCTACCCCACAGCTGACTGCAATGGAATCGTCCTGAGTACTTGCAGCTACGCGCCCCTCCTAATATGGTCACCGTCCGGTTTCCACCTACCACCACGGTGGCAGATCTAGGAGGCAGTTTACCTTCCCCCTTACACAGCGCCCTTTCTAATCGGGAGGGAGATTTACAGCATCGGTCCTTTCTCTCTGTATCACACTGGCTTATTTGTGCCCAACGCCCACACCGAACTTGTCACCGGCCACCTTCAACAGTTGGACTTTATGTTGAATCAGGCGGCCAGCTCACGCCTCCTCAGACAGCCTCCAATCTAGGAGTGTGCTTGGACTCCGCTGTCCACTGTCCACTGTCGGACGGCCGAGTGCAGAGAATAGCCACCTGTTTAGAGCGATTTCAGCTCATCAGAGCACATGGTAGTGAAGTTCCAAAAACGTCTGCTGGTTGCAAGAGAAACATTCCAGCAGAGGATAAGTACGACAGGTGCATCCACTGCCTGGGAAGGGAGCATGCAGAGGGAGCAATTAAAGACCGCAGCTCTTGCTCATTTTGCTGAGAGGACACTGGAAAGCACGCTGCTCCTAGTAGCCCCTTATTGGCCTGGGAGGGTCTGGTTTTAAACCCTGATGCAGCTCCTGAGCAGCCAGCCATGGAGTGCCCAAGTGCCGTGACCTGCTCAGTCAGGCACAGCATTCCGACCCATCGAGCCTGTAGCACTGGGCCTGGCCGCTGAAAGGCTGCATTTGAGCCTTCTGGGTCTGTCCAATAAGGTTATTGACACCTTACATTATGCCAGAGCAGCGTCCACACGTTCCCAGTATGGATGCAAGTAGAGCATATTTCAGACAAGGTCCCATGGCAATTGATGAGGGGAAATCCCCTCTACATTTAAAGGTCTATCTGGCAGCCATTTGGCTTGCCATGTCAAAATTGACTTGGTCTCCCCAGGAGCCCAGATTCATGGCGGGGCAATTTTTGAAATGGGTTCCGTGGCTTCAGCCGTCTATGAAGGACATTGTTCCTCTCTGGAGTTAGACGTGGTGCTCAATTGGAGGCATCCTTTCACCTCCTTTCCAGTCTGACAGGGAACTGCAGCTCCATACACTCTGCCCAGTGCGGACCCTGGAGTATTATGTTGACAGGACGAAAAGTTGGAGGCAGTCTAAACAATGTTTTTGTCTGCTCTGGGTCGAAGTCCCGTGGTCAAGCTCTGTCTAAGCAGAGGCTGTCCAAATGGATAGCAGACACAGTCAGGACTGCCTATGAGCTGGCCAACTTGCCCCCTTCAGAAAGCTCACTGCCCATTCCACCAGGGGCTTGGCAATTTCATGGGCTTTATTCCAGGGTGCAACTGTCAATGACATTTGCAATGTAGTGGTGTGGGCCACTCCCCATACCTTTACTAGGTTCTACAGACTTAGGTTGTGGAAACCTCAAAACCCTGGTTAAGGACTCTTTCAACACAGGCATAGAGTTGAGTTTCTCCTTCAATTTTTTAGCCCTAGCTTAGTCTTGTTGCATTCCGGTTGTGTATCAATCTTGGCCTTGCGACAGCTTGGGTATACTGACCCATTCGGTAATGGTTACATTTTGTACTTGAAAGGGAACGTCAGGTTATTATCATAACCCTGGTTCCCTGAAATAGAAATGTAACCATTAACCTTCAAGGTCACTGCGTCCATGATTGCAGCAGGCTTGAAGGAAAAATTATACTGAGATCTGTGCGTGCAATCCTTTATACCCTCGGAGACAAGCATGACTGAATCACAGAGGTTCAGCTGAGCAGCTTTGTTATGTCTTATTCAGATTTTGGGTCTTAAACATGTTAATACCCATTCGGTAATGGTTACATTTCTATTTCAGGGACCAGGGTTATGATAATAACCTAATGTTTTGTTTACATTCTTATATCCCATATCCCATATCTTATCTCCCATTCTTATAGTTTGGTGTGGTTATACTGTAAAAACAATGTATACTGAATGTGTTGGTGACCATGACATTAACACTAGAACCGCCACGGTTATACTTTCACCTAAAACCGCCACTGGCAGTCATTATGATGGTTACATTTTAAACAGAATCAATATTAAAATTTAAGACAAACTGTCGGATACAACTCAAAATTGTTGTTCAAGCACATCATATCAAACATCTGCACAGCCGAAATGCTGTATTTAAATGAACAATTAAACATAAAAGGGTTTATTTTCTAACTTACCACACATAAATGACTACTTCAAAAAATTAAAAACTAATAAAATAAACATTTCAAAAGAAACTAGTGTATAAACAGGTGTAAACAGGTATATGTACATACAAAACTGTAAAAACAAAATTATTTTTTAATTTAAAATGAAAGTAACATATGTTGTCTCTTGCATGTGTCACTCAGTGCAGCACTGAATCTTGTATATAAAAATAGAATATTGTAGGTTATATTCAAAATAAAAACATGTATTGTAAAAGGCAGTCAAAATGACTGCTTTGGCGGTTCTAGGTGGGCGGGATTATAACTTCCTTATTTTCGTGATCCTGCCTTTCAAACACCGTCAAGAGTATTTAATACATGTATTTAGGAAAAATCATAAAAGGACAACTGCATAACTTTCAGACACGCAGAGTAATTTCAATTTGAAAGCCTCAAACTGTCAAAATGACTGCTGTGGTGGTTCTAGTGTTAACCTATATGACGGCCACATCGAGGTCATGTGACTCTCTGCTGCATTGATTTAACTTCTTGCTATATTAATGATCTTTGTCACATTTCAGTTTACTTCACTCCACTTACATTATGCTTAGGGCTTCTGATTTTCGGTTTTAACCGATAAAACCCGATAAAATACCCCCAATACAAAATAAATGAAATCGGTGGATAGCCTATTTCTATTAAAAAATAAAACCTACTGCAAAAATAATAATACATACATTTCCCAGTGCTGCTGGGCAACATCCCGCCTTCCTGACTTGTAGCTATCATTGATTTAAACTCGCCCCAGCTACTGAGTGACAGCACATTCCTACATTTCTATTGGATTTAAAACGAGATTACAACCAGGATGGAAGCTTGTTAGCAGGATTTAAAGTTGTATTATAGTTAAGATGTGGAGGATTTAAAACACAATTGTGGAGAAATGTACAAAAATGCCTTCACACAAAAACCCCAGAAGAATGTGCCCGTGACCATAGGGATTTCGTTCTGGAAGACAGCAAGGGAAAGAAGGTACAACTTAAGTACTGTCGAGTTACTACTATACATATTTTGAAAGAAAAAAAAAACGCTCAAGCATTTTGGAAAGTAAGCAAAAACACTAATTTCATACAGTATATCAAAAACAAAAGCCCTGAAAAAAAACGATTTACATAAAACTCGAAAATAGTTAAAAATAAGCACCGAAAAATACAATTAATAAAACCCAAAACAGAAGTCCTAATTATGCTCATGGAAAATAAAAAATAAATAACAACCTAGCAATCAAAGTGATATAACTACTTAGAAATGAAAACATCACAAAACGCAACCAGAACTAACATTCTTTTGGTTTTTATTTCTGGTTTAAAAGAACAATCTGCTGAATCAGTAAAGTAAGTAAATAACACCCTCCAGTGTATCACTGCTATCCTGTGTCTCACAGACTGGCACAGTGCCCTGTCATCGCTGCCCAGAACTACACAGGTGGTGTTTGATTTCCAGTCAGGAAAGGCAGTCCCTCGACTAAAAGAACCCCGGAATCTTTATGGGGTGACAGGATGGGGACCTCGAAACATGCCACGCTGGCCCCAGGAGTGCGAGGTCATCCCAGATAAAATCCATCACATTGGTGAGTTTACTTTATTAGGAAAACGTAAGAGTGTTGGCCTTCTGGTTGCTTCTAGAAGTCGGCTGAACTCAGGAGGGGCGAGGGCCTTTAGTAGTTCTGCTCCCTGCCTTTGGAACTCTATCCCAAATCATATCAGGAATGCTGGCACAGTTGAAACTTTTGAATCCATTTTAAATGTTTGAGTTACTTTGTTTTTGAGCTGGATTGCTTGGTAGTTTAATTTTTTGGGTATATTGTAAAGCCCCCTGAAATGCATGAAGATCGAAGTATCTCCTGATATTAAGCATGTTAATATTAAAAGTTGCAGTACAAACCATTCATAATGAGTTGAAAAAATTATGAAAAGTAAGATAATAGTAAAAAAAAAAAAAAAAAAACCTTTGAAAATATAATACTTTTTAAATGAAATAACATAGTATACATGTTACAGTAAAAGTCAGAATCTGGTAAATCTTTTAAGTTTTACCGGTAACTGTCAAATAAGGTTGTAAATGTCTGGAATTATGAAGAAATACATTGCTTTTCGAAAGCTTATTGGTAAAGGCACTTGGTTATTCTTGACATTTACCGGTAAATGTCCGAAGTAAAGCGTCATCATGTTTATTTCGGACATTTAATGCTTTACTTGATAAATGTTGACATTTACCAGTAAATCTTGAGATTTGCCAACATTCAGACTTTTACCGTAACATATATAATATATACACTAAATATTATCTAACTCTTAGAGTGGGCACCATCCAGCCCGGAGCCCATATATTCACCCTGCAATCTGAAGAAAGTGCCCCTGCAAGAGACAGAGCCAAGGGAGGCCACTCTGGTGTACATGGCAGATGGAGGTAAGGACCTTTTTAAATATACCTGTCCCTTTTTCTTTATGCTCTTTAATCATTCCACAGTAAATGTACCTGTGGAAAGGAGGTGGGTAATTCACTGACACACATGGGAGTCAGCCAGCGTCTCTGTGTGTTTTCCAATCACGGCCACCCGAATGCATAACCAAGCGCAGTACTTATAGGCCGAGCAATCCCCCAAGGCCCGCCTCTCAGCCACTCAGAGAGAGGGAAAGCCAACACACCTTCTATCCCACCTCTCCGTGTCACTGTCATGACTGACAGGCGGCTCTTACGAGGCCGCTGTCCCCTTCCTGCAGTACCACGCATGCGCCAGATAGTCAGCCCAGATCTCCCCCCGTTACAGTACCATAGAATTAATTTAATATATCTCAGGAAAAAAACAAAAAAACATCTAGTTGATCAGAATCCAGTTTATACTACTAAACTAGAAAAGGTCATCTGGGAAAAACACATTTTAGGCAAAATTGGAAGGAAATTTAAAATACTTGGTTATACAGGTATAATAAAAAGTGCAGTATAAATCAAGGGAGATTATAACCACAGCTCCAAGAGTTCAGTGAAGAGAAACTAGATTAATCTTGGGTCTAAAATGTATGTCATATAAAGTCAGTTTGAGGCAACTGAATTTATTTAGCAGCGGAAATAGAAGGATTAAGGGAGATGAAAATCCTAAAGTGATGAACAAAGTCAACCCCAGTGACCATTTCACACAGTGAGTAGTGGGTTTACAGAATGGATTTCCAAGCCATGTTTCTGCTGATTTCATTGGTATCCTTCAAGAATCTGGACACTGTTCTGGGATCAACTTTTCCTATGTGTTTATGTTCTCCTTATTATTCCTACTTGAATTTTGACTTGTGATTGGTTGGACAAATTAAGTCTATATCTTAATCAAACTTTGCATGAATATTTTTTTACATGTCATTGAAAATACTGTTGATTTTGGTCACACCACAGGAGAAACTAGCTTTTTTTTTTTTTAGAGAAAGAACTTGCCATTTTTCCTGATATCTTTGCTAATGGCAAAACAGCAATAAGTTGTTGCTATTTATTATGAAGCCTCTGGCTCATTACTGCCAAACAACTGTCCATATTTTCTAGTAATTCCCTCTGTGTCTCAAATTAAATTCCTTTGCCTCACACTCTCCTCAGCCAATAAGGAGCCTTTTTTCATCTGCTCACGTGTTGGGGGGAGCCGGGGACCCCTAAAGCCAGCAGCAGTCCCCTTCTTAGATCCTGGAGACTCCACCCTTGTGTTTGAGGCCAGATTTGAGAGTGGGAACCTGCACACGGCACTCAAAGTGTAAGTTAGCACTCAATTTTGGACAATCAGTGTTTTACTATACTTGTTTTGTAATTATTCTGGTAGTACCCCAATAGAATAATAACAGAAATTGCTTTATTGGCTCCTTCAAAATAAAAAATAAAAATATATAGAAAAACATATCAAGTTTGACAATCAAACATTGACATATTCAACTGTATTTTATCAATGTCTTCTGCACAGATGTTTTCTGTAACATGCTCTAGATTTTTCCTGTTAAATATTTTTATTCTCACTTCCAGGGGTGAATATGATTACGAACTGACCCTGCGGACTGATCTCTACACGGACAGACACACACAGTGGTACTATTTCCGTGTCATAAACACACGAGCCAACATGCGTTACCGCTTCACCATCACCAACCTGCTGAAGATGAGCAGTTTGTATGCGGAGGGGCAGCGCCCCCTTCTGTACTCCCAGAAGGAGGCGGAGAGCCAGGGGGTGGGCTGGCACCGTGTGGGGGAGGAAGTGCGCTATTACCGCAATGGGAGGCAGCAGTCTGGCCACTCTTGCTACTCACTGACCTGGACCTGCACCTTCCCCCATGACAAGGACACCTGCTACTTTGCGCACTGCTACCCATACACTTACTCCAACCTGAGGGAATACCTCTCAAGGATTTCCCAGGATCCTGTCTGCTCCAGCTTCTGTAAAATCAGGACACTGTGCCTGTCTCTAGCTGGGAATCTGGTGCCCATTCTGACCGTGACCAGCCCTTCTCTTGGGAATCAGAAGGGAGGAAGGAAACCGGCCGTGGTGTTGACTGCCCGCATTCATCCTGGAGAAACCAACAGCTCCTGGGTGATGAAGGGGATCCTGGATTTCCTGCTGGGGTCCTCTGCCGATGCCGCACTCCTGAGGGATTCCTTTATCTTCAAGCTGGTGCCAATGCTGAACCCTGACGGAGTCATAGTTGGAAACTACCGGTGCTCCCTGACTGGCCGAGACCTGAACCGCAATTACAAATCAATTCTGAGAGAGTCCTTCCCCACAGTGTGGGCCACTCGGAGCTTCATTCAGCGGTAAGTGGTCAGTTGGAAGGCCTGAACTGGACTTAGTGGTTGGGTCCTGGGATGTAAACTGGTTTGAGTTGCTTGACACCAGACTTTATTTTTCTGTTGATTCTAAATCAATATCTTACTTATAGGTGTGTTGATGTTCAGATTAGCCGCATAATTCCTTTTAAAATGTTTCTACGTTGGGAGGTATTAACCCCTTCTCTGCTGAGGCCCTTGTGACACTGTGCTACAGTAATTTTGTGATTTTGGGAGTCGGCTGGTTTACATCAAGATATGTTGCATTTCAGATACCCCAGGCAAACTATATATTGACTCCGAAGTTTTCATTGTTACCAAGTTTTGTGGGGTTTTTTTGGTCATGTGACCACAAAATACAGCTATTATTGTAAACAAAATGCTACTTTTTCATTAAATGTATTACACCTACATCACATTTAGTCCCTAAAATGCTAATGTTTGATGTACAATTGTAGGAACTTTTAAGGGGCTGGATGTGCTTATGGCTATGTATAAATCTTTTCATTGGTTTTGGGAGTTCTACTTGCTGTGGACTGACACCAGGCCCCTTTGACCTTTCCATTTTGTATTATGCAGCCCATGGTCTATAGCACGCACCCCAGTTTCATGTGCCCAGTACGCCACCAAAGAATGAGATACCCTGGTATAAGTACACATTTTCTGAAGAGACACAAAATAAAGATTTTAAAAATGGGTAACAAAGCATTAACCTTCTATAGTTTGTTACCCATAATCCTTCTGCAATCTCAGGTAATGTTGTGCGCATGACATAAAAACAAGTGAATTTACTAACTTTGGTTACGTCACGTCAGGTACTGGTACAGCATGTGTCATTGTGGTTTGTTGTGGGGTTTATTTAATCCTTTCAGTACTCATTTACAGTGTGGTACCTTTCAAAACAGGCTGTGTGGTCCAGTGGTTAAAGAAAAGGGCTTGAAACCAGGAGGTCCCCGGTTCAAATCCCACCTCAGCCACTGACTCATTGTGTGACCCTCAGCAAGTGACTTAACCTCCTTGTGCTCTGTCTTTTGGGTGAGATGTAATTATAAGTGACTCTGCATCTGATGCATAGTTCACACACCCTAGTCTCTGTAAGTCACCTTGGATAAAGGCGTTTGCTAAATGAACAAATAAATAATAAATAAAACACTCCTCCAAACAGAAGCCTGGCTGAGAGGGACAGCGTGGACAGTGGTACCGTGTATCCCTATACATACCCTTGTGGGAACATACACAGCTCTTTTTTTGTGCCTTGGCTTTTCTCCCAGACTGTGGCAGTGTTCGAATAAAATTATGTTCACTAATCCTTACCACTGTTTTCAATCTTTCAGTCTCTGATATTTCTTGTGCATCAAACACAAGGCTGGAGATCACAGAGGTCTGAAAGTCCAGAAATGTGAGCCGATTCTCTGGTGTCGTTCTCAGGTACACTACCTAGGCGTTGTACAAAGACATCTGGACCATGTACATGCCAAGATTCTTATACCATGCCATGGTTTTCCTTGCAGCATTGTACGGCTCCAGCATCTGGTCTGACCTATCCACACTTCCCATGTATTTATTGTACTCCAGGACACACTTGGCCTTGTGTGTGTGTGTGTGTGTGTGTGTGTGTGTGTGTGTGTGTGTGTCCTGACCTCGCACAGGAACTGCTACAGTAGCCTCATCATGGATGGTGGTGAGGAAGTACACAGTTTTTTCAATTAGTTTTAAGATACGTGGCACTTACAAGGTTGTAGGGGTCAGCGATCTCATCGTGACAATTAGGGCCAATGGGGGAAGAGTGTTGGAGAGGGGTATCGTCCCTCCCCCCCTCACCATTCTGCATTCTGTTGCGATTTTGGATAGTTTAAGCATGTGCTAGACTAGTAGTGGTCTGCTTGTAGTGTCTGACAAAGTGTATTTAATATTGAAAATAGCAGAATGAACACGCTGCAATTTAAACTTGATCAACAAGAAGGCCCCTGCAATACAAGACTGGCTGAAAATGTGTGTGGAATTGGTGACCGCACCTTTAATTGTGTACAGTTGTAATTCCTGATCTGGCATCATGTACTGTACCACAGACAACTCTTCTGTTACCATGTTACCGTTTATTTTTCAGTAAAAACAAGTTTAAATTTCAGCGTGATCGTTCTGCTATTTTCAATGTTAAATACACCACAGAAAGCACATTGTGCTAATGAAAATATCTCAAATATATGACAGTCATATCTAAATGTAGGGAATGGCAGTTTATTTTACTGCAGTCAAATATGCTGCTGTACATTTCAAAATTTTCACCTTTTGTTGCCTTATAGCCTGGAATTAAAATGCATTAAAAAAGTTTTTTTTTTCCATTTATCTACACATCCTACCCCACAACTTCCAAGTGAAAAAAATATTCTAGAAATTTGTAGAAAATTAATTAAAAATAAAAACTGAAATAGCTTGGTTGGATAAGTGTCCACCCCCCTTGTAATAGCAATCCTAAATTAGCTCAGGTGTAAACAATTGCCTTCAAAATCACACACCAAGTTAAGTGGCCTCCACCTGTGTTAAACTGTAGTGATTCACATGATTTCAGGATAAATTCAGCAGTTCCTGTAGGTTCCCTCTGCTGGGTAGTGCATTGGTGTGGAGTAGTGGTCAGGGCTCTGGACTTTTGACCGGAGGGGCGTTGGTTCAATTCCAGGTGGGGGACACTCCTGCTGTACCCTTGAGCAAGGTTCTTTACCTAGATTGCTCCAGTAAAAACCCAACTGTATAAATGGGTAATTGTATGTAACAATAATGTGATATATTGTAACAATTGTAAGTCGCCCTGGATAAGGGTGTCTGCTAAGAAATAAATAAAGAATTTCAAAGCAAAGACTCAACCATGAGCACCAAGGCGCTTTCAAAAGAACTCCGGGACAAAGTTGTTGAAAGTTTACAAACTGGGTCTGGAAATAAAAACAAATCACTACTGTGTTCTCTATTTTTTTTTTTATATAGCACTTTAAAGAATGTGGCATAAAATTGGCTTGGCTGTCGTGTGAAATGTCAAAAATGCTTGGTTATAAAGTGGTTACAAGGTATCAAGCTGTTGGATGATAAAACTTTGGATCCTTTTTACACAACAGTTAACACCTCGCTAAATTCACCTTGTCCTTGAACTAACTGAATTCAAAAGGTTTTAAAACGTATTAAGCTTATTTGACCTTGCAAGTTAAAGTGATGAATTGGATGGCTTACTAAGTAGAGCAAAGGACCTAAAGATGGGAATAATATTTGTCTATTTGCTCCATATTGCCTAACAAGCTAATCAAACTAATATTCCTAGTTTTTGTGCCTTATTTCCAGGGATATGGGTGAGGGTGGCTTGTGTATTTCTATATGTACGTACGTGGCAGGATAGCAGCAAGACAGAGACTCAGAAGCCAGGAAACTGCAGTACAAAGCACCAACGCACACTTTAATAAACAAAAATAAAACAAAAACAAAACACAGGAACAAATAAAATAGGCACACAGGCCAAGGTTTAAACAAAATACAAAAATGTAGGCTGGGCATTCGCCTTCATTACTAACACAAAAACAAAGTGCACACTCACCAAACTCCTCTCTCCCAATGGAGCCCTGAGCTCTCCTTTAATGTGATGTGGCTGCTCCCAATTAGCACTTAATCATTCAATTAAGGAGCAGTCACATTCTCACATGCTTTTGACAGGGACAGGAATTAACCCCACCCCTGCCAACCACCAACGAAACACCATAAAACACTACACTATTTACAGGCAGAGTTCTTGCTCTGCCGTGACACAAGACACACTCTAGAGTTATACAAAGAACATCAATATAAAAAAGCTTTGAAACAGTACCATATTCAAAGTGCTTCTTTTGTCAGTCAGGTGGCTGGAGGAGTTATACCGTTGTGCTCTCTGGTGTGCTTCATTGTGGAGTGTGTGGCTCACCCCTCCTCTCTCCTCTCTCTGTGCTTTGCTAGGCTGTGTGAAGAACATGAGCTGCTGCTGTACTGTGATCTACACGGTCACAGCCGCAAGGCCAACGTTTTCATGTACGGGTGTGAGAGTGATGACCAATCAGAACTCTGCAAGAGAGTCTTCCCACTGATGCTGAGCAAGAACTGCCCGGACATGGTAATCGTTATTGCAGCTACTGATATTGACTCAGATTCAGCCGTCACTGTTGTGTCATGAAGATATTATGTTACTGTGCCTTTAATTTGATGTGTATGACCAGATTTAATTAAATTAAAGTACAAAGTGGTAACAACATTTTTGTTAGCACTAATATGTATTGCTATAATTTGGTCGGTACACATTTTTTGAAAAACACATGTGGGTGATATAGTAGCAGTTAATAACAATAACCCTGTTTATTATCAATGTATAAACCCGTTATCAATATCGCTCTCTGAAAATGGTAGCAGATTTATACGTTACAACAAACGAAAAATAGACCACCCTCTCTCTATTAAATTAAGATTTCATAAATCAAGGTTGTTAGACCGGCAAATGATTTAACATGAACCTATTTAAAAACAAGGGAATTTATTAAGCATGCATTAAATCTAATCCAATGCATAATGTCAACATCAGCAATTAAGCAAGCAATATCTTAAAACAACTGCACAGTCAATATTACATTAAACAACTGCAGGATTTCACTTATCCTCAGGTTTGTTTGCCCCTTTTAAGCAGACCCAGACACAGAAATTGAAATTTTAAAGCACTTTCGTGCAGTTTTATCATTTAACAGAAATAAAAGATAAATCAAAACAAAACCTAACTCCCACATGAGTACTAAAATATACATTTTTTTATGTTTCTAACTAGATCGGACGGCTAAGCCGTTTACCGATTTAAAAAAACTGTTACATCTGATAGGCTAGTCATATCAGAGCTGAAACACTGTTGGAAGTGGAGGTGTCAAGCACTGGGTGCATGCACGGTACTTCTTTGCCGGCTAGATTGCAGATGGGGTCTGCGCCTGACGTCACCGGTCTATGCCGGATCTGGGTCTGTGCCGGATGCGCAGACTTTTCACTTAGTGGATGCGTGGCCTCTTGTTAGAGCCGGCTGAGGTCACACAGTTTGCTGGACTTGGACAGGGCTCGCAGACCCGTGTCATTTGACGTAGAGCCTGCGCAGACTCTCAAAAGTCTGCGTGACTTGAACGCACCCACTGTCTCCTCTTTCAGCCAGCCTCAGAGTAAAATACCATGATTAATTGCTGGAAAAACCAGTCAGTCTCATAAAGGTAGTGTGGAATCCTTTGTATTTGTGTTCATTTAATTCAATTCATGAAACAGGAAATCATTTTTTTATTGTACATGTTGGGCCCCCTCGGCATTATGTGTAGGGGCTGTTGATAGTGGCAAGGTAGCTCCACTGCTCCCACAGATGGCAGCTCCTGTCACTCTGGCTGTCGGAACGGTGACACCTCCCGCTTGGGCATGCAGGACGGCAGCTCCTCCTTCGGCTCTCGTGTAGATAGTTCCTCCTTCCTTGGGCAGGCAGTCCCTCCTTCTCTGACTCTCGGGACGGCAGCCCCTCCTCTTTATTTCCCCCAAAAAAATTTCCAGGGAGTTGGGGCTCCTACTTCTCCACCAAGGGAACCTCCCCCAGGAATCTCGGCAGCTGTGGGCACAGCAGGGGCTCCTCCCACTCCGGGTCCGGGTCTCTATCCAGCTCTGGGCAGTTGGCCTCATCATGCCCATAGAGAAGGCAAATAGTGCACCATGGTGCACCCTCCCGGGCCAATCTGGACTGCTCCGCCTCCCAGCGGTCCTCATTGATCTGGCTGACCACCCTGGTCATGGCGTCCAAGGCCCCCTTCAGCGCAAGGTACTGGCCGTGGATCCCCTGGACCTGGACCCTATGCGGCAACTGGACGAAGTCCTGGGGGATCTCGCGGTGGATGGTCCCCAGGTATTTTTTCGTCTTTAGCCACTGGAGGGTGTTCGGTTCCAAAAGCCAACTCTTGGGTTCTTCCATGTCTTTCTCAGAAGGGTGGTCTTGCCTTGCCGCAGCAGGACTCCATGTAACATGGCTGTTCTGTTACGTGTGGGTATCTACTGAGACAACAAGAGACAGAGGGCTTGATGTTGAAACGTCCAGGTTTTATTATTTACAGAAGTGCAGTTGCAGTGGTTTGCAGTGGTTTCTGACACTAGGGGTAGCCGAGCAAACCAGTTACACACACGGTGTGGGAGCAGAAACAAACCAAAACACAGCTAAGAAAATGAAAGTGACCGTGTCAAGGTTGTGCGCTACCTCCGCGCGTGTCCCGCACCTGGAACACTACACTAGCACACCCTCTGTAAACTGGTTTGGGATCAGAGATCCCCTAAACTAACCCTAGCTCTGCACTGTTTAACCAGCCCCAGTTGCAACACGTGGCCGTTCATAAACTCCAAACTATCAGGGTGAAATAGGCTTACTTTGTTTTGTTGACAGCAGGCCAAATGTGGAAGAGTGTGTGTTTGACTTGTAGCATCCTTTTATGGTCAGACACTATTCAGGAGACACACCCCCCAGCCAATCAAGGAGGCTCAGTCATTCGGGCCCTAACAGCGCCTTCCTAACAATCGGTTCTGTGGAGCTGCTGAGGTCTTCCCCTGTCACAGTGACCATTAAATCCATTCTACCATTATAAGAACAATTACTTCAAGGTGTATCTTGTTTATGTGTATTTGTGTACACGGTTTCAGTCAATCACAAATACAGTACAATTTACCAGTGTGCTAATCTGGTTTTTGACCTCCTCTGTTTCTTCCCTAGTTCTCTTTTCAGAGTTGCAAGTTCAAGGTGCAGCGCAGTAAGGAGGGGACAGGCCGCGTGGCTCTGTGGAGGATGGGCGTCACAAACAGCTTCACCTTGGAGACCTCGTTCTGTGGGTCAGATCTAGGTAAGGGACCGGGCAATATTAACGTGTATTAGAATTCACACACACCAGTGTCCATACAAAACAAACAACCTTGTGATTATTCATTTTAAAAGAACTGCAACTCTAACAAATGAGAAACAAGCTGATTGGAACCATATCTATATATATATATATATATATATATATATATATATATATATATATATATATATATATATACAGTACTGTGCAAAAGTTTTAGGCAGGTGTGAAAAAATGCTGTAAAGTAAGAATGCTTTCAAAAATAGACATGTTAATAGATTATATTTATCAATTAACTAAATGCAAAGTGAGTGAACAGAAGAAAAATCTAAATCAAATCCATATTTGGTGTGACCACCCTTTGCCTTCAAAACAGCATCAAGCATCAATTCTTCTAGGTACACTTGCACACAGTTTTTGAAGGAACTCGGCAGGTAGGTTGGCCCAAACATCTTGGAGAACTAACCACAGTTCTTCTGTGGATTTAGGCAGCCTCAGTTGCTTCTCTCTCTTCATGTAATCCCAGACAGACTCGATGATGTTGAGATCAGGGCTCTGTGGGGGCCATACCATCACTTCCAGGACTCCTTGTTCTTCTTTACGCTGAAGATAGTTCTTAATGGCATTCGCTGTATGTTTGGGGTCGTTGTCATGCTGCAGAATAAATTTGGGGCCAATTAGATGCCTCCCTGATGGTATTGCATGATGGATAAGTATCTGCCTGTACTTCTCAGCATTGAGGAGACCATTAATTCTGACCAAATCCCCAACTCCATTTGCAGAAATGCAGCCCAAACTTGCAAGGAACCTCCACCATGCTTCACTGTTGCCTGCAGACACTCATTTGTGTACGCTCTCCAGCCCTTCGGCGAACAAACTGCCTTCTGCTACAGCCAAATATTTCAAATTTTGACTCATCAGTCCAGAGCACCTGCTGCCATTTTTCTGCACCCCAGTTCCTGTGTTTTCGTGCATAGTTGAGTCGCTTGGCCTTGTTTCCACGTTGGAGATATGGCTTTTGGCCGCAAGTCTTCCATGAAGGCCACTTCTGACCAGACTTCTCCGGACAGTAGATGGGTGTACCAGGGTCCCACTGTTTTCTGCCAGTTCTGAGCTGATGGCACTGCTGGACATCTTCCGATTGCGAAGGGAAGTAAGCATGATGTGTCTTTCATCTGCTGCAGTAAGTTTCCTTGGCCGACCACTGCGTCTACGGTCCTCAACGTTGCCCGTTTCTTTGTGCTTCTTCAAAAGAGCTTGGACAGCACATCTGGAAAGCCCTGTCTGCCTTGAAATTTCTGCCTGGGAGAGACCTTGCTGATGCAGTATAACTACCTTGTGTCTTGTTGCTGTGCTCAGTCTTGCCATGGTGTATGACTTTTGACAGTAAACTGTCTTCAGCAACCTCACCTTGTTAGCTGAGTTTGGCTGTTCCTCATCCAGTTTTATTCCTCCTACACAGCTGTTTCTGTTTCAGTTAATGATTGTGTTTCAACCTACATATTGAATTGATGATCATTAGCACCTGTTTGGTATAATTGTTTAATCATACACCTGACTATATGCCTACAAAATCCCTGACTTTGTGCAAGTGTACCTAGAAGAATTGATGCTGTTTTGAAGGCAAAGGGTTGTCACACCAAATATGGATTTGATTTAGATTTTTCTTCTGTTCACTCACTTTGCATTTAGTTAATTGATAAATATAATCTATTAACATGTCTATTTTTGAAAGCATTCTTACTTTACAGCATTTTTTCACACCTGCCTAAAACTTTTGCACAGTACTGTATATGTATATATATATATATATATATATATATATATATATATAATGTATAATTTCCTGCTGATATTAATATTCTGTATATAACAAGACTCTATTTAACCCTTCATCTGCGTCAATAATTGAGCTAACACGGAATGTGGTTAACTTATAATTACAATTACATCCACAAAAGCAAAACTTTTGCTACAAAATATTTTTCCTAAAATTATTTGTTTTCGAGACATTTCTAGAAATTATAAATTTCCATTGACTACAACTGTGTGTGTGTGTGTGTGTGTGTGTGTGTGTGTGTGTGTGTGTGTGTGTGTGTGTATACAGTGCCTTCCAAAGGTATTCAGACCCCTGACCAATTATTTCATATTACTGAATTACAAATGGTACATTGAAATTTCGTTCTGTTTGATATTTTATTTTAAAACACTGAAACTCAAAATCAATTATTGTAAGGTGACATTGGTTTTATGTTGGGAAATATTTTTAAGAAAAATAAAAAACTGAAATAACTTGCTTGCATAAGTATTCAAACCCCACACATTAATATTTGGTAGAACCACCTTTCGCTGCAATAACAGCTTTAAGTCTTTTGGGGTAAGTATGTACCAGCTTTGCACACAGTGTCGGAGTGATTTTGGCCTGTTCTTCTTGGCAGATTTGCTCCAGGTTGTTCAGGTTGGTTGGACGACGCTTGTGGACCGCAATTTTCAAATAGTGCCACAGATTCTCAATGGGATTGAGATCAGGACTTTGACTGAGCCACTGTAGGACATTCACCTTTTTGTTCTTGAGCCACTCCAATGTTGCTTTGACCTTGTGCTTGGGATCATTCCTTGTATTTTGCTCCATCCATTCTTCTTTCAATTTTAACAAGATGCCCAGTCCCTGCTGATGAGAAGCATCCCCACAGCATGATGCTGCCACCACCATACTTCACTGTAGGGACGGTGTGTCTTGAGGCATGGGCAGTGTCAGGTTTGTGCCACACATAGCGCTTTGAGTTTTGGCCAAAAAACTCTATCTTGGTCTCATCTGACCACAAAACCTTTTCCCACATCGCAGCTGGGTCACTCTCATGCTTTTTGGCAAACTCCAGACATGCTTTCAGATGGTACTTTTTGAGTAATGGCTTCTTTCTTGCCACCCTCCCATACAAGCCAGTGTTATGCAGAGCTCTTGATATGGTTGACTGGTGCACCATTACTCCACTCCCAGCCACTGAACTCTGTAGCTCCTTCAAAGTGATTGTTGGCCTCTCTGTGGCTTCTCTCACAAGTCTCCTTATTTGAGCGCTGAGTTTTGAGGGACAGCCTTTTCTTGGCAGTACCTGGGTGGTGTGCTGCAGCTTCCAATTCCTGATTATTGATCCAACTGTGCTCACTGGGATATCCAAACACTTGGATATTATTTTGTACCCTTTCCCTAATCTATGCATTTGTATTACTTTATCTCTAACTTCTGTAGAATGCTCTTTGGTCTTCATTTTCCTTTCAGATTCACAGCCTGACCAATGATCCTTCAACAGTGGGGTTTTTATCCAGAAAATGTGACAGCAACTTTAATGGTTCACAGGTGGAGGCCAGTGGTAAGGTAATTGTGTCCTCGTTAGGGCAATTTCTTTCATCGGTGTAAACTGGGAGCTTCCACAGCACAGGGGTTGAATACTTATACAAGCAAGATATTTCAGTTTTTTATTTTTCTTAAAAATATTTCCCAACATAAAACCAATGTCACCTTACAATAATTGATTTTGAGTTTCAGTATTTTAAAATAAAATATCAAACAGAACGAAATTTCAATGTACCATTTGTAATTCAGTAATATGAGAGAATTGGTCAGGGGTCTGAATACTTTTGCAAGGCACTGTATATGTGTATAAAAAAATAAAATATGTGTGTGTGTGTGTGTGTGTGCTTCGTGCTTTGGTGGGGCGGTGCCCAACGCCCTCTATACAAGGGCCGCCACTGGTGAGGGTATGGAATGGGCTACCTAGTCATGTTGTTGAGGCAGAATCGCTTAGATCCTTTAAGACCAAAGTTTTGAGATTAATCAGCCACTAGGAAGTGGACGAGCTTAGATGGGCCAAATAGCCTCCTCTCTTTCATACATTATTTTTATGTTCTTAAACTAAATACATGTTTACCATAATTTGTGCATATTTTATATATGAAGAATGTGAAACCTATGAAATAGTGGAAATGCATGCAAATTACAATTTACTGTAATTATTCTGTTAGCTGTGTATACTTCAGGTGGGTTGTGTTGTATAAATTCCAGGGCAAAGAAAGGGAACCCACTTCTCTACACATGACCTGCAGTCAGTTGGATTTCATTTCTGTGACACTCTGCTGGATTACTGTGATCCTGATAGGACCAAGGTACACTATTACTTAACACTTGTATCTCTATAGCTAGAGTTACCCTCTACTAAGAGTGTAAGAGCTACTTACAAGAGTTCTCTTGTTTCTTTGTTTAACAACCTGGTAGATGGTAACTGTCAATCTTCCACATTCAATTTCCTCAGAGGCTATTTTATGTTTTTATTGTTTACTTAAAAGTAGTAGCCATTCAATTGGCTATATCTAACTGAGTGTTTAAATACAAGTTAGATTTTTGTCACATGAAACAACTCTTTTCACAGCTTAATGTCACATAATTTCATAAATCATAGTGTCATTAGTGTCATTTTCATTGTGTAAGGGGCTTACCATGCATGAAAGAATCTGTTTCCCAGTTACATACCTATTTTCAAAACTAGTATAGTAATATTACTTTTAAGTAAGTTGCTTTACATTACCTTTCAACTGTCTTACTATCAGATAAGAAGTCTCCAACAACCTAATTAATATTTATTTTAGATGGAGAAAGCACTTACTTGATAAGATAAATATAATACAAGTGAATTGTGGTATGGGTATTCTACTAAAGTAAAATGGAGGAAAGAATGGAGGAAGAGCTTGCTGAAGCTGGGAAAAATAAGTAATTTGCAGCGGACACTCTTACTCAATGGAATAACCCCCTGTATCAGTTTCAGTGTGTAGTTTTGAAAGAAACATCATAAAAAGGTATTGTTTGACTAATTCTGATTATTGTGATGATGGTGATTGTGTGTCGGGTAAGAGATGTTGACTCTCTCTCCTCTTGCAGTACACATATTGCCTGAACGAGCTTGAGATAATGACCAAGCAGGATGTCTCCTTGACAGACAAGGCAGTGGCAAGGGAAACAGGATCAGATGCCTTCCTCAGTGACCATGAGGCCAGGTAGGAAAGTGTTAATTTTCTACTGCAGTACTCTACTAGCCATCTGTCTATTTATCTATCTGGAGGGGTTGAAACCTGCAATATGTATATTTGTGTAAATGTGATGTGTATCACACCAGATTTGTAAACTTGGTTGCTTTTCTGCAAAGGAGAATCCGCCCTGAACCAATATGTCATCAGCAAGCGCATAGAAGCTCAGTGTGTTATTCTTTCAAAAACGGGAGTTGACCGCTTAGAGCCTGGAGGAAGGGCTGCCCTCAGCCACGGATTCCCTGAGGTTTCCCCCTAAAAAATAAAAAATATGTGAGTAGGGGGGTTTTCCTTACCTGAGTGCTGAGCGGTTCAGTATTTAGTTCTGCGGGGTGAGTGGTCAGGTTGGACAGGCTGGGCTCTCTCCCTCAGCACAGTCATGCTCTGGGGGACGGGCCGTGTCTCAGCTGCTGATTTTCATTAATTTCAATATTTGGGGGATAGGTGGCAGGGCGCCACTGTGGAGCGTGTTAATTATTTATTATTATTCATTCATGGTTTGGCGGCCTCGTCTTTTTGGGGGGAAGTGGCTACAGCCACTTCCTATCTGTGGCACTGGGATGCATGTAACTGTTCATGTTTTTCCAGCCAGCCTCACGCAGGTAGCCGTCGGGCACCCACAGATGAGGCCTCCGGCCAAATTTATCTTTCACTCGGGCACTGAGTGCCCACCACAGTCATCAGGCCCTGAGCCCCCTTCACAGTTCATAAATCATCTGCAACTGCAATCATCATCATTCATTCATTGCCATTCATTCATAGTGGATTCTCCATGCTGAATACTGTGTTTAGATTACCAGTCTAGGTTAAATAAACCTCTGTGTGCAAGCCACCCTCTTAGATTGTCTTGCACTTCTGGGTAATTCCACCTGGAGGGGGAAATTGTCCCCGCCCCTTACTGGTTTCTTTCCTGCCAATAACCAATCAGCTGCTTCCCCTATTGAATGACATGCTTTTGGCCAGTAACCTGCATTTGTTCTATGCTATTGTACAACAGAATATAAATCAAATGACCACAGTCATGCAATTATTAACAGTTGTTGTCTATACTGCCTGAAACTCACTAAAACAAGAACTGGTATTACTGTTTTAAGCTCTATTCTTGTGTGTTCAAGTTCGAATCATTGCTAAATGAATATCTAGACAGGCTGATTTCATAACTGCACCCTGTCTGTTTCAGCTCCAGTGGATCGGACGGCTCAGACTCAAATGGGCTCCCTGCCCACCTCCATGCCCTTGCTAGCAGGGTAAGACAGTTTTTTAGGGTTAAAGAGTAAGTAGCGGGGTTCCGAAAAATATAGCGTTATACGTCCCCACATGTTGCTGCAACTGTTTAAATAATGTACCTATAATTTCTCTTTTCATTGTTAACATCCTGACAACTTTTTACACTTGTAACTTTAGTTTGAGATCTGCCCTCTAAATCACTGCAGGAAGAGCGATTTACATTTTGTTTTTGTTGTTTTTAAATAAACATAACAAGTGCTCTGGCTTTTCAGTTCCGTACCACATCATGGATCGTTATTGCTGTGTTACCTGTTTGACAATGTGGACAAAAATCCTTACACTATGAGTGCACGAGCGGCCAGCTTTAAAACACACTAAAGTTATAAGTGTAAAAGTTACAGGTACATTATTTAAACAGTTGTGACAACACCTGGAGATGTGTAACGCTATGTTTTTCGGAACCCCGCTACTTACTCTTTAAAGGGGATAGGAAACACTTTTCAGTTTGTTTGTAAATGATAAAATAGATGGGAAAGCAATGTAATCTCGGGTTTGTTTTGATTTTTTTGGATCGGTATATATCAAACAAGCTGTTTAAATTCCGTGGTCTATCAAACTGTAATCCCTCGTTGCTGGAAATCGCTCCTGTGACGTCACTGGCTGGAGAGAGGTTGTGAAGTAAGTGATTTCTCTCATGCAAATTGTTTGGAAAATGTCACATTTTAACATGAGATTCAGAGTTTTGTAATTGTGACTTACTGATGATGATTTTGTACAATATCATTATAACAAAGTAATTTATATACGATTTACATTTAGGTTTTACGTGAGTTGTCCAGTTTCCAAATGTCCATAGTACTACAGTAGTAAAGCAAATGCACTTGGCATCAGTGACCTGGGGCCAGTTGTACTGTAATGGGATCAAAAAACAGGAGTGTACAAAGAAGATTTTTTGATCAGATCTTTGAACAGCACTTGCGGTAACTAGGGAGAATGAGTATACACACATACTGTATGTACTGTGCTCAAGGCTTCCACATACAGCGTGACAATAAAGATTCAAAAGTGGATAAGAGGTGGCTTTAGCAGTGTCGTTTCGTGAGAAAGAAACTATACCGACAGGGAAATAATAGTAAAACTTTACAAATAATAATAATAAATAAAATAATAATAGGTTAACAACTTATCGTTTAATTTAAAACATTAAAGCTGTTATATGTATTTTTTAATACCTATAAAGGGTTATTATTATTATTATAATATTAATAATAATGTAATGCGTATGAGAATTATGAAACAAACTCAGGCTACTTGCTGGCGATAGGTGCGTACAGGGGCAGCTTGGACGTCTGTAAAAGCAGCAGTGCAGCGTCCAGGACTCTTTATCTAGGCACACACTTTTAAAACTGGCATTTTGCGTGATGCAGGGTGGAACTTGGCCTCACAATTTTTCAGGAATTCTACGCTGTATGCCAGGAATTTCAAAACAGCAAACACATTGCTCACAAGTCGGCATTACTGTGCAGTTACAGCAGCTGCACCAGAAATTGTCTGTTGTTCTGTCAGGATCCGGATCTCTCTCACTATCTGGATAAGATTCCCACAAACCTGAATCCTTTCTTTCAGTTTCAATAGTGCCTATTTAGCGCTCTGTGATTGGCTCAAATTCATACGGCACTGGAAAGTTTTTACCAAAAGATTCTAGCTCTTCAAAGTCACTTAGTTCCAGTGCTCTTGTGAGATTTGCCATCTTTGTTTACAAACCCGCCGGTCAAGCGCTTCAGCCAGTGACATCACAGGAAGACTGTCAATATGGCGGAACACATCACAATGTATGTGCTGGTTGCCATAGTTTTAAAAGTATTTTTTATTGTGTTATATGATAAATACAAGAGCTTGAGTGGGGAAATGTTATCTTTAGCACTTGGTGAATAATTAATGCACAAAGTCCTGCCGTTTCCCTTCCCCTTTAAGTCTGTCCTGTCTGTCCTTGTGTCACTAGGAAGCATAGATTTGAGAAGTTGCATGTCAGTTTCTCTATGGACATAAGCCGTACAAAGGGTTCTATCCATGGAATTGAAAGTACTGGGTAGATCATTTTCCAAAAACAGATCCTCTCCAGTTCCTAAAAACCTAATAATGAACTAAAGTGGCATCCCTCGAAGCTTTAAATGTCATTACATAGTAATGCAGTACAGTAGTCACCGGCTAAGAGAACACCCCTCGGGAAGCAAGCAAAGTGTCTTTTAACCGAAGTGTTCTCTTAGCCACCAGACACAATATGAATCAATAAATAAATTAATATGTATTACTTGTGGTGACAGGATGACTGCTGAGGTGACGTCAGGTCAGAAGCAGGAAGAAAATAAAGGAAAAAATACTGCGGTGCAAAAAGACTCTGTGGCGCTGTTTATTTAAATAACAAAATCAAACAAAATAAAAGGTTTTAACAAAACAAATGCTGCCCACAGAGCGAAAATAATAGTTTAAACAAAACACAAATCACGAACACAAAATACCAACACACAGGTCAGGCTAGGCAGATCGCTTTCACTGATCCTATGTTAATTTTTTTATTATTTTTTTTATTTTATTTTCTCCTTTTTCTCTCACGTTCTCTCCTCTGAACACCCACCCCAAGTGCAGAGAGCTGCAGGCTTATATGCTGGTGAACTGATTAGCAACAATTAAGCAATTAATTAACTCGGGAGATGGTCACCTTCTGCACAAGGTTTTCTACTGCGGATGGGGCTTCCCATCCACGCTGTGAAACAATAACAAAATATACGGCTCCATCGTCATATTTATAAATAAATAATAATAATAATAATAATAATAATAATAATAATACAACAAAACAAATACAAAATAATAAATTGCACAGGGGCGGAGGGGTACCCCATTCTAAAAATAAATAATACATTTATGGCAGGGCTTTGCCCTGCCCCCTTTTCATGTGCAGGGCTCCTCGCCCTGCCACACTTGTCATGAGGCCTGTGTATGAAATGAAATGACTTAAGAGAAAAGCAATAGGCAAGTGTATGTTAATGAACTATAATAGTAAAGTAACAGACAAACTAACATTAATAAACTATCAAACTAAATGAACACAGCACCCCTACACACGTTAAAAAATACAGCAGCAGGGGCTCCCGAGTGTCGCATCCAGTAAAAGCACTCGCTGGAGTGCAAGATTTGCTTTATAGCCTGGATGTCACCGTTCGAGTCCGGGCTATTCCACAGCCGACCGTGGACAGGAGCTCCCAGGGGGCGGCGCTCAATTGGCCGAGCGTCGTCCGTGGGGTGGGAGGGTTAGGTCGGCCAGGGTGTCCTCGGCTCACCGCGCACCAGCGACCCCTGTAGTCTGGCCGGGCGCCTGCGGGCTTGCCTGTAAGTTGCCCAGAGCTGTGTTGTCCTCCCTGTAGTTCTGAGGCGGCTGCACGGTGAGTCTGCAAAGTGTAAAGAAGCGGGCGGCTGACGGCGCACGCTTCGGAGGACAGCGTGTGTTCATCTTCGCCCCTCCCGAGTCAGCGCAGGGGTGGTAGCGGTGAGCTGAGCCTAAAAAAAATAAATTGGTCATTTCAAATTGTGGAGAAAATAATAAAAACTAATTGGCAACGACTAAATTAAAAAAAAAATGCAGCAGCAATATACAAGACATGCACCATATTAAAGAATGGTAAAGCAATTCACCAGAACGGGAAACAACAAATAGTTTGGCGACTTGCGTCTGAAACAGGTTTTTATCAAGAGCTCAAACAATTTCCAACTTTTTTGGAGCAAGAGAAACAGCGGCGTATTTCGCCGTTTGTTTACAGTCCAATCAGTGTGCCTCAAGACACTCTTGCGATGACAAGTCGCTTTTGAAAAGACAGAATGAAACATTTTAATTTAAGTTTGATGATGATGAGTTATCAGGTTATAAAATAGTACTGTATCTGTTGTGAACGAATCGCTCTTTTAAGCAAAGTTGTCTTTTAAGCAAAGTTCTTGTTTCTTTAGCTGGAGCATTTACATATAGGCATATAACGTAAGTATGTTTTACAATTATATGTCAATACAAGTTACCATTATCTAACCAATGTTGTCCCATATGGTGTAATGAGCCATAAGTATTTTTCTCCTTTTTTATTATAATGAAATTAAAGCCCAGTAAAACACATCTCAAGTCAAAGAAGGAAAGAAATAAGTCATGCCTTTACCGGTTGGGAACCCAGAAAATATACAATGATGCAGAGGAAACAAAAGAGGTAAGAATATTTTCCTTCCATCTTTTATTTCGTTGTACTAGTAGTGAAAATCACACGGGGGAGATTCTGTCTTTTGAAGAATGACAGTGAAATATAGCAAATAAGCACACAGCTTACTATTGAAATTCACAAAATGCGGTTTACAACTCTTGTATAAAAATATGCTAAGGTTAAATACATCAGAAGTGCTTTCTTCTTGTTAAATTTGAAGCATCAAATTAGCAGCAACAAACTTCTCCAAACAGACTTTAAGACACAAGAGGCCTCATTCACTAAACAGCGGTAACGTGTTTTGCACGCATGCAGTAAGCCCCTTTACTGCGTGCTTTGTACAGCTGCTGTATTCACTAAACAGTGGCAGGCAACCTAGCGAGTAGAGAGAGTACCACGGTCGAGTTATTTAAATATAATGAATAATGTTAATGGATGGAAATGTATGCAAATTGTGTCACAAAATACCGCGAGGGAGGTACCGCTTATTGAAACCAGGCAGTGTCACAGAACCAGCCGAAGAGCTGCACATGAGAGCGAGAAGAGGAGTCAGGGAGTATTTGGGACCAGGCAGGCGTTACTAGGAGGAGGATGTAATAACTAGATACAGATTGAGCACAGATCATACTAGCCTTATATGTAGGGCCCTGGAAAATTTACGATATCACGCATTTCACAGAAATTGTGTATTTGACTGCCTACCATGAAAAATATGCATTTTATTTTCCTTACAGTATTTTACATTGCTCTTCACCTCCCTGTTCATTTAATACTTTTATCAAGTAGAAGCAGTGCTACAGTAGCTGTACACAGTCTGGCACCAATGAAATACTGGCCTCCTGATTGGTGAATTCCTCATACTGTATAATGACGTAACATGCGAGTCAGAGGCAGAAAGTTTAAAATGGTGTTTTAGATATTGTTGATTTATCTGTATGATTAACATTCTGACAGCTAACAAATCAAAAAAAGCAAAATTAATTTCAACAGAAGATCGCGTTCAGAGCTATGAAAAGACACGTTGCATGCAGATGGTGGGATTCTGTTTTGCTCAAGAACAAGAAAGTCAAACTTGCAGTTAAGGCTAAACAATTACTGAACAAGCAGGAAGCTGTGTCGTCCAGTGGTTAAAGAAACGGACTTGTAACCAGGAGGTCCCTGGTTCAAATCCCAGCTCAGCCACTGACTCACTGTGTGACCCTGAGTAAGTCACTTGGCCTCCTTGTGCTCCATCTTTCGGGTGAGATGTTGTTGTAAGTGACTCTGCAGCTGATGCATAGTTCACCCAGTATCTCCCATATGATATTTATAATGCACATTTTTATTGCCTGCGTGCAGTACCTTACACTTTTCTCTATTAAATGTAATTTGCCATGTGTACAAAAGCAGTACAAAAAGTTTGTACAAAACAAAACGGCACGGTGGTCAAAACAGACAAGCACAACAGATACGAAACCAACAAGTATAGTGCTGGTGTAAAACTAGCATGGGTAGCAATTGCTTTCTAGATGTATGTGGCTGAGCAAGAGCCCTGCCTGTGAATAGTGTTGGTGTTTGTATGTGTTTTGGTGATGGTTGGAGGGATGGGGTTAATTCCTGTGCCAAAAACATGTGAGAATCTGGCTGTTCCCAAATGGAATAATTGGTGCTTGTAAAAGTATATGGGTTTTTGTGACTGGTAAACAGCTTCGCTGTCCGGTATATTTTAGAACTGAAATGTTTAGTTAGCACTTGTGAAATGAGTTCGGTTTTGGTTTTGTTTGTTTTGTGTTTAAAATAAACATACTGGCCTGCCCTGTTTAGAAACCTACCTGTGCTTTTGGAGTGCTGTTCCTTTTTACACAAAAAGACAAGTGAAGACAGTCCTGCCTGTGGCAAGCACACCCTGGTTTGTCACAATGTATTATGTATTATCATCTCACAACTCACATCTCTCATTCCGCCTCTGAACACACTAACACTGACAAGCAGCTGATCCGCTCTTTATATATACATCTCCAGACTGATAATTGTTTAATTTGGAGATGGTCACAATATGCACGTGTTTTAGCTGGATGGGGGATTTTAACCCCTTCCATGCTGTAAAATAATTAATAACAAAACAACGTTCGAACAAAGACAGTACCTTAAAATAATAATACTATAAAAACAAAATAACATAAAACAGGGGCAGGGAGTACCCCGTCACAACAAGGAATCCCAACACAATTTTTTTTTTTTTTTTTACTGCTGATTTTTTTTTCTTCATGTGACGCCTGCGACCCTGTTAAAGGCGCTATACAAAAATAAAGAATGGATTGATATTAAACTTGTATTTTCATTTTAAAATATGAAATCTGGTACTAGACTACGTTAATGAAATCTTTGTTTGCAAGCCATGCTTTCTGTTAATCTTGCACTTCTTTGGTCAATCACCTGGAGCTAAAACTCCCCCATCCCTTAAAAACATTTTTTCCTGTCATTAACCAACCAACTGCTTCCCCTAATGACTGACATGTTTTGACCCAGAAAAAATGTGGGGGTGAAAACCTAGGAAGTGAAACAATAACACATTTCCTGAAAGTAAGGAACTATACTTTTTTGAAAACTGAACATTTGACACCCATATATCGATTTATGGAATTATTTTATTAGCTACAACCACTTTATGATTTATGTTTTTTTAATGCAGCAAAGGCTCAACTTCGCCCATCGGAGAGATACAAGCAAGAAAAGACCTGAGAGAGAGTGCTCCAGTAGGAAGGTACACAGGCTTCAAACAACCATACCTTCCACAGCAGGGCTGAACATAAATTCAAAAACCCAAGTATTTTGGTAACGCTAGTTTCAGTATCCTTTAAGTGATTATAAACAATCTATAAACTTTGCTATGCTATTGTTTTCTTATTAATTATGCTATACATTACAGAATATGATTATGAATAATAAGACTATTATAGACTTTTGCCATTGTTTTTTATATTGTTTATAATCACTTATATTTTACCCCCAAACCAGTTGCCTCTTTACACCCATAAGCTTGAAAGCAGATGTTGGTGAACAGTCTCTTGAGAATCAAGGCCAGCCCTGCATCTGTCCACTTCAGCTCATCTGGCCCTGGCAACTAGCGGTTTTTCCTCCCTAAGCTATGGGAGCAGCAGAGCAACACTCCTAATATTTGTACCTGTAGTGATAGTTAATGATTTTCTGAATTTTTAATATTATAAAGTCATCTCATTTCCCATGGAGAAAATCCACCACAATATTTCTAGTAATTTTCTTTTCATGGCAAAAGTCAGTTATAATGGGCTTTAATAACCTCATTCCATTGTATTTGGAAATTCCTTTTTTTCAACTTTTTCACCAGTAGAAAAAAATGTTTTTTCTTCTAAACATTGTAGTGTGTCCAGTTCCTGACCAACGCTGGTGCTCTGGAGGAAATGAGTGGTGTATTTATTATGGGAAGAGAACACCAGCATTGTTGTAGGGGGGAGCTTGATTTCGATACACTGCAATCCTTAGAAATAATGTTTTTCTCTCGTGGAGAACGCTGCAGAGTAAATGTTGAGAAGTTAATTGCCCAGTTGATTTGTGACCCATGATGTGGGATTAAACATTTCTAAACAGTCGGCAATATGTTAAAAATATAATGCGGGACAGACAACACGGGACACAACAAAGGTAACATTATGCATTTCTTGTAAACTTCTTCTGCCTGCTGTGCTGCAAGTATTCCAGTGGTATCTTTTTTAACATAATCAAGATTGTTTTGAAATTTGTATTCACATGTACTTGGTCATAAGATTTGAACACTTAATTGAATTTCACATCAAGTACTTGCCATGTCTTATCACAAACATGTACATACACAATATCAAACCAATCGTGATTATGTTTAAAAAGGATATTGATTGAATACTAGCAATACAGCAGGTACTAGTGTTTTTTTTTCTGATTTGTTGTAAACCCTACAGCCATCCAGAAACACAAGAATACAGGGGAAAAGGTTGTTACATCCATTGTGCTCGGTAACACATATAAATTAATTAGGGGAAGAAGCATTTTTGGAGCTTTTTAGTGACAGGTGGAACTGACTAGTCAGGCATGGTACGCTCATAATGGTGTTGTGCAATACTGTGCCTTCACCTCAATGCTGACATCACCCTCTCCCAAACAGAAACTGCCAAACTGTGTGGTGGTTTTGTTATACAAACTAATGTCTATTGGGGACTGAACTGAGACCCCCCAAACTAATTTCACTTGTGTGCTGGTTTTCAAACCTTTACCTCCAGAAGTAGGCTAGTAAATGAATGTGCTTGATATTACAATGTAGCCTTTTGGATATCATAAAATAAAATCTACTTGCCATGCATGTATTATGGGAGCAATGAAAACCTCACTGATAGACTGAATAAAAAACTAGACAACTTCTTCATCTGATGAAGCACTTTGGGAATGAATAAGCCTTTCTGATCACTCTTCGTATCTGAGCCTAAGCCATGAACTGCATGCCTTTCACAAGGTGATGCATGTGCTAGTCAGAATGCCTTTGAATTTATATATGCATTTCAAAGTGTTTTAGTGTGACTGCAACCAAGGCCTATACATTACTTATGTTAGGACATTCATGGATAAAAATCAGCCACATACTGAATCTCTCTAGGTAAATGTGGTTTGACAACTTCAGAAGATTTAAACTGTAGAAAGGCTAGGACACAACCAACATATATAATCATAGTTAACAGTTCCAATATACGAGCTCTAGTTCAGAGATCAGTTTGCTCTAGCTTTCTGTCTTGACGCTAGCTTTTGCATCAGTTGGCCTCTACATCTAAGACCATGGGGGTGCACACAGACCCAAGTTTTATGAAACTTAACCCTAGTAACCTATTCGTATTTTATTCCTCCATAAAAGTACACTGCCAGCTGGGTCTTTAAAAAAACAAAACCTTTGTAATAGAAGTTGAGAAATATAATGCCTACTCAACACAGAATATAAAAAAGAGAAAACGAAAAACAAAAAGCCATTCAACAGGGCTCCATCTTTTACGTTTGCAATTACATGAATATAGTGAAATGAGCTCAAACTGATAAAAAAAAAGAGGTATACAATAATTGAAAGGCAGGATTGTATGAAATGGTGGGGATTGTTATAGAGGATAATTATGCCGATTAGTTTGAGTAAGTCATTGATGTATTAAGATTGTCCTGGCTCTATTTGAAATGCATATGCATGTGAATAAAATATGTTAAATAGAGAAATTACCTTGCAAATACCATAGTAAACTTTTACAAGAGCTAGTAAATGTTGAGCCCCTATGCTTACCCATAATTTCCACTACAGCCAGGCCCAGTGCCTTAGAGCCCAGTCAGACAGGTATGTTTCCCTGCCTTGAGTTTGTATTGAATGAACTGACTTGCGTTTCTTTGTACTGTTCTGAAGGTATCCGTTCTGTATCTTGTCTTTGACTCTACAGAGAGTGTCATCACAACAAAGGTATTTCCTATGTTTCATTCTAGTCTTTTACATGTCCTGTTCACTGATACAGCAGATTTAGTCAAATGTATTTGTATCTGTATTATTCAATTGGAAGTTTCCAACAACTATGTTAAATTTGGCACAATTATAATAATCTGTATCTAGTTTTCTATAGTGTATCCTTCCAAAATAATGACATGATTGACAGTACAGTTTTTTTTGCATTCAACAAAGGTCATTTTAGCTGTAGTCATTTTATAATATATTTGCTATCAGTAGGTGATCTTTCCTGTTATTATTTGCAACAGTGATAGTTTTTAAAATTCCAGCTCCCAAGGCAAAAGAGACATTTTAAAAGAAATACCTTTTTTTAAAATGTTTGTTTTGATGTTTGTTTTTTTACATTTTATTTTAACATGATCATTTTAAATTTTAGCTTTTAAAATGAAATCTTAGGGGCACTAGACAGTATGACAGTCACATTCATTTCCTGCCAGGGCTGTAAGGTTTCAGAGAAGGTAGAACTGCACGGTACAAAAATGAAGGTTGCTAAGAAGAAAAAATATTTAAAAAAGCCCTTCACAGAAAAAGGATGGCTGTTTTTTTTTAAAAATGTAGTACTAGAGGCGCAAAACAATTACATCCCCAAAGTAGACAAATCTAAATCTAAAACAAAATGGCCAATATGGTTTAATAGATCAATTAAAAAAAAAATATTCAGCGAAAAAAGGCAAGGGAAGTAATGTTAAAACTTTACAACGCATTAGTAAGACCTCATCTAGAATATTGTGTTCAGTTCTGGTCACCTCGTTACAAAAAGGATATTGCTGCTCTAGAAAGAGTGCAAATAAGAGCGACCAGAATTATTCCTGGTTTAAAAGGCAAGTCATATGCAGACAGGCTGAAAGAATTGAATCTATTCAGTCTTGAACAAAGAAGACTACGCGGTGATCTGATTCAAGCATTCAAAATTCTAAAAGGTATTGACAATGTCAACCCAGGGGACTTGTGCGACCTGAAAAAAGAAACAAGGACCAGGGGTCACAAATGGAGATTAGATAATGGGGCATTCAGAACAGAAAATAGAAGGTATTTTTTTACACAGAGAATTGTGAGGGTCTGGAACCAACTCCCCAGTAATGTTGTTGAAGCTGACACCCTGGGATCCTTCAAGAAGCTGCTTGATGAGATTCTGGGATCAATAAGCTACTAACAACCAAACGAGCAAGATGGGCCGCATGGCCTCCTCTCGTTTGTAAGCTTTCTTATGTTCAGTTGTGTAGAAAGAAAAGTAACACAGTGCAGAAAATTTGTTGATTTTATTACTACTTTTATTAGTCTGAAGTTTGATTATGGGGACCATCCAAAACTATTTTATAGCAGTAATTTTACAAAGATACCACCACAGGACTTTCAAAAACCATTTAAAGTACTCCATATGTGCATAGTTAATTAGATCACATTTACTCTCTTCAAAAGATGTATATAGTCCAGGTTTGACTTTTTGTTTTTTAAAGTATTTTCTGGCTTCTAGTGTTGGTGCTGTTGGGAAAGTTTACATTGGCTTTTTATCCATATGGACTGCTATTCAGTACCTGCCCATGTGTGTATGTGTTGTGGCAAAAGGTAGGTTTGCTGGAATAGCATTAAAAAAATGGGGCATTATTAATGCTGTATTTTAGGTAGCAAACAAGCTGTGTTGCCACGGTCCTATGTCAGGTATTAATAAAGAATAAATAGTGTTTTTAAAACAGCTCACAGAGCCGGATAAGTCAATTGAACTTCATTGCCCAGAAATACTTGTGACGTCGGCTGTGTGAACACCGGGAGCGAAAAGAAAATTTAGGCTGACGTCATGAGTATTGGGGGGGTGTCAGAAAGCAGGAAGGCTATCTGAGGGAGAGCGCTGCAAACAGTAACTTAAAAAGACTGGAGACTGCTGTATGAATACCAGCATTTAAAAAGGTAAATGGCAAATATTACCTACTTTCTGTTTCAGTTTGGAAAGAAAGTTACACCTTTGAGTGAAAGTAAATACTCTGTTGAGTTATATTGGGACTGAACAAGTAACAACTGCCATTGTGGTTTACCTGAAAATCTGTATGAATTAAAATCACGTTGTCCGCTGACACGGGTGATTTAAAAATGTTCTAAGTAATAACATGTGAAAGGGTCCATTTATTAAACTACTGTTGTGGGAGTACACAAAAGTCTGAAACAGTGTTTTAAAAGTCCTGCTTGGGTTATATACCAGGTGAAGAAACCTTGTGTGATTTGAAGTGGAACCTGGGACTGGGTTTACTTTTAAGCGACCCTGTGCGTGTGTGCAGCCAGGGCAATACATGGACTGATACTGGTTGTGAACAAACTCAGAAATTCACAGAGAAAAAAAAAAAGGCCAAGCACATCAGTCTTGTTTGAAATAATACCACTCAAGGACTGAGAAACTGCAAACTTGAATTCCTGCAGCAGGGGAAACCCAGGAACCTGTAAAAGACAAAGAAAGGATTACAAAGTGATTGCTGCACAGTGTTACGTCCTCAAGGAGGCCCTGGTAAACGTGCCTATGATCCTGCAGCTCCTCCCATTATCCACCAGAGGGCAGAATTATACTCTTACCTGGTTTTCTGCACTATCCGGATGGACAGTGACACCTGCTGGACATCTTATAACGGAACCTGAAAAAAGGAAAAGGAATGTCCAAGTTAATAGTGTGCACTTTGCTGATTAAATGAAATGACTTCAGCCACGAACAATACTTACTTGAGAAGTCTGGTTCACTAAAGAATTGCCGTGAAAGCTGAAGTGTAATCTGGAAAGGATTATTTCTGTTTTCTTTCTTTTGAAGTACCGGTTCATTTTTTGTTGTTTAGAAATAATTTGAATTCCGGTGTCCTGCCAATTCTCTTCCTCACACTCAAACACACCTTCTGGGTACTCATCCTTCACAGTATGTGTGTGTATATGTGTGTGTGTCTCTCTCTCTCTCTCTCTCTCTATATATATATATATATAATAGATGGGCTTCAGTGAGTTAAAGGAAAATAATTCCATCTAGGGTTTCTGTGACGTCATAAATTACGAGACCAAAGGTCGAGTTTATAAACTGTCACAGAAACCCGAGATGGAATTGTTTTCCAGTAACTCACTGAAGAGGCCTGTCTATTATTTCTTTTATTTTTTTTATAATAAATGGATACCCTTGTGAAGCTAATATTAAAGAAGATGAGGTTCAGCAGTACAGTTAGGTTTTTACAGTGTTTCAGTGCTGTACAGACGTTCTACGTCATTATCCATTGGTGCTTCAGCTTTTTTGGATGATTGCATTTACCTTGTTTTAATTTCCTGTTCCCCTCCAGTTTCTCTGAGATACGAATGTACCAGCTTTCCATCATTTTTTTTAAACATATTCTCATTTTGTTGATCATTAATGAACATTTGAGTTCGTTAATGATTGAGTGATTGAAAACGAGGCATTTTGTGTTTTGAATTGAAAGTGATGGTCTCGAGGAGTCGAATGGGTCAAAGTTCAAGTATATATTCCTGTAGAGGAATTATAGTTGAGGCTCAGGATGCAAATATAGCTTTCATCCATATATATATAAAATGTAATATTTCTCTACCCTGCAGACAAAGTACTTGGAGAATCTGATGGAAGCGTATATGCATAGTCAAATGATGGGACTCAATCATGCATCCAAAGGTAAGATTGTACCCTGTTCTACCTACAATCTAAACCTGATCTAACATACTGTTTCGGCTTGACAGTAGTAATACTAACTATATAATTAGTTACACATTAACCCTTTACAGTCCATTTATTAAGTGTGTGTCAGGCGCGTCAGGTCCAATTTATTTTCACACGCGCAGTTAATTTTAGACGCACTGATTAAAAGTATTTTTTTTCCCACAGTCAAACAGGTTTAAAAGGCTCTGCATATCAACAAAGCACTCACTAGGCATCTCCAGCCCCGCCCCACCCTTTCGTTCGCTATAGCTTTCACATATGCTAATAAATAAATAATAATAATAATAAGTCGTACATACCGATCAATCATCTCCTGATCACTCGTTTTATCACCAAACGCCTCAATAATGCGATCCAAGTCATTATTTTATTACTATAACATCTGAAAAAAGCTCTGCAAATGTCTGTGATATTCTCTGAGCGCTGACGCAGTAACAGCCAGCTTGTTTCCTTATGGCCGCTGTTATCTGATGCCAGGGGCAAGTATGACTATTCATGAGATACGCCCTTTTTTTTCAGGCTTGTCTCGGCTCCTGTTGCTCCCACTCAGCCATTGAATGGTTTTCTCGGCTTTTTCCGGAGAAAAAACGACTAGAAACCTGTTTTTGCGTTTTTTTGATTATGGCGGACAGGGTCCGACATTGGACCGGATAGGGATAAGCTGTATAATCACGCTGCAGTAGTCTATTATATACACGATGGCTTAATTTAATGTCATTGCTCTTTTAATAATAGAATGTTTCATGCTTGGCTGACAGGATTTTGATTGTTGTTCAAATAAGAGAAACCCACTGTAGGATACTTGTATGATCCTAATTTATAATGTATGCTCTGTTAAAAATACAATACTGTATTAACTATATTAAGTTTATTTTTGTAATGAAACTGGAACACCCCTTAACTGATTGATTTTTCATTCCAGAGCAAGTGAAAGGGCACAGGTTACCTCGTCAGAGAGACAGTGAGTTACAGTGATGATAACTGAGTGCTGTAACAAGTATTCCCTGACCCTTGTTGATTAGGAATTGACACAGCTGGTCAATTTAGGTTTAAACAACCTTTTCATATTTAACACTACAGGCTAATTCGGAATAACCACAGTATATAAATGTTCATTATAAGTCACATCCCCATTGAAACCAATTAGCAGCAACTAATAACTCTTTGCTTTGTCAGGCCCACGAGGTAGCCACCGAACACTTACAAACATATTATAAATCATTAAATCTAAATCGGTTCCAATGGGGATGTTAACTTATAATGAGCATGTATACAGAGGTATCCATGAACACATGAATATACAATAACATGTTATTGAGTTCTAGCACTGAATACATGTTTTGTATTCAAATTTGATTTTACTGGATTTCATTGAAAAATCATCTGCATTTGTTCAAATCTTTATGAATGGAAAGTAATTCACAGAATTCAGCTGTTTATCTATGTTTAAAGATTTATTTCCAATGCATTGTACTTGTTACATAAATGAATACTCTATGGTGGTACATATTGTGCTGTGTATTTTCTTTACAGCTGATTTACAACACATTTTACTATTGGTAAAGCGTGTTACAGTACAGTCTGTTTTCCGAATTCACAGGAAGTGACTGGATTCAGCCCTCTAGCTCCCTGGTCCCTCCCTTATCTCTCCCTTCTTTTCATGTTGCACCTGTTGTAAAACCACCATTGCCACGAATGCACCCCCCACCCCGATCCAACGTCATTACTCGACCACAACTTCCAGGGATCAGTAGCTTAGCAGCAGGCGATAAGAGGATCTGCTCCAGAACTAATGCATGTGAGTATAGCTGATCTTATTGCTTTTTGGTATAAAAGACAAGTTTAAAGAGAAAGTAGCAATTTTCTCTAACTCTGACTGTACTTTGATATGGTATATATATATACAGTATATATATACTGCAGTTTAAGCACTGCTGCGCAGTTTTAATAAACAAAAAATACCAAAATACAAAACAAAAAAGGCACACGGCCAAAGGTTTAAACAAACACAAAGTACAATAACACACAGGAATACATACAGGAACACAGGTTCACTCACCCAAAACTCCTCTACCGAATGGAGCCCTGAGCTCTCCTTTTTATGTGATGTGGTTCCTCCCTATTATCACCAGTTATAAAATTAAGGGGCAGCCGCATTCTCACATGTGTTTGGCAGGGACAGGAATTAACCCCATCCCTGCCAACCACCACCAAAACACTATACAGGCACGGCCCTGCTCTGCCACATATCCCCCCTCCCTTGTGCACAGCACACATGGCCCCAACAACCACCTCCTTCCTCCCCTAAAACACAACCACCCTCCCTTAAGTCCCGTACTGTCCTTCTCCCATCCTTGAGGGAGGGTTGGTCCACAGTCCGGTGCCTTCAAGACGGGACAGAGACCAAGCGACAGGGGGCCCAGATGCAGTGGATGGGGCGTCAGGAGCGCTGGCAGGCAATCAGTCGGCTGCAGCCCCAGGCAGAGGTGCGAGCCCAGGCGACTGTGCAGCGACGTCTGGGCAACCAGGGGGGAGCGAAGCAGGAGCCCAGACGACCAACTGTGCCTGGTGGTGTGTGATGGTCCACGTCCCATCCCTTATAAAAAAAAATAAAACTTTTAACAAGCTAACGTGTTTTAAAGGAATCATGGAATAAAGCAGGACTGTTTCTTATTAAGAACACAACGAAAACAACAATACTGTATACTGTATTTATTTAAATGCATATGAATTGTTTTAAATCAGCAATTGCACAAAGTACATAAATAACAAAAAAAAATACTTTACTTACCTGTGGGGTTGGAGGAGGCCGCGGGTGGACGCCAAGATAGGAAAAAATAAAGACAAACAAACAAAAAGTTAGTTTAAGGCGATGCTGAATGCTCGGTGCGTTTCCCTGTGAAGGTGCACATTCACAGAGAAGTGCGTAGTTTGTTATTCAGTAACCTAAATTGTCTATACAAGTAAAACTAAATTAAAATAGAGATTAAAAGCAAATACTTACCTGTTTTTTAATGGTGTTTGTTAGCATCAGTGTGGTGCATGGGCGGCACCATGTTTGTGCGAGCCGAGCAGTACAATGAGGCGCCATGTTTGTGAGGGGCAAATCATACCTCGATTGTAACGTAAAGCCTGCTTGCAATGCGCAAGCCAAATTGAACGTTACCGGTGTGTAACTGAAGGGCAGAGCATGCCGTGATTAAAGTAAAGGGGTGTTGTGATTTATAAAAAAAATAAAAATGCACATTTATTAAAATAATTCTAGGTGGAATTTTAATGTAAAACCTAGTGATCTTTGCTGTTTTACTGCCAAAAACAGTTTAATCATCCTGTACTTAAGATTTTTTTTTTAATTTTATTTCATAAAAAGTTGTTTATTTTCATTGAAAATGTGTTTCGTTATGATTTTGTTCAGTTGATAGAATTTTAAAAAAATAAATGAAAAAACAAAAGTTTTTAAACAAAACTTCTGTTGTCCGTGTGCTTCCCTGCAATACCATATTTGGCCACTTGGCACATCCTAACATGGACTATTTGCATAATTGTACTTAGAAAGGAACTATCACTTCTCCTGTGTACAAAGTTGATCAATTACCAGGAAGTTACTACCGACAAGCTAATATATTTGTACATTTTTATAAATGGTCACAAAGATGTTTTAGGTAAATCTTAGAACCTGCATTTTCAACAAAATAGCTGATATATCATAAGAACATAAGAAAATGTACGACGTGAGGAGGTCATTCAGCCCATCTATGCTTGTATGGTTCAGTAGCTGATTAATCTAAAAACTTTGTGAATCTGGGTCTTAAAGGATCCCAGTGATTTATCATCAACAACATTCCTAGGTAACTAGTATCCCCTTCCATACCTGCACCACTCTCTGTGTTTAGAAGTGCCTCCTACCATCTGTCCTAAGTTTTCACTTTGTACTATGGTCCTGGTTTCTGTACTGTGAATGTAGCTCATGGTGGCTTACAGCTGATATTAGCACATTTCTTCCAGCCATTCATTAAATGCCAATTCTGGGAAAGGGCCTGCTGTTACTGAGCATGTGCTACCGCTATCCAATGGCAGCACTCCTCATGAGCAGATTGGACAGCTATCCAATGGTAGCGCTCCTTATGAGCAGATTGGACAGCTATCCAATGGTAGCGCTCCTCATGAGCAGATTGGACAGCTATCCAATGGCAGCGCTCCTCATGAGCAGATTGGACAGCTATCCAATGGCAGCGCTCCTCATGAGCCGATTGGACAGCTGTCCAATGGCAGCGCTCCTAATGAGCAGATTGGACGCCGCTTGTTGATTGGCTGTGTTGCAGAAACCCTGGATCAAGCAGGAGTCAAGGCAAAGCAAAGCCTGCTAGCTCTCTACATGGGGGTAAGTGTTTCTATAGATGTATCTGTCTTGAAGTCTGTTACTGCTTCACTTCCTTGGTCATTTCACCGCAGCAGTATCTTCTGGGTCAAAGCATGTTACTTGCTGAAAGCATGACAATAGGGGACACAGCTGATTGGTTATTGACAGGAAACAAGGGGCAAAGGGGTGGAGGACAGTTTCACCCTCCAGGTAAAAAGACCTAGACGTGCAAGACAGTCTAAAAGCATGACTTGTAAAATACATTTCTTTAGCCTAGAGTAGTACCATGTCTAAAAATGAAAATACTTATTTGCTAAAACACTTTCAATTTGAAAACGATCACCAACCAATACTTTTGGAATATGCCTGCCTTAGATAAGAACATAAGAGAGTTTACAAACGAGAGGAGGCCATTTGGCCCATCTTGCTCGTTTGGTTGTTAGTAGCTTATTGATCCCAAAATCTCATCAAGCAGCTTCTTGAAGGATCCAAGGGTGTCAGCTTCAACAACATTACTGGGGAGTTGGTTCCAGACCCTCACAATTCTCTGTGTAAAACAGTTTCCATGTGTGGTTATTTACAGGTGAAATGGCGGTGTGCATGCACGTTTGGGAGAACAGCTCGAGAGGATCAGGTTTGTGGCCGAAAATAACGGCCACCGAGAGGGACAGGGTAAATCTCATTTACTCGTGAGCATGACGGGAAACACAGGACATCCATGCCCATTTTCACATGGAAACCCGCATTTCACATGAAAACCAATCCAGACAGCCTTGGGAGCATATGTGGAAGGTGTCTGGCACAGCTTTGCCGGTTTTCAGCCATGGTGATCTGCAATAGCTGGGTTCAACTGTTTCATTACATGCCTCTGGGTTAATTATTTTCTTTTTTTCTTCAATTAATAACTTAGTTGAAATATTATTCCCTACTAACGATATGCCACCCCACCAATGGACATTTGAAAAACAATTTGGGCAAGAGTAGTGAAACACATTATTAAAACAACCAGACATGAGGTATTTACAAATCACAGCTTTATTACATGAGCTAACACTGTGCTTTAGAGTTTCACTCAAACAAGATGTCACCTGACAACCATGGATTTCCAGGTGAGATTCTCGTGTACCTGTTCTCTGCATGGAAACCACATTTACCCGAGCTGTCTGCAAAAACAGCAAGAGCACTCTACGCATGGCTAACTTGCGTATCGACCTCCTCCTTTCCCCTTCATTTGCATGATGTCAGGTGAAAAGAGGGTCTTCGAGTAAAATAAACTAAGCCAATGGAAACCAATAAACTGAGCCAATGGTCATTTTTTAATTTGGCTCGAGAACAATGTCTCGAGAAAAATTGGAACACACATGGAAACTGCCCCTATGTGTTTAGCTAAATCTGAACTTTTTGTGGTAAATCTAGGAAAGAAAATATGCGATTTACATTAAATCAGGAAAACCACCACCTGTTCAAATATAAAGTTAAGTTGTATCATTTTAATATGTGTGTCAGCTGAGGGGATAAAATGTAAAACTTTTAGGCTTTATTAATGGAACTAGATTGCACCATACATATGCAGTATTTGGGATAGCACAGGCCTTTTTATATAAATTATAGGTCAGTCCAAGTAAATGTGAAAGAATACAATAGTCTTTCTTTAAAACTATTTTTTTGAAAATATAAAATTGTAAAACTCATTTGATGAACACTGTTAAAAGATCCAAATAATGGGCTCCCAACGACATCAAACGTGCTTCTGAGAAGATGGGTCAAAATCACATTGAGCGAGCAAACAGAAGTCATCCATACTCAAAATACTTTCCATTCAACAGTTAAAAAAAAAAAAAAAAACATTGAAGACTTTCTGTGAGGAACATTCAAAAGATGAAAGTATGCCAACAAAAAGGCAGCCAGACCCACATTGTTTATCAATACTAAGGTGTAAGGAAAAAAAAAAAAAGTTATATGCTACATATCCAGTATCACAGATGCAATATGATTCTTCTTTGCTTTTTGGCCATCACATTTGAGGTATAGAGTAAAGTGGAATAGATCAGTTCCTGTTCCTGTTCTTAGCGGCTCCAGAGGTTCTAACAGTTGGTCTCCTTGTCGGTCACCAGGACAAAGCCCTCCCTGTTGGGATCCCCGTCCTGCTGGTGTAAGCTATTATCAGAAGCGAAGATGGCCAAGAGCTTCTCCTGCTCTTTCTTGGTCTTGGGTAGATCCTCAGAAGGTCTTATCAGACGGCAGATACGCTGTGATAAATGCACAATATCTGCTGTTAAAACAATGTGATCTTACAGTGGTGCTGTCATGATACTGTATCTACTGGGTAACAGTAGCCAACGCTGGGGAGTCATGAATTACATGTAATGCATTACTCTAATACGATTACATTTTTCAGTAACTTTTCAGACAAGTAATGACATGGATTACATGTTATGTGAAAAAATAACATAGTTCCTTTTTGTTAAATTTGAAAAAAGGACTACGGCTAATCAATGTGAAATCATGTTACATGAATGCTCTTTTCATATCATCTTGCTGGAAAACAACATCAGAGGAGCGTACGTGTGGATTCTGAGTGCTGGATCTTCAAAGAATATTTCAAGCTGCAGTCTGACCAAAAAATAAAAAGTCTCTGTAATATATAAACTGAGAAGTAACTATTCTATGTAACTGCTACTAGTTACATTTTTATGTAAGGAGCCTTGGTAACCATCAATCAATCTCTTTCCAAAGATGTTCAGTTGTGTGTAGTTCCTTTATTCATATAGACCAGTGGTCCTCAAAGTGGTGCCAGGCCATTGTGCCCGCGGCAGCTGTTCTCTGCAATATGATTAACCAATTGAATATCTGCATATCTGCAGTAAGTTTAACCAATAGGAGAGTCAAATATCTGCCAAGTTTTACGCAGCTGTCCAATCATAAGCAAGCAGAGGCCGTTCATGGCATTCCACATGAAAATTGAAGGCGTGTGAGTAGCCAATGGGAAAGTGAAAGATCTGACAGCTGTCCAATCATTCGTGAGCGGGGTGTTAATATGCCGGGTAAGCACTGAATTTCGCCGACTGTTATTGAGAAAAATAATACATTTCAGTATTTAGAATTTAATTTTCTCTCTATACATCTTTTAATTTCACCAGACAAGGGAAACACCGTAGCAGATTTAGTTATGAATCCACTTTCTCTGAATAATTGTACTGGAGATGAGCAATCTTTAAAACAGAGTTGTGTTGACAAATTTGCCAAATTGAAACAAAGCGTGACGCTATCTATCCTCTTTTATTTGAGTTTATCATGGTTATCTGGGTACACATGCTATTTAAAAATATTTGCATTGCGTATTTTATATAAATTCTTTAAAGAATAAGCGCAGCAGGTCTGAGACTTGGCCTTATCAGAGAGTGAGCCAAGAATAACTCCCACTAAAACCCTTCTTGCAACACATACAGTGTGTGTATGTGTATGTTTTTAATATATATATATATATATATACACACACACACACATACACACACTGTATATGTTGCGAGAAGGTAGTGTTTAAGAAGAACCTAGGACATATGGTCAGTATGCCCGCAAACAGCCAAGTAAGATCAATTTATGCCCGTGCCCAAATTACTTTGAGGACCACTGATATAGACAGTACTTATATTGTTCATACACAGTTCAACCTGAAATAACCTGTTGCCATAGGAATTGAATATGTGTGCCTGATTCATACATTTGGAAGCAAACACTTGGCACGAATATTACATGGCACGAATAGCCATGTAATAACTTTCTAGTAACTTAGTAATTACCAATGCTTCATATGCTTACATGGTAACCGTGTAATAATAACAAAGGTTATTTTTTACCAGCTGTACTTACTTGGTAACACCATGGTACAGTCCTTTTCCATGAAGCAACACACCATGTAAGAGCAGGTAATTACCATATTAACATGGTTATGTACGTGCCAACAATTCATATTTGAGAATAGGTGCATAAGATGGGTGTTGTATGTAAAAGCATTAAGTCCCTGGTTTGTGCTTTAAAAAACAAAAACTGTTTGCAGAAGCCAAAATAAGTATGTATATTAAAGATGTAATAATGCATTTTAACTATAGGTATAACACGTGAGTTTCAATGGATTAAACAACATTTTGTAATTGAAACTACTAGACTATAGTGAAAGAAACCAACAAACACTTATCACCCCATCAAGTCTTGTATCTTGTGAAACAACATTTGGATAAAAGGTCCCCTTTTATAATATTGTATTTACTTATGGGGGACTGTAAACGAAACTGGACTGGCAAAAATCGATCTGCTTTCTTGTAAGATAAATGAAAAGGAAGGCAATATGATGGAGTAATATTCTTATTACAGACCACGACTGCAGGTGACTAGCTTTGAGTGACTTTTGTAATGGTTTTAAGACAATCCACACCTCTCTCAGGGTGCCCTTGCTGGTAGCGATCTTGTATATGATCCAGAGGGGGATGCACATCATGGAGGAGAGGGCAAGGAGCCAGCCCAGGGCGTAACCCCACCAGGGGTACACGTAAGTGTTGTTGTACTTAAGCGGAGTGTACTTGATGAGGGAGAAGGCAAAGGTTCCCTGTGAAGAGAGAATTGTACAGGAGGGGACTACATCAGGAAGATGAATACCGTATTTAAAATTAGAACTATATACAGTTTAATGTGTGTTTCACTGTTTTGCTGTTTTTCATAATTAAAAAGGGTTTAAGTAATTGTAGCTAACAAAATATCCATTAAGCTAAATAGGTCTCAAATGTGCATCTGAAAGAAAAACATGTTATAGCACACGTATTTTCATGTTATGACATCTGGTATTTCTTTAGGTTAAAGGAAGCGCTCACTTTCTATGCCTTATTTGCAATTCCTGAGTTATTTCAACTCAGCAGTGTCTTCTGGGTCAGTCATGTTACTGGCTGAAAGCATGTCAGTTTATAGACTTAGCACCTGGTTGGTTAATGACAGAAAGAAGCCATTGAAGGGGTGGAGGCAGTTTCACCCTCCAGGTGAAATAACCAAGCGAGTGCAACACTAACTGAATGCATGGCTTGTAAACAGAGATTTCTTTGACCAAGTGTAGTACCATATAAAAATGTTATAGTTTACTATAACGTAATTTTTTTCAAAACTGTACATTTGCCATATTGAGCCATTTGATAGAAAAAAATGTGAACTTATAATAGAATATGATATTGTGACAGGGTGGCTGGGCGGTGACGTCAAGGCAGAAGCAGGATCGTAAACACTGACACCAAGTCTGCAGTTTTAAACAAAAGACTCAGTGGCGCCGTTTTATTTAAATAATACAAAAATAAATAAAAAGTGCAAACAGAAAAAATTGCTCGCAAGCAAAATAAATATTTTAAATAAAACAAATCACAAACACAAAATAATAAACCATACAGGTCAGGCTGGGCAGTCGCTGTCACTGATCCTGTATACTCAAGTTTAGTTTTTTCTCTCCTTGTTCTTTCCACTCACGCTCCTCATACACCCCACCCGGAGTGCAGCGAGCTGCAGGCTTTTATGCAGATGACCATCTCCCAACAAATTAGCAACAAATTAAATCACTTGATTAATTCGGGAGATGGCCACCTTCTGCACAAGGTTTTTAATTTATTCATAGCAGAAGACGAATACTCACTCTCGCCTCTGCCAGAACACATTTTAAATAAACAAAACATACGGCGCTTCGCCGTCATACAACTACAATAATAAAATCAAACAAAACAAATAAAAAATACACCGCACAGGGGTGGAGGGGGAGACCCCATTCTCAAAATAAATACGTACAGTGCTCCTCGCCCTGTTACAGATAGGCATCTAAAAAACAATACAATAAGAACGTACCGCACAGACTGCAGGAGTGAAGAACATCCAGCAGTACTTGACGAGAGGTCCAGGTCTGTAACCAATCATGTCTTCAATGTTGTCATAGAAACGATCAGCACCTACAAGACAGACACAGGGAATTATGGACAGAAAATAGTGAACTTCTATCAGGCATTACTAAAACATCAACTGAAAAACATGACCTGTTAATGAACTTCATAATCTGAGCTAGATGTTTCTGAACTGGTAAACATGAATTGTACTTGATGTATACCAATGTTTGCATTTACTTTACCGGAAGAACCATTAATTACGTTACATTTTAGTACAAACAGAGAAGGGTTTTGGGTCAATGTAGCCCTTGACAGTGATACTATATGCCTAACCAAGATAAGTAAACCTTTATCAAGTATGTTAAACGTACATGTATTCTGTTTCCTGACATTCATTTGTACCATTTAGGCTCAAACATTTTATAATTGACTTTTAAGTAAATGTTATGTCTGTAAATAAATACATGCACGACTAGAATTATTCCGGGTTTAAAAGGCATGTCATATGCAGACAGGAGGCACGTTTTTACACAGAGAATTGTGAGGGTCTGGAACCAACTCCCCTGTAATGTTGTTGAAGCTGACACCCTGGGATCCTTCAAGAAGCTGCTTGATGAGATTCTGGGATCAATAAGCTACTAACAACCAAATGAGTAAGATGGACCAAATGGCCTCCTCTCATTTGTAAACTTTCTTATGTTCTAATGAATAGCTGGTTTCACAGACACCGATTAGCCAGACTACCAAATGTTACATAATCTGAAAGATTAAACTTAAACTCATTAGTGTTGTTTTTTTAAAACATAAGAACATTTACCAACGAGAGGCCATTCAGCCCATCAAATCCTCAAATTCCTAGTAGCCTTAATCTTTGTCAAGCTGGGAATAGCAAACTATGGAGCCTACAGTACACACAGTTACCTAGCCTAGCCTGCCCCAATTCCTAAGAGGCAAAAATGTGGTGAAATCATTGTCACCAATTCTTTGTTGCTTCTTTTGAAAAACCTGGACCGTAAAGGCCCATATAATGAAAGCTGTTTTGCACTTCCAGTTAGCTACATGGTCTCAAATGTGTAGTTTTGAAAGAAACACATGTTGTGGCAAACATTTATAAAAAATGATCTCTGGTATATATAACAATGCATGTTTTATACAGATGTGTTTCATTCAAAAATTTACATTTGAGACCGATATAATGAATGTAAGTACACATCATTATTTTGCTAGCTACAACCACTTTAACAGTGACCTGAAGTTGGTCATTCCAGTGGCCATTCCAAACAGGTCCTCCTTGTCTGCTTGCTAATTTTAAATCAGGGACCGTGGATACCGTTCTGGAAGCCCTCTCATACAAAACTTCCACTTGGTCGTTCATATTTCTTCCATTAACAGTTTTAGAAATACACATTTCTGAAAGTAGCTAAGATTAACAGATTCTGTGAACCAATTACCACAAAAACCTTAAAAGAATGAGCGAAGAGATGATTGAATCAGCTAAGATCAGGAAACAGGATGGTTGAGGGCATTCCAGGCATTTTTTTAGATTTTGCTTCACTTCTTTCTGTTTGTTTTTTGTCTGACTTATGCATTACACATAATGGAAGAAAGTGTCATTTTCTCTGATCAAAAAATTGAAATGAACAACTTTTTACACAAAGGGAGTTCACTCAATCTTTCTTAAAGTAATTGCAGCTGACTTGTCTTTTCATTTTAAACATGGCATCTGGTACTACCCCTGGTGAAAGAAAGCTCTGTTTGCAGCCATGCTTTTAGACGTTTGCACTTCCAGTCATTTTGCTAGGACAGTGAAACTGTCCCGACCCCTGCACCAGCTTCTTTCCTGTCAATCATTAAACAGCTGCTTCCCATATTGACATGATTTCAGCCAGTAAATGTGATCCAAAAGACACTGCTGGGGTGAAATGACTAAACAAGTAAAACTGTTACAGACTTCCTGGAACAAGGTAAGCAAACTTTTTTTTTAACCTAGCACAGTACCAGATCTATTTTAAAATTAAATACATGTTTGCTATGATGTAAAAAAACTAAACTAAAAAACTGCACTTGAGACCTATTTAGCTAATGGAAAGGCAAAATGGGTAAGCTTTATGGAATCATTTTGTAAGCTAAAATTACTTAGTGTTCTTTCTAAATTCTGTAAGAGGTAGTTTCTATATTTCTTTTTTTTTTTTTTTTTAAATCCTGTACAATTTTTTAAAAATATTTTTCAAATCATCACAGTTTTGCACATGGAAGTGTAAAACAACGTCCCAGATTCCTATTCATTTTGTGGTCGGATAAGGAGTGCCACAATGTTCAAAAAAATCACTTGTGTCAATTTTTATACAATGATACCAAGTTAATTATCTTAAAAAAATAAGAAACTACATTTTGTAAGTTCATCCATGGTAGTGTGTTTATCCTACTGTAGCTAACTGTATTCACAGCATTTTAATCTGATGGGCCAAGGACAATTAAACAATTTGCCAAGAAAGATACCCTCAGATAACCTTGAGGAAAGTTGGTTCATTGTCCTCTACATAATGCTTGTCATGTCTCATTTCTGGGCATAAGAACAGTAAACAGACCAACTTACAAAATGCTTATGTAAGTGACATCAATATTTCTAGACCAAGATTTCTAGCATGTCAACTGTAGTGTGTACTTTACTTAAAGTGACTAAGTAACAATCATTTTATTCATATTCCCCATTCATTAGATAGGTCTCAAAATGTACAGTTCCCTTTTAAGTATGACATTTAACCATTAACCTATTAGGTAATGGTTACATTTCTATTTCAGGGAACCAGGGTTATGATAATAACCTAACTTTTTAAATGTTTTAGCAAACATGTATTTTCATTTTAAAACATGACATCTGCCACTGACTCACTGTGTGTGACCCTGAGCCAGTCACTTCCTTGTGCTCTGTTCTTTGGAGGTCCTATTGTAAGTGACTCTGCAGCAGCAGTTGTGATGCATAGTTCATCCCCTAGTCTGTGTAAGTTGCTATGCTAAATGACTAATTAATTAATTAATTAATTAATTAATTAATTAATTAATTTAAAGAAATCTGTGTTTGCCGGTCGAGTGAAGTTGTATCCACCCTTTCAGGGCCTTCATTCCTGTCAGTAACCAACCACCTGCTTTCCCCGAATGATTGACATGCTTTGCAGCCAGGAAGACGCTGATGAGGGGAAATGACCTAGGAAATGAAGAAGTAACAGGCTTCCTTGAAAGGCAAGGGAAGGAAATTGAGAATTTAGTGTAGTACTAGATGTTTTAAAATGAAAATACATATGTGTTTCTTTCAAAACAACACATTTGATACCTATACAGTGACTAGAAGTGCATGACAGGAAATATTTCATGAAATGATTTGTTAGCAACAACACATTTAAGGGGCGTCAATCAAGATTTTAAAATCAATTTCCACACCTTTTAGAAGCACTTAATTACTGCTCTGTTTTCTTACATTTTGTTGTTTTTTGCTTGTTTTTCACACTTTAATTCAGAATTTGCAGGTATTTCCATTATTCCATTCCTGCAATTTAAATGTGCTGCTATTTCCTGGATCCTGGTCTATCTGGAATCAAACCACATGCCCTACAGGTTACAGGAAGCAGTAATCACATTTATTAATCCAAAGCATTGTACACTATATAAAAAAACAAGCAAAAAGCCAATGAATGTTGAATACAAGAATAGAGGGGCATAGTTGTGAATTCAGGTTATCAAGCCTTGACAGCAGACCTTTAGAAGCGTTATAAAATAGTAAACTAAAATTTCTATTTGATCATTGAAAACCAAGCCAGACCAAAATGTATTGATTTTTTGCACTGATTATAATGAAAGACATTATCATTTGTGCATGCTTTTCCCCAAGGTTATTCTATGGATTTACCATCTTTCCTTTTAAACACCTATCTGGTATGTACAGTGCTTATCTATGGCTTTACCGTGCTTTTACTATGCTTTTACTTTGGTAAACTCTTATCAGAACAATCAAGTAATATTTAGAGATGTGTATATGAAGCTCTTAATTACACACTCATTCCCAGGCTTGTATCAGTGTGTGTGGTTAAACCACATCATATTCATGTACAGAGGATGGACAATAGGGCTGGTATGGAGGGGGAAAATGAGGAAACCAATTCCCAGCACAGACGGATACCCGTTTTGTATTAATTGCTCTTGAGAAATCATATTTTAGTATAAAATTGAGATTGTGTGGCCCTGTACCTTTAACAGTGGCCCATTGTACTGTCTGTTAAATTCCCACACAGAAGCTACTATAATACTCACCATAAACCCAAGCTATGCAAACGGTTTCGAAAATAGCCACAAACAGGAGACACATCCCACTGGCAGCATAGTAATCAAAGAGCTGGAAAACGTACATCCCACCCTGAAACACAGACACACAGGCAGGCAGGCAGCATATTAACAATGGAACTGGAATGTTGAAATACTGACATCATAATAATAATAATACCTTTTACTGTACATGAGCAATGAAGTGTTATTGTTCAATGCTGATATTAAGCTGTAAACGTTCAGGTCTGTGTTCCACCACGGTGCCAGCACAATAAACAGCAATGAGGAGCACAACAGAACAAACACACCTGATGAATACACAATGGGTGATTAGCTTTCAAAATAAAACTTACAGCGTGATCATGGCGTCTCTGGACCATCGAATCTCATTAAAAAAACCTATGGAATCCATCTCAAGCTTTCTTTTCAAAAGACTGAGGCATAATGAAACCCTTATAAAAGTGTATCATGGTAATTTGGCAGTTTTACCAGTATACCATGACTTACAATGGTGTCCATTATTGTTTTTTGTTTTTTTTTCTTTGAAGACATTAAGACAGATTTCAGGTAGAAATGTTTGTCATTGAATTTATGAAGTTTCTTTCAGTATTTATAAATGTAGCACTATAGCGTGTTTAATAGTTATGGATGACAGTTTATATTTATGATCTAAACAATGGTGGATTCTAATAATCATGCCCTAAAACTAGTAAACCAGCCCCTTTACAACCCTTTCCCACTGCATTAAGATATTTAATGTGTTTAGTGATTTTACAAGGAGATAACAGTCTTCTGGTAAGCAGGCCGAGCACCACCAATGTTTGAGTTTACATACAGGGTGATAAGAAAGTAAGTTTAACACTTTCTAAATCACCCTGTATAATCATTTTACATACCTTTTGATGGGAAATACATCTTTATACACAATACGTTTATAAAATTCCACCTCATAATACATGAGGGCTTTAAACTATGCACTTCCACTTATGAGCCAACCACTGACATTTTCAAAATGAAGGGGTCATGGCTCGATCCAGGGAATTTGGAACACACATGCATAATGTGTCAGGCGTATTGCACAACACCTGCATGCTCATGGAGTGGAATCTTCTTCTATTGTAAAAGTCGAATGTATTCCTGACAGGAAAACGAGGGCCAAACATGTACAATCAACTGCTCCCAGGATCCCAGGAAAACCAGCAATGACAAAAAATATATCTGAACTCAGTCTACTGTTGTGGTGTATGTGGAAAGCAGATCTATTTTTGTGACCTTTTTACTAAAGCATTCTCTAAAATCGCAGCAATCCACTGGGCTCCATCACCATTAGTATACCACATCAGACCCTTTTTATTTTAGCACAGGCCCGTTTGAATTAGGTTCCCATCACCATTAGGACACTTTGAAATAGGTGGAACCACTTTAAATGGAAAAGAATCAATCCAACCATGTCAACCCTTTTGATTTTTGCATGGAGGGTATGTTAATTAGGTACCACTTAATTTGCATGACATTTCTTCATGGAATTGGGGTTTTGCGACTGTTCTCATCCTTCTTGGACATTTTTGATTGAAACACAAAAAACAGTCAGAAAGTCAAAACACTGCCACAAAAGCCCTCCCCGCTGGTCAGAAAAACGTTAATATTCAGGGCCAAAGTGATGAAACCAGAAAGGGTCAGATTGTGTCAGGGTCGACTTTTGTAATTTTCATATTCAATATTATGTTGCGAACCACTATGTATGAACCAAGAACAACTGAATCACTTGGCAGTTCTGCAAGTTCAAAAGAACCTTACAGATGAAATAGACAAAATCTCCTTAGACTTCATTCTGCGAACTGAACAACGCTGAAGTGTTTTTGCTCTTTACTAAGCAGTAAGTTGTCTATGCACTAATCAGTAATTACTTCTAATCTTTGTATAAACATTAATGTATAATTAAGTTGACAAGTATAAATGCATGATTATGAATAGGGCTTGACGTTTTTAGAAAACGCAATATATATACACTACCGTTCAAAAGTTTGGGGTCACTTAGAAATTTCTTTGTTTTCGAAAGAAAAGCAAATTTCTTGTCCATTAATAACATCAAATTGATCAGAAATACAGTGTAGACATTGTTAATGTTGTAAATGACTATTGTAGCTGGAAACGGCTGATTTGTAATGGAATATCTACATAGGCGTACAGAGGCCCATTATCACCAACCATCAGTCCTGTGTTCCAATGGCACGTTGTGTTTGCTAATCCAAGTTTATCATTTTAAAAGGCTAATTGATCATTAGAAAACCCTTTTGCAATTATGTTAGCACAGCTGAAAACTGTTGTGCTGATTAAAGAAGCAATAAAACTGGCCTTCTTTTGACTAGTTGAGTATCTGGAGCATCAGCAATTGTGGGTTCGATTACAGGCTCAAAATGGCCAGAAACAAAGAACTTTCTTCTGAAACTCGTCAGTCTATTCTTGTTCTGAGAAATGAAGGCTATTCCATGCGAGAAATTGCCAAGAAACTGAAGATCTCGTACAACGCTGTGTACTACTCCCTTCACAGAACAGCACAAACTGGCTCTAACCAGAATAGAAAGAGGAGAGGGAGGCCCAGGTGCACAACTGAGCAAGAGGACAAATACATTAGTGTCTAGTTTGAGAAACAGACGCCTCACAGGTCCTCAACTGGCAGCTTCATTAAATAGTACCCGCAAAACACCAGTCTCAACGTCAACAGTGAAGAGGCGACTCCGGGATGCTGGCCTTCTAGGCAGACTTGCAAAGAAAAAGCCATATCTCAGACTGGCCAATAAAAAGAAAAGATTAAGATGGGCAAAAGAACACAGACACTGGACAGAGGAAGATTGGAAAAAAGTGTTATGGACAGACGAATCTAAGTTTGAGGTGTAAATTTGTACAGGGTAAAAGGGATCTTGAAGAAGGAAGGCTATCACTTCATTTTGCAACGCCATGCCATACCCTGTGGACGGTGCTTGATTGGAGCCAATTTCCTCCCACAACAGGGCAATGACCCAAAGCACAGCTCCAAACTATGTAAGAACTATTTAGGGAAGAAGCAGTCAGCTGGTATTCTGTCTATAATGGAGTGGCCAGCACAGTCACCGGATCTCAACCCTATTATTATTATTATTATTATTATTATTTGTTTATTTAGCAGACGCCTTTATCCAAGGCGACTTACAGAGACTAGGGTGTGTGAACTCAGCTGCAGAGTCACTTACAATTACGTCTCACCCGAAAGACGGAGCACAAGGAGGTTAAGTGACTTGCTCAGGGTCACACAATGAGTCAGTGGCTGAGGTGGGATTTGAACCCGGGACCTCCTGGTTACAAGCCCTTTTCTTTAACCATTGGACCACACAGCCTCCTATTGAGCTGTTGTGGGAGCAGCTTGACCGTATGGTACGTAAGAAGTGCCCATCAAGCCAATCCAACTTGTGGGAGGTGCTTCAGGAAGCATGGGGTGAAATCTTTTCAGATTACCTCAACAAATTGACAACTAGAATGCCAAAGGTCTGCAAGGCTGTAATTGCTGCAAATGGAGGATTCTTTGACGAAAGCAAAGTTTGAAGGACACAATTATTATTTCAATTAAAAATCATTATTTCTAACCTTGTCAATGACTATATTTCCTATTCATTTTGCTATATTTCCTATTCAAACTCATTCCATGTATGTTTTCATGGAAAACAAGGAAATTTCTAAGTGACCCCAAACTTTTGAACGGTAGTGTATATATATATATATATATATATATATATATATACAGTACTGTGCAAAAGTTTTAGGCAGGTGTGAAAAAATGCTGTAAAGTAAGAATGCTTTCAAAAATAGACATGTTAATAGGTTATATTTATCAATTAACTAAATGCAAAGTGAGTGAACAGAAGAAAAATCTAAATCAAATCCATATTTGGTGTGACAACCCTTTGCCTTCAAAACAGCATCAATTCTTCTAGGTACACTTGCACACAGTTTTTGACGAAACTCGGAAGGTAGGTTGGCCCAAACATCTTGGAGAACTAACCACAGTTCTTCTGTGGATTTAGGCAGCCTCAGTTGCTTCTCTCTCTTCATGTAATCCCAGACAGACTCGATGATGTTGAGATCAGGGCTCTGTGGGGGCCATACCATCACTTCCAGGACTCCTTGTTCTTCTTTACGCTGAAGATAGTTCTTAATGACTTTTGCTGTATGTTTGGGGTCGTTGTCATGCTGCAGAATAAATTTGGGGCCAATCAGATGCCTCCCTGATGGTATTGCATGATGGATAAGTATCTGCCTGTACTTCTCAGCATTGAGGAGACCATTAATTCTGACCAAATCCCCAACTCCATTTGCAGAAATGCAGCCCCAAACTTGCAAGGAACCTCCACCATGCTTCACTGTTGCCTGCAGACACTCATTCGTGAGTCGCTTGGCCTTGTTTCCACGTCAGAGGTATGGCTTTTTGGCCGCAAGTCTTCCATGAAGGCCACTTCTGACCAGACTTCTCCGGACAGTAGATGGGCGTACCAGGGTCCCTCTGTTTTCTGCCAGTTCTGAGCTGATGGCACTGCTGGACATCTTCCGATTGTGAAGGGAAGTAAGCATGATGTGTCTTTCATCTGCTGCAGTAAGTTTCCTTGGCCGACCACTGCGTCTACGGTCCTCAACGTTGCCCGCTTCTTTGTGCTTCTTCAAAAGAGCTTGGACAGCACATCTGGAAACCCCTGTCTGCCTTGAAATTTCTGCCTGGGAGAGACCTTGCTGATGCAGTATAACTACCTTGTGTCTTGTTGCTGTGCTCAGTCTTGCCATGGTGTATGACTTTTGATAGTAAACTGTCTTCAGCAACCTCACCTTGTTAGCTGAGTTTGGCTGTTCCTCACCCAGTTTTATTCCTCCTACACAGCTGTTTCTGTTTCAGTTAATGATTGTGTTTCAACCTACATATTGAATTGATGATCATTAGCACCTGTTTGGTATAATTGTTTAATCATACACCTGACTATATGCCTACAAAATCCCTGACTTTGTGCAAGTGTACCTAGAAGAATTGATGCTGTTTTGAAGGCAAAGGGTTGTCACACCAAATATGGATTTGATTTAGATTTTTCTTCTGTTCACTCACTTTGCATTTAGTTAATTGATAAATATAATCTATTAACATGTCTATTTTTGAAAGCATTCTTACTTTACAGCATTTTTTCACACCTGCCTAAAACTTTTGCACAGTACTGTATATATATATATATATTAAACTGATAAACATGGGTTTAGGCAATATATTTTAAATAATGTCAATCCTGCCTTACTCTCTTCCTACATAAAGAAACTGGGCCTACGTATTAGAATACACTTGTTAGAGTGACTTGTGACTGGGCTGGGCTGAAAAAAACAATAACTCTATAGTGTGATAGATACACGGGCAGTAATGGGGCGCAAAACAAAATCTCACAATTCTCACACGATTCAAAATGCATCCAGAGTTCTACATTGCCTGAATCCTAAATGTCGACATCCTCACGTCAACAATGTAAGTTAACCTTTATATACAGCTATGGCCAAAAGCTTTGCATAAGCATAATAATAATAATAATAATAATAATAATAATAATAATAATAATAATAATAATAATAATTAAATACACAACAAAGTGCATAAGGATCAAATAACCCACTCAAGCTTTGTTTTGACATTTTCAATGGGGCTTCGTCGTTTATCCTCTATCTATACAAGTGTATAGGACAAACAATGAGTCATAGACAAGCAATACATACTGTAGACACAAAAATTAGATATTGTAAGTACACAGCGACGACTATTTTACATAATGTTGAACAGTATTTTGTTGTTTAAAAACAAGGATTTTAAAGATATTTTTTTTCTCCTAACCTAAGTATAATGGAATCTGCCCCATGCCCACCACCAAAAATTTTACAAACCCGGCGCCTATGCCTAATTCTGCTTTATAACCCTTGAGATGTGACACGATGAGGATCCCTGCTGATAAAGTTGGGTTTGCTTACCTCCGTGATCATGGTAAGTCCCATGAAATAGGAGATGACAGCGATGCAGAGGATCAGAAGCTCCCTTCTGTTCCTGCGGCGGAACACAGAAGGAAACATGTCGACCAGCGCTGTCACCAGGCTCTCCACACACACAAACTGTGAGGGGAGACAGAGAGGGGTGGAAGGGCACACCGCTGCTTTCAATAATACAGTAACAAATAATGACTGGATTATAAAAAAAGATACCATTTATATATATATATATACAGTGTGTGTATATATATATATATATATATATATATATATATATATATATATATATATATACACACACATACATACACACACACACACACACACACAGCAGATTTAGTGCCATGTTTCCATCTTCAATATAAAACCTGTTTGTAAAACTGCAATTCAATCTGCAACTGGACGTTACAAAGAAGTCAAGAAGAATTCGGTATTAGGGGTCCTAATTTTTATTTTGGTGGGTGTCTTTAGACAGAGAAAGTGGAGGCCCTACCTGACTGTCGAGTCCGAGAAGGACAATCATGATGAAGAAGAAGCAGGCCCACAGTGAAGAGAAAGGCATCATGGACACGGCTCGTGGGTACGCAATGAACGCCAGCCCAGGACCTGCAGCCACAGAGAAAGAGAAAGCAGGTTACAGCAGTGAGGAAACCAGAACAAAACACTCAATGTGGCTAACTCTGGAGGAGGCTAGAAAACTTTGCCGCGATTTTGTAACGTACTGTACTATATATATGTATTCAGTGTTTCATCCATAACTATAAAACACTTAATGGTATGTGTAGCAAAACTGAAAGAAACCTTTACAATTCGAGATAAATGTTTCTACTGTAAGTCTTTTCATTGGCCTAAATGCCCAAAGCTATTAACCAAAACTAGCACAATTTTATCAGCTCAGAAACAAAAAACTCACATTTAATTTAAGGGCTTGTGATAGTCTGAAGTTGTTTTTTCCTTTCAGACAAAAATAATGTTTATGAAGATTTGGAGAATCTTTGGAGCTTTAAGAATCTAGTTTGAAGACATTTAGAAAGACTTATTGTAAAAACATTTGCATTTTGAAAGTTTCTTTTATAAGAACATAAGCAAGTTTACAAACGAGGAGGCCATTCGGCCCATCTTGCTCGTTTGGTTGTTAGTAGCTTATTGATCCCAGAATCTCATCAATCAGCTTCTTGAAGGATCCCAGGGTGTCAGCTTCAACAACATTACTGTGGAGTTGGTTCCAGACCCTCACAATTCTCTGTGTAAAAAAGTGCCTCCTATTTTCTGTTCTGAATGCCCCTTTATCTAATCTCCATTTGTGACCCCTGGTCCTTGTTTCTATTTTCAGGTCGAAAAAGTCCCCGGGTCGACATTGTCAATACCTTTTAGAATTACTATAGTTTTCCTGTGATGGTTTCTTTAAACTCTGAGCCTGAGAAGTCTCTTTTGTTCAATGTTGACTGCAAGTGCTTACCAGACTCTGCAACTTCTGAAATGGGCACTTGCTGTTCATAAGCCATAAATCCCAGGATGGAGAAGATGGCAAAGCCAGCCATAAAGCTTGTTACACTGTTCAGGAAACATAGACACAGACAGTCCCTAAATGAAGAGAGACACCTTTTGGTTAGACAGCAGTTTGATGTCAGCAATAGTATATGTCACGTCCCTGTTGGAACTTATCAGCAGCAACTACACTGATAATATTGCTGAGATCTTGCACTCCGAATGTCAATGACGAAGCATTCGAAACATTTAAACCGCAGCAGGTTCTATAAAAATAAAGTAAGTATGTTAATATCAGGGTTTTGTCTGTTTTTAAATTTAGATTCAACAGTTTATACATGTTCAGTGGCTCAAGTTGAGAGTGTACTTTCTCTTCCACACGTTGTATAACAGACCTGACGAAGGAAGTGCACAAGAAATACACTCTCAAGTTGACTACAGGTGGCCACCGAACACTTAGAAACACACAACACATGACAGGGTGTGCGGTCTCGTGTAATATACCACACCTGAAAGCCAAGTGCCTTTTACACACCCTAAATAAGTGGTATATTATGATGGTGCCTCCGAGTTGGATGGCTGCATTTTACTGCTAGGACAAATATCTGAAAATCCAAACTATCATTGTTTTACAGTCTAAATATAGTGGAGACCAGCGGCGGGATTTGGTGGAGCCGCTGGTTTCTTTCCCTTGCTTGTCACTACCTATGTTTCCATTAAACTTTTTGATGCACTAAAACTCATGCGTATATTAAAAAAAAAAAAAAAAAGAAAAAGAAAAAACTGATGAAAATAGGCAATTTGGTTAATTCATGCGGCGAACAAAAAATAAATAATACGTTCGATAGGGGTGGATAAAAATGTATCCTGTACCATAAATGATGCACACAATGCAATGGAAATACTTTCCTAGGGTCTTTACTTTAACCATATGGTGGTATTTACGTGGTCAATGCCGCACATCTCTAACGGCACTGAAACTTCATTAAAACTTAAGGACATATATCATATGCCAATCAAATCTACAGCTATGGCCAAAAGTTTTGCACAGAATTTTAGGATTGAGACAATTAAAGAACGAAACTACATGAACTTAATTTAGATATTTTATTTAACACCATTTAATCAAAGAAACTACAAAATGATATCGCAAAAGTCTACCAGAAGCCTTAATAGTTGTACAGTATTTCATGACAGATTTTGAAATGTGTCAGTTTTTCATTAAGTATATGGAAAACTACAAAGCGGTATGTAATTCAATATGTTATTCATTCAAGTCATTATTCATCGGACACCTTACAAAATACTGACCTCGCTAATGGACAAGATCATATATTAGGGATGCAGACCGGACCAGGTTCCGTGAGTGGTCTGATCCAAATCTATGGAAGTCCGGTACAGGTTTGGTACACCTTAAGGATGTCCGGTCCCGAGAGTGGACCAGTATGTGGCCGGTCCAGCACTGGGCCAGCAAGCTTTTTTTTCCTCTCGGTTTTAAAAAGATTGGAACTAGTGCAATGAAGGAAACACTGCATACTCCTAAGACTTAAAGCACTCACTTTTTAAAAAGCTCTACAGTTAAAAAACAAAAAAACAACAACAATACATACAAAGCCAAATCCCACAGAGGCTTTAATGAGAAGTTATGACAGTATACAACATAACAAACAACATGTGGATTTTATATATTGTCATGTAATAAACCAGAGCCTGTGAACATGTCATGTGATCTTTTAAATTTTCTTTCCCATGCAACATGGGACAGTGTTTACCCTCAAGCAATTATCTTTTTAAATATTTTAATAAGTTGTTTTCTATCAAGAAAATTAACAGGATAGACTAACATTCAAAATAGCAGAACATTAAAAAAATCAGTAAACAGAAAGCCGTGTTTCTCACTGTCAATACCAATCTTGTGTGTGTACTGTATATAAAATAAATATATATACAAATATCTGTAAACAATAACGTTAGATCTAATACATGATGCATTTTTAATATCATTTACACGACTCGTGTTCCTGACATAACAGCACAAACCACAGAGCAACAACATTCGTGAAAACTTTCATGATCATTTACTTTCAACTTTTTAAATCCCAAAAATATATAAATAGGCTACGTTGAAATTGGCACAATCGTTTATAAACAGGTAGGTCGCATAATTAATACAGTAAGCATTAATTATTTAAAGATTGTTTTAGCTGCGCATGTCAAAGACATTTTTAATGAAAACAAACTATAACTGATTATACACATCACAAGAAAACATGATGTGCTGTTAGTAAATGATTGCAAAATGCAGCCGACAACTGCTGCGCGTGCACATCACTCGTATTTTACCTCCGACACGAGCAAAAGAAAAATCAGACGTGTCTGTGGGACGATCTCATTTTAGGCAATCGCAATGCCCCAGGTGATACAGATTTCTGAGGGGTACGGAATTGGTTACAACACCGGCAGTGTCGCAGACACCTGAAGCGTCTTTTTAGACTGATAAACAGAGTCCTGAGTATATATATATATGGTTATGTTTAGGGTTAGGTATTGGGATAGGGTCAGGGTGGGTTGATGTCGGTGACGAGCTCGGGAAGTGAAAGGTGGGGGTGCTTGGTAAATGCCCTAGAATGATATAATGTCCTGAGGACAGTTTCTATTGGATATTCCTTTCTGCTGCTGCTGGTGGGCATTCTCCTGTCAGCTAGCTGAGATCAGCCCCACGTGCTGGTCAGTGTTGCAGTGCACTCTATTTGCTAAATAAAAGAGCCATCTGTTTTGGAAGATACAAGTTGTATGCTTGGATTTGTACTGACTGCTACAATATATAAGACAGAGACATGGACAGAGACATGGACAGAGACATGGGAGTTGAAACGCCGGCACAGGCGCGCCGGACACATACATAGGTTTACACAACTTTAATAAAATCTTACTTTTGTCCCGCTTTTGGGTAGTTGTCCCATCTATGTCCCATTTTTCATGAACGTCTGTGTTTGGCCATAGGCTCAACAGTAATAAGGCACCACCATGATGGACTGAGGTAAATGTAAAGTGGAAGCAAGCCATTGTGGGTTGTTTCTGAGCTGCTCTGATATATAATATATCATATATAATGTGTGCTACAGATACAGAGTTTTACAGGGTTAATAAAAAGAATAACGTTTCGCCGCAAGTTGGTAGCTTTATATATGGGTCCGTTTCTGTCTGCATTATGATCCAGGACCGTAAGTCACTCCAACTTGCAATATAGTGATTTTAATTCTCTTTCATGATGCAATCCTAGTTTTTGTTAAGTGAATGTAATAAAAGAGAAATAAAACAGTGACTAAATATTGTTTTTTTCATTGTACAATGCCCTGTTGTCCACATTTATTTTAGTGTTTCTTCAAGTTAAAAACGAATGTTATTACTTCATGGAAACGTGTCTATGGCCACTTTGTTTATTGCACAGACACAACAATGGCAGGGATTATTACAAAAAATGTGTTGTCTGCTTTGTTTTTACCTGCAATACACACAAGATATTTTTAACCGTAACTACTGTATTGCGTTCTTTCTTTTGTAGTTAAATCACAAGGGTAAACTAAGGTCTTTCTTACTTATGGGATATTTCTCAAATGTAATAAAGTGTTACATATAAAGGCTTTGATAACGTTTTGAAAATGAATGAATATCTAAATCCTGAATGAATATCCGAACATCAAAATTGTCCCAACTTAGATGAGCCATCCTAAAATTGGCAAGTGTAAACAGGGTACCAGTAACTTTAAAGAAACAGTAGCTAACAAAATAATTCCATAAATCTTACCCATTTTGCATTTCCATTAGCTACGTAAGTCTCAAATGTGCAGTTTTTAAATAAACACGATATAGCAAACGTGTTTTTCATTTTAAAACATGATATGCGCTGCACACTAAGTTCTCAGTTTGCTTGCACTGCTTTCCAGTAGTCTGTTACTTTACTTCCTTGGTCATTTCACCCCAGCAATGCCTTCTGGGTCAAAGAATGTTACTGATTAAAAGGATATCAGTAATCAGGAGAAGCAGCTGATTGGTTATTGTCAAGAAAGAAGCCAGTGAAGGGGTGGGGACAATTTTACTCTCCAGGTGAAATGACCTAGGAAGTGGAAGATTTCTTTAACCTAGTGTAGAACCAGATATCTTGTTAAAAAAATGTAAGTATATATTTGCTAAAACATGCACATTTACAACCTATATAGTGAATGGATGTGAATGGCAGAGAGCATTTATGGATCTATTTTGTTAGCTACAATTATCTTAAAAATTGAGAACTCTCCACTGGAACAAAAATGGACTGAATGTGGTGACCTACCTGTAGCAGTTGTTGTTGTACTTGTTGTAGCTCCCAAGAGCTGTCAGGCATCCCAGGCAAATAGCAAAAGAGAAGAAAATCTGGGTCCCAGCATCCATCCACACCTAACAGACAAAGAAATGTGGGCCAGATTCACTTTATCACTATCACAACAGCGTGGAGATCCCTGAAGACAGGGTCTCCAGTGATGTCATTGCTGACAATAAATCCTTCCCTGTGCTGTGCCCTGTGAACAGAGAAACAGGACAGAACACACTGAGACAGTGTCCAGTATTGCCAATCCTTCAAATACATTTCTATTCCTCATATTCAGTTAGCACCTTTAAGAGTATAGGAGCTCCTTGCCCAGCAGAGCAGAACATCGTGGGCAGACAGACAGACAGACAGACTGGAGGAAGGGTCAGGGTAAACAGATCATTAAGAAAACTATATATGTTCAATTTTAGCAAAGATTGTGTGAATCTGGTTCTACGAAAGCTCCTTTTTATCTGGTGTATATTTGCCACGACTAGACCTGCAAAAGCTGCAATACATATGATTCGTATAATGGAACTTGTGACATTGTTTCAAAATTCGAACACAAATGAAATGTCTCAATCTCTTGGAACGCATATACAGTACGGTTTCCCGTCTGAATGCTTCAGTTGGCCCGAAGGTTTCTTACTTTATTTACACCAGTGCAACATGTATGTTGAGTAATCTATTAGCACGGAGAAAGATTTCTAGTCAAAACGTTTAATTTATTTTAGTATTTCTAAATTTAGAATTATGAACTACCTATAAAAGTTTACTACAGTAAATATATACAGTAATTTTCCCATGCTTTGGTTATACTAATCATTTGCCATTTACTATGGGGTGCCATGTTTTTTAATATGCTTTACCACACCTCGCCGTAACATACCTTAATATGAGCCTATATTTCAGCACGCTTTCACTGTATTACCTTTCTATGCACCTTTCTATCTAGGAGGCTTTAAGGTTCATGCATGATTGTAACTGGGGGAGATCTGTGCTGACTGTCTGACGCATGCGTGGTACTGCAGGAAGGGGGCAGCAGCCTCGGTGATCCGCCTGTCAGTCATGGCAGTGACACGGAGAGGTGGGGAAGAGGGTGTGTTAGCTTTCCCTCTCTCTGAGTGGCTGAGAGGCGGGTCTTGGGGGGGATTGCTGACCATATAAGATAACGCTCTGTTGTTCCCTCGGCTGCCCCTCTAAGACGACACGAGCCAGCTGGCGGAATCTCTGCTGCCGGACCGAGAATGGCCGGAGAAGAACGAACACAAGAATAAATTAATTAAACAGAAAAGCAATTTTTAGTAGTGAGGAAAAACTTGGCAGAACCCCGAACAGTCTCCACAGGTTGAGGGAACGGGTGAGCGTAGGATGGAGACCCGGGCCATGCGGCTAGCGACGGTCGAGGTATCGCTGCTGAGTGCAGCACCTTTATTTTGTAGTTTTATTACAGTGTTTAATTTTCCCTTGTTTCTTTCGCCTTTTGTTTTCATTATTATTTTGAGCACCTGTGCGTGCGCTACGTCCTGCCAATCTTTTTACCATTGCTGGTATTAGGTTGTGCTCTGGAGCAGTACCACAGTGCCCCCTTGTGGAAAACAATAAATCAGTGCGTCTGAGCGGCGTTACAAATAAAGTTCTGTCTCCACTGTGTCAGTGAATTGCCCACCACCCTTCCACAATGATCCTTACAGCATCTCAGTATAATAATAATTGATAGAATCAAGACTATAAAGAGCTTCAGGATTTGGGGTAGTTCCTTCACCATTCTCAGAACCAGTAAACAATAATGTTTATTATAAAACGTTTCTTTTTTTCACTATAGAACTGGCAATGCGAGTTCCCAGCTTCCAATTGCAGCCAGGTTGTAATTTTCCACTGTGCTGCAGAGGAGAGTGGGTATTGGATGAGAAGTGGCTTTGTTTGCTGAGGCTCATGTAAGGACATTCAAACAGACAGCTCCTGCTATGTCTGTGGTGTGTATAAAACATCTGACTGAACAGAACAAATTGAAATAATAAGGGTCTGCTGATAAAATCTAGCATGCTGCTTGCACCTTCCGCAGTTTCTATGCCCCTGCTGTTAATATGTCCAAGTGTATTTCAATGCATCTCTTGCAGTCTATTATAATGATTCAGGCGACTGTGAGAGGCATTATTCCATTATTACTTCAAAACAGCAAATATAAAACGTTGGATTTTAATAAGATTAATCCATGTCAGTTTCACAGAGGGTACCCGGCATAAAAAAGGTCCTTTTTAAATACAGTATGAATATTATTACATGTATGTGTGCATGTTGCGTTCACGTGTTACTGTAATCTGATTACATTCTTCAGTAACCTGAAGCTGTTCCTTTTTCAGACAAGTAACTAAATATGATAATAGATTATATTTTATGTGAAAAAATGCAAGAAAACGAATTATGATATTTTACCATACATTTTCCATGCCATGCACATCTGTTCACTATATAGCACTCAATGTGTACTTTTGATAAACCTATGTTTTAGCCAACATGTATTTTCATTTTAAGACATGATATCTGGCACATTAGGTTAAAGAAATGCTTGCTTGCATTTTCATGGTTATTTTCACAGGAAAGTGAAATTGTTCCCCACAGGGCAACCAGCTGCCTCCTCTAATGACCTAGGAAATTAAGCAGTAAAATATTATCTGGATAGCATAGCATCCAAACAGAAAGCTTTGGTTTCCCTAGCGTAGTACCACAGAAAAATATCTCAAAGATAACGATTTAAAAATGTCAGTGTCTGAAAAGGAACTAACTATGGGCTATCTATGGGCACATACAGTAGATTAGAGTACTGGCCTTCAGTTTGGAAAGAGTTAACTAACAGGAGATGCTAAACAAGACTTTCTCCACTTTCCAACTGTGTCCCCTCTGGTCCTGGTTTCTGTGTGGCACTTAAAGTATTAGCTTGGGTTATCTGTGTCAACTCCTTTTAAGATTTTAAAGACTTCTTCTTTGTTCTAGATTTAATAGATTATAGCTCAATTTCTTTAGCCCCTGGGATTAGTCTGGCTGATCTTTGTGGGACTCTCTTCAATGTCCTTTTTTGTATTGTTGGTACCAGAATTGAACATTGTATTTAAGTTTGGTCTCACCAGTGCATTATATATTAACCATAGCCAGGCCATCATGTTCTTGTAGCTCTTGAAAACTGCTGTGCGGTTCTTTAGCAATGCATATGGATCCCCACTGTTGCAGGGTTGGAGCTCTGCTGGCTGTCAGAGTCTTCTTTCACTGAACTGTATCATACCTCAGGTTACATTCCTTATCCCAGAAGCCTCCCACTTGGCTATTATTATTATTATTATTTGTTTATTTAGCAGATGCCTTTACCCAAGGCGACTTAGAGAGACTAGGGTGTGTGAACTATGCATCAGCTGCAGAGTCACTTACAATTACATCTCACCCGAAAGACGGAGCACAAGGAGGTTAAGTGACTTGCTCAGGGTCACACAATGAGTCAGTGGCTGAGCTGGGATTTGAACCGGGGACCTTCCGATTACAAGCCCCTTTCTTTAACCACTGGACCACACAGCCTCACAGAAATCACTGCATTCTGATCGTGAGTTTCAGATCCACGCTGGGATATCATAAATCAGAGTACTCAAGGAAGACACATTATGGAACAGTGCCGACCAGAGTCAAAAGTTACAGCTGTGAAAGCTGAACCCTATGATTTACTTTATTTTTTTTTCTTAAATGGTGATCTATTTTGGATGCTGAGTTCAATATCACATTAACTCACTGACATTTTGAGAAAGTTATTTGATCTCACAGTACACGTGTGGCATGCTCTCTTGCTGTACCAGAATGCAATAATCGTGGTGGGAGGGTGTGTTACCGGGGTCGTGGAGTTCTTTATATGGGAAAGGGTTTGTCTGCAACCAATTCTAGTTTGTTGGTATAAAAGCTTGTAGGAAATATTTGGAAAAATCCAAAAGTACACATATTGTTCTCTGTAAAAATCCTATGGTTATATTGTTACTGGGTTTTGTTTGTACAGTAATTGAACACTTACCAGAAAGTCTACCCTCGGACAATTAATACCTGCAGTACTGTGTAAAGAAGTGCCTAAGAAGTCTATCTTCTCTTAATTTCCAACTGTGTTCGCTGGTCTTGGTTTCTGTGCTGCACTTAAAGTTTTGGTTAGGGTTAGCTTCGTCAATTCCTTTTGGGTGTTAAAGACTTTGGGATTAGTCTGGTTGCTGTTGATTGGACTCTCTCTCTACCTGTTGGCAATGTGGTGACCTGAATTAATCACAGTATTGATCACAGTATTCCAAGTACAGGTACATTCTCACCAGTGAAGATCTGCTCAATATCTCTCCCAACCTTTTCAAGCTGTTTTATTTATACATATTGTTTTTTCCAGTAAAAGACACAAAGTAAGCTGTCTTTTTTTCTCTATTTTTGTTGAATTTAGTGATCTGCAGTGAAATCAGTGCTTTTATCTTTCATTCAACAGTACACAGGTTAAGAATAACTCCAGGGAATATAACTGAAAATAAAAGATACTCCAGAAATCTGAGGGGCTGAGACAGTCAATGTGGATATTATTATTGACTATAGGATGTAGCTCCTCTCTCGGTTGCAGGTCAGTTCTTTTTATATGTGCAGCTGGGCCAGGTCAATATTTCCCTGCTGGGAAGTAAGTTTGCTTCACTACTAGGCCTTTAGCAATGACTTGTTTTGGCCAAAGAGAAAGCAACATTTCTTGTTTTGATGTTCAAAGACAAGGATTGGGAGTCCCTGGGGCTGTGCCAAAGCTTCATTCATTACTGGAGTTCCTCATTGTAATAGCAGGGCAAGGCTGGAGTATCTCCAGAAGAATGTGTGTCTTGGGTTTCAGTGTCTTGCCTTGGGCATCTCAGGATGAAAACAGCAACCGCTTTCTCGGTTCTGAAAATGTACTACCCTCGTGCAAAAGTAAAGCAGGGAAAAACATGCCTGGCTTTTTAATTTATTTTAATGCAGGTGCTACCTTAATGAAATAGTGAAAACTGTTTGTTAAAAATTGATTTTTGAAAAATCCAGCTATATCATCGATTCCACTATGCCTCTTGAGTTCTGCATGTCAAGTTGCCCATCCTTGCTGGTTTACACGTAGAAACAAAATCGGTGACAAATGAACATAAACAGGCGTGTCAATGACATTCAAAAAATGCAAAATTAGAGCCATCAGTAACAGTAAAAAGTTGATCACTGTAATCTCTATATCCCACTGTATGTATAGAGATAGGGTACCTCCTATAACCTGAGATTGACACTCTTAAAGTATATGGTTCGAACAAACATTACTGTAAATCTTACCTACTACATATTGTGATCAGTCTTTCCGATATGAGAAATGCACACAATATGGTAACGTTTAATTCGATTTATTTAAAGCTGTTGGAGAAGAATATTTATCGAACACTCTTTGCAGATACTTCTATGCAGTACTTCTGGTCAACTTCCTAAAGTCGCATGAAGGAATTAAATTGCCATATAAATCACATCAGTCATAGGTAAAGCCGTGATTGGTATTCAAATGCGAGCGAGCACATGCATCTAGCTTCTGGGAGTTTGAGTTCTTTTAAAGAAAACAGTTTTTACCGAGACAAATCAGGCTGGGCTTAGTTTCCAGGGTTCGGTAGCTTGGCAACATTTGTTTTTATTAGATTAGATTTGATGAATTCTGCACAAACATTCAAATTAAGTGTTCAGCCGGTAAAGATACAGCTTACTTTGCTATAAAACAAGCTAGCAAACACTATTTATAGAAATCAAAATCAATCGGGTTCCAAAAATCTAAATGAACTCTACTTTTTGCTTGTCCAGAGCTCTTTTCAGTATCAATGTACTTGGAACCTCATTATGTAACCTGGCTTCTATATGGAAATGAGCGGAGCTGTGAAGACTGTGTTTAATCATGTTTGCAAGCATGTTTGCAGCGTCCTGATTAGCATAATTAGTGTGTTAGTTGGGGGTTTAAGTGACAAGAAGCTTATTTTGGTTCTAAGTATATAAAAAAACAGTAAATCAGTCACCTGTTGGCGCTACTGGATAATTTCAGAATTATATACGCCAGTTAACTAGTCGAATAGCAAAGTGACCGTAGACTCCTGCGGTTTCAGATGGATAGAAGTGTAGTTGCGGTTGCAAACCATTAACATATAAAACACAAAACATACACTTGCATATAGAACCCTTAATAACTGTTTTACCAGAAAATGAATATATTGTGTTTGTAATTTTTCAATGGGCCAAGCTATTTACTCAAATTTTTTCTGGAAGAAAAAAACCCCACCAAATACAATTCTGAAGCAAGAAAGAAACAACTTAATTATACTTCCAACATCTAATTTACCTAGGTTGTTTTATTTCTGGTTTGGTTTCCTTCATAAAAAATTCGTTTAACTGACGATATAGAGTAAAGAGCTGTCAGAATAGCCCAATGTGTTTAAAGTCCCAGTAATTAAACATCAGCAATCCCTTGAAAAAAATGTCTTCAGGGGTTATATGATAGAGATAAACGTGTAAAACAAATTATGTTCTCAATAGTTCTGCTAGGCTCTAAAGCTTTACCCAGCAGACCACGCAGTAACCCAGTACTTCTGTTAGGAGCGGTTATCTTATACACTCCCCCTCCCCAGTGGATGATGATGACAATGACATTATGAATGTTCCCTTCTCTTACCTGGGGATCTGCCAACCGGCTGAGGTCTGGGTACAGGTAGAACTTTATTCCCTCAGTTGCCCCCGGCAGAGTCACCCCTCGGATCATCAGGATCACCAGCATAACGTAGGGAAACGTAGCGGTGAAGTACACCACCTAGAGGATGGAAAGGGGATGGCACATTTATACTGCGTTAACAGAGGTTTCAAAACTTTATTTTTATACATGACTAACAAAGTCATGGGAAGTCATGTGGAAACAAAAAGTTTAATCTAATTGGCATCAGCAACATTATCACTGTTTCTGTTGTGGTGAAGCTCTTTTGGCTCTTCTCAGCATTCTGCATGTAGATTTATATATAATGTCAGGGTTCTCCCCAGGCCTTTTCACCCGACAGAGTGGCTGTCGCCGCCCGTCTGAAAAAACCCAATCCGCCCGTCTTGCAGATGCTATTGTGCCTTTAACAATAAGGATGGATTGCGCTTCTAGCAGACTAGATCAGTTGGTGAAAAAAAATCTCGGAACCATCCGAGAACTGTGTTACGTCTTGACACAACATTTAACCAATTAGAGAGTTGGTTAGGGCGGTGGGTTTTCAAAGCAAAAATAGTGACAATGAATGCAGGGGGTCAAAATAAGCTGGCGATCAGCGCAAGCCACCACCTAATACTATTTGCGCTGGCTACATATTAAGATTATGTTTAGGTATTATAATTCAGTCCATTTTTTGTCGTATTATTGTAATATAACATATGGATTGAACGTTTGTCTGTCCCCACTACCATTACCTAGAATATGCCTCCTCGACGATGGTATATGATGTAATACTAAAAGAAACCTTCAACAACAACGTTTTGACTACAAATCTTTTTCAGAGTCAAATAAAATACATCAACATTTTACAAAATAAAGCTATAATTTCATTTTAGTGTTGATAAACCACACGTTGATTAACATTGGTCTTGATATTTCAATCGGAACACAGATTACCAACAATGTTATTATTCAGCTCAAATCCTAACCAAACCATGCAGTTATACTGCTGAATGTGTAATGACACAGTATCCTTCTGAATTAGCACAACCAGAAGGAATCATACACTTTAATATCCAAAGCACTGTAGAAATAAAACAAATCAAGCAGTATCACCTGGTAAGCTTGAGAATGGTTACACTTGCCTGTGTTTACTAATGCTGGCAGCATATAAATATTCTCATGGTAACCAGGTTACTTTATTTGTCCATATACAAAAATGGTTCATTTTTAAAAGTTCTCTGTGACCAATATGGTTTTCAAATATTTATAAGGGGACATATGTTTCTTATAGATATTACTGTAAAAAACATTTAATATACTGTAATATACTGGTGATCTGGTTCCATGATTGATAAGTGAGATAAGGATTTGAAAGGTAGAAATCATTCTCAGCCACAGACTAATTTGATTCCCTTTCAATTCGAAGATGACCACCAACGACATTATGTATGGGATATGCCTGCCCATTGGGTAGGTATCGCTGAGCTCTCTATAGCAGAGCTGCCAATAGGCCCCTTCCTGGGATGACACACCGAGGGATGCCATTTCTCTTTTTCCTTCTCAAGACGGTACGGTAAGAACCTCTGTGTTCAGCTGAGCGTGTTGACAGAAAAGAGCTTCGAGTCGAATCGAGTTGATTGTATTTCCCTTGCATTCGTGCTGAAAGCTGCTTTCTAGGAAATCAACGACTGAAAAAGACTGAGCCTTTTGCCTTTCTGTCTTTCAGCGGCCTCCTTACTTAGCGTGGTAGGCCACTCTTTGTTATCTGTCTGTCGTGTGTGAGTGACTGCCTGTGCAGTCACCCTCGCGAGTGGTTGTCTATTTCCTTCTTGGGAGAACACAGTTCCTCCACAGGACTAGGCCTTGCCGCATCCCCGCTGTTGAGTAGACCTTGCTGGCTGCGTAGGCCCGCCCACCGGTGAGTTGGGCGTGTAAACAAACAGTGTGCTCTCCCTATTTCTATGGGTTTTGCCGTCTTCTTCAACTTCGCCTACCACGGCTTTGGCCCTTGTGTCTCCCTGGTCTATGCTAAGTGCTGGCCAGGTGTGTGACGTGGTTAGGGTAGACACCGTTGCATAGCGTCCCCCACCCCGTGCCGGTACCGCGGTGCATGCATAGTCCTTGGTACCGTTATCTAGGTGCGCAGTGCTCACTGCACCCGGCACACAGTGCCCAGCGTTACAGCGCCAGTGCACAGACATGGCACTGCATGGTACACATAGTGCCCGCGGTACTCTGTACGCCGGTGCATCGTTGCACCGCGGTGCTCGGTACCCACCGCTACATCTCCAGTGCACGGTGCCTCATGGTGCTTGGTATGCACGGTACACACAGTGCTACAGCGGTAGTGCAGGGACGCATGGTGCCGCATGGTACACGGTGCACACGGTGCAGTCGTTGCTTGATCACACGGTGCTATATATATATATATATATATATATATATATATATATATATATATATATATATATATATATATATATATATATATATATATTATAGCTCACGATGTACCCAGTGCAAGCAGTGTTCAATTGGTGCAGAATGTACGTCTTGCAGGGCCAGCATCCCTCAGGAGGACAGGTACACCCTCTGTGTGCGGTGCCTGTGCCTCCAGCATGCCACCTTGGCCCTCGAGAGAGAGAGAGGTGGCCTGTAGTATCTGTGTGGCTTTATAGCCCCAGGTGAAGGAGAACAGGTTGGAGAGGGCCACAAGGGCGAGTTCCGCGTCCTCAGTGGCCGGACCATCAGCAGCTCTTGGAACCCCAGAGCCCCTCCTCCATGAACTGTCCCACGACCCCCTGCTTGACATCCCCGGCGTACAGGCCCCCCATAGTTACTCATCATCCCCTCAGGCGAAAAGGGTGAAGCGGTCTAAACAGGCCAGGGACATTATGGACCTCAAGGCACAAATGGCCCAGGTCCTGGAGCTCCTGTCTCGACAGGCACGTGCGGCTCTAGCCGCAGCCCCAGCTCCAACCCTGTCACAAGTACCGTACCCTCCCTCCCCCAGGGGACATCAGGGTGAATGGCAAAGGAGGATACGCTCTCGAAAGCGCCCTCCTGGGACAGAGCCTCCTTCTCTTCCGGAATGGAGGTAGGAGGGGAGCTCGAACCCCCAGCCGAGGGGGAACCTAGTTTCAAGGTGGCCTCAGAAGCCAGTACTCCACCACTGCAGCGTTTCTGCAGGTCCCCTGGACACCAGCGGCAGACGCAGGCGATAGCCCTGCACTCTCAAAAGTTCCCGGCCTTAATGGAGGAGGTCCACTTCTCCTGGGATCGTCCGGTCTCAGCTCCAAGCGTGCTGAAGCAGGCCGCACAGCTTGCCTCCCTGGAAGGCGTGGACAAGCTGGGCCTAACGGGGTTTCCCCCGGGAGACTCCACCATCGCGGCCTTTGTCAAGGCTCTGCCAGTGGGAGGTTTAGCCAGAGAACCGGCGTGTCTGAACCCGCAATGCAGGGTGACAAAGATGCACCTTAAACGGGTGTACGCAGCAGAGGCACAGGTAACCCACCTGGCAAACACGGCGGGTATACTGAAGGCTTATATGGACGGCGTCCTGCGTCCCCACTCCGAGCCGATGGCCACCAAACTACGCCTCCTGTCCAGCACGCTGCTACATATATCCGGTCTTCAAGGGCAAGCTCTTGGCCGGAGCCTGGCTAGCCTAGTGGTGGCTCGTAGACAGCTGAGACAAGCCAGAGTTCCTGACACGGATAAGGCCGCACTGCTAGAAGCGCCGATATCCCCAGGACAATCCTTTGGACCAGCCGTGGAGATCTTGCAGAAATCCCACCAGGAACGCGAGGCGTCCTGGCAGGTGGCCGCGTTGCTCCCTCCACGTGCTCCTGTGTGGGGCAGGTCGAACCGTAGGCGAGCTCTCAGACGTGGACTGTCACCAAGACAGGTCTGCTTCCCACGGCTCTGCTGGGTGACCTAAGGCATCGCCTACAGGGCAGCCACCCCAGACTGACCCGCCACAAGCCCAGCAGGGCCCCTGAAGGCTTGCAGCCTCAGACCCTCTTCTCGGCACACCAGCTGCATTATCGGTGCACTTGCACCTCGGACACCAGGGAACTCGCCACCATGCACACAGGTTACGCGCTTCAGTTCCACTTGGGACCTCCTCCCTTTCAAGTAATCACGAATACTTTCACGACAGACCCTCTCCAAGCCTCGGTACTTCAGAACTATCTCGATGACTGGTTGATCTGTTCCCAGTCGCGAGAGGGAGCAGTGGCCCACACGGCAGTCTTGACAGAGCATCTGGTGACGCTGGGCCTCACCATCAACGATGTAAAGAGTCGGCTTACACCAGTGCAGTGTACGAAGTACTTGGGGCTCCGGCTGGACTCCAGTACGATGCGCACATACCTGTCAGGCGACAGAGTAGCAGCTACCCAAAAGAGCCTCCTTGTTTCAACAAGGATCGCAGGTCATTCTCGTATTGTGAACCAGCTTACACTATTTCATTACGATTCAATAATTTATGGTTAGGCCGTGCTGAGAGTACATTGTACTATACTTTACTGTATGAAAACCTTTCACTAATTCACTGTTTTTCATATTTTCAATTTTTATAATGAGGAAGCACTGTACACAAAGATATTGAGAAAGACTTCTAGTTGAAATGCTTGTCAAAGAATACTACTCATTTGGTTCCTAACAGCCGATTGCTGTGTGCTACATGCTGCTAGTGAATCCAGTTTCTGGTCATACACCTGTACAGTTATTCTATGGTTCCATGTTAAAAGCAGACTGCATGGTACAGTAGAATACTGGTAACAATAGGGCAACTCACCTTGCCAGTGGACCTGACTCCTTTCCATATGCAGAAATAGCACATGACCCAGGCCAACAAGAGACAGAGTGCCAGGTCCCAGTGTAATATGCCAATGTGGTCAATGCCTGAAGAAATCCTCAGCACCCGTTTCCTACAAACCAAAGAAAATTGAAAAAAGTGAGCTGTGTGTCAGGGTTATCAGACAGATCCACTCAGTAGTAAAGTGAGCCGTGTGTTAGGGTTATCAGACAGATCCACTCAGTAGTAAAGTGAGCCGTGTGTTAGGGTTATCAGACAGATCCACTCAGAAGTAAAGTGAGCCATGTGTTAGGGTTATCAGACAGATCCACTCAGTAGTAAAGTGAGCCGTGTGTTAGGGTTATCAGACAGATCCACTCAGTAGTAAAGTGAGCCGTGTGTTAGGGTTATCAGACAGATCCACTCAGTAGTAGAGTATTGAACCATGTTCTTCTTTACAATCGCGGTACGTGTCTTTCTTTTTTATCTCAGTGTAAGTATAATGTAAGTATATAATGTAAGTATATAAGTATAGTGTAAGTATAATGACTTTCACTGAATTGTCATAAGCAAGTGTAAATTAATGCACAATGTTTATTTTAATTTTTCTTGTTACACTGTTATTGTGAAGGTGACCTTTTCTAGGGCAGTGGTTCTCAAACTTTTTGGACCTCGCCCCCTTTCCTCATGTCTGTGGTACTTGACGCCCCCTCTGCCACACACATGTACTTTTACCGGTAAAAATAATCTTCCAGAATGCCTCTGGCTTCTCTGTATGCTACTGCTGTTGTATTTTTTTATTTCTTTTGCACGAACCAGCCACCTATCGATCGTAACATACAAGCTAAAGACTCACCTCTTCAGACAGCACCTGTAGAACTCTTCTTTTCCCTCTGGACACTTTATCACTCTTCCTTAATGCATTTTACTTGCTCTTATCTGCTCCCTATTTTACTGCATTTAATCCTGTATTTTAGAGTACTGTAATCTGTCACAAGTGTTATTTAATCTGAAGTAATTTGTATTTAATTATATCCTGATGCATCAGTTGACTCCTCCATATCCCACCCGTCATAAGAAAAATAGAGAGGTGGCCATTCGAGTGATCGATGCTCGTCCAGTTCCTAGCACCTAATTGTCTTATCTTGAAGGATCCCACCGAGTCAGCAGAAACAACATGGCTTTGACAACCCATTCAATATACCCCAACTCTCTGTATGAAGAATGTGTCCTAAAATTTGTACTGCATTGGGTTGACTTTGTTGTCCCCTTTAGTTAGCAGATTCCAAGTCTTGATAAATGTGATTAACAATAAAAGAGTTCAACCCAAAGCACACACCACAATCTATATAAGAAGAGAACGGCAGTGTGGAGTAGTGGTTAGGGCTCTGGACTCTTGACCAGAGGGTTGTGGGTTCAATCCCAGGTGGGGGACACTGCTGCTGTACCCTTGAGCAAGGTACTTTACATAGATTGCTCCAGTAAAAACCCAACTGTATAAATGAGTAATTGTATGTAAAAATAATGTAATTGTATGTAAAAAATAATGTGATCTCTTGTAACAACTGTAAGTCGCCCTGGATAAGGGCGTCTGCAAAGAAATAATAATAAGAGAAAGCCTTTGAATGAAGGTGTGTGCTGGCTGTTCAGGTTTATCACTCAAATTAAATTTGCACCACTTTTAGTTGAAGTAAAAGAAAAAAATTAATTTTACTGGTAACAAACATTATCGAGCCTTTAAAATTAAACTGTACATTTACAAAAAATGGTGCAAACTTCAAAGGCTGTGATAAAAGAGGGCCACTGTGTTATAATAAACCCATTCTTTTGTTTTACTTCCTTTTGCAGTGTATCTTATCGTTGCCGTTTCTGTTCATAACCTCTTGCGACCTCAGTATCTTATAGAATCAATTTTATTTTGTACAGTATACAGGGCTTCTGATTTTTGGATTTAACCAATAAAAAAACGATAAAACACCCAATACAAAAAAATGCATATCCAAGAAACACTGGCAATGGTTACTCAATTAGTTGATTTGACCTCTTTCCCTGTGAAAAACATAAATAAAAGCCCCAAAAAAAACATTTACATGAAACTTAAATATCAAAAAATAAGCACCAAAAATGAAATTAATAAAAACCAAAAAACAGAAGCCCTAGGTATACTGTACTGGGGTCGCAAAACAATAATAAAACCATGTTGTTTGCAAGTACAGAACAAGGTGTAGTTACAAAGTGAATGCTCCAGACTGAGGAAGTCCCAGTAAAGCAACACACAAAACAAAAAATACAAAATAAAACACACAAGACTTACTCCCAGAATTCTATGACGGGAGAGGTGGCGTTTGCTGGGGCTGTCCAGTTGTATGTTTCATTTCTCTTCTGAAACTCCACACAGGAACCTTGTAACCACAAGGACACAATATCATATGAGACAATACATTTTTAATACTGTGAATGTGCATGCTTTTCCCTGTTCTAAAGCTAGGGGTGGCGGAACTATATAAAAGTAACATATCATGAGTAAGTATTTAACTGATAAGCAACTATCATTTAAAACAACAATCAATAGACATTCATTAGAAAAATACACCAATATGAAAATTGTTTCAAAACATAGCATTTTGATTTTTTTTTTTAGCTAACAAACATCCTAATAAACATACTCAGCATATGGAATATGAGCAAAGAATTGCATAACTACTGACTGTGTATTGCCGTTCTATTAAGACCAGTCAAAAAGGACCCCATTGCATATCTATGGACTCTAAATAAACAGGGAACTAAACTGCAATACCTGTGTAAGTGCATATCAATCAAATATTTATTTATGCCAATCAAGATAAAGAGTTACCCCTTTTCCATACGCCTTCTGTGGTATATTCAAAAAAAGCATAGTAAATAGAAGTGAAAGCTTGCTAAACAACAATACAATGCCCTGGTGTGATGGGGTGTGGGTGCAGTCATTGAAATAAGGGAACAGACATTGTGGGGTTTCATTGCAAACTGCTCAGGTGTTCAATGTACTCACTGGCAGCACACACAAAAGAAAACCATAGCTGATACCAGCAATGGTAAAAACCAGGTAAAAATGCACAGCTGTGGAAAATTATCCAATACAAAAACCAAAAAGAATACACTGACACAGACAACTGTAAAATATAAGGTGCTGTGAACACAACAGTGTGCTGCGCCTGCTATAAGGAAGTCCGGCAAACACATCTCAAACTCACTATACTTTCCCAGTGCTAAAATCCCATTATCCTATTCAATAACAAAAACTGATCTCTGATCCCGGTACCACACACGGTAGTCACGAGATTTAAAACAAAGGCTTTTGGCTGCTCACCACACTTGTTGTTTTCTTTACACAGGCGTACGGACTGGTTTGCCCTGTCTCGAAGAAAAGGTGCGTTTTGGGAGCTCCCTTTTAGATGCTCTGCCGTGACGCGCGCACCAGCTAGTTAACGAATCACAGCCGACCAATTCAGCTATGATCCCCTGTAAACAAAACTCAGCTGGCAGCACATCATAGGCGGAGCATCTGGCTTACTCCTGAAAATACACACATGCACCTGAGAAGGCAGTGATTGGACACAATCCCTGCTACACCTGGCAAAATGTTAAATTTCCTGTTCCTATAAATGGAAACGTGATATTATCCTCATCTAATTATGACTATGTATAAGCTTGAATATGTGATAACACAAAACATTTCCTTAGAAGTTCCACAAAATGCATCTGTGGTTAGGCCCTGTGGTCTCAAAAGATGAGTTGGACACTGCATAATGTCTACCAGGACAGCATTATTCAATGTTCCCTATGCTATTTACTCAGACATCCAATTTTACTCTCCATCTATAAATATGAAGGTAAAAAGTACCTGTGTTCCAGGTGTTGTTGCAGGATGCCCAGGGCAGTTCCCAAGTAAATGAGTTGCTTAAGTAGAAAATTCCCCAGGCCAGCACGATAATGTAATAGAAGTTAAGCAGGGCGACAATCACCTGGGTGGCATAACCAATACCTGCAAAGAGAGGCATGGAGAGAAGAGACTGCACTGTTAGTGTCAACAACCCCATACAAAGACACATATAGTAGCTACAGAAATTAGGGCTATCTGTTGAATAAGGGAGATCAGTCTTGGACTTAGATTTGCAGGAACTTAACAGAACTCGGTCTACCCTTCTAAACGTTAGTAAAAGTGTAAAAAAAAAACAAAAAAAAAAACAAACAACATTGGTAAATTATAAGTATGCATTGTAAAGCCCACAGAGGTTAAATCATATTAAGAACAGTGAACCAATGCTAAACGTATGGTATAACCATGGGAAAACTGTAAAATTACGGCACAAATTTACCGGGGTAAACTTTTATAAGGGGCACCCCACTGAGTATAAGATGCTGCAGTGCTGTGGCTTGCATAGTAACAGTCCCTTCAGAACTCAGGACCGAGCGATAAACCAAGATCCTGTCTACTTTGAAGGTATATAAATGATCCAAGGTCTTTTGAAGAGAAACAAGTAGTTAGCCATGATTCTGCCGGACTACATTCACCAATACCTTAGTTCATTATAATACAAGCCTTCAAATCACAAAAAAAACATCCCATTAAAACAAGTGCTTGTTGATCATGCATAAAAATGTCTTCCATTGCTAATCGGCCAGCCTATATGAAAGAATTAATTTTCATTTAAAAGTACTTCTTCCCTTGCTTCAGCAGTGACTGGATAGCCCAAAGCTACCTCCCCTCCTCAATGCCTCATGTGCTGACTGCATCCAAGTAAAGCCAACCACTTGCAATGCCCTTTAGTACAACTGGTGCCTTACCAGCAAGCGACTGAACTCATGCCCTCAGCATGAAAGGCAAGGCAACCGTTGGAAGTTGGAAGTTGACAAGGTTGCAGCAATTCTAGCCACACCACCAACCACAGATTGTTGCCACCTCTACCAGCATTCCTCTCTAATTCCATCCACTCATGTCAGCTGAAACTAATAGGGTGTTAAGAATCATTTAACCCTTAGTGGTCCATTTTTTTCACAGTAAAACAGGTTTAAAAGGCACTGCATATCAACAGGACACTCAGTACTGCATCTCCAGCCCCGCCCCACCTCTTGTTCGCGTATTTTCCAAGTCATTATTTTATTACTATAACATCTCAAAAAGCTCTGCAAATGTCTGTGATATTCTTTGACCCCTGGATGCGGAAGCAGCTATCTTGTTTGTTTATGGCCGTGTTATCTCTGTGGTGGCATTGGGTAGTATTTTGGTATTTTGGAAGTGTTTAATCAGCAGAAAAATACTGAAGCGGTGTGTAAAAAAAAAAAAATCCTTTTTGGGTTTTTTGTTTTGCTTCTAATGGCTCTTTTTAAAAAGCTCTTTTAGCCAAAAAGGTTGGGCAGTTCTGCTTAAATCTATTTCCTCAGAATCAGTAGGTTGAGCAAAACCGGTTTCTGAAAGGAAAAAAAAAAGTTTGACAAGTTGGGGCAAAGAGCTACAAGAATCTATACTTATTTTATATTGACTTTAATTACCTTCAAAAAGAGGGCTGATTTTTCTCCATGACGTCACACCTCCTTCACTAGTGTATTGTCCCAGTGCCGTCTCCAGAAAGAATACAGGGATCCCACAGGTGAAGAGGAAGATGAGATAAGGGATGAAGAAGGCACCTGAATGAAATAAAAAAAAAAAAACAGCTTGACCTCCAATATAACCTTGTAACGGGCAGATTCCAAACTTGGGGAACCAGCCAACAGCGAAAGAGAACAAAAAACACAAGGGCTCAAAATGAACCAATTTATTTCCACACACCAGCGAAGACCCTAATCAGGAATGCAGTTTAACACAGCAGGCTCTTTATTACACTTCCTTTCTCTGGAACCAACAACAGAAAACACAACCAGGTGACCACTCTACCCAAATACAGTCCTGGTGAACCTGGTTGGAGACAAGCCGACATAAAAAATAATAAACATTTGGATAAATATGTTCAAATAAGGCACTGAAGAGAACCGGTAAAAACACAGAGAAAACAACCAAATAAACGATACAACGCACACAACCAAGGCAACCCTCTGTGAAGGGACACCGCTACAAATATACAGGAAGCACCCTATTTAAAGGGCACAGAAGGACCTTTACATGTTATTGCGTTACATGTTCCCATGTGTTGCTACAACTGTTTACGTAAGGTGTGTGTTTTAATTTTTTTTTTTACATTTTGACCACATTTTAAACTTTTAAATTGCATTCCCTGCTTCAAGATGGCTTTACCAGCGAGTAGGAGGATGATGGGAAATGTAGTTCTGAGAAGTCCATGCGGGTACATGAGAAGCCATCTAAAGGCAGGGAATGCAATTTAAAAGTTTAAAAAAGTGGTCAAAATGTAAAAGAAAAAAAAAATGGAAACAATACACACACCTTACAAAAACAGTTGTAGCAACACATGGGAACATGAACACAATAAAATAAAAAGGTCCTTATGTGCTCTTTAAACTTCTCTGTTGTTGTGTGTGGTGCTTTATTTACACTAGAAGACTGTGATTAAGCCCCTGAAAGAAGCAACGGCCAAGAACAAGAACACATTTTGTCACAATGTATAAATCTATATTGAGGATGAAGAGTAATTGATACACAGATAACTTACTTGTAATACATCGCTACTTGGATATTGTGCTGATCATCGTCGCCACACACTTTGGGTCTGATTTTCCAAACTTAGTAAAAGACTTACTAATGAGTAAGACCAGCAGTTTTGACAACATTTTAATTAAATGTACCTGATTTTGTCTTTTGAGTAATTATAGCTTCCAGTGAATTTACTGATTGATTTTGCAAACATTGACTTAAGTTTATATATAACTTTATTGAACATATGTACTGCCCTTACTCATTAGTAAATCCTTTACCAACTTTGGAAAATCAGGCTGTTTCGTATAATTTTTTTAAAACAGATTTGCTAGTCAGCAGGGCAAATACTTAAATTAACACTCTGTTATGAATAAGCATAAAACCATTTAAAAATGCAACTTGTTTAGTTTATTAAGAAGAGAAAGGGAGTGCAGTGGGTGTGTTTAGCTGCAACAGCCTTCATCAACATTGGAGAAATTAAATAAAGATTTACCATAATCGAATGCTTTCAGACTTACAAACAAAAATGTTTTTTTAAATGTTTACTTTAAGATCAATAATAGTGATTACTTTTGTTGTTTAAGGTGCTCTTATTTTTATTTTATTTTTAATTCCAGCTTGGCACCAAAGTTGCCAAACTTCTCCTCATGATGTTGCTACCAAGAAAAGGTAAATAGATCATTGTGACAGAAATATAATGAATATTGGTTGCAAATCTCCCTCCCGGCCTGTGAGGGCTCTAAGCAACGAAAGTAGAATTCTTTGGACAGGCTGGCCTGACAGTTCTTTCCCAAGGTTGGGAAGTCGGTCAGTCTGGAAGAAGGCGAGACTCCGTTGCAGAAACGTATTGACCCGAAAGGGAAACAACGTAGCAGCTGCAGATTGTAGAGACAGCTGCACTCGTTTACCAAGGGGTCATGCGTGATAGCATAAAAGGGGACGAAGAATCGAATATTGTGGGGCAGATAACGTGTGTTTATTATCTGGGCTGCAACCCATTATTATTGTTACCTCCGTGCATTACACATTGGTGCATTAGACACAAGTCTGCTTGAGTAGACTGAGGAAGCAGTTTTTTACACTGCATTGTGTTTGCATCATGCCAGGGTTTTATCCCTGTGACATATGCAAGGTCAGTCTCCCAGTCTGGAGACTGGGGCCAGAGCATGCAAAACAGGCACTCGCTGACTACAGCTTCTGTGAGTTTTGTGCAAGCTTTTCTAAGTGCATGCTGGAGAAACATGTCTCGCAGTTCTGCAGAGTGCTCCATGTCTATTCCACTTGGGCAGGGCTCTCCTCCATCATCTGTTAAAGACGTGGCTGCGATTTTGCCTCTGTGCTTCTAGCTCTGTGCCAAGGGAGAGCAGAAAATTGCCTGGGGGAAGAGACCACGTAGGTCGCTGTCTTTACGGTCTTCCTCATCATCCTCTGCCATTCCTGCTCCTACTCCTCCTTCTCCAAGAAAGAGCAAGTCTAAGAGATCGGTGGACTCTGATCAAATGGAGAAACTGGGTAGCTGTTTCCCATCAGGGCACAGTGCTTGCTAAGCTGCTGTGTGAGCGCACTGCTCCACCTGCCCCCCTGCTCCCTTGGAGCAACACAGGGCTTGTGTCTCGCCACTGTCTAAAGGTGCTCTCTTGGTGGACATAGCCTGTCCATCTACATCTAGGCGTAGCGCTGGGCAGCGCCACCAGAAGGGAGGTAATCACCACAGACACGTCCAGCCTCGGCCTTTATCTGGCCTTGCAGAATTTTTTACAGGAGGTTCAAGGGAAACACATGCTTGTCTGGACAGACAACACTACTATGGTGGCTTATATAAAACCACCAGGGTGGCCTCAGGTCTCCCAGTCTCCATCGTGTAGTGCGCAAGCTTTTGCTCTGGGCACACGAACACCTCCTCTCACTGCAGGCGGTTACCTTCAGGAGAGTTCCCAGTGCCTCAGAGTGGAGGCTTCACCCCGAGGTGGTGAGCCTCATTTGGGAGAGGTTCAAGAGAGGATAGATCTATTTGCCTTCCAGAAACTGACCCATTGTCCCCTTTGGTTCACCATAACAGGAGCTGGGGATCTGCTGGCGAAAGATACCTTGGCACATCAGTGGCCGAGGCAACTGTTATATGTCTTCCCACCGCACACCATGCTCCCGCTGTGTCTGGAAAAAAATCAGGCAGGACCAGACCAGGGTACTATTAGTAGCCCGTTATTAGCCCAGGAGACACTGGTTTTCAGCTCTGATGCTGCTCCTGAGCGGCCAGCCTTGGAGCCTGTCCAAACGCTGCGACCTGCTGTCAGGTGAGGGGGACCTTATGGCATCCCAACCCATCGAGCCTACGGCTCTGGGTCTGGCCCCTGAACCGCTGCATTTGAGCTGACTGGGGCTTTCTAGTAGGGTCATTGACACCTGTCACAAAGACGGCCGACAGTGGGTGACGTCAGACCAGAAACAGGAAGTAATACACAGAAACTTGGGGTTGTGATAAAGCTGAGCGCGTGATCGCGCTCAGCATTTAATAATTAAACAGCACAGAAAATAAAAGGTTTGAACACAAAACACACAGGACACGGCACATTCGCCAAAACAAAAGAGATAAACAAAACGGACTATCACTAAACAAAACGGTGCACGGAGACAAACAAACACGGTGCGTACAAAAACACTTATTCTTCTTATATTTTATTTTAACCTCCTCTCCACACCGTTCTCCACTCGAACACCCAAACCCCGAGTGAATGAAACGTGCATCTATTTATACTGTTGTGCTGGGATTCAATTACTAATTAATTATTCACTTGAATCCCAGCACGTGAATTAATTACGTGCAACCTCGTGCTCACATATTAAATACTTTAAATGCACGTGCAGTGATGTGCAATTCCGTGCCTAAATACAATTACATCTTTAAATACACGTGAAACACAGACCCGTTTATATCCCGTGTCCCAATGACTATACACCAACATTTACACACAACACGTAACATACAACATATAACACAAACTACGCACAAGGGCGTGGCCACATTGCCACATATACCCCCCCTTGTGCGCAGCACACATGGCCTCAACGGCCACCTCCCCCCTTAAAAACCCAGCAGTCCAGGACAAAGTCTCGGGCTGGGAAGGGAGGCTTCAGTGGGCCCATGGCTGGCAATGCTGTCAGCACCCCTGCCGGTAGTGGCACGGCTGACAGCATGCTGGTCCACTCCTGCAGCGAAATTGCTGCGGGGGATGCTGGTCTCCTGACCTCCCCCACCTTCTTCGTGGCTGGCACCTCCCTTGGTGGGGTCCGCCACAGTACTTCCTGCTGCGATGCGGAGCAACAGGCAGCCCCAGGCGATCGCGGAGCGGCTGGCAACCCCAGGCGATGCGGAGCGGCTGGCAACCCCAGGCGATCGCGGAGCGGCTGGCAACCCCAGGCGATGCGGAGCGGCTGGCAACCCCAGGCGATGCAAGGCAAGCATCCTTGGGCGAAGCGAGGCAGGCATCCTTGGGCGAAGGGAGAGGCAGCTCCTGCTCCTCTCCCCCTGATGGTGATGGAGACAGAGACAGCTCCTGCTGCTCTGCTCCTGGCGGTGGAGGTGGGAGCAGCGAGTAGTCTCCTGGCGACGAAGGTGGGAGCAGCGTGTAGTCTCCTGGCGATGGAGGTGGGAGCAGCGTGTAGTCTCCTGGCGACGGAGGTGGGAGCAGCGTGTAGTCTCCCCTTTGCAGGGGACTGGTGCTGCTCTGCCTCTCTTGCAGGGGACTGGTGCAGCTCTGCCTCTCTTGCAGGGGACTGGTGCAGCTCTGCCTCTCTTGCAGGGGACTGGTGTGGCTCTGCCTCTGAAGGGGAAACCAGCAGGCATTCTTCCTCTGCTGGTGGAGATGGGGACAGCAGGCATTTTCCCTCTGCTGGTGGACATGGGGACAGCAGGCATTCTTCCTCTGCTGGTGGAGGTGGAACCAGCAGGCATTCTCCCTCTGCTGGCAGCTTGGGTCCTAGGGCTGTGGAAGCCCCGACTTCCCTCTCTTTGGGCTGTGGATGCACCGACTCCTCCCTTTTGGGCCGTGGACACACCGACTCCTCCCTTTTGGGCCGTGGACACACCGACTCCCCCCTCTTGGGCTGTGGACGTTCGGGCTCCTCCCACTCAGGCGTAGGACGTTCGGGCTCCTCCCGCTCAGGCGTAGGACGTTCGGGCTCCTCCCGCTCAGGCGTAGGACGCTCGGGCTCCTCCCGCTTGGGCTGTGGACGCTCGGGCTCCTCCCGCTTGGGCTGTGGACGCTCAGGCTCCTCCCGCTTGGGCTGTGGACGCTCAGGCTCCTCCCGCTTGGGCTGTGGACGCTCAAGCTCCTCCCGCTTGGGCTGTGGACGCTCAGGCTCCTCCCGCTTGGGCTGTGGACGCTCAGGCTCCTCCCGCTTGGGCTGTGGACGCTCAGGCTCCTCCCGCTTGGGCTGTGGACGCTCAGGCTCCTCCCGCTTGGGCTGTGGACGCTCAGGCTCCTCTCCCTCCGGCTCCGGAGGCGAAACCAGCAAACCTTCTTCCTCTGCTGGTGGAGATGGGAGCTGCATGTCGTCTCCCTTCAGCCCATTGAGGAGGCAGGTAGGTGTGGCTCCTCCCACTTGGAATGCAACCTGCTGGGGCAGTCTCATATCGGCAGCCAAGTAGTTAATCACCACGGCTGCCGGGTTCACGAAGGGCACTGGGTAGAAATGTTGTTCCCAGCGCTCCCAACGTTCCCCATCTCTGGCCCACAAGCAGGTCAACAACCAGTGGGAGGTCCTCCCCGCTCCACTCCGGGTCCGACACCCAGTCTAACATCTCCTCAGAGGACGGGAAAGGCTCTGTTTCCTCCCTCCTGGGCTCTGGAGACAAAACCAGCAGGCATTCTTCCTCTGCTGGTGGAGACTTGGGCGGTGGAGGCTCTGCCTTCCTCTTCCCCTTTCCCCTTCTCTGCCTCCTCCTCACCTTCCTCTCCTGGGCCTGTTCCTCCTCTCCCTCTTGGTAGGGGCAGCGCACCACCGGGTGCCCGAACTCCCCACAGGCAAGGCACCAGCCTTTGTCCTCTAGACCACCGAGGAGGACCTCCAGATCCTGGCAGCCATCTCTCCAGTCTTCCATTTCCTTATATATATATATATATATATTTTTTTTTTTGTTGTTGTTGTTGTTGTTGTTGTTTTTTTTGTTGTTTTTTTTTTTTTTTAAACAACAAATTGCGGTTCCTGCTCTGGTCTGCGTCTAGGAGGCGCTGGTAATCCCACGATGACACCACGTGTCACAAAGACGGCCGACAGTGGGTGACGTCAGACCAGAAACAGGAAGTAATACACAGAAACTTGGGGTTGTCATAAAGCTGAGCGCGTGATCGCGCTCAGCATTTAATAATTAAACAGCACAGAAAATAAAAGGTTTGAACACAAAACACACAGGACACGGCACATTCGCCAAAACAAAAGAGATAAACAAAACGGACTATCACTAAACAAAACGGTGCACGGAGACAAACAAACACGGTGCGTACAAAAACACTTATTCTTCTTATATTTTATTTTAACCTCCTCTCCACACCCGTTCTCCACTCTCGAACACCCAAACCCCGAGTGAATGAAGCGTGCATCTATTTATACTGTTGTGCTGGGATTCAATTACTAATTAATTATTCACTTGAATCCCAGCACGTGAATTAATTACGTGCAACCTCGTGCTCACATATTAAATACTTTAAATGCACGTGCAGTGATGTGCAATCCCGTGCCTAAATACAATTACATCTTTAAATACACGTGAAACACAGACCCGTTTATATCCCGTGTCCCAATGACTATACACCAACATTTACACACAACACGTAACATACAACATATAACACAAACTACGCACAAGGGCGTGGCCACATTGCCACACACCCTACAGAATGCCAGAGCAGTGTCCACGCCTTTCCAGTATGGGTACAAGTGGGGCATCTTTCAGACGTGGCGCTTGCCTCTGGGTTTTGAACCCAGACCTGTCCCATGGCAGTTATACTTCAATTTTTGCAGGACCTTTTTGACGAGGGGAAATCCCCCTCTACATTAAAAGGTCTATCTGGCAGCCATTTCGGCTTGCCATACTAAAATTCAATCGGTCTCCCCAAGAGCTCACTTCCTGGCGGGGCAATTTTTGAAAGGAGCTTGCCGGCTTTGGCCACCTATGAAGGATATTGTTCCTCACTGGAGGCTTAACGTGGTGCTTATGCACTCATGAAGCTTCCATTTGAGCATTCAGCTGAGCTGAAATTTTTATCGCTTAAAATGGCTTTCTTGATTTCTTGAGAGGCAAGCATTTTCAATTGCAAAAATTACTTCATTTTTGCAGAAGCCAGGACACAGGTTATGCGTCGTACCAATCCTGCTTTTTCTCGGCGTTTCACATCAACCAGTCTGTGGAATTGGAGGCTTTCCATCCACCTTTCCAGTCTGACAGGGAGCAACAGTTCCATACACTCTGCTCTGTGCGGACACTAGCATATTATGTGGACAGGATACAAAGTTGGAGGCAGTCTGAACAGCTTTTTGCCTGTTATGGGGCAAAGTCCCATGGTCAAGCCCTGTCTAAACAGAGGCTGTCCAAATGGATAACAGACACAGTCAGGACTACCTATGAGCGCACCCTCCAGAAAAGCTCACTGCCCAATCCACCTAGGGCATAGCAACTTCATGGACTTTGTTTCAGGGTGCATCTGTCAAGGACATTTGCAATGCAGCAGTGGGTGCTACTCCTCATACCTTTACAAGACTCTATAGACAATGTCATTCGTCCACAAAACCCTGGAGTTGACAAAAAGTTTTGAAATTATTTTGCAGATTAGCAAGGCTTTCTATTTGTTTTTCTGGACTCTTTACTGAGATGGCATTATTACGCATGGTAGAAATCTATGTGACTGAAAGGGCATCTAAGGCAATTACCGCATGAACGCTGTTAATTTCAAGTCCCAATAAGGAGTTAAAAAATGTAAAAACAACTGATTCAGGCTCTATGGCAACACCCTATATTTCTATGTAGCGTTAGAGTACTTTTTATCCCTCTATAGTCTAAGTTGCCATGGTTAATAATGCAGGATTAAGTTACTCTCATGTATTCACTAAATTTCATAATGAATGTTTCTAGTTTCAATGAAAAGTATAGGATGTATTGGTTTGTTTTGTGGTTTTAGGCTCTACTCTTAAAACCAGCCTAGCCCTCCAGCATAAACACAGTTAACCTAACCTACAACTCAATTTATGCAGTGCAAGTATAATATATCAATATGCTCTTATAGTTGCTCTAGTTCGTATTATGGTTCTCAAGACATTTTGACAAACGGTTCCAAGTTTCTTGGTAGCCCACCAAGGGATTAAAACCGTCATCCTGAGGAAGCCATTCCTCTTTTTCCTTCTCAAGACCTCTATGTCTAGCTGAGCATGTTGATAAAAAGAGCTTCCGAGTCTAGTTGTATTTCTCTTACATTTGTGCTGAAAGCCCGCTTGCCGCTTTCCTGGAATCACTGACTATTTTGTCTCTTTCTTCTTCTGTCTTTCAGCAGCCTCCTCGCATGCATTGTTGGCTACTCTGTTTTTTACTGTCTGTCATGTGTGAGCGACTGCCTATGCAGTCACCCCGTGATTGATTGTCTATATTTCTTTCTTGGGAGAATACATTTCCTCCACGGGGCTAGGCCTTGCCACATCCCCACTGTCGAGTGATTCCCCCAGCCGCCGTCTAGCAGGTGGAGTGGGCCTTATTGTTTGGCTGCCGCTGCACGTCCCCTGTCTCTGTGATAGACCGCACAGCCATTTTCAAGGTTGTGCTGTGGATTACCTGCAGCGCGATTGTTACTACAGCCATCCAGCCATGTATTCCTCCACTGGGCTCTATTGCTTCATCCCGCTGTCGAGTAGACCTCGCTGGCTGTGTAGGCCGCCCACCTCGGTGAGTCGGGCCTTGTAAACAAACATAAGAACATAACATAAGAACATGATGTGTTCTTATGCTATGTTTACAAAACGAGGAGGTAATTCGGCCCATCTTGCTCGTTTGGTTGTTAGTTTATTGATCCCAGAATCTCATCAAGCAGCTTCTTGAAGGATCCCAGGGTGTCAGCTTCAACAACATTACTGGGGAGTTGGTTCCAGACCCTCACAATTCTCTGTGTAAAAAAGTGCCTCCTATTTTCTGTTCTGAATGCCCCTTTATCTAATCTCCACTTGTGACCCCTGGTCCTTGTTTCTTTTTTCAGGTCGAAAAAGTCCCCTGGGTCGACATTGTCAATACCTTCTAGAATTTTGAATGCTTGAATCAGATCACCGCGTAGTCTTCTTTGTTCAAGACTGAATAGATTCAATTATTTTAGCCTGTCTTAATACGACATGCCTTTTAAACCCGGGATAATTCTGGTTGCTCTTCTTTGCACTCTTTCTAGAGAAGCAATATCCTTTTTGTAACGAGGTGACCAGAACTGAACACAATATTCTAGACGAGGTCTTACTAATGCATTGTAAAGTTTTAACATTACTTCCCTTGATTTAAATTCAACACTTTTTACAATATATACGAGCATCTTGTTGGCTTTTTTTTTTATAGCTTTCCCACATTGTCTAGATGAAGACATTTCTGAGTCAACATAAACTCCTAGGTATTTTTCATAGATTCCTTCTTCAATTTCAGTATCTCCCATATGATATTTATAATGCGCATTTTTATTGTCTACGTGCAGTACCTTACACTTTTCTCTATTAAATGTCATTTGTCATGTGTCTGCCCAGTTCTGAATGCTGTCTAGATCATTTTGAACGACCTTTGCTGCTGCAACAGTGTTTGCAACTCCTATTTTTGTGTTGTCTGCAAATTTAACAAGTTTGCTTACTATACCAGAATCTAAATCATTAATGTAGATTAGGAATAGCAGAGGACCTAATACTGATCCCTGTGGTACACTACTGGTTACCTCGCTCCATTTTGAGGTTTCTCCTCTAATCAGTACTTTCTGTTTTATACATGTTAACCACTCCCTAATCCATGTGCATGCATTTCATTGTATTCCTACTGCGTTCACTTTGAGAATTAATCATTTATGCGGGACTTTGTCAAAAGCTTTCTGGAAATCTAAATAAACCATGTCATATGCTTTGCAGTTATCCATTGTCGATGTTGCATCCTCAAAAAAATTGAGCAGGTTAGTTAGACACGATCTCCCTTTCCTAAAACCATGCTGACTGTCTTCCAGGATACTGTTACCATATACTGTAGGCAATTTTCCATTTTGGATCTTACTATAGTTTCCATAAGTTTACATATAATAGAAGTCTAGTCTGTAGTTCCCTATTTAAACCCAGTCACAGCTCAGCTCTTTCTCTTGCATTTTGCTTTTTTGCATACACTGCAACCCGTTCTCCCTCCCTGCCGGATCTCCTCAAAACACTGCATTAATTTCTCTCTCTCATCATTTCTCCGATGGAAGCTCAGTACCGTCTACTTCTAATGCAGACCTCTACCCAGCAACCAGACCTACTGCCCAGGCACTACGGAGATGAAAACGCCCCCGCCAACAGGCTCAGCCTCCGGAGCAGCTATTTTATAAGGATTGGCCACTCACCAAACTCTTAAATATCAACATCCCAGCTAGAAACGAGCATATGGAGTTGTTCAATAATAATTGTACCTTTATATCTGCTACTCCCACGTTGCCTCCTTCTCGCAAGCGCGCTTCCGCAAACTCACTTGCCCAGAAGTCCCCAGGACAGGCTGCAGCAGCCCCTCCTCTCCAGCTCAGCACAGCCGAACAGATCCCATCCTTCAGCTTCATAACAACATTTTCAAGGACATGAAGTCCCTCATTCACCCCATCGCCATCTCAATTGCTTCAATTAATACACGGCTCAATGATATGGACAAACAGGTTGCTTCCAACACTGCAATCTCCACTACTTCAAGCCTAGTATTCGCCACTTCAATTATGGCCGCCGTCTTTGGCTTCAGCACTTCCGGTCCCCACAGCTGACTTTCCCACGTGCAACCGGACATCAGCCGCCCAGACGTTCCTACGTACAATGGTCCATAGCAAGTACCTGTAGTCAGAAATCAAGTCCAGCGACCACATATGGTTTCTTTAATTCTTTGTTTGGATATCAGTTTCCCACAATTTCATCACCCATGCATCTACAATGATGCAGTCATCCTAGCAGTGCGTCTGACACTCTGAGGAACCCCCCCTGAATCTTATTCCAGAGTTCCTACAATTGCTCGAAAAGCATCATTACCAGGTACTGGTTCTCTGCCCACCTCTCCGCTCTCGTCACCAGAGCAGGTCTTTCTCCCCTATTCTACACTACACACTCCTTCACGATTGGCGCAGCCTCTTCAGCAGCCAGAGCCCACATCAGCCATCATCTGCTCAAGACCATGGGGTGTTGGTCCTCTTCAGCTGTCAACTCCTACATCCGATCGCTGCCATCCAATATCACTGCAGCTCACCAGTCTATAGCTAGTATGCCCGCTCTCTCCTCCAGGACCACCAGCGGGTCGAACTTGGTCGCTAACTGGGACCCAGTCGCGAGGCCAAGCCTATAACGACTCTCGAGAGGTCAGAGGACTCTGTCTTTTCAGGGGCCCGGAGGCCATTAGGGCTAGCCTCGACTCCATAGGGAAGGCTCTCTCGGTTGGAGTACAGCCCGTCCTTTTCTCTCTCCCTTGACTAGAGGCCGAGCCTCCAATCCTAAGTTGCAAAAAGCACTCCCTTCCTCTCGCAGCCCTGGATCCCGCCTTGTGAATTACAGTTAATAAAAAAGCACGACACATCTGCCTGCCCATATTCTTCATTTGTGTTGCAGCAGGAAAAAAAGGTTGTCCAAGACCTTTGTAGCTTTCCAGTTCTTTATTTATAAAAGATGTCCTGTGACTCTCCCATGATTCCAATACAGACTGACAAGCGGGAAGATAACACTGATACAACAAGCCTGCAGAATATTTTATCAGACTTCCATACTCTAATATGTACATCATTTTCATTTGAGTATTCTTTTGTTAACCTAAAGGTGCTTTCACACAGAGGAGTTATGACGGTTCAGAACCGCCACTGTAGCGGCTTATAGGTCTGTGTGAATTGCTTATACCACCACAGAACCGTCATATTTTATGCCGTCTCTGAACCACCTCGCGAAGTAGTTCAGAGACGGCACTGAACCATCATAACTGCCTGTGTGAAAGGCTATACCGCCACTGAAGCGCTATAGTGGGTGTAGTTTCAAAGGCAACATGCCACGTCACTATAGCGTAGTGCTTAATTTGTGCCTGGGCTTGAGTCATAGTGCCGGTACCTATAGTTAAAAATCTCATAAAATGCTTTCTTTTTAAAATCTCAACACAGTTGCACTAAGTCTGCATGTTCTTGCGTGTGTGTTAAAGAAAGACAGTCTGCTGCCACGTTTGTAGCCTACTTTAAATTACTTTACGATTTCAGCTTGAGTGCCTTTAAGTAAGATGACACTGGCTGCAACTCTATTCTAGTTTTTTATACACAAATAAGCTTACTTGATTTGAAAAACGTCATGAACGATACAAGCAACTTCTTACACTACTTGGTTTGATTTAAATGAGTAGTATACAACAAAATATGAAAGCTCAACATTAATTTCAACAAAGAACAACGGCAACTTTTTAATGAAAAAAATATATATATTGTAGCCTACTTCAAAAGGAACATTAGCCTGCTATATTATATTAAACCAAAACAATAAAAATAATAACAATCTGGTTCTCTTGCCTTTTTCAATGAATATCATTTAATTAATAGAGAATAAAACATACTAAGTTAACAACTACCTAGCCTAAGTTTAATTAATCGTTTTTGTAATCTACCAGCAGCTTCTGTTGCTTACACATCGCTGATAGTGCAAACCGTGGGTCAAACCGATGTTCGTGTTGGTGCGTTTTTTCGTCAATATCGTCCTCCTGGACTTTTTTTATTTTTAATGTAGAATACATGATTGTAAACATCTAACACAAGTACGTGCAATACTCTTTCAAATAAAAGTGTTATGATTTTGAATATGCTCTTCTTAAGGTCGGTATTATTGTCATTGCTTGCGTCCCGGCACCTCTTTCTTCACAAATTAAGCACTGCGTGCATGTGTTAGGTCTTGTCAGTGAACAATCTGTTGATAGGTTTGAAAGTTGTACTCGCACGATCTCTTTGGCTGTGTGAAAGGGTTATGACGGTATTACACAGGCATAGATTGCGCAATTTCATGCTGTGTGAAAAGGTATTTTACACACTCATTAAAACGTTTCAGAGACGGCACAGTAGCTGCATTTCTGTGTGAAAATGGTATAATTCTGCTTTTTTTGACCTAATAGTTCTGCCATGTAGCAACAAGTATCTCAGGCCGTGATGTACCCATATTGAAAAATGAATGCAAAATAAAACAATGATCACAATTGCACAAGGTCCGAGATAGGATTCGATACACTTGGAAAAAATAAAAATGTTGCAACAGACAAATTCATTTTTGCAAAAATACCATATCGTGGTTCCATTAAAGGTGATACAACTTTCATAGTAAATGTTTCATTTTTAACCATCACCTGTTGGCCATTTTATAGACACTTGTATGCATTATTGGGGGGAGTGGATTTGTCAAAAGTCTTTCCACAAGACTTTTGACAAACTTGCATCTATTTACTCTGCATACAAAACAGCCGTGTACAGCTGGAGAAGTTAAACTGTATTAAGAAGGAAAAACTTTAACAGAACACAGACGATAAAGTAAAAATGACAGGAAAATAACAGGTCAATATGATGAAACTACCCTGCTCGGATAAGCCACAACTGGATTTTATTGGAGCATTTTATTATACTGTGGAATCACCCTAGATCGCATTAACCACCTATAAGTGGATATCACAGTGTAACAGTGGAGATCTGGGCTGACTGCCTGGCGCATGCGTGGTTCTGCAGGAAGAGGGCAGCAGCCTCGTAAGATCCGCCTGTCAGTCATGGCAATGACACGGAGAGGTGGAGAAGAGGGTGTGTTGGCTTTCCTCTCTGAGTGGCTTAGAGGCGAGTCTTGGGGGAATTGCTGGACCTATAAAATAACGCTCTGTTGTTCCCTCAGATCTGCCCCTAAAACGAGCCAGCGAAAGCTTTGCGGCCAGACAAAGAACACAGCATCCACATAGAACACAACAAAAACAAGAAGAGAAATATAAATCAGTAGTGGGGAAACCTTGGGCAGACCACCGAAAGCATATTTTTAAGCTACGCAGTTGAGGGAACTGTGGAGTGTAGGACGGAGTCTCGGGCCATGCTGGTAGCGACGGTCGGAGAAACTCTGCAGAGTGCAGCACTTTTATTTTATAGTTTGGTTAAGTGTTTTATTTTCTCTTTTTCTTTGTGCCTTCTGTTTTGATTATTAACTCAGCTAGGTAGTTAACCATCAGCCTCAAAGTCAAGTAGAGAAACGTTTCGGCTAGTGCCTTCATCTGTGTAAAATAACAGCATGCTTGTGTGTATCCCCTATATACATAACATAAGAACATAAGACAATTAACGAATATGAGGTGGTCATTTGGTCCATCAATGCTTGTCCACTTCCTAGTAGCTGACTGATCCCACAACTTTCTAACTGTGTCCTCTGGTCCTGGTTTCTGTGCTATGCTTAAAATATTGGCTAGAGTTAACTGTCAACTCCTTTTAAGATTTTAAAAGCTTCTCCCCTAATTCTTCTTTGTTTTAGGCTAAATAGATTCAGTTGGGATTAGTCTGGTTGCTCTTCGCTGGACTCTCTCCAAGGCCACAATGTCCCTTTTGTATTGTGGGGACAAGAACTGAACACAGTATTCTAGTGCGGTCTCATCAGAGAATGATAGAACGTGTTGGCTTTGTATTGTAAACTTTTACAAGTTTACTAATTATCCCCTGATCTCGGTCATTAATATAGATAAATATACAACTGACTGCATGGCCCCAACTTCTCCTTTTACAACGTACAGCCTCACATTACAAATGCATTATTGACAGAAATGTGTCTACCAAATGTAGTCATGGGTTTATTTTGGTAATATCTATGTGTGAGTTGTAAAAAAGCTTTTAAAAAAACCTGGGTAAAAATCAGTAATAAGTATTGTATTAAGGAAACACTAAATGTAAACATTTTAGACCTACTAGTTTTCTTTATTTATTTTCATTTTTAAGAATATGTACAGTACTGTGCAAAAGTTTTAGGCAGGTGTGAAAAAATGCTGTAAAGTAAGAATGCTTTCAAAAATAGACATGTTAATAGATTATATTTATCAATTAACTAAATGCAAAGTGAGTGAACAGAAGAAAAATCTAAATCAAATCCATATTTGGTGTGACCACCCTTTGCCTTCAAAACAGCAACAATTCTTCTAGGTACACTTGCACAAAGTCAGGGTTTTGTAGGCATATAGTCAGGTGTATGATTAAACAATTATACCAAACAGGTGCTAATGATCATCAATTCAATATGTAGGTTGAAACACAATCATTAACTGAAACAGAAACAGCTGTGTAGGAGGAATAAAACTGGGTGAGGAACAGCCAAACTCAGCTAACAAGGTGAGGTTGCTGAAGACAGTTTACTGTCAAAAGTCATACACCATGGCAAGACTGAGCACAGCAACAAGACACAAGGTAGTTATACTGCATCAGCAAGGTCTCTCCCAGGCAGAAATTTCAAGGCAGACAGGGCTTTCCAGATGTGCTGTCCAAGCTCTTTTGAAGAAGCACAAAGAAACGGGCAACGTTGAGGACCGTGAGCGCAGTGGTCGGCCAAGGAAACTTACTGCAGCAGATGAAAGACACATCATGCTTACTTCCCTTCGCAATCGGAAGATGTCCAGCAGTGCCATCAGCTCAGAACTGGCAGAAAACAGTGGGACCCTGGTACACCCATCTACTGTCCGGAGAAGTCTGGTCAGAAGTGGCCTTCATGGAAGACTTGCGGCCAAAAAGCCATACCTCCAACGTGGAAACAAGGCCAAGCGACTCAACTATGCACGAAAACACAGGAACTGGGGTGCAGAAAAATGGTAGCAGGTGCTCTGGACTGATGAGTCAAAATTTGAAATATTTGGCTGTAGCAGAAGGCAGTTTGTTCGCCGAAGGGCTGGAGAGCGTACACGAATGAGTGTCTGCAGGCAACAGTGAAGCATGGTGGAGGTTCCTTGCAAGTTTGGGGCTGCATTTCTGCAAATGGAGTTGGGGATTTGGTCAGAATTAATGGTCTTCTCAATGCTGAGAAGTACAGGCAGATACTTATCCATCATGCAATACCATCAGGGAGGCATCTGATTGGCCTCAAATTTATTCTGCAGCATGACAACGACCCCAAACATACAGCGAAAGTCATTAAGAACTATCTTCAGCGTAAAGAAGAACAAGGAGTCCTGAAAGTGATGGTATGGCCCCACAGAGCCCTGATCTCAACATCATCGAGTCTGTCTGGGATTACATGAAGAGAGAGAATCAATGAGGCTGCCTAAATCCACAGAAGAACTGTGGTTAGTTCTCCACGATGTTTGGGCCAACCTACCTGCCGAAGTTCCTTCAAAAACTGTGTGCAAGTGTACCTAGAAGAATTGATGCTTGATACTGTTTTGAAGGCAAAGGGTGGTCACACCAAATATGGATTTGATTTAGATTTTTCTTCTGTTCACTCACTTTGCATTTAGTTAATTGATAAATATAATCTATTAACATGTGTATTTTTGAAAGCATTCTTACTTTACAGCATTTTTTCACACCTGCCTAAAACTTTTGCACAGTACTGTATATATTTATACCTAATGGTCACATGTTTTAAGGCCAGTGAAGTTGTTACCTTTCTGCTCATTTAGGTGTTACATCATAGTTGTGAGAGACAGAGACAAACACACACACACATACCTTCTCAGTCTGGTGATGGGTAGGCTGGCAGGGTTAAGCTGTAACTCGTTACCGATTCAGCTATTTATCTTTCAAACATTCTGGAAGGAAGAACCTGGCCTGTTGACAGTTTTCCACACTACACAGGTGATCTTGAGAACTGTACTTGAAAGCGTTCTAATTAATCCAACTCAAAGTGTCCACACTGAAGTATGGTTTCATGTGTACTAAACACTATTAAAATAGTTACAGTTCCTAGCAGCGCAATGGACAGTGGGACTTAATATGACAGTATCCCACCATGCACTGTATTATATGTTTACAACCCCGCAAATATGGAGCTTGTGCCCATGGAAGACATAGCACTTCTTAGCTTGAACGTTATGGCTTTGTTTCTTAACCCTTTGCAGTCCATTTATTCAGCGCGTCTCAGGCACATCAGGTCCAATTTATTTTCACACGCGCAGTTTATTTTACACGCACTGTTTAAAAGTTGTTGTTTTTTTCACAGTAAAACAGACTTAAAAGGCACTGCATATCAACAGGGCACTCAGTATCGCATCTCCAGCCCCACCCCACCCCTTGTTCGCTGTATTTTTCACATATCTCTTCATAGTAGTGCATACTGATCCTGATCACTTGTTTTATCACCAAACTCCTCAATAATGCGATCCAAGTCATAATTTTGTTACAGTAACATCTCAAAAATCTCTGCAAATGTCCATGCTATTTTTTGAGCGCTGGATGCGGAAGCATCTTGTTTGTTTGCGGCCGTGTTATCTCTGCGGTGCCGGGACTATGTGTATTGCTCAGATATACGCCTTTTTAAAAAAAAAAAAATACGGCTTCTCTCAGCTCCTATTGGTCTCACTTGGCCATTGAATGGTTTTCTCGGCTATTTCCGGAGAAAAAACGACTAAAGACCTGTTTTTTACGTCTTTTTGATGATGTTGGACCGCAAAGGGTTAAATACAAGATACATTTTAACATAAATGTGTGCATTTCATTTTGAACACTGAAGTTCTCCTTGAACAATTTCATTGATCCAGAGATCATTAAGTGCCTTGATTTCAGCATCTGCCCACATCACTCCATGATCCATCGTATTACAACATATACCTCAAAAATGGTATACTGTCAAGCTGTATTGATAGTCGTTCAACTCTCGTGCTTGCTCTGAGTGCTAATTAATATAACAGACCAAAATACACCATTTCTGTACTTTAACAAACAATCATTACAAAACAACAAAAGCACTTAAGCTATTTGTTAATGACAAAAGTATTAGTACCTTTACATTATGTCTATAAAAATGTAATAAAACCAATTAAAAACATATATTAATTGATTGACAACCATTATACAGTATCTGAGCTGCATTATAAAGTTAATAGCCAGAAAAAGATGTAATTATTTCCTTCATCTGTTGAAGAAGAATGTTTTGCCAACACAGCAGATGGCACAAAAAGTTGGATTCATATTTGCATTGCATGTTGCATAGCAAACTGCAACAAAGAAAACAGCTACATAACAGTATCAAATATGGAATACCAAAATCCACAAATCACAGCAATTATCAAGAAGTACCACAGAACAAAGTAAACTGAAACGCTTGAAAGAAGTGGACACACAAAGAACATTACAGCAGGTAGCAGAATCGTCAAGGATTTAAAAAAAGATTTTGAAGCATCAAGCATAATAGCCCATGAAAGAACTGTCCAAAGGCACCTGAACACAGCAGAGGTATTCACGTAGACCTCACTGCAAACCACTTTTAAAAGAATTCATAAAACACATTGCCAAGAAATATGAACAGGAATCTGAAGCATTCTTCAACAAAATTCTCTGATCCAATGAGACTAAAATATAACTTTTACCCAAAAACAGATCACGGTATGTTTGGAGAAAAAACGGAACACCTTCAATGAAGAAAACCTGCAGTTAAACATGGAGGTGGTTCGATCATGATGTGGGGGAGTTTTAGCAGTTCAGGGACTGGAGACATTCCTGTGATTGAAGATCGAATGAATGCAGCCATGTATCAAACATTCTACAAAGTACAATGATACCATCTGCTCGTAGGCTGATTGGCAGACAGTTTCCAACACGACAATGACCCAAAGCATACAGCCAAGTCAACTCTGGAATTTGTGAAGAAAATGAAGATAAGTTCTGGAATGGCCTTCGCAATCACCAGACCTCAATCCAATAGAAGTGTTTTGGATTGATCTTAAAAAAGCTGCAGCCATGCATTGTGTATCCAATCTGTCTGAGCTGAAGGAAATATGCAAGGCAGAATGGGCCCAGATTTCACCAACAAGATGTAACATACTGGTTAATAGTCATCATAAACGCCTGAAAGCCGTAATAAAAGCAAAAAGAGGAGACAAAGCTAAAGCAGGGTGCCAATACTTTTATCATGAATGCATACTTCAAAGTTTGTTTGTTTGTTTATTGATAAAAGGTTATCTGATTATTACTATAAATTGTATATTCTGCTTTTTCTTTTATTAAAAAGTGGTTAAAGTTTACTAATTACTTGTCCTTAATCGGTTACCTTGAATTATGGTACAATAAGTGTAGGGTGCCAATAATTTTGTCTGACGATTTTAAAACATGATATCTGTTACTACAATAGGTTCAAAAAAGTTTCCAGGGAAATCTGTTATGCTTCCTAAGTCATTTCACTGTGTCAAAACATATTACTGGATGAAAGTAAGTAAATCAATAGGGGAAGTAGCTGACTGGTTAATGACAGGTAAGAAGGCGTGGGTACAATTTTACCCTTCAGGTGAAATGACTAAGGAAATGCTTCTTGAAAGCATGGCTTGCAATCTCATTAACCTAGTGTAATACAAGATATCATATTTTAAAACAGACATACATGTTAACTATAACTTGTTTCTTTCAAAACTGCACACTTATAAAACAAAATGGATGGTAATGTTTACGGGATTATTTTTCGAGCTACAATCACTTTAAGAGTCACTTAAATGGTGGGTGATGAAGTTTATAGCACATATTTGACAGATAATATTTTATTATGAATGCATTTATATAGTGTTGCTACTCACCTCCTCCATTCCTGTAGCAGAGGTAGGGGAACCTCCAAACATTCCCCAGTCCAATAATCTCCCCAGCCACTGAAAGCACAAACTCCAGCTTGTTATTCCACTGCCCTCTATCCTCTATCTTCTCCTTGCTCTTAGGGTAGACATCCAGGGCCTGGTTGTGCCCATTGGCAATGTCTGCTGGGGGCTTGCTTTCCATTCAGCCTATAGAACAACACAGGGAATAGAATTGAAAACACTATAGAAGCTGGGTATTGTCTAAAAGACTGACTCAAATATGTTGTATATAAAAGCTGCATCTCCATATTGCAAGGCAGTTTAAGTCACTATGGACAAGGCAACAGATCTGAAAGAACGTGCAAGTTGCTAGCCTAGTTAGCCAAATCTCTGTTCTAGAATGTGACAAGGACACTTGGGTTAAGGCCATTACCAAGGGATCTTTAATTTTGATCAAAGAACCTCTTATCCATATTGTATTCCCTTCTACAAAGCCGCCTCTATACCAAGATCATACAGGCAATGTGTTTGAGTTATCCCTAACAACAGGTGATGAGATATGTTGCTCAGAGGGAATATATTAGGCTCAGGTTAATATAAAATCACACACAAAATAGCATCTCTTAATACACATATAAACTTGTATTGTATTGTGAGGTATTATAGCAAGGATCCTGTGAACTGTGACTTTTTAGAAAAAGGAGGGGTTGAAAAAAAGAGAAGCTATGAGATCATGTTCCAATATTTTTGGAAATAAGTTGCATCCAATGAATTTTGAAGGTTGTTGAGCAACTCCAATTAGTTTAAAAAAAGTTGACTTTATCCTTCTAGAATTAACTCAAAGATAAGAACTGTCAAGGCAGATTGATGATCAGATTTAACTGGGACTCCTGATGTATTCAATGGAGGGAAAATCATATAAAAACCCCAGTCAAGGTAAAACCCCAGTCAAGTATCGCACAAATTGCTAACTACAAGTTGTGTGGTTCATGCTCTGAAGATCTCTGAAAAACTGACTGCTGTTTGGTGGTATTCACAAGTCTCTGCCTTTTGAAGACAGTTCTTATTTTTCATATATCCTACACTACTCTTCCATATACTGGAAGGTAAGCATATATTTGAATTTAATATCTCTTTTATATTGGACACATTGCTATAAGATATAGGATTTATATTTTAGCTGTTGAGAGTGATATATTGAATGTTCTAGAACGTAGCGGTGGACGCTTTAGCTTTTTGCATTTTATAGCCTGGCGGCTAATCATATAATTAACCATATCTGTATTACTGTATTGAAGTACTAATGCTGTTAAACCTGTAAAGGCACTGGAAACGCCCAGTGGCTTGCAACCACTTGATCCATTTTTAAAGCATTTAATAAACCGAAAACACTACTACTGCTCTGATTTGTTAAAACTTCAAATTAAATAAGCGTGTCATTTTCTTGATGATTAAAAAGTTGTCTGGACATATAGCACGCCCAGTGCACGAACAAAACCACTTACAGGAGTTTGAACATCTGTCTTCCTTAAACGTCTCCTCTGGGTTTAAGAGTCTGCTCAGAGATTATATATATATTCTTTTTTCTTCGGAAAAAGCAGAGAAAACCATTCAATGGCCGATATTGATATGCAGGGCCTTTTAAACTGACTGTGGAAAAAAAACACTTTTAAACAGCGCGTCTAAAATTAACTGCGCATGTGAATAAAACGTGCCTGTCAGCTGGTTTTCTGAGTAGCTCCGACCCGTACTCCTTACACTATACATAAACATATTTACAGAAGTGTGGACTGCAAAATAAACCCACAATGCTGAAAACACTACTCTATTCGGAAGCCCCGAAGACAGGAATCTCAGCATGGAGCTGTCCAAGAACGCTGCCTGTGGATGAAGTCTGCACATGTGTATCCCTTATCATACTCCTGCTAAACGCCCCTTCCAACTGCCCCCCACTCACCACGCCCCCTGCTCAAACCACACCTGTATGGCATAGTCAATAACATGGAATGCAGGTTGTGGGTGTCAAAGTATGCTTCTGATATCAATGAGAAATAAATAATAACAAAATAAAAAAAGGTCAGCTGTGTCCTTCTACCTGAGTGTGGAATTACCGGGTGAGTGGCATGAAAAGGAAAGGGAGTCTTTGGAGAATGCATTAGCATGGCTAATAAGCTAAATATTTAAAAGGGCCATCACAGATTCTACAGAATTCAAACAGATGTATCTATGCTGTGCTGTTTGCTGGGAGTTTATGATTTCTCTACTTCTATCTCCATAATTTTGACAGGTGTCACACAAATATGAGTACATGTTACCTATTCGAATTCATTTACATTTTTCTTGTTTTCTGTTACAGTACCATCCTTTTTTTTACTTTCTCAGTGTTAGCCGTGATCCCGCTTATCAAACCGCTATTGCTCAGTGTCTGGACTGATCTGATTTTTGTAATGTCTTTTTTTGTAAGAACTGTAAGTCACCCTGGATAAGGGTGTCTGTTATAAGAAAACACATACATAAACAACAACAACAACAACAAATAAAACGGGCTGAACAGGCAGTGGGATAAGAAAGGAGCACCTTTCATACATTAACTTTACATTCAAAACGCTGACAAAATTTACCAATACAGTAATCAGTAGCCTAGCCTACTACTATGTAAGCAGTGTCTTTCATATTGAAATCTATGTGAATGCAAGGTAAGGAGGTGCAAACTGTTGCTTGATTGATCTAGGGTTGATATACTGCTGTATGTGTCTATTAAAGTAAAGCTTTCCTGCATTATACAGGTAGTTGTTTAATGTCTGCCGGCTCGGTCTATGTTACACACCGACGGTATGTACTAGGATACCGTGCTGTACTCTTGATTCTGTTTTGGGAGTTATTCTTTCAGCACCATGAAAGCGTGCTTGGGAATGTGATTAGTTTTCTTTCAGTCCAAAAGAACGATCATGATTGCAGCTTCTGTTTATTTTTTAAACATGTATTAAAACTAGTGATGCTGCTATCACAATCGTTCTTTTGAATATAATCATTATATAGATGTGGACGGAACCTTGTATGATCGCTGGGTGTTTTCCATTGTTGTAGTACCTCGGAAAGTGCCTGCATTTCACTTCAGTGATTGGGCAAGTGAGTGCTGGAGTGATGTGTGCAGAGTTAAGGCTTGCTTTTTAGAAGCGTTGACTCCCGCCAAATTGCGCTACGCACACATTATATCTGTACAAAGCGCAATACGGATTGTGGCATGCAAAATGAAGTTTCGAATATGGCACATTTTGCGCATTCGCACATAACGGCAATTTGCGACGCGCAAGATAACCCTCTGCTGGTGCGCAAACCTTTAGAATATCTGGGCCTAGGTGTTTTTCCCGCATCCATAATACATTTTTTTCATTTTGGTAAATTAAGTGGTTTTAAGTTATGTCGTTCTTTTCTTTTTTTTTTTTGCTATCTATCAGTCCTTCTGTCATATCAGTCTGCTATATCTGATTTTGAGACTTTAGTGCCAGGTTTTACACTGAATTTGCCAGGTGAATTCATCGACGTTGCTTCCAAACAGTGATGGCGTGTGCTAGGAACGAGTGGAGATTAGAAGCAAAGCACAGAATATTTAATCACACAGCGACTTTCAGATAGTAATTAAGAAGCTCTAAAAGTATGATTATAACTTATATGATTATTCTTTTTTCATTCATTTTTGTTTTCACTCAAAATTATTAAGGTGACCAATGTTCTATTGTTTTCAGCGCAAACAAATAAATTATATTCCAGAGATTCTGGGAGCTCAGCAAAATAAAATGTTGTATTTTTCAAGAATGCAGTTTTAGAAATGTATGTCTAAAGTCATGGTTTTCAATAAGTTTTAAAGTATGTGGCACTTCTAAGGTAGTAGGGGGCACCCATCTCATCAGGATTACATGTACTGTTTATTTTTCAGTAAAAACAAGTTTAAATTGCATCAAGATCATTCTGCTATTTACTATATTAAATACATCACAGCAAACACATTTCAATACAATCTGAGAGCTAAATTTAGTGAATGTGTTTTTGTTTTACTGCAATCAAGTAAGCTACCGTGCATTTCATTTTTATTTCCCTAAATGTTTTTTTTTCCTCAGAAGTACACTTCCAAAATAAAGTCCCAATTATTTCAATGCGTTCTGCTTTCACCTTAAAAATAGTCTGTGACCCTGCTTTAGTAATGTTTTTCATTATGGTAAAGTCTTAAATTACTGTGCATGCTTCTTTGGCTGAGATATTATCAGCTCATTATCTGATAATAAATTACATGATTCAACCGACGGATGGCACTAAATTTCAATATCTACTTTATTATTATCTGACCTCAATGTCAAATTGATGGTTATTATTGTCCACAAAAGAAAGTACTGTAAAGCGCACACACTGATTTAATTCATACTATTAGTGATTTTATATAAATGCCCAAATCTACAGTTAACCTGTTACCGTTCTTTAAACATTTGCTCACCAATACCCGACAATTAAAATGAAAATAAATACTTGCACTTACATATCTACTTGTATATGAAGTCCATCCTTCTCTCCTTCTGGACGAAAATGTCCGTGACGTCATTGTAGAATTGCTCTCACTTGGTCTGAAGTTTTAAAAGTCTCTCATTTTCAATGGAAATAAGCGCCAGTGGCAGGGGCGTAGCTAGGAATGGAAATTTGGGTGGGCCCCAACTTCGGGTGGACGGGCAAGTACCAAAGGTCTGACGTCACAGGAAAGCGTTTACGTTACAAACATGATTTAAATCAATTAAAACTCTGAATACATCAAATATCTCCCGGGGTTTGAGCAGCGCAACGTAGCCAAGACTGAAAATGTATGGTGCCGAGTGAAGCAAGGCGAACATGTTTTGCAGTTTATAACAGTAGTTGCACGTATACACTACAAATACAAAGCACATATGCATACAACCTACAGAAATAAACACACTGTGCACAATAACTGCAAAAACCATTTCATTTGACAAAGTGCAAACAGAGACTAACAAAATTGTGAAAACAAAGTCATTATTTACAAAAATAACATAAAAGGCTTTTTATTTCACATTACACTACTGCATAGCACAACTTAAATGAAAAACTATAATAAAATAAACACTTCAAAACAAAATATTGTGTAACCACCTGTAAACTGGTTATAAGTAGGCCTACATACACAATTGTAAAATCAAAATAAAATGAAATGAAGGTACTTACATTACTGGCGCATTTGTTGATTCGTCGGTTCGTTTTCTTTTTACAAAATTTGTCGGGACATTGATAATGCGTAAGACACAAATATAGCTATGGTTTACTGCAAAGTTGGCTAAACATTCTGTATTATATTTCTTAGCATACAACCTTATCCAGGGCGACTTACAATTGTTACAAGATATGACATTTTTTACATACAATTACTGATTTATACAGTTGGGTTTTTACTTGCTCAAGTGTACAACAGCAGTGCCCCCCACCTGGGATTGAACCCACAACCTTCCAGTCAGGAGTCCAGAGCCCTAACCACTACTCCACACTGTTGCCCTATGTAGGTACTTAGATAGCTAATTGCAAATGTAAAAAATAACTAAACAGCAGCTGCACAAGCTGGTTGCTTGCATGCCTTGCAATGAAAGAAAAGTTCCTGAATGTATGCTGCCGACCCGCTGTAATTTCGATACTATAGTATCGAAGACGTAAAATCTCATATCTCAGCCATCCAATCACCAATCTTTTTTTTTCATAACCATGACAACGGTGCTGAGGTGGGTGGGACGGATATATTTTTTTAACCACAGGGATGAGCTAGACTAGCCGCAGCGGATTACAGTCCGATACGGTTTGGCATGAAATGTTTTTAATTGTCAATCGCTCCATAACTGGGTGGGCCCATGAGCAAAATGGGTGGGCCCAGGCCCCTCAGGCCCAAGCGTGGCGCCGCCCCTGGCCAGTGGTGAGAGCCGCCCTTGATCGGTCCGATTCTTAGTGTGGGTTTTGATCCATTTAAGTTAACATATAACGTTTTTCATTTTCGGATCGGTTGATGTTAGACTTGCTAGCATAGCTTGGCTGGTTTGCTAAAGAGCGGTAACTCAAGGACATGCCTCCAAAGGCAGAGAAGGTCTGTGTCTTTCCAACGGTTGTTTCCACAGCATTTTTTCCGCAAGAATGCATGCGTCAATATTAACTGTGCAATGGAATTAGTGTAGTCAGGTGACACAGTTAAGGCAGCGACGCGCTGTGCTTTTTTCTCACTCATTGCTGAGACTATAAGGTTGGAACGCGCTTGCGCGACTGAGTAGAGCGGCTTACGTTCAAGTTCAGTGGTAGGGAAAGGCAGAGCGCATCGCTGCCTCTCGTCCTTTCATCGAATTTTGTATATTACCAAAAAAAAAAAACCCACTATGCAGAAATGCATTGTGACAACAAAAGGTAATGACAGTCATACACAATTTAATATATATATATATATATATATATATATATATATATATATATATATATATATATATATATTTTTTTTTTGCTGGATTCTCACTAGGTAGGCAGTGCCTACCTTGCCTACCCTCACCGCACGTCACTGGTATTTTTGCCAGTTCCTTGGCCTTCTGCTCTCCAAACATTTCCTTTACAATTTCAGTGGCACACGGCGTTATCAACTCCTCGGCAATCGTATGCAATTTTGCTTTAGCAATTTTCTGCATCAACTTCTGATGTGCAATTACTTCCTGGTCTGACATCACCCCTACAGCCATCCTTGTCGCAGGTAGTGTGATAAATGAGAATTTAATGCACACTCTCTACCCACCCCTCGGTTGGGCATTTCATTCTCATGTCACACACTACCCCATGTAGTATTCTCTATATATAGGGTATTGCCAGGTAAAATATTCTTCTTTATAATTACAAACTGCAATGGAAAATGCGCAGTTGTCAGGGATTATGTTTCTATCAAATTATAGAAGTAAAAGTCTAGAATGGTTTGCCTTTAGTAATGAATTGGCATCTAAGTCCATTGAATTGAATGGAAAGGCAAGGGCTGGACTCAACCGCAAACCATACAGTTAAAAAGCCAACATCTTACCATTCAACTAAAAAGCCAACTCTGTAGTCCCAAAGCACTGTATCCAAGCAGGAGAATGAGTCTACCTTTTTGGATTTCACTGCTGTAACCTGTATGATTTATATAAAAATAAAGTTTACTTGTTTGGTCCTAACTTACTAAATGTACAATCATGTAGGAATGTGGAAGAATACAATGATTAATTCCATGTGTCGCACTAGAGATTTCCCAGATGCCATTGGGTTGTTTAACAACCTTACCTACTGTATTATTGAAATGTTTATAATATGTTTTTATACAGTATTAGTTGGCTGAATTAAGTGTTTAACCGAGGAGAATTGTAAACGTGTGCATCTTTGCAAATGCAAAAGACATCTTGCACGCAATGTGTGCATATTATGTAAAAAAGAATAACATATAATTTTTAACACTGTAGATGTAGGTTCTCAGTATTGACTATAAATTGAGTTTTATTTTTTACCATAGTATTTTTCTCTAACGTGCATGTTTTTATAGGTATTTCCAAAACTTTTGGTTAACAGGATGGCATTTACATTTGACCCTTCTTTACAGTACCCAATATGCAACCACAGAGTAGTATTTCTCCAGTATTCATATTTCTCTATAGCTGTTCTACTTGGTTCCCTGATACTTGCATGGCAACACCATGACCTATCCACTCTCATCACTACACCTGCTTCTATGCTATATTGAAAGAGCTCAGAGTTGAAAATCCTAGTGTCGCTACTGAACGTTCTAGCTGCTCCCCATTTGTGAAAGTTCCCAATACTGTATAATTATGAATGCTGAAAGGCCAAAGATAAAACTTGCTATTGTGTTAAGCTTGTATCAAGTAATGCGATCACTTATTGTTGTTGATACAAGTTTAGATATTTATTATTATTATTATTTGTTTATTTATCAGACGCCTTTATCCAAGGCGACTTACAGAGACTAGGGTGTGTGAACTATGCATCACCTGCAGAGTCACTTACAACAACGTCTCACCCGAAAGACGGAGCACAAGGAGGTTAAGTGACTTGCTCAGGGTCACACAATGAGTCAGTGGCTAAGGTGGGATTTGAACTGGGGACCTTCTGGTTACAAGCCCATTTATTTATCCACTGGCCCACACAGCCTCCTCTAGTTACCACCATTTAGTTACCAGTTCTACTATTTTAGGACTACAATATGTCCATACCATCATACACTGATGTAATGAGGGTGGGTATGGAATGGGTTACCAAATCATGTTATTGATGGTGAATCACTTGGATCCTTTAAGACTCAACTTGATCAAGTTTTGAGATCAGTCAGCTGCTATAAAACCAGATGAGCACAGATGGGCTGAATGGCCTTCTCTCACCCATAAATCTTATGTTCTGTTATGTATTATGGTCTGTTTTTTTAATTTAAATTAAACCCAAATCATGAAATATTTGTGTAAATTATGAAGATTGCTTTACTCATTGAGATATTTTTTCAGTACTCCCCAAAGGTGCTGTATTAGAGGCACTAGAAGTATGGCCAAGCAGTTGCGATTTAAGCTCCCCTCCATTTCCTCATTAAGCGTGACCCTGGAAGAACCATCTGTTTAAAGAATATTTCCACTGGCACAAGAGTACAAGAAGGTTCCAAAGAACATAGTATACTTCCACTGGCCTTTTTACAGGGCTGTGCCAGAACCAGACCTCAAATCACTGTGTCTGAATTTACTCCAAGACTGTTACAAAGGGGGCTTCCAGAAGTGATAACATACTGTAGATTCACCTAGGCCTCCTGAAGTAAAACAGGCTAGTGCATGTTGCCACTCCCTAGCTCTTGTCATGTAGGATATTATCTGATGAATGAAGGAGAAAGGAGGGTCATTAATGATGTTTACTCAAGCAAATACCATGGTTTCGGATAATTGCAGTTGCATAGAGCAGTGGGGCGCTGACTTTTTCATATCCATAGAATTTTGTTGCTGCCCCCCTCCCTGCTTACACACATATTAAAACGTTAGAACTTAACTTTATATTTTAACAGTTGTACACGTATAACAAATTCAACAAACTGCCTATAAATCTTTATTTTATTTTTCCCCCCACACTTGGCGATTCATAACAGATAAATCTGGAAAACATTATTCTTCAGCAATTAAATGTAAAAAAATAAATCTGGGTTGTCACATAATAAATATTTATTTTGCCAGCTAAATCTGAAGCTAACAAGCCCCTGCTGATTGAAGCCTTTGATTTGACATTGTTTGCTGCAAAACTGCCTTTGTCACTGGTTAACATATTAGTACCTTTCTTTACACTTGGCACCCCATACATGGAAAATCACATTTCCAAATGATAAATCAGGATCAAAGAGAACCCCCAAATTTATTTCAGTTTCAGGATTTGATAAGACTGCTAGGGTCAAACTCATGCAATCTTACATTTTTTAGTCGGTTATGGGAGCCTACAAACATAACCTCTGTTAAGCAGCAAATAATACCCCAACAGAAGTATCATCAGGTTTTAAAGACAAATACAGCTGGGTGTCATCCGCATAGCAGTGGAAGTTCACACCATGTTTCCTGACGATATCACCCAGTGGTAACACATATCATGAAAATAGCAATGGACCCAGAATAGAACCTTGTGGAACACCGCAATCAACTTTGGTCAATGCTGATTTTTCCTCCCCAATAGAGACAAACTGATACCTATCAGATAGGTAAGATTGAAACCAGGATAAGACAAGGCCAGACAGTCCCACTAAGTATTTGAGCCGATTTAATAAGATGGAGTGGTCTACGGTGTGAAAAGCAGCTCTTAGAGCAAGAAGAATTAGAACTGATGGATGATGGAGCTTATCAGTAGGTCATATACAACTTTGACAAGGGCTGTCTCTGTACTATCATTGTGGCATCCTCTAAATGTGAAATACAATATGTAAAAGTACAAGAATTTAGCGATGGAGTACGCCAGAGAAAAATACCACTCACTCATCCCAGTCATTCTTTTACTTTTCTTTCTTTGATTTCCTCTTTCTGTGTCAGTCCAAACACACACAGCTGTTAATTAGGACTACTTTGCTTTTTATAGTGTGTTCAGTTGTTAAAGTTTCTGATTGCACCACTAAATAAACCTGGTTTCAACGGGTCTTAACACAGTGCTCAGTTGTCTATTTGGGACCCCACTGCACTGTTATCAGCGAATCGGCAAATAGGTTAATGATGGGGCAGGAGCTCTGTAACGGGGCAAGACATGTCTTCACAATACCATTTCAGTGCAGTATTTTTTTTTTTTTTTTTACGTCTTCATTCCATTTGTGAGCCACAGAATCGGGGGAAAGCACCGCTCACACTTGCACTCGCATTTGCGCTGTGATCAGAATACAGCCCTAAGAGTTTTAGTTTATAGACAGTAAGAGTTTAAGATGTTTGTGTTAATACGTTTTTTTAAAACATACTTTTCATGTCTTTTCCTTGAGAAACGTATGTAAAATAGGTAGTAAATGAATACACGATTTAAATCAACGATTAAAAAAAAATAAAGTGTTAAATCGACTTGAATTTAAATCAGCCGACCTTGCATGTCAGTAGATTTAGCATTTTACTCCAGCTCAATTATATATACATACCTTTACATACCTTTTCACTGTCTGTTATAAAATGGTTAACAAGTGTGAAATTAAGCTACCAATAATGTAGACAAACAAATTAAACTACAGGCAACTAAAAATGAATGCAAAATATTACTCTTTCAACCCTTAAATACCTCCCGCCTCAACAAACTCAAGTTTGTAATAGAATATAGGAACACTGGGTGTAGATTTCTTGTGTGTGTTGTTTCTTTCTACAAGGTAAAATGTACAGTATGTTTATTGTTAGGACGCATTAGGATACTCAATGTAAACAAATGTAAATAAATTATTTAATTAGCTACATTTGCATTCAATCTGTCGCAATAAAACAGTTTGCCCTTGATTTGAATTTTGACCTATGAAATGTCTTAAGAGCCCTTCCCCTGGAACAAGTCCCCATAGCTTTTTTAAACTTTTTTTTTTTTTTCCCATTACACTCTGTCAACCACATGTGTGAACCCTGTACTACTAAATTGACCACACATTACAAAACACACTACACTAGCAAACTAATACCACAATAGCATATACCTTCCTAAAGGCTTTTTTCATTAATAATGAAAAAAGCCTCAAAAGAAGTTTATATATACTCTGAAAATGTATTCCCACTGTAGAAGAACTATAAAGAACTATAATTACCTTTGTTTAATTAAACAAGTGCAGCCTCTTTGATTTTTCCAAAAATATTGATTCAGAAGCTCGTCTCTGACTATTTAAAGTATGGATTGAGGGCAGGGTAACTGGTGTAATTCTAAACTTGGACCAACCCCCAATAACCCACCCCCTCCCACACAGTCACAGTCATTGTGATCCATCGCTGTGGGAGACTTGCACTCAGAAGTACACTGGAGGTCTGTGAGAGTTTGTTCTTTAGGCTGCATGATTGTGTAATCACCTCACATACCAGTGTGCCTATAAAACAGACAAACAGCTCAGGTGGGCGGAGTATGTACAGCAAGTTAGTCTCAAAATCGACTCCCCTCCTCACTCACGCAAACTTTAAGTTTTAACTTTAAACTTTGTAAGTTGAATTGATGTCTGCTGGTATTAACTGGTTATGTTTTGTTTTGTAGACCAAGAGTACAAGTTCCTTGCAAAATAAAAAGGGGAAACTGGTCATGCCATTTCCTGAATGTTACATTTGTTAACTTTGCCAATGCTTTTAAGTATGACAGTTAGTTAAAAAGGTGTTGCTTAAGTTGTCAGTATGTTACGGTTATAGCAATAGTACAACACGAAATGAAAGAAGCGAGGTAACCAGTGGTGTACCACAGGGATCAGTATTAGGTCCTCTGCTATTCCTAATCTACATTAATGATTTAGATTCTGGTATAGTAAGCAAACTTGTTAAATTTGCAGATGACACAAAAATAGTAGGAGTGGCAAACACTGTTGCAGCAGCAAAGGTCATTCAAAATAATCTAGACAGCATTCAGAACTGGGCAGACACATGGCACGACATTTAATAGAGAAAAGTGAAAGGTACTGCACGCAGACAATAAAAATGTGCACTGTAAATATCATATGGGAGATACTGAAATTGAAGAAGGAATCTATGAAAAAGACCTAGGAGTTTATGTTGACTCAGAAATGTCTTCATCTAGACAATGTGGGGAGGCTATAAAAAAAAGGCCAACAAGATGCTCGGATATATTGTGAAAAGGGTTGAATTTAAATCCAGGGAAGTAATGTTCAAACTTTACAATACATTAGTAAGACCTCACCTAGAATATTGTGATCAGTTCTGTGGTTACCATAGCAATATTCAGAAAGGGACTCCCCAGTGCGATGAGTTGCTACATTATTCCATCTTTCCCTTCACTAGCGCTTCTGTGTACTTAAATTTATTTAATATGCTTAAATGTGTTTATATTTCTCAATTAAATAATATGAATATGCCAAAAAATTAATACATTAAAAATAAAAAATAAAATTATGCGAGACCATGCTCCACTTGCCTCGGCTGACGGGTATTTTATTGAACTGCTCGTTCTTGTAAAATAAACTGTGCATTTGAGACCTGAATACTTGCCTGGATTGCTTCCTTTATACCTCCACGTTACAATATCAATTTAAAATTGTGTTGCAACACAAGAAATACCAGTTTTAATGTTCAATTCAACACCAAGCATTGCAAACACACAGACAACAGTATAGTTGTGCAGTTTTTTGTTTTTTGCAATATGCATTGTAACCAGGTAGGATACATTCATCGAGTCAGCGAGTTTACATGAGCATAAGAATTCCGATATTTTTTGGAAAGCTAAGGCCCTGTCCACACTACATAACCGATCTCGAGAACCATACTCGAAACTGCTCTAATTAATCCAGCTCAAAGCGTCCACACTGAAGTACCGTTTCATGTTTAAATCAGGCTTAATGCTTCCACACACCATTAGAATAGTTCAGTTACAATTCCCAGCAGCGCAACGAACCGTGGGAATTAATACGATAGTATCCCACCATGCACTGTATTTTATTTTAAAATAATGTGTTATGCCCCATATTAACAGAGGTCCATATTGCGTAAATGAAATATAACAAGTATTGTGGAAAAAGTAAATCCGAACACACACACACATAGGGCTTGAAGTTTTCAGGTTTTATTTTTAATGAGTCCCTTTAAACAAATTGAGCTGATTCTGTTGTATAATTAAACTCAGAAAAAGCTGTTAATTACAAAACAGTCTTTGTTTTTACCTTCATATCTTGCCTGAGCCTAATTCTGGTCCTCTTAATTTTATTTCAAACAGAGCTGACAAATTACGTAATTTGTTCATCCCCGATCATACTTTTAACTCGCATTTCATTTTTGGAGTCGCCTAATTTAACGCACGGTATTAAATGCTGCGTAGTGTGGACGCAAACCGTATTTAGCACTTTTAGGCCCTGTCCACACTATGCCTTTAAACCGTATTAGTTGCATTTAAGCCGGCTTAAAAGTGCTAAATACGGTTTGCGTCCACACTACGCAGCATTTAATACCGTACTTGAGAACCAGACTCGAGATCACCTCAGGAGGTAGTCTCGAGTCCGGTTCTAATTAGATCGCATCAGGTAGTGCGGTTTATCAGAAGTGTGGACGCTGTAATACCAAACTACATTTTTTGTGTATCCTCCAATATCCCAAAATGCGTTGTGGTATGTTTGGCGAAATACTCAGAGCAGGCGCCCAAAGGACTTGCTATCAGTGTACACTCCGCACTAAATATTCATTTTTATGCTTCAAAAAATCTGTCAGGTCATCTCTGTTAAACTAGTGGGGAAAATAACAAAAACACAACGTTAAATTAGGCGACTGCAAAAATGAAATGCGAGTTAAAAGTAGGATCGGGGACAAACAAATTACGTAATTTGTCAGCTCTGTTTGAAATAAAATTAAGAGGACCAAAATTAGGCTCAGGCAAGATATGAAGGTAAAAACAAAGACTGTTTTGTAATTAACAGCTTTTTCTGAGTTTAATTATAAAACAGAATCATCTCAGTTTGTTTAAAGGGACTTCACCTGATTAAAAATAAAACCTGAAAACTTCAAGCCCTACTTGTGTTCGGAATTTACTTTTTCCACAATACTTGTTATATTTCTTTTTAGCAATATGGACCGCTGTTAATATGGGGCATAACACATTATTTTAAAATAAAATAGAGTGCATGGTGGGATACTATCGTATTAATTTCCACGGTTCGTTGCGCTGCTGGGAATTGTAACTGAACTATTCTAATGGTGTGTGGACGCATTAAGCTTGACTAAACATGAAACGGTACTTCAGTGTGGACGCTTTGAGCTGGATTAATTAGAGCGGTTTCGAGTAGGGTTCTCGAGATCGGTTATGTAGTGTGGACAGGGCCTTAAACCGGCTTAAATGCAACTAATACGGTTTAAAGGCATAGTGTGGACAGGGCCTAATTCCGATATCAAAAGTCATGTAAACACAGTTTTCGGAAAATGTATTGGAATATTCCAAAAGTCAGTTTTCGGAACAGTACCTAGAAATTTCCGATTAAATTCCTAAAACTAACAAAATGTATATCATGTCAACACAGTTTTCGGAAAACTTATTGAAATAGCATACTGTGCACACTTTGACCCATTTCTCCTGCAAGTGGTTTTAGAAAACAGAAAATAATAATCTGAAGTCAATCAGCATGCATTCATTTGTCTAGTTAGGTATAAAGTAATACATTTGTTAAAGTCCGTATGTATTTGTTAATAGCCCATACTGAACCAGCAAATGTTTTCCAGTTTTAAAATGACGTGAGAATTTAAAATAATGTCTGCAAAAGAAACTGGTAATATAAGATGTTAATTTTTTTTGGATCTGGATTCGACATTTTTCGTTTTGCGGCCATTTTAACAACCGTTTTAAAAATTCCAAGTAACCTCACGTAAAATGTCACATACTTTATTTTTTGGTTAATATTTAAAGCAGAAGACTGATAAAACAATACATTACTTACATAATTACTGCTAATGATTTGTATGCAAATTACATTTATTTTTAATATAAGCATAAATTGTATAGTGAAACTAAATCTTAACAATGTGCTAAACGTCATTTTTTTTAGATTATCTGGCAACCCATCAAAAACCTTGCCGCGACCCATATTTGGAGAAACGTTGTGCTAAAGCTAAACTGACCGATTACTGTTACTCTCAAAGTCCCGGCCTCCCAGTCCCAGCGACTCCGGGTCGTTGTGACTGTCCTAGCTCAGCAAGCGCCTTCACAGGCACCGTCTTCCAGTTGAAGTGTTCCGTAGTAGTTAATGCAGAGCGGACGATTCTCTCCTTGATATCACAGAAACACAGGTTTTCCCACAGTGCCCGTCTGTATCAATCGTCGTGCACCAGTCTTAACACCGGACCTCGTGATCTGTTTAACTCTAGCGAGGCTCAGGACCAATCGGTTGCCTAGAAACGCGTCTCAGCTGCAGGCACTCGTGCCTTGGAGCCAGCGACAGGCCTCCCTGGCACAAACTATTTGACTTGGTTTTTCGTTTTCATTCAGAACATTAAACGGGTACAAACGCTAGAAATGGGGGAATTCGGGGACAAACATGAAGCATCTCTTAGATGTGTGTACAATTTTTTTTAATTCTGTGGTTATTTTTAGTTGCTTATTCATAAAGCATGTGCTCTGCAAATAGCCAAAATACAATAGAATTTGTTAAAAAAAAAAGGTAGTGTTTAAGCTGTTTGTCACATTTATGGGCAGCTAAAACAAATACTCGGTCATTCTTTTTTATTTTATTTTTTTACTTTTGGAAAAGCCATTGATTAGTAAATGGATACATGTGTAAGAAATAATGAAATAGCAATATTGTTATTTTCAATAATGTTGTTCTGCATTGGGTGTAATATTATTTATAAAGCTGAGATTACAGTACACTTAGCTGGCTTTTAGCTTAATCAAATACATATGAAGAATACATGATCTTTTAAAGTAATTTATTTAAACCTGCACAATATTGATTGTGACAATGGTATATACTTTACCTTAATTGTTTTTGTTATGTACACATGTTCTTTGTCCACTACATGTTTTTTTTTTGCTGTTTCATGCATAATGCAACTGAATACATATTGAAGCAAATATATGTTTATAATATTTTTGTTTATTTACTAGATGTTGTACCTGTTGAGTTTCCATGTACAATATATTTATTTTTGTAGTTTATATTTGTGTTTGTGAATTTGATAGTACAGTATTGTTTTTTAATTTGGATTTTGCCACTGATGAATGGTTAAGTTAAAATACCGTATTACTTTGAATTAACGTCACCCTTGAATTAACGCCAAACTCAGATATCAGCTTTTTAATAGACGCCGCCCTCGAATAAACGCCGTTCTCAATGAAGAAACGTAAAGTTATTTTTTTTCTACCCCTGCTCAAAAAATAAAGAAACGCGCAACTCTGCCTATGTACATGACACCCCTGAAGAGACTGCAACCTCAGTCCAGCATGTAATACAAACTAATGTACACCCATCTTAGTAAGCAAATGTTATTGTATAGTACAGTCCCGACAGACAACCCAAGATGAACTATTTACAGCACAGCAGTCCTTCACGCCCCTTTTTTTCCAGCAGAGTTCAGTGCCAACACAGCAGGGGATAAAACAAGGGCGGTCTGTTTACCTCGTCGTCAGCTTGGATGGTGAAAACTTAAACTCAGAGGAACTTAGAGCTTTGCCGGTCACTCTAAAGCTATCCAAAGCTGGCTGAAGATATCTTCTTGTAGGGTGTTTAGTTGTTTTGTTTTTTATTCAATTGGAATTTTACTCAGTCCTGAACAATTTTATATATATATATATATATATATATATATATATATATATATATATATATATATATATATAGATATATATATAAACTTGCTTACTATCTATGAGAAGATTTAGTTTTGGTTTCTGTTACAGAGAATTTACAAACAAGCAGGTAAATTACAGTGAGAAAAAATAAATAACCGAGTAGGATATATTTTAGTTTTAACAGAAATCAAACCGCTTTTCAGAGGTAATATTTTTCGTTAAGAAAAATAACTGTCACACTCAATTACCGTTCTCTCTACTCTTCTTGTCCCTCCCCATAGTAACCAATACACACTCCTGATTCGCTGGTACAGTACTCTCCTGACCTCCCAACTTCCACCTAATAGACTCTCGTTAACTGTCAATAAATGTACTGTATTCAAGCCCCAAAAACACACAAGAGTATAGTGCTGCAGATCGGAGCCTCTCATGGCACCAGTTCTAAAATGCCTTAAATCATTTAATAAAATATTGCAGCGTTTGTAAATCATAGTATTATTAATAAAGGCTGCAGCAGTTGCTGCTGACATTCTCTGTCTGGTGTGGACTTGCCCATACATTGAGACTGCACGTTCTGCATTCAATGAATTGGTTGTAAGTGTAAGGCGAAGCTTTTGCCAATACAGATGTGGAAATTGATTAGAAACAGTCCCAAAACTCAGGTAACCAAGGACATCTGGCATATTTTAATAAAGGCAATATAAGCAGCACATTCATTGTCATGTTATTTGTCCCATCCAATAATTTATTTTATTAGTACCAAGTCAAACAAAGAAAATGTGCCTATTCGGGTCTAAAATTCTAACTGCGTTTAAAAAGTAAGCAGCAGGATGTTGGAAGTGAGGTGGCTGTGCTAGATTGTACCTGTAGTACTGATTTAACTTGGCTACAGCCGACAGGAATACTTTTTGTCTGGGCTGCTGTGATAGAGAGAGAAAAGATCGATGCTGTAAATCTCCCTCCCGATTAGAAAGGGCGCTGTGTAAGGGGGAAGGTAAGCTGCCTCCTAGAGCTGCCACCTCGGTGGTAGGTGGAAACCGGAAGGTGACCATATTAGAGGGCGCGTAGCTGCAAGTACTCGGGACGATTCCATTGCAGTCAGCTGCGGGGCAGCTCTCTATTAGAGAAACCATGGCGACGCGGTGACTGCAGGGAGGAGTTTGCTGGGTACAAAGGGGAGCAGCTATGTCAAAACCTCCGCTTGCGCTGAGAATGAAAACAGACGGCCGGAGCCTGTATTGATTTGTTTGTGGATTACGTGTGTTTTGTGTTGCAGAGGAGTGAGCCGCGGACCGGCAAAATACAGAGCACGTCCCTGCACAGCACAGTACAGCACAGCACAGCACCGCACCGCACCACTTACGGCACCACGCTTCTCAGGACCGAGAGCACTGCGTGCACGGAGAACGTGGGGACGGACAAAGTCCCGCTTTTGTTTACTTTTTATTAAGAGAGCTGCCGTGTACCCCCATTACCATCGCTGGTAAAGGGTGGACTTATTTGTGTTGTTGTTATTATTTTTGTTATTATTAAAAACACGCAGACTGTTTTTGGGAGAAAGATTGTGTGGACCTGATTCATTCACTGCACCTGACCACACTTGGTGTCAAGAAGAGGGATTACAATGGACCCAACCGCATTGGCAGCGCTGTTGGAGGCGCAGGAGCCGGAGGCATCGGGAATCATTGACGGCCATGATGGAGAGGATGCATGGCTTGTTCCTGGAGGCCAATCGGGAGGGAACCGGTGGTTCAACCAGCAGTACCCTTACCAAGGGTAAGGGTAGTGAAGATATCGCTGGAGGATGACCCCGAGGCTTACTTAGTTGCCTTTGAAAGGCAGGCAACAGCAGCTCAGTGGCCTCGGGAGTGGTGGGCTACCCAGTTGGGCCCCAATTTGATCGGAGAGGCCCAGGCAGCCTACCAAGCCCTGACACATGAGCAAGCCCTGGTGTACGACCAGGTGAAGCAGGCCATTCTCCAGCGGCTTGACATCACAGAGGAGACACACCGCCGCCGGTTCCGGGAGTACCAGCGACCCCCAGGACTGCGACCCGCTGGTGGCCCAGCAACTAGTGGATCATGTGACCCGGTGGCTCTGCCCCGCACCAACGATGCCGAGAAGATCACCGAGCTGATTGCTATAGAGCAGTTTTGAAGGTGCTGGGGCCGGACACCCAGAACTGGGTCACCAGGCATCGACCCACCACGCTAGAGGCAGCAGTCCGATTGGCTGAGGGGTATGAGGATGCGTTGGCATCAGCTCCCGTGGTCGTTACCCCGCTCCTCCCTCCAACCGACCCCGGATGGCGAGTCCAAGGACAGGACCCCACAGCACTTCACCCCTCCCCACGGGCTACTTCTCATCGACACCCCACGGGCGGCCTTCCTCCACACCAATGGAGGGCGAGGTCGACCCCAGCGGGTGAGAGCAGAGAACCCTCCCCATTGCAAAACCGGCAGTGGGACATACAAGCTCCGTGGGCCCTTTCACCCACGTGCTACCGGTGCCATGAGGTCGGCCACCTCGCGGAATTGTCCGACGGCGATGGATTGTGGTGCGGCCTCCCATTACTTACCAACAGCACCAGGTAAGTCCAGGGGTAATGATTGGGAGGGCCTTGCATTGTTGATGTACGGGTTGGTGATGTGAGTACCCACGCGTTAGTGGACTCAGGATGTGGGCAGACTTTAATTGAAGAAGCTCTGTTGGCGGGGTACCTTGGTGGTCACGCCGGGTAGTGGTCATTTCCTGTATTCACGGGATAACAAGGACTACCCCTCACTAAATTAGATGTGACTATTGGATGTCATACCCGCCGTAATTGTGGCAGTGGCTGCAAAGTTGCCATATCCAGTTATTTTAGGTCGAGACTGGCCATATTTTGAAACAATGATTAATAAAACGGTAACGCCAGTCTCTGGTAAGACCATGGGAGCAGCGGGGAAACTATTGGGAAAATATTCCCGCTGCAAGCTGATTTGTTCCATTCCCGATTTCACCGAAAAACAAAAAAGAGCTAAGGGTCGAAAAATGGGAAGGAATGTCAATGAGACAAGGCTGGGGTTTGGTGGGGAAACTTCAGAGTCTGTTAAATGTAAGGGAAAGGGGATTGGGACTCAGTGTGACCTGCGGGGCGGGTTACTGGGGCCCCCAGTGCTGAAGCTACTGTAGCTCCGCCGATATCCCGAAGTTCTGGGACCGAGATGTGGACCTAGCGTTGGAACAAAAAATGATCCTTCGCTGGCACACATCTGGGGGCAGGTTCGGTCTATCGAGGGAAGGATGTAGAGGGTAACCGCCGCTACATATCCTCACCACATTATTGTCGGGCATTTGCTGTATAGGGTATCCCAAGCCACGAGCACAAGCCAGATTGTAACACAATTACTCGTTCCTCAGTCTTTTCGACGTGAGATCATTCGGTTGGCTCACGATGTCCCATGTTCGGGCCATTTAGGTAGCGATAAGACTCGGGAACGAATATTGGCTCGATTTTATTGGATGGGAGTCTATAGTGAGGTGACGCGATATGTAGCGGAGTGTCCGAATGTCAGCAAGTAGCGCCGGGCGGGTTCGCCCGCCCCGCTGGTCCCACTGCCCCTGATCTCAGTTCCCTTTGAACGCATTGCTATGGACATAGTGGGTCCATTGAGCCAGTCTGACTCTGGATACACGCACATTTTGGTAGTGGTGGACTACGCGACCAGATATCCAGAGGCAGTACCATTGAGATCCACTAGTGCCGCAGCAGTTGCTCGAGAGTTAGTACAAATTATAAAGAGAGTAGGGATTCCAAAAGAAATCCTCACTGATCACGGAACGAACTTCATGTCACAGTGTTTGAAAGAATTGTATAAATTGTTGCAAATTAAGTCCATTCGAACCTCTGTTTATCACCCGCAGACGGACGGTTTGGTTGAACGTTTTAATCAGACTTTAAAACAGATGCTGAAGCGGTTTGTCACCCAAGAGCAGAATCATTGGGCTAAACTCCTCCCCTACCTGATGTTTGCAGTGAGAGAGGTGCCTCAGAGCTCGACCGGGTTCTCTCCCTTTGAGCTGCTGTATGGGAGGCAACCACGGGGCATTCTTGATCTTGTGAAAGAAGGGTGGGAGGAGCAAACAAAAACTTCCAAAAACATAGTCAAGTATGTAACCATGTTAAGAGACCGCCTGGAATTGGTTGGTCGTTTGGCACAAGAAAACCTAAAACTAGCTCAGCATTGCCAAGAGCAGCAGTACAACAAACAAGCAAGAATTCAGACTTTTCGGCCAGGTGATAAAGTACTGCTGCTACTTCCTTCATCGGAGTCTAAGTTGTATGCTAAATGGCAGGGGCCATATGAGGTGATACGGGGAATTGGTAATGTGAATTATGAAATTAGACAACCCAATCGCCGAAATAAGACAGAAATTTATCACATTAACTTGCTAAAACCCTGGAATGAAAGGGAGGCCCTGTTTATAGCTGGTGACAGTTTAGAAGAGGATTTTGGTCCCACTGTCAATCCATTAGCTACAACTAACATTCCGATGGGAGAACAGTTACTTCCGGATCAGAAACGTGAGCTCTTCCAGTTGGTGGAAAGGTTTAGTGATGTTTTTTCTGATTTGCCCGGCAGAACTAATGTTATTTCTCATGCTATTATTACTCCACCAGGTTTCAGGGTACGAGAGAGACCTACCGGATCCCGGAAAGTCGCAGGGGTCCCGTTCGCAAGGAGGTGGAGAATATGCTCGGGCTTGGAGTCATTGAACCTTCCCGGAGCGAGTGGTGCAGTCCTATCGTGATGGTGGGCAAGAAGGACGGCTCCACTCGGTTCTGTGTGGATTTCCGGAAGGTTAATGCCACCTCTAAGTTTGATGCATATCCAATGCCCCGAGTGGATGAGCTCCTCGACCGACTGGGTAAGGCACGGTTAATTTCGACTTTGGATCTGACGAAGGGATACTGGCAGATTCCACTCACTCAGAGCTCAAAAGAGAAAACTGCTTTCTCTACCCCAGATGGCTAGTTCCATTTCCGGACCATGCCCTTTGGGTTGCATGGAGCTCCGCCACCTTTCAGAGAATGATGGACCAGGTCTTGGCTCCTCATCATCAGTACGCAGCTGCATACATCGATGATGTAGTGATTTTTAGCTCCACCTGGAAGGAGCATATTATTAGGCTTTCAGCCGTCCTACAGTCTCTAAGGGGGCGGGCTAACAGCCAAGCTGGGCAAGTGTGCATTTGGCAAACAGGAGACCCAGTATCTTGGCTACATTATGGGTAATGGCCGGGTAAAGCCTATCGCCTCCAAAGTCCAGGCGCTGGTGGAGACGGCGATCCCGAAAACCAAGTCACAGGTGAGATCACTATTGGGGTTAGCCGGCTATTATCGCCGTTTTATCTCCGAGTATGCCACCATAGTCAACCCCCTGGTCGATCTCACCCGAAAGGCTGCTCCAAACTTAGTTAATTGGACAGGGCAGTGTCAGGAAGCATTTGATATGATTAAGAAGCGACTCTGTCAAGCCCCCGCTCTGATTTCACCAGATTTCAGCAAAGAGTTCATCCTTCAGACTGATGCCTCCCACATTGGTCTGGGGGCGGTCCTGTCCCAACAAGTTGACGGAGTGGAACACCCTATCATTTATTTGAGCAAAAAAATGGCTCCTAGGGAAGTTAACTACTCCGTCATTGAGAAGGAGTGTTTAGCCATCAAATGGGCTACTCACGCTCTTCGCTATTACTTGTTGGGGCGTTCTTTCTCTCTTGTCACTGATCATGCTCCTTTAAGGTGGTTACACACGATGAAGGACAATAACGCTCGGATAACTCAGTGGTATGTAGCGCTGCAACCCTTCCACTATACAGTGAAACATCGTGCGGGTAAGGAGCATCAAAATGCAGATTTTTTTTCAAGGGAGGGGGGACCATTGGGGAATGTAGAGTTGGCCGAGTGTTCCTTCGGCATCACTCTGAGGGGTGAGATATGTGATAGAGAGAGAAAGGATCGATGCTGTAAATCTCCCTCCCGATTAGAAAGGGCGCTGTGTAAGGGGGAAGGTAAGCTGCCTCCTAGAGCTGCCACCTCGGTGGTAGGTGGAAACCGGAAGGTGACCATATTAGGAGGGGCGCGTAGCTGCAAGTACTCGGGACGATTCCATTGCAGTCAGCTGCGGGGCAGCTCTCTATTAGAGAAACCATGGCGACGCGGTGACTGCAGGGAGGAGTTTGCTGGGTACAAAGGGGAGCAGCTACGTCAAAACCTCCGCTTGCGCTGAGAATGAAAACAGACGGCCGGAGCCTGTATTGATTTGTTTGTGGATTACGTGTGTTTTGTGTTGCAGAGGAGTGAGCCGCGGACCGGCAAAATACAGAGCACGTCCCTGCACAACACAGCACAGTACAGCACCGCACCGCACCACTTACGGCACCACGCTTCTCAGGACCGAGAGCACTGCGTGCACGGAGAACGTGGGGACGGACAAAGTCCCGTTTTTGTTTACTTTTTATTAAGAGAGCTGCCGTGTACCCCCCATTACCATCGCTGGTAAAGGGGTGGACTTATTTGTGGTGTTGTTATTATTTTTGTTATTATTAAAAACACGCAGACTGTTTTTGGGAGAAAGATTGTGTGGACCTGATTCATTCACTGCACCTGACCACAGCTGCCTTTCCAGTTTGGTTTCTGAAAGCTGTTTATTTTACGTTCTGTTCAGTAGCCTCTGTAGTAGCCTTTTGTTTAATGTGTGATTCTGAAACTAAATAGCGATCAATGTATTTTCTCCAAAGACACATTACAAGATGTGCAAAACAATTTGGGAAATATCTTGACACGATCATCAGCTGAAATATACTTTGCTTTTTTTGCTTTGTCATCCATTTCTGGTATTTTACCTCCAATGCTGAAAACTAGATTTTAGCAACCTAAATCCAAACACTGCAGCACTGACTTTGTCCCACCCCCTACTGAATAGTACAGGCCTCAGAAAAGCCAGTACAGATTAAAACCATTTTCAAAAGGAACAGATCACTTTACTATGTCCCCTTTTTATATCATCACCCATGACCCCTTGGTCAACGAGCGCATCCACTCCTCCAATCCATGTATGCCACGCCGTTTCCCGTCCGGGTCATTGAGTTTGTGTACCGTAGCTCCACCCCCTTTCTAGATGGCTGACTTCCACCTAACCCTGGGTATAAACTGTCGTGCCATTTAGTCCAGGGTATTCTGTTCCCTTTACACAGCTCCCTTGCAGGTCGGGAGAGAGATCTAACACCAAGGATCATTCGATCTCTGTTACATACACCTATCCCATTGCGTAATTGTAGGGGTGGAGTTAGTGTGCGTGTGCAATTGCATGAGCTTGGATCCATGAGCCTGGATGCATGAGATGGGGCGCGTACTGGCTGCAGCTATACACTATTGTTTCCGCCAGCTAGATTGCAGACTTAAGTCTTTGGCCGACGTCACATTCTGTGCAGATGGAGCGTGGACAGCTTTGGTTGACAAACTGCAGAGCAGATTAATCAAATATGGAGACAGAGTTGAGAGAAATTCTAATTGCAGAGGAAGTGAATGCAATCAAAGTTCCCTTCGTGTTCTGCTTGCTTTATAATTTACAGCATCGTCCGAAAAGGTATATTAGAAATAGTTATTGCAATAAAGAAGCAATCCGAATGTATGTGTTGTGCTGTCACATGAAGTAATGAGTGGTATTGTAACAGACAAATCTGGGATTCTAATATAAAGTATGAGTCATGAAGTCATCATTGAAGCCCATTTCCATCACACCAAACAAGAAAGGAAAACATGCGAGCAACTTTACGGCTTCCAAGCAGTTATTGTGAAATTTAAGCGCATTGGTTATTATAAATGAAGCGTTATCATCACAACTGGCTAACTGTGTCAATTTTGGCCCACATATTGGAATTATTGGTTAGTAGGCTATTCAAATTGTATTTGGATGCACACAACATTCTAAATAGTATGCAGTCATATAGACTTTGAAAATAATGCATATAAGAGGCTAACATTGTTCTAAATTCGAGATCACTCTTTGTTTGAGTTTGTGTGCGTGTGTGTGTGTGAGCGTGTGTGAGCATGTGGTGCCCTATTCTTCATTTTGCAATATAAAATAAAGTCTACAGCATGTATTGGTTTTTGTATATTTTAATGCCACTATCATTTAATGTGCATTTTTTTAAAGCAATAGAAAGTGATAATAGTGTAACGATTAGCTATCAGGGGTGCCTGGCAAATACACAATTCACCATATTTAATTGTGACCGAACCGCTACTAGGACATAACATGTGCAGGATTCATGAGTAACACCACTCGAATCCTATGCCGAGGAATTATAAACAGGACAGCGGAGAGAAGAAGCTGTCAATGTTGGGAAGTAATGTTAAAACAATTACAATGCATTAGTAAGACCTCACCTAGAATATTGTGTTCAGTACTGGTCACCTCGTTACAAAAAGGACATTGCTGCTCTAGAAAGAGGCTTTCAATCAGAACTCTGCTTCAATCAGAACTCTGCATGTTATACAACAACCATCTGCAGTCAATAAGAAATTATTGGAAGTTTTACAGCCAGCTTTAAATTTAGCAGAACCTTTAGCAGAACTTAACCATACTATATAAAACTATTTATGCATTACACATTACACTACTTGCATTACCTATAGTGCTCATATAAACACACCAGTTTTGTACAAACATATTTTTTTCTATACCTTGCTATATTTTTTCTGTACCTTGCAGACTTTTCCATGTTAACAGCTGTCCCCAGTGGTGGGAATGTGTCATTTCAGGGTGAAAAATTTGCAAAACTGGCATGTCACCCATATTGATTGGCTCATGGCGGTCATGTTTGTTGATGTAGGAACTTTTTCTGAGTAGCTTTTTTAGAGGACAGTACAAAGATAACGTATATCCAAGATTCATGTAAATCAGCCAAAGGGCTCATGAGCAGTTGTTGTTTAAGTGTTTTACACAAAATCCAACATAGCTGCCACACCATGTGACCGATCCATTTTTCCTTAAGTAGAATCAATCATGGACATGAGCGCACTATGTGCAACATTTTTCACAGCTGTACTATTTACCGTTCATGAGAAGAAGACTTTTGAATATTGTCCAAACTTTTCATTAAATCCAAGATGGCTGCCACACCATGTGACCAAAGGCCGCCATATTGACCACAACACAACATCCCATAGTCCTCTACATCCGTGTCAAATTTTGTGCGTTTTGGTGCAGCCGATAAGAAGTTATACGCAGTTTTATAGCCAGTTGCGTATGTTGATGATGTCATGCAGTGTGGACGCCATGATTTTCACAGTAGCAACTTCCCTTGAACAAGCGTAACAGATGACCATACTGAGATGTTTTATTCCAATTTTTGTTTCAATCGGATAAGCGGTTTCAGAGAAGAAGATGTTTGAATTTTGATGATTTTATATTTTTATGGTAATTTTATGTCCTTAATCAATGTGGTTGCCAAACCACAGAACCAATCAGCTTCATATTAACAACAGTTAATCATGGACTATCCCTCAACATGAATAGCAATTTTCAGAACTCTGCAGTGAGCGGTTTCCGATACATAGGCGTTTTAACAAATTCCACAAAATCCAATATGGCTGCCGAACCATGTGACTTGTGCAAATTTGCTGAACATCACTGACTATCATCCATAGGCATCTACCAGTGTACCGAATTTTGTGAGTTTTTGAGCATGTTTTGGCAGAAAAAAATAAATACTAATAATAACTAGAAGTTGCAGGCAACTTGAAGGCTTCCAGGCCTTTCCAGCAGAACAAGATACGGTCAGAGACTCGTGAAAATGGAAATCGTACGAACATGTTGTTAACTGGAAAGCATCATTTTATCGTGTGTGTTTTTTGCAGGACAACGGTTAGTATTTTATAAATGTTGATTTAGTATTTATTTTGATAACTACCTGTGATTCGTTGTGGGAGTGCAATTCATGCTGTGGAACTTTCAGTTGCATATTTGAAATACCCCGGCTGTCAATTTTCTGTACACCCCGAGATTATAGTAATTTTATGAAAAAAAATTCAAATAATAATATAAAAAATGTCAATTTTACACTGTTAAAAAATAAACTGGGCACAGTATTTTTTTAACCATTATATAATTTACTGTTAGATGCGATAATAGTATTAAGCAGTATATGCTTTTCATGGTCATAAGCGGCCTCCTGTGGTGAGATTTTCCAAAGCAGTCTTTGTCTCCAGAGACTGTTGTACAGTTCGCCACAAGAGGGCAACCTTGTACCACCCCATAGTTTTTGTTTTTGCTTGTTAATGTAAAACACAGTGATATTTCGTTTTTTGTTCTAATAGTGGGATACTACAGGTAACAAGATAAGGTTAAATAGGTATAAGATTATGGCTGAAGCAGTGAGCTGTGGAAAAGGTGGTGAGTACTGCATAGAAGCTGGTCAGCTACAATTATAAAATAACATGGTTATAGAGCAAGCGATTCTTAACTGTTCTGTATATACTTTTATTTAAATGAAATAAACAGTTAATTAAAGATACGCTTGCAAAGTGCCCCCCCCAACTATCAGAACTCAAAAGTTTTATTTATAAACATCATATCTAACATTTGCATAGCAGAAACATCGTATTTAAATGAAAAAATAAATATAAAAGGCTTAATTTTCAAAATTAGCACATATAGGGCCATATAGCGCATTGTAGGTTATATTAATAATAAAAGCATGTGTTGTAACAAGCCATCAAAATGACTACTTTTGGCGGTTCTAGGTATTAGTGCTCATAACTTTTTTATTTTTGCAATTCTGACTTTCAAACGTCATCAGTATATTCAATACATGTATTTAGGAAAAGTCAAGAACAGACAACCGTGGATCTTTAACACACGCATAGTAATTTCAATTTTAAAAGTGAAAACTGACTTGCGCAAATTTGCTGAACATCACCGACTATCATCCATAGGCATCTACCAGTGTACCGAATTTTGTGAGTTTTTGAGCATGTTTTGGCAGAAAAAAATAAATACTAATAATAATAATCCTAACAAAAACAATAGGCTTCCCCAGCCTACGGCTTGGAAGCCTAATAATAAAAAAGAACTTAGCATTTCATTATTTCGACTCACTATTTCTGCATATATCGCTGTTGTGGGTAATAATAAGCAAGGCTAAGGCAAATTAGATTTTGGTTTTGCTATGTTATTTACAATGGAATATCTATGGGTCTATTTAGAAGTTTTCCTTTAAGTCTAATAAAGTACAAAGTGGTCTGACATCTTCAAAGATTGTTCAATGCCAAATCCACCAAATTGCAGGAAAAGTCCCATCTCAAGATTTAGCGTATATTTATGTAGTGGAAGATGCGGATCATGTATGAAGTCACACAAAATATTGAAGCTAATGATAAATACACATAAGCTGTTTGAAAGTGATATGCCTAACCACAGCAGCACAAAATAATTCTACAGAAAACCTAACTTCCTCTCTGTACAGAAGAATTCACAGGGCTAATGACGTTCTAAATACCATTTCCATGATGGTTTTCAAGTGTCAATATAATAAGTGAGAAATCTATATTATCGTTCCAGGGATTTTGCTAAAATTACAGACTATATCTCAGGAGTGGTGCCTCAGTACACTTTGACTGATTTCCAGAGTCACTTTCAGCTTACTCCTGGACAAGTTGAGGTAGGCAGCATATTGTAAATATGTAATATAATTACTATGATAAGGTAACTATGATTATATGATTATATCTGACCTCCTTTTCTTTCCCTCCTCCTCTTCCCCCTCCTCTGATCTCTCTATATCTGTTCCTCTGGAATCTACCACACTCTCTCCCTCTTCCTCCGCTAAGAACCTCGGAGTCACCCTGGACCCCTGCCTCTTTTATTCCCAGCACATCTCCACTCTGGCACGCACTTGCCGATTCTTCCTGAGCAAAATCCAAAGAATCCGACCCTTCCTCACCAACTACGCCACCCAGCTCCTGATCCAGGCCTTGGTACTCTCCCGCCTAGACTACTGCAACTCCCTCCTGGCTGGCCTCCCTGCGTCTGCCACCCGTCCGCTCCAGCTCATCCAGAACTCCGCTGCCCGTCTGGTGTTCTCTCTGCCTCGGTTCTCCCATGCAACTCCACTACTCCGCTCACTCCACTGGCTCCCGATCACCGCTCGCATCCAGTTCAAGACTCTTGTACTAGCCTACAGATGCCTTGACCAGACTGCACCCAGCTACCTCCAGACCCTCATCTCTCCCTACACCCCCACTCGACCTCTCCACTCCACCTGCACTAGAAGCCTGGCTCTACCTCCTCTACGCTCCCCTGCCTCCAGAGCCCGCTCCTTTTCCACCCTCGCCCCGCAGTGGTGGAATGACCTTCCTACAGATGTCAGGACTGCCCAGTCCCTGACCACATTCCGGCGCCTCCTCAAGACTCACCTCTTCAGAAAGCACCTGTAGAACTCCTCTGTTCTTCCCCTGGGACACTTATCACCCTTCCTTTAAATGCGCTTTACTTGCTCTTATCTGCCCCCTATTTTACTGCATTTAATCCTGTACTTCAGAGTACTGTAATCTGCCAAGTATTTAATCTGTAGTATTTTGTATTTAATCATATCCTGATGTAACTATCACTGACACTGTTATCTGCTGTATTATTGAATCGTATTTTGTCACACTTGTACTTGCTTGAACCAAAGTCATTGTATTTATCTTGCTCTTAATTGTATTATTACTTGTACTGTGATACTTGAAATGTATTTGCTTACGATTGTAAGTCGCCCTGGATATGGGCGTCTGCTAAGAAATAAATAAATAATAATATATATTTAATCAAATAGTAACAAGCCAATAATTTAACATTTCGTTATGTTTAATTCCATTACAGATGCTGATAAGAAAATTACAACTGTACTACTCTGACCCAAAAGGTAGCAAATGGCCATTCCACAATACAGTGCTTGCCTCCCTATTGACATTGGCCAACCAGGAGTCCTACAGAGGAGTGGTAGATAGGTTCAACACCAGCAAGTCACTAATATGCACACATCTTCCTGAGGTGTTTTCTCTGATATCGAACCATCTCTCATGGAATATCTCCTGGCCCACAGATCTTGCTGTCCATGAAATTGAACAGGGTTTTCTAAGAGCTGGTTTCCTGAAAATGCTGTGTGTAGTAGATGGATGCCACATTGCCATTGAAAAGCCACAAGGAGTTGAAAACCCGGATTCATATTTCAATAGAAAACACTTCTACTCTGTGAACCTCGCTGCTTTTTGCAAAAACACTGCCTGTTTCATTCATATAAATCTTGGTCACCCTGGAAGCTGCAATGATACTGCTGGAAAACACTCATTCCTTTCTACCAGGGGATCTGCACATCATGCTGCATACCTGCTGTGACAATGGGCATTTAACTGTACAACAGAGGTGCAACCAGAAACTCTCTTCAGCCAGGATGGTGATTGAATGAGCTTCAGGCTGTTAAAGAGCAGGCTCTGCAGATTGAAAGGATTGCACAGGCATCATCTCCACAACATCAGCTCAGCTGTTCCAGCATGGTGCATCCTACACAATATCTGCTTGGAGACATCAGAGTTTGACCTGGGGTTAGATGATGCTGTGGGTGACAATGTAGCTGAAGATGTCAACCAACCAGGCAATCCACCAAATGATGACAGTGGAATTAAAAAGAGAAATGAAATCACTGCATCATTATAAAATGGAATAGGTTATTTGCCACAAAATAAAAGAAAAAAAGTGTACAACTATGAAGTGTGGTATGTTCCATCCAGTGAATATGTATACTTGCAATTTGGTTGAGAAAGCTATTTATGTTTTGTTTTGGGTTTTTTCCAGTCCAGTTAGTGACTCTTCTACAGTTTCCTTTTTCTGTGGCTTTGTTCTCTACAAAAGTATGGTACCATCCATAAAATAAAAATGATTTTCCATCACTGCAATTTTAATTCTTTTGAGTTGAGTCTTAAGTTTCCCCAAGATCTGCCATTGCTGTGAACCTTTTACACACCAAAGACACATTTTATTTATTTGCCTGGCAGACACCCTTATCCAGGGCAAATTACAAGAAAGTCAAAAAAAAGTTACAAAGCATAACTATACACTAAGTAAACCTATATACAGTAGCACAGGTACATACATAGACAAAGTAAATATAATTAAGTTACAATGTATAGGTACATCACTAAAACATCCACGCATAGTAATATATTGTTGAACTGTTTCATAATTGAAACATTTATGTATCTGTATTACTGTGCATTATTTTTATGTATCTGTATTACTGTGCCGTATTTAGTATGTAATTCATAGGAAAATGGCATGACTCGAAGGCGATTCACACACCCTGCCTAGGTGGCAGTAGCACGTGGTGTGAGGATCGTATCTGGTTGACTACACGCCTCTTCGTCAGCTAAAGCTCCTCTATTATTTTGCAGCTGCGGTTGCTCCAGCGCAAGTACCCAATGGCTGCGTTCGCGCTAGTCCTAAAAAGTCTGCGTTGCAGTCGAGAGTCTGCGCCTGACGTCACGGTCTGCGTAGACGGAGCAAGGACAGAGGTTTCGCAGTACAGTCGACTGAGCAAACATGGAGACCGACCTTATTGATTTTCTGATTGCAAAATATAGAAATAAATACATACATGTTTAAATAAATAAATAGATGGAGATTTATTTATTTATTCCTGTATTTATTTATTTGTAATTTTGTACAGGTATTTGTCATTCACAATACAATAGTTGTAATTTATACAAGCTCTTTCTCTGTGTTATTCACACCTCCATCCTAGGTGGCGCTACCACGATCACTAATCCTGCATGTGGTTCTCTACGGCCCTCTTGCACTGGTGGCGCTCTTCCATTGTTTTGAATACGGGTCTGCTCCAGCGCAGCACCTTTTCTGCAGGGCATGCGCAGACTCTGCGCCCAGAGGATGCGTGACCTCTGTTGACAGTTCCGGCTGCGGTCAAGCAGTTTGGGTGCGTTCACGGAGCTCATTCTGCGCAGATTCTGTGCAGAATCTGACCAGTTTAGCCAATGATCGTCTATGAACTGATCCGATTCTGCACAGAATCTGCGCAGAATGATCTCCGTGAACGCACCCTTTGCCTTACTCGGACAAGGTATGTGCGCATACTCACGTAATTTGACAGAAAGTCTAAGCACACTCTCAAAAGTCTGCGCGTCGGCTTCTCAAACCGGATCCATGCTGTGCGTTGAGTCTTATTGCTGTGGTTTGCAAAACAAGAAGGGCAGAAGCTGGAAGTGATTTTATAATTGTATATTTTTAAGAATAAAAAGTGTACCACATTGCAATTTACAATGGCAGCTTTACGAACAAGGTTCAACTCTTTTAAAACAGGCTGGCAGCTAATAAAATCTCCACATCTACTCGCATTAAATGGACGTTTTAATGCTTGTAGCCAAAGGTGTATATCACTGTCAAAATGCGGTAATAATAATAATCGGGTAAGTTACGGTTTCTGTTCGGGAATGTCTGTAGACAGTATTACATAGTTGTTTGGAATACGGTAAATCCGTAACAGTTTTTTCTTTTTTTTTCCCTCAAGTTATTTATAATTTGAAACGAATGTGGTGTGGGTACATTCATGGTCATAGTCTTTATGTAGACTGTAACGTTGTTTTCAAGCTATTATCGGTACCACACACACACACACACACACACACACACACACACACACACACACACACACACACACACACACACACACACACACACACACACACACACACACACACACACACACACACACACACACACACACACACACACACACACACACACACACACACACACACACACACATAAAGTCTAGTGTCTCTCTGTCTTTTCCTTTGCATTCGGACCCCGCAGGAGCCAGTGCAACCACACTTTGCATGGCCTCCTGGATCACCACAGTAGCCATGTATCTCAAATTAAAGAAACCCACAAAGCCTAAATAAATAAATAAATAAGTAAATAAAAAAACACATTAAAAAAATAAAAATAAAATCGCAAACAACAACAACAACAAAAAATATTTAAAAAGGAACATGGGTCCGAGCGCATTGTGCGACACCCAAGATCGGAACCATAAGGCTACCGCTCCCCAATTTGCCATGCGTGAAATATTGAATTTCCCCGGGCAACGCCGGGTACTTAAGCTAGTGTGTGTGTGTATATATATATATATAGATAGATAGATAGATAGATAGATAGATAGATAGATAGATAGATAGATAGATAGATAGATAGATTGATATCTATCTATCTATCTATATATTATACAGATATACATATATAGATAAATAGATATACATTATATATATATATATATATATATATATATATATATGTATATATATATATATATATATGTATATGTGTGTGTGTGTGTGTATATACATATCTATATAGATATAGATATATAGAGAGAGAGGTAGGTAGGTAGGTAGATAGATGGGTTTCATTGAGTTACAGGAAAATAATTTCATCAAGGGTTTCTGTGACGTTATAAATTACGAGACTGAAGATCGAGTTTATAAACTGTCACAGAAACCCAAGATGGAATTGTTTTCCTGTAACTCACTGAAGAGGACCATCTATTATTTTTTGTAATGCATGTATACCCATGTGATGCTAATCTTAAAGAAGACGAGGTTCAGCTCTACTCGTACTTAATGGGGACATTGTATGTATTTTGTGCTTCAGTTTGGTTGGGCACGCCGCTGGAGCATCAGTTTGAAACGGGTTAGATGGTACACCTAGATTAGCACCTGTTCTTCCTGAAAGGATCTGTTAATCAACCAGTAGAGAGCAGGTCCAGTGGTATATTTCAGTCAGAGAAAGCAACAGCATTCTAAATCTAATACAGAATTCTCTGTTCAAGAATCAGCCCACTTTTGGCCTCCTGTTTGACATAGACGGGGTCCTTGTCCGAGGACGGACTCCGATTCCAGCAGCAAAAGAGTCCTTCAAGAAACTAGTGGATAGAAATGGGGAGTTCCAGGTGCCAGTGGTGTTCGTCACGAACGCTGGGAATGGTGTGCGTCAAGCCAAAGCAGAGCTGCTATCCCAAGTACTGGAAGTAGAGGTAAGAAACTGTTTATAGCAAACCTTGGTTTTAAAATCTGTCTTGTCATTTGTTAAAACACCATCATGTGACATATTATAGTGCATTACAGCCTCACAAGTCCTTAACAATGGTACGTATTCTAATGTTAACTTTGATAAGATAGTCCAAAATTAGTGCTAATCAGCATCTTGAAACTACTTTTTTGGGTTTTTTTGCACTGTTTTTGCAGTTTTTCCATGGTTACATTATGCATTTACCATAGATTACCCTGGTTTGCCATACCTGTTCTTTACACAATGCTTACCTACACTTTACCATGTGTTCACTATGCTTTATTACACTGCTATGTTTTTACTATGGGAAACTTTTATAAGGGCAGCCCTATATCCTCTAGTCCCTCTGGGACAATAGCTTTCCAGTGTACACGTGAACTCTAGTCCATATTTGTATACTAGAAGAGGACATTCTGTGTAAAACAATATTATAAGATGGAAATGTCTACTGCGTATGCATCTCAAATTGTACACACATTAGAAAGAAGGGCATATTTCTTAATTCTTCTGCAGGTGTCCCAGGACCAGGTTATGCTGTCCCACAGTCCTTTGCGGATGTTAACCCAGTACCACAATAAGAATGTTCTGGTCTCGGGACAGGGGCCTGTGGCAGCGATCGCCCAGAAGTATCCTGTCATGATATAAAACGCTTTCCCTCTCCGCTTGTTTTACAAACGTCACAGCTCATGCCTTCATCAGTGTTAGTAAGCATCAGGTGTCCAAGGTACAAAACCAACAAAGAAAGTGATTAGGTCTATAGAACCTTTTGATGTGTTGTTTTGGATTAAAACAAAATGCATGTCCACATTAACACTTTTTTTCTGTAAATCTTGTGCAGTAGTTTAGCCTGGATGTCTCGGACTGAACACTATACTGCGCTACGCCCCTTTCATGTGACCTCCTATGTATGGTTGCATGTTTTGCTGAAATCCATTTCAGGCTTTCTTGTTGACTGCTTCCCAAGCATAAGCAACTGTGTTTGAAATACATTGGCACCTGCTGACAAAGAAATGGCTCAGAGAAGTTAAATTAATTTTCTTTCACTGTCTGTTTGGCTGTACTGTAGTTACAGTACTGCTAAGTATAAGGTCTGCTGGTTTCTTGATAGTTCTTGGCAGAATTAATGGTAGTTCTGATATTGGGTACTGGTAGTTTTCTTTCAAAATGACCATAGCGAGATATATAGAGCAAAGGTGTGCAACCAGACTTATGGGCTGCATATACAGAAAACTAGTTTAACCTAATGTGTATAGCGGGCAGCACATTACTAAAGAATAATCTAAGTTTAACCCTTAGCTGTTAATTTTATTTCGTACTGCGCGATACACGTCACAAACAAAAATATACAAAACAATTAAAAACAAAGCATTTAATATCGTAATGTTACTGTTATACCATATACACACGCATTGCACAATAATACAAAGCAAATTAAATATCTACTTGCTATAGCGGTTTTCATTTTAGCAGATGAGTTATTCATTTGTAGCAGGCATGTATTGGAACTAAATTTCCTGAACCATTAGAGGAAAAACAGCCCCATAGAAGGATAGTACCACCTCCATGCTTGACAGTAGGTATGGTGTTCTTTTCTTTGTACGCCTCACCAGACTTTCTCCAAACATAACGACTATCAGCGTGACCAAGTAGCTCGATTTTTGTTTCATCACTCCACAAAACCTTTGACCAGAGCTCATATCCATCATTCAGATGCTGTTTTGCAAACTTTAAGCAATTGTCCTTGTGACGTTTTCCTAAGAGTGGCTTTTTCCTTTGCCTGCGACCATCGGCCTATGGTTGACATGGAAACCCCAGTCCCACTTGAAGCTAATTCACTTTGAATATCTTTGGCAGTCAATCTCGGATTGTTATTAACCTTCCTCAGTTCTTCTACTTGTTCTTGGTGAAAGAAATTTCTTTCATCAAGATTGAGGGAGTGTTTTACTTCTTGATAATAGAAACAATAGTTCTAATTGGGATACGCAAATGCTTGGAAATCTTCTTATCCTTCTAAGTATCCTTCTCTAGCTTTATGATAATAAATTCAGATAGCTCTTTACTTTTTCCCCTATTGAGTTATTGGTAATGACAGCAGTCATCCTATGCTTAACCCTTTTATACTCTCTAAGAATGTTCACCTACAATCCAGCATTTTCTAGACTTTTCTAGAATTAGGTTCTGTATTATCATATTGAAATTTCTAGCATCTTGTAGACAATACTATCATAGCATCAAAGGGCATGAATACTTTTGAATTAGCATTTTTTGCAAACAAAAAAAAATAAATTGTAGACGTCTGTTTCTTGTAACTTTTTTTCCCCATCCACAAAAGCAAAACTTTTGCTACAAAAGATTTTTCTTAATTCTTTAGTTTTGAGAAATTTCGAGAAATTATAATTTCTATTGGGGTATGTAAACTTTTGAGTACAAGTGTATATGCACGTTAACGTTATGTGTGCATAAGTAAAATATATTCTTTTAAAGTTTGCAATATAAACCCTGTGTGAGAATCAAACCCAAGACATGCTTCCAATGCAGCTTGCAATGCAGATGGCCTAGCTTTCACGCCACAAAGTTTCTCCGTCCATTGTACAACATTTGCAAATAGTATAGCAGTAAAGTTACAGTTTTTAACAAGTAACGAGAAGAACAAGATTTTGTAAATAATGATTATGTATTATCCCAATTGTATTGAAAGCTTTCATCTGATTTTGCAAACTATCATAATAAGCTTGATCCGTTCATTTAGTATATTGTAACGTTTTCATGTTAAGGAAGCAGTACTCAAGGAGACAGTGTTGAATTCTCTAAATGTTTGTTTTATTTGAAACTACAGAGAATTCCTGTCAGGGGCCGGAATTCACGGCACCAAAATAATAACCCTGCGTTTTAGTCATGGCACTTTCATTGCATATTCTCTCTGGTCACAGCTCACACGCTCACTCAGTCGTACCCACAGTTTCTCATTCAAGTTCACAGCTGGACTGTCTCCAGTCCCAAGGCTCATGCACCCCCTTATATAAGCTCCCGTCGTTTCCTGCCGCTATCCGGCTCATCAGCCAGTCACATCCATGCTCTGCAACCCCCGAAAACAACAACACACATTCTCCCCACTCATTCACTCACTCCCCCTTCCCATGCTTAGTAAAAGCGTGACCCGTTCCCATTACAATATGTGTAACATATAAAAGACAGATGAGACAAACTGAACAGGCAACAAGTCCTGCAACAAAGCAATTGTCTGGGTCATTACAATATGTTTGAAAGTAAAAATATATTTGAAATATAACTTTTACAAAAATCTTCACCAATATCTCTCTCTCTCTCTAGAACTGTTGAGTATTTATATTCGTTTCATACAGTATTAAATGGCAGCGGTGATGTGATAGTGAAAAAAGAAAGAAATAAATATCAAGGTAAAGAAAGAAATGGCTATGTATTAATTCATAATGTTTATAATGTGGATCTGCATCATTGGCCGAAACTCACCTGTCTACAGATTAAAAGGCGACAATTTGTTTTTAATTGAAAGCACTTTGGAGATTATACACACAGCACAACCTAATTGTCTGATTTAAAAGTTTAACCGGCATTCAATTGTCGGTTCAGTGAGACCTTAAAGGAAAATTATTCGGCTGTATTCATCCCATTCCTAGTTACTACCTACGGTATAGATTTATTTTGTTCAGAAGCAGCTTTGGCTATTTGCTCTCTAGTATAAATCTTGTTTAGTTTTTTTTTTTTTATTGTGTTCATATTCAAATACCCTAAAGCCTTAATTCCCTGTGTGTTGTATAAATCCAACATTACAAATATTTTCGTCTGTGTATTTAAATATCTTAAGTTATCTGAAACTGAAGCAAATTAAATAATCAATAATTAATAAACAGATGGGTCTTGGATAAAGGCAACAGCTAAATAAGTAATAATAATAATAGTATGTCGTCAAGTTACCCATTACAGTATGCAACGAAATAATAATATGCAAACTGAGGAAAACTAACTTTATTTATGAATAGCTTCAGTACCAAATGATGACAAATTAAATAGAAAGGATAATCTCCGAAAGACAATATTTAAACTATTGTTGATTTTATATATGGATGGTTACTGTATTCTTCCATAGTTCATCATCTATCTGTGCACTCAACGTCTTTAGAATGCAGACTGCTCACATTCCAGTTTGTTTATAGCTTCCAAATGTAATTTTTAGTGGGGTGGCCCCATTTTCAACAGTACTCTGTATAACGTGTGTGATTTAAAGCAGTAGGGGTATATTTAAGTTGAGTGAAAGAATATTTTGCATCAGAGTATTAATTTATTTTCTTAGCAAATGCCAGTTATTTTTTTTCTGTATTGCAGGGGCTTTGATGATCCTAAAGTACATTTTTCTTCTTGTTGATCTTGTTTTGCTGTGAGCAGCGCTGAAATAAAGCTCCTTCATTGCACTAATGGAGTACTTTGTCAGAAACTACAAGTAGACCACTACTCGTCTAAACCATGCAAAAATGTGCCAAGGTGCCTCGATGACATAGGTGCTCACAACCTTGTGCCACATACTTCAAAACTAATTGAAAACCCTTCTTTTAGTTCAATTCAATAGGCCCCATAAATCTGTATTGGAAAGATAGAATTTAAGAATATCCAGGATATTAATGGTTATAAAACCCAGTGTTCAGCTTAAGGCAGACAAGTGATAACTTTCTTGTTCTAATGTGTAAGGTTTTGATCATCACTCATTAACACATATTTTGCCATATGTATTTGGTGCTCCATCTTAAATGCTGTCACTTTTGCAAAAACACATTGGTACATAGTGTTGCATAGTGGTCAGTCCTCACCAAATGTATGTGACCTAAGTATAGGAATCCAGTTGCTGCCTTCGGTAGGATTGTGGCTTGGTATTAAATCCCGAAGGATCATGTTTGGGAGCACTTTGCCTAAAAGGTAAGACCTACAAACAGACAAAAAACAGTAAGAGAACATAAGAAAATTTACAATCGAAATGAATGCTAGTCCGGTTCCTAGTAGCTGGTTGATCTTAAAACTGTGTCAAACAGAGTCTTCAAGGAACCCAGTGATTCAGCATCAACAACGTGGCTAGGTAGCCCATTCCATACTCCCACCACTCTCTGTGTAAAGAAGCATCTACCCTCTCTCCTCAGTCTATCTCCACTTAATTTCCAACTGTCCTCTTGAGTTTGTCTAGTCATGCAGTGCCATTTATATCTTGATAAGTTTACCACAGTAATTTTGAATGGTCATTTTGCAGTTGCCCTATGGTTATACTATGTGGTTACCATGATTTAGCATTTTGTATTACTTAAAAAAATATATTCTTCACCATACCTCTCTGAGCTTTACAATACTTTTGTTATGCTGTGTGACACTTATAAAAGGATACAAGAAAAATGTTTTGTAAATTATCTCTTAGAAATTACTGAAATCAAAAATGAGATTTTTGGCTTTACTGTTCTGTCTGTTTGGATATATTGTCACTTAACTACTGCGGCCCAAGTATGGGTTTCCAACACGTGGTAACCATAGAGATGCTACGTGAGGCCTACCCGCTGCTAGATGTTGTGGACCAAAACCGAAGGCCCAAAGAGCAGGTATGTGTTGTATACTAACAAAATTCAATAGCACTATTCAATAACCACAATGAGTTAGAGCTAGGAGCCAGAGGACCAAAAAGTCCTCCCTAGATGACAGAATTAAAGTTATTAAACTTGTAAAGAGAGTAAGTGTCAGAAAAACTGCTGAAAAATTTGGCACTAGAAAGATGCAGATACAGAATTTTGAAATGGAAAGAACTAGGGCTTGAAGTTTTAGGTTTTTGTTTTTGTTCACATGACTGCATTTTGAGCCGATTTCAATATCTTAATTGAACTGTTAATTACTAAACAAAGTTGCTTCTTTTTACCTTGATGTCCTGATTGACTTGCTGATTCACCACCTTCATTATTGGAACACAAGAGCAAGCAATGACATTAATCACTTCCCCAGATGCTACTTTAACTTGCATTTCATTTTCGCACTTGCCTGGGAACTAGGTAGCTTCCAATTTGTCCTTTTCGTGTTGTGTTGTTCTTTCCCGCTAATTTAACAGAATGTTCTCATAATTAGGATGTAGCGGCTTAAGACTTAAAAGGAAAATAAACACCGAAAAATTCAAGCCATACTTAGAAGAGTATGAAAACAATGTGCGCGGTAATTGAAAAAGATCTTATGCTTATGCTGGCGTTGGTTTCAGGATGCAGTGAAGTTACGTACCTGACAGGCAGACACAGGCATTGAAATTTGCAAAGGATTTAAAACATTTCTGTCACCTAAGACAGGCAAGCATTCATTACTTTCACAAAATAATTTGTTTTGTAAATGCATTATCTAAATGAATGACGTACTTCATTTTGTTCATATTACATCTTCTGGCTTTTACAGTGTATGTAGGACATACATAATTATAGGAAAGCATGTCAGGGACAAATAGAAAATACATAAGTTATGGGCCCTCTTTTAAGAGACCACCAGTGTTGAGGCCACTATTAGACTGTCCTTTGAGTGGTCTCTTAATACAGGTTTGACTTTAATATATATATATATATATATATATATATATATATATATATATATATATATATATATATATATTATAATGGAATGTACTAATTATGTTAGTATGTGCAAAAATATATTACTAAGGTTTGAATAGCTAATGTGACATTATTTCCATGTGACACAAGCCATCTGATACAAACAGACATTTCAGTTAACTATCATATCACAAGGTCTAGTATACAGTATATAATGTGTGTGTGTGTAATATTTTTTTTTAAAATTTTTTTTAAGATACCTCCAGACAAGGACTTCCCTCGGATTGAAGGTAATTCTAAAACAGTATCTAAGCTGGACTTGCAGATTCAGAAATGTTTCATGTGGAAACGTGGTCGGTGCAGAGTGGTAATGATAGACAGTTACTGGTCTGGAGACTTTGTTTACAGTTCAAACAGGGGTAACATTTAATATCGAAAAGTAGGAAGCCTTTTTATATCCACAATAATAACATTTTAATTAACTACTCCCCGTTTGCGTGACTGTCAGAACATGATACATGCGTACCGTAATAATTTTTAGCGGGGTGGTCCCAAGGTTTTGCACACTACTCTGTATATCGTGTGTGATTTAAAGCAGTACAGTTATATTTAAGTTGATTGAAAGAGAATATTTTGCATTAGAGTATTTAGTCAATTTTATAAGCAAATACCAGTTCTTTTCCCAATCAGTCTTGTATTGCAGAGGCCTTGATGATCCAAGTCATTTTTTCTTCTTGTTGATCTTGCCTTGCTGTGAGCTGAAATAAAACTCCTTCATTGCACTAATTGAGTACCTTGTCAGACACTACAGACCACTACTAACTAGCACATACTTAAACCATGCACAAATGTGCCAGAATGCACTATTTCTATCCCTTTTTTCAAAATGTTCCCAGTGGGAGGGTGGACACCCCCCTTCCACTCTCTACCCCCTTGCTGCAATGTGTCTCGTTGACATTGGTGCCCCCTACTACCTTAAGAGTCATACTACAAAACTATAGATTAACCCATTTTATATCACCTCGCTTAATATCATACCCTGTTTATTATCACGATTTTTCAAAAACCACTCGCCATGCACCATAGGTTCTTTGAGAAATTACCTCTCTTAATATCATCTCACAAACCCGCTTATTGTCATGTTTTGTGCAGCCTGTCAAATGCTTTCTTGGGCTGGGCTTTACTAAGGCTGTGTGGTCCAGTGGTTAAAGAAAAGGGCTTGTAACCAGAAGGTCGCCGGTTCAAATCCCACCTCTGCCACTGACTCATTGTGTGACCCTGAGCAAGTCACTTAACCTCCTTGTGCTCCGTCTTTCGGGTGAGATGTAATTGTAAGTGACGCTGCAGCTGATGCATAGTTCACACACCCTAGTCTCTGTAAGTTGCCTTGGATAAAGGCGTCTGCTAAATAAACAAATAATAATAATAATAATAAGTAACCACAGGATAAAATTAATTTCCAACGCAACGAACAACCATTAATCATCTCTGCTAATAAACTGACATTTTGTATAGCCTGTCAAATGCTGCGTGGGCGGTCTTAATGGGATACAGTTCAGTTACAAAACACCAATTTTAACAGTCAGTCTTACACAAATGCACAGAAAAAAAAACAAAAAACACAAGTGCAGTGCCTAATTGATATCTGTCATCAGTCGACAATTCATGCCTATTTTAGATAATGACACAAACTGTTTCGTTCTAGTTAATGATACAATACTACAAAACGTATTTGTCCTGTAGTAAACTATATGCATTTGTTTCAATGTAAAGAACGACTGAATGCACAGTATTAAAACTCTGCTCTTTAATTCACTGTTAATTTTCCTTCTTATTTTCTACTTTTCGTAATGTGCTGTCATGGGTAAAAGTGAAACTCGGTTTATATCAGGAATTATGCCTGCACGGCAATCATGATATAAAGCGGGTTCATCTGTAATTGAAAACCTTGCACCTTTGAAAACAAGTCAGTCATAGGAAAAACACTGATTGGTACTCGGATGCAAGCCACTGTGTCTTTAAGAATGCGCAGGAAGAGTCGTTGTCTACAAAAAAAAACCTATATATTCAGAGTTGCTTTTCCTACAAGAACTCAAACTCCCAGAAGCAACTCATGAGTGTCGAATGCACTCCTTCAACAGGAAGTACAGCATGGAGTCCAAGATACAATCGTCAGTTTTATTGTTTATAAATCCTGAAAAAAACATAAATCTGGCGTTTAACATAATGTGTGCCTCTTTCATATAGGATAATGAGGGATCTAGAAAGTGATGGTAATACATATTAAATAAGATTTACTGGAATTATTCTGTTAGCTATATGTACTTTGAGAGGTCAGTATAGTGATCTTCTGATTGCCTTTCCAGCTGTGATTCTGTTTGGAGAGCCAATCCGGTGGGAGACCAACCTGCAGCTTATTGTGGACTTGCTATTGACCAATGGGTACCCAGCAAATCCTGTGATGTCACCGCCCTACCCTCACATCCCTGTTCTGGCCTGTAACATGGACCTCATGTGGATGGCGGAGGCAAAGATACCCAGGTTAGGCTGATGAAGAAACAGTACTCTTACTCATTTTAACCAAAAAGCAGATCTAGTGGCCATTACTAGTTTTGCTTTTGTCGATGAGGAAAAAAGTTACAAGAAATAGATGTCTACAATTATTTATTTCAGCAATTGTTTTGCAAAACTAAAAAAATGCTAATTCAAAAGTATTCATACCCTGTTAAGGAAAATAAAATTAATAGCTAGTTGAGGCACCTTTAGCAATAGTAACCTCTTTTAAATGATTAGGATATTTGTCAATGAGCTTTTGGCATGATTCTTTTGTGATGTTTGACCATTCTTCAACGCAAAATTGTTGCAGTTCATTCAACTTCCGAGGACTTCTCTTGTGCACAGCCTTTTTCAACTCATACCAAAGATTCTCAATCAGATTTAGATCGGGACTTTGACTAGGCCATTCCAGAACCTTGATTTTATTCTTATTTAACCATTCTGAAGTAGATTTTGATGTGTGCTGTGGATCGTTGTTGTGTTGGAACGTCCAGTTGTGTTTTAAACCATTTTTTGTAGCGGAGGATTTCAGACAGTGGTGTAGTCGAGGGTATACACAGGTAAGCAGCGTTTACCCACTTTTAATTTGGGCAATATATCGTTTACACACTTCTCATATAAGGGATACAGAGTTAACTCACTTCTACTCTCCTGTGATGTGCAAATCCTGGGTTAAAGACAATATATTTTAATGGTTAGCGTCTGTGTTGTGTTCAGAGAATGTGAGTGGAGCCCTTTTTCATATGACACAGAGCTCTTTTTCATTGGCCATTTTTTAAAACTGTTGCGCAAATTCTGACGAGACCGTAAATAAGTGCAAGGTGTTTTTGTCATTTGTAGCGAATATGAACATCTGATTTTTGTATCCGAATACATGCCAAAAAATATTCGTTTGAATATTCAGATATTTTTATATAGCCAGGTGTTTGCTTTCTAACCGTCTAGGAACATTTATCATGCTCCTTCAACCCAAACACTGTAAACATTGCTGGGTTAGAGTATATGAACCCATGTTTTTATTTTATATTATGTTTGTTTTCAGGTTTGGCCACGGCTCATTCCTGGTGTGCTTAGAGAGCATCTATAAGAAGATCACAGGCAAGGAGCTGAAGTACGACGCCCTGATTGGCAAGCCCAGTTTAATAACATACAACTATGCCGAACTGCTCGTGAGGCAACAGGCAAAGAGCAGGGGCTGGTCTGGGCCAATCCGCAGGCTCTACGCTATCGGGTAAGAGACTGGGACACACCAACGTGGATTCCGATCTTACCGAAATCTTGCACACCAGGATAAAACTGATGAATTAAAAATGTGTTTAGCATTCATTAAACCTTTCCTGGCTTGTTTAAAAATAAATAAATAAATAACGTATGTAATTTCACTGCTGTCTTATAGGGATAACCCCATGGCAGACATCTACGGAGCCAATCTATATAACCACTCCCTGCAGTCTGCACAGCGGTCCCGAGTCCAGGCCAAGATGAAGGCCGGGCAGGTGGTGGTGGTGGAGGAGGAGGGAGAGGCTGGGTCCCCTGCAGGGAGAGAGGAAGCTGGGGGAACTGTCATGCCGAGAGCTGCAGATCCATCCTGGTGTGCACAGGTGTGTACAGCCGCCACGAGGAGCTTCCTCTGACCCACAAGCGTCACCCAGCGTGTCTTTCACGGACACGTGACTTCCGCTTTGACCCCAGCCTGGTGGAGGCGTCCTACGTTGTGCAGGACGTTAACGAGGCTGTCGACCTCATCTTCACCCAGGAGAACTGGCCCTTGAACTAAACCAGGGCTCCTAATTGCCTGTATACCAAAGGGAGTGGGAGCATCCAGCTGGTTATATAAGACTGCTAAGAAGCCCCTTCTAAAAGTTTTCCATAGTAAAAGCACATCAGTGTAATAAAGCATAGGTAAGCATTGTAAAGCGGAGAGATGTATGGTAAAGCATATTAATAAACATGGTAAATCATGGTAAACTATAGTTAATGTATAGTATAACCATGGGAAAACTGCAAAATTACCATGAAAATGTACTCTGGTAAACTTTTATAAGAGGCAGCCTAGCATAATAGACCAGGCCTTGAAACTCGCAGTAGCCTTGTAACCAGTCCGGGGTGTCAGGTACGTTATTGAACTAATCACTAGTCAGGTTATATTCTTTGAACTAATCAGTCTTATCACAACCATGAGGCCTTGTACACACACACTCTGGTTAGCACGACAACCGTATTAACAAACTGCACTCGCTGTGGTTGTGTGTTGTGCACACACACCTTTCATTACTGAAGTGAATGACTCCCTGTTTAAACTAACACCTGAACTCGGACCACCGTTACACGGCATTCGTTATGTTTGTGTGGCGGCAGCATGGAGGCTGTTTTTTTATTTATGCTTTTGGAATAAAGTACAGGATGTAATCGATCGAGAGCTTGTCAAGAACAGCTATGCTCTTTTCTGCAAAGCCAATGGAGATGCCATTTTGCTTTGTCTGCACTGAGATACAGTGGCGACGATCTGCAGTACCATGACGGTAGAGAGAAACATTTGGGCGATCATCTGACCAGTAGGCTGATGGAAAAGAATTGAGTGGTCTCCAAATAACTGGATTCAAAATGTACACGTCTAAGGAGTCGTATATGCATCTTTGTCATTTACTGAGACATTTCTGTGCATCTTTACTTGCACAGAAATCCACCGATCACCTTCTGCGGTTGTTTTAGTGCAGTTTTAATACACACACACACACACACACACACACACACACACACACACACACACACACACACACACACACACACACACACACACACACACACACACACACACACACACACACACACACACACACACACACACACACACACACACACACACACACACACACACACACACACACACACACAGTTGCAGTGCATTAACAAACTGAATTCAAACTGAATAACTGTACTCGCTATGTGTTCCGAACAGGATTAACTAGCATCTAGGCTGTGTGTGTGTGAGGCCTTATAGGATTTGTTCATAGAGCTAGAGGGGAGGAACAATGTATTGAACACCAAATCCTTGGCTCCTGATCATATAAATAGTGTACTCATTAAAATAAACTTTTGACAAATCGAGTCTTTTTCAGTGTCAGTTTCAAAAAAAGACTTCTAGTGAAACTGTTTGTCGTTGAATTAGGTCACTTTTAGTATTTAAAAATGTAGCACTAATGAATATGAAATAGTTATGTATGAAATAATGTACTCAATTAAGGGTAGTTCCTAAACCCAGGACTGGTTAGAGTTAAGGGTCGTCCAAAATTATCAAATAACAGCAAGACCCCCCCCCCACAAAATTAAAAAAAAAAAAAACATTCATAAAAATGCTGCCATTTGAAGCCCTAGGTTTTCAAAATGTAATTACTCCTAGTGAAAGTGAAAATTGACAGTTTTGTGTACCCTATTGCAGGTTTTTCAAAATAAGCCAGTGTAACGTCAGAAAATGCATCCCTCAGAAAAACGCATCCCTTGGTCATGGGTATGCACAATATCTGTTTTAGTAGTCCACGTCTCTTATTAGTTGTCCCCGCCTCACACTTTTGTCCCACCTATTTAATTTTTGCATCCAGTTAAGAATGGCCTCTGTAGGGTCTCCCGAGTGGTGCATCCAGTAAAGGCGCTCCATGTGGAGTGCAGGATGTGCCCTATAGTCTGGACGTTGTGAGTTTGAGTCCAGGCTATTCCTCTGCCGACTGAGGACGGGAGCTTCCAGGGGGCGGCTGTGGTCTGGCCAGGCGCCTGCGGGCTTGCTGTAAGCTGCCTGAGAGCTGCGTTGTCCTCCGACGCTGTAGCTCTTGGGTGGCTGCATGGTGAGTCCGCAGTGTGAAAAAAAGCGGGTGGCTGACGGCTGCACGCTTCGGAGGACAGCGTGTGTTCATCTTCGCCCTCCAGTGTCAGCGCCCAGGGTGGTAGCGGTGGGCTGAGCCTAAAAAGAATTGGACATTAATAAATTGGGGAGAAAATAATAAAAATAATTGGTGACCACTAAATTAAAAAAAAAAAAAAAAAAAAAAAAAAGAATGGCCTTTGTCAAGTCATTTAAACTAGCGAAATAGTTGTATTGCCACACATTTGTTACTTTTTTTAATTGCCCAATTGTACAGGATTTATATTCAGCCTTCCTCCTGTATTAAGAAAGCAAGGTTTCTAGATGTTGAGAAATAAAATCTTGTTAAAGGATAAAACGAAATAACCCAAATGAAACGATAAATGATAAATAATAAAACATTTTTTACGGGGCTCCCGAGTGGCGCATCCAGTAAAGCACTCTCTAGAGTGCAGGATCGCTCTATAGCCTGGATGTCGCGGTTCGAGTCCGGGCTATTCCTTTGCCGACCGTGGACGGGAGCTCCCAGGGGCGGCGCTCAATTGGCGGCGTTGTCGGGGAGGGAGGATTAGGTCGGCCAGGGTGTCCTCGGCTCACCGCGCACCAGCGACCCCTATAGTGTGGCCGGGCGCCTGCGGGCTTGCCTGTAAGCTGCCCAGAGCTGCCTTGTCCTCCGACGCTGTAGCTCTGAGGCGGCTGCACGGTGAGTCTGCAGAGTGTAAAGAAGCGGGCGGCTGACGGCACACGCTTCGGAGAACAGCGTGTGTTCATCTTCACCCCTCCCGATTCAGCACAGAGGTGGTAGCGGTGAGCTGAGCCTAAAAATAATTGGGCATTTCAAATTGGGGAGAAAATAATAAAAACTAATTGGCAACGACTAAATTTATAAAAAAAAAAAAGAAATTATTATTTTTTTTTTTTTACGGGGCTCTAGTTTAGGCTCATTTTGTGTAAAACGGGTTACCAAGCTAAATAAATAAATAAACTCATTGCTGGCTCTCGTTGGTCAATGTATGGTATGATTGACAGAGGTAACCAACCAATGGTATAAGCACATATAGCTAGATACTGCATTGCCAGTTATATTGCTCGTTCTTGGGAAAGTGTAGCCTATTTGGACGTTGTGTTATATTCTGAATAATACAGTGCAAAAAATAAATGTATACAATTATCTATCTGTCTAGAAGGGTTTACCAAGCTAAATCTCCATGATACGGCCATGGTCTTGCTTATAGCTATTGCTCCTAAGGCCTTTCCACTGACAACAGATGTCACGGAAAATAGCATAAGTTCTTCTGGGAGCATGTTTAAATATTCCTTATTTAAGATCCATTCATATTTACAGATACGTATGCTATTTTGTTAGAGTCAATATATGAAAGGCGTCTACAAAACTAATGCTATTTTTAATATAACGTTAATAGAAAACTGACTTGCTATTTAAGTAAAATAATATTTTTCAAACTGGGTTAATTAGTTGATTTATTCGGTTAAGAGTGTCTGTTAATTATGAACATGTTACAAGAGTTGTGTAGCAACTATCTTCTTTTGCTGCTTCAGCTCTTAAAAACATAAATTAGCCACTAACAATTTCAGAAATGAACTTTATATTATTTTAATGTTTTGAACGATATATTTTTTAAATGTTTTGTTATTGTAGGGGGTTTATATTTCCATGTAAAGGTTGTAACATCAATAAATGAACCCGCATAATAGTATGGGATGCATTTTCTGATGCAGGTGACTGTAAAATTTGATATATAGCAACGTCAGAAAATGCTACCGGGAATTTGGAGAGACACCACGCCAAACTTAAAATAAATCTGGGAGACTCCAATACTTGGTACCAATAGGCACTGTAACATTTGTTCAAGTTGATCTTTATTATGAAAAGCTATTTTATTAAGGTTAATGTAATATTTGGTACGGTATACACACAAAAAACATAAGTGCATTATTTTTACTTTTAAGTATATTTAAAAATCTTGACAAACTACACAATGTGTCAACGGCTCATTTCGACGGTAATAACTTGGACTAATTAGCTGTCATTTATGTATTTATTTAAACATTTCTGTCCTTTAATAAATAAATAAATCATATTGACAGAACTGCCACTTTAGTAATAGTCCCCACACTCTGCGTGCCACTGCACTGATGTACAAGATGTACCTGGAGGTTAGGCATGATTTAGAGAGCTTTATTGAGGCCAACAGGCTGCTTAAAAGTTGTGTGTTTTAAAAAGTCATCAAGATGCGATGACTGAAACTTAAACAAGTGTCTAACCAATAATAATACATGAGTTGAGATAACTGATAAATTATACACAAGCCAGCTCTTTAAATCAACTTCAGCCTTGAGATTGGGGGTTAATTATGTATCTAAATCACAAATTATATTCGAGCAACTCTTCTGTCTTCCATTTATTTTACACTTACCAATTCATTGTGCCACCAATGTGCTGAGATAATTTACTCGAGTTACTATGCAACATTTTTTTTTGTCCTTTTCCTGGTTCCATTTGAAATAAAATAATATACTGTATATGTTAATAGTTATTTGTTTTTTGGTTTTTTTATTGTACTTTTATTTATTTACATCACATTGCATTGCTACAGGGTTGTTGTAGTTTGAAACCCATCTTCCCTCATTAGACAGTTAGGGCCATGTTTTCAAAGTTTTTCCATTCTTTAACTGCTGTTTTTAAAAAGAGAAAAGCACCAATTGACTATATAAAACTGCTATCAGAGTAATGGAAATGAAAGTATTTTAAATTCTCTGAAATGGTTTGTTTCTCAGTTTTGTACATTACTGTTGAATTTTCATCTTTCAGAAAATGGTAGTTAAAGAATTGAGTAAATGCTTTGAAGAGAATGCCCTTACACTTATAACTCCAAGAACACTCGGAGATCATAGAATCTAAAGTAACTATTAAGAAACTAAGGGGGTGTTTTGAGCAATCGAAACCGACCTGGATAAGCCACAGTTGGACTTTTAGAGCATTGCACTGGGAAATCTCCCTGAATTGCATCATCACCTATTCCTGGTTATCCAGGGATTACCTCTAAACATAGGTGGTTGATACAATCCAGGGCTGTAAAATGCTCTACAAATCCAGCTGTGGCATAACAGGGTATAGGGTGATCAATTCAACACCTACATCTACTGATATTAACACAGCTAGACAGACAATTTCACTGCTATAGCAGTCTCTTTTTCACTACACAACAACATATAATGATTTCAGTCTTCTGTTCCACAAAGACTACGACGATTGCAAACAAAAATAATAAGAAGCATTCCTAGGACTGACTTCTGGAGGTACCCGCAGCTACGTCACTGCCCAAGGGGTTTGTTAGGGAGCGGTCTGAAAATGCCACAGGCTTTATCAGTAGTTAAAAAGTTTAAAATCAGTGGTTGCATAAGTCTTACCAATCTTTTCATATATATTCCTTTTTAATAGATAATACAACCCCCAACCTGACTGGAGTTAAAATAGCGTGGGAGTGGGACCTGGGTATTACACCAAGTCAGGGCTGGGAAAATCTCTTTGCTAATATGAATAGACCAATGAAAGAAGCACATCTTAAATGAATACAGTTTAAAATGCAGCTATGGTTGTACTGGACTCCATCAAAAATGTATGTAAATGACTCACCAACATGTTAGAGAGGTACACAGAGTGTTGGACATGTGGTACATGTGCAGTGGGATTGCACACTTGTGACTTTTGGAGGTGACTTTTGAAGTTTCTCAAGACTATCAGCTCTGTGATTGGGATAAACGTTAACGCTGTGTCTTTTACACAAAGATAATTTTGAAGGAAGGCTGGAGGGTAAAATATTTAATTAGATTGTGCTGGTAGTTGCAACAGCTAGAGTTATTCTGCGTCACTGGAAAGATCAAACCCCAATCCCATATGAGGAATGGTACAATACCTTAGCTGAGACAGCATCCTATGAATGACATATACAAAATACAAAACAGAATGCAGGTGTTTGAAGAGGTGTGGAATCTCTTTTAGTCGGGGTGCACAGGGTACAGAAACCACAAACAGAACCTAGAAACGGTATAGGTTAGATTACTAGGTACTTATTCTCTTGTACCAATCCAACTAGTTCAAGTTCAAGATAGGACTCACTACTGCTAGACTTAAGCGACAGATATAATGATAGCATTGCTCTGGGGGGTGTGAGGGTGAAGGTGTTTTATTTTTTTATTTTTTTTCTTGCTGTGGGGTTGATGGAGGGGGGACCGTAAATGTGAAAATGTACAATGCTGTATGTTTGCATGTTCCTTTTGATGTATATGTGTACAACAATAAAAAAAAAGATGATTACAAAAATATAATAATAATAATAATAATAATAATAATAATAATAATAATAATAATCTAATTTATAACTCAATCCTCATGGAATTAACAAAGTTACACCACTTTACTGGAAAATCTAAAATAATCTGATTTAATGAATTCATTAAAGTTTGGCCCCTGAAAGTATTATATATTGAAAAACAAGCAAACAACATTATATTAACAGTTTCATGAATATCACATACTGAGCTCTGTTCACAATGCTATAACTAATGAGTTCATTTATAAATAATTGTAGCTAGCAAATAATTCCATAAATCTTTTTGTACTCCCAATAGCTACATAGGTCTCAAATGTGCAGTTTTAAAAGAAACGCAATATGGCTTCCAGTAGACTTTTGCGATATAATTTTGTAATTTCTTTAATAACATGATGTTGAATAAACAATCTAAATTATGTTCATATAGTTTACATTTTTTTTTTATTTTGTCTGAATCCTAAATTTCTAGGTGATGCAAAACTTTTGGCCATAGCTATACACCAGCTTGCAATAGCAAATCACTTGTCTGTATAATCTGCATTTGCATTGTAAGATAATGGGGTTTATTTTATTGTCTAAACCATGTTGGATCTTAATATCACCGACATCAAATTTATTGTGTGTAGAAATGTTAATAAGTGGGTTGATAAATCACCCCTGGGGGTCTTCACTTAATTTCCAACTGACAGACACCTTCAGCATGATCCTCAACTACAGAATCAAGGGCAGGGTCATGGTCATTCTGTTCCCAAGCAGGCTCTACAAGATCTAAAGCAGGCTGTATGTATGGAGTGTCATCATTCAGTTGTTGAGTAAGAGAGGATAAATGATCTATAGTGTAGCAATGATGGGGGGTACATCATGTCTTACACGTTGCAAAACTAGTTGTCCACTATGTGGTTCTTGAATGCTGGACTGTTGGTACGAACGCATGGTCCACCATATCAATTTCCTTAAATCTATAAATAATGCTGATTTTATCTTAAACCATCCAAACTAGATGCCCATCGGGACACATGTCTCGTGGCCTGCTTATGGTGTATTTTGTAGTGATTTCAGTTTCACTTTTGCGTGTTGATGTTCTCAGCAGGTGCAGCTTTTCTTTTCTTCAGGAGGGGCACAGACGGGCCGGGAGTCCATGCACAGGCTGATCTGGGGGCCCTCGCTCTGGAAGTGCAGTCCGTTCCTCACCATGAGCTCACGGGCCATGAGCAGGAAGGCCTCGTCGATGTTCTGGGCCTCCTTGGCTGAGGTCTCCAGTGTGGCCAGAAGCCCGTTCTGCTCTGCCAGCGTGCAGGCATCCTCAAACAGCACCTGCCGTGCCCCAGCCAGGTCCGACTTGTTCCCTGGGATGGAGAGAGGGGGACACATACCAATACAGGAATAAACACAGATGACTGATTCTGTATCTGTAAGGTCAAGTGAATTGGATCTGAGGTACAGCTTGCAGCAGAAGCAGTATTTACAAGGAGACTCAGATACCATACACTAAGTATAAAGGCAGGAGTCGCACACTGACACATGCACTGGACACATGTACTGATACCTATGCCTACATCTTTTACTCTCTGGAGACAGTATCCCAGCCTGCTTAGACAATGAGCACCTTTGTTTTTGGTTCTGATTGCAATATCCTGGATCCTCTGAAAATCTGCCCACCTGGTATATCACATCATATTTAGAGAGCAGTGTCTGTTTTTTTTTATAAAAGGGTGTAATAGCCAGGTTCTGCCCCTTACCCCTTACCCTTACCCCTTACCCCACACCCCCACCTTCCCCTTCTTCTTACCTATTAGTAAAAGCACCACACTGGCAGCTCCGTACTTCTCCACCTCATGGATCCAGTCTGGAACAGAGTCAAAGGTTGAACGGCGCGTGATGTCATAGGCGATAATGGCCCCGTGCGCACTGCGGTAGTAACTCTGCGTGATGGTGCGAAAACGCTCCTGCCCGGCTGTGTCCCAGACCTGCATCTGGATAGCAAAGACAGAGATTAATATCACAGCAAGGGGAAGCGGAGGCACCCTTTCCCACAGGCATGACTTCTATGTAACCTGACATTAATCTGCAATGCCCTCAACAATCATTCATTTTTCACTAAAATATACAGTCAAACCCTTTTACTATTACTTAGAAAGGACTGAGCAGAAATGGGGAATATAAGCGGCGCTGACATTGGGAAGCTCAGAAAAGGACAAAGCAAGCATAAAACACTAAAGAAGTGGATATTAAAAATGTAAATAATCAGCATACTGTAGTGTTAATAAAAAAAAAAACAACATTTCCTAAGGCAAGCCCAGACCAGTTTGGTTCACAGTAGTGATGTAAGAAGAAACAGTTCCTGATGTGTTTGCCTCCCAAACCCGTGGTGCTGCCATATGGCCGCGCCTTTCTACAGACAGCTGCTATTAGCCTAACTATGTCACTTATAATTAAAACATCAAAATAATAATTTTAAATGGTTTAATCAGTGAATGTTTTTTTTCTTCAATAGGCAAAGCATGTTTCAACAGATGGAAATATTAAAGACACCAGTAGATCTGCTGCTGTCTGCGCAGTGTTGTTGGTAAAATAGCCATTACTATGGGTGGAAACAACTGGCGAAAATACTAGTTTCTGATTGGCTGAGACCTTCTCCCTAGCCATTAGATATCTGGTGATAACACAACAGTGCAGAACTTCTTTCTCCAGAGCGGTTTCATCACAGTAAACAAAATCAATACACCAACTGCAACTGTACACCTGGGTAAACAAAACACCTCTAGTCAGTCAGTATGACAGCAATCCCTGAGATTAACTACAACAGTTCTGCAGTTGAAAACATTGAAAAAAAAGAAAATGTCAACATCTTGCCATACTGAGGTAAATTAAGCAGATTTAGACAACCTAGAAATGAATGCAACTGAGAAAAACACCAAGCGCCAGACAGAATGGACTATGAAAGTTTTCCGTGACTAGCTAAGGGTTGGTTCATACTTGTGTCGCAGGTGACTGTGATACGTCAGGTGCAGGCAGCTATAACAGCTGTGCAGCTTCACTCCAACCAAGCAGCAAATGCTGAACCTTTTCAACATTGTATGACCCTGTGCGATTTCAAGTCGCAGACGCATGAGAACAGATTCTTCAAAAAAGACACACGTCGGATGACGTAATTCCCTTGACTCGGAGTCTGAAGTATGAACCAATCTTAACTGAAAAGAACATTGACATTGATTTAAAAACAAAACGTCACAATAGCAGCAGCAGCTCCGTCTACTGGACAAACCCCAGACATACATGTTGAAACAATGAATGGCAACATCCAGTTCAATATCTACAAAGCCTAAACAAGAAACTATTATCGAAGCCCCCAAAAAGAAAATATTATACAAAACGATTTAAAATCAAATGTTTGATTGATTAGCTAACAAGCTGAGTTACTGTGGAACTACCTTTTCTCTCAGTGGAAGGTTATACAAATACAACTATTAAAATAAAGTATTTGTTTACCAACAACAACACACTCATAGACCTATTTAATAATAGCAATAATACACTTCTTCACAGCGCACCCAAGGTGTGGTGATATCTCATTATAACACTCACCCTGTCTTCTATTATTGCTTAAATAAACAATCAACTAAATGTTACTACAAACTACAATACTAAAGTTTATTAAGGCTAAGAATGTTTTTTAGTAAAAATGCTGACAAAGAAGTAGCCAAATTGTGTTTTTTAAACCAGCTAAAAACCGCACTTAACTTTAAGATTTAATATATATTAGAAAAGCATAAATAAGTAATAGATAACCAGTGGTTATCTCTTTTGAAAAAAGCAATAGTGCCAATGATAAAAAGCCTTTGTGATTTTCCCACATTTAACAAAAGAATCCATTCCAAAAATATTTTAACGTAAGGCGTGCAAGCAGTTTTTTCTTTTACCTTGTATCGTACCGGATATAATAATCTGTGTTTCTTTCAAAACGGCCACTTTTTTTTTTCTTTTTTTTTTTTTAGCTATAACCACTTACAAAATAGCCTTTCAATAAAGGTAATGTATTCCTTTTGGTGTAAGGCTCAAAGCCTCCATATTTGTTGACCATTTTGTATAAACCAATTTAGTCTGCACACTACTTTGATATTGGGATATGGGATGAGATGTTGATGAAAATATGGTATTTTCTTCTACTTAAAACATCTATAGACCTAATTCATAAAGATTGATGTGTGTAATTGCAGAAGCTGCTGATGAAAAAACTTCCAGTCTGACTGTGAGGAAGTCAGGTGGGGAAGTGTATTAAACTTGCACTGTTCACTCATGCCCGTAGGTGGAACATTGTGCATTGAGGGCTGTGGATATTAAATATTCAGTGTGTTGAGGGCTGTGAATATTAAATATTCAGCAACATCGCAAACAAAGACCCTGTTTAGACAGAGGCACACAGACACAACACGGGCCTGCCACTAAACAGCTGAGGCACAATTCACATGAACATGTGAGTTTGGAGGTGCTGGTGACAATGGAAACTCAGTTGCAATTAAAGCAATAAATAAACCCGTAAGTGCAGACTAGAACCACAAGCAACTGTCGGCCACTGTGTCTCTCCTCATTACAATCAAAATGCGCTTTTATGTTTACATAACACACTTTTGAAAAAGGGAATAAGAGCACGCACACGGCAGTGCTAAAAGTGGTTATTTTTTGGTATTTATTTTATTCATACCGCATACTGAAATCCTCTGATAATCTACAGCTATGGACAAAAGTTTTGCATCACCCTATATAATTAACTCATTTTGCTCTATAAAGTCAAGTGAAACCTGATGAATAATGTTACGTTAACATATTGAATTACAGTACATACAGCTTTGTACTTTTCCATATACTTAACGAAAAACTGATTGAAAAATGTGATATTTCAAAATCTGAAATGAACTATGTACTATACTACTCTACAACTATTATGTCTTCTGATAGACTTTTGCAATATAATTTTGCAGTGTCTTTGATTATATGACCGTACCGTACCGTACCATATGGACCCGATACTAAAGTTATAGTACTAAAGAAAATATATTTGTCAATCTAATTATTCTACTTTTTATTGCAACCGTGGTACCATTCAGTAAAGTGAAACTGGTAAAGGAGTACTTAAGCTGCAACCTCCAGACAGAAGGGGTATAGTTCTAGTACAATGGCAAATGATAGTGGTGTAGAACCTAATACCGGTAATGTCTTCATGTACTTACAGAGAATGTTCCAAATCGTCCCTTACCTGCTCATAGTGTGAAACTGCTAAAATGTTACTTTTGTAAAAAAAAACAAACAAAAAAAAAACATATTTAAAGCTTCCATACAAAATCACTGGCAATTAAACGTTTACGTATTTATTTTACAGGCATTATGGTGCAATGCAGGGAAGAAGACTTTTTTTTTTACAATCCACACTCTATCCCGTTTTTTATTTTCTATTTTTAATTTCAGATTTGCACTTTTTGCATTTGTGACTCGTTTTATTTTGTCGTACTTTGTGCTGGCAAATCTGTAATGTTATTATTTAACCCCTTAAGGTACACAAGGAATTGAGCGCTTGTTGTTCAAATGGTTTCTTCTTAAAAAACATTTCAGAGTGACTCAAGTATCATAAGGAAACTGACAATCTGGATGACCAGATTCAACCTCAGTAAATGTTAAACCCTGTTTTGTGCACCTCATTTTAAAAATAAGAAAGTTAGCATAATTTTATTTGTGGGACACATATGTCCCTTGCATACTCTTCTGGAGATCGGCACAGCAAGACCTCAGAGACAGAGCCCCGCGGGGCAACAGGAATTCTGAAAGACAAAATGAAATGAACATGCAAATCGGTCAGAGAGGACACTGGCATAGATGAAAGCAAGTTATTTGTAAAGAATACAGGTTTTCCCTCTGGCTCAGGGAGAGCATGTATGCTAGCCCCAAGGGGAACAAGTGCTAGAAAACGGAGATTTGAGAAAAATGCAGGGTTGTCCCCGTGCTCATGGAGAGCCGCCCTCTCGGAGGTGAGACCGAACCGATCCGCCTCCAAGGATGGGAGCATGTATGCTGCCCCCAGGGGGAACCTGGAATGATAGAGAGATTGTCAAATGATTTGGGTCCCCTCTGGCTCTCGGACAACCATCCTCTCGGAGGTCGAGGCCACCTTGGCTGGGCCTAAAGTGATTGTCACTTCCCCCAGAGGGAGACTGTTGCAGAGGTGGTGCTGTGTTTTGGAGGAGGAGGGGAGGAAGGTGGAAAATGAAAAAAAACAGACAGAGAATAAGTGTGCGACCAGGGTTTAAATAGGGAGGTTAATTGATAGATTGGCTTGATTAACTGGGAGAAGCCCCTGCACCTGCTCCCTGAACAACACCCAATGGTTACAATTAATCACTCAACTAATATACGAGCTTTCAGCAAGGGCTAATATTACAATGAATTGTTTTTTTTTATCCTAAGTAACCATTTGGAAGGAAGCAAAACAAAGCAAAAATGAAAATACACTTTTTACTTTGCTATTTTTAACAAAGAAGCATGTTTTTTTTCCCTGTTAGGACAAAAGGGACCATGGCCTCATTAAAGATTAAATTGTTAACAGACAACACTAAATAGACAATACATTCCACACATCCTTTCCCCCACCTATGGCTGACAAACAGGTTTGGGAAGCACAGAAAAAATGCTGCACTTATCTTCACAGGAATCAGGGCATAAGGACAGCTACACACAAAACAGGCCTCGCCCGCTAAGGGAGTAGCTTTGAAAATCCAACACAGTGGCTCCACTCACTAGAACAATATCTCTTATTGCAAGGATTTTGTACCACAGATATTAGGTTAGAAGTGTCGTTACTTTTAACAGGGACCCACCCTCATAATTGTAGGTGAAATTGATGATGCAGCCCAAGATTTACAGTGAAATCGCACAATGACTACGAAAAAGAATACAGAAAAAATACAGCCATACAATATACTGTGATGAACACAGAATATAAAAGTCTTGAACCACAAACTTAACATGGCATGTATATAGGTGTTTTTCAATACCAAGGTTATGCAAATCAAACATATATATTTCCGAAAGAAAAGGTCACATTTTACTAATTTAAATTATACCAATACTTAAATTTGCTGCCATTTAGATCAGTTGTGTAACAGCACTGTACCACTCTAATGATATCCTTGTGTGAATAAAGTCATATATGTATCTGGCGTTTGCGACGGCATTAGACCATAGCACCAAGTTTACACAGTCCTTAAAATTGCCCCGTATGTATCATGACACTTTTGGCAAGTTAAGACCGTGTTAGCACCTCCAAAATGCGCTCCACCATGCAATGCGCCCGCCACTCATAAGCCATGCATTTTAAGGTGTGTCAAGCCTTAATTATCTGCAGGGGCCAGTTGTAGGTGGGGCTCATTTGTAAATTAAGTCTGTGATATTAAAATGAGATTTATGAAGTGACAGAACAGGTGCGCCAGCTCTAAAAGGGTCCACAAATAAGTCAGATTTCAAATTGGTCTTATTTGGGCACAAAGAAAAAGTCAGAAAGCATCTGATAGGAAAGAGCATCATGGCAGCAGTCATAACGTATCTCTTATGATGGAGAGTGCAGGCTCCTCACCTTCCTGAACAACCCAGGAACAGAGGGAGAGCACTGAGAAGAAGGGAGAGTAGTTAGGGTCTGCATTACCCTTTATGATCTCCCTGAGGATGAAATTATAGCTCGATACTAGTCATTTCATTATGTGAATTGTTTGTATTCATCGTATAATAAACTTGGTTCATTAAGTTATTCTTTTCATTGTGCATATTTGTTTTTATCTGTCGCATATTAATAATATAATATAGTCAAGACACTTCGTCAACACAGGTTATTTCTGTCTCTCCAGATGAGCTACCCGGGCTTTTGTGGGTTAGAACCTGCATATTTTATTTAAAACACAGGTTAGACCATTTTGAACTGTCATTTCTGGTTCTCCACATGACCTACCTATTGTTCAATTGAGGGAACCCATTTGGTGGGGAGGCGCTATTTTTCCGATTAGTCTGTTAATCTGTGCTACCAGAAACCCATTTTGAGCACCGGCCTTGGCGCATTTAAGCATTTAAATGTGGCAGTTTAAGCTTCCACATTCATGTAGACCATGGGCACAGGTTAGATAAAGATACAACATTACTGCAATAGACACACAATATTAATTGGTCGCCAATACTATAGTAGTAACATTATGAATGTTACATTTTGGATGAATATAGGATTTCTAAAGAGTATTTAAACTTTTAACCATCCCCTTCCGTCCTGTTTTTTGCACCTCAGAGGTAATGCTAATTCAATTGATCTATTTACAGTTCCAGTACACTCACACACGTCCCCTTGTCCTTACCTTTACTTTCTTGCCCTCAACTTCCAGGGTTCGAACAGTGAAGTCCACTCCGATGGTGTTCTGCTGCCTTTCCATGTAATTGCCCAATTTGAAACGCTGGACAACGCAGGTCTTGCCAACATTCGAGTCCCCAATCAGGATGATCTTAAAAAGATAGTCAAAGGCCTCCTCGGCCCCGGGACCTGTGGGCTGCATAGTTTGCCAATAACTACCACAGGGTTTATTTACGCTGATGTTGAACCTCCAGATAAGAACTGAAATCCGACACTGGTAATGATCATTTGGGATCACAATGTGATAAATGGTACTGTCAGCTGCAAGACTGCACCCGTTTAAGCTAAGAACTAACAGTGAAACACACACAAAAAACACTGGTCTCAGCAGACATTCACCACTACAGCAGCCTGCCTCCCTGAGATTAACCTCGTCTTAAGAAATCTAAGAGCTAAAATTCACACAAGACACCGAGCCTTCACAAAACCAACCAGAAATATATACCTTAGCTGAAAGATTTTTGAAAGAATTATTGGTTTAAGTCATAGTTCCAGTTTCCATTGGGCATTTTTATTTCTCTATTTTCCCTTTCCTTTCCTGCCTTGTCCCCTACTGGTTCCATCCACCTGTTGTTTCCTTCTCTCTCTCTCTCTCTCTCTCTCTCTCTCTCTCTCTCTCTCTCTCTCTCTCTCTCTCTCCCCCTTACCTGTCTGAGCAGGTAAGACTGCTTCCTCCGGCTTTCAACCCACCCACACCACTGCATGCTGGGAGTTGTAGTCTAGATAGTATTTAATCTTTGCCCCTGTTGCAAGAGAAATAAAAAAAAAAAAGTTTTATAAAATATTTTATTAGTGCATTAGTGGAAACAAGCTTAATCTGTTTTCACACAAAAAAACAGGAAATCATGGTTTAAAGTGGATAACAATTAGTTTGTTAAAATGTCTAACCTTAACATCCATTTGCTTACAGACTTGCTCTTTGCATATACACTGTGGGTAAAGCTGCAAAATCTCCAACTGAATACTACCTTTAACCCAACACTGTCCTGTTATATGGCTGCTATGCATTCCATATCCATTCTAAGCCTATTGTCTCTCTGTGATAGAAGGCTACTATACCTTGACTCTCAATGGCAAGGAATCCCCTTTTAAATATACTGAGCGTCTGAGGACACTGTTATATGCTAGAAGCACAATTACCACCAGGCACTGCACATGGCTAACAATGGTCAGGGCTTGTGGGTGCCATGGGTATACTGCTGCTTATGAGGGGCTCATTGTTCCTAACAGTCACAAGGCTAGCAGGGCGACACAGTAAGTTTTTGTTTCAGTTCATTACCAGCGAGGGGGGGTGGGGTAGGTGTAACTACTTTTTTATATATTCTAATTATTAAGGAATTTAACAATTAGTTAATTATAGTATAATAATCCCCCGTGATGTCATCCTTTGAAAATAACAGCAGATTTGCATGCTGCAACAATAGTAAGCTGTTCATTCTCCCTTTGATTCAGTTCCAGCCCGAAGTTAGTTAAAGTAACTTCTATAACATTAACTACATGAGATTCTCTCAAAATCACTCAGCTTAAAACTGCAATCAGATTAATAAAAGAAAAACCTCAATTATTTCAATAACAACTTTTAAACTAACAATAACATTTATGCGTTAAGATATTTGTTATCTAATCACATGCATGCATAGATTTTAACTCATCTCTCCTTAGGTAACCAATAAGCATGAACCTTGTGCAATGCTTGCGTGAAGTTTAATAAGCATCTTCTTTGGTAAGGACTTCCTCCTAGTTAATTAACAATAGTACTCATCGAAGACTGTACCATGTGGAAATACCTGTCGATGAAGACCCTTCCGTGTGGAAATACCTGTCGATGAAGACTCTACCGTGTGGAAATACCTGTCAAGGAAGACTCTACCGTGTTGAAATACCTGTCAATGAAGACTCTGCCGTGATGAAATACCTGTCAATGAAGACTCTGCTGTGTGTAAATACCTGTCAATGAAGACTCTGCTGTGTGTAAATACCCGTCGATGAAGACTCTACCGCGTGGAAATACCCGTCGATGAAGACTACCGTGTGGAAGTAGAACGCGACTGGAGTTATGCGTTGAAGTTGAGGGTGCTAATGAAAGTCAAGGTCAACTACCACATGGTAGGGCCTTCATCGAGAGGGCACTATTGTAATTAGAAAATGATTTTCTGGGGGTTCCCGAGTGGCACATCCATTAAATGCGCTCCACGTTGTGAGTTCGAGTCCAGGCTATTCCACAGCCGACCGTGGACGGGAGCCCCCAGGGGCGGCGACAATTGGCCGAAGCCGCCGGGGAGGGAGGGTTAGGTCGGCCAGAGTGTCCTCGGCTCACCACGCACCAGCTACCCCTGTAGTCTGGCCTGGCACCTGCGGGCTTGCCTGTAAGCTGCCCGGGAGCTGCATTGTCCTCCGACGCTGTAGCTCTTGGGTGGCTGCATGGTGAGTCCGCAGTGTGAAAAAAAGTGTTAGCTAGAAGCAGCTCCGTTTCTCAAACAAACATTGACGTTTAACTTGGTGACCAGATAGCAAGGAGGGGCGTTCGAAAAATGCGAATAATAATTTTTAAAAAAAAGTACAGTAGTAAAACAAATTAAACTAAATTAAACAAGCAGTAGGCTTTTCTTTTGCAAAATGTGTGTAGTGGTAAAAATTTTGTGTTTTTCTAGTTTTTTATTTTGATCAACACATTGCATTTGTTTACCTGAAAGGCTTGGTTTAGAGTTAATCAAAATACCATATTTGCATTGTCTGTTTTTTTTAAGTATTAAAAAGACATTGCTGAAGAAAATGCACTTTTTTCTTTGCAGATTTTAGGACATTTTACAGTGGATTTCTGTTAGGACTAACTTAGTCGGAGACATGAAAGCGTCACTTTATTTTATTTTATTTTATTATTATTATTATTTTTTTGCTTTTAGAACATAAGAAAGTTTACAAATGAGAGGAGGCCATTCAGCCCATCTTGCTTGTTTGGTTGTTAGTAGCTTATTGATCCCAGAATCTCATCAAGCAGTTTCTTGAAGCATCCCAGGGTGTCAGCTTCAACAACATTACTGTGGAGTTGGTTCCAGACCCTCACGATTCTCTGTGTAAAAAAGTGCCTCCTATTTTCTGTTCTGAATGCACCTTTATCTAATCTCCATTTGTGACCCCTGGTCCTTGTTTTTTTTTTTTCAGGTCAAGAAAGTCCCCTGGGTCAACATTGTCTATACCTTTTAGGATTTTGAGTGCTTGAATCAGATCACCGCATTTTCTTTGTTCAAGACTGAATAGATTCAATTCTTTGAGCCTGTCTGCATACGACATGCCTTTTAAATCCAGGATAATTCTGGTTGCTCTTCTTTGCACTCTTTCTAGAGCTGCAATATCCTTTTTTGTAACAAGGTGACCAGAAATGAACACAATATTCTAGGTGAGGTCTTACTAATGCATTGTAAAGTTTTAACATTACTTCCCTTGATTTAAATTCAACACTTCTCACAACATATCTGAGCATCTTGTTGGCCTTTTTTATAGCTAGATGTCTAGATGAAGACATTTCTGAGTCAACAAAAACTCCTAGGTCTTTTTCATAGATTCCCTATTCAATTTCAGTATCTCCCATGTGATATTTATAATGCACATTTTTATTGCCTGCGTGCAGTAACTTACACTTTTCTCTATTAAATGTAATTTGTCATGTGTCTGCCCAGTTCTGAATGCTGTCTAGATCATTTTGAATGACCTTTGCTGCTGCAACAGTGTTTGCCACTCCTCCTATTTTTGAGTCGTCTGCAAATTTAACAAGTTTGCTTTCTATACCAGAATCTAAATCATTAATGTAGATTAGGAATAGCAGAGGACCTAATACTGATCAGAATAATATAGATAATACAGAAACTCATAGGCTTCTCCCCCAAGCCCATATCAGTATATTATTATTATTTCATTTGGTTGATGCCTTCATCCAAGGTGACTTGCAGTATTATGTTATGCTCTTATGTATTATTCAATCATGTTACATAAACTTCATCTCACAAAGTAGCAATCCATACATTGACACACCTTTCACATAGATCACATTCCACAAACCATGATGAAAATGTGTGTTTTCGGTTTAATTGTAGATCTCTGAATGTCCCCAGTGTCAAAAGAAGAGCATAATAATATACACACCAACAGCATACACCCCAGTAGTGGTATGTATGGTTTTCATAATTAATTTTGAGATATGTTTATCAAAGTGTTAACTTTTGTTGTATAGACTTTTACTGGTTATGATTTGACTACACCATTTCAATATATATGTGTGTATGTGTATATATATATATATATATATATATATATATATATATATATATATATAAACCTAAAAACAAATAGTATCTGACACTATATTTTGAGTTTGAGTTTAACAGTTGATTTATTTCAGGCAACCGTACCATGGGAGCTAGTCGGTATGGACCTCATTGGCAAGCTTTCAAAAACAGAAAGAGGCCATGAATATATCTGCACAGTTGTAGACTACTACACAACATGTTGCTGGATGCAATGTGAAAATGTTTTATCAATTTGGAGCTCCAAAGAGAATTCTGACAGACCAGGGAAGAGAATTCAACAATGAGGTATTTATATATGCATAACTATTCATATAGTCATATTTATATTATTATTATTTTGGAGGTGTGAATTGTGGGTGAACTGTTGAATGTTTTAGTTTGTTTTGTAAAAAACAGTGAAATCACAATACAGATACAGTTAATAAGGAGCATTCCAGAAGGAAGTTGATTTACAGGTGCTATCTGAACAGGTGTGTCTTGAGGAGGTACCGGAAGGTGGTCAGATTTGTGGTTGTGATGTTGTATTATGTTTGATGTAGTGTCATTGATCATTGTAAACAGTTTAATAAGAACTGTATCTTGAATAGGTAAGTCCTTCTTAAAATTATAGATAAGTTGCATTTAATATATACAGGTAGTGGAAAAAAAAATGGAAACACCAATGTAAAGTCACTTAATAAGGCTTTGGGCCACTATGGTATCCTGCTCTGTGGAGTTCTCGCAGGACCGTTTTTTATTAAACTGGCTGCTCGCGCCCCAGGTTGAAATTTGCAGTCAATTGATCTGCAGTTGCTCGCCTGTTTTGCCTTGCGCTTCCGCACCACTGTTACCCTTTGCTGATGATGTCTTTCCCTCGGAGTTCCATGCCGACATCACCTTAGACACCATTGTTCGTGAAACATCAGCAAGTTGAGCTGTCTTGGTCACTGAAGCTTCTGCCAAACACGCCCCAACAATTACCCCAAAGTCATTGAGGTCTCCTCTTGCAGCCATGCGAGCCATAATTATAGGGAACCAGGCCTGGCCAGCATTTTTATACATGACCCTAAGCATGCTGGGATGTTATTTGCTTAATTAACGCATGAGCCACACCTGTATGGAAGCCCTTGCTTTCAATATACTTGATGTCCCTCATTTACCCAGATGTTTCCATTTTTTGTCCACTACCTGTACATGACTAATGAAATGTATTCAGTTTCTTAAAATTCCACATTTTGGTGTTTCTAAGAAATGTACAGGTCAAACCTACGAAGCTACAATTGTAGTTGACAGACAGCTGTTTTAACCAAATTCTTATTATACATTTGTATTTATTTTATGCAATATTTATTTTGTAGAGCCTTCATGAGAAAGAAAGGTGTGGTAATGTCAAGATGGTCCTGTTTGACTGTTCCTCATCCAAAACAGAGGGACTCTGTATCATGTGGAGGGTATGTTTGCAAGGTAAAAAAAAAAACAAACATTTTCAAGGTCACCATGGAAGGAAAAAAAAGAAAAAAGTATTTTTGATGATTTTATTTTGTAGAACATTAAACATTGTTTGGTAGCCACGACTTTCATCAGGACAATCAGATAAAGGAAATTAATGAATGACTTAATATTGCTCAGTAGAATAACAATATAGTTTAATGTCATTATGAACTAATATTTACATTGTGTGTTTGTATGACTTCACAATACCTACAATATTACATTTACAAGTCTTCCGGAATGCGACTACCACCAATTCGAGCATACATGGACGACATGACAACCATGACTACAACAGTAGCCTGCACTAATCGGTTATTGGGCAAATTAACCAATAACATTGAATGGGCATGAATGCAATTCAAGCCCACTAAATCAAGGAGCATCTCTATAATTAAAGGTAAAGTAGTAGATCAAATGTGCTACATTAATGGTGAGGCAATACCAACAGTGTCTGAGCAGCCAGTGAAAAGTCTTGGGTAGGAGAGGATCCCTCATGTCCTTTGTGTTCATCAACTGCAACATTAAGGCACATTTTGACAGAATGTAAGGTGGCTCTTAGCCAAGGATGGTTTACTTGGCGCCATGACCAGGTGCTGCGATGTTTGGCCTTAGCATTGGAAGACAAGCGTAACATGACCAATAAGTTGCCACCAGACATTATACACAAAAGACAACATTCCTCTGCCCAGGAGAGCAACCGCCAAGAAAAGGTGTTAAAACCAATCCTCGCCCAGGACAACTGGAAGCTGCTAGATACTGGAAAATGCTGGCAGATGTTGGTCAACGGCTTATTTTTCCACCTGAGATTGCCACCACTAACCTGCTGTAGATGAGGAGTATGAGTGGAAGAAACTGACTAGCAGTCAGTTCAATGTATATGCGTGTGAAACAAAGAATACTGACTTAAGATATCTTCAAATAACTTTCTGTTCAAATGAACAAGAAGCCATTTAAACATGTCTCTAAATGATTGAGAGATATCTCTAAATGAACAAGAAGTTATTTGACATTATAACACTACACCGGTTTTAAATGGACTTATCAACAATCGTAATATAGTACATTATTTGATACTTTTCATTTATTGAATTGAATTGTCAATGAAAACAGTAATAAATCATTATGGCTTGGGTTAATGTTTTTACAAGTTATTGACAGAGGAAGGAAATACTAAATGTATTAAGTTTGTAATTTATTAAGCTGAAATGTTAAAATGGCTAGCAACACAGGTAAACGCACTTGAAAACGGTACTGTACTTGAAAATATGCATTTGATCCAATTTGGTCACATTGCGACCACGGTCCCAGACTAACCTTGCTATGCGGCCCTCTGCTCTGTAAACTGTAAATTAATGCAGGGTGCACAATTCTATGGCAAGCCAAATGATCATTTAGAGATTTCTCTAATTCATTTATAGATATCTCTAAATATTTGAAGATATCTCTAAATCATTTCCAGATATCTCTAAATATTTGAAGATATCTCTAAATATTTGAAGATATCTTCAAATATTTAGAGATATCTCTAAATCATTTTAAGATATCTAAAATACATTTAGCGATATCTCAAAATGATTTACAGATATCTTTAAATGGAGCTTTAAATGAGATATCTAAAATGCATTTTCAGATATCTTTAAATCATTTTAAGATATCTCTAAATGTTTTTGAGATATCTTTAAATACTTTTCAGATATCTTTAAATCATTTAGAGATATCTCTAAATAATGTCCTATTCATTTAAAGATATCTCTAAATCATTTAAAGATATCTGTAAATCATTTGAAGATATCTTCAAATAACTTCCTGTTCATTTAGAGATATCTCTAAATCATTTGAAGATATCTTTAAATGAACAGGAAGCTATTTCAAGATATCTCGAAATGACTTCCTGTGAAAATGCTCTATGTTTTCAATGGACTTCCTGTCCATTTAAAGATATCTTCAAATGAACAGGAAGTTATTTAGAGATATCTCTAAATGATTTAGAGATATCTCTAAATGAACAGGAAGCTATTTGAAGATATCTTCAAATGATTTAGAGATATCTTTAAATGAACAGGAAGTTATTTGAAGATATCTTCAAACGACTTAAAGATATCTTTAAATGAGCAGGAAGTTATTTCGAGATATCTTTAAGTGATTTAGAGATATCTTTAAAACCCTCATTTTAAGATATCTCTAAATGACAGTTTGGCATGCCATGCTAGCACAATCCATATGGTTTCCATAGTATTTAAAGATATCTGTAAATCAATTTGAGATATCTTTATTTCATTTTTAGATATCTCAAATTGATTTACAGATATCTTTAAATTAATTTTAGATATCGTAAATACTGCACAATTAAAGATATCTGGAATTCAATTTGAGATATCTGGAAATGTTTTACAGATATCTCTAAATATTTCAAGATATCTTAAAATGCAATTAGAGATATCTCTAAATGATAATTTGGCTTGCCATACAATTCAGTGTTCGTTAACCCCCTCTTCCTTTCTCCATTCTCGTGCAGACTCGGTATATGCCTCGGTCTTTTTCGTCATCGAACGACTTTCTCTGGAATCCCCGCCCCGCTAGATTCCCTGCGTTGTTAGGGGACTGTAGGAAGATGGCGGCGGCCCCGCTGTACTGTGTCTGCCGGCAGCCCTACGATGTAAGCCGGTTTATGATCGAATGCGATATTTGTAAGGATTGGTTTCACGGCAGGTAAGAACACAGCATTCTTCTTCACCACATATCTGAAAACGATCACGGAATTTCGTAATAAGTACTCCTAGAAAACAATGTGGTCAATTCGGTGTCAGTCCCTATCTGTGCGGTAGGGGGTCTTCATGTGTGTTATTGTTGTTATTTACACTTAAATATAGGTATATCCATACATTCAACGGCTTTTTTAAATGTCAGTAGTATTTCAAAGTAATCCTACAAATATTATGCAGTTCATGTTCTCGTTTCTGAAATTAGTTAGTATATTTTGGGGGTTAAATAATTTTGCCAGCTGGGAAAACAGTGCTGTATAGAATCAGAAAGAAGTGTGTGCCACTATGTATATGTAAAGGAACATTTGGAGAAGAAACGTTGTTTTGATACCTTGTTTCCGTTGTTTGAAGCAACACGTGCGATACTGTAGGTTTGTCTCCGGTCACAGTGTTTCTCTACGTAAGCAAACGGCAAAATAATACGAAAAGTACATACCGTGGTTAAAACGGACCAGGTTGGTTGATGTTTTGTCAGTAACATCCGTTCCCATGATTATTCTGCAGTGTAACAACATGTTTGGTGTATTGTTTTTGGACGTTTTAAAATGTCTTTATCCAAGGATTACACATGTATTGAAGTGTTGTATTATTACAGCGGTTAATGTGACAAAGCGCTGCGCTGTTTTGTGTTACAGTAAACTTTCCAAATATCAGTCCTCAAATAACCTAAAGCCCACAAGAAACAACAATTATAGCTGCATACAACTTTCATCATACATCGTCTGTTTTTGAAATCGGAGGGGGAAAAAGGACACTGGGTATCTTTGTGTAAGGATTAGTGTAATAAAACAAAGACGGACATGTATGATATTTATTGCAAAAAAGTTGGCATGAACACCATTTCTGTGGCATGTTCAGGTAGTTTGTCGATGTTTTTCTTTTTTGTATAGTTTCGTTTAGAATTATAGAAAGAAAAAAAAGCCTTGTTGTGATTGTTGGGCTTTTGATTGACAGCAGTGGTTGGACATTTAAATACCCCCTTTAACACAAATACACATAAGCAGACAGACAGACTCCCTCTAGTGGATTCAAGAGGAATGCGATTTTTTTTTTTAAAGAGACGCACCATTTTCTTGTTTTGTTTTAATGTTTTGTTTTTGCCACCAGCTGTGTACAAGTATTAGAGCATCAAGCTGTGGACATTGACCAGTACCACTGTCCCAGCTGTGACATTTTACATGGACCATCCCTCAGTAAGTCTAATATCTGTTTTATTTTGTACATTCTTTTATTTTATTATGTACAAAACATGTTGCTAGTTGTCTACTTGTCTGCATCAGCAAACAATATGTATGTTTTTCAATAAAGATTGTCATTAACGCATTTATTCAGGGTTGGGATAAACTTTCAGTCTAATACAACTCCACAGAATTGGTTTATCCTTTAGATCCTATAACATCACTGTTCTCCCTGGAACGGTTGCTGATGGCCAGGCCTGTTGTCTGAATAGAAATAGTGCTTCTGTAGCATGACATATATGAACACATACAGGCGATTTCCATGTATTCTTTCAGTTAGTAACTATAGCATGCCATAAAGAAAAACAAATATGATTTAGGAGATCATCTTTTGGAATGATGACAATATTGATTATTTAAAAAGGGGAAATATGAAAATATGCTGTAAAAATATTTTTCCTAATCTAGTGAAGAAACGGAATAACTGGCATCGACATGACTATACTGAGGCTGAGGACGGCAGCAAACCGGTACAGGCCGGGACTTCTGTGTTTGTGCGGGAACTCCAGGCTCGATCGTTTCCTAGGTATGGATAAAAATGTGCTTCTGCTGTGTAAGCAGATTTAGCAAGAGGTTGTGCAGTAGCATGAATATCTGTTTTGAACTAATAGTAAAGTAAACTTAAGAACAATTTTCACAAGTTTTTACAAAGGAGGATATGGACAACATGCCCCACATGTCGACATGTTCCTATCCAGTTTTAAGTAACTTTAGCATAACAGAGGCAGAAGTGTTAAATGGACTCGGAGCTCTTAAAATAAACAAATCCCCTGGGCCAGATGAGATCCTCCCAATAGTACTCAAAGAAATGAAAGAAGTTATTTACAAACTGCTAACCAAGATCATGCAACAGTCTCTTGACACAGGGGCTATACCAACAGACTGGAGAATTGCAAACATAATACTGATCCAGAAAAAGGGAGACAAAAACCCAACCAGATAACTACATACCAATAAGCCTGACTTCTATTATATGTAAATGAATGGAAACTAGAAGATCCAAAATGGAAAGTTACCTATATGGTAGCAGATCCTGGGAGACAGTCAGCATGGTCTGCTTGATTTTTTTGAGGATGCAACATCGACAATGGATAATTGCAAAGCATATGACATGGTTTATTTAGATTTTCAGAAAGCTTTTGACAAAGTCCCGCATAAAAGATTATTTCTCAAACTGAATGCAGTAGGCATTCAAGGAAATGCATGCACATGGATTAGGGAGTGGTTAACATGTAGAAAACAGAAAGTACTGATTACACAAGAATTTCAAAATGGAGCGAGGTAACCAGTGGAGTACCACAGGGATCAGTATTAGGTCCTCTGCTATTCCTAATCTACATTAATGATTTAGATTCTGGTATGGTAAGCAAACTTGTTAAATTTGCAGACGACACAAAATAGGAGGAGTGGCAAACACTGATGCAACAACAAAGGTCATTCAAAGTGATCTAGACAGCATTCAGAACTGGGCAGACACATGGCAAATGACATTTAATAGAGAGAAGTGTAAGGTACTGCACACAAGCAGTAAAAATGTCCATTATAAATACCATATGGGAGACACTGAAATTGAATTAGGAATCTATGAAAAAAATCTAGGAGTTTATGTTGACTCAGAAATGTCTTCATCTAGACCAGGATCTCCAACACTGGTCCTGGAGAGCCCCTATCCTGCAGGTTTTTAGGTGTCTTTACATCATCAGTGGGTAAATATCTGGAACACCTGTTAATCTTGACTAATTAAGCCAATAATTGGTTCAGTTAAGTAACTGAAGATTGGTTGAAACAAACACCAGCAGCCACAGTAGCTCTCCAAGACCATGGTTGGAGACCCCTGATCTGGACAATGTGGGGAAGCTGTAAAAAAAAAAGCCAACAAAATGCTCAGATATGTAGTAAAAAGTGTTGAAATTAAATCAAGGGAAGTACTGTTAAAACTTTACAATGCATTAGTAAGACCTCATCTAGAATATTGTGTTCAGTTCTGGTCACCTCGCTACAAAAAGGATATTGCTGCTGTAGAAAGAGTGCAAAGAAGAGCAACCAGAATTATTCCTGGTTTAAAAGGCATGTCGTATGCAGACAGGCTAAAAGAATTGAATCTATTCAGTCTTGAACAAAGCAGACTACGCGGTGATCTGATTCAAGCATTCAAAATTCTAAAAGATATTGACCCAAGGGACTTTTTCGACCTGAAAAAAGAAACAAGTACCAGGGGTCACAAGTGGAGATTAGATAAAGGGTCATTCAGAACAGAAAATAGGAGGCACTTTTTTTACACAGAGAATTGTGGGAGTCTGTAACCAACTCCCCAGTAATGTTGTTGAAGCTGACAGCCTGGGATCCTTCAAAAAGTTGCTTGATGAGATTCTGGGATCAATAAGCTACTAACAACCAAACGAGCAAGATGGGCCGAATGGCCTCCTCGTTTGTAACCTTTCTTATGTTCTAACATTCATTCTTTGTGTGTTTGTATTTAATTTGTATGCTTTGTTTTCTATTCTAGTGCCGATGAAATCATTATGAAGATGCAGGGGAGCCAGGTGACACAGAAATATCTGGAGAAGCAGGGTTTCGATTTCCCTATCATGGTGCCAACGTTGGATGGGATAGGGCTTAAACTACCCCCTCCCTCCTTCTCTGTTAAAGATGTGGAGCACTATGTGGGTAAGGCTCTTGCTGCTTGCCCCAATAGTCACACATGTTTTGTGACAGGTTTTATCAAGGTTGTTTAGTTGTGTGCAATTCAAGTGTGGTCAAGAAGATATTCTGCTTAACCCTTAGAAGCAATATGGTCTGAAAGAGCTTCAAGAATTCAGGTTTTCATTTAATTTAATGTATAAAGAAGCTAGTTTTGCACTTCAGGGCATCTGGGGCTGCCTGGGTTGAAATGTTGTTAAACCCTCAGCAATCTTTTTTCTTTAGCATGTTAAACCTGAATGGTCAAGTATTCAGTCCATTACTTAATAACCGCGAATGCTACTTGTTTCTTTTAAACTTATTCATTTTATAATAATGCATCCACATGTTTGTAACCTAAAGCTAAATACGTATGAAAAAACTTACCAGTACAAGGGAGTTGAGGTCCTGTGTCTGGGAACCAGGGAGGGATGGGAACCTGAAAAAAAAAAGAGAAAAGAAACATTAAAAGATGGTAGCAGGGATGGCGTAGTACACTGAACAGTGGCTTACAATATATACCAGCAAAATGTTGTGCAAAGCGGCATGCTGTGTTTGTTAGTGTGTGCTGCCTGGAACTAAGGATGGGCATGCGTGTGTGTTGTGCATGCTTTTTAAGTCTGATGGGAGCATACCTAATATAAGTCTATGAAGTGGCAAAGAATGGATGGAGAAAATGGTTATTTTTATTTCCTAAAGTACCTCATCCACAGCGACTCAAATAGTTTACTAATATTTGATGTATTATTTTTTGTATACAGGTTTTAATTATGATTTATAAATAGTTTAATACTGTATATTTATACTGGTATATACCAGGGGTAGGGACTAGGAGTTCTAGTTTATAAAAACCCTGTCCTAATTTATATAAAACCTTACATCAGTAAATTCTAATTAATAGGATATTATTAAATCATAATCAAATTATTTAGCAATCTGTTTAATTATATCTCCCTTAATTAGAATCCACGGAACCTAAACTTAACACCCATTATATTTGTTCTTATTCAGTCTATTTATTCTAGCACCAATTAATAAATTTAAGTAGATCGCTTCAATTAATTTCACCTTTTAAATTGTTCCACCAGCTATTAAACTTGTCCCTGGTTTATATAGTTCAGCGACTTATGTCCACACCCTGTTATAATTTATAACTCTCTGTCTCTCCCTCTATACTTATACATTTATTACATTCCCACATATAGATTCTGCTAAATCTATTTGTCGAACTGGGAATACTCTTGCAGAGTCCATGCAGGGTATTTTTCTTTTTCTTTCTTTCTTTCTTTTTTCTTCCATTTATATAGCGCTATATAGCGTTAGTTTTGTTGACCCTAGGAATAACCAGCAGCCCCGCTTCCTGTGATCTAAGAGTGCGATTCGGAAATCACACCGTCAGTAGCTCCTGCAAATAGCTAGGTGCTAATGCATTCAGGGCTTTATAGGTTAATAGTAAAATCTTAAAATTAATTCTATGTTGTACAGGGAGCCAGTGTAAGGAGGCTAGGACAGAGGTAATATGTTCATCTTTCCTAGTTTTAGTCAGAATTGTAGCGGCGGTATTTTGAACGAGCTGTAGATGGGACACCACGCGTTTTGGGATACCAGAGAGGAGTGCATTACAGTAATCAATTCTTGATGAAACATAGGCATGCATTAGTCTCTCAGCGTCGGATAAGGAAATAATTGGTCTACATTTGGCTATATTTCTCAAATGCCTTCCCATCTTCATTCAGACAAAGCATCGTAAATCACAGGGAATGCATTCAGTTCAGGTCCAATTTATTGGACTGCATTGGTTATGCTGTTTGCTCCACCCCTCCCACCTGGTCTCAGAACGGCGCCAAATTTGAATCATCTGCTCTGAGTTTCAGTTTATCAGAAAAAGACACACAGCTGCTAGAATTTAAGCTGTGTTTCCCAATTTACTGTGTTTTCAGATTTAAAGCAATTAAAGATTGACTTTCTCCTTACTGCTTCTAACTGCTCTGTACTTTTCCACGACTGTATTTCTCCCACACTGTCGCTTCCATGCTGTTGCTGCCACAAATTCAGCTTTGCTTTGAAAGCTCTCCCCTCTTCATCCATTTGTGTTACAATATGCTTTGGCCCTTGGAGTGTCTTGTTTAAAATGTTATTTTGCTCGGTGAGGTCAACAAGAAACGCAATATTCAATAACCGTTGGGGTTTATGAGCTGCTCAAGATGTTTTCCTCCTCGTTCCGACATGAAGTGCCCCACGACTCAACCATCGTACATTGGTAAAATACAGTAAATCATACTGCGATTCCAACTCATTTAACAAGGCATGAAACTGTCGATGTTGCAAACCCCTGCTGCAGATGGAATTCACACACTTGATAACAATGCTCATTACTTGTTCTACTTCTGCAACTTTTCCACATAATGCCTGTTGATGCAGAATGCAGTGTAAGAAAATGTGGTCAAAGAGCTTGCCAGGGCTACTTCCAGCAGATCTCAAATAATAAAGGATTGCTTGGTACGGCTATAGAGGAAAGTTGTGTGAGGTTACGTCACAAACAAACAGGATTTTCTCGTAAGCATAAGGTATGGCATTCATGCATGTTTCTATGCAAAAAGCCTATGATTTTGGTCAATTGTGTGGCTTTTTAGTATGAAAAGGCTATTTACCCACCCTGTAACACTAGAACCGCCATGCGGGTCATTTTGACCCATTTTGCATTTAAAATGTTAATTACTCTTCTGTTGTAAATCGTATGTGTGTCCGTTTTTGACTTTTCCTAAATATATAAATTAAATATCCTGACGGCATTTGATAGCCAGAATCACAAAAATGATAGTTATAAACAGTTCTACCTAAAACCACCACATGGGTCAAAGTGACCCATGCATTACAATACATGCCTTTTTTTATATAACACAAGATATTTTTTTGTAAATGCTACAAACAAGACACGCCTCCTCCTCCTAGCACACGTTTTTTTTTTTTTATTTCAAGACTTACTTTCTTTGTAGACTGACTACGAGGCAGAGATTGCTATGATTGTGGATTTGTCAAGATGCAAACTCAGTGAAAGCCTATTACTTATTTTTCAATGTACCTGGGAGACATCAATCCTTCCTTTTGTTCCACAAATGTAACTGGGAATATATCAGAAGGAAATATTTAATCTTGAAAGTAGTCATTTTGATTGGAATATGGCAAGCTGCACTCAGATGCATACAGCAAACTGAAATGACAGGTAGGATAACAACTTAAGTGCCGAATATGAAACATATGTTTTATATATTCTTTTTTTTATATTACTTTTAGGGAAAAAAATCAGATTTACAGGTTTGTTTGTACCAGTTTACATGTGTTTACACAATAGTGTTCAGTGGAACTGCGTCAACACAGCTCCTGGATGCAGGCACAGTCAGCTGGCAGACGCATACGCTCCTCCATAGAGTACAACGCAGCCATGATACCGGAAGTAGTGTTATATTTTATTTTTATGTAGTATTAGAAACAATGATTTTGGTTTTATAGTTTTGTGTGTACATGTACCCGTTTACACCTGTACACGGGTATATGTACATACCCGTTTCTTTTGAAATTTGTATTTTATTATATTTTTTCTCTGTTTGTAGTCGTGCTGTATATGCGCTCATTTTAAAAATAAAGCCTTTTATGTTTAAGTTTCTATTTAAATGCAGTGTTTCTGCAATGCAAATGTTAGATATGATGTTCATGAAAAACTTTTCAGTTGTATCCGATAGTATGTCTTTCATTTTCATAACGAAGCAGTTTAAAAATATATGGGTCAAAGTGACCCACGCATGGCGGTTCTAGATAGTTTGAAAATCTGTTGGTCGTACAGTGTTTGACGCGCACTTCCTATAGAATGTGAAATGTGCATTGTATGTGCTGCTGTGTCTCATAAGTCATGACGGTGGAGAGAGAGTATTAACTTTCTAATCTGTGTGTAAACCCTGCCAGTGTTCATTACCCTTATTGGCTTAAAAAGAAGAAACTTAAGTGAGCTATGTTTAACTTTTGAAATTGCTGCAGCCCCAGTTTCTGCTCTTCATATCTTTAAAAGTAGGCAAAGTTATGTGTGAGATTAATCTTTCACTTTGTAGTTAATGTTGGCTTCATAACTGAGTTTATATTTTCTACTTATCAATTTGCTTATCTACATTTTTATCTGTATCTTTTGTCTCTCTTGTAAATGGTTTCTGTTTTCTCTCCTCTAGGTGGTAATAAAGTGATTGACGTCATTGATGTGGCCCGACAGGCAGACAGCAAAATTAAACTCTGTGACTTTGTGGAGTATTACTACAAACCCTATCGGCCAAAAGTGTTAAACGTCATCAGCCTGGAGTTCTCAGACACCAAGTAAGCTTTATGTACTAATAATGCATTTAATTGGTGTCCATCCATTTAAAAGGTAAGTAGCAGGGTTCCAAAACATGTAAGAAATAACCCATGACAGGGTGTGCAGTAAGAATTGTCTTACCACACACCCTGGAGTGGGTTATTTCGCTTATAAAATGGCTAAAATTTATTTGGAAAATAATTACACAAAATAGCGTTTTTCAGGAAGAAATATGAAATGTATTATGTATCCTTCCAGTGAGAAAAAAAAGTCTCTGAATACATATATTTTGTACTTTTTTATTTGCCATAAACATTACATTAAACATTCCCATTTATGGTAAATTTTCAAGATAAAATGGCATTTGGGAATTGAAAGCAGACTGATTTCCCACATCTGAGGGAGGATTCACGGAACAGCTAAACACGGCACTGGCACTTGACATTGAGGGAGGAGCTTCAGAGTGTTTTTTCTTTTTTTTTTAATTTTGTTGTGTAGGAAATGAGCCTACTCAGGTTTTGCTGACCAGTAATTTCAGTGGCTGTATTGACACCGATGGCTGGTAACCGGCATAATTTCCCTAGATTGTAAACCAGCATTCGATGATTTGTGGACTAAACGACTTCCGTGTCAGTTTTGCGCGTGCAGTCCTTCCTGTCCGTGGCGAGCACAATAGAATTCTATGCCAAACCCAGCCTTGTTTAAAAGCCCAACAGTTGTGTCAGAAGAGAGCAGGAGACATTAACTGTTATGTTTCTGAAATCGGATGTTAATGGTGAGATGTATCTGTTGAATTGCAATGCCATATAAAGTTTATTCTCCGTGTGAGAGAGACTGACGGTGCTTTCTCACCAGTCACTAATCCCCTAGAAAATAACGTGATTTTAAACCCTAGTATTACAACCTGCTTTAATGCTACATACCCCAAAAATTGGGGTTCGAGTCAGGGGAGTAAGACTCAAGTCGAGTCGCAGAGTTTGCTCGAGTTGAGTGGAGTCATCTATCTGGCTCGAGTCCATTCGAGTCATTAGTTCTGACAGTTCGAGACAGTTTGATTTAATCACCATTAAAGGTCCAAGGTTTCTGCCTTGTGTTTTGTCTCCATTTCAGGGAATTCACGATTCCTCGGCCTGTTTATAAGCAGCTTTTGTTAGTGACCATACAGAGGTCCTTTTACCTGTGCTCAATTGGGTTGGATGTACAGTAATGGATACCACAAAACAAAATAATGCATTTGCATTTATTTACAATTTTACAAGTGTTTATCACTTTCTCAACAGTGAAGCTTCTCGATAGTTTTTTTTTGATACCTTAACCATATGAAAGGAAATTGTATTAATTTTGTATAGAGATCTTGCTTCTAAGCTTAAAACATAGCAGCTACAAAGGAAAACAGTCCAAGTACAATTACATTAAAAATAATGTAATTGTATGTAAAAAATAATGTGATATAACAATTGTAAGTTGTCCTGGATAAGGGCATCTGCTAAGAAATAAATAATAATAATAATAATAATAATAATAATAATAATAATAATAATAATAATAATGCAACTGAGGCAAAGTCAGAGTTTTAAAACGTACTTAATGTAAATGTACTTAAAATGCACAAATGTACAGTAATACTAAGTGGTCAATTGTATTTTGAATAACCCTACTAACATGAAAGACTGGTATTGTAGCTGCTGTTTCTAAAACATCCCAAAATACCCCAGCAGCTCAAACGAACACTTTTTTTTATTTTTCCTGGTGTAATAATTGATCTGTTCACCCACAATAATTGATCTGTTCATGACAAAATCCACAGACCACTTCTTAAAAATTCATTGAAAACAATGCAGTTCCGTCCTCAACCTCTTTTCGTCTGGCAATGTTGATTGTGCTTATTCCCAAAATCATGCTGCTGTGGTCTGGTCTACCCGTTTTCATTTTTATGAATTTATTCTTTAAAAAAAGCAAAACGTTTTTAACCAAACTAACTCTAAAGCATCTATCCAGCATGCAAATCCTGATGTATTAAATTAATCAAGCACGTCTAGAGCTGATTTACTCAGATCGGGAATTCTGGAAAACAAAGATGACCGTGCAACAGCTTCATTGATCATCTGTACCGTGTAGTGCCAGTGGCTGTAGAAAGCTACGGGAATGTAAAAAAATAAATACAATTATTAAAGCTCCAGAGGGTTGTTTGTGTGTTCATTTCTTGTGCAGTGCATTAATACGTTACATTTCATGTGCAAAACATTTTTTGTTGTTGTTTTATAAGCTTGTACATGAGTTTGGATTCGCAAGTGGTAGTTTGGATTTTGAAAACAATTAACAAGTTTAGCAAACTATGGCAAAACATAGTATAACTTTAGATCAATAAACCAGACAACAAACACTAAACTCCTATTTTTTCTACCGCATTTAAGTTTTAAGCTTACTTAAATAAAAATCTATTGATTGACCCTCCAAATAAGTAATTTCTATTAATTGGCAAGAATTAATAATAAAAAAAAAGACTGATCTGGATGGCTGCAGGTGTCAGACCAGGGAAATGTAACCAAAACAAGGCATGGCAGGGCAAACAGAGACGCCATGCACTCTGTGTTTTATTAAACAAACAAAAATAAATATTTAAACAGAAAACGCTGATATAAACAAAAGGGCACAAGGGCCAAAACAACATGGAACAATGAACACAAGTAGTATGCTGGTTACAACTCCCAGCATACGTAGCAATTGTATTTGAGATCTTTTCAAGATTCACGTCTCTTGTCTCGCCTCTGACACTCTCCACCGTGCAGCCAAACTGTAGGTCTTTTATACTTTGGCCGAGGGGTTAACTAGCTATTAATGATCAGAGTCTGCACGAGTTTAATAAGGATGCGTGACTGTCAGCTAGTTAAATAATGAGTAGCTGACAGTCGCGCATTCTCACAAGGAATTTAAAACAATAACAAATGATGGTGTTGGCTTTTTGTCCACGCTGCAAACAATAATAATACAAATAATATATAATAACGGCGCACAATTATACATAGTGGTGGGATAATTCGCCAGAAAGACCAAAAACGACTTCAGTTATTTTAGGCAGTTTATTTTAGTTTGTCACTTCTCAGTGCTGGCAGGATGCAGACTGCTTATTTCTCTCCCTGTCTACTGCATAGTTCTTGCAAACTCGATGACGGCAGGTACTCTTGATTTTACTTTCCATACTGCTGAAGCTCTTCTCTCTGGGTGCGTTCACGGAGATCATTCTGCGCAGATTCTGTGCAGACAGACCAATTAACCACACGTTCACAGAGAATCTACACTGAATGATCTCCATGAACGCACCCTCTGCCTCTAAGGATATATGTTACAATGAATAAGTATTGTACTATAGGAGAATATTTATGCTCAGTTAGAGGGTAATTTGCCTTATTGGGTTATTCCTGTAAAAGTGGTTTAGCTCTTGGGAGGGGCTAGCACTGGGGAGGTATAAAAGTAGTTGATATAGACCAGAGGGCTTTTTGTTTTTTTGTCTGGTGGAGGAGGTTGGACTGAGTATACCGGGAATAAAAGCAGGACCCAGTGGGTTTTGCAGGTTTATGCGAAAGTTTGTTTTATGGTTATTATTTTCTTTATTTTTCAACGTCTGTAAATAGTTTCAAGTTTCTGTTCCGGTGCTGTTGGTTCTGGCTTTTTGTTGGTTTGATTCATCCATCTGCTTGTAAACTGAATGGTTTTGGGAAAGAAACCTTTTTCTACTTTGGAATCCGTGGTCTGCATTCATCTCTGCCATTACTTAGTACATCAAGGAACCTCTTGGTCCATCTTGAGCATCCAGAACACTACCGTAAACAGAGGGCAACACCATCTACCTTACACTTAGGATCTTTTATAAGCAATAATGGGCCCTACTCTTGATTTATTTATCAGTAACAATGGAATGAACCGATATCAGTTTAGTTCCTGAAACATTATCTGCTTATCTACTCTTTTCTTGATATTTATAAATGTTGTAAAAACATATATATTAAAACACATGAGACCGAATAAATGTTCTAATATAGTAAGTCAAATACATCAGGTTTACAATGTTTTCCCGTTTTGTTTCTGCGTGCTGCTGTAAACAGACTCCTCCCTTTAAAAATGAAGTGCTCATCTCAGTGACATCGCACAGAGTGAAATTTAATTCCTCCCTTATCCAATGATGTGCATTTCCGACCTGTAAGGCAGTGTCGTGGCCCAGTCAGTAAAATGTAGTGCGTTTTTTATCATGTTTTTATCAGGAGGCTGTGTGGTACAGTGGTTAAAGAAGAGGGCTTATAACCAGGAGGTCCCCAGTTCAAATCCCACCTCAGCCACTGACTCATTGTGTGACCCTGAGCAAGTCACTAAACCTCCTTGTGCTCCGTCTTTCGGGAAAGACGTAGTTGTAAGTGACTCTGCAGCTGATGCATAGTTCACACACCCCAGTCTCTGTAAGTCGCCTTGGATAAAGGCGTCTGCTAAATAAACAAAGAATAATAATAATAATGTTACCTGATCACAGGCCCAGAAAGACACTTAGTATGATTGTGGTCCTTAAAGGGTTAAACTTATAAGTGTAAAAAGTTGTTAGAATGTTAACAATGAAAAGAAACGTTACGGATACGTTAATTAAACAATTATAGCAACACGGGGGACGTATAGCGCTGTGTTTTTCGGAACCCTACTACTTACTCTTTAATGCTTAATGTTTACTATTGACAAAGTTATTGCTGCTGCTGTTAATCCTAGCCTTTTATAATATAATGTGAAATTTTGCTTAAAAAAAAAAAAAAAAATTAAAAAAAAGATAAAACCTACTTTTAATTTTCTAGGATGGCTGAGTTGGTGGTGGTTCCAGACATTGCTCAGAAAATGTCTTGGGTTGAGAACTACTGGCCAGATGACTCTTTCTTCCCAAAGCCTTTTGTACAAAAGTACTGCCTGATGGGGGTGAAGGACAGTTACACAGACTTCCACATAGACTTCGGGGGAACCTCTGTCTGGTACCATGTACTCTGGGTAAGCATCTTTCAGTATTGATCATCTTCATTTCCTCATACATAAACCAACTCGACCTCTCTGCTGTCAGTTTTTCAAATGTACTATGAAGGGTAACAAACAATAATAGATTTTGTAACAAACGATGTGATCTTCTCCTTAGATCAGTGGTTCCCAACCTTTATCAATGTAGGGACCACCTTGGTGTTTGGATTTTTCCCACGAACCACTTTCACGCATTGTTTCAGCAGCATTTTGAAATTAATGTTTGTGTATATCTATAAGTACATATAGAAGGTAATATATATAACGTGCCTAACTTAATGAGATTCCTGAACTTGAATCTTCGCTACCAGGTCAGTAAGGAATGTTGTCATTTTGAGCAATGAAAGTTGCTGACGGCAATGTTCTTGTTTCTTTAGTTCATATTTTTTTTTCCACATTTTAAATGGTTTGTAGGTAAATGGCGTCTCAGTGTTGCCGGTTTAAGAGTTTTGTTTGACAAATAATGAGGCTTGGGTCATCCTCGGATCCAGTAAATGTAAATGCCAGTGCTGGTCCCCGCAACCGTTACCTCGTGTAGCAAATTAATCTATCTATCTCTAACGTGACTTATTTATTATTCACCAACTTCGCTCGATGTACGTATAAAAAAACACCAGAAGACGAGGTGGGTGGGAAGCAATTTTGAGAAATATAAAATGATTGGAGAGTGTACAGGAGGTTTCTGCCACTTCTTGTTTGCGATGTGTACATTTAACAGGATTAGTGGCACACAGCATTATAGCATTTTAGTTAAATATGACTGCGTCAAGAACAGACTGTACACATTATTTCCAGAAGTAGTGTTAATAGCATTTGCTTTTGGCATATAGTCTTGTGAGCTATTAAACCTAGCTGAATAAACTCATATAATAACATGGAGCTGAAATCGATCATTCACACTATGGTACACTTCACAAGTCAAGCAACAAATATAGCCTCTTTTTGTGTCATATTAACTTCTGTTACTATGTGCAGCTAACCTCTATACTAGGTATATTCATATATCCCTGGCAACACTGTAGCACATTCTATATTGTTGAAAATGAAAAGTACTAAAACGGTGGTTTTAATGTGTGTGTGTTTTTTTTTTTAATGATGTCATTCCAGCCGAGTTGAATATTCAGTGCCGTGTACTGCTTTTATGCGTAATGAAAAGGCTGGGACAGCCAGATTACAAGCTGTAGAATGAGAACAGATTAGAAAGATGTGCATTTACATGGATGCTAGATGTAAAAATCTTTTAAAATAATGCTGGCTAAAAAGAAGTCTAAATTTGACAAGACAAACTTGCCTTCATAATGTGTGAGTTATTTAGTTGGTATTTGTTTCACATTAGAAAGCTGTTTCAGTTAATGGCGGCTTTCAAGGCGATGCGTGGTATTGCATCAAAGTGGGCTGTAATATATATTGATTTATAAACATACCTGTAATAAAAGAAAACAGATAAAGGGGAAAAATGCAGACTTCATACACATCTTATAATTGTATATCACATGGTTAAAGCAGTTTGTTGTGTTGCTTAGGTATACATATTGTAGTAGCACAACGTAACCAAATTTTGGGTGTTGTCTGCAGACCACCTGGAGTTTACTCGCGGACCACAGGTTGGGAACCACTGCCTTAGATTTATCCAGTTCTCCTGATTCGAGTCCACTGAATGCTTCTGGGACAGAAGTTATGCTTTATACATACGCATGTTGCCTTAATGAAATAATTTCTAAACCCAGAAAGGCAACATGTTTATTCCTGAAAACATTTCAAACAATGCATATTGTAGACATTGGCTCATGGTGTCAGTCCAAAATGAAGAACTTTTCTATAAAGTGTCCTGTGCTTAATGAACTGCATACTTTATCAATGGATTACATTCTCCAAGAAACCAATTTTAAATGACCAACAACTAAATGCCTCTGCCTAAAAAGTGTTTCATTTTGTTATTTTGTCTCCCCCCCTCCTCCAACAAGGGTGAAAAGATTTTTTACTTGATAAAGCCAACCAAGGCAAATCTTGCACTATACGAGGCATGGAGTTCTTCCCCCAATCAGAGCGAGGTGTTTTTTGGGGAGAAGGTGGATACGTGTTACAAGTGTGTTGTGCAGCAGGGAACAACTCTTTTCATTCCCACAGGTAAGGAGTTCACAATGAGTCTCTCAAATCCAAACATTTACAGCATTTGCCTGATAATGTATGCGCTTTATCCTGTATTATAAATTATGCCTAGAATCCTGTGTTTTTTTTCTACTAAGATTATGGAGGCCAATTAAAAAATTGCATAGGCTACCGTTTGTCATGTTAAAATGATTCATTGCTGTGAGTTAATAGCTTGGGAAATATATATATATATATATATAAAAAATTACAAGCTACTGTACTCTGCTCACCAAGATTCACATTTTGTTATCTTGTTGTTACCTTTATTAAATCGTTAACTTTATTTCTCAACCCAGGAAAAAACAAATCGAATACTGTAGTTATTATCACTGACTCGGATTAAAAAAAAACAAAAAAAAAACGCTTTCTGTAGCCCCTATGGTGTGTATAAACGTAGCATGTTAACATCGCTTTTTTCATTTCGTTAATGTGATTAATAAAATGTACCTGTAATTTTATTTTAAATGTATGGTGCTTGCTTGTAACTTACAGTAGTGAGTGCAGCAACAGTCTCGGGTCCAAACCGTCAGCTGAGTGTAGATATACTATTTAAATTCTAGCTATATGGCCTTCGTTATACGATTTAAATACTGATTGAAAAAAAAAAAAAAAAAAATTCTAACTGCTGCAGATGTTGGCTTGTAACGCTCTATGCAACTGGCATGGCAAAGCAACATTTTTCACATTGTATTTGGTCAATTTTTTTTTGTGGGTTGTAGTAGTATATAGAGGGAGTCTGAAAGAAAAAAATGACACCAAAGTTTGGTGCTTCTTTCATTTGTTTCGTGTGCAAGGTAATCAAAATGCATTCTTCAGGTGTGAAAAAGTTATTGCCCCCCCAAGCTAACTCAACCCAATTAAAGGGATAATTAGGGTCAACTGTTTGAGTACTTTGGTTAACAACCAGGCCTGATTTGGGCCAGCCCTGCCCAATATAATTCTGACTAACTTTGGCCCTTACCATCAGAGTGAAGTTGTCAGCACACAGGTTCTAGAGCAGGGGTGCCCAATCTTGGTCCTGGAGGGCCCGTGTCCCTCCTGGTTTTGTTCCAACTGTACACTAAATTGCTTAATTGGACCAATTAAGCTTCTAATAAGTGGAAAGGGTTACAAAGCCATTTCTAAGGCTCTGGGGCTCCACCGAACCACAGTCAGAGCCATATTGTCCAAATGGAGAAAGTTCGGGACAGTAGTGAATCTTCCCAGGAGTGGCCGTCCTGCCAAAATCTCTCCAAGAGCAAGGCGTAAAATCATCCAGGAAATCACAAAGAACCCTAGAACAACATCCAGGGATCTGCAGGCCTCTCTCGCCTCGGCTAAGGTCAGTGTTCATGACTTCACCATCAGAAAGACACTGGGCAAAAATGGGATTCATTGCTCACTAAGAAGAACATGAATGCTCGTCTCAAGTTTTCCAAAAAGCACCCGGATGATCCTCAAGAGTTCTGGAACAATGTTCTATGGGCAGATGAGTCAAAAGTGGAACTTTTTGGCCGACATGGGCCCCGTTATGTCTGGTGAAAACCAAACACTGCATTCCACAGTAAGAACCTCATACCAACGGTCAAGCATGGTGGTGGTAGTGTCATGGTTTGGGGATGCTTTGCTGCATCAGGACCTGGGCGCCTTGCCTTCATTGAAGGAACCATGAATTCTGCTCTGTATCGGAGAATTCTACAGGAGAATGTCAGGCCATCGTCCGTGAGCTGAAGCTGAAGCAGAAAATCAGACCGGGGACAAATACTTTTTCACGGCACTGTAAATATCTGTCTATATGTATATATGTTTCATATTGCAATTATGTTATTATATTTCTGTGTTTTGGAAGACTTTGCATACATAGCCTTGCAAGGTTGTCTATTAAGTTTGTTAAAAGCAAGTTGCTGCATAAAAAAACATGGCCACCATGAGCCAATCAAATTTCAGCTATGGTCAAATTGCCCATATTACCTTGCTAAAGCTCAAATGCAAAACTTGTTTAGCACTCCTTTGAGAGTTTAGACAGTGTCATAGTTACTATAGAATACATAAATGAACCCATATACAGTGGTTTGCGGAAGTATTCACCCCTTACCAATAATGTCACATTTTGTTGAATTACAAATAATCTATGCACAGTTTTTCAAACAAACTTTTTTTTATTCAATACTGTAGTGGTTAAACTGAACACAAATTTCAAAAGCTCTGATTATCCCTCTCAGCACAGTGAAGTCCATCATTAAGAAGTGGATGGTGCAAAGTACAGGCGAATCCTTGAGGAAAAACTCTTTGAGTCAGCCAAGACTGAAACTGGGGAGGAAATTCACATTTCAGCAGGACAATGACCTGAAGCACAAAGCCAAAGAAGAGAATGAATGTTCTTGAGTGGCCCAGTCAAGAAGAGAATGAATGTTCTTGTGGCCCAGTCAAGAAGAGAATGAATGTTCTTGAGTGGCCCAGTCAAGAAGAGAATGAATGTTCTTGAGTGGCCCAGTCAAGAAGAGAATGAATGTTCTTGTGGCCCAGTCAAGAAGAGAATGAATGTTCTTGTGGCCCAGTCAAGAAGAGAATGAATGTTCTTGAGTGGCCCAGTCAAGAAGAGAATGAATGTTCTTGTGGCCCAGTCAAGAAGAGAATGAATGTTCTTGAGTGGCCCAGTCAAGAAGAGAATGAATGTTCTTGAGTGGCCCAGTCAAGAAGAGAATGAATGTTCTTGTGGCCCAGTCAAGAAGAGAATGAATGTTCTTGAGTGGCCCAGTCAAAGTCCTGACTTGAAACCAATCAAAAATTTATGGAGAGACTTGAAGATTGCAGTCCATCGACGATCCCCAACAAACTTGTCAGAACTGGAGCGATTTTCCGGTGAAAAATGGGCAAAAATGTCACCATCCTACTGTGCAAAGCTAGTAGAGACCTATCCAAAAAGACTCATAGCAGTAACTGCTGCAAAAGGTGCTTCTACCAAGTACTCACTTAAGGGGCTGAATGCTTAGGCAACCAGTAAATTTCATTTTGTATATTTTCTTTGCAAGTTTTGCTGACATTTAACCTCCTCCTCGTATAAACAGTGTTCATTTTAACCACCACAGATTTGAATAAAAATCATTTGTTTGAAAAACTGTGCATAAATTATTTGTAATTCACTATCTTATAACTCCTTACATAGTGCAGATAGGGTTTCTGTGGAACACATATAGGAACCCATGTATGCTTTATTCCAAAAAATGCCTTGACTGTGACCTTTGACCTCTCCCTACGGTCAAATGCATAACTAGCTTGTAACCCATTAGAAAGTGTTCATCTTTATCAAGGGTGCCAATAATTTTGGAGGTGACTGTATGTATATATTTTTTTTCTTCAAATCCACTGTTTGACCTGGATTATATATGCAATAAGGGTGTCTGTATATGTCGAATATACTGACTTCTAGGGGGTTGGAGGCCTTATTGCATACAATGTATGTACATTTTGGCATTTTTGTAAAATGTTAGCATATTTAATTTTTCATAGCTTTTTCTTTATATAATATAATGTATATATGTAGGCATATCATATTCAAATCTGTGCTTGTATCTGATAGGATGGATCCATGCTGTTCTCACCTCTCAGGATTGCATGGCTTTTGGGGGGAACTTCCTTCATAACCTTAATATAGGCATGCAGCTCAGGTGAGTTGTTTTTACCTATTTATATTAAATATTTCAACAGAGCCCCTCACTCTTTCTAAACTCCAGGAGTGAAATGGTAATTCACAGTTCTATCCCTGTGAAATGAAAGTTATACTTTGGTATAGAATTTGCTGTACTTTGCCTGTGGTAGCTTTCAAAAATGTAATTATTCCTGGTATGACCATTGCAATCTGTGACCTCCCTGTTTTCACTCTACCCCCTTCCCCCTGCAGGTGTTATGAGATGGAGAGACGGCTTAAGACTCCTGATCTCTTTAAATTTCCCTACTTCGAGGCTATCTGCTGGTATGTGGCCAAGAATCTGCTGGAAACCCTTAAAGGTAAAATTATGTTACCCCTATATTTAAGTTATTAATCAACAGTGTTAGTTCTATCATCTTTGTTGCCTTTCACTTAAACAGTGTACTTCAATGTAATTATACTAACTAACCCTACTATAACTAATTAAATGAGAGTCTTAAGTAGTACAAATGTAATTACCTGGCCTGCAGTGTTGAAAGAGCTAATGTTATGAGTGATAGCAAGGTTGATCATTGTTTTACCTACTGTGACTTCTGTATTGTGTAGCTTTTTGGTTTCTGGATGACACATTTTGGAGTAGATATGTATATGGTGAGCAATGCGCAGGAAAGATACGGACGCAATGCTGACAGTTTTCTAAATCCACAGCAAATTAACCATTAATGTCCTCAGATAAATTTGCATACCCACAAATGTTCTATTGGATGAGAAAAAGGAGTTAAACTGTTGCAGAATCTTGACCCACTGTGTTCTTATTCTTCCTTTTTATTAACCTGTAGAATTGAGGGAAGACAGCTGCCAGCCCCCATACTTTTTGTTAGAGGGAGTGAAAGCTTTAACTACTGCACTGAAATCTTGGCTAAAGAGAGAGGTATATGACTTCTGCTTATAAACTAACAGACCTCCACGTTTGAGTTGAGCTGTCCATGAAAATAATTTCTTCTTAGTCTGAGTTTTTTTTTTTTTCTTTCTTTCTTGTTTGCAGGTAACAGAACCTGCTACTGAGGTTCCAGACCATATCAGGCCGGGCAATCTCATTAAGGAACTTTCAAAGGAAATCCGCTACCAAGAGGTAAGGTACAGCTTGGGACTTAGTGGGGCGAGAGGAAAACATGGGCAGGCAGAATATGTGTATATAAAGGGGAAGTAAAACCAAAACTGGAATGATGCAGATTATCTGAATGATGATTTTTCGTTTCCTCTCTGTTTTGTGATATGTTTTGTGTGCTAACTTTATCTGTTGGAATAACAAGGTAAGTTATACTGCTATGTATATGTGTTCACAATTACTAAATGAAGCCATAGCATATTAGATGTGTTATTTTTGTCCAAAAAAAGATAAAACCACAAACTTTACCAGAACTTGTGCTTCTTGGCACTGTAGTTCTAAACAACATTGAGGAGGTGAATGTTTTCCCCAGATAAGAGCCATCAACCAAAATTTGTCATTTGTCTTTTTCCAATATCTTTAAGAAAAAACAGCAGTGAAATGTTTTGTGAAAACCTAAAGAGGAGAGGTTCACGTGACCTACACACACAGTGTTTGAAGAGAACTACCCCAACCCCTTCTTTTTTGGTGAAGGTTATACTTTTTTTTGGACGGTTTTTCTATTTTCCTCGCTGTCAAAATGTCGGCGCATAAAAAAGACACAGCTTTGCCAGCTTAAACCCCCACTGAGAAACATTTCAGACTAGGGTTCCCACCTCTGACTTACAAAAAAACGGGACACCAGTCATTTTGTACAAAAATAAATCAATAAATCATATACTTTGACATTTAATGTCCCATGAAGTCTTACAGATTTCCCAGGACAGCTGCCTCAAAAAGAGAACAATCCAGGCAAAACCAGAACGGATGGCAACCCTATTTCAGACCCATCTTCGCAAAATCCCTCAGAGGCCTGCATCGTGAACGCTGTTTCCCAAGCATTGACCAAGCAACACAAATCCCTCAAGGCAGGGCTGATTACTAAGTTGGATGGTCTGCAATCAGAGACGAGAGTAATGAAGCGTGATATTGGGCACTGCACTTCTGAGATAGACAAACTGTATCTCAAAATAGCTGATTTCGAAGATAGATCCAGAACCGAACCTGGAAGGAGACGATCCTGTCGGCTTTATGCAAAAAATGCTTCCCTCACTGGCGACCCAGTACCAAACAGACATGCACACAGAATCTACAATGGTAACTCGAATGGTTCTGAAGTAACACACACCATGATCTTCAAGGTTCTCCAGTACAACGATCGGTAGGCTATTCTACAGGGAGCCAGAGAAGAGAGTCCTATTCAAGACACTGCTAAAACCCGCAGATTTTTCACTGATTACAGCATGGCTACTGCACAGAGGCGAAAGGCTTATGCTGGAGTTCGGAGAGAGCTACAGGCTCCTGGTGTCACTTCCTTTTTCATTTATCCAGCTACCCTATGAGTTTCTTACAAAGGAGAACATCTCACTTTCTCATCAACTGTTGAGGCAGTACATTTTCTGAGCGAAATCAGCAATTCCCATCACGGTTCCAGCAGAAAACGACTCACTTTTCTACCTGACAAGACACAACAGTTCAGATGGAAGATCCAAATTGAATTTCTTGGACTGAAGAAATGAATTTCAGATACTGTTCGGTTAAAAAATTTCTATTTTTTGGTCATTTGGCCTGGTATATCTGTTGAAATCTCGGTCTATGTTCAAATAATCATTTGCTTTCAAGTGTCCTTGTGAGGGCGCCAACGTACCACATATCCAACTCGAATGGACTGATAAGTATTATGTAGTCTTCTATAATCCTGTATGTTCAAATGTTTTTTGTTACAGGGAGGTTCTCGATGAAAATGTATGAGGAACTGCCGTCGGTTCATGATTGCTGGGATGTAACTAGGAAAGAGGGAAATAATATCCAAAAATCTAAGGCATTGTATCAATATAAAGATGTAGATGCTTACTAAACAACTCTGCATGTTTCTAACCATTCTTTGTTACTTTCTGTAGGAGGACCACGGTGGTAGCAAGCCAATGAAAACTCAGGGAATGGGAAGCTCGTGCCCGGTGACGCAGTTGACACTGGAGAGAAGCTCCCAAGCAAGGAGGAATGCTAGGCGACTCAGAGATCAAGGGAACAAGGCTCCCTCAAACCTTGATATCCTAGAACTGCACACCAGGGAGGTGCTGCGCAGGCTGGAGATGGCTCCTTGGGAAGAGGTAGAGTAATGTCCACAATAGCCCACATCTATTCTGTGCAAACACTATGCATTTGAGCCTCTGCTTTTCATGTCCATCGTCAATTTGATTGTTTATGAAACAGATACTCAGTGATTGTCCAGACTGGATTTTTTCATGTGCGTTAATGGGATGAAATCCACTGTCCTGGACCCAGTTTTGTGTGTTACAACAACCATGTGTTACTAAAATGTTCAGGAGTTCTCGTCTCCAGATCTTTTATTTACCTGCTGCAAGAGATTCAAGCACAGTAAAGAAGAAATGTAAACAACAAGGTGTTAACAGTGCAGGGCCAGGCAGGATTTGCACACCCCTCATGTAACTGGCAGTAGGCGGGATTTGCACACCCCTCATGTAACTGGCAGTAGGCAGGATTTGCACACCCCTCATGTAACTGGCAGTAGGCGGGATTTGCACACCCCTCATGTAACTGGCAGTAGGCGGGATTTGCACACCCCTCATGTAACTGGCAGTAGGCGGGATTTGCACACCCCTCATGTAACTGGCAGTAGGCGGGATTTGCACACCCCTCATGTAACTGGCAGTAGGCGGATTTGCACACCCTCATGTAACTGGCAGTAGGCGGGATTTGCACACCCCTCATGTAACTGGCAGTAGGCGGGATTTGCACACCCCTCATGTAACTGGCAGTAGGCGGGATTTGCACACCCCTCATGTAACTGGCAGTAGGCGGGATTTGCACACCCCTCATGTAACTGGCAGTAGGCGGGATTTGCACACCCCTCATGTAACTGGCAGTAGGCGGATTTGCACACCCTCATGTAACTGGCAGTAGGCGGATTTGCACACCCTCATGTAACTGGCAGTAGGGGATTTGCACACCCTCATGTAACTGGCAGTGGCGGATTGCACCCCTCATGTAACTGGCAGTAGGCGGGATTTGCACACCCCTCATGTAACTGGCAGTGGATTAAAAGATTTTGACTCCTTGTTTTCTTCTGTTGTGTTCTACAGGATGTTGTTTACAGCGCCAAGCTAAACAGCAGATTTAACAAGATCTTCCAACCCTTGTCCACAGTGCCTGAAAGGAGGAACAATGACAATAATATTCGCTTGGTGCTTTCTAAGGGGCAAATTGTCAGGTAAGCAAGGGTGGCTTCATTTGCAGCCAGCAGGGAAAAATTCTAGTTTGCAAAAAAATGGGGGGAGGAGAATAAAAAAAAAAAAAAGTAAGTGGGCATATTTTCAGTCTAATGTGCAAAAGAGCTGTGGCTTTTTATTATATTTTTAAATTATTTGTTTCTTTGTTTTTTATAGTTTTCTCTTCAGGTTCACTAAAACCAGTAGTATTATGTTATGATTCTCTTTATGCACATTTTAGCTAATATCTTCACTAAAGTAAAACTTTTGAAAAAACTTGTCAATGCGTTAATCAACTCCTAATTTTTTAATGGAGAAAACTGTGTTAAAGTTCGGAGTGAGAAAGAGCCTGGCAGTACTTGAGACCTTGAATAATATTACTTAGTATTTTGGTTGTGAAGTTTATCGTTTTGTTTGGTTAAAGTACATATAGCTAACAAAATAATTCCACTAAATCTAATATGTAGATCTCACATTTTCCTATATGAAAAATAATTTTTTAACATTAAAATTGGTGAAAGTATGTACTCCTTTACATGCTGCACATCCTGTTGAAGGAACGCGTCTGATGCATGTAAGCTGCTTCTGGGAGTTCTTGTACAATTAATGAAACTTTAAAAAAACAAAACCATTAAAAATGTTTGCTATTTCCTTTAAAATAACTAAAACTCCCAGAAGCAAGAAGAATTGACTTGCATTTGAGTACCAATCACTGCTTTTCCTATGACTGATGTGTTTTCAGTGGCGACTTAATTCCTTCAGGCGACTTTGATCGGAAGTACTGCATTTGATAAATATTCTTCGCCAAAGGTTTCAAATAAATTACCATTAAAAAAAATTGAATTGTCCTTTATCACAATTTGTGCTTTTTCACATAGGAAAATCTGAGACCAACAAAATATAGAACAGTATTAGGCAAGATTTACTGGACTTACAATGTTTGCACCGTGCACTTCAAGTTTGCTGTGTATGAGGACAGGGTTGGTTTAAGTGAATTTAAGAACAGCTATAACCTTAATCACTGTCTTCCCCTGTAGAGACAAAAGGCAGCCAGTTAGAGAGGAGAGTCTGTTTACTGGTAACAGTGATGACGACAGAGGAATTTCAAAGGAAACCAAGGAGGTGAAGAGGGAGGAGCGCTGGGGGGAGGAATTTGAGCAGGAGAGGACCAGGGAGAGTGATACAGAGCAGAAGCCGCTCAACAGTAAGTTTTACCGCACACCTGAGGTTAAGCTTGCTTAACAGGAACAGTTCTACATGACTCTTGCTTTTGCTTGTGATATGTTTCTGAATCTATTTAGACTAGAACAAAGAAGAATTAGGGGGGACATGATCTGAAGTCTTTAAAATCTTAAAAGGAGTTGACACAGTTAACCAGGACCCGAGGACACAGTTGGAAATTAAGTGACGATAGACAGAACAGAAGGAAGGAGCCACTTCTGCACACACAGTGGAGAGGATGGATGGGCAATGTGCCCTGTGCTCCACTGGGTAGTGTCTGGGTGGTATGATGCATCTTCCACTAATGATGGACTTCACTGTGCTGAGAGGGATAATCAGCACCTTTGAAATGTTCTTGTACCCTTCTCTTGTGCCTCTTTGCCTCTCTACCACTTTATCCCTGACTTGTTTCGAAAGCTCCTTGGTCTTCATGGTTGCTTTGTTGGATCCCCATGAGAGCTGCAGCTTAAAAGTCTTTATATACCTAAGGAAAATTACCACTTTGAGTACACACAGGCTGAAACCATTTCACTAATTTTGTGACCTTTCAAAGAAATCATTTGCACCTGAGCTGATTTAGGGCTGCAGTAGCAATAACCCAAGACATAGCTTACTGCACGTCTGGGTGGTTGAAAACATTCCGCCTAGAGCACGGATGTCAAACATATGGCCCGTGGGCTGGCCCCCGGAGCGATGTCATCCAGCCCACGTAATATCACAGAATATAATTTTTTTATTAAATAAGACACCAGACCTGTCAACTCTCTTTTATTTGCTGGGACTCTCCCATTTTTTTGGACACTTCTACCAGACAACTCCCTGGATTTTCTCCTGTATTTTGCTCAAAACTCTACTGTTAAACCCCTTTATGTCAGCAAATCTATCTGTACCTAGCAGGGTTTATGACCCAGGGGAGCCCTGTGGCAGGCATGCATTCAGTGCGCAAGGCAAGCTCACATACTTGACAATCTACAATGGCGTCACATGTGATAAGCCCTTCCGTAAAAAAACGAAAGTATTGATGCAAATTTCAAGCTTCTTGGACAACAACATATTCTCACATGATCTGAAGCAATGCTGGAAAATTTAATGGTGTGAGCAAGAATGATGTTTGTGATAAGCACGTGGAGATCACAGAAACATCTAAAAGCCAGTGAGATTTTGGGTTTGTCTTTGTTTTTATAATTGTCATTTGGCCTGCGCCAAGCACCAGGGTATTGGATCAGGCCCACCATACGACATAGGTTTGACACCCTTGGCCTACAGCCTCGTGCCTCACAACACACCTAGGTGTGCACCCAGATATTAACTGCTCAACCTGTCGTGGGTTATTGCTTACATAACAAATACCAATAATATTACCATAATTTGACAGAAGAAATTCATTAGAAAAAAAAAGCTTTGTTAAAAGGTGTTACTAAAGTTTTTAATTTTTTTTTAAAATTATTACCTTTTTTCACTGCTCTCCTTATAATTGAATGCCACCCTGTCCATCACATCTCAGTGGTATGGCATTTTCTGACTTTACTGGCTATAAGCTGCACCATTGAAGTTCCTAACTTTAGTGGCTTCCAGCTTAAACTATAACTATTTCAATGTTTTTTTGTAATAAATTATGTGCATATGTATGCAGTCCTTTTCTAAATTCTACAAATGCTTTTCTGTAATCGAACCTCAAAAGCAGGCTTTGAAGAGCTAATTTACTTTTACTGACCAAAAGTCTTTTTGTATTCATTTTCCTTCCTTCCTGTCTAACATGTCACTCTGCTGTTACAGTGGTAATGAAAAAACTAGATCAGTGTGGCCCTGTGAAGGAATATTACAGAATGACTACTGCTTTTAGGACAACTGTCTTTGTTTTTGTTTCTCCAGTGTTTTTTGAATGTGTGAAATATGAACTCAGGAATGGAGCATCAGGGCACTCAGACCTGTCAGATTCTGGAACGGAATCTGAAGACAGTTGTGCTACAAAGGTATTGTCAGCTTACGATACTAATACAATGTACAGTGCTGTTCAGAAGGCCTACCGAGCAATTAAAGTACTGTAGTCAGTAGAAAACTCTTCTGACATGTAATTTGTGTATTCACTGTGCAGCCCAGTGGATCAATTTTATAGTCTTATTGAAAGCAGCTTGGTACTATGATAAATGTAGAAAGATGTAAATTATAAAAAGAAACTAGAGCCCAGGCAAACATAATATAGAACTAGAAAAGCTATAACAAAAGGATAGTTCAGTTGTAAAAATGCTGAGGAGGACTTTGCATTTTAAAAAGTAAATCTGGCATGCCAAATAAAAGCACTGATTAAGCCCAATTTCTTGATCATATCAAAATTAACATAATTCGAAACTAGACGGAAGAGCAAGAAAGTGTCTAGTTTGTCATGCATAACAAACAATAAACGCATTCATATGAAAAGCAGATAATCATTGTATTACTGTGCCTAAACATTTCATTCAATGATCGACAGTCATTCAAACCTTGCTATTGACACATTTTGCTTTCTCAGATGGAAATGTGTGTTCTGATAGCATTTTGTTTTAAAGCAGAAATATTCTTCCGAGGAAGAATCAGGTAGCTTGGAAGAAGATGGTGAAAAGGAGACCTCCTCCAAGAGGCAGATCCAGAGAGGCTGTGGGGGCATCATGGACCTGTACCAGGCCAGCCAGAGACTCACGGACCAAGAGAAACCACTCAAACGGTGAGAGGGCCCTGTGTTCCACACTGTGCATTCCCATGCAGTCTGGAAGATGCTACTTTTCCATTTTAATATTTTTTTTTTCTCTCATTCTGTGCTTCCTTTTGTATTTAAGTATAATTATCAGTTAAATCATTTTTAGGATAGTGCTCTTGGGGCCTATAAAGCATAGCAATGGTTTTAGCAACATGCTTTTGCAAAACAAAAGCTAAAATGTTTGTTTTTTTTCTAAAACCACAAACTTTAGGTCATCCATGGTCTGTCTGTTCCTTGTAAGTGCTGAACAAGTGGTTCATTTACTTTTTTATTTCTTATTTGATAGGTAGTTCTGTAGTCTCTCCTACATATTTTATTTTATTACATTTATGCAAAGTATACCATATACAATATATACACAGTGCACTCCACTGAATTTCTTAATTGATTTCATACGGGCCTGTATAGTTAGTTCTGATAATTGCATTGATTAAGGAGTTGACCGCGTGACCACAAACCACTTGACTTGCCATTATGGTGACTTCTAAGAGGAGGCATACCACATTTACTTTTGCTCAGCGAGTTGAAATTTTTAAAAACGTTAGAAATAAACAAAGTCAGAAGTCAATTGTAGCTGAGTTTGATGTTGATCAAAGCACAATTTCCCGAATTCAAAGAACAGGGAGAAAATTATTGATGAATGGCAGAACAATAGCAATCCAAGCAAAAAATCCCACAAATCTGGGAAAGCAGAAGATGTGGGGGCAGCGCTGCTTCAGTGGTTTAGCCAGGCGTGCGGTCGACAAGTTCCCACCAGCTGACCTTTCCTGGGGGGGAGGGGGAGGATGAGCAAACAGCCTTGCAACTGAGCTGGGTGTTGAAGTTAAAGCAACGAGAAAAACAAAATTGTAATTGTAATTACAGAGAACTTCCTACCTTGCCAAGTACAGAAGAAGACGCTATTCAGGGCATGCTGTCTATGGCAGGATTGCTGTATCCTCAGTGTTTTCCCAGCCAGACAGAGGGGACATTGAGCTCCCAGGAGCCTTGGGATTCTAGGGAGCAGTGGTGGTCGAACCCCAGTACCAGAATTCCAGACTCTGGTAAGTAACTTGGTGTGTGGTGTTGGGATGGTGTACAGTGGTAGCCACAGACAGCTATAAAAATGTCGAAATATGGCGTGGTACTCCCTGCGGTAAAACTGAAGTCAATGTGATATACAGTTTTGTTAACTGCTATATTTTTTGTTTATTTAGCAGACACCTTTATCCAAGGCAACTTATAGAGACTAGGGTGTGTGAACTATGCATCAGCTGCAGAGTCACTTACAATTACGTCTCACCCGAAAGTCGGAGCACAAGGAGGTTAAGTGACTTGCTCAGGGTCACACAATGAGTCAGTGGCTGAGGTGGGATTTGAACCGGGGACCTCCTGGTTACAAGCCCTTTTCTTTAACCACTGGGCCTCCTATATGGAGTTATCTGACTAGAAACTGGTTTGTTACAGATTATTACTGAAACACAGTGTTTCACCAATGGATGCCACACACTAAAGCTCTTGAATACCAAAAGGGTAATTTGTAAACTGTACTGTACAATTCCGCTAACAACTCGAATTTTAACATGTATTGAACAACAATCTATTCGGCTAAATGTTCCCCAATAGTAAAAAGAAAAAAAATTACGCGTTGTTAAAATGTATGTGCACACGACAGTAAGCAGAGCAAATAAAGAAATATCCCGCTCTCACCTGATTGATTTTTTGTGTGTATTTATGCAACCTACAGTAGTAAATACAGGTTCATCATTTGTTTTGACTTACCGTGCAGCTGTGTGCACGTTTAAGACCGAGACGTAATGAATGGATTTCTTGTCAACAACGCATTTCCCAAGGGTGAAAGTCGACAATGTACAGAAAGAATTAAAATGTAGGAAGACTTGTGAGTACAATAATTATGTTCTGTATTATTTCTAAACGTAACACTAGAAGGGCCTGCGATTTCAGTTTAGCATTTCATATTTATTTACTTACAGTATAGCTTTGAACACAGTTCTGGGTTCCTAACACGTTTTTGGTGGATAAAGCACTGTCAACAACAAGGGATGGGTTTAAACAGGACAGTACATGTATATTTATTTGTTTCGCGTTGTCCCTTTTCCAGAGGGATAGCTATGGCATTCTGGGAGATTCTTTTTCATTCCTTGTTTTAAACAGCAAGAACTCCATTTCTGTTTTTCCACCCACATTTTTATTGCCTACGTTACATTCCAGGGTAAGGACTGCATACTATTCAGGGTCCGCTGGGTCCTAGTGGCAACCGCATACCGATTTTTATGCAAATACGTTGTTGAGAAATAAAGATTTTAGTACTGATGCAATGTGAGGGGGACATTTCCCCGTTGTTGAAAAAGTGAGAGTGACATGCTCCCTGTGTAAATTACGCCTGTGTGTTTGGGCTATACAGTAGATCCTCAGTAGAGCTGAAATCGTGGGCGAAATATTAAAAAAAAAACTGTGATGGCACTGGAATCAGAGGAGGGGAAAATGGTCCGTTTTTAATTTTTTTTAGGAAAGCCTATATTGAAACTTCCATTTTATTTATGTAAACATTGTAAGATAAAATATTAGGCAATTTTTTTTAAAATGGAGCTCTCTTTCACCACATACTATACCCTGTTTTACCATGTTTAGATGTTCTGTAATGTATAATAATGTTGAAATTGAAATGTAACCATTACCGTACGGAATATAACCTCTTATAGCACAAATTACTTGAGCACTTATAACAAAGCTGTTCCTTTAAGAGCCTCGTATGCGTCAGACGTCATCTCCGCCCCCAGGGGATAAATACGAGTGACGCATAAGGCTCAGTGCCATTTTTTTTTCAGGCCTGTTGCGTTGGAGTGAATGCAGCGAACTTGAAGGTTAATGGTTACATATCTAGTTCAGGTCAACCAGGGTTATGATAATAACCTGACGTTCCCTTTCAAATAATGTAACCATTACCGTATGGGATAGAATACCCAAGCCGTCACAAGTGAAGGACTTGCAGCACTGGCAGATGTGCTACAAAGGAAGACAACTGCCTTTAGCATTGTGGCCGAGGGCCAAAGAGGATCCATGGCTTATATTCCACAGTGCAGTCAGGGAGAACCCTCATGCAGTGTATATGCTGCAAGGTTACGCTGAGTATGTCCATAACATATACAGCATGACTTCGATTTTCCAAACCCTGAATAAATAGCACTGTGGCACTGCTATTTTAAGACTATATAGTTAAATTTTTCCACCTTTCGTGCATATACAGTATTAATAAATACAAAATTAACAGGACTATATAATTGTTTGGTACAGAGTAGTGAATCATTATAGTTGGAAGTGTACAAGTACTGTGCAATATCAATACATATTTGCATGAATATTATAGTAAGGACGCTGCAGATCGTATGAGATTCTTGCTGGACTGATCATCTCCTGTATGTTAAAAAAGGGCGAGTGTTTGTTTTGTGTAGTTTTTATACTTGCAAGCACTTTTTTTATTTTAGTTCAATAACTAGAACTTCTGTTTGAACAGACGTGAACAATCATTGACGTAAGAGCAATTTTCCACCTGGTGGCAGGACTAATGAAGTGCAGCTTATTTATTGTAGTCGTAAAAGCTGCAACATTTTTGTGTTGTCGTATCGCGACAGGTAAACAACTGTGAATTGCTGAAATGTGAATCGCTGTTTGATTAAGGCATCTGCCGCCTTCTTTCGATCGCCCATAATATATTGCCCTCAGTTTATTGGTGTTTCTGCTGGGCCCTAGTGGCAACTCCATACTGATTTTATACGAATATGTTATTGAGAAATAAAAGTTTTAGTACTGATGCAATTTCCCTGTCGTTGAAAAAGTGAGAGGGACATGTCCCCTTTGTAAATTATGCCTTTGATTAAGCTACACAGTCGATCCTCAGTACAGCCGAAAATGTGGCTACCACTGTATCTCCATGGCTCAATAATGTGTGGTTTTTCAAATGTGGTCTGGTCATGGATCACCGATCTTCTTGGCACAGTTCACTTAAAAAAAAAAAAAAAAAAAAAAATTGCCGAATTGTATAATGTCCATATCTGTAAGTATTGACATTTTAATTCTAATAATAATTGTATCGCTCCAGATAAGCATTTTGGTTCACATGTTGTCAAGCTTCTTGTACTGTGTTGGTTCCTGTTGTAAGAAAAGATGGCTTAACCTATTGCTTCCGAGACACCAAGAGGGAAAGCACCAGTCACGACACACACCTTCGGGTCACAGTAATCGGGTCTTATTAACATACAAGTACTCTTGACTGGAGGGTCGTGGGTTCAATCCCCAGTGGGGACACTGCTGCTGTACCCTTGAGCAAGGTACTTTACCTAGATTGCTCCAGTAAAAACCCAACTGTATAAATGGGTAATTGTATTTAAAAATAATGTGATGTCTTGTAACAATTGTAAGTCGGCCTTGATAAGGGCGCCAGCTAAGAAATAAATAAATAAATAAAAATATATGAACTAGAAAGTAACAGATGATAGGTTAATACTTTCCAATAGCTGCTAGATCCGGACAGTTGGAGATGTCAGCTCTCCTCCTCCCTTTTCCAACTGCTGAGTTTACCAGTATAACACTGCATGTAACCTAAACCCCCACCTTGTACTGGCAACATCATCCCATACATTGCTTGATAAGCAGAGGCCCTCAACCCCCCATAGCAACCCTATGCTCTAGATAAGAGGCCCCTCTGCTAACAACCCACATTCCTAGCAAATTGCCTTTGCATTTGAGACCGTTCATAAGATATGTCTTTACAGTCTATGAATTCCTTCACACCGTCGTCTCAATGTTAAATTGTGAATATGTGGATCATAGAAATGCCAGACATGCTAATTGTATCCTGCCTGGGAATTGCCAGAAACACGTGACCAAAAGAAACCTGTCCGGTTGAATCCCATCGCTTGCAATGCATGTTTGTGAATGGTGAGAATAAACTACTGGTTTCTTGATCCTTAGGATTTCTCTGCGCCATCTTAATCCCCCTCAACCTAACGCATTACCGCACTCCTATCGGTCAACTAATTTTGTATTTATTGTATATAGTTGCTTTATATTGCTAGTGCAAGGTGATCAATAAGGAATACAATATTATCACTTCTTTATTTGCATCAGTGCAGTACCGTTACAGTTTTTAAAAAGTATTTGTGGACATTTCTTTTGCTTCTTTTTACATTCTGTCTATCAACTTGAACTTGAAAAAGGAGAGCACAAGAGACTGAGAAAGGAACATTTACAGAAAACAACTATAGAAACTGTAAAAGCCAAGAACTAGTGGGAGGAGACTCAGTGAAAGGCAGTAGCTAACTACATGAAGAGTAGCAATTTCCCAGACTATAAGATTATTAAGGCAGGAATAAATGGCTGCGAAAAAGACACTGTTAGATTTTTAAAATAAGGAAAGGGAAGTTGCTATTGTAAGACCCATGTTTTTGTACAGTAGTTCAGAGTAACATTACAGTTAAAATGTGAGGCTGCAGCTAATGCATTCCCTATAAGTTAGCATTAAAGTATGTACAGTATTTATTGAAAGTACTCATTACTTCAAGGTAATGTTGCATTTTATCACCCAAAATACATTTTATTCACATAGTGTCTAGATTGAAGAGTATATTCCTCAGTGACCCAAAACCTTATCTGAAGCACTGGCCCTAAAGATGGAATTGCCTAGAGACTTTTGTATGTGATTCTTTTTCTGCTCATATCCTGCAGGTTTTCACAGTAGAGAGGAGCCGGTGTATAAGGATGAGAGCCAGGGGAACTCTTTAGGAGCGGGACTGTCAGCTGCAGCTCCTAGACTGGACCATCAGGTATGTCTGAATCCAGAATGAAAATAAAACAATGTTTTAAGCCCCTTTCACACTGGCACTCCTACCCGGGTCTGGTCCTGGGTTCTGGCTACCCGGGTCACAATTCCTCAGGATGTGGGTCCACACGCTTTGACCTGGGTTGAGCGAGACAAAATGTATGATGGCAGATGAAAGAGCAAACAGCCACGCCTGTGTGAAGGTTTCATTTCTGCAATGAATGTTTTTGTTTATTCTGTTTAGCCATATTTTTGTTGCTTGAGACACACCATGAGCCAGATTGCAGCAGGGATGAAGAAACGTTTACTCTAATCAACATTTGGGCTGACGGTTCAATCCAGAGAAGCTTGGATGGAAGCGTCCGTAACAAGCTGCTTCTGGGGCATTGATACACGCATTGTTTACTTGCGTCTGTCACCCAGGTCAACCCTGCTTTATCAAAAGCAGTGTGAAATCGTGTAGCCAACCCGCATTACACCAGGTCCTGACCAGATGCCAGTGTGAAAGGGGCTTTAGATTGATCCAAATCAGCATCAGCAACCAAACCCGCTTCAACTTTGCGAAAATGGCTGCCGCCAAATTCATCAGAACGAGTCCAAACATCAAACTGCTTCCGTTTGCAAACCGTTTAACCAGCTAACTTGGTAGGTTGGTAGGTGTCATCCTGGGGACAATGGAATTCAAATATGGCAAAATGGTGTTCTTTCGTTAAACAGGATGGCGGCCAGACCTACATTTTCTTCTTAAATTTAAGACTGCATCAATTGAAAAATGGTTTATTTAACTCCAAAGGTGACAAGCATCATTCCTGTGTCAATACAATTTACTTTTTCAAAAATGGTGTTTGTGCGTAAACCAATATGGCCACATGACGCATTTCTTTAAAAACCTTTTAAAATCTTTGGTCAAATGTAAAACTAGCTTATAACTCCTTAAAGTGCAGATAGGTTAACGGTTACTATGGAACACATATAGGAAACCATATGTGCTCTATCCAAAAATGACCCTGCGACCTTTGACCTTTCCTTAACTTAAAATGTAAAACTAGCTTATAACTTAGAGTGTATATAGGTTAATGGTTACTATAAAACACAGATAGGAAGCCATATATCCTGTATCCAAAAATCACCTTGCCTGTGACTTTGACCTCTAAGGTCAAATGTAAAACTAGCTTATAACTCCTTACAGTGCACATAGAGTTATGGTTACTATTCAACACATTTAGGAACCCATATATGCTCTATTAAAAAATTACCTTGATCGTCACCTTTGACCTCTCCTTAAGGTTAAATGTAAAATTAGCTTTAAAGTTAAAAAGCATTATGAGAATGAACTAATGCAGTATTTTGAATTGAAACTGCTCCATAAAACTGATCTGTTGCTGACACTTGTGCTGCAATGCTACAGCTTGCCAAAATTTACAACTGGTGCTGAGCTTGGAAGCCGTAAAACTGCCTGGCAGTTCTAGGTGTTAAGATGATTATTATTATTGTTATTGTTATTGTTATTAATTTCACTGAAATTCTGAGTTGCTGATGCGATCTGTGGGGACATGACTTATGTCATTGATTTGGTTTCTCTGTGCTTTTCAGGCGTTTTCTGATGTATGGGAGTTATGTGTGATTTGCATGGCTGATAGCGGCTTCTGAACTACAGTCACCGAGATGCATAGCGATGACTTGAGTTGTGACGCAGAGATTTTAGATACAGGTTTGCTTATTCAAGTTAGGTGGCTTATTTTGTAGCATTATTGAGCAGCTTATACTGTAGTTATCGCTCAGAGGACTTAACACAGGATTCTTAAACTTAATTTATTGTTGTATTTTATTTTAAGGATGATAATGGTAATAATGAATCCGTGTGTGTAGGTTAGGGTTGCCACGATATCAAAACTACAGTTTTTGATTGTTGAACCATTTTTATTCTACGATTTATTGAAGTTTCGATATCTACAATACGATATTTATATTGGTTTACATAATTGTTAGCATTAAAATGGCAGTCATTTTTTATTTTTATTTGTGTAACTGGTTTGAAATCATTTAGTATAAATTCAAGGTAACAGGTACAACTCACTTAATTTCAAAGTGTTTTACATGATCTTATCTAGAAAGACACAGGGTATTAAAGCTTGTGACAGGGTCTGCCGTGTGGGTGCGTGCATTCGCTGCTGAGTGACAGGCAGGAGAGCGAGACAGAGGTTGAAGTGGATTCGCCCTGCAGACAAACAGGATTTATTTACATATCTAGTCAACACACTGAACAATAGCACACGGAGCACATACAACACAGTGTACGGAAACCTTGATGGGTTCTGCAATCTCTGAACTAATCTTCTCTGTTTAATAACCTGGCTGAAGAGCTTGATCATGGCGGATAAACTGGTAAGGCGGATATGTGACGGGCGAATACACGGCGGATTACTGTATTTACTTTCATCATGTAGATGTACTGTTTCTTACTAGTTTTTGATTTCTTGTCTTTTTATGAATTAAAGGTCTACCTCGTTTGTGGAAAGTAGATTTTCAAGGATGTCTAGAATTGGTCTGATAGCTGAAACTGTAACGCGAGACTTTCCACACAGAGAGTCTGTAAACTTGTGAACTGGCACCAAAACTTTTGCAGTTTTGCGAAGACAGCAATAGCAATAACTGCTCTTAAGGAGCTCTCTCTTCTTTTTCCAACTTCTGCTGAATGCAGACTCAAGCTATCTACAGGTCTTTACAGCATCTTGCACCTCACTGATTTTAAGGGCTTGGTTAAAAGCAAGATTTAAGTTATGACCAAAGCAGCTCAGTCTTGGGATCTTCAAAATGGTGTAAAAGGCTTTGACACAATTTGATCCATTCATTATTTATTTATTTATTTATTTATTTATTTATTTATTTATTGCTTGCATTTATATAGCACTTTTTATACAAAAGTATCACAAAGCACTGTACAGTACATAGCAGAAAAAAAGAACAAACCACAATACATTTGTATAGCATGTCACATACAACTGCCACAATCAGACCATTTAAATAACATATTTAAATAACAGTATACACAATACAAAAGCAGTGATTTTAAAGTTACATTAAAACCCACTAAGATAAGAAAGCTATTTTATAAAAGTGCGTTTTTAGTCTTGACTTGAAAACTGTAACGGTCCCAGCTTCCCTGACAAACAAAGGCAGAGCATTCCATAATTTAGGAGCTCTACAAGAAAAAGCCCTACCTTCTGTGTTGCTTTTGTTGACCCTAGGAATAACCAGCAGCCCTGCATCCTGTGATCTCAGAGTGTGGTTTGGAAGATACAGGGTCAGTAACTCTTGCAAATAACTAGGTGCTAATCCATTCAGGGCCTTTTAAGTTAACAGCAAAATCTTAAAATCTGTTCGGGGGTAATATGTTCATTTTTTCTGGTTTTAGTCAGAATTCTAGCAGTGGTATTCTGAACAAGCTGCAAGTGGGATGCCACATGTTTTGGGACAACAGAAAAAGTGCATTACAATAATCAATTCTAGATGAAAAAAGGCATGCATTAGTCTCTTGGCATCAGATACAGAAATAATTGGTCTAAGTTTGGCTATATTGGGGCTGGGGACCTACATGGAGGTAACACTCTCACTCTCTCTCTCTGAGCGCAGGATGAAATGAAAGTGCAGAAACACATCAGGAAGGAGTGCACAGCAGAGCTGAGCCAGAGAATCCAGGAGAACAAAAACTTCATGGACAGTCAGAGCAGCAGCGGCAGTGATGGCTGGGCTAATCACAGGTTCTCACTCAGCAAGTTCTCGTCCACCTTTAGTCCTCTCCGTGATGACGACAGTCCAGAGTTCCAGTACAGTGAGACTTCCCTGTCCCCACCTCTTCACCCGTCCAAGAGACCAGCTTCAAACCCCCCACCCGTCAGCAACCAGGCCACCAAAGGTCAGTCGGCTGCCAGCTGACCACTAGGTGGCAATCTTTATTGTTTAGGTCTGGACCCCACGTGCTGATCCTGTCTTGTTCAAGTACACTCTACACTGGTAATACGATAACTGCCTTGATTTTGCAGCAATTCCTACCAAACTTGGATAATGCACTCCTAGCCTCTTATACAGTGGTAGCCATGGCCAGATGTATAAGTGTCTGTAAGTGGGATATTCTCCAAGATAAAACTGAGGTTAAAACTGTCCTACATCTTGTGCACATTATCTGAATAGAAACTGATTTGTCACGGATTCCTACTGAAATACAATGTTTCACCAGCAAGTGTCACACGCGCAAGATCAGGTCACGATAGAAGGTCATCTTCTGAACTGTGGCGTAACTTTGGCTTCAAAAGTGGGAAGGACAGTTTCTGTAGCTGGGGCATTTATAAAGAGTATTCTATCTAAGTTACTCTTCGAGGAGCACTGAAGCACCGCTCAGACCGGAGACTGGATCCCGGATTTAATACAACCCCGGCCTTGAGGCAGTGTTGAGCGCTACAGCGAGTGTGGCATAATGCAGATTTAATGAGAGAAATGAGACTTGCCCTTGAAATATATTTCTAGAAAAGTTGAGGTTTCCCCGCAATTGAAATACTTAAGATAAATACAGTTTCGCTATTAAATGATGCCTGTACTGTATTTTCAGCTTCTATCCACTTAAAATATGCAGATGTAGCTTGAACCTCAAACCGCAGTGCATCAACGATAATGTAAATAACACCAAGCTCCAATGAGTTGCAAACTTTAAATGTGTTCCTGTTGGCAGGTAAGAACTCAACTTTACTATGATGAATACTATAATGTTCATTATGGTAATTGTTTATTTATTAGTTTAAAATGTTTTGTAAAATGTGACAAGAGTGAGTTTTTGGAACATTGAGAAATAGAGACATCCATGACCGAGAGTCTGTGCGATGTATTTAAACACGCAAAGTAATTTGTAATTAGTAATATATTGTGATTCATTTGATATAATAATTGTGTAAAAAGTTATTGGTAATGTATTTCGTTTTTATTGATGTCTATACTTATTTGCATAATGCACAAAGGTAATTTTGCTGTTTTAAGTTTACTGTTTAAATTTAAAATGCAAGGCTAACTATGCAACTTTACCAGTTACTAGAATATACTAGCAATAATGTTAGGAAAAATAAATGGTCTAAACCCCTTAACAGCAACCTGACATATCTAGACTAAAAAGAACATGTAAAAAAATAAATAATAATAATTAACAGCACTTCATGCTTTGATTTGAACAAACACACGAGGCACTGTCATTAGAATCATCATAGGGCCTATACACTGTATAGCGAAATTGGTCTGATAGAGCAATTATATCAGCCTTTGTGGTTATATCCCAATATTTTCCTTTCCAACACTTTTCCATTTTAATTTGAAACAAAACAAGTCAGAACAGATGCTCAGTTTTGTTAACTGGCAAGTCAGTTGACTGGCAGCAAAAGGTCTGTGACGGGCAGCTAGAAACATTGACTGTCGGTAACAAGAGCGAATGAGTGAGCCTCCAGTGCGCTTCTATACTATGCCCTGTAAAGGCACAAGAAATCGAATGAGAGTGATTTGGCAGTTCCTACCTTGGCGCATGCTTGTTAACAAAGCAAGACACAGATAGGCCGATTCAATCCACACCCCACCTGGAGGGGAGGATTTGTTTATTTCCTTTTGATCCATGATGATTGTGATTGACTGTGCCATGTGTTCATTGAAATGAAAGTATAAAATGCAGTTTATTTTTGTATTGCTTTTTTACGTGTTCTTGTTAGTCTAGATATGCCAGTCTGGTCAAGTTTGCACACCCTCTTATCTTTTCAGTATAAAATGCTGTCATTGAAGTTGATATTATACCAGTAGTTTTCAGTTACACTAAGAATTATTGTGTAAAATATTTGAATTTGAAATTATAAAGTGAAATATGAATGTAAAAAAAAACTAAGAAAATCTTACGGATTATTTTTTTCAATAATTGATTGTGTATATCACATGTTTAATATCTAATGTTTTCTAATCTGTTGTGCATAAATTAACACATGAAATGTTTCTTTAAATAGTCTAAAATTCTGGTTTCTATTTTCTGTATTCTGGTTTATGGGTTAGTTCCTGTGATCAGTCTAATTTTATATGTGCACTGCAGCGCACAGGAAATGTTTCTTTAAATAGTCTAAAATTCTGGTTTCTATTTTCTATATTCTGGTTTATGGGTTAGTTCCTGTGATCAGTCTAATTTTATATGTGCACTGCAGCGCACAGGAAATGTTTCTTTAAATAGTCTAAAATTCTGTTTCTATTTTCTATATTCTGGTATATGGGTTAGTTCCTGTGATCAGTCTAATTTTATATGTGCACTGCAGCGCACAGGAAATGTTTCTTTAAATAGTCTAAAATTCTGGTTTCTATTTTCTATATTCTGGTTTATGGGTTAGTTCCTGTGATCAGTCTAATTTTATATGTGCACTGCAGCGCCCTGGAAATGTTTCTTTAAATAGTCTAAAATTCTGGTTTCTATTTTCTATATTCTGGTATATGGGTTAGTTCCTGTGATCAGTCTAATTTTATATGTGCACTGCAGCGCACAGGAAATAGTCTAAAATTCTGGTTTCTATTTTCTATATTCTGGTTTATGGGTTAGTTCCTGTGATCAGTCTAGCTTGGTCCACTTGATCAGATCATCTAAACAGGATCTTCTGATTAACAGGATATTCTGATTACTAGCTACAATTTGGACACATTTTATTAAAATCCTGTGGATCTAGTCCCCTTATAGTATACTAAACCATATACTGCAAGTGACCCATGAAGTTTAAAATCTATTTACACAATATGTATGTTTATAACATGGCTTGGAAAAATAACAGCCTCTGATTTGGTTAAACAGCATCACGTGACCGTGCGTATATATAGCGTATTCCATGGCTTGCATACGAATGAGCCGCTTCACACTGAATAAATCACTACACACCGCTACATTCTAAATTCCATGACAAACTGCGGTTCATCTGGCCCTGCAGCAATTTTTTCCAGAGATACAAGGGATTCGTGTGCTGATATGTAGACAACACCACAGTGATGGCTTATATCAACCACCGGGGGGTCTCCAGTCTCTTCGTCTCAATGGTGTTGCCTGGGAGCTTTTGCTATGGGCTCACGACCTCTTGCTTTTAGTAAAAGGAGTTCACCTGCCTGGGCTAAGGAACTGGGCGGCGGACTTCCTCTCCAGAGGGGACCCCACAGTTTGTAATGGCGACTTCACCCAGAGGTTGTGAACCTCATCTGGGAGAGGTTCGGGTGCGCACAGATAGATCTCTTTGCAACCCAGGAGTCCACCCATTGTCCCCACTGGTATTCCCTAGTGGAGAGCGGTCACCCGCTAGACAGAGACGCGCTGGCCCACAGGTGGCCAACGACTCTGATCAGTGCTTTCCCACCATTGCCACTGCTTCCATTGTGCATGGAGAAGATCAGGCAAGATCGGGGCCATGTGCTCTTAGTAGCCCCAAAGTGGACCAGGAGAACATGGTTCTCGTCACTGGCACAGCTTTGGTTCGGTCAGCCTTGGGAGCTGCTAGCTCATCGCGACCTACTGAGCCAGGCACTGGGGACTCTGGGGCATCCAGATCTAACAGATCTGCAACTTTGGGTCTGGCCCCTGAGTGGAGACATTTGAGCTGTCTCAGATTATCTGACAAAGTCATTGAGACTCTTCAGAATGCCAGAGCAGCGTCTACACGCATGTCGTATGCAGGCAGGCTGAAAGAATTGAATCTATTCAGTCTTGAACAAAGAGGACTACGCGGTGATTCAAGCATTCAAAATTCTAAAAGGTATGACAGTGTAGACCCAGGGGACTTTTTTGACCTGAAAAAAGAAACAAGGACCAGGGGTCACAAATGGAGATGAGATAAAAGGGCATTCAGAACAGAAAATAGGAGGCACTTTTTTACACAGAGAATTGTGAGGTTCTGGAATCAACTCCCCAGTAATGCTGAAGCTGACACCCTGGGATCCTTCAAGAAGCTGCTTGATGAGATTCTGGGATCAATAAGCTACAACAACCAAACGAACAAGATGGGCCGAATGGCCTCCTGTCGTTTGTAAACTTTCTTATGATGTTCTTCGTATGTATGGCTATAAATGGGGTGTATTCCTGAAGTGTCCACACATGCCTGATGAGGACAAAGTGCCGCTGTTGGGTGCCCCTATTACACCGGGGCGTACCTTTGGTCCTGCGGTGGATGAGATGTTGCAGCACGGGAATCCACAAAGGAGCTAGTGCTCTTGCTTCCCAAGTGACCACCCCCAGTGCCCCAGGCCCCAGCAGCCTCAGGGACTGGCACAGCCGGCTGCTCCTGTTGCCAGAGGTTGTATTCAGAGCCGGGCCGCAACTATAAGAAGTTCCAGCGCGGAGGCAATAGTCTCAGGCCAATCCACAAGGTGAGCAGTGGCCCTAGGGGTTTGCTGCCACAGGAACAGGGCCCCTTCTCAGGGAGCCATCTGGAGTGTTGGCGTCAGTGCACCACAGACATCTGGGAGCTTAATACCATTCAAACTGGCTATTCTCTGCAGTTCAAGCATGGTTCCCGTCCCTTTCGGGGTGTGACTCCAACTTCAGTCACAGACCCGCAAGACGCCGCAGTGGTGTCACAGGAGGTAGCAGCTCTGCTGTAAAAGTGGGCTATTTGTATGCTACACCCCCTCCAATTGGATGAAGGGGTTCTACTTCAGGCACTTCCTGGTGCCCAAACAGGATGGTGGCCCCGACCACTCCCTGACCTCAGACAGGTCAACCTGTATCTGAGCTGAAGGAAGTTCAAAATGTTGACGATGCAACAGCTGTTGCAGTCAATCAGGCCAGGTGACTGGTTCACCATGGTGGACCTCAAACATCCCTATCTAGGAGTGTGCTTGGACTTCAGGTCCATGCTGTCGACTGTCGGACGGCAGAGTGCAGAGAATAGACGCCTGTTTAGAGCTCTTCAACTCAACAGAGCGCTCATGGAAGTGGTGTTCCAGAAACTACTGGGCTTGATGTCAGCAGCTTCTCAGACCCTACCACTGGGTCTCCTGCGCATGAACCCTCTGCAAGCCTGCTGACAGTGTCTCGTTACTGTCTAAAGGCACCCTCTTTGTGAAAACAGCCTGCCCATCTACGCCTCAGACAAATAGGTCTTTTTACTTTCAAATATCGTTCTGTCTAAAAAGGGTTACCTTTTTGTTTTTACAAATTTATGCATACCTAGCCTCCGTGTTTAGTTCCCCCAGATGCCTTTCTTTCAAGGTTACAGACTTCCATGAGTGTATGTGCACTAATAACAAAGACACATAGACAAGTTTTTTTTTCTAACATTAACACTTGTTCAGTTTTCTTAGTTTAAATCATTATAACCTGTTCATAATTTGTTGCAATATTATGTATGCTGGTTTTATATTCTTTAAAGCAATTATTACAATATTCTGACAGTGTCAGTTAGTACTGAACTACTTTAGTTTTTAACTGTAATATGTTCTTTTAACAATAATACTGTTATTTGTATAACAGTTTAACTTTAAATGATTTTATAACATGTATTTCTAATTTAGTTACTTCAGTATAACAGTTGCTAATATTATTTTACTGAATTAAGTGTGACCCCTTTCTCTGTTCATACAAAATCCAGTTGAAGCAGGTTTTAAGACAACCTAGTCTTTTTGCCAATTTTAGGGTTGATTAATAGGAGACATGAAGCAAAGAAAGTAAAGTATCGAAAGAAGCTACTTTTTCTCATAAAACTGGAGTGTGCTAACAAGGCCTTATGATAAGAGCCTGCTGAGTTTAACTCCTTCCAGCAGGTGCTTTCATAGACTGCACACAACTATCCATTGTGTGCAGATCTCCGCACATTCAATTACAATTAATGGGAGTTAAAAGATGATTTAAGATAATCAATTATTTTTGTTGATTTCTAACTACTTGTTTATTCTTTTTAATGCATAGTTTAAGTGTTGACCTGTATAGAGAAGTTCTGAATGTTTAAGTATTGCCACTTTGCATTGCCTTATGTAGACCAATAAATCTGTCTTTCTCCTGTTTATAGGCAAACGCCCGAAGAAAGGCATGGCAACAGCAAAACAGAGACTGGGGAAGATCCTGAAGTTGAACAGGCACAGGAGCTTTTTTGTTTAGCAACACTTTTACCACAAGCACAAAGTGTTTGAGAGAGACGCATGTACTGTAGAATCACTGCCTGAGGAACAAAGAGTAAATTACCTTAACTACATGTTCACGATTTAGGTGACAGAGTATTGGATTTGTGCAAGCAAAGGCAAAGCCACTTAAATTAAAATGGCCAATGTGTTTGGAGATTCCAGTACAGCAGAAAGTCAAGGACTAGGATTGACTGCACAGATCACAAAGCTGGTCCAGCAAAGGAGATAGGATTACCGGAGATGTACCTTGAAAAGGGAGGGGGCAGCCATGAGAAATGCTCCCTCTTAAAAGCTATTTATTCTAATTGTAAAACAGAAAAGAGCCATTACAAGCCAATCTTTGCAAGTTGCTTAGTCGAGCCATCAGATGTCCTAAAGGAAGGTGCGTTTGTAGGTTGTAAGATTGGATATCATGATGGGTCCCTCCCTGGTGGAGTCTAAAGTCACTGATGTGGGTCTAAAGTTAAATGACTGTAAGATACACAGCCTCTGAAGAAGGTGCTGTTTCATTCCCTGTCCCCTTCCCTCTCGCATGCACACCAGCAATAATGAAGTTGGAGAAGTGGATCTCAGTTAGTGTCTTCCATAATGCTTATATGTGTGTCATCCCTGAACAAAATGCAATGAAAGGGGACGAGGAGGGTTCCTGTTTCTAATGGTGTTTTTGATCCCCATTAAAAAAAATATAATAATAATAATAATTATTCCATGCTGCTACATCAGGTTTGAAGTATACTGGTAATTCAATGATGTTTTAGTGATTGATTAGCATTCATAGGAAATGGTTTAAGGTGTAGTGCCTCATGTGTTTGTTTTATTGTTTAACTTTTGTTTTATTTCTAGGGCTGCTGCAGGTAGTAAATACGAGCCAAATAGTGTTCCACAAGCTGAAACTGTGGAATATAAACAAATTGCTTTTGAGGGTTCACAGACAATGATAGAGACCAAGTTTTTAGTGGGGCACTGCGCAGATGTAATTTTAAATACAAATATGTAATGACAGTTCGCCCCTACTGTGGTACTAGTTGATCAGGAGGTTTATGCTGGGATGGAAGGAGAAAATCATTTTACATACAAATACTGTAACTTCTGAGAGATAGTAATTATACATCTGAAAGTGCTGTTAATGATTTAAAAACAAGAGAAAAAATGAAATGGTTTACTTTTGCCTAAATAGATAGTGTGCAGATTTATATAGTGAGAAATGAAAGAAATAATTTTCCAGTTTATTTATTTGTCAGAATTTACACCTTTTGGAATTAACTATTTATTAAATAAGTTGTGATGTTTTTTTTTATTATTATTTTTTTTATTTTAATTGAATTGAAGGCTTTTCTATATTTCTGTTTAGTAATAAAAACACCTTTATCTGTTTCCATCCAGACAGAAACCTGGCTGAAGTTAAAATTACTGTTTATTAACCAAAAATTTAAAAGCACAAGTGTTTTTTTAATTTGAATGAAAAACATGAATCTGCCTAATGTCACCAGTATTTTGCTGTGTTTCTTGTATTTATTATTAATTGTTTATTTAGCAGACGCCTTTATCCAAGGCGACTTAGAGACTAGGTCGTGTGAACTATGCATCAGCTGCAGAGTCACTTACAATTACGTCTCACCCGAAAAACGGAGCACAAGGAGGTTAAGTGACTTGCTTAGGGTCACACAATGAGTCAGTGGCTGAAGTGGGATTTGAACCAGGGACCTCCTAGTTATAAGCCCTTTTCTTTAACTGGACCACACAGCCTCCTTAACTGTATTTATACACATAACATATTATTGTATAGGATGCTGTACCATGCAAGCTGATACCTTATGCAAGAGTATCTTACACAGGACCCAATACGTATTTTATAACAATGTATAGTAAAATCAGAATATCTCATTTTAATGTGACGTCATTTCCATCTGATGCAAGCCATTTCAGAGGGCTGTATCACATCGGGTCTACTATATATTATAATTTTAATCTCAAATATTTTGGCTTCAGCAGGGTTTTCTCATGGACCATGTATTGCTATGCCTCAAGGGTGCGCAAGGATTACATTGCTAATTAAATTTATTTATTTAATCTTATTTCTAAATTGGCAGTGTACATTAATCTGCCCAGGCATCAATACGCTTGTATCTTTGTTATAATACATATTAGACCAGGCATGCTGTGTTGAGTAATAATCAGGACATTTTTTCTTTTTTCTTTCTAAGCTTCTTTGTTTGGCTTATGTCCGTGCTGTAACTGATGTAATAATTTTACCAGGTTTTACCTGTGCTCACTATTACACAGAGTAAGCATTTCTCAAGTCAAAAGATCCTAACTTTGAACAATCGATAATGTGAGGCAGCATGGGCTTTAATGTTAGTGGACCTCACTGTGGCTGCCCAATCTGTCTTCCATCATGGCTGATTGTTAATAAAAAGATGGAAAGTGCCATCAGTGGAAGTGACCTAAGCACAGTTGTTGCTCTTTAACAATAGAAGAGCTGACATCAAAGATAATTTATTTGACCTGATGAGGACTGTTCGTCAGATAATTTGAACACTCAATAATGCTAAATTTAAAAATAATAATAATGATAACAATAAATTCAATGACAAGTGTTTCAACTAGAAGTCTTTTTTTGATAAGCAAAAAAAATGGTAAAATTTGGGAAATGTAAGTATATTTTTCAGAAGGTAAACAAAAGGACAGATTTGTTGATACCCAAATATTTTCTAGTATAGTGGTGTTATTTTGTTCATTTCAAATTAGCTATCTGTTACTAGTTGTGCTATGAAGTGTCACTCCCTTGTCTTTCGTTTTGGTAGCATGTAAGTAGGGCTTCTGATTTTCTGTTTTAACTGATAAACACAGATAAAACACAGCAGATACACCGATTTCACATATGTATTTTTTTTGTATCTCCAATAAACACAGGAAAACAAATGGTCACTCAATTCCATTTCCATACTCCAATAAATAAATAAATAAATAAATAAATAACCTGACTTGTATCTGTCATTGATTAGTTCTGAATACTTTAAACCCACTCCAACTACTGAGTGGCAGCAAATTCCTACATTTCTATTGGAGGATTGTACACAATTGAGAGATTTATAACAATACAATTAGAAACAGAGGAGTGTTCTTGCTCGAGAGATTTAAAGCTATGTCACAGTTCGATAGGGAGGATTTACACACTTGTGGAATTTAAAACAGAATTACAAATTAATTTCACACAGTATATAAAAAGTGAAAGACCCGAAAATAACAGATTTCAGGGTATCTACATAAAACTCAAAAATAGCTAAAAATAAACACAGAAAAACAGAAGCCCTACGTATGACTGATATACATGTGTGTTGTTTAAATACTTCGAAAAATACTTCTCCAGACATTTGTCATATAATTTATTAACTCACTATAGTCATGTCAAGAGAAGTCCAGTTTTTATTATTATTATTATACTAATTATATAAAACTGAGGAAAATCAGTACCCAAAGGTATACTTGCTTTTATAGTTGCCCAATTTTGTCAACAAAAACATTTTTGGATGAAGTTTTATATGTATACTTTTTTATAGTACGATGAAGAAAAAGCGCTTCAGTCAAGTCACCATGATGCCATGTGAACTGTGATAGAAGCACAACTATTCTAAGAAATGAGGGCTACATTTTTACTTGTGCTAAGAGCCAAATAAGTTCTGTGTGGAGTGAGAATTGTCTAGTAATGGAGGGAGAATTGCCTGCATCACCATAGCAAAATAAATAAATAAAGCCCAATGAAAAATACACTGTTATACATTAAACCCCAGTTATGTATTACAAAAAAGCCAATGCCACTTAACTGTTACTTCAGGGGATATATTAGTAGAGTAAATGCTGTAGACTTCCCAGATTCAAATATTTGTCGTACTGTCTGCTGTGTGTTGTTTTGGGTGGTGGTAATTTTATATTGTTTATCTTATGCTCCCATGTTTCTAGAATCGGAAGACATAGGTAAAGTAGTTCCACCTACAGATTCAGTGCTCCCCTTTATAACGCTGTAGTCGGGAGCCATAGTTAAGAGACCGTGCTGTTTGTGTTCCACCTTATAACGAGAATACTAGTATTAGTGTAATGGCATTATGGGACAAATGGGAGCCATGATCGTACACCTTATAACCTGTTCTGCAGTTTAAAGGGCTGCCTTATAAACAGGGAATACTGTATTGTGTACATAAAGTACATATAGCAACAAATGACATTTATGATTGCTATCTTTCTGAACGGTTCTGATTGGTTAATCTAAAAGGCTACCATAGACTGCTTCCATACTTTACCATGTTTTATCAGTACAGAAATGACAGTTTAAGCCATACAATGGCTTTTGTCACTACATGTACTTTAATGTTCCAGTTGGTGACCCTGTGTAACAGCCGTGCAACACATCAATTAACTGGTTCTGCACTGAAATCATTCATCTGCATTTGCCCATGTCCAGTGACTTAATACACCCTATACTGTATGCATGCACATATTATATATGTAATAAAAACAAAAAATAAGCACAATTTAGTTGAAGATAAAGCCATCTTAACAGGGCTGTTAAAGAAAACCCTGGAGCATTTAACCTGAAAACATTAAAAACTACCTATGCAACTTTCTACCACTACAAGGGAGGGTGGGTTAAAATAGCATAACAATATGAGTTTCTGTCTTTTAAATTAACTTCTGTCCATTGTTGTACTTGATGGGCACAAATGGGGAGAGTGACTGGGATTAAATTGAATGGGGACCTCACTGCATGTCTGTCTTGACCTTTGATCCCCAGCTCAAATATAACTTGCAACTTTTCATTGCTAAGCATAAAACCGCTGCACTGAAGTGCTGAACCACCCTGCCAGCTTTGTCTTTCTGGCCTTGAATTTATTTTTGTGGTCACTAACACTAATTGATTTTTTTTCTTGCCACATTAAGCTATTTTCCTATACACCTTGGTCACATATTCACATATTTTGGTGAAATAAATGTACTTCAATATTTGGCCTGCAGGCAGGGTATGTATTATTCAGTAGTGTAAATTGTACAGTATTTATTTGGCCTTTTTTTAACAAATGAATTGTGGTTTGTGTTAAGCATTGTGTATCAACATTTTGCAAGAAAAAAAATCAGAATGGTTTTCTGAAATGTGATTTGATGTTTTAAGGGCATTTTGATATCTTGCTGTGATTTGAAAAAATGGATGTGTTCTAGGTCTTGTGACTTTGTTATCCATTGCAGTGCAGCTCTGGATTTTTTTTCTGTTTTTGAAAATCGCCATGTAAATATTAAAAAAAAAAAAAAGAAGATTTCTTAGATTTCTGTTTCTTTGCAATTTCATTTTGGTTCTCATTTATTACATTCCACATCATAAAGTCGCAACAAAAAATATATAATATATACAATCTATATAAAAATCACTACACAACATTTTCAGTAAGTTGGGCACTGTTTAAGCAAAGCATTTCAGAATGACGTGCTTGCCTTTTTTCTGTCCCATGAGATTCTGGCTCGCTCTAAAGCAGCACAACACATTTCAGTCCCAGATGGCTTTCCATCATTTGGGACTAAAATGTGATCTGATTTGTTTACTTTGCTGTCAAGAGGCTCAAGAGCTACTGTGTTAATCCTGTGTTTTTGTATATATATATATATATATATATATATATATATATATATATATGCACAGTGTTTGTACGGATGCAAGGTTTAAATTTTTAATTGACCATTTTTCCCATGACAAGTGTGTAGCAATTTACTATTTCTATGTTGGATATAGAACTTTAAAACAGTTGGAGTGAAGTCCGTGATTTGTAATTATTATTATTTATTTCTTAGGAGACGCCCTTATCCAGGGCGACTTACAATTGTTACAAGATATCACATTATTTTTTACATACAATTACCCATTTATACAGTTGGGTTTTTACTGGAGCAATCTAGGTAAAGTACCTTGCTCAAGGGTACAGCAGGAGTGTCCCCCACCTGGGGTTGAACCAATGACCCTCCGGTCAAGAGTCCAGAGCCCAAACCACTACTCCACACTGCTATTGTGTAACTACAGTTAAGGTTCTTACTTAAGTGTAACAAACTCTCTGTTATTGAAGACAGGAGTGCTGCCTACATTAAAACGCTGCTCACGATGTTGTCAGTTGTATCACTGTCCTTTTTGTAATATAAAAATATAATTTGTTATGCTTTCACTTTGGATGGAAAATAAGTAAAATTGTAATCTCCATTGTAATAGAGACATTAAATGACTTATTAAATATTCTTACAATTCAAACAGGTGTTGTAAACTGGAAGATGTTCACGAGCGAGTACATTCAGGAGTTCCGCACTGGGTTCCATATTACGGAGTGTGGATGTTGTGGGACCCTGCATAAAGACCGCTCCAGGATACGTGAAAAATGGACAGCGGGGAGTTCTGAGGGGTTTCTATAGTGAACTGGAACACTCTGGCTTCTGTTGAATGGCCTGTGCCCTGTTTTCATGTGAAATACTGTCCTCGGGTTAGGGTTACGGTTAAGGGCATGATGAATATGCTGGTGGCGTGACATCACTATACAGTCTGACCAATCAGGGTGAACTAGGACACTATTTCACAGGGACACTATTTTTCATGACACCAGGACACAGTCCATCTAAAAATGTCTGCCTTTTTATTTTAATGAAAGGGTGTTTTTTTAATGTATGTAAAATGTTTAAATAAAGTGTTCCACTTTAAATGTCATTGTTTAATTTCTTTGTTTGTAAATGTTTTAAACTGTTACAGATTGTGCTCCACAGCTTGACCTTCCAGTCCTTATCAACAAACTCAAATACTGTTAAATAATAAAGTAGCTTGCCATGACTCAAAGGAATACATTGCAGGATCTGCTTCTGGGTAGCCATTGGTCTGGTGCATTGATAGAAGAGTCCTCTTCAAAGGACTCTGTTCAAAGGATCAGTAAAGTTTTATAATATCTTCTGTACCCACATATACCTGGGTCTACTACTTCAGTCCTCATTGGTCAAGTGGTCTCATTTAATCTTTTCTGCTAATCATTTAATTGAGAATTTCATTATGGAAATAATTTATTACACTAAGCCTCCAGGAGTTGAAAATATAAAAATATCTGCAAGGATTGCATGTCTCTGTCACCTGGAGATCTCTGTGTGAATACCACCTGCATATAAATGTTAATTTTATAATTTTTTCAGTTACTGGGGTATGTTTTTACTGGGGAATGGTCATATAGAGCTGATATTAAAAAATAAATACATAAATAAAAATACATACGATGCTCTGCATACTATCACATAATCAGACCTTCCCAGAGCAAGATCATGTGCTAATGTCATCTGTATTATTATTATTTTTTAATAGCACTGTATCAACATGCCTGTAACAAACAGCCGCGGTCTCCTGGTCATTTATTCAGTCAATTAAATGTACAAAGACCAAAAGTTTCAGTTCTTGTTTGGTCCCTGTACTGTAGGTTTAGTGATTTCACGTCACAGCCCATAAAAGGACAGTCACTGTTATACTTATTTGTACTAACTTACTGTAACTTAAAATAATATTTAGTGTTAACTTTGTAGTTGCAATGAAAATGGCACTCCTTGGAAGATAATTAAGGGGGGGGAAAGTGTATTTAATGTTGATTTGAAATCAGCCTACAAAAATATATCTCCGTTTGGGTGAATGAAAATATAGTATAAAAAAATGTGTGTGTTTGAAACTATCCGTGGAAATATTTATACATTTTATTGTTTACTTCCTTGTTTATGAAATAATCGTGGATGACGTCGTTAGGAGCTGCACATGGACAACTACAGGGCTGGAGCCTCCAATCTGCAAAATTGCAAAATTCAGCACAACAGGACCATCCCCTGCGCAGCTGTGTGATCTGATGCAGTGTTTATAAATGCATCGCGACAATTCCTGCCGCACCGTTCTCTCCACATACATTTGTCCAGGTACGATGGTATGGTCTCTTCTGCTGTGCCCTGCATTATTTTAAATTGTTTCTTAACTCGGCCCCAGTAGTTCTCCACGTTGTCCAGCCGTAAACTGCAAAGTCAGTCTGATAAGTAACCAGATTTCATAAAGCAAATAATGGGTGCGTTCACGGAGATCATTCTGCGCAGATTCTGTGCAGAATCTGACCAATTCATAGAAGATCATTAGCTAAATTGGTCAGATTCTGCGCAGAATGATCTCTGTGAACGCACCCAATGTCTTTCTCGCCACTGTGAAACGGTAGCACAAATCTAACATGGATACCTCACTACCCCGGATAACAGACTGCATAATTTAAAGACAGATTTGTGCTGTGCATGATGAAAATGGCCAGTAATGTTTTACTTTAAAATTTAATGAACCAAGAATAGCAAGAAGTATAAGAAATCAAACAATGAAAAAACTGCACTTTCAATGGCAATGTTCAATGCATTTTTGGTTATATGGAACTTTTTTCTTAGCTCAGTTTTAGGCAGAAGTATATTCAATTTAGTTAGTTACGCCATTTTATAAGAGCAATAAGGAACTTCAGGGTTTCGTCTCATGACTTGCAATGCACCCAGGGCGTGATGATATTAGAGTATATCACACACACCCTGTCCTGCCTCATTGCTAACTTCTACTTAAATGTTGTCATTCCTAAACAACCCTCTGGTGGCCAAACGGTGCATCTCTGTCAGACATTTTCCTTTGCATATCATCCTCCATGTATCCTTCAGTTTTCACAAAGCTCAAACATGATGTTGTGTGAATTATGAATCACATCTGTGGATTGTGAGTAAATAAGAAATACATGTAAAAATATATATTACCCCCCCCCCCCCAAAAAAAAATTCATACAGTTCATTTATTCAATTAAGAATTATTGCATCAGCGAAAAAAATAAAAGTATATTAACCAGCAAGGAATGTGTATCAGGGAGCAATCTTGGGAGTGTAAATAAAAAGGTAACGAAATCTCAATTGGTGTTTTTATTTATGCCAACCATACGTGCACATTTTTTGCTTTACTAAAGACATTCGTCAGGGATATAGGTAATACCCCCAAAACATTTCATTTATAGAACATTGTTAGATGAATTGTTTCTCCAGGTCTGTTGAATTTGTTGTTTAGGGGGGTGGCTGTACCAGGCAATTTGTTTCTTCATGGACTTTACATTTCATACAGATGTATTCGCCTTCCAAGTTCTCCAAATCTCCTTCGGTCTCAGGTTGGTTGTCGACATGTTCCCACCGTGAGCACCTGTCGCACTGCATCTGCCATTGAACACACAGAGTTTCATTAACTGCAGTACTACTAACTACTTACACAAACAAAGCATCATCTAGCAGGGTTTCCCAATCCTGGTCAGAGGACCACTGTGTCATTCCTGGTTTTCATTCCAACTGAGTTCTCAATTACTTAATTAAACCCTTAATTGAACAAATGGGAAGGCAAAATAAGCTGATCCCTGGAGCCAGCATTACACTTCAGCCATCAACACCAGACAGAAGGATATCTACATCATCAGATGGAAGGAAACACAAATGGATCACATCAGTTTACTGTAAAGCTACGTCTTAGTTGGTGCTTAACTTGGTGAGAGCCGAGTTCAAATCAGCATGAAGTTTTAACATCTACTCTCATGTAATGGAAATCGTAATATGCTTAATTAGAACTTTTTAATTGTTCTCAGCTCCTAATGAGTTGATTTCAAATTACTTATAAAATTGTATAGTTAACTTGACATCTCCAACTGTTTAAAAGTTGAAAATTAATTGTTTAATTTTTCTAATTAAGCTATTGAATAGTTCAATTAAGGATTCAATTAAGTAATTGATAACTCGGTTGGAATGAAAACCAGAAGACACAGGGGGTCCCCCAGGACCAGGATTGGGAAACCCTGATATATGGCACACACTCTATCACCTGCCTGGCTACAACAGGCATGTCAATGATACCCTGAAAACCTCATGGATTAGTGAGCAGCTGAAATCAATACTGCCTTGTATCTATTTTAGCTTTCAGTTCAGAATATGAAGCCTTTTTGGATTTAGGAAATGTGCATTGGCAGTAGGGGTAGCACTGAGGTGACCTCAGAAACTCATAGTTGACTAAATCACACGTCATGTGATTTTTAAGTAACTGAAGTGTGCAGTTTAAAATGGATATAGTGCAGAAGTGGTTGCGATTGGTTAACATATAAATGACATTTTAGAGCATTAAAAATTGCATGCAGTTTTAAAATATAATACACAACAGCAAAGTGTTAGGAAACAGTACATCCACAACCATAGCACCAGATATTATCAAATGCATGATTTATAAATATATTTTTGAGGCAACTAGTCAACCTATTTGACTCAAATTAGTAGTCGTTCTAAGGAAGGATGGAAGACATAGATTTACAGAGAAGCATTTGCAGCCACTCCGAGACGCCTAAATCAAAAGCCATAAGGGGAGTGAAACGGCCACTGTACACCCACAACTTTTAGTGATAAATACTCCTGAAATGTTCAACGGGGTGGGTAAGGTCTTTACTACCCACCAACCAAGGTAGATACCAAGGACCATGTCTATAAAGGGTGTTTACCAGGTGTTTAACTTCAGACTTAACTAAGAGTTACATATGTGCAATTTGGAGTTAAAAAGGCTTTTCAACCAAACTACAATTGGCATTCCTAAAAGGACTTAAACACTCTTAGCTGTATGGCTCAGCAATGCTCATTAAACTCTTTCAGCTATACCTCTGTATGGTTCAGCAATACTCATTGAACACTCTTCGCTCTACATCTGTATGGGTTCACAATGCTCATTAAACACTCTTAGCTATACATCTGTATGGTTCAGCAACACTCCTTGAACACTCTTAGCTATACATCTGTATGGGTTCACAATGCTCATTAAACACTCTTAGCTATACCTCTGTATGGGTTCACAATGCTCATTAAACACTCTTAGCTATATCTCTGTATGGGTTCACAATGCTCATTAAACACTCTTAGCTATATCTCTTTATGGGTTCACAATGCTCATTAAACACTCTTAGCTATATCTCTATATGGGTTCACAATGCTCATTAAACACTCTTAGCTATATCTCTGTATGGGTTCACAATGCTCATTAAACACTCTTAGCTATATCTCTGTATGGGTTCACAATGCTCATTAAACACTCTTAGCTATATCTCTGTATGGGTTCACAATGCTCATTAAACACTCTTAGCTATATCTCTGTATGGGTTCACAATGCTCATTAAACACTCTTAGCTATACCTCTGTATGGGTTCATAATGCTTATTAAACACTCTTAGCTATACATCTTTATGGGTTCACAATGTTCATGCAGATACAAGTAGGCTACAAAGATAAACAAAGCAGATTTCAGATTTTTTAAAATGCTGTGTTACCTATTTTTATTTTGTCCTCTACCAAGACATTAACCATTGCTTCTTTTTCACTGTTTAATATTCCTTCACATACACACCATACGAGCAGTCAATAATGTACCTGAGGTACAATGAGGAAATCTGGTCTCCGAGCTAAAGCTGATAAAAATGTTAATACAGTAAATACACCCCTAAACTATCCTGACATGACATCTTTTGGTATCTACACATGAACTATATATTGGCTCTGGAGTGACTGTCACCCTGATGGCTGATCTAGGGTCGGTTTTACATGAAAGCTTGAAAATAATCCTTTACAATTCTACTCCGGCCAATTCTTTTATGTCATCTTATTGAACTAAATTTGGTCTAGACCTGTGGTGTCCAATCCCGGTCCTGGAGGGCCGGTGTCCCTCCTGGTTTTTGTTCCAACTGTGTCCTAAATTACTTAATTGGACCAATTATTACCAATTATTGTTCTAGAAAGAGAATATGCACCTTTTGCTTTCATTATTATTTTTTTTAAATCATAGCTTGAGGTTTTTTGTATTGCATTTGTATTTCTGTAGCCTCTTGTGTGTTTAAACGCTGCGATCATAAAAGGACGGCTTGTAACAGATCAATAATGCATATTTACTAAAATTAAAATCGCCATGTTTGTGGTCAATCTTAAGTTTTATCGGTAACTGTCAACATTTCCATTTACTGGTTAGTCTTATGATATAATGAAGCTTATTGGTACATACAGGTATATCATCCAATAACAGATTTATTCCTGCATATAAATTGTCAATTAATAATCAATGTTGAAGAATATTTATTTCTGCATAAAAAATTTGATTAACAAAATAATCATTAATGAGCTTACAGTAATGCACAATTGAGCAATTTAAATTAGTTCAACATGGTACTGAACAATATTGTGATCCACTTACGTAGAACAACCAAAACCAATTCACAATGGTGTTGAAGGATATTGTACTCCAAATATGTAGTATTATGATGAAAATTAACATTATGTTAAATGCAAATTAAGCCATTTAGGACCTTAGTTTTTTTTTTATACAGAAAACACCACAGACTGGCAGTAAATAGATATATTTGGTTATTCTTGAGTTTTATCGATAAATGTCTTAAGTAAAGCGTTATGTTTATTTTGGACATTTACAGCTTAACTTAAATCTTGATTTGCCAATATTCTAACTTTTACCGTACCATATACACAGTAGGATATATGCATATTCTTTATATATAAAAAAAAAAACTTACTACAATGACCTTTCCCACATCATCCAAGTTTGAATTTTCTTGTGATTTCTCTGGGAAATATGCTAGTTCAGGCTGTAATAAAATAATTTATATATATTAAATTATACAATGACTAAGAACTGAATCATATCAGAAACAAAGAATTTCATTTAAAATATAATTGAGGTATTACTCCAGACAAGTAGTACTGGGTTAAAGAAATCTGGTTGCAGGTCTTGCTTTCAGATAGTCTGCACTTTCTCTGTCATTTTACTGTGAAATTGCCCCCATCTTGAAAAGACTGCTTCCCCTAATGATTGACATGCTTTGCAACCAGTAAGATGACTCAGAAGACCCCGCTAGTGTTATGGGCAGTGTAGTGTAATGGATTCAGTCCCGTCGTGAGATGACAGGAGGTTAACTGCCCTAAAACTATGAATGCTGACCACACCGGCTCTTTTGCATTGTGATTAGGACAAACAAGACGCACTGCTGAACAGAGCACATAGGTCACTCCAGCCGCAACCAAAACAGGGCGAAAAACCATGTCCTTTTATTATTAGGTTACACTACTTTAATGTCAGTGAAGAAATCCTGCGTCGTGCCAGAAGGGGAACCCCTCTGATTTTATTACTTATCTTCCCTATACGCTGCAGCTGAGGCAAGATGTGATGTGTACGGCGCTGTGACGTGTGCTCTGCGTGACCACCAGGATGTGAAGCACGTTCTGTTGTACCCTGCACGCTGCAGATTTACTCATAACGGAACTTTAGCAAACCAGATGATGCAATGGCTTATGTGAGACAGCATGTGAGCTCCATGGCCTGAACCGGATGAGTTGGGACTGACTTCCAACATAACTGTGAGTACCCCCCGCCTTCCCACTTTTATTCTATTTCTTTCTTTTTTCCCCACATTCAGTTCTTTCTCATTGTCACTTTGTCTGCCCTCTTGCTGCCTGGGGTAATTCATATAGCAGAGTGCAGCCCCTGTTAAAAAACTGTGTAAAAGTACGTTTGATGGTTCCGGAATGAAAGAGTGATATGTGTGTAGAAAGCAATTGTGTGGGTGACCCAGTAGGGTGGAGGTGGGGGTGGGTGGGAATCTGCTACTGTTCCATATCAATTATTTCTGTAGCTGATGCGGAGAGACTAATGCATGCCTTTGTTTCATCTAGAATTGATTACTATAATGTACTTCTCTCTGGTATCCCAAAAGATGTGGTCTCACTTACAGCTCATTTTTTGCCACAGACCACTTGTCACGCATTTTTTCACAACAGTACTTTGAAACTAATTTGTATGTGTATATGTATATGTATAAGTACATGTAGAAAGTAAAGTTTTTATATAACGTACCTAACTTAATGAGATTCCTGGGCTTGAATCTTCAATAGCAGGTCATCAAGGAATGTTGTCGTTTTACGTTTTGAAAGTTGCTGATGGCAAAGTTCCTATTTCTTTTGTTTAAAAAAAGTTTGTTGTTTTTTTCCCCCACATTCTGAATGCTTTGTAGGTAAAGGGCATCTCAATTTTGCAGTATTAAGAGTTCTTTTTTGACAAAACCTCCTGACAAATAATGCACTGGGGCTTTGGTATATCAGAATGAAAATTGTGATATACCAAAGAAGTTTACAATATGACAAATGCTGTTCTGTATTGGTTGCTGTGGCAGGGCAAAAGCCCTGCTCGTATAAATAGTGTGTGTAGGAATGCAAGCTTGGCAGACAAGTGGTTAATTCTGCCCCTGCTAACAATCACAGGTGTGGCCATTCTCCAATTAGGTAACTAAGTGCTGGAGAATGGTCACCTGTATAAAGGGGGAAGAAAATCTCTTGTTTAGTGGAGGGAATTTGGTGAGTGTTTTTGACCTGTGTTGTAAAGTGCATTTTGACTACTTGTAGTGGAAGTGATTGCCCAGCCTATGTTTGCTTGTTTTGTTTGAATCTTTATTTTGACCCTGTTTTTTTGTTGGTCTTTGTTTTGTTGTTAAATAAATGTGTGCATCAGCACTGCAATTCCTAATTCCTGCCGCTAACAGCTTGGGCTGCGATACTATCCTGTCACAGGTGCTATGATAGACAGACATGCTGTAAACATCAACAAGAAGCTAAAATAGTTTGATTTAATATTGCATAAATTGTTGCATAATTTGTCATTTTTAATGCATAAAACATACAAACAATATTGCATCATTTTCCTTTCTTTCACATAATCTATAACTTTCAAAACTGCACACTGGAGACCTATATGGTGAATGGAAATGTGCGATAGTTCAGATTTATTTAGCTTAGCTACAAATAATTTACGCTCATATTAAAACAGTTGACTTTGAGGGTTCTGAAGGAATAATGCTGTATAGCTCTACTTATTATTGGCTGTAATTAGTGGGTAGTTAACTGTTTCCTGAACTCACTGGTAATTCCGCAGGTACTTCAGATGGTAATCGAGCTACTCTTCCATACAGCAGGCGAAACGGGCTGCATTTTGTGTTAACATGTTTTTCGTATCGAAGGTGAAACAATGTAGGGGGCAAATTAATGTCCCAGTCTTCTTGCCTTTCTTTTACAAGATTTAAAAGGGCGCTGAAAGACAATGAAGAGAAAAGAGGTTATTTGTTTGTGCTTACTGTATACATATTGGAATCTGAACATAAGTATGTGCATACATTTTATAAAATTACAAGTTAATTCATTAAAAAAAAAAGTTACTGAAAGCCATTTAATATTTGGCAAATTGGACCCAAAAGACCATTTTACAATTCCAACATACTGAACATTTTGGTCATTGCAAGACTACAAAATATTTTAGGTGGACACATAAACACTCTCCAGGTTTGGCTCTCCACGCTATTATATCATTTTGATAGCAAGCACTTACCTTTTCATGGCGCAGAAAGTTGTTTTGTCAAGTTCATTGGTAAATGGATAGTATGCCACTAGTACACTGTGTTTTATAAAGAACAAACAGCACAGGTTGTAGTTCACCTGAAGATAAATATGAAAGCACATAAATATGAATGAGGTGATGAAGGAAGTGTGACAGAAAGGCACAGGAACCGAGAACTTTCATTAACCTAGTGTATCAGCAGGTATCATGTTTTTAAGTGAAAATGCATGCTTGCAATGCTTTCAAAACTGCACAATTGAGACCCATGTAGCTAACGGAGGTGCAGGAGATTTTATTGAATCAAATTATTATATACAATTATTTTAATATATTTTGGGGAAACATTTGGTTAAATAGCAAATCGAATCAATGATGTATTCACTATTTAAAATACAGTATATACAAAAGGTTGGAGAATGTAGTCTAAACATATTAGTAAGAAAAAAAGGTGAGCAGTCTTTCAGGTTGTTCCTGGTGACCATGTCTAGGTTATAATGGCTACTTTTCTTTCCAGATTTCCAGCGTGGAATAAATCAGGCTCCCTTTTTGTTATGAAATTTTATGAAAAAATAAAATAAAATAAAACAAAAACACTACTAGTACCTCATTGACAAATTCTGTGCCTTGATCAGTAAGAATCCTGATTGGACAACCGTATTGGCAAATCACTGCACACAGCTTCTCAGCAACCTCTTTCGCACAGTTGGTTTTCATGGGGAAAGCATCCACCCATTTTGAGAAATAATCGATCACTGTTAAAATATAGGTGTGTCCGTTCTTTGTCTCTGGCAGAGGTCCAATTATATCGATCCCAAGCCAATCCCATGTGGCAGTAATCTAAATGTAAATAAAGAAATTTGTTCATCAACATTAAACATAAATCAAATCCTGGATTTGGAAAAATTGTAAATTATCACTTCTTGTAAGATTTTTTTCAATTCACTAAAACGTACTAACTGGCTGATCAATGCTCATCCGGTTCCTTGTAGTTGATTTACCCCAGAACTTTGTCTATTCGGTTCTTAAAGCATCCCAATGACTAAGCAGCAACACCATGGTCTAGTAACTCATTTGACTCACTCTCCACTTACTGTTTCTCTGACCTGTATCTGTCTCCATTCAACATACAACTGTGTCCTCTGGACCTGGCATCTGTGCTGTGTTTGAAATAGTGACTAAAATCACCTTTGTTGACGCCTTTTAGGATTTTAAAAGACTTTGACTAAATAGGCTAAAATTCACTCAACCTACCACTAGAATGCATACATTTTAGCCTTAGTCTAGGGTGCATTTTGCTGTACTCTCTCCAAAGCTGCAATGTCCTAGAACATAGTATTCTAACAAGTGCATTAACCAACTGCAACATACCCGCCCTTGATTTGTATTCTACACTTTTGACTATATAATAAGGCTTTCTGTCATTTCTAATTGCCTCTCCACACTGCCTGATTGCTGTTAGTGGCAAGTCTACTGTAACCTTGCTAATTAGCACGTTAAGGGTTTCAGAATTAGGGGGCATAAGTAGGCATATGTCTGTCTATCTGTCTATGTAAAACTTGGTGAGTCACTTTTTCATCTTGCTGATACTGCAGCTCTAATTTTGCACTTATATACAGTACTGTGCAAAAGTTTTAGGCAAGTGTGAAAAAATGCTGTAAAGTAAGAATGCTTTCAAAAATAGACATGTTAATAGATTATATTTATCAATTAACTAAATGCAAAGTGAGTGAACAGAAGAAAAATCTAAATCAAATCCATATTTGGTGTGACAACCCTTTGCCTTCAAAACAGCATCAATTCTTCTAGGTACACTTGCACAAAGTCAGGAATTTTGTAGGCATATAGTCAGGTGTATGATTAAACAATTAAACCAAACAAGTGCTAATGATCATCAATTCAATATATAGGTTGAAACACAATCATTAACTGAAACAAAAACAGCTGTGTAGGAGGAATAAAACTGGGTGAGGAACAGCCAAACTCAGCTAACAAGGTGAGGTTGCTGAAGACAGTTTACTGTCAAAAGTCATACACCATGGCAAGACTGAGGACAGCAACAAGACACAAGGTAGTTATACTGCATCAGCAAGGTCTCTCCCAGGCAGAAATTTCAAGGCAGACAGGGGTTTCCAGATGTGCTGTCCAAGCTCTTTTGAAGAAGCACAAAGAAACGGGCAACGTTGAGGACCGTAGACGCAGTGGTCGGCCAAGGAAACTTACTGCAGCAGATGAAAGACACATCATGCTTACTTCCCTTCGCAATCGGAAGATGTCCAGCAGTGCCATCAGCTCAGAACTGGCAGAAAACAGTGGGACCCTGGTACACCCATCTACTGTCCGGAGAAGTCTGGTCAGAAGTGGCCTTCATGGAAAACTTGCGGCCAAAAACCATACCTCCGACGTGGAAACAAGGCCAAGCGACTCAACTATGCATGAAAACACAGGAACTGGGGTGCAGAAAAATGGCAGCAGGTGCTCTGGACTGATGAGTCAAAATCTGAAATATTTGGCTGTAGCAGAAGGCAGTTTGTTCGCCGAAGGGCTGGAGAGCGTACGAATGAATGTCTGCAGGCAACAGTGAAGCATGGTGGAGGTTCCTTGCAAGTTTGGGGCTGCATTTCTGCAAATGGAGTTGGGGATTTGGTCAGAATTAATGGTCTCCTCAATGCTGAGAAGTACAGGCAGATACTTATCCATCATGCAATACCATCAGGGAGGCATCTGATTGGCCCCAAATTTATTCTGCAGCATGACAACGACCCCAAACATACAGCGAAAGTCATTAAGAACTATCTTCAGCGTAAAGAAGAACAAGGAGTCCTGGAAGTGATGGTATGGCCCCCACAGAGCCCTGATCTCAACATCATCGAAGTCTGTCTGGGATTACATGAAGAGAGAGAAGCAACTGAGGCTGCCTAAATCCACAGAAGAACTGTGGTTAGTTCTCCAAGATGTTTGGGCCAACCTACCTGCCGAGTTCCTTCAAAAACTGTGTGCTAGTGTACCTAGAAGAATTGATGCTTGATGCTGTTTTGAAGGCAAAGGGTGGTCACACCAAATATGGATTTGATTTAGATTTTTCTTCTGTTCACTCACTTTGCATTTAGTTAACTGATAAATATAATCTATTAACATGTCTATTTTTGAAAGCATTCTTACTTTACAGCATTTTTTCACACCTGCCTAAAACTTTTGCACAGTACTGTACATGGTGGGGTTTTTAAAAGTTGTAGTAGTGTCTTCATGTTTTGTATTGCAAAGGTAGAGACAATTTTGAAATGAAAAAGAATAATTTTGCCAGTTTTTGGCGCCTGGTCAGTAAGGGCTACTGCAGCACGGTGAGGTGACTCAGTCCTGCGGCGAATTTGCCTAAGTCGTGGTAGCATTAGAGTCAATGTGACACTCCTTATGGAATCCTTAGCAACTTCACTCAGCCTCACTTGTGCTCTCCTGGCTGTACGACTCATCTTACACCTTAGCATTTGTATTTGCCTCAAAATAGGGCCAAATGTGTTACCTTATGAAATAATAGCATTGGATTAATATGTTTAAAACATACAATATATCATCAAGGTTTAAATTAAACTCTACCATCACCTTTATAGTTTATTACACTTATTAAAAATGAAATACTGGACCTGCAAATAGATTACAAATAAACATTCATCCCCCATTAAACCGCTAGATATAGTCAATCTAAATAAAATAAATGGTGGGTTATAAGAGGCTGTGGTTTAAAGAGGACTGTGGCAGGAATCCTGTTTACTGGTAAAATCTGGTGTATTGCAGAGGGTGTGGTTTATGAAGGAGTGGTTTATCACAAAAGTATTTATTTAATATGTTGTATATTGTACTGCTTAGTATTGCTGTTATAATACATTACCTTAATAAATCCTTGTTGTGGTTCACCAAGTAGCATTGTTCCATTGTTTTTATTTTCAATCTGGATTGGGAACACAAAACAAAATCACTGGGTAAGAAAGCACAGAAACAAATATGTCAGAAACTAGCAGGTGGGGGCTTTACTAAGCCTGCTCCTAAACACATCTAATGGCCTTAATTCAAGTCCTAAATTTGCATTACCAGAAGAAGGGGGCACCTGTTTATAATTATCAGTGTTTTTAACTGCGTTTATATAAACATTTAAAAAATTTAAACTTGATCTGCAACACTCCTTCTTTCTAAAGCTGTAGTCAGGAGTCATAGGTAAGAGTCTGTGCAGTCTGTGCTTAGAATAAAAGGGTTAGTGTAAGTTCATTATGGGCATATGGCCATACCGTGCATTATAACCTGTTCCGTGGTTTAATCCTTTCCAGGCCAGTACAGAATATTTCAGGCCCTGTCCCTTCACAGAGCTGCCTGGTTTATATTTATTTTTAAAACAGCGCTGAAATGTGCTATGTGTACCGATAGCTTAAAACAATCAAGTGGACTGAAGGGAAGGCTAGATGAACTTTGAACCTGGATGACTTTTTAGTTAGGAGGGAAACGGTGAGCTAATTTTGTGAGGAGTGGAGTAAAGTTATTAAAATGGAATTCGATAAGCGATCTCAAGAGGGTAGATGTGCAGGCTGCAAACCTTGTGAGAACATTCCACTTTGCACGCCACCATGTTTTGAATTCTGGCACACAACATAAAATAAAACTAAATAGTGACACTACAGTGATTTATTTACTTATTTATGTATGTATGTTTGTTGAAATCTATTTATTGGTCTTGTTTTCTAGTATTTGATTTATTCACTTTTTAAATTACAGTTTTATTTACAATTGTGAATGTATTTAATACTATGTATTTAAGTATTTACATATTTATTTACAGTATTTACTATTTGATTTATTTATTTTGTTATTTACTTATTTGACTACAAGAGGTCAAAGCTCATTCTGTTTATGGTCTTATTATTGGAGAACTGTGAATATATAAATAGTTATTGAAAAATGTTTGAGTACTACTGTCTCTCTTGTGGAACATTGCTTTAATCAGCAGCACAAAGTTTTGGGACCTGAAACATTGAAATGGGATAGCCGGAGGATACATTGTTATTGTTTTTTAAGAAATGTTTAACTTTTTTTCTGCCAATTCTGTACCTTTTTACAGTTTACCATGTTCTGGATTCTGTAAACAGTTTGAAAATAATATTCTTCAAGTTCTAAGCTTTTAAATGATAAATGTTTTTATGGTGATTTGACAACATTTGAATGACTTGTGACTCTTAAAAACAAGTGTGTGCATTTTCGTAAATTATATTATTAACTTTCTAGAGTTCTTACCTATCAGAATATCCATCATGAAAACCTAATAACACTTATTACATTTATGTGTAAAAAGATTAAATGTATTGTAGGAGATGACATTCTGCATAAAGTATTAATTATGTGTTTGATTATAAGTTTCTTTACTTCTGTGTTAAAGTTTTATTTTCATATTTTGATACAGCTAAAGCACATGTAACTAGCTAACAAGACATCTGCAGTCTCTCGTATCTTGGTGACTGGGCAGAGAGCCAAAGTTAGCAGGTGTCTAATCAAGATGTCTGGAGGAGTGGAGACACAGTGTGAAAACAGAACACCAAAAACAAAGGACTAGTTTGAAACAGTTTCTAACAGATTAGGTTAAGACAGTCTGTAAAATTCTTAAATGTGACGCACTATAGAATGTGATAGATTTGGGCGACTCCCCCCCCCCCCCTTACCAGGAGGTGTGTGATAGCAGGGTGGATCCATACTGATTGGAAGAGAGTATAAGAAATGGGGTGGAAATGCTAATATATTCATAATATTTAATGTAATGTTTTTGTTTGAATAGTCAGTCAATTCTTTGATTTGAATCCACTGACGTCTATGTTATGATACAAACATATACATTAGGGCATGCTGTGACCTGCGTGTCTTTGCTTGCTTGTATCTAATGTTTATACAATTGTATTAACATTATTTTCTTTTACACAAAGTATTTTTGATAAAAAAATCATGTCAGATTTATTTCCCTACTGTATACAGCATTTGTGTATCTAAACTTTAATACACCTACATCACAGATGTATCGGTTTAGAAATATTGCAACTTAAAAATTGCCATGAATGCATTATAAATTCCAAAATAAGATCAGGTAAAAATTCAATCTGTGGTGCTAAATACAAAAAAGTGAAACTATTCTACACTGTTATTGACATATTTAACAGCATTGGAATGTTTTATGGATTTCAAAACTAAAAACAGACAAATAAGAATTTAAAGATTCGTGTAATCTTAAACTTTGTACAATTTGCTTCTGCCTGTAAAAAGCTTGCAAAAGCAACCGGGCAAAATGGCAGGAAATCAGACGGGTATTGTACTAGGGATGATATAAAGTTAAAGCAAAACCATTTTGTTTTGGACAAATAACAACAATATGATTTAACTTTTGGCTGCTATGACCAGCAACCCACTGGAGCTTCTCACTAAACCTCTACAAGCGTGAGCACAAAGCATAGTTGCAGCCTTTCACATCAACTTTAAGTAATTAATTGGCTATTGGCGAGCTGATCAGGATCCAGTGATCTTAATAAGCAGGGATTCAATCACGCCCAGCTAGTTAAGGCAACAACATTCCAACTATATACACAATACAAACTGTTTACAATTGTATCATACATGGTTTTCACCCTGTCACACTACCCCTTACCATTTTGTCAGTCTCTGCTGGTGACTCAGTGGATGTGGTTGGCTGTTCAGACCAGGATGGATTTCCTTTATGAGCCTTCCTGTGCTTTGCCTGATAGGCCCTCCACTTTGTCCGCTGCCAGTGCTGTTCACGGGTAGTCCTTTCTCTGATGTGTTTGATTTTCCCCTGCTCCTTTCTCTTTATGTATCTTTCACGTTCCCGCCTGAGATACTCTGCGTGCTTTACAGGGTCCTCTTTTATCCTTTTCCTGGTAAGTTTCACAGTTTCCACTGGTTTGCTTTGCTCTCCCTTTGCAGCCTGCAAAAGTTATTTGTAAAATATATCTTTAAGGTAATGCTTTCATGAAACCCAATTCAATTACTCTCCCTCATAGCAGCAATTCCCCACAGATATCTCTGAGTTACTGGCCCCTGGGGGACAAAGTCCAGTTCTGCAGGTGTCTGCTTGAGTTCATCAGGCGCCTGCCCACTAGGGACTGCTGTAGTTGTATGACTTACTCTGCACAACGTATCTTACACGCTTGTTGAAATACCCACTAAAATTAACCCTAATGAAATTAAAAATAAACATTACAGCAACATAACAAATTAATTTTGCTTTTATAATTTGAATAATATGAACTTTCAGGAATTCCAGGCTTCACAAGTACTAACATGTATTGTCTTCTTCACTCCAAAACTACTGGAGAGAATTCAAGAATGTGGCAAGATGCAGCCGATGCAGCATGTGGGTTTAGAATCCTACTTTAAAGAGTGTCAAGCTTGCGGTTTAAAAAAAAATAACAGTGGACAATGAGATCCCTGACGTGCCTGAGGATTTATCTTTGCTGGAGCAGGCAGCAAAATACCTATTCACTTTCCAGGTCAGAAGCAAGCATGTGAACTTTCCTACTGGGGGAGGGGGACAGTATATAAAGCTGCCTACATTTTTTAAATGTTCTCCTTGTGGCTGTGTTGCGTATTAAGGTGCTTTTTGCAGAAACTGTGATTAATTTAAAAAGTGTTCTAGTGGTCATAGACACAAACAAATCTCAATATAACTGTTCATTATAGGAAAGGGAAACAGAAGTTTGAAAGTAACATTTTCTTAGTAGGATTTTAAACGAAGAGGTCAGATTGAATTTACTCTTCCAATCTACATGACACAAACTGAACTGTACACACCAACATTTATTTTAATAGATAAAGATTTTTATTTTATTTTTTACAATCATTACTGCTATGATTAAAATAACAGATCTCATTGTGATAAGTGAATACTCCCTCCATTCAGATTTAAGCTGCGAGAGAAAGCAGCACGTAAGGGTTTGCAGTTTGCATGGTCATGTTTGTTTTAGTGTTAAAGAAACAAGCCTGCAGTAATCTGTTTATCCAGGGTAATATGTGGGTGCAGTTCTGTATGAAATCTGAACCGAATGAAACCTTGCACTTTTTTCGAAATAACCTATTTTTTTAAGCTATATAAAAAGTTAGCAATGTTTTTTAAATAAATGGAGCTAATAATTTTAAAATAAACAATGTAAGATGGTGTGATAGAATCCAATTTGTTTTATGCAGCTAATTAATTAAAAGTTTTCTTGAATTTTTGCATGTCACAGACACAACTGGGAAAGGGCTTGCTAGTGCTGTGTTAGAATGCCTCAGTAGTTTTGGCTTGTTGATCTGTAATCTCCGTGGCCAATGTTATGACAACGGTGCTAATATGAAGGGCAAATACAACGGAGTCCATGCTATCGTTGCCGAAAAAAACCCATTGGCTTTTTTTGTTCCTTGCTCTCCACACACGTGGATTCTTGTAATTGTGCATGCTGCTGAAAGCTCCACTGAGGCAAAGTCATTTTTTGGACTTTTTCAGAGAACATACACGTTCTTTGCTGCATCTATGAAACGCTGGGAAGTTCTGAAGCAGCATTTGACAAAACTTACACTGAGGGGCCTCTGTGAAACGCGCTGGAGCGCACATCTTTATTCAGTTAGAGCAATTGTGTTACAGTTTCCGTAGCTTAATGGAGCTTTCGAGCAGCTTTTGACAGCGACATTTTTGATGCTGAAGCCTTATCAAAGGCACAGTCTCAAATTTCCACGCACAAATTTGTTTAACAAACTGGCATGAAATCTTGTCACAAATTGACGAGTTAGCATTGCTTTGCAGTCTGAAACCCAAGCTGCAGAAGTTTGCAAACAGCTAGATATTCCAACTGAATATCCTGTTCAGAGTCCGCAAAAGAGCAAGAAAGTGCTCAGACCAAAACTGCCAAGAAGCTTTTTGCCACAAAGCTGCTCCTGCAGCACTGTACCCTGACCCTTGGAGTGAGTTTGAGCAGACATTTTTCAAACACCTGCTTGAAACAGTGCTGGCTGAAATTGAAACAAGATTCAATTTCCTGAAAAAATGTCATATTAACTATGGATTCCTATTTGATATTTAAAAAAATGCTGCTGACACTGAAGAGTTTGAGAAGCAGTGCAGGGACTTCTCAGATTGTGTAGCTCAGGACCTGTCAGGATTGGAAGTATTTCAGGAACTTAAAACACTGGCAAGGATGCTACCTGATCACCTTTCACCTTTGGATACTCTGCAGTTCACTGTCTCCTGATCACTGTGCCCTGTGTTTCCAAATGCAGTTATTGTCTCTTCCAGTCTCAAATGTCTCAGGAGAAAAGAGTTTCAGCAAATTAAAACTCATCAAAAACTACCTTAACGTCACAGGAACAATTGAATGCCTTGGCTGTTCTTTCAATTGAGTCACAGGAAGCTGAAACTGTTAACTTTGACAATGTGACCTACAAATTTGCAACCGAGAAATCAAGACGGAAAGCCTTCTGACTGGTAAGTGATAGATTTTCAGTCATTTATATTTGCTTAATCAAATGCATATACAGTGCCTTGCATAAGTATTCACCCCCCTTGGACTTTTCCACATTTTGTAGTGCTACAACCTGGAATTAAAATGGATTTAATTGGGATTTTTACCATTTGATTTACACAACATACTTAACACTTTGAAGGTGCAAAATATTTTTTATTGTGACACAAAAGTTAATTAAACAAAAAAAAATACATTTGTTGGTTGCATAAGTATTCACCCCCCTGAGTCAATACTTGGTAGAAGCACCTTTGGCAGCAATTACAGCTGTGAGTCTTTTAAGGTAAGTCTCTACCAGCTTTGCACATCTGGATCCTGCAATTTTTGCCCATGCTTCTTGGCAAAATTGCTCAAGCTCTGTCAAGTTGGATGGGGACCGTTGGTGAACAGCAATTTTCAAGTCTTGCCACAGATTCTCAATCGGATTGAGGTCTGGGCCATTCTAAGACATTCAGGTTCTTGTTTTTAAACCACTCCAGTGTAGCTTTGGCTGTGTGTTTAGGGTCATTGTCCTGCTGGAAGGTGAACCTCCGCCCCAGTCCAAGGTCTCTTGCAGACTGAAACAGGTTTTCCTCTAGAATTTCCCTGTATTTGGCTCCATCCATCTTGCCCTCAATCATGACCAGTTTCCCAGTCCCTGCCGATGAAAAGCATCCCCATAACATGATGCTGCCACCACCATGCTTCACCGTGGGGATGGTGTTCTCAGGGTGATGAGCAGTGTTGGCTTTGCGCCACACATAGCGTTTTGCGCTAAGGCCAAAAAGTTAAATTTTGGTCACATGATGCTGCCACCACCATGCTTCACCGTGGGGATGGTGTTCTCAGGGTGATGAGCAGTGTTGGCTTTGCGCCACATAGCGTTTTCGCTAAGGCCAAAAGTTAAATTTTGGTCTCATCAGACCAGAGAACCTTTTTCAACATGTTTGCTGTGTCTCCCACATGCCTTTGGCAAAATCCAAACGGGATTTGATATGGGTTTTTTCAGCAATGGCTTTCTTCGCCACTCTTCCATAAAGCCCAGCTTTGTGGAGCGTCCGGTTATAGTTGTCCCATGGACGGTTTCTCCCATCTCAGCTGTGGATCTCTCCAGCTCCTTCAGAGTTACCATTGGCCTCTTGGTTGCTTCTCTGACTAATGCCCTCCTTACCTGGTCACTGAGTTTTGGTGGACGGCCTTCTCTAGGCAGAGTCGCGGTTGTGCCATATTCTTTCCATTTTTTAATAATGGATTTAACAGTGCTCCGGGGGATGTTCAAAGTTTGGGATATTTTTTTATAACCCAACCCTGATTGGTGCTTCTCCAGAACTTTATCCCGGACTTGTTTTGATAGCTCCTTGGTCTTCATGATGCTGTTTATTTGGACATGCTCTCTAACAAACCTTCCAGAAACAGATGTATTTAATCTGAGATCATGTGACACTTTAACTGTACACAGGTGGACTCCATTCAACTAATTATGTGACTTCTGAAGGCAATTGGTTGCACCAGAGCTTATTTAGGGGTGTCACAGCAAAGGGGGTGAATACTTATGCAATCAAGACTTTTCAGTTTTTTATTTGTAAATAATTTTGAAAAATATGTAGATTTTTTTCCCCACTTCGACATTATGGACTATTTTGTGTAGATCAATGACAAAAAATCCTAATTAAATCCATTTTAATCCCAGGTTGTAACACTACAAAATGTGGAAAAATCCAAGGGGAGTAAATACTTATGCAAGGCACTGTATGTTGTTATTGACAATCTTATATTTTAATTTAAAAATAAAGTTTTTAAAAATATATTTTTGGATTGAGGGCAGAGGTTGGGATTAGGGGTGGGAAGCCCACTAGAGGTCCATTGCCCAGGGCCCACAAAAGTCTGGTGCCAGGCCTGGCAATACAGTACATTTTCTTTACATTATAAGTCTCACTGTATAAGTCTCAATTTTGTACCTACGTGCAGACGCCTCCACAATATTGTTGTCGAAGGGGATATTGATCCCCTTGGCGGGGTAATAAACACTGTCTTCATTTTCATTACTGCTGCTGTCTTCCCTGGCCCTTCACTGCACTGTCAGCACCCAGTGGGGTTACATCTCGTACCTAAACCAACTGGGAAACGGGACGCAGGGTCACTTTTTACACTTTGTATTTCACAGTTCAGAAAAAAACGCTCTTTCACACAAATAAACTTTGTGCATTCTATTTTCATTGCTGCTCTTCCACTCATTTTATTATTTGAATTAAAACTGAATACTGAATATTGCCTTTGGACAATTTGTAGTTTGCAGAGAAAACATTTAAACAGATTTTCAATTAGAATAATTGAAAATATTGTAGAAGAAATTAGTTACCTGACTGTTCTGTTGCTGCGGTTTAACTCGGAAGAAAGGCTTGCCAAACTTCTGACAGATCTCACATGTTGATATCTTCAAAGAAATTAACAAATTATTTTTTCAAACATAGACTGCAACACAACAGTTTTCCAATTTAAAAAAATGTAATAAATATAATGTTATCAATGCTTTGCACACTCAGAAGAATAAACTTGCAACAACTATCTGTCCAAGAAGACCACGTTTGACTCTACAGGGCTGTGGGACATATTTTCAAAGCTTTTCCTCCATTATTTAATTAACTCCATTTAAAAAACCAAGTCAATGTTACCAAACGAGAAACAAACATTTTTTGGTTCTAGCTTTGTAATATTAACAGGTGTTTTTCTCCATTCACAAAATAGGAAAAGACTGGAGTAAACACTTTGAAAATATGGCCCTGTACCCCTTAAGCAAAGTGTCTAGAACAAAAGTAGTAAGCAATACCACAATACAATAATGTATGTGTCTGTATAGTTAAGATGAGTGCTGACTTGCTTCATTTTCAAGATAAATTAATTCCATTACCAATGCAACACTCAATTCATCCAATTGAGTCAATCAACCAACCTAATAGGCCTTTTTACTAATAGACCAGAACATTTTTTTTATTCTCACCATCAGTTCTAGAAATACACCGATTTCATCCCGACGATGAAAATGGTTCATTTTAGACAAAAACCAATGTTGCCCTCGAATAATTTTGTTCTACCTGTTTTTAAATATCTTAAATGCCGTTGTTGGTTTTTATTTGTATATATTATTTTATCAGGAATAAGCTGCTGGGTTTTATAGGAGCATTTTACAGTTTACTGAATCCAATCCACAAAGTATACAATAATACATATGGATAACACAAAAAATAAACTAACTGACTGTTCTTCTAAAATCCCCCTCAATATAAATAAATAAAACTCAAAACCAGACATACGCCCTGTGGATTTAGATTTGACGAATCACCTTTCTATTTGTCATTTTAAATTACAGTACGCATTTTTTAAATAATTTAAGACACACAATTACTTTAAAAAATACAACATATGTGTAAACCATTGCAGGTGTCAGTATGTGTATTTAAATTAGCCTAATTTCTCTGAGTTTAAACTGTGTGCCTCGTGGGTTTAAATTTACTGCTAGGTCTCTCAGTAGTCAAACTTCCATGGCAAAAAGATGAGATGTGTGTATTTTCTGATAGGTGTTTTTGTATAGCTGACATTCAAATGATTGAATAGCAATAAAGAACACTGGTGTGTACATTAAATGCGATTTGACGGCAAATGATTGAAGGAACGACCTGTCCCACAATCCTGTTCACAATCTTCAAATTGCAAGTAGGTGTACACCGCAGTGTTCTTTGTTGCTTAAATGTATCATGCTTGTTGAAGAATAGGTTTCCTTTTCACATTTGTGGTGCTGTTGTGTTTGTTCCTATTGTCAATGAGTTTTAGTATGCATGGTTTAGTATTAGATTTTGCCTTGAGGAAGTTATTACATTTTGCAGCAAGGATTATTACATTTTAGATTAATATTATATTGTGGCAAAGTGGTTTGCAGTGCGTAGGTGTAGTGGTGATGCGGTGCTCAGGAATAATAGACACAAGACAGTTCACGGTTAATCAGCTCTTTAATAGGCTGGATTGCATGCCAGCAACACTTAAATAATAAGCACAGGCTCTACTCAGCAATGTGTATCGCTCCGTGCAAAACAAGGGGTTCAGTCCCGAAATAATACGACACGATATACAACATTGTGGCTCTGGGGTTCACTTCTTGTTATACAGCGCCCTCACAGGTCGGGAGGGAGATTGTTGACTCTGATTCATTCGCTGTCTGTCACACATTTATAATGTTTTGCATCTGTACTGCTTTACAAACATAATTAGTGCTTTCAGTTTGGAACAGATAAGAATTAGAGCTTTCAGGTTGGAACTGGTAAGAATTAGGCAGGATGTGTTTACAATTGTAGCATTATAACAAACTCTCATCAATGCTAACATCTTTATCTAGCACATATGCATCAGAAAACTTGAGTCGCAAATTTTCAATCACGTCATATACTGTATCTTCCACAGTTTCAGGTACAGGTGTGTATCGCTGTTATATGCATTATTATCTGTGAAGTGTAGGTACTTCATCAGCAGAATAAATTTGTTGTTTTGACCAGTATCAATCCTGACAAGGTTTCCTTACAACACCAACAAAGAAATAAATACCCTCATATCATTCTCTGTAGCAAGCATTCCCAGCTGTACTTCTCAATCAATCAATCAATCAATTGTATTTTTATATAGCGCCTTTCATGACAGGTCCTCACAAAGCGCTTTACAAGGATGAAAATAATACATATTACAAAAACAACAATAAGCAGTAAAAAAGAACAGAATAAATAAAGTAAGAGGCAAACAATTTGGATATACAAGCTATATTATAAAAATGTGTTTTTAATCTAGTTTTAAAAAAGAGCAATGGTGGGAACAATATGGAGAGAAGAGAATACCAGCTCATCCAGATGAGAATGCCAGGCTATAAAAATGGGTTTTCAATCTAGATTTTGCCATTTTATTTTAATAATGGGTACAGACTGTAACCCAGCATCCAGTGATCGGAGCGGGCGATTAGGGACATAGGAGGGAACTTATCTAAGGATGGGCCGGTCTGTCAAGCACATTTCTTAGGGACTGCTGCCTTCTGCCAGTGAAAAACAAAACTGCAGACTACAGTGCTGCGGAGTACCTTGTCTGTGTTCCAAAGCCTTTTCTCTGGAAGGAGCTCTTACAAAATACAATGAATGTTACGTCCTTCAAAGAAAAAAAAACATGCTGGTCCTAATGCCATCCTACCTAAAGCTCGGAATCTTAGGGAAGACATTTTGAGTACATTTTGAGTACAAACAAACAATGGGTAATCAAATTACCTTTTCAATTATACATACCAAAATATTAATCACTGTAAAATGATATAGGGTTATAGGTTCACTGTAACAGAGAGTGAATGACTCTTGGTGTTAGATCTCCCTACCAACCTGTGAGGCAGCTGCATAAAGGGAACAGAATACCCTGGACTAAATGGCACGACAGTTTATTCCCAGGGTTAGGTGGAAGTCTGCCATCTAGAAAGGGGGCAAAGCTACGGTATACGAACTCAAAAGCCCGGACGGGAAACGGCGTGGCATCCGTGGATTGGAGGAGCGGATGCGCTCGTTGACCAAGGGGTCATGGGTGACATTATAAAAAGGGGACGTAGTGATGTGATCTGGTCCTTTTGTGAATGGTTATATTAAAAGGACCAGAAGGAGAACCTGTATTGTGAAATGTGAGTGTTTTGTTTGATTTTGTTTGTCGTTAATAATACTGTCTGTGATTATTTGGACGGCTAACACAATCCAGAGCTGTCACCAAAGGCCAGCATTAAACCCGGATCAACAACACTGCACTTTTGTTTAACACTAAAGAACTGTCTTCACCATGAGCACTAGAGCATGCACTGTGGACTGGTGTTTGTGTTTGTGTATCTGTTACGTGTGGGTGAACTGAAACGGGACTTATTTTGCAACCCGCAGATTACAAATAAGCAATACACGCCAATGTATTGCTTCATTACCATTGTTATTATTTACTGTTTTGCCATCAGACCACTGGATTTAAAAACAACATTAAAACAACATTGCACCTGGATTATAATTGTCTGTCTGTTTATTGATCACCTGCACCTGCACACTGTTAACCACTTTGCCACAGTCTCTCATATATAAAATGTTCGTTTTATGACATTTCCATGTTTTCTTCCCTGGGAAAAAACGTGGTGAAAAGTATCCTTGAAACGTTCTGCTTCTTTCACTTTCTTTTACTTTCTGTAAATTGTGGTTTGGTTGTTGTAAGTGACTTTCATCAATGCAGGATATCACACCATATTCGACATCCTTCTCACAAAAGAACTTCTTAAATGTGCATGTACTCCACCATTCCCGTGTTTGTCTTGTTTATCCCTAATTTTCCTGACGGAGTCAGTTAGTTTGGTAACACTGTATCCTCCAACTACGAAATCCTGTATTCTGCCTCTGTCAGCTCGTTAGTTAGTTTGTCTGCCGCATCTTTTACCTCAATGTTGGATTGTAATTGTACTTCCAGTAACATTTTGATGCTGCGTAGCTCCTCCATCACTGACTCGTCGTTAATAGTTACTAGCGGCTGTACTCTGTCCAGGAGAAGTTGGGGGCGAGTTTTGTTTTTTCTTTATTTGTTGTTTTTCTTCTGTTGCTTTCTGCTGTTCTCCTGACATCTTGTAGATTCTTTTGTGTATGTTTTTAGTTTTAAAATTTAAAAAAATTACACCATTTATTATAATATATAACACCTTTACCTTAGAGCCCCCTACTCCTGCTGCCTCCCACAGCTGTGAATCACGTGACTCTCCCTTGTCTGTATGTTAATGAAGGCAATATGACCTACACATCAAAACTAAAATGAAAGACCAGAAAAATGAATGGACTACAAGATAGATGCATTCAAAGAGATACATACCCAATCCTCTACATCAACAGATAACCCTGGCCAGTAAAATGTAGATGACAGCGAGTTCCTGGTTTTGAAAATGCCATTGTGCACATCTTTAGAGGAGATGTGGAACTCTTTGAAGAGCTCCTGTGCCAGCTCCTTCGTCCGCACAGCCAGCCTCTCTTTGTCACCACACACATAATACAACTCTCCATCTAAACAAGGGACAAATAGAGGCTGCTTTACAATACTGCTCACTACTGATATGACCACATTAAACTAGGTGCAGATTTACATAGCAATAAAAAAGATTTAGAACACTGGTGTCTATTTATTTGCTCTCAAACAGTGGCAAATCTAAATACAGCCACCATTTAAATATGAAATCAGGACCAAACGTGGCATTTCTCTGTGGTATTTAGATCAACCATGGTTTACATCAATTGTGAATATATCCTTTTATATTTTACAGACTAGTGACATTCAGACAGTTACCCTAAGTTTCAAAAGGTATAGCTGCACAAACAGATTAATCAATTATTTAGATAAGCTCTTCACAGGTGAGGGTCATTGGTGTTGACTGGGCTAATTTACCATTCAAAGTGAAACAGGTGAAGAACATGTTTGGATTTGTGTGGATTGCTGTTCTCCAGTCTAAGAAAAGCAGCGATCATAGAAAATGGTGTTAGGTCACTTAAACCTATAGTAACTGTCTCGTATATGACTTATGATATATGCAAATGTGATTTCCAAATTCCTTGTGTTGCACGGTTCATGTATTTTCAGACATGGTGGGACAATTTGCTAGCCTACCTGTCATACTGAAACATGACACCAACTACGATTCAACTGGAATATAGAAACAAAAAAAATCGTATTTATTTTTTTTGTTTAATTTGTTTATTTAGTTTGATTTGTCTTAAATAAAATTAATAAAACAAATATCTGTAAAGTGCTTTGGGATGTTTTTCTAATTTTATTTATAAATTAATAAATAAGCAGTTTGGATGAGAGGACTGTGAAGCTGAGTGGTTCTGGATGCTCAAACTTTGCTCAGTGATTTCTGTTTTAAGACAACACCCTACTCACAACGTACGAGATTGTACTCGGGAACTACAATTAATCACTGTTCGAAAGACCTATTGTATTTGAACTTATGATCTCGCAATACAGGAACAAGCTTCTTGTTCCTTAATATATAGCTTTGTTCATTTGTTATATTTCTTTGTGATTATTAAATAAATCAATAAATAAAATGATCACAAAAACTACCATTTTGTCAGAATTAATTTACCTTTAGTAATAAATTTGGAGGCATATCTTCGCAATGTCTGTTTTTCACCCTTGCTAAACGATGGGGGGTACAAATTATGGGCAAGGAAGTTGTATACTTCTCCAAAACGATTTTCCATGTCCTAGAAAAACAACAAACAAACAAAAAAAAAACATATTAAAATAGGTTTGTGTATAAGTTAACAGATGGTGTTTTTTTTTATTTTGTCTTACGTTTTTTACCCCAAAACAGGTACAGAACCTGTTCCAGTTTTTCTCTCAGTGACTACCTATAATTAAGATCTAAAACCCCCTTCATAGAATAAAGACGTAAAAGCAAGACTGAACCACGTCCCCATACTACATGGCCACAAACACCTTGCAAGAAAGGTCAATCAGGCAGTCAGCTTCAAGGTGCATCACCTTTCATTTAGAAGATTAAAATCCCTTAGGTGAGTATTTAAGTAAGTTTTATACTTCTATTTTAAGATACTGTTTGCTTTTAAAGAAAGCTTGTATTGGATCATCCTTGTTAGTCTTCACTGAAGTGCTGCGAAAAAAAATAGGATTGGTGTCTATTTTTGGGATATTGTCGCGCGGAAGCTAGGGAACTAACCAATGAGGAACAGCTTCCCTTGCATGCCTTCAGTAAACACTCGTGGAAGAAAAGATCATTCTTGCAGTATCAAAATACCCAGAGCTGTACAATAAAGGACACAAAAATTATAAAGAAACGTCTCCAATGAAGGAGAACATCTGGCATCCATTTTCAGGGGATCTGGATATAGCTGGTGTGCATAATTTGTTTACCGTTACTGAAATAAGTATTCTGAAAAGCTATTATGTATTGTATATTTTTATAAGTTGTATATCGTGCGAGTGTGTCACCACTGTGTGAAAGGTAGTGACGCAGGGAAAGTACCATTTTATCGCAGGACAAATTGCATCGCATCCAGTGTGTGGAGGCCTTAGGTGGATATACAGCGGTGTGCAATTCGTATCGTCTGATGCGGGACAAGTTTTACCGTTATACTTTGTCTGGCTGACAATTAGTTTTTATTTATTAACTTGTCATATGTTCGTTCTGTTGCTAGAAAGACACTGGACAATGCTGAAGTTGGCTTCTTATTCGGCCAGCTTCTTATTCGCATCCCGCATATGTAACAAAAATTGAACAAGTAATGCAACTCAGTAAGAGTTTCCGTGCTCATCCAGTCTACAGTAACGAGGTGTGAACTCAAAACATATGACTATATATGACCATATAAAAATATGACTTAAGATCCAGAATTAGATTTAATTATAACACAGTACTAATTTTCATGAACTAAGAAGACATTTGTTTATTATTATTATTATTATTATTATTATTATTATTATTATTATTATTATTATTATGTTTGTGTTAATTTAGCTGACACTTTTATCCATGAAAGGTCATTGTTTTTAGAAAGCCTTATATATTAAATAAAACTACACTTGAGGTTATTTGATTTTTTTTTTCTTACAATATGACATTTTGAGTTCACACCTCGTTACCACAGACTGGATGAGCGCGGAAACTCTTACTGAGTTACAGTCTTTGCAAATGATGACGTCCCAGATTTTTGCTGTTTTTGTATGAAAATCTCTTTTGGGCCAGGATAAATGCACATGGATGACAAGAGAGGCCCCCTCTGTGAGAATCAATTTTGAAATAAGTGACCCAAAGCGACTTAACCCTTGAAATACCCCAGTTACTTATTCAATTTGCATTAATTGGATAACATGCCAACTTGCTATCTCTTTTGGAACAGAATAAATACATATGGGTGCTATAGAGGGGTTCCCCCTGTGTGAGAATCAGCTTTGAAATAAGTGGCCCAAAACGATTTAATCACCAAAATACCCCCGTTACTTATTCAATATGTGTTACATTTGCGGGATGCGAATAAGAAGCTGAAATGCGAATAAGCTGACGAATAAGAAGATACTTTGGACCCCGTTTATCAACAAGTAAGAGCAAAGGAATTCCTATGCATTTGTATTGGTTATACTTTGGAGTGCTGCTGCTCATGGGGTACGACTTGCTCATTAAAATAGTGTTTTGCAAAGTGGAGACGATAACCTATCTCGGGATACCTCGATATTTAGTGAGTAAATGGGGGTAAATGGGGCCTCAAAAGAGGTGCCCCCATGCGTTCTGCATTGGTTATAAAGGGCTACATTTTGGGGTGCTGCTGCTCGTGGGGTAAGGCTTGCTCATTAAAATATTTAGTGTTTTTGCAAAGAGGGGGTGATAACCTATCTAGGGATACCTCAATATTTAGTGAGCAAGGCATTTAATGGGGTAATAGCTCTATGCTGTCGATAACAATGCAAGCGAGTTAAAAACACACAGAAAAAGGACACACTGCTTGTCAACAATACCGGAATTAAGGAACCAAGTTCCAGGTGGCGCCTGAACACTTCCTGCACAATAAGAGGGGAGCTGGCTTTTGTTTTGTTTTTCCAATCAAGGTCATAGGTCACATCTCATAACCGGGTGGAACGAAATTGACCATTTTTATCTTTTAAATTATGCATCACTGGAAAGAGTTTTACAAATGAACAGTTAATGTAGCTCAACAACAGTTATTAATGTAAAGTTATTATTGGTGATAGAGACCTGTAATTCTGTTTGATGTGTTTTATCGATGAACCCCCAACCAAAACAAAACAAGAAGCAGGTGAGAAGCATCGTATTTGTTCATTTTTAAAAATAGATCACACGCAAGATCGATAATGACATTGATCATTTATTTTGCAATAATGAATGTACATTTTTTTTAATAAACGTAATAGCACACTAAACCCAGGTCTTGAAAAACGTACTGTACAACATTAAAGATACGCAGTTATACTTCATTAAACTATTGTCAAAGTAATGTTAGCTTCGCGCAAACTTGAGAATTGAACCATTGATTTCTGAGTGACGATTTTCTAGAATTGTACAGCTTATTTATTATTAACCTTTAAAGGCAAAACAAAGAGTATATATTTGTAACAAATGTATTTTTTATAAAGTATTCGATTATATTGCACAGCATAAACTATTTTAGGAACCACAAGCACTCATCTACAGTGGCAATATGTTTTTTTTTTTTTGTTATCCCATACAGAAAAACACTGAGCTCAGCTTTGCTTTTTCAATGAGTTCTGCACATTAACATTTCTAGACAGCTGGATATCCGAAGCATTTCAAGAGTGGATTAAAACAATTATCGGCTGTATTCTTGTCTGTGCGCAGCATTATCAACAATTGAATTATACAAGCTCTGAATGTGTACTTACATAAAGAAAAAGAAGATGGTCAATGATGCACTTCTTTGGGGAAACAGGTCAAACACCGCCATACGCATGTGTAATTCCTGTGTGCAAACAAAATGACTGCTTGTCGTAGGTCATTTTGTCAGACAACCTCGGTTTGTCAGCACATCTGTTTTTTATGTTGTCATTTACATACAAATATTGCTATGTGCACTCAAATGGCGTTGCAAACAACTTAACAAAGAGCGTGGCTGCTCTCCGTTTGACGTCACACGCAGCTACTAGAGAAATATGGAAGGCCATCTGGGTCAAAAATGTGTGCTGTTAGTACACATTTCAAATAAATTACTACGTGTAGCACTGCGATACACTATGCGTTCTATTTTGTTAACTACACGTACAATTTTTACTACGCGTACAAATTTGGGCCAATCCGTTCTTTAGAAATTAAATAAAAGCCAATGAATTTAAAGAACATTGTACGTGTACTAAATGATCCAATGAAAAGTCACCTCACATTTTCCATGCTCTTCCAAAAGTCATCAGGGAATCTGAGCCTTTGAATATTTTTAAAAGCCGTCTCAAAACATGCTTTTTTTTTATTTTTTTATATGCCTTTACTTTTCCAGTAGTATCATCATAAGAAAGTTTACAAACGAGAGGAGGCCATTCAGCCCATCTTGCTGGGTTGGTTGTTAGTAGCTTATTGATCCCAGAATCTTATCAAGCAGCTTCTTGAAGGATCCCAGGGTGTCAGCTTCAACAACATTACTGGGGAGTTGGTTCCAGACCCTCTCAATTCTCTGTGTAAAAAAGTGCCTCCTATTTTCTGTTCTGAATGCCCCTTTATCTAATCTCCATTTGTGAACTGGTCCTTGTTTCTTTTTTAAGGTCGAAAAAGTCCCCTGGGTCGACATTGTCTATACCTTTTAGGATTTTGAATGCTTGAATCAGATCACCGCGTAATCTTCTTTGTTCAAGACTGAATAGATTCAATTCTTTTAGCCTGTCTGCATACGACATGCCTTTTAAACCTGGGATATCCTTGTTTACTTTTGCTTCATACTTAATAAATGGTGATGACCCTTACTATTTTTGACAGCAAAGCAGGAGACTGAGAGATAACAATTATTAACAAATGTATTATACTTGATAATAAACAAGGTTCTTGTCCGGGCCAGAACCACTCCAGGTAAAATAACCAATGCCAAACCTCAATGAGATGTCTTCTTGTCTAAATGCTACACCAAAGGTTATTGGCTACTTACATTTTGAATAAGAAGCGATTACAAGCGAATACGTTGTCATGATAAGCCACTAATGTAAAATGACTATCCACCACTATAGTAAATACGTACCTCGTGTCATTTTTTTAGAACACGTACCAATTAAATTGGTACACGTAATCATTTCTGTGCTCTGATTGGTCTAAATGAGCATTCATTTGCAGTCCATTATAACAATTTTAATTTTTAAACGTCCTTTAGTTTCTGGATTATCACACTATACAGAGTCAGTTTGATGTAGTAGTTGAACATTAACTTTATTGTAACTATACATTACTTATCATGGATTAGTACATTATGTTTAATTTACTATTAATTACTATTTTATATCGAGTAATTAATTTATGTGTGTAATTCATGATGAATTACGTATGAACTCGTTTATTATCATGATAAAATAAGAATTCATGATGAATACACTTCTAATTCTAATAATGTAATTCAGTATCTGTAATTCATCATGAATTACATACGACACTTAATTTAAAGTGTTGCCATTTATTTAATATAGCGTTGACAATGTTGGTCACCATTCTTTGCATAAAGATAACACGTCGTTCCCCTCCACTAGCAAGGGGGCAGCATTAGTTTTATGATCTATTTGAATTACGATTGGCAGGTCACTCGTGATCTCTACATCGTCTCTTTGTTCACAGCAGCCTGCCTCCCGCAGCTACTTTTCAAAGCTGCGCTGGGCTGGGCTGGATCTGCGCAGATTGTTGAGGGTGGAGCTTCGTGACGTCACGGACTTTGTGCAGAACTGTGCACATCTATGCAGAACTGCCGAGATCTGTGCTACAGGAATGCGTTCACGATCATTCCGCGCAGATTCTGACCAATTTAGCCAATGATCTTCTAAGAATGAGCTCCGTGAACGCACCCATTGGCTAAATTGGTCAGATTCTCCCAGAATCTGCACAGAATAATCTCCGTGAACTCCATTGTCTTCTAACAAAATGGGCTTCCTCTCAAGATGTACAGCAGTGCGAGGGGAAACTGCGCATATTCAAAAAAACTGTGTTTTTTCAGTGTTTGAGTTTGTTTCCAAAATAATGGTATAGTACTACAAATATTTTTTTGCTGTAGTAATCTAAACGCATTCTAGTCTATATACTGAACAACTGACATATGGAAATAAATCATGCATGCATAACAAGCATTTGTAAAGATTATAAATGTGACCCATCAGTTCTGAAGGAGTTAAGTGGAAAGTTAAACTCTGGTGGGCTGTCAGTCACAGTGCATTCCTGGAAATGTAGTTTTTTCAACTGACAACTTTTGTATGAGCGGTTTTGGGACAACTACGATTCCCACAATGCAATATATTATTGACACTTGCTTTCCTTGAAATGCTTGCTATTCGGTTCGCACATTTTATGTGATTTAGCAGGTAAAAGCTCAGTGGATTACCAGACAAGCTTTGGATTCTGAACTAAATGCATTATCACATCGACGCCGGCAGCAGCTTAAAACTGTACACCACATTTATTGCACGTAAGAATGGAACGAAAATTGTATGCTGTTTGTGGATGTTGTTACAGTACTACAATGTTGGCAGCGCGGATTTACAATAAATGTTCTTACTTTTTATGTTAGCTAGCAACATTCTCACTGTTTCCCTTACCTCTTTGGTTATTTTTTTTTAAACAGTATTTTACCCTTGCTCCATATGTTGAAGTGTCCATATGCAATTGACATACATGCATACATTTAGATTTTGCAATTATTATGTGTGTTTTAAAAAAAAAAAAATATATAACAGGTTTCATTGTTTAGCTCCGTTCTAAAAGCAGGATGTTCTGTTTGTGTTAGAAACCGAAGATCCCACAAGGTTATCGTGAACAATGATAAGAAGACTGGGCTCTGTGCAGGCTGGGAGCAGCCCGGTTCTGTACCAGGGCTCGGCTCAGGCTCAGGCGCTGTGCCTGCTCGATACGGCCACGGAGCTGCTGATGGTCCGACGAGATTTCCGCGCTGCTCTTGAAACCTGCGAGAGAGGGCTGGAGAGTGTCGCCGGCCTCCCGGAACAAGAGGACCTCTGTAGGTAGGTCAATTAATTCGAGATATATATATATATATATATATATATATATATATATATATATATATATATATATATATATATATTATTACACTATATATTTTTGGTGAACAGTAAAGATTGTGACTTGGCATTGTTTTAGTGTACTGTACATGGACTTTCATTTTTTATATTTGGTACAACACCTGCTTACAGTAATCTCATTTTGCCAGCATAGTCTTGCACTTTCTTGGTAGTTTCACCAAACAGTGATATTATCCCCACCCCTTCAGGTCCTTTTTCCTTTTATTAGTTAATGACCAACATGCAAGTTTGTGCTACAGACTTGGAAAACAAATAATTAAAGTTACCCCATAACACCGTTTATGACCTTTAAAAATAAAAATCTGAAAAAAAGTATGTGAAAAGGTCAATGTATCTGCTTCTGATTTTCATTGCATAAGACTTGCTGTTATTTGCTGAAGGCTAATATTAGACTCAGCTTTTGACAAGATCAAATAAGATGGTAGTGGTGGAGAACAACGAAGACGTAGCTTTGCTGTAATATATATGAGCCTTCACTGCTTTTCCTCAGCCAGGTATGTGGATTTCCTATTAGCCTGGTGTTGTTGGCTGAAGTGTAATCCAAGACATTTCAGGAAGGCTTGACAGTGATGCTGGCATCAGCACCACTCCCCTCCATCCCCAGCCCAGCCCAGCCCAGCCCAGCCCAGTCTACTTACCTTAGCCATCCATTCCTTTTCATTGATGTTGACTTCATCTGTCAGCTCTCCTTTGAGGTCCCCAATCTGCCTCTCTCCTCAACAGTTGCTACTTCCCTCTGCCTCCTCTGATAGAGCCTTCACTATACACTGCACCTTCTGTCCACTGAATCCAATATCTCTGAGAAGCTGGGGCATGGAGTGCGCGTCAAATCCCCAACAACCCACCTCTACTGTATAAACCCAGATACCACCTCAGCTGCGAACTCAGCATACCGGAGTTTCTTCCTGTCGTATGCCTCATCCATGGAATCCTCCCATAGCACTGTTAGCTCCACTAGGAGAACAATGTGTGTGGAGACTGACAATGTCAGGTCAAAGGGTAGTTGCCAGCATTCTCCAATCTCTCGCGGCCTCCAATTGTCCCAGGCGAATCTTAGTTCTAATACCATGTTCTCATATGCAATGTTACAGAAATTTGATATTTTTTGTTCGCTGTGAAAAAAAAATCAAACCTAACCTAAACTGCACATTTCAGACCTTTATAGCTAATGGTGCTGTTAACTGCTGGATTGACCCAAAGTATTTGCTGAAATACAACAAGGTTTAAGTTTAATAAACTTTATTGACAGCATGCAAATACAGAATGGTTACCAGTTCCAGAGACCAAAGGATCCAACAGTCCCTGATCTGACAAAGAGCTCTAAATAAGCCTGTTTTTAATACCTATCTTGGTTACATCAGTCTTCAGCAGTCCTTTCCTCATTATCACTGCTTCTGGTTATAGTACATCATTCCTCAATTATTATTTCATTATAACTGCTGTCCAGGTACAGTTTGACCTGGCACCTTCCCATGCTCTTATCTCTCCTGGTCACTTCTAAGTTTGTAACATAAACGTTCTCACAACTCATGCATTCAACACACTTATCCTTCTAATAAGATATATTGGTACAAAAGATTACAAGATAGAGACATTAGTACAATAGGTTACAAGACACTGATAACCTCCATATATCATACCCAAATAGGGAATGTATTTACTTCTTGGTACCTTTCCACAGACTTGCTTTTACATCAGGGTCACCGAAAATGTAACCACCTAATACCACCTCAAAGTGAACATTTATAGGTGTGGACGTTTAGCTTATCTTTGTTTTGTTTAACATTCCTACATTATGCAGATTTAGATATTGAGTGATTGCTGATATGTATTTAGAAGTATAGATGAACCTGCTTTATATCATGATTGCCTTGCAGGCATAATTCCTGATATAAAGCAGGCCATGATATAACTTTTGCCTATGACAGCACATTATGAGTGCAAGAAAAAAAGAAAGAAAACTAACAGTGAATTAAAGAGTGTTTTAATACTGTACATGTAGTCATTCTTTACATTTAAAGAAATGCATATAGTTTATTACAGGATAAATACGCTTTTGTATGATTAACTGGAACGAAACAGTTTGTGTCATTATCTAAAAAAGGCATGAATTGTCGACTGATGAGAGCTATCGATTAGACGTTGCACTTGGTGTTTTTTGTGTGTGTTTGAATAAGACTTGACTGTTAAAAAATTGGTGCCGTTGGTGTTTTGTAACTGAACTATATCCCGTTAAGACCTCCCACGCAGCATTTGACAGGCTGCACAAAGCATCCGTTTATCAGCCGAGATGATTATTGGTTGTTAGTTGTGTTGGAAATAATTATATCCTGTGGTTACTTAGTAAAGCCCGGCCATGCAGCATTTGACAGGCTGCACAAAACATGACAATAAGCGGGTTTGTGAGATGATATTAAGAGAGGTAATTTCTTAAAGAATCTATGGTGCATGGTGGAGTGGTTTTTGAAAAATCGTGCTAATAAATGGGGTATGATATTAAGCGAGGTGATATAAAACGAGTTACTCTGTATAAATCAGTTTGCTATGTGTAATACTTGGTAAATTGTCTTTATAATTGACTTTCTAATATCAAGTCATAAAAATGTCACTAGAACACCACTCTCCTTTTTATAAAGGTTTCTAAATAGCCACATCTAGCGACTTCTTGAGATTTACTGTCTGGAATACTAGAATTGTCTAGCGTCATTTTTGGCGACTTTAGAATGTCTAAATAGCGACTTTGTGAGGTTTCTCTGGCGACTTCCTGCTTTGTGGCATTGGCAACACAGCCCTTCAGTCACTTAAAGACTTTCTGGAGTGCCAGTTACTAAAATAGCAATTATTTAAATGCTAAATCTGTATACTATATTAATGTATTTTAACTTGTATTGTTTGTGATGTGAAAATACTTATTTTGACGATGAGTCTACCGGAGCTGCTTGAATCAAAGTTTTCGTTTAGAAACTTGCCTGTATGGTAGTACAGTGCAGTCCGTTTGTAAGAATCACATCCGTCCTGGGTGTTTTGATTATTATAAGTGGATGATTCTTAAAAGCGGACCGATATGATTACTGTGGTGCAGAATCAAACTTAGTATGAGAATGATAAGAGCTTGTTCCCTGGCTGCAGTGTAATGGGTTGACCACTAGATGTCATGAGTTCCCGCATGTATGCATGCCCACGAAAAATCCACAGCTGCTTTCTTTAACGAATTATGGATAATATTCAATTGGTTAACTGCTTGTTAAAGTTAATGACACCTCGATAGAAATGGCCTAGCCGATAGCTTTGTGATGGGGGTATAGAGGTGTAAGGAAGCAGAAGTGACAAAAAGAAACCAAAACTTTACTAAGAGATCTAGTGTTTGTTCCACACAAAGTACTGTTTAGTTAGTGCTCCAGCTGAGAGCTAGGTTTATTTTGTTTGTTTTATTAGCAGTCACTGACACTCATTCCTTAGAGATGGTTGCTATCTGGTTCCAAATAACATGGTATTTTCAATGTTTTCAGCCCTTACTTTTTTTTAAAGGGAAGAACAACTAATTAAAAAGAGAGAAAACTCTCAAATGAGGGACATTTCAATCATTCTTATATGACGGTACACTTGGTGTCTTGAAAGCCAAAGTTAATGCCAGTATGAAGGATAAAACTTTTAATGTTTTTCCCGCTAAATTGACTGTCAGACTCAGGGAAACAGGAAGTGCTGAGGGAGGGGTGCAGCACTGCGGCCTTACCAGTAACTTTTCTTATTAACTTTAATTTATGAATGAGCATTTGCACTGCCTGCAAGAAAGTCATCAAACAACTGTTTCAACCAATTAGTATTGTGGTGTGTGTGCTGGCATTTAGTGTTTCAACCAATTAGCACTAAGCATTGTTATGCAAGGACGGATGTTCATTGTTCCAACCTATCACCGATAGTATCAGCACCAAGCACTGTCATGCGAGAGACAGCGTTTACTTACAAATGTGTCCTGACTAGCAGCTGGTTTCGCTATGATAACTGTGTGTTTAACAGTGTCGGATGGCAAAATATTAAAGATGAATCTCTGTAACTTCCAGGACCACATTTAAAACAGTAGAGAATAAAGGATATTTAACTGTTAACATATGTCAATGTATTTCTCAATAAACAAACCATAACCTTCCTGTGTGTCTTTTTACTAGAGTAAGGACCAGTCCACGTTCCCTATGCCACTTATTTTAATTTAATGAAACCAAAGAAATCGTACTAACTCTGTATTTTTAGTCCTGCTGTGTTCTCTGTCATGTTCGTTTTTTTTTATTCACTATGTCCTTTTGTAACTGTAGTTTACGAAATCAGCGGGGTGTAGTGTAGTGACTACATCCTCCTCACAGTGAGAGGAAAGCCACCAGTTGTCTTTAAGGCATGTAGAACTACATAATATGTGAGCTCGATTTAATCCAGCCCATGGTTTAACGATGCTAATTACAGCTTTAAAGACAAGTACCGGTAGAGAGAACAGAAATAAATGTACAAATCTACCAACCCTATATTAAGTAAGGATACGATTTTGTCACGGAGGTCACAGAAATCGTGAAAATCATTAATTTGAACAAAAGTCTGTGAAATCTTGGAAACTAATGTGAAAGCACTTTTGGATAGGCACTTTATTTCCTTTAAAAATGCACTATGTCATGCAGTGGCAGACCTGCCTCGCTTTGTTGTGTTCTGTTGTGCTGGTAGCTCCACCCCTTCCCCTTGTCTCAGAACGGCGCAGAATTTGAATCGGCTGCTCTGAGTTTCAGTTTGTGATCAGAAAAAGACACGCAGCTGTTAGAATTTAAGCTGCATTCATTTCCATATCAATGTATTTTCTGATGAAAGCAATTCCAGGTTTAATTTCTCCTTACTGCTTCTAAGTGCTCTGCACTTTTAAAACGATGCACTTCTCACACAATGTCGCTGGAAGAGCTGTCTTGCGTTGTTGTGTTCTGTTCCACAAGAACATCACATCGCTACAAAATGGCATGTAAACAACCGGTGAAATGCACCGTAGTTTCTCTGGCTACAAAAAGTTGGAAATTGAATCGTACGCAAGTCGCCGAGCAATTTTGGTGTTTTCCGTTCTGGTGAGTTGCTTCACCATTCTGTTAAATATTTTTGTGCACGTCTTGAATATTGCTCCTGTACAGGTATTCATAATGAATGTAGAGCTTTAATGTGTGTAGGGGTGCTGTGTTAATTTAGTTTGACAGTTAGTTTGTCTTTTACTTTATTATTACAGTTTATTAACATACACTTGCTTATTGCTTTTCTCTTACTTATTCTGTTAATTTCGTATGTTGATGCATGTACGTCATGACAAGTAATACATAAATATTTATTTATTTATTGATTCATATTGTTTCTTAGCCGGAGACTACTGTACTAAACATTACAATAAAACAGTATACAACAGTTGTTGTAATTACTTCTGTTAATACAATTACAGAAATGGAACCAATGAAAGTTCCTCATTTAAACCTACTTGAGATTCCGTTCAAAGCATATATATATATATGAACAAATTGACTTGACCCAAAACACCACTACGTGAAAATACAGCAAATCTTTATTTAACAGGGAGTTCATAGAATACAGGTTACATTCCACATATAGGTATGTACTGTGAGACATCCGACAAACAGGAACACCACTCATTTGACAGGTTATTCCTACCTGTGACTTTCAATTGTTTGTCATTTTCCTCCCTCATAAAAAGGCAGGTCTCACTGTCAAATTAATGGGCATATTCTACAGAACAAAGGTAAGCTCTGTTTTGTTAAAGTTCCACACCTAAAAATATTAAATATTCACTTTAAGTTAAGCGAATATACAGACAAATTATGCTAGCATAAATAGCAAACAACATTTCATATCGAAACAGTGCAAAACAAGTAAGATGATGGATAATTTTGTTAATTGCAATCACTGTACAGGCACACAATATATACACAGATCAATTCCTATTTTCTAGCTTCAAGTCTCTATCCTCTCTACTAGTGCATCAGAAACTGTGAGAATAGTCTGGCGTGGCTTAGATGAACCCAAAGCTGAGGAAGAAGTCACTTACTTGCATCTCTGTAGTTTGGTTTCTTGCATTGATACAGATACAAATTGGACTGGAATGATTGAAAACCATGAATTTGGAGACTTTTATATCAAATTCATGCACCCAGGGGGAATAAGGGCATATCACTGGCTAGAAGGATATGAAATGCTGGATACCCCTTGAATACGGTTCAATGCAAAAGTCTCACTTCAGCTTCCACGTAAGCCAAAGAGAAGAAACAAAACCTCATTTTCAGGCATCTTTCTAGTGTAATCTTACAATAATTTTTTGCTTTCTCTCTTTGATAATAACTGACCCCACCATTTTGTGTAGTAGTTTCAGATATGGAGAGGTGAAGGCAGCGCTTTGCATTATTGGAATCCAAGCACTGGCAGAACTAAACAAGTGGAGAGTGGTCCTTGAGTGGGTCCTTCAGTACTACGGGGCTCCTGAGAAAATGTCTGCAAAAATCATGCAAATGTGGTGAGTTAACATTGGGTAGCAATGCTATTGGTCAGGCCAGTACTTGGAAGGGAAACACTCCTTTCAATTCAAGATATTAAAGATATTGATGAACAATATATACCCAGATGTCCTTGTCAAAGTATAATATGGGTAGAGACCCCACTTAGTGGCTCACCTATCAAAAAATCCACCGCAATGGATCCTGTTTGCAGCGTCTTGACAATCTTTGCTGGGGGAGCTTTGTGTTTCTGTGGATTAGGGAGGAAAATCGACTGTGGTTTGTTCAACTCCATGCGTTTCAAAAACCCTGGTAAGGCCTCCGACTAAGGCCAGGCAGAGACTAGCTAGGCACAATAACCTCCACAATCCAGTAGCTTCGCATTTGTTGCTTTGGTTTGGAAGATGAAAAGAGGCAATTGGATTGACAGCAGGAACACAGGTTGCCAGTTGATCTTGTCCTCCTGACCTGTAAGTGTGTTAAACTGTTGTGGTGGCATTTGATTTGGGGCATTTCAAATTCAGTAAAATAAAGTGAGTGAAATAACTTAACACAGTATATTTTTGTTTGAGTTGATGTGGTGAACTTATTTTCTAATCACCCTGTATGTTGAGAATTGTTTAATTTGATCTTTACAAATACTAAAAGAAACTCAATAAATTCAATGACAAATGTTCCGAGTGGATGTCTTTCTCAGTGTTTTCATTTTTACTGTAAGATGTTGAACATACTGTCAGTAAAGATCACAACACATGAGAAAAGCTTTCAGTGTCACCAAAAATCTATTCCATATTATAAATCTGCTTGGAAAAACCCTGCTCTCTGATTGGCTGGCTGCATTCTATCAGCCATACCTGTATCCCCTTCTGGCAGTACATCAGTCAATACAGTTAATTTAAGAGCATGTTTTTTTTCAAACTGCACAATATCTGGCTATTTTCAAGTAAACATTTATTCCAAAAATCACTAATCCTATAACTCAGATTTATTTATGTAATTTACTAAGTTTAAATATGCATGTCCATTAATGAAATGGTAAATTAGCAAGTAATATGTAAATATAATTGATATACAGAAATGATTGACTTAATTCACATTTTAATCAATATTTATTATATTATGAATAAACTGATCATTTATTAAAATACAACACTTCAGTGATATTTACTGTTTTTGGAAAGATTTTTTTATTTTATTTTATTTGCTGTGTTAATTTAAAAAGTAAATAGAATCATTTTATAATCGTTTTATAATAGCATTAAACCACTCCAGGGGATGGGTTGACATGATATAACCGCACACTAAAGGGTTCAAGGCACTCAGCTTCACATCATGTCTCATAACACCTTAAGTGTGTGGTTATATCATGTCAACCCATCCCGCCATGCCTTAATGCTGCAATAAAAACTAAACATTAATGCATTCATATATATTGTGAAATACAAAGCAATATATTTGTTTGTTCCCTTTTTTATTCAAGTATCCTCCTATACACCAAAGTGGAAGAGTCAAGTATAATCTTGGAATCAGGAGGTGATTGGCTAAAGAGCCCAGTCAATCAGAGCTTGCCAGGCTTTGGCACGGTAGCAGAGCTCTACCTCCTCCATGTCCTGATCCCATTGGGTAGATTCACAGAGGCGGAGTCCCTGGCTGGAAACAGCGCTGCTTTCAGCGAGGAGCAAAGACATCTTGCTCTGGAGATCGTTGAGTGCAAGAGAGAGGAGAGCAGACCCAAGACCCCTCCAGAATCTAGTCAGGGAGAGGACACCACAAACTGGACAGATCCAAGTAATTAATTTGCAGTTTTCTTTCCTTCAAATCCTTTAAAGTAATTGTAACTAACAAAATAGTTCCATAAGTCTCCGCCATGCCAATCCATTCACTATATGTCTCAAATGCGCTGTTTTGAAAGAAACACATGTTTTTAGCATTTTAAAACATGTATCTGTTCACTAGGTTAAATAAATCCCTGATTACAAGCCATGCCATGCTGTTTTGCAGTTCCTGGGTAATTTCACCTAGAGAGTGAAATTGCTACCTCCCCCTTTGTTTGAAAACTGCATATTTGAGACCTACCTAACTAAGTGTTTAAGCTAATTGTATTTGTTTTTAGGACATTTGAGTATATTTTATCTGAATAATTTTGCAGATAACTGTTCTTCAGCATTGCTCGTAGGGTCATATTTTTTTAGACTGCTCCTTGTTAATCATCAGTAATGTGTGCAGTCTTTGATAAAGAAGCACTTTCCAACCAAGCACTGACCTCTATCATGTATTTCATAAAGCTTTGTTTCCCATCGTGACTGGAAAAATGATTTTTAACAGGGACATTCAGCTTTATATATTACCAAATACATACGTCAGGGATTTAATTTACATCATACAAGTTTTACATCATACATTTTTTTGTCCAAACCCTGTTTATAATATTTGTTTGTTTATTAAAACATTTTAATATTCTTTTTTGATTGCAGATCCTGTTACTCAAAGGTTTCAGGCCATGGTGAGATTATTGCATAGAAGTGTGCTGGTGGTAAGAAAAGGCCTCTATTCCTTTCCATTCCAGAAGGTGGCACTAGCGGCTGTTTTGCTGTACCTGCTGTTAGTAAGAATGGACCCCAGTGAGTGGTTTGCTGTATTTTTGATGTAATGAACCCCATCTTCAAACAAAAGAAAATCCCCTAAAATAAACACATTTTGACAATTGGGCCTAATAGGATTCATGAAGGTCGTTTCTGCAAATATCCGCTCATTAAAGAACCCTCTGTAGTAAAATTTCGTTTTTGGCCCTTTACCTTTCACTCAAGTTTAATCGGAGCACTTTGTTCTGTATTTTTCTTCTCCATGATATTTTGGATAAAATAGTGATAATAATATAAGTATCTTCTGTTTCTCTTCCAGCTCTTCCTTCAGCGTTTCCCTGGATCTCCAGCCTGCTGCAGATGTTTAGACAGATGTGGGATGCCATGTTTGCACCATACTACAGAGCCAATATCAGTCACTGAGCTACCTATGTTGTACATTAGTCACGAAAGTATTTGTTCAGGTGTCTTATTCAATAAAGTAAATAAATTTGTACTTTAATAAATGCAGTTCTATTCACTATGCTTTTATTGAATTCCTGGTTAGGAGAGGCATTTCAGTACAGTAATATTTTTTGCTGTTGTCATGTTTAATTTTCCAGGCAGTAGAAATCGTGGTTGACACATACTGTAGTTACGCGACTTATTAGACACACAAAGCACTTAGTTAGAAAAACTTGTTGGAATTTGAAACTACCGAGAGTCTCTATACAGCTCCAAGAGTTTTGCTGTTTTTACCATGTTGCAGCGGCAAAACTAAATCACTTAGAATTACCATCTGTACCAGTACCAAAAGTCAGAAACTTTCTTACATCAAATGTGAAAAAAAAACGTAAATTTGAAATTGGAACTACCGAGAGTCTCTATATAGCTCCAAGAGTTTTGCTGTTTTCACCATGTTGCAGCAGCAAAACGAAATCACTTAGAATTACCATCTGTCCCAGTATCAAAAGTCTGAAACTTTCTTACATCAAATGTGAAAGAAAACATAAATACCTCTTATACTCAATGAGATATAAGTCGTCAAACTAAGGTAAAATTGTAGAACTTGAAGAGCACACAGCCTTAGCCTTCTGCGCCACTGGGCTGTTGTTTAAATGTGTTAATTTTTTAAGCTTACATCCAGCTTACTGACCAGCTTTCACTGAAAACCCGAAGGTTCTGCTCGATTCTAGAAATGTTCTATTTCCTGTTATATATATATATATATATATATATATATATATATATATATATATATATATATATATATATATATATATATATATATATATTGAGAGGAACGGTAGTTCCTCGTACAAGTTAGAAAAACTTGTTGGAAATTGCCGAGATTTAGTTATACAACGAGACACTAGTGATCCATTGCTTGCAGCATCTGTGGAGTAGTGTTTAGAGCACTGTGCTCCTGACGAGGGTTGTGAGTTCAATCACAGGTGGGGGACAGATTGCTGCTTTACCTAGATTGGTCCAGTAAAAACCCTGACTGTATAAATGGGTAATTCATGTCACAATTGTAAGTTGGCCTGAATAAGTGTGAAAAATAAATAATATGTGTGTCTAGTTTGTATTTGGATGGGAGACTGCCTGGCAATACCAGGTACTTCAAAATTTTCTTTGAAGTATTACTTGTTTACAATAACAAATAGTAGATTAAACAGAAAAAAATGAACTGATTTATTTTTACTTTATTGATGCCAGCTCACTGCGCTCGTCTTAAATAATTCCCACCTCGCTTTGCTCGCCTTAAAAAAGATTCCCGGGTTGCTGTGCTTGCCAGCTACTCACTACTATTCTCTCCTAGCAGAACCTTTCATCTCTGATTCCATTACAGCACACCATGCCGGTTATATTCGGGCCGGGACATTTCAATTTGATGAGAAAAAGCAGAGTGTGACATTAACAGAAGTGACATTAAATTTGACTGTATTATGGCTACATCTGTCTTCTTTTCATACATTTACACTGTAAAACCAAAGATGTGTGAAACGTTTGACATTGCCACTGGTCTCATCAATGGGGCAATAGGGAAGCTTCAAGCTGTTTCCTACTATCTGGAAAACACAAGTATGGTCAAAACCATAACCATCAAATTTAACAATGGAGTCACCCATACCTTTCAACGTTTACGCTCAATGTTTGAAATCATGGATACATTGTTCAAGAGCAGTTCCCAGTCATTGGTGCTCATGCAATCACCATTCACAAATGCCAGGGTATGACTCTAAAAACAGTTATGATGGATCTTGGTAACTCCATTTTCTCCTATGGGCAAAGTTTCGTTGCACTTTCCAGAGTTACTTCCTTAAGCGGTATCCACTTTATCAACTTTGAACCCACCTGCATTTACACATGTCAAACTGCAGTTGAAGAGTACCATCGGCTCAGAGGGATTTATTGTCCTGAGTTGATAAGCTTGAAGGAGACTAACACACACAAGGGACACAAGGTAAAAGATTGTGTTCATTTCATTCATCGAGCCATCATAAATGTTCAGGAACAGCAAAAGCCTCAATCTTCTAAGAGAACACTTGCAGTTACACATCCATTCAGAGGCTTGAGCAACCCCAATTTCACCTCATGCTATGCAAGTGCAACATTGCAGTCTCTGAAGGATTCATTAAAACACAGTCAACAAGAGGCTATCAGGAGCTTTGTTCACAAATATGATCACTTGCCATCCATTGCGTCTCTAACTACTGTGGATATTTGTCACTTCTTAGGAGAACCTTTCAATAGAGGTGAGCAGCAAGATGTTGCAGAGTTTCTGACCAAATTGTCTGAAATTTGTCCTGACGTATGGTTTTGCATGGTTTCAGTCACAATAAGTCATGACGTTCTATGTACTAGACATTCTATGTAACTACTGCTCATCAAACCGAGAGGTGTTGCATGTTTATCCTCTACATGTACCTGCTCATACAGATTCCATGTGATTGGAAGAACTCATTTATAGAAATGACAAATGGGCAATGATTCCTGGTAGCAAATGTAGGCAATGCAAAACTTCTCCAATCATGAAACGTGAACTTATTCAATCAGCACAAAGAATGATTCTATAGTACTTTAGAGAATGTACTATACTATTCTCTATGTACTGTAGTACATGCTATAGTAATGTAGTTCAGAAAGTACCATATTAGTACTGTAGAATTCTATAGTATTCTGTAGAACGAAAAATGTCATATGGGAATAAGAATAAATACCCATGGGGTACGTAGAGGGGTTCCCCCTCTGTGAGAATCAACTTTGAAATAAGTGGCCCAAAGCGATTTAACCCCCGAAATACCCCAGCTACTTATTCAAATTGCGTTATTGGATAGCATGCCCACTTGCTGTCTGTGCCATGTTTGCCAGACATTTTTGTATCAAAATCCGTTTTGGGCCGGGATAAATACACATGAGGGGCGTAGAGGGGTTCCCCCTTTGTGAGAATCAATTTTGAAATAAGTGGTTCAGAACGATTAAACCCTGAAATACCCCAGTTACTTATTCAATTTGTGTTACATATGCAGGATGCGAATAAGAAGCTGGCTGAATAAGAAGCTGACTGAATAATAAGAAGCCAACTTCAGCATCGTTATTGTTTATACATTATTAAGTGTATTATTAAAAATACAATGTCTATTATTGAAAATAGTGTCTATTATTAAAAATAATGTTTATATTTGTCTTCTTAATTAAAGCAACTGCTTTGTAAATTTACATCTCTTTTAAATTATCAGCTTGTATTTATATTCTTAGCTCAGTTCTGAGTTAAAGTTCATGACTGAACTGTTTTGAATACTCTAACAATAGTAGTTCTTAATGTATTTTATGTAAGAACATACGAACATAAGAAAGTTTACAAACGAGAGGAGGCCATTCGGCCCATCTTGCTCGTTTGGTTGTTAGTAGCTTATTGATCCCAGAATCTCATCAAGCAGCTTCTTGAAGGATCCTAGGGTGTCAGCTTCAACAACATTACTGGGGAGTTGGTTCCAGACCCTCACAATTCTCTGTGTAAAAAAGTGCCTCCTATTTTCTGTTCTGAATGCCCCTTTATCTCATCTCCATTTGTGACCCCTTGTCCTTGTTTCTTTTTTCAGGTCAAACAAGTCCACTGGGTCGACATTGTCTATATTGTGTATGTTTTACTTATATCCTCTTTAACTTTATATTTGTTTACGGATATCAAAAGATCATCCCGCGGAAAAATAAAAAGGGATACATTACTATTTTTTTCAATGTTGCCACAACCTCTGAAGCATTATGCTGTAGTCCTACTAATTCTCTATCCAAACCACGCCCCAGTCATGACTGCTCATGAATATGCATGACAGCGGCAATTTCTGACAGCACTTCGGCGATAAAGAGCTCTTGTCAGGCCAGGTGAAAACATCGATCGTAGAAATAAAAACTCGTATGTGTTAAGGAGGGGTGTCTCTAAATAAATCTAGGTGAATCGTGTTTAAAAATGCAATCTTTTTAAAAAGAGAAGGCTTGGAATAGGAAATTAGGCAAATTTTACACATGTAAGATAGGGCATAAGTAGCTACCGGAACTCTTTGGATTCCCATGATGCACCGGTTAGGGACGGAAGAAAAAGCGGAGTTGACTATCTTGTGTAATTAGAAGGTCTTAAGACTTTGGTAGCATGTTAGAACTACACTCTAGACAAAGATTAAATATTGTATGAAGAAATATATTCGTGTAAATTGTGAACTTCAGCTTGCAACAAATGTATTGTACTTGTGTCACTTGGGTTAAAGTGCGTTTGTCTTAAATTATATATCGAGCGTCTTGCAGATTTGATAGATTTCTTGATGTTTCATGGTGTCTAGTAGATAGTAGTCAGGGACTGAATTGGCTCTTTCTGTCCGCGTGCTGGGCTTGTTTTCAGTGTACAGAAAAACAGCCTGCCTCTCGTGCAATGCGTTCCCTCAGTTACGTTCAGCGGGTCAGTCTGGATTTCTCTGGCACCCTGTTCCCCCACGCAATATGCCTAGGAGATGCAGACAATGACACGGTATATTTTTTAATAACTGTATATGTAAACATGCATTTTTAACTCAAAACAACGGTATTTGTTAAAGACGAAGGAAAAAATAATGCACTGCGACGTGATGAAGATTTTAAATGTTAGTTGAATTAGTTCTCGTTAGTGTAACAAATAATACTTAGTTTTTTTCTGCAAATAAGTTTCTCTTTCAACATTTTAATAAGACGAATATGGCACAACAACTAATGGTTAAATATGGCAAAATAGACTTCTGAAACGCCAAATACACACACAGAACAAAACACATTTTTACAGCCTACTGAATCCTTATAAAAAGTTTACTATGATACATTTGCACGAGATTTCTGAATTTTCCCAATGCTATTTAGCACAGTTTACTATGTTTTGCCGAGTTGTAAATATGCTTTGCTTTACCATGCTTTCGCTATGCTTGATTACACTTTACTATGCTTTTACTAAGTAAACTTGTATAAGGAATCTGTACTTGCTCAACCTACAGAATGAGTAAACAACAGATATACCCAGAGTAATCAATCAGTCATAAATGTACAGTCAATGTTTGGTGACCAGTTAATTGTTGAACAAAAGCCCAGCTGTTAAAATAAATATCAATATAACTACATATTACTCAAGTTAAATACATTGGATGTTTCTTTTGTTTTAGCTAAACGAGCTTGTGGTGGGGGACACAAGTGGGAAGCTGTCTGTATACAAGAACGATGACTCCAAACCCTGGCTTACAAGATCCTGTGTTGGAATGGTGAGATTCAGAGGAAACTGCACCATGGGAACAGTATGACAGGGGTTATATACTCTTGAGACTGTCAAAGCTTGTCAAGTCAGAATGCAACTAGAGATTTTAGTGTGATTAGTGTTGTTATCTTGTTAAGTTTTATGTGTTTCATCGCACTCCTTGGCATAGAAAAGGAGGATACATTACCATTTGTGTCTGTTCAGTATGTCTTCCACTAGCTGGGTTCATTAATTGTGTATAAACTTCCAATTGATGGTCTTTAAACATTTTTTTGTTTTGTTCTGCAGGTTACCTGTGTTGGAGTAGGGGACATTTGTAACAAAGGAAAGGTAAGTCGCAGTATTTGTTAAACAGGCAGTTTTATGTTGATTTTGCATTTTATTTAGCAAAATTGTATTTAAAAAACATTGACACTACATTCCGTCAAAAAAATAGGGTAGGTAGATAAAACCTTTTATTTTATTTTATTTTTTTATTTCCTGAATAAGCAGTGTATACATGGTAAAAGTGGCAAGTGATAGTTTAGTTTACACTGTCATCTTGCTTCATTCTCCCACCATCTCCCCTTTCTCCACCTCACAGCTGGCTCAGTCTCATTTTGAGGGTGCATCTTCAATAAACTTTCCGGCTGCCTTGTTTTATGCTATACAAACGAGGCACAATCAGTTCAAATTTGGTTAGCGGTTTTCAATAATATCCGTGTTAGGGGTATTATGTACTGATTGATACATACACACACGCATACATATGCATGAGGTTTAATTACGATTAAATAACATATCCACATAACCACATTTTATGTATTTGTATTTACTGTAAAGGTAGTGTAATTAATTCACATTGTCAGCACACACTCGCATAAGCCTCTTGGCACTGGGCATTCAGAGGCTCGACACTGTCAGCAGCAGTGGTGGTGTTACAGGCTAATCCTCACCACTGCCGGCAGTCATTATGACGGTTACATTTTAAACAACATCAACATTAAAATGAAAGACAAACTATCAGATACAACTCAAAAGTTTTATTCAAGCACATCATATCAAACATCTGCACAGCCGAAACACTGTATTTAAATGAACAATTAAACATAAACAGATTTATTTTCTAACTTGCCACATATAAAGCACTACTTCAAAAAATGAAAAAAAATATAATAAAATAAACATTTTAAAAGAAACTAGTGTGTAAACAGGTATATGTACATAAACTATAAAAACGAAAGTAGTTTTTAATTTAAAACGAAAGTGTTAGCTCTTGCGTGTGTCATTCGGTGCAGCACAGAATCCAGGTTGAGCTGCTGCTGCAGCTTTGCAGTTTTCTGATCGAAAAGTTTCTGCTGAAGCGCTGTGGCTAGCTTCAAGATGAAATCTCTCATTGATATTTTTCCTGGTGCATTCAGTGTACAAAACAAAGGAATTGGTGGCTGCCAGGTCCAGTAGAGATAACAACAGGATTGTGTATATACATATATATTTCTGGAGCAAAAACGTGCTCTTGCAGCTTATGCTGCCGACTATGAAATTCCTGCAACCCTTACATTGCATCAGTGGGGGTTAATTGAAAAGGTAGTGCTAGTCCTAGCACCCTTTGAAGAACTAACACGTGAAGTAAGTTTGTCATCAGCTTGTGCTTTGGATGTCATCCCATGCATTGTGGCTTTAAAGAGACTGCTCAGCAATACCCTGTGTTCAATGTTTGAAGAATTACTGGAGGAATGCACTGCTGACGGGGTACACATTGACGAACAACAGAGCAACAGTGTTGTGCTACAGACGCAGACTTACCTGAGTGAGCCAGCACTTCCAAGAAAATCAGAAAAAACTAATATTGGAAAAAGAATGAAGGATGGAGCACAAGGAGTTTAAGTGACTTGCTCAGGGTCACACACAGTGAGTCCGTGGCTGAGCTGGGATTGAACCTGGAACCTCCTGGTAACAAGCCCCTTTCTTTAACCACTGGACCACCAAGTAATACAATGGTTCCTATGTAACTCTTTCTGAGGTAGTGTACTACAGAACTTTCTCCCAAATATGAAGCTTGCAATGTAGCTATGGATAAAGTCATACATGCATACACACTTGCAAGCGTCTAGCTGCCTACGGATGTAATCAAAAAGCTTGTTTAATAATTGTTTTGTGTTTGTTATTAGAACTTTGTGGTTGCAGTTGGCGCAGAGGGCTGGTTCCACCTGTTTGACCTGAGTGTTTCACCAGCCAAGTCAGAGTCCACCAACCACCAGGAGGTGCTGTTTGGGGAGGATCAGAAGCCATCTTTTACTCAGCACATTCCTGCCAACACTAAGGTCATTCTCATCAGTGACATTGGTGAGTGTCGCATCACAAAGGAACTGGTCCTGGTAACCTATTAAAACCCCAAATCATCATTATTATTAATTTCATTTAGCAGATCATGCTAAACAATGGTTTCAATTGTTCCTTTTTGAGTCATTCCATGTCAGATAGACAAACTATGGCTCGATAAGTGTAAGTTCAGTGAAAGTCCTCTTGATGTTAACAAATGTGTAGTGTTATATGAAAATGAAAAATGCGAAAGTAAAAGAAAATAATGGTCTTGAAATAAAACAGTATTCTAAACTGTTGTGCATAAATATACAGTATATATTTTTTAGCAGATCAAAGGTTACAGTCTAACTATAGTTTCAAACTTATCATCCACTTGTAGGCTTGGGAGATTTCGATTGAGCGGATTTTCACTCTGATTTTAGGCGCGGCTGCATTTTAGTAACAGGAATAGCGGCTGGTTACAAGAATACATCAATATTAGCCTATCCTTCAGATAAGATGTAAAACCGAGGTCCTATTGTAAGTGACTCTGCAGCGGCAGTTGTGATGCATAGTTCACCCTTGTCTCTAAGTCGCTTTGGATAAAAGCGTCTGCTAAATAAATAAATAAATAATAATTTGCGTATGAAACCCCATGCAAGATCAAAATAAAATAAACAATCTGGAATACATTATTTTACACACGTATGAAGAATGTGCTTTATTATTTAAGGAAACTGTTTTTGTTTGTCAGAATTTTACAGAGCAGCATTAACATTTATGAAGCTGATTGGATAATTCTGCCTGTACAGTGCCACTTTGGAGATGTTGTAAATGCTGTATTGGAACATGATTGATACCTAAACTTCAGTTATTCTGTGAAAAGTTCCTCCGTTTGAATGATGTATTGGACTAGCAAATAACTGAGTTTTTAACGATGTATGGAGTACACAAAAGGCCTGATTTTCAAAAGGGGCAAAATAAGAACTAGGTTGCAAAGTGATTTCTAAACCTTGATTTGGGTCACTAAACATATGGCTTTCAAAGGGTTGATGTAAAATGTGTCTTCTATCTATCTGTTGAAGCCTTAAATATAAATAACTTGATTTAGTTACATAAATCAGTTATTAAAAATAATTTTGCAACCTAGTTCTTATTTTGCCCCTTTTGAAAATCAGGCCTAAGTTACTTATTCATTGCCTCCCTGATCTATCATACAGACAGCATTGTATGCAGTTGGCAAATGGGGGGACCCTTGTTAGAGGTTATTGATGTTTTGTAAAAGAAATATCCAGATTTTTGAAATCTGAAATCTGAAGACTCAACCCTTTTGAATGATGTATTGGATTAGCAAATGACTGAATTTTTATAACGATGTATGTAGTACACTAATACCCCGTTTCCACCTGCACACCTGAGCCGAGCCGGTGCAGTCGAGCCAGCCTGGTATGGCTTGGGTAGCTTGAGTTGCTTTTACACTAGAGAAAAGCGAGCCAAGCTGAGAGACGTCATGCATAATGAACGAGTCGATTCAATTAAATCACACAGACTGCAAAAACAGAACTAAGCATTCATTTAATAAAATATTTTTTTACCATGGATTTTTTTATTTATTTTTTATTGCGGAGAAGTACTGAAAATGCGTGTGTGGTGGTGGTGGTGGGGGCGTTGAAATACAATTCCCTATACAAGTGCAATATTTCTACAGTAAGTACAGTAAACAACTTATCAGTGTAACTTCCGTTTCTGTCTCTCCCTTTTGATACAGTATCTGAACTGAAGAAAAGCTGCGCTGGCACTTTATAACACAGACATCTTATTCAGCATTCGTTTCACAACTAAATAAATATTAGACCTATATGTGGTTATCTTTCTTAATGTATTTACTTTTTTGCTGCGTGAGGAGCTGCAGCTTTCTCCGGGAGACCAGACTCTTCAGCTCTGCTCTGGCAGCCGAACCTGGAGCGAGCCCATTCCCTCTTCCCCTCTCCCAACCTGCTCTCCTTCTCGCACTTTGTTGGTTTGGTTGTCTGTCGCTTCGAACTGAACTCCCGACCGCTGTTTAGCCAGGCTATTTATAGTTTAAAAACTGCTGATTTAAAATGATCCTCGTGTGGGAATGTTACCTTTTTTTTTTTGTAAAAAATATAGCGTTGATTACATTGTGCTTTATGCATGCTTAATTCACGGAAAGTTACATTTTTGATTCAGTATGTGCATATTATAGAGAGGGAGTTATTTTATTTTCTGTTTCAGTCAGATGTGTGTTGTTGTGTGTCCCGCGGCGTAAAGGTAAGGAGTTAAGAAAACATTTACCGGTTGTGGTCATGGGGGTTGCCACTTTTTCTTGTAATGATGCTTGAGCATGATGACGAAATGCAATAACCCCGCCCACAGCCTGCTTTGGCCCCGAGCCAGATTCAGATATGTTGCAGGGCTGGAGTTTCACGGCTTGGTTCCGGCGCGGGTATTTGCTAGTGTAAATACACCCATACCGTGAGTGCATGGAGCCGTCAAACTCCAGCCCTGCAACATAACTGAATCTGGCTCGGGGCCGAAGCTGGCTGTGGGCGGGGTTAGAAACCTACGGGAAGTTGTGTCAAACTTGGTGCTCAGACTACCCTTATGGCCTAGATTTAGATTTGTTCAAGAGAAGTCGATAGGTCACGTGGTTTGGCGGCCATTTTGAATTTGTCAAATACTCAGACATCATCTTCTCTGAAACCGTTACACCAATTAAAGCAAAACTAAGCATGCATGACCTAGGTAAGGTTATATTTCAAATTTGTTTGAGGCAAGTTGCTGCGTCAAAAATCATGGCCACTGCAAACCAATCACATTTCAGCTATGGCCAATTTGCATATATTTGAGTGTTTATCTATTGTGGAATGTGGTAGAGTGATGAAACTTTTATTCTGACTTGACAGATGGAGATGGAAGAAGTGAACTGGTGGTGGGATACACTGACCGTGTGGTGCGGGCATTCCGCTGGGAGGATTCCGCCGACAGCTCTGACATTGGGTCTGGACAGCTGGTCCTGCTCAAGAAATGGCTTTTGGAAGGACAGGTACAGCCCGGGTACTATAACATAATATGGGAGGTGAAGATTACATTCCTGTGGTGTTACCTTTTTAGTAGGCACATTATTATGCAAAACTGTCTAGTTTTTTTTAGAATTCATGGAAAAATCCCTTTGCACTTTAACTAATATTTGTTTAAACTGATTATCTCTGAACAAGGGGTTACCAGTTACATAAAGGGTGATTCATAATTGATGTAGCATTGTTGTTTTGCATTGTCTCTGTCAATAACATTTTCCTTTGCATATCATCCTCCACACACCCTCCAGTTTTCGCGATACTCTGACAATTATGAATCACCCTATATTTTCATTCAGGGAAGGTCAAGGTCGGAATTTACTAACTTCATTTTTTATTCAGAATGTTGGCTGTTAAGTTGGGTATTTAAACGTGATGTAACCATACATGTCTGTACACAAACATAATTAGGATCAATACCTGCAAGTTAGGGCTTTTGGCTAGTTTCCTTTTATTACATTTTCAAAATGATTAAACAAAATGGGATTAAAAATGTTTACAAGACTAAAAATATAATGTTATTGTTTTTCAGAGGGAAAAATATGAAGTTACAGTACCTCTGCTAGTAGATGTCGCACTATCTTGGGAATCCCTAGTCAGGAAACTTTGCATTGCCATTTGGTGTTATGCTCTTTAATGTTATGTCTTTGTGGCCTATTCTAGAGAAAAGACTTACAACCACCCCCATCTTTCCTGAAGGAATTAAAGGTGGTGATCATTGTGGACTGGTCACGTATTCCCCAAAATCTATTTAAACACCTTGCAGATGTGTCACGTTGAATCAGTGACACAATCTTGAAGGGAAAAAAACAAGCCCTGTCAAGTAAACCGTTCTAGAATGCAGACATGTTGATTACTACTGATGCAGCGCTCACCCCACCCCATGTATGGTACAATATTATTTTGTTGTTTAGAAGTTGACAGTGTTATGTTAAGACATCTCTGCAAGGCGAATTCAGAAGACTATTAAAAATAACATTGTCAACTGAATTAAAATAACCATATTGCTCTTACCAATTGAAATACCAATTACCAATTGCAGTTTTAATATGGGTAATTTTATTGCTGTTATTCCAACATTAGATTGTTTACTTTTGCAGAGACAATTTCTTTCTTGCAGTTGTAGTGGACAGTACAGTCAAATCAGGTTATTGCTGGATGTAATATACACTGTTTAAACTTGTTTGAGAGTTTCAAGTTAATGTTTGAAGGCATGCAATGACTGGAGTTCTCAGCTTGCTGACACCTTCCCTGACAGCCAGCTGTCTGCGGGTGCTTGTGGACTCCAGGTCCATGATCGCCACTCTGGCTAACTGATTGCTTGGAGCTGTTCCAGCCCAACATGGCACGGTTGTCACCTTCCAAAAGCTTCTGGGCCTGATCAGCAGCTTCCCAAATTCTTCCCCTGGGGCTTCTCCACATGCGCCTGGCTCAATCGCAGGGTTTTTCAGCCTACCATGGAAAAACACAGCCTGTTCACAGTTTCTCATCACTGTATGAAAACCCTCTCGTGGTGGAACCCACCTCACCTGTGCTTGGGCGCAGCTCTGGGTAGCACCACGAGGAGAGGTCATTACTACAGACGCATCAAACCTGGGGCTGGGGTGCTGTATGGCACAAGCGGGTCTCCATGTCATTCTTTTGGAACTATGGGCAGTTCACCTGGCCCTGCAGAATTAGTCCCGGGGGCAACAAAGGAGACACATGCTAGTTTGCACGGACAACAGGGCAGTGGTGGCCTAAATAAATCACCAATGGGGGTCTCCTGCCCCCCAACCTCCATTGTGTTGCCCACAAGCTTCTGCTGTGGGCCCACAAAATTCTCCTGTCCTCAAGGGCAGTTCTCAAGAGGTGAACCCCACAGTTCGGAGTGGTGGATTGTGAACCACGTCTGGGAGAGATTCAGAAATACAAAAGTAGATCTCTTTGAGACCCAGGAATTCGTTGTATTTGTTCATGTGCTGTACAAATTGCATTCCACAAATCCTCATGCAACAAAAAACAAGAAGCACCTCTCCAATAAACCCATTCCTTCCCACTGTCTAATACCAACACAAACAATTAGAAACCTGTGGGGTTTCTTTCCTCATATTAGGCATTTTCTTAACACTTGTCTGTTCTGCAGGATAAGTGACAGCAGTCACATAGACCCCTTTATTGTCTTAGCAACACCTACACAAAGCATGGAAACTGTAAACATAGTCCTGTACAGATTCTGTTGGACCTTGTAAACAAGTTTTCACTCGCTCAAACCAATTCATCTTCATAATCATCTGAAAGAAAATTAGAGCCGCTCTGTCCATAAATTATATTTATGGGCAGTCATGTGATTGCTAGGAACCAATCAGAGAGCTTGGTTTGTGCACCCTGTTTTATAATATTATATTGCTACTGACTATTTTAGACTATCGTATTTTCTTCTAAAAACCCAATGATGTAACCGTATTTCTAGTCTGTGAGTTCTGTATTACTATACAACCTAAATTATGATCTAAACTACCTGAATTGTCTGACACACCTTGTTGGTAGTGGGTGTGATATAGCTCAGTAATGCAATCGTATTATTCAGTTACCTAATGCTGGTGCCTTTTTAAAAACTTTAAGGACGTTTAAGGCCTTTGGCCTCAATAGAGCTCTCAGAATCACGTCTGTCTTATATCTGGTACACCAGAGTGAAACAGTTAACCTGTCCCACACCAACACTGAGACCCTAGGGTTGCCTATTTTAGGTTTTTACTGCATATTGATGTTTATTCTATACACATCGAGTGAACACTGCATAATGCTTATTACTGTACCTCGATCATGGTGCAGTTTACTGTATTTTGAAGCAATGGCGGTCATGCTGGCCATGTACAAAAAGCCAGAATGTTTCTAAAAATAAACATAGAAAAAAAGGAATGAAGAAAGAGAAATAGAACCCTTTTAAATACCACATTTCCTCCGCAATGTGGTATTTCTTACATTCACTAGGGGCAGAGTGCTGCAAGGGTTCCTATTAATGGCTACACCCTGGTGTACCTGATGTACTTGGAGTACATATTATTTTGAGAGCTCTATTGATTATCTCTTGTATTCCAGGTAGGTTTGGGGCTTCTAGATTTATTGGTTGAGAAGTGAATACCTTGTACCCCTAATCCTGACTGTCCCCCTCTCTGTTCTGAAATAAGGTGGACAGTCTGTCTGTGAACCCTGGTCCTGAAGGTGTCCCGGAGCTCATGGTTTCTCAGCCAGGTTGCGGCTACGCCATCCTGCTTTGTACCTGGAACCGCAAAGTCCCCATCGAAACGGGGGAGGGGGCAAGTGAGACACCAATCAGGTACAGGTGCTGGGTCAGCGGTCAGGTGACCAGGGGTTTGCAAGGGTTGTAGTTAAAGATGTATTTACTTGCCTTTTAAAAACAATTTACCTCCCCAGCAGGGTTTTCGATTTAGTTTTAAGGTATGTGGCACTTAAAAGGTAGTAGGGAGCATGGAGTGTCGAGGGGACACCCACCCCGCACTACCACAGGGACATTTTTGAAAAAAAAAATTATTGACTTCTGGAGCATCAGTCCCCCTGCAACACAATATTGGCTGAAAATGTGTATAGAATTGATGACGACACCTTTAATTGTGTAGTTGTAATATGGAAAACAGCATGCTGCAGCTCCCATGCTCTTCGTTAATTAAGTCCTGATCTGACAGCATGTAACAGACAGCTCTTATGATTACATGTTACCGTTTATTTTTCAGTAAAGACAAGTTTCAATTGCAGCGTGTTCGTTCTGCTAGTTTCGATATTAAATACACCACAGCATGCACATTTGTCATATATTTTAGATATTTTCATTAGCACAATTTGTGAGCTAAATTTAGTGAATGGCATTTTTTTTTTTTTACTGCAGTCAAGTAATCTGCAGTACCTTGAATATTTTCTTTTTTTCTCAGCAGTACACAAGATAACGTTGGTTTTATTGGAGTTCACAAAAAAAAAAATCTGTTCTTTATTTAATTATTGAGCATTTTGCTGCCTTACAGCCCTTCATTAAAAATGATTTTCTTTTTTACATTTTCAGGGCATTTTGTTTATGGCATGGGTGAAACACCCAAACCTTAAGTGTATTTTTATTTTAGATTTTCGCTGTTCTTGTTCTAGGTTTCTTGAATGCAGCTGTTCATTTTAAGCAACGTTTTACACAACAGTAATCACACACATTTGGTTGCCATCACGACTGTATGGAACTGGAGTTATTCTGCTGGTGTTAATAGTAGACAGCACCTCAGCACTTAAGCATTTGTATATCAGCTGATAGGGCTCAGCTAATATCCCATCATGCCTTTTTTTTCTTAAATGCATGCAGCATCTATATATGAACCCTCAACATCTGTGATAAACAAATGGGTACATATTGTTACACTATCACAACAAAAGGAATAAGCTTTTTTTTTGGTGCATATGTTATTATGTACTATATGTTGTCTTATAGTGCGATAATACGACACAAAATGGACTGAATGATAATACCTGGAAATAATGATACTATTTTTTGAAAGCCCTGCCCCACTACCATTGTCACGGCTCATTTTCATTGTGTGAGGATTTCAAATTAAACCGTATTTGAGTACTCAATCACTACAAATGCAGGTACTTCAATGCTAGTCCAATGAGAGGCAAATTAAAACTTGTTAGAAATGTTTCCATTTGTAATTACAAAAAACTATGTACTAAGGACAAGTCAGCGAGTAAAGAGGGGATTGACAAACTGAACTCTCTTAACACTATTATTATTATTATTTGTTTATTTGGCAGACGCCTTTATCCAAGGCGACTTACAGAGACTAGGGTGTGTGAAGTATGCATCTGCTGCAGAGTCACTTACAACAACGTCTCACATGAAAGACGGAGCACAAGGAGGTTAAGTGACTTGCTCAGGGTCACACAATCAGTCAGGGAGTGAGCCGGGATTTGAACTGGGGGCCTCCTGGTTACAAGCCTGTTTCTTTAACCACTTGTCCACACAGCCTCTTATAACACATGATTTCTGCAGGATGGCTAGTTGTAGCACATTCTACAAATGTCTTTACACGTCGATTGAATGAAACACTGTACTAAATATATAGTTTTGGAGTAAAAAAATATTTATCAAAGTATTCAAACTCACCCTTAGGATCTTGCCCTATAAAATGGTCTCATGTAAATTAAATACAATCTACACCATAAATATTTACAGATCACGGGATCGTCATTGGTAATATTTGATTGGTAAAGCTTGAGAGTTTCCAGTTAATACAGTTTAGATCAATTCAATATACAACTGTGCATTGCTTGCACAATGATTTTTATCTATAATGCTAGTTGCCTTGCCAATAATTTTAGAGGGATGGGGCTTTAACCCCATCCACGCTGCCAAACAATAACAAACAAAACAAGCAATGAACACAAACCAATACGTTCAAATCATAACAATACATTTATTTTTAAATTATACAACTGCAACGATAATAACAATAAACCAATACTTTTAAATCATAATACATCTCAGCAATGTATTTATCAGCAGGCATCTGCCATGCCCCACTGATTACATGCAGGGCTCCTCTGCCCTGCCTCAATTAACCCTTTGCGGTCCATTGTCGGACTGGGTCCAACATTGCAATTATTCCCATCAGGTCCTTTGTCGGACCCTGTCTGACATCATTTCAAAACGCAAAAACGCAAAAGTCGGTTTTTCAACGGAAAAGCCGAGAAAACCATTCAATGACCGAGTGGGAACGAAAGGAGCCGAGACAAGCCGATTTAAAAAAAAAAAAAAAAAAAGGCGTATCTCATGAATAGTCATACTAGCCCCCTGGCATCAGATGGGGCGGTTGTATGGAAACAAACTGGGTGTTACAGTATCAGCACACAGAGACTATCACGGACATTTGCAGAGCTTTTTTGAGATGTTATAGCAATAAAATAATGACTTGGATTGCATTATTGAGGAGTTTGGTGATAAAACGAGTCATCAGGAGACGATTGATCGGTATGTACGACTATTATTATTATTATTTTTTATTTGGTAGCATATGTGAAAGCGATAGCAAACGAAAGGGTGGGCGGGCTGGAGATCCCTAGTGAGTGCTTTGTTGATATGCAGGGCCATTTAAACCCGTTTGACTGTGGAAAAAAATACTTTTAAACAGCGCGTCTAAAATTAACTGCGCGTGTGAAAATAAATTGGACCTGGCGAGCCTGACGCAGAATTATTAAATGGACCGCAAAGGGTTAACATGTTTTGGGAACCATGGGGACGCAAATGCTACAGTTATTAATTTTTGTCACTAGGGGGCGCCACTGTGGTTACTGCCACGTATTCCCATACTACAGTACTGTGGGTATAAATAGGACTAGAATACCATTTAAAAAACTATTTTATATATAAATGGTATTCCAAGTGATAGATTTCAGTCTCAGGCTGCAGCATTAGCTCTCCACTAACTCTATGTATGTCTGTCTTATTTATTTGTAAATCTCCCTCACACACGTTCCATATTCCAGTGCTTTACTGTAATCAAATCAAGCTTTTCTTCAATGAAAAATTCAATAAGTACATCAGCAAAACCAAAAACTACTATAACAGAATTGTTCAGCACTGCTCGGTTGTGTCTTGGGTATGACACTTTAATTAAATACTTATGATAAGCAATGTTTTTCATTTTAACTATGAAATGTACTATCGATGTCTTGCAGGTGCCTCCTCAGTTATCTTGCTGCAATTGTAAATAAATCAATATAAGGCACAGAGTGATCTTTTTAATTTGGCCATGCTTGTTTATGTTTCTTTTATTAATTTGTTATGTAGTGAAGGTGCCACTCGTGATGTCATTCTCCACCTGACGTCTGGTCGCATTCACAACAAGAACGTCTCCACTCACCTGATTGGGAGCATCAGCAGAGGTAAATTCATGCAATAATAAGAAAGAATTCTTAATTCCCAGTGTGGACCCTATCCCTACCCTAAAGCTGATAATATGCTCCTTGTTTATTTCATATCTGACTTGCATATATAAAAAACATGAAATATTGAAAACAGTGAATTAGTGAAGAAAAGGGAAAAAAATTACTTCTACAATTTATTATCAACATGGCCTAACACTGAATTAACCATAAAGTGAAATACTGAATGGTGAAATATTGAGGGAGCAGTTTAGTAAAAATAAGTTTAGAACACTGTAGAAGCACTGTTTGACACAGAGTTAGATAGGATCGAAAACTTCTCCTCGACCTCCCGTCTGCTGACCAGCGCCCCCAGCAGCTCCGATTAGTGTACGTGATCCATCCCGTGTTCTCACACCACGTGTTGCAAAGTGGTTTGCAGTGCGCAGGTGATGTGATTATGAAACAGAAGACAGACAACAACGTTCACAATCCAAACGGATTTTATTTTTATAATCCTAGTCTGGTGACCACAAAGAATAATCCCAGGCAATGTGTATTGCACTGTTCCAAAACAACGGGTTGCAGTCCCGAAATAATAAGACACAGTTTGAAATGAATAAACACAGTAGAACACACACAAAGACACACGTTCACAAGTCCAGAGTGAGTGCTATAGTGGTCATGGTGTAATACAATGTTTTTTATTTATTTATTTTTTTTGATTTAGTCGTTGCCGATGGTTTTTTTTACCCCGGTTGTCTCCCCAATTTGGAATGCCCAATTGGTATTTGTATCCCGGTTCACCGCTGCAACCCCCCGGCGACTCGGGAAACGGAGGCTGGAACACGCGTCCTCCGAAACGTGTTCCTGCCAATCCCATCATTTTTCCCACTGCGGATCCACAGCGAGCCCACCAGACCTATAGTGCCGGAGGACATACACAGATCTGATGGCTCCACTGCAGAACTGCAGGCGCTGTATTGGCCACAGGGGTCACTGGTGCGTGGCGAACCGTGGATTCCCGCGCCGACCTAAGCCCTCCCTACCGGGAGGCGCTTGGCCAATTGTACGCCGCCCCCTAAGAACCCTTGGTCACGTTCTGCAGTGACGTAGCCTGGATTCGAACACACAGAGTGCCTTTACTGGATGCGCCACTTGGGAGCCCCGTGTAATACAATTTATCCGTGTTCATGGTGCAGTGTTGTCCGGGTTTAGTGCTGGCCTTAAGTGACAACTCCGGATCGTGTTAGCCGTCTAATAATAACAAACAAGTAGATTTTAGACACGACAAAACAAACAAAACACTCACTGTAATTTTTAAACTCCTTCTTCAGTGGTTCTCTCTTAACCAACAGATCACCTAGCCACGTCCCCTATTTGTACCTTCAGTCACGCCTCCTTGGTTAGCGAGTGCAGCCGTTTTTCCTCCAATCCGCTGTTGCCACATTGCTTTCCCTCTGGAGCGATAACTTAATGTACCACAGCTGTGCCCCCTTTCTAGATGGCTGACTTCCACCTAACTCTGGGAATGAACTGTCAGGCCATCCAGTCCAGGGCACTCTGTTCCCTTTTGTACCGTGTCCTAACAGGTCAGGAGGGAGCTTTATCACCAAGAATAATTTTTTCTCTGTCACAGGGAGGTTAGCAATAAATCTGAAGAGGCTACCATTTATAAAGCAAATAAATAAATGGCATTGCATGAGTAAACCTGGTGAAACAGCAGATCTTGTCTAGGCTTCATTTTTCCAAAGATATCAAGCAGGACATCAAAATCAAATTGTTTTTTTTTTTTTTTTCTTTTTTTTTTTTTTACCAATGATTTTCCAGTTGCCATCACAAGCAGATCACTCAGACATAAGAAAGTTTACAAACGAGAGGAGGCCATTCGGCACATCTTGCTCATTTGGTTGTTAGTAGCTTATTGATCCCAGAATCTCATCAAGCAGCTTCTTGAAGGATCCCAGGGTGTCAGCTTCAACAACATTACTGGGGAGTTGGTTCCAGACCCTCACAATTCACACAGTGTGGAGATGAATCTCTTTAGCCCAATGTGGGGAAGCTATAAAAAAAAGACCAACAAGATGCTCTGATATATTGTGATTGGATATAAGTGTTGAATTTTAAATCAAGGGAAGAAATGTTAAAACTTTGCAATGCATTAGTAAGACCTCATCTAGAATATTGTGTTCAGTTCTGGTCAACTCACTACAGAAAGGATATTGCTGCTCTAGAAAGAGTGCAAAGAAGAGCAACCAGAATTATTCTGTGTTTAAAAGGCATGTCCTGCAGACAGGCTTAAAGAATTTAATCTATTCAGTCTTGAACAAAGAAGACTACGCAGCGATCTGATTCAAGCATTCAGAATTCTAAAAACTATTGACAATGTCGACCCAAGGGACTTTTTTGACCTGAAAAAAGAAACAAGGACCAGGGGTCACAAATGGAGATTAGATAAAGGGGCATTCAGAACAGAAAATAGGAGGCACTTTTTTACACAGAGAATTGTGAGGGTCTGGAACCATCTCCCCAGTAATGTTGTTGAAGCTGACAGCCTGGGATCCTTCAAGAAGCTGCTTAATGAGGTTCTTGGATCAATAAGCTATAAACAACCAAACAAACAAGATGGACCTCCTGTCATTTGCAGACTTTCTTATGTTATTTATAATTCAGTCCAGTGCACATGGCCCAGTTTCAACATTTGAATTGTTCTGTTTTGCTTACAGGGCCCACAGACGAGTCCTCTAGATGTGGCTTTTTTGCCCTCTGCACGTTAGATGGTGAGTAAGTTATGAAATCTGTGCTTTTCTTTGCATCTGTCTGCAAGCATCTGTCATTTTATCCTCGAGCTCTTGTACAGTGCACAAATGACATCACAGTTTTATAGAAACCAGGAATCCTGCATTACAAATTGCACAGCTGCAGGGTACTCAAACAGAGATTAGACATGTGTTTACATTCCTCTCTGAAATTTGTCCTGTGGTTAGACCCACTTTGATTTGCTGACTGCATGTATTGAACTCATCTCCATGCCAATTTTCCAGTGAACCAGTACTCTTTAGTGACTATACATGTGTTTACCATGGATGTGCAATTCGTATTGCCCGACACCCGGGACAACAAGATTTGTGTGACAGACAACAAGTTTTGCCGTTATACTTTTCCAGTCGGACAAGTAGTTTTTATGTATTTATTTTTCCTATGTTTGTTCTGTTGCTAGAAAGACACTCTGGGTATATTTATAGAGATCCACGCAAGTTTCTGAAAAAATAATTTTGGAAGTGTTTATGTCCCACCCCTATTACATCTAATTGGTTAGCTGTGGAAGAAGCTGATCTTCTATCGGTTACAAAGAAACCCAGAAATGGCAGTTTCTGGGAACACACAGACACATTTTTTAAACTTTAGATATTACCGGTATTTACGTTTTTTGTAAATTAGCAATTAAGTGATACTGCTTTCTTAATACATTAACCTGACATTTAAATGCAGCAATCTAGAAAAGTTTTAAAAAAATAGTCACTAAGGTATTAGCGGATTAGAAAATACCTTAGTGCAGCGATACTCAATAGGCGGCCTGCCAGCTCACCTTAAAAATGGAAATAAAATTGCTATGATAATAAATTACTCAGGTCTCGTCTAAGCAGTAAGACTAAGCATATACATTATGCAAACAGTATAATGCGCTGTCTATGAATTTGCTCTATCACTTGCCTATTGGATCTTATGCTCTCGCGATTGCATCAGACAGTACGTTCAGCTAGGACACCGCCCTTTTTTTTTCATTATTAGTCTGATGGAAATGGAGCCAAAAATGAGTGCAAGCAGGAGTAAATGTCGCAAAGTGGACAGCGAAAACCGTGCATTTAATCCAAACTGGGTAGCAGATTTTCTTTTTATTATGTCGTCTCATTTAAATGCAAAACCTTTGTGTTTAATATGCCAAACCACTGTAGCAATCTGCAAGGTCGCCAACTTGAGGAGGCACTTTGAATCAAAGCACAGTAATTTCAACATGGCCTATCCTCCTGGAAGTGTCTTAAGAGGTGACAAAATTGAAAGTCTGAAGTCTTCTTGTCACACGTCAAATTTGACTCGCACAACATCAGCGACTTTGGAAAATTACAATATAGCTCAGTACTGGTATTATTTATTTTATACAGTCTTTTTTGCTCATCTTTATCAAGGGTGCCAATTTTGGAGTTGACTGTGTGTGTGTGTGTGTGTGTGTGTGTGTATATACAGTACTGTGCAAAAGTTTTAGGCAGGTGTGAAAAAATGCTGTAAAGTAAGAATGCTTTCAAAAATAGACATGTTAATAGATTATATTTATCAATTAACTAAATGCAAAGTGAGTGAACAGAAGAAAAATCTAAATCAAATCCATATTTGGTGTGACAACCCTTGCCTTCAAAACAGCATCAATTCTTCTAGGTACACTTACACAAAGTCAGGGATTTTGTAGGCATATAGTCAGGTGTATGATTAAACAATTATACCAAACAGGTGCTAATGATCATCAATTCAATATGTAGGTTGAAACACAATCATTAACTGAAACAGAAACAGCTGTGTAGGAGGAATAAAACTGGGTGAGGAACAGCCATACTCAGCTAACAAGATGAGGTTGCTGAAGACAGTTTACTGTCAAAAGTCATACACCATGGCAAGACTGAGCACAGCAACAAGACACAAGGTAGTTATACTGCATCAGCAAGGTCTCTCCCAGGCAGAAATTTCAAGGCAGACAGGGGTTTCCAGATGTGCTGTCCAAGCTCTTTTGAAGAAGCACAAAGAAACGGGCAACGCTGAGGACCGTAGACGCAGTGGTTGGCCAAGGAAACTTACTGCAGCAGATGAAAGACACATCATGCTTACTTCCCTTCACAATCGGAAGATGTCCAGCAGTGCCATCAGCTCAGAACTGGCAGAAAACAGTGGGACCCTGGTACACCCATCTACTGTCCGGAGAAGTCTGGTCAAAAGTGGCCTTCATGGATGACTTGCGGCCAAAAAGCCATACCTCCGACGTGGAAACAAGGCCAAGCGACTCAACTATGCACAAAAACACAGGAACTGGGGTGCAGAAAAATGGCAGCAGGTGCTCTGGACTGATGAGTCAAAATTTGAAATATTTGGCTGTAGCAGAAGGCAGTTTGTTCGCCAAAGGGTTGGAGAGCGTACACGAATGAGTGTCTGCAGGCAACAGTGAAGCATGGTGGAGGTTCCTTGCAAGTTTGGGGCTGCATTTCTGCAAATGGAGTTGGGGATTTGTTCAGAATTAATGGTCTCCTCAGTGCTGAGAAGTACAGGCAGATACTTATCCATCATGCAATACCATCAGGGAGGCATCTGATTGGCCCCAAATTTATTCTGCAGCATGACAACGACCCCAAACATACAGCGAAAGTCATTAAGAACTATCTTCAGCGTAAAGAAGAACAAGGAGTCCTGGAAGTGATGGTATGGCCCCCACAGAGCCCTGATCTCAACATCATTGAATCTGTCTGGGATTACATGAAGAGAGAGAAGCAACTGAGGCTGCCTAAATCCACAGAAGAACTGTGGTTAGTTCTCCAAGATGTTTGGGCCAACCTACCTGCCGAGTTCCTTCAAAACTGTGTGCAAGTGTACCTAGAAGAATTGATGCTTGATGCTGTTTTGAAGGCAAAGGGTGGTCACACCAAATATGGATTTGATTTAGATTTTTCTTCTGTTGACTCACTTTGCATTTAGTTAATTGATAAATATAATCTATTAACATGTCTATTTTTGAAAGCATTCTTACTTTACAGCATTTTTTCACACCTGCCTAAAACTTTTGCACAGTACTGTATGTGTAATATATATATATATATATATATATATATATATATATATATATATATATATATATATATACAGTAATCCGTCGCATATCCGTCCATCACACATCCGCCCTGACCGCTTACCCGCCTGGACAAGACTTCTCAGCCACGTGACTAATGCGTACAGCGCAGAGGGAAAATGGCGACTGGAAAGCGAAAGAGAGTTGTGCTTACAATTGAGAAAAAGTTAGAAATACTTTCACTGCTAGAAAAGGGAGTTACCAGGGAAAAACTAGCACAAGACCTTGGAATTGGAAAAAGCACTGTGACAGATATCAAAAAGTCTGCTTCAGAGATTAAAAAGTTTGCATCGGGTGCAGAGTTTCTATGGATGCAAACAACGGAAGGTTCTGAGACACGCGCAAGACGACAAATTAGATAAAGCTGTGTATACCTGGTTTGTTCAAGCACGGAATGAGGGAATTCCAATTTCAGGGGCTATATTATGTGAGAAAGCAAAGAGGTTTAATCAGTTGTTGGACGCGACTCAAACTTCAAAGCTTCATCTGGCTGGCTGAAGCGGTTTCAGAGCCGTCATGGAATCAAGCAGCTCACTGTGCAGGGTGAAAAACTTTCAGCTAACACTGAAGCGGTTTCAGAGCCGTCATGGAATCAAGCAGCTCACTGTGCAGGGTGAAAAACTTTCAGCTAACACTGAAGCGGTTTCAGAGCCGTCATGGAATCAAGCAGCTCACTGTGCAGGGTGAAAAACTTTCAGCTAACACTGAAGCGGTTTCAGAGCCGTCATGGAATCAAGCAGCTCACTGTGCAGGGTGAAAAACTTTCAGCTAACACTGAAGCGGTTTCAGAGCCGTCATGGAATCAAGCAGCTCACTGTGCAGGGTGAAAAACTTTCAGCTAACACTGAAGCGGTTTCAGAGCCGTCATGGAATCAAGCAGCTCACTGTGCAGGGTGAAAAACTTTCAGCTAACACTGAAGCGGTTTCAGAGCCGTCATGGAATCAAGCAGCTCACTGTGCAGGGTGAAAAACTTTCAGCTAACACTGAAGCGGTTTCAGAGCCGTCATGGAATCAAGCAGCTCACTGTGCAGGGTGAAAAACTTTCAGCTAACACTGAAGCGGTTTCAGAGCCGTCATGGAATCAAGCAGCTCACTGCAGGGTGAAAAACTTTCAGCTAACACTGAAGCGGTTTCAGAGCCGTCATGGAATCAAGCAGCTCACTGTGCAGGGTGAAAAACTTTCGGCTAACACTGAAGCGGTAGAGCCGTTTGTTTCAGAATTACACAGTTTGATAGAAACACATCAGCTTACCAGGGATCAGCTGTATAACTGTGACGAAACCAGACTTTTTTTTAAATGCCTGCCTACATGCAGCTTAACAACACCTTTGGAAAAATCAGCCGCTGGATTCAAGACTGCAAAGCAACGGGTAACACTAATGCTATGTGCAAATGCATCTGGCTCCCATCGCCTACCGGCTCTTCTACTGGGGACTGCAGCAAAGCCGAGGTGCTTTAAAAATGTTAACCTAGCTGCTTTACCAGTAGTGTACAAGTCACAAAAGCGTGCATGGATGGATCGAGATATATTCCATGACTGGTTTCACAACCATTTTGTGCCGAGCGTAAAACAAAAGCTACAGGAGCTGGGCCTGCCACCGAAAGCAGTTCTGCTGTTAGATCACGCCCCTGCTCACCCAGCAGCAGAAACCCTGGTAAATGGAGATGTACAGTGCTTGTTTTTACCTAAAAACACTACAGCATTCATTCAGCCTATGGACAACGGGATAATTGAAGCAACGAAACGCAGGTACCGACACAAAATGCTAAGAGTCTTTTCTTCACTCAAGTCCTGATGCTTTTATTGAAAACGTAAAAAGGTTAACAGTAAAAGACATTGTCTATTTGGTAGCGGATGCATGGCAGAGCATTGAGAAAAGCACACTACAGAATGCTTGGAAGAAACTGAAATTGGGGGCTGAAAAAGCCAACGATGTTGCACCAAATGTACAAACAGAACCTGAATCGGCTGAATCTGTGTTCGAGGGATTTACAAAGGACGAAATTCAACAGTGGATGAAATGAGACGAAGCAGATCCTGCCCCTCATCTTTTAGATGATGAAGAGATTGTGGATGACGTAAATGGAAATAACAGCGACAAACGAGAAAGTGACAATGAAGAAGACAATGAAACTAAAGCAGCCGTTTCCCACAGTGGAGCAATGGAGTGCTTTCAGAAAGGACTTGACTGGCTGGAACAGCAACCCGAAGCTGAGACTACTCAGCTTTTGCTTGTCCGGTCTTTGATTGCAATGGCAGCGAAAAAAAGGAGCTTCAGACAAACCCGCATACAAGATTTTTTTGCTCCGACACAATAATAATGGAAGTCGCATAATGTACGTTATAGGCTACTGTATAGCCTTCTGTATTCTTCTTTTGAGTTCTAGGCTTTATGTTGTTGAATAAACACAAACTGCAGTTACTTTTGTAAAAAAATATTAATTCATCCTACAACAATAGCCTAAAACGTTAAATCCCAGAACATAAACGGTGTGCATTTTGTAGTGCTTACATGTTTATACAATATACAATACTGCTGCTTTTTGTATGTCAAAAGAGAAAACATTTTGTCTTTGCAGAATTTGTAAATATTGTGTGCATTTTGATAGAAAAATTGTAAAAATGCAGAAACTTAACAGGTTATACACAAGTCCTTTAAAAATATGGGGTTCAGCAGTTACAAAACTGGAAGAACGTCAAGAAAAATCAGAATTCCACAAAGCAACAGTAATAGTTGGCAATGATTTCGAACCTGTGATGCAACAAACTAAAACACCTGTACATCAGCAGTTGAATTCAGCTTATATAGGAAGATGGGGAGGGGGAACAGGCAGAAGTGATTTTTATATTTGAATAACTCCCAAGTATTTATTTTTATTTATTTATTTATTTATTTATTGCATTTATATAGCGCTTTTTATACGAAAGTATCACAAAGCACTGTACAGCAGAAAAAAAGAACAAACCACAATACATTTATATAGCATGTCACACATACAACGGCCTCAATCATACCATTTAAATAACAGTATACACAATACAAAAGCAGCAAATTTAAAGTTACATTAAAACCCACTAATTCTAAGATAAGAAAGTAATTTTATAAAAGTGTGTTTTTAGTCTTGTCTTGAAAACTGAATGGTCCCAGCTTCCCTGACAAACTAAGGCAGAGTATTCCATAATTTAGGAGCTCTACAAGAAAAAGCCCTACCTCCCGTGTTGCTTTTGTTGAACCTAGGAATAACCAGCAGCCCCGCGTCCTGTGATCTCTGAGTATGGTTAGGAAGATACGGGGTCAGTAACTCCTGCACATAACTAGGTGCTAATCCATTCAGGGCCTTGTAAGTTAACAGCAAAATCTTAAAATCAATTATATACTGCACAGGGAGCCAGTGTAAAGATGCCAAAACAGGGGCAATATGTTCACTTTTCCTGGTTTTAGTCAGAGTTCTAGCAGTGTTATATTGAACAAGCTGCAAGCGGATACCCCATGATTTGGGACACCAGAAAAAAAGTTCATTACAATAATCAATTCTAGATGAAACAAAGGCATGCATTAGTCTCTCTGCATCAGATACAGAAATAATAAGTAACTTCCCTAATACGAATCTCAAATGAGAGATCAGGGTCAAATTTCTAGTTTTAAGTTTTGATGAGAGACTGCAAGGGTCAAGCTCATGTAGTCCCATATTTCCTTTTATTTGGTTCTGTGAGCCCACGAGCATAACCTCTGGTTTTTCTGAATTCAACATTAGAACATTCTGTGACATCCAATGCTTGATGTCTGTAAGGCAAGTAGCTAATAACACCCAGGCAGAAGAAATTCCTGGCTTTAGGGACAAATTTAGCTGGGTATCATCAGCATAACAATGGAAGTTCACTCTGTGTCTGCAGATAATGTCACGGTAGCATATATAATGAAAACAACAAGGGACCTAGAATGGAGCCCTGTGGAAGTTTGCAACTTCATATGTTTTGTGTAAAATTAAACGACTCCCTGTCACCTAAGATGGCCACCATATTGGGGTCAAGTGACTTTTTGGTTTCCGCATGACCTAAAGACCTAAAGCTTCCAGGTTTTGTCCTAACATTTGGTACACAGCTGTATTCTGTAATTCTCTTGGTCAAGTTTGTTATGTACAAAAAATGACCCTTTTGTGACTGTTTGTTTTACACAGCTACTGCCGCCACAGTATTTTTGTATCTTGTATTCTTGTACCTTTTTAAGTAGTGACTTCATATTTGCAGGGTTATATAAACAGCTGTATTTTTTTGATTTTCTTACTTAAGTTCCATTACTGCTTTTGTCCTGTAAAAATGACCCATTTCACTGACACATTGCTTTAACCTCTAGCCAGATTAATGATATAGGTCACATCCATTGACATACAGTAGTGCCTTTATCGTTGGTATACTACTGTATTCTGGTGTTGATCATATATTAGCCATTATTTCTTTGTCACGTAGTTTAAACTTCTGGTTACAGATTTTTTGTCACCATATCCATTTTCCTTCATTTTTACAAACAATTTGATCTTATGTGACATTCCCTTTTGATTAAGCCCCTCTGGATTCTTTGTTTTTATTCACAAAATCTCCCATTTCTAATTTGCTTGTGTGCACTAATTGAGCTGCAATTCACAATCCATAGCTGTTTTAATGGTGAACTCTTTCTGGGTTCCTAATGACCTGATCCCTTAAAGATAACTTCATTGGGAGTCTAAAAACCCCTGTACAGTACATTTGTGGAGAGTTTTAATTTGAAGAGTTCTTTTTAATATTCTTTGTGGCACTGTTTGCTAACAAAAAAAAAAAAAGGAAAATTAAATGTTAAAGTGGACGCGACTTCAGCTGTAATCATTAGTTCTGTCTGTGTTCAAGACACATAATTGTCCTACCAATACAACACAGTGCTGTACAAGAACTGTTTGGGGGGGTGCTTACGACTGTTAATCAGCATGCTTGGCAGTATTCGTTATTTAACCTTGTACCAGTTATTTAGTCTGTGACAAATCAAACTGTCAACCAAAACCCTTCAAACTTCCTGTGCAGGTGGTGCTTTCACCTACGACAAGTTCATATGACATTTTTTCCCCTTCATTTCAGGCACATTGAAGTTGATGGACAGCTCTGATCAGCTGCTTTGGTCGGTTCAGGTGGACCACCAGCTCTTTGCACTACAGAAGCTTGATGTTACAGTGAGTATCTTTGCAGATTTAACAAGTAGTCTTGGCATGTCACTGTTAGTCAAAGCATTAGACAAAAGGTCATTGTTGCCAAGTGAAGGGTCAGACCAGATGAGGCACATGTACTACATTTGGTTCAACATTTTATTTTTGTCTGGTTGTATTAGGAGACAAGTGTTTTGGTTCTTTATAAGTAATAACAAGTCAAACACATTTAATAACACTTTAAATATCACCCTCCTCTTGTTGTCATCAAACTTTATTGGCTCATGGTATAGTGGGAGTCCATAAGAAAGCTCCTGAAAGTTTCCCTTTTGAAGGCCACACTAACCGACAAGTTCTCTAATTGTCATGACCTGGTTGTCCGTTCATAGTCCATTACTGCAATAACAACTATAACTTAAACACTCAGTAGTGCTGCATTTAGAAATATTAAAAGAAACAAAAATGCAGTGACAAACATTTAGACTAGAAGTCTTTTTCATTTTCAATGTCTTCAACGTTTTGAAGACATTAAAAAAGACTTCTAGTTAGGGCTCCCGAGTGGTGCATCCAGTAAAGGCGCTCCGCGTGGAGTGCAGGATGCGCTCTATAGTCTGGACGTCGCGAGTTCGAGCCCTGGCTATTCCACAGCCGACCGTGGACTGGAGCTCCCAGGGGGCGGTGCTCAATTGGCCGAGCGTCACCCGGGGGGAGGGAGGGTTTAGGTTGGCCAGGGTGTCCTCGGCTCACTGCGCATCAGCGACCCCTGTAGTCTAGACTTATAGTTGAAACTTTTAGTATTTCTAAATGCAATAACAACCTGAAAATGGGTAGAAAGTCAAATAGAATGAAGATCCGGAACCCTATTGAATAGCAGTTGGATCAAAAGTTTCAAAGTGTTTCAAATTTGCCTTCAAAAGACCCTATCTGTAAAAATGGCCATCTGTTAGTAACAGCTAGTTTGTTTTTCATACTCTGGTTAATATCAGTCAAATGTATCAGTCAGTCAACTCATTTCCAATCCACTTAATATTAGGGTGGCCGAACACAGCGTGTTCAAGTTCATCCTCCGAGAACGACAGTGTGTGCGAATCGTGAATGCAGTAGTTTTGAAATCGACGTAAAATTATCCCAGTGATCATCAGTTGCAAAACAAATATATTTTTTAGTACAACTTTAATACAATGTCCACCACACGTCTGTCTTAAAATATTTAAGTATGTTTGAGTGGTTTTACATTGACAGAGCTCTAAGGTCACTTCATATCGCAAAAGACAATGAAACACATCATTAATCGTAACAATAATGTATTATTATTATTAGTTTATTTAGCAGACGCCTTTATCCAAGGCGACCTACAGAGACTAGGGTGTGTGAACTATGCATCAGCTGCAGAGTCACTTACAATTACGTCTCGCCCGAAAGACGGAGCACAAGGAGGTTAAGTGACTTGCTCAGGGTCATACAATGAGTCAGTGGCTGAGGTGGGATTTGAACCGGGGACCGCACAGCCTCCATTTATGAAAATATTATATAAAGCTCACTAAATATCATTATTTGGAGTGTACAATTAACCTAAATTACATTCAGCACAAAAAGTCATACTTTTCTAAGTGGATTTTATTGTCTAACACTTTGTTTTTAAGACCAGCAGCAATGGCATTTCCAGACTTAGCCGCGGTGCCATGTCTGTGCCGCACTCAGTTTCGTTTGTGGTTTACTTATTTTCGAAAAAACCTCACCGAGTTCATTATAGTACACATACAAAATGCATCAAAACAAACTTAATAGATTTCACTCTTTCTGAATCTCAGTTTTCACCTTATTCTGACAGTCACAACATTTTAAAAAAATAGCTTTAAAATATTTTGGGCAGAGTATTTTGAAAACAAAACCAAACTCCAAACTTCCAAAAATTATATAACTGGTTAGAGCAATGTGTCCAGAAGACACACCTCTTTTGAATTCTTACCATATCAGGTGTGGTTTTGTAAGATATTTGGGTGGGATTAGTGACGTGCTTCAGGTTTTCACAGGCGTCCAGTCAAAGTTCCCTCCCTCTGAGACCATGACAACCAGTGGTGCTGCTGTGGGTGTTAGAAGGGGCCAAACAGTGATAAGGGGAAGCAGAATTCCTTCGTGAAAAATTTGTCGTGTCATTAACAAATGGGGTGATGCATGAGATCTATACATTTGCCAGAAGTATTAACGAGACAGAACGATGTGTAACTGTTGCAGTTTGTAACATCTGTTTACTGCATTCTTTATTTTGCTCTTACTTGAATGTGATCTTATTGTACCTTCATAACTGCTCTTATCTGTATTATGATATTCTGTAATGTGATATTTTATAATGTGATGACTTGTAATGTGTTAATAATAATAATAATAATCTTAAATCAAATCGTAACCAATATCAATATTAGAAATGTGCAGCATGAACAGTATTTCAAATGCGCGATATGCACATCTATAAATAACATGATTAGTGTATGTAGGAACTCCACTAAGAATACATGGGATACATTTAAAAGGCACTGTGACAGGGTGACTGGGCGGTGACGTCAGACAGATGCAGGAAGTAAAATAAACTGACCCCAGGTAAGTACTGCAGTTAAAAAGAAAGAATCGGCTGGCCGCTGTTTTATTTTTAATACAAAAATAAATCAGATATTTTAACAAAAACAAACTGTGCTCACAGAGCAAAAATAAAAAGGTTAAACAAAAATAATCACGAACACAAACCACGCGATCAGGCTGGGCAATAGCCTTCACTGATCCTTAAGGTTATTCTGTTTTGTTTTGTTTTAGCTCTTGCCTTGGCTCACTCGTTCCTCCTCTGAACTCCCACCACGAGCACAGAGAGCTGCAGGCTTATATACCGTGGCCGAGGGGTTTAACTGGTTAGTAATTATCCTATTACCCCTCAGCCACAATCTGCACGAGTTTATTAATTAAAAGTGCTGTGGATGGGGCTACCCATCCACGCTAAACAAAACAAACAAATCGGCTACGCCGTCCTGCATACATAAACAACAAAATACGCGGCGCTTTGCCGTTATAAATAATAATAATAATAATAATAATAATATACAAAATAACACAGGGGCGGAGGGGGAAAACCACATTCTAAAAATAAATAAACAAAACAATGTACAGGGCTCGCTTCCGCCCTGCTACAGGCACGTTTCTACTTGCAAGCAGATGCGTGGTTGACAGCAGTGACGTAGATGGTATGACTGGTCAGATGTCACAGGGCAGCTCAGATTATGCAGACACTCACAGGGCAAGTAGCATCGATACAATTCACGCTGGATCTGAGTCTGCAAATATGCTAGATTGTTTAAATACATGGATTTGTAATGTATAAAGTAAGTTAACGCATGTGAAAGACATGACTGCAATGTTATTACAAGTATTCATTTAAAGTGCTCCAAACTGGCTTATAGCACTGATTGATCGCACTCGATCACATTCTCGGTAGCTGATTTTAATTATGTGATTATGGCTATTACTTCCACATTCTCCAAGCCAGCGGCAGCGATAAAGGACAGAGATTAAGGACACTGGCTGTTTTGTGGCTGTTCTGTGCAGTGTGCAGTCCCTTCATCAAACTACAGCGCCACTAAGTCCATCCGACTCCAGGATACAGATTCACTTTGACATATTTTTACATCTCTTTGTTATCTATTTATACTACTTTAATGTGGAGAGTGACAAGTGAGCCATTGCTTGTGATGTCTGTGAAATGTTTTTGGTAGTTAACATTTTGTGTTTCAGGGACAGTTTTATCTGTGATAAGTACATTTGTATTCAAACCTTGAGAGAGAATCATTTTCCCTTGAAAAACAAATTGATACACTTAGATTAATCAGTGCCAATGAACAATTCATTGAAAGTAGTTTTAATTATTGTAATAATCAGTGGAATATGACACAGTAGGGCAAACTACACTAGTCAATGACTTTGACTCTGTGCATAAAATTACTCAAACAGATGGTGGAAACAGTTTAAACTTGTTACAGGAGGTTAGCTTCTATCATCAAAAACAAAAACAGTTAGTCACTGAGGTAGTTAAAGAGCCAGACATTGGGAACTGGGTTACTGTAAGGAACAAGGGAGGTAGAACCAGTCAAGAGACTTCTAGAAGCATTAGTCTGTCAAATAGATTTCATGTTTTAAGTACTAATAACTGTGCTGTAGAAGAAAAGAAGAATGAGGTATTTTTAGCAGGGGACTCCATTATACGCTTATTTGGTGCTGTAGGCAGTTGTTTATGTCGCTTACCTCAAACGCTGGGCCTGGCACCATTTATTTATAGTAGAAACATTGTCAAATCCAGAGTTTCCATTATTCTTCCATTATTCTTGGGTGTTTATTCTTAGGCTACACAAAATGCACTTTTGACAATAATGTTCAAGCAATTATCCTTAAGATTTTATTTATAACCATACCAATTCTGTCTACTCTGCCCATTCCCAATATTCATTGCAAAAAAAACTTTGTTTGCCTATACACTGTGTAGAATTCTTGGACTCCAAGATAGTTTTCCCTGTATTAAGTCGTGCTGGACCTTCAAGATCGTTGAGACGGTGAAATAACAAGACACATATTCAGCAATCAAGTTTATTCCCTAGAATGAAGGCTATACATAGCTATTTTCTAGTTGCTGTCTTCTGAGTACTTAACATACAGGCATAAGTAAAGTATAACTAGCAAACATAGTTGAAGGTTTCAAACAGACTTAGTAATCTGTAGTAAAATAAAATAACAAGAGCACATATTCCCTTCACCTTTTGCTATCCTTTGACTGCTGAGACTAGCAAGAAGGGGTGGAATTCCCTAGGGGAGTGGCTAAGCATAATACAAATCAGTGGCGTGCCGTGACAAAATGGACTGGGGTAGCAGAGTTGTCGCAACCATGATTGGTCAGCTATCAGAGCTTTGACTTTCCCATTGGTTGCTAAAGCAGGGCCTTCAAGTGAGGCAGAAAATACCCTGGGAGATTTATGGCCCACCTAGCTCACTCCTGATTGGTCCCGTCTAAAAAAAAAAAAAAAAAAAGGACATTCTTCGACTCGCCTATTGGTTAAACTCACTCAAGCCCTTCAACAGAAACAGAGAATACCCTCAACTGTTTTTTTTCTAGCATCTGGTCGTTGTTTTAGACTTATGCGGGGGAAATGCAGATCTCTTATTGGCTGATCACATTCACTTCAGGAAACCCCTAGACTCTTAAACCTCTAGTAAACCCTGTAAGTCATCTTGGATAAAGGCGTCAGACAAATGAACAAATAATGATTAGAGTAGTATGCTTCATAGTATAAGCAAGCACACAGTACGCAAGTGAGAGAGGCAACGTAATGTCATTTGATTGACGGTTTACTTGGCACTGTCTGGTCAGCAGAGAATACCTTGAAGGTCCTGATGGCACGCCACTGATAGAAATACATTTCAGTGCAAGGTATAGTACAACTGGGTGGTCTTAACCTAACAATATTTCTATACATTGAGTGACTGAATGCACTTTGTCAAGCTAGATCTTTTAGTGGTGTGCTGGTGCAGAAACTTGTGATCAGTCCTTTGAATTTATGTCTGACTGCCTCCTGCAGGGTGACGGGCGCGAGGAGGTGGTTGCTTGTGCCTGGGATGGACAGACTTACATCATCGACCATAACCGCACGGTTGTCAGATTTCAGTTTGATGAGAATGTCAATGCATTCTGTGCTGGTAAGAGTTTTGATTTCTAGTATTATAATAGACTTATAAAACAATTATTCAATTAAAATACTGTATATAAAACTTAGTATGCAACACATTAGGCAATATTTGCTTAATAGTTTATTCATGTATTTATTTACTGCATTTTATATAGTGCTTTTTATACAAAAGTATTGCAAAGCACTGTACAGAAAAAAAACAAAATACATTTGTAAAGCATGTCACACATACAACTGCCACAGTCAGACAATTTAAATAACAGTATACACATAATAATACAAAAGCAGCAATTTTAAAGTTACATTAAAACCCATTAAAATAAGAAAGCCATTTTAAAAAGTGAGTTTTTAGTCTTGACTTGAAAACTGTAACGATCCCAGCTTCCCTGACAAACAAAGGCAGAGCATTCCATAATTTAGGAGCTCTACAAGAAAAAGCCCTACCAACCGTGGTGCTTTTGTTGACCCCAGGAATAACCAGCAGCCCCGCATCCTGTGATCTCAGAGTGCGGGTTGGAAGATATGGGGTCAGTAACTGCTGCAAATAACTAGGTGCTAATCCATTCAGGGCCTTGTAAGTTAACAGCAAAATCTTAAAATCAATTCTATACTGCACAGGGAGCCAGTCAGTAAAGAGACCAAAACAGGGGTAATATGTTCACTTCCTGGTTTTAGTCAGAATTCTAGCAGCGGTATTCTGAACAAGCTGCAAGGAGATACCACACGTTTTGGGACACCCAGAAAACAATGCATTACAATAATCAATTCTAGATGAAACATTAGTCTCACGGCATCACATACGGAAATAATTTGTCTAAGTTTGGCTATATTTCTCAAATGGTAAAAAGATACTGATAGATCAGGATCAAAGATGACCCCCAAACTCTTAATTTCTACTTTAAGTTTTGATGAGAGACTGCAAGGGTCGAGCTCTTGTAATCCCACATTTCCTTTTAGTTGGTTCTGTGATCCCACTAGCACAGGAGTGTCAAACTCATTTTGTTTTGCAGGCCTGATCCGATGCCCTGGCTCTTGGCGCGGGCTGAGTGACGGTTGTAAAAATACAAAGATGAGCCCAAAACTTCAAAATTATTGTATTTAACAAAAATGATCATGCGCCTCATATTTACATTCCCCTAAGTAACACACGTTGATTATTTTACTCACCGTCACCTCTTAGAATATGTGTGCAAACATGCCTCCAGAGTTCCTTCTCATGAGCAACACAAATTGTCATGTTACTGTGATTGCTGTCAATCACCGCCCACGTGGGTGAGACGGCACTGCATCAACTGATTCGAGTAGACGATACCAGAAAAAGGTTTTCAGTTCTGATTTGTAAGTTCTGTAGTGACAAGTATCATCATGTCTTTATCCGTGAAGAGAAAGGTGAAACAAGAGTGCTGGGTGTTTCAATAGAAATTGGGAATTTTGTTTTTCTTTGTGTACATGAATGGAAAGACAATGTGCTTAATTTGAAGCAACATGTGTCTGTTGTGAAATAATACAACATTAAAAGACACTCAAGCAAACCATGGCAAGAAATAAATATAGAGGAACGTTACGTGAAGATAAATACTGAATTTGCACAGTCACTGAAAAAGCAGCAATCAATGGTTTCTAATACTTGTAGCATAAGTGATGCTGCTGTTAAGGCGAGCTATGTGATTGCTCACAAAATAGGTGTTTCTTCAAAACCATTTTCTGATGTAGTTTTTGAAGACATGCTGCTAAAAGCTGCTGATATAGTATGTCCTGAGAAATGGCAAGCTTTCTCCATCATGAATATCAACAAATCAAAATCTAATTCTCAACTTAACTCAATACTCAAGATATCCTCAGCCCAGTCATTTGCTCCAGATGTAAACTTATGGAAACTTTGGGTAGTTTCCCACCAGGGAGCTGTCCACGCAGAGTTGCTGCGTGAGCGTTTGGCACCGTCTGTCCCTTTGGGGTTCCAGGGGGCTACGAGTGCAGATTGGCAGCAGGATGACGTGCTGTCCGTCACCGCCTCCGAGGATGTGGGCGAACAGGAGCTGGCGTTCCCATCTGAGGACGTGCAGTCAGATAGCACGTCCCCTGCGGTTAAGCTCTCCCTGTCAGCAGAGCTTATGCCATTGACCAAGAGATTCACTGCAGTCTTGCAGGTGTCCTGGTCTACAGAAGGTGAGGCAAGGCAGTCAATCTTCAATGACGAGCCTGCCACTTCTCCCGTGTCCCCCAGTGCACCTGGATTTTCTCTTTGAGATCCAGTTGTCCTAGGGTCACCCGGATACAGCTCCTGCTGTTTCCCAGTCTATGGACATTCTATATAGGATGCATGATGTGGAGAAACTGGGCCTGGTTGAGGCTTCTATTGCTTTGTTAGTACAAGTGCCTAATTTAGAGCTCCTGTCCAAGGACACTATCTGCCCCAACAAACATGTCAGGTCTCGGAGGTGATCCTTAAACGTGTCTATTCAGCCAATGTGCTTGCCGTATGGCTGGGCAACTTTAACAGCATTCTGGTAGCCTACCACTCACATTTGCTGAGGTCCCTCTCTGACAACCACAGGCCATCACCACAACAATTGGATGGGTTGCGCCTGATCAATAAGAACCTGCTCCGTCTGTCTAAACTGAACGGGCAGGCAGTGCTGTTGGATACCCCTATTACACCGGGGCATACCTTTTGGTCCTGCAGTGGATGAGATGCTGCAGCACTTGCTTCCAAAAAAGTGACCACCCCCAGTGCACAAACCAGCAGCAAACTGGCACCCCTGGCCCCAGCAACCTCAGGGATTGGCACAACCGGCTGCACCTGCTGCCAGAGGTGGTATTTAGAACCGGCTGTTCGCTGCAGAGGCTATAAAAAGTTCTCCCGCCCGTGCAGAGCCTCAGGCCAATCCACAAGGTGAGCAGTGGCCCTAGGGGTTTGCTGCCACAGGCCCAGGGCCCCTTCTCAGGGAGCCATCTGGAGTATTGGCGTCAGTGTACCACAGACATCTGGGTGCTCACTACCATTCAAACCAGCTACTCTTTGCAGTTCAAGCACGGTCCCCCTCCCTTTCGGGGCGTGTTCCAACATCAGTCATAGACCTGCAAGATGCCTCAGTGGTGTCTCAAGAGGTAGCAGCTGTGCTGCAAAAGCAGGCTATTCATATGGTACAGCCCCTCTAGTTGGAGAGAGGGTTCTACTCCAGGTACTTCTTAGTGCCCAAGCGGGATGATGGCTTCAGACCGATCCTCGACCTTAAACAGGTCAACTTATATCTGAGCTGAAGGAGGTTCAAAATGTTGATGATGCAACAGCTGTTGCAGTCAGTAAGGACAGACGACTGGTTCTCCACGGTGGACGCCTGTTATCCGCAACTGTTCTACAGATACAGTAATTGGTTCTTCTGGCAAGCTGAAATTGGTACTGGTGATAAAAACCTTTAACGGTTTACAAATGGACAAAGAAGTAACAGTAAAATGTATTGTAATCCGTCCCAATGGTCTGACTGAAACCCTTTTGTTTGTAGGTCAGTACACTTGTAAGGATGGCCGGAACAGCCCCTGCCTAGTCTATGTGAGCTTTAACCACAAGATCTATGTGTACTGGAGGGTGGAGCTGGAAAGAATGGAGTCGACCAACCTGCTGAAGGTGCTGGAAGAGAAGGAAGAGTACAGAGAGCTGCTGGGGAAACTCCATATAGGTAAGTGACTTGGTAGGGCATGGGGTGGCTGGTGACCAAGGGCAGCTATCTTTTTCAAGCAGCTCCTTAAATGACTTATTGAACTAGTTACGCTAGTAATAAGGCAATATCAATTTACAATGCACGTTAGGTCTTTGTTAGAACAAAAACCTATTGGGCCCCTGTGTAGGCATAAGGCTAAAGCCATGTTTTGTGGCCTTGGAGAGAGTCCAGCAAAGAACAACTAGACTAATCCCAGGAATTAAGATATACATGTAAATTCAGGGAACTTAATTTATTTAGCCTAAAATAAAGAAGAAATGGGGGGGGGGGGGGACTAGACTGAAGTCTTTAAATTTTAAAAGGAGTTGACTTAATTAAACCTTAACAAAACTTTAAGCGTAGCACAGATAGGCCAGAGGACACAGCTGGAAAATAAGTACACTTCTTTACACAGAGAGTAATGCGAGTATGGAATGGAGTACCTTGTCAAGTGGTTGATGCTGATTCAGTGGGGTCCTTGAGACCCAACTTGACAGTATTAAGATCAATAATCTAGAGCCCGAAGATCAAATGGCCACCTGTCGTTCTTAAATTTTCTTATGTCCTGAACTTCTTTTGTTGACAAATGATGCCATAGGCCACTCTTAATGTTGTCTCATGAATATTCATGAGCCAGTCCAGAACCAGGCTAGTAAGGTTAAAATCAAAACAATCATGGCGGTTAACGTTAGTTACAGTGATCACAATCTTTCTTTTGTGCCAGAACTAACATTTTCAACAGTGGAGACATTAAAACTAAATCTAAGAACTCTGGACAAAAGCATGTTTCCAAGGGTGTTAAGCAGGGGTCTCCAGTCCTGGTCCTGGAGGACTGGTGTCCCTCCTGGTTTTTGTTGGACCAGTTAAGCTTCTAATAAGCACTTTATGTGCATCATCATCAAAGACGCATTGCAGTTACAAAGTAAAAACAATTTAGGTTGACTATAGTTGATTGCTTTCTCTTAAGTTTAATAAAAAAAAATTTAAAAAGTAGATCAACAAACAATAAACCTCAGTGTGAATTTAATGTGTCCGCAAGGTGGACTCACAATAACACTTGTTAAATTGGTACACAAAGATAATACAAGGATTTTTGTAATCACTGTTGGTGCAGCCTGGCACTGAACACACAGCATTGTAGCAGTGTAGTCAAGACATATTTTTTTTGCTTGATGGCATTCTTCATCAGGGCACGCCATTGTTTGTTTGTTAAACAGGTGCGAATAATCTCCATCTGGGTATGTTGTGTTCTGTTGGTATTGTGCATACCATTTTGACTGTTGTGTTTGCAATGCGATCAATGCTATTGTGGTTGCTGGGTTACGTGTTGCCTGATGTAGTGGAGTGTTGCTGTTGCCGGGATGTGTGATGATGTAAGTGAGGGAGGGGTGTGTGTACGACAGAGACACAATAGTAAGCAGTACAATAAACAGGCTCTGTGGTTAATCTACAGTAACACTGTTTTGTGTCAGTTTTGTACGAGGTTGTATCTTTGTAAATGCATATTGATTTGATGTTTTATTTCCTCAAATTGAGGGTGGTAAATTTGGGCTGCTTAAGGAAAGAAAAATCACAAGATCTGTGAGCGCAGTTCTTTTGATCCCTCGGGGTCACGACTGCGTCACAGGCTGAAAGAGCAGCTTTGGTATACAATATTCAGGATTCGGGTCTTTAGGAGATAAATACCCATTCTATAATGGTTACATTTCTATTTCAGGGAACTAGGGTTATAGTGTTTTCCATATTTCCTGAAACAGTTTAGATGGAAGACCACAGTTTTTGTGCCATCTGATTCTGGGCTGCATAATTCAAAGTGGAAAAGTCAAAGTGACCTGGTGTCAGTCTTGGGCATGTAAACACCTGGAAAACTGTTTAAATATACACATCTTTGGTATCTTTGAACTCGGGACACTCAGAGCAATCCATAACCACTGTCTTTTCAACAGTGGAACTAAAACTGTCATTTACAGGGCCAAATATTGTGAAAACAAGTGATTTTTTTTACTACATATGGTGACAATACCCTAGATTCCAGAAAGAGTATCAGTAACAAACCATTGAAGGGGAGATGTTATTTTACCCATTTCTAAAATCCTTATTTTGTGCAGATTAAAAAAAAAATGTATAATGCCAGGGTATCTCAATCTTTGTTTGTGTACTGGGCACATGAAATAGGGATGGGAGATGTAGACCATGGGCTGCATAATTCGAAGTGGAAAAGTCAAAGTGGCCTGGTGTCAGCACATAAAAACCCCAAACTAATGAAAAGATGCACACATACAATAGATGTAGGCAAATCCAGCAGCTAAACGATCTTATGTCAAACCATTAGTATTTTACGGACTTAATGTGATGCAAGTAAAATATGTTTTATGAAAAAAAGTAGCATTTTGTTTGCAATAATATAGTTTGTCTGGGGTATCTGAAAGGGAACATATGGTTATTTTGGTGTAAAACAGCAGAGTCCCAAAATCACTAAATTCTCACAAGGGCCTAGCAGAGAAGGGGTAAATAAAGATAAAAACTGTAGCATTGACAATAGACATTGCTTCACAAGTTTTCTGCTCATTAAACATGTTGCATGCTAACACAGCACCAACTTTGCTGCTTTGACAACTTGTACTTGTTTCTACCTAAGAGTACATATTATGGTATTTATTACAACTTGTGTTTCTCTAGATGCTGATGACAACACTGCAGTCAGAGACTTGATACACAACCTGCTCTATGGGAACAAAAAGAACACCATCTCAACCTGAAGTCGCACAAAAGTCAGGTTCTCATTTTTCTTTGTATATACTGTTTATCTCAATAAAGGTGATTCATTCATGTATTTTTTTTAAACCTTGTGTTATTCCTGGTAGTTACCCTAACCCTAAAGTCAACAAACACTAAAGCAAGCCTGTGGCAGGGCTGAGGTTTGCCCCTGTAAAGAATATGTTTTTGTTTGATTTGCACATAAATGTATTTTTGTTTAATTTGATGTGACTGGGAGATTAGACTCCCCTCCCTGCCTAATTGAAAGGAACGTGCAGCAGGTGGCTAGGTGTCAATTGAATAATTGACAATCAATGAAGGTCACCTGCCTTTAAAAAGGGGCTGGAAAGCCAGTCCTTTGTTCTACTTTTGTTTGTTCCTGTCCTTATGTGGATAGCCAAAGAGAGTGAACCAGATGGACCAACCAAGATTATCACCGCATGTGTAACTGGGATATTTGCATAAACTTTAGCATGGGGATTAATTTAGGGGATTTTAATTCCACCAAAGTTTATTTAAATTTGTAGTAAGAAGGTGCCTGAAGCAGGACATCCTTTGAGTGGGAGCAACACTGACCCACTGGATGGCAAACTTTTGTTTTTAGCTGTTTTTCCCAATGTGTTTTATTTTTACTTTGCCATGTACATGTTTGTATATATCCTTCCGGACTAGGGATACCATTGCTGGTACCCTAGTGGTGGCCACCAATCACTGCAGTTGCCTGCGACCCTTTGTTTATTAATAAAACCTGGACACCTGAGTGCGGTTTTCAATCTCGACCCCTCTGTGGGGCGCTCTCGTCTCTCGGTGGATACCCACACAGTAACAGTTGGGTTTTTTCTGGGCAGGAGTAGTGGTTAGGGCTCTGGACTGTTGACTGGAAGGTCGTGGGTTCAGTCCCTGGTAGGGGACACTGCTGCTGTACCCTTGAGCAAGGTGCTTTACCTAGATTGCTCCAGTAAAAACCCAACTGTATAAATGGGTAATTGTATGTAAAAATAATGTGATATTTTTTAACAATTATAAGTCGCCCTGGATAAGGGCGTCTACTAAGAAATAAATAATAATAATAATAATAATCTCTAGCCCTGTCTGCTAACCCATTGTTGGAAAAGCAGGGTAAATGGTTTTATAATTGTTCAAATATTGAATAATCAAGTAGCAGCGCTTGGTTACCAAGGGAATATTTAGACACGGCCAGAATGAAGTGTAATCATTACCAAGGTTAACCAGCGATACTTCGTAATTATTTCATATTGAGTTTACGGTTCCCTCTGTCTGCAGTTTTAGAAAGAACAGAGGTGAGCTTAGTGACTGCTGGTCCAGCAGGTACAGGTTGAAGGAAGTGGTGCTGTAAAAGGTATAGAATTTTAATAAGGAAACTGAGATGTGCAGTGGTCTTATTTAATTGTAGTGCAGTTTTAACTGCAGGACTTTAATTACATATTTAACAGTATAACTATAGAGTTGAACATATTGAACACATTCGTGCTGCTGCTGTGCAATGCTTAAATTGGCTGAAACTATCTTTCAGTGTTCTTCTAGTATTCAATTATTAAAACAACTGGAAACCCTGTGTATACTGTAGCAGGTAAATATATATTTCAAATTAACATCCATAAATTATAGCCTATCAGTAAAACATTACAGAAGTGTTGTTCTCTGACGCAGTATTGCAGCAGTGTGGAGTAGTGGTTAGGGCTCTGGACTCTTGACCGGAGGGTCGTGGGTTTAATCCCAGGTGAGGGACACTGCTGCTGTACCCTTGAGCAAGGTACTTTACCTAGATTGCTCCAGTAAAAACCCAACTGTATAAATGGGTAATTGTATGTAAAAATAATGTAATTGTATGTAAAATAATGTGATATCTTGTAACAATTGTAAGTCGCCCTGGATAAGGGCATCTGCTAAGAAATAAATAAGTCTGTACCTTTTGTTGCAAGTAAAGTAATGGCAGACTCAATGGCCGCTCTAGCATTGTCACAAGCAAAGTCTATAACACTCCATTGATCCTAGCGAATGTGTATGCCCCAAATTGGGATAGTGAGCAATTTATTTATAGCTTCTTGTCATCTTTGCCTCATATGAATTCCCACATTTTGATCCTGGGGGGGAACTTTAATTGTTGTTTAAACCCCACTCTTGATCGCTCCTCCACAAAATCTATTGCTCCCTCAAAATCTGCCCTTGCCATTCAGTCCTTCCTTGATAATTGTGCAATTTCTGACCCCATGTCCACCATACATTCTCACGCATTGATTATTTTTTTAGATAACAAGCTTCTCTCTTCTGATTGCTTCTGTTCTTTTATGATAGTATTGTAGTCTTTGACCATGCACCTGTGGTTATGGAACTAGCGTTTCCAGATCAGGCAGATTCTCATCCTCCTTGGCGTTTTAATTCACTGCTACTTTCCGACCAAAATTTTGTACAATTCATTTCCTCACAAATAGATTTTTTCATTAGCACAAATGCTACACCTGATATCTCCTCCTCCACCCTGTGAGAAGCTTTGAAAGCCTACCTACGAGGACAGATTATATCCTATGCTGCTCATGAAAAGAAAAAAAACAAATAAAGATTGTCAAAATTAACAACAACCCTTATTTTACAATTAGACAACCTTTATGCAAACTCACCCTCTCCTGCTTTCTACAAAGAGAGACTTACATTGCAGATGGAATTTAATTTATTATCCACCAATCAGGCAGAAGAGATGTTGCACAAATCACAGCATGCTTTTATATGAGCATGGAGACAAAGCTAATAAAATTCTAGCCCATCAACTCCAGCAATCAGCATCTTTCAAATTTAATTACGCAGATCCGAACACCAGTAGGCCCAACAGTAGACCAGAGGGAAATAAATAACCAATTTAAAGATTTCTACTCCTCCCTTTATATATCTGAATCCCTGTCTGATACCTTAATAGATTTTTTTCAAAAATCTTGATCTTCCTAACATTGACATTCAATCTAAAACCATGCTGGAGGAGCCCTTTACATTAAAGGAGGTAACCCAGGCTATTATGACCATGTAGAGTGGAAGGTGTCCTGGACCTGACGGTAAACCTTCTGTACCGGTACACAGGTACAGAACCTCACACTACACCACCAATACACTGGTGAGGTCGGCCCTCAGAACCTCACACTACACCACCAATACACTGGTGAGGTCGACCCTCAGAACCTCACACTACACCACCAATACACTGGTGAGGTCGACCCTCAGAACCTCACACTACACCACCAATACACTGGTGAGGTCGACCCTCAGAACCTCACACTACACCGCCAATACACTGGTGAGGTCGACCCTCAGAACCTCACACTACACCACCAAAACACTGGTGAGGTCGACCCTCAGAACCTCACACTACACCGCCAATACACTGGTGAGGTCGACCCTCAGAACCTCACACTACACCGCCAATACACTGGTGAGGTCGACCCTCAGAACCTCACACTACACCACCAATACACTGGTGCAGTCGACCCTCAGGATGTGGACTCAGTTTAGATGACACTTTGGTCTGCAGTCCTTCTCAGTAATGTCCCCTACAGATGTAAACAAGCCCCTGCTACACGTTTACATTTGTTTTGGTCCTGCCCCCGGCTTCACTCTTATTGGTCCTCTGTTTTTGACACTATTTCACAAATTTTGCATCTGCACATTGTCCTCGTACCGCTTACTGCTTTGTTTGGTGTGGTACCCAGCACTATTTGTTTGCCCAAAGAAAAATCAGACACCATAGCGTTTGTAACTCTCCAGGCTAGACACTTAATTTTGCTAAATTGGAAGCAAGCTGCCCTGCTCACTCACATCTGCTGGATTAGAGATGTGTTGCATTTTCTCAAGTTAGAAAAAATTAAGTTTACTCTTCATGGCTCCACTGAGAAATTTTATAGAGCAACCTGGCAACCTTTCTTATCTTATTTTGATTGCCTCCAGCTACCATCCCTTTCTTGATGCTTCTGTTTTGGTTGGCTGATGCCTTCTCTGCTTTGCACCTGGAGGGGACCTACTGTTTCCCTCTGTCGTTCTTTCATGATTTCGTGTCATGTAGCAATTCCAATCTAGCTCTGGGAGTTTAGAAGACTGAGATATATTGCAGGAAGCCATTCAACTTTTACAAGTATATATACAGTGTTTTAGATTATTATTTTTGTTTTATTACTAGTTTTACTTGTTTAGTTGTAGTTTAGATCATTTTTAGCGAAAGCTAAACATGGCAACGTAGGTGGTCTTTCTATAATGAGCAACAGGAATAAAGTTGGTTCAGAGGATTTCGATACAAGCGACAGTGATGCTCTCATCACTCAGCGATGAGGATGTGGAGGCTGTATCTGTACAGTTTGTACAGTACAAACTGTACAAACAGAAGAGCATGCAGCTCCTTTACAGGTAAGCCAGCTTAATAGATTTCCAACGGGAATTAATTAAATCTATTATCATAGATAAAAGTTTAAAATATATGGGATAAACAGATAACGTGATGTTTCTTCATGTTTACCCAAGAAATATTCAATGAGTGAGGGAAGACACAAAGGGACGATGTCCAGAGTTTATGCTTTACACATTTAGAACCATTCTGTATCATGTAAGGGATCTTCTCTGAGCAGCTGTTGTGTAAATAATATACTGACTCCAGCATTTGACACGTATTTGCCTCTTAACTAAAGAGCAATATCAATACTTTTTACTCCTAGGTTCTCTATTCCATATATCCATGGAAGAACAACTTACTGGAGTACAGTATAATTAGCAGTGCTTTATATGAAAAAAATACATATTACAATTTATTTCATGGGAGAATTCAGATTTTATTTTTAATCAATGTTTTAGGGGCAAAATCCAGGCCTTATTGATACCCATTCTTAAATTATACATTTGTCACCAGTACTGCACTGTAGGTAAACGTATGCTTCTTATCTTACCTACTGTTGTATTCTGTTGCTCATTTATAATTAAAAAATTCACTCGATTTGTCAGTAACAGATAAGCCCTGTTCTGCAGTTCTCTTATCTCCTATCCAATCTGTACAGAGGCCTGCACAGAGACTGATCTGTTTCATTAATAAGCTTTACACATATGAGATCCGAATGCACACTCCCTTATCAATATTATTGTCTCGTTGGTCTCTAGGACACAGGAACTCACTTCACTCAACACAAGAGAAGATATTACTCAGAATAATACTTTTATTGTCAAGAGAATAGAATATTATAAACAACAAAGCTGTCAAGAAACGTGCAATACGGGACAAAAGCCACCAGTTTACATACAGAACAGAATTCCAGCTCAAGATTGGGCTTTTTAATTACACTCAAACTAATAACACAGTGAAAGGCATCCAGTCTGAAGCTTGCACAGATCATAGCTATAATCCATAAATTAATATAAAATGGGGACGATTCCTGTAACAGAACTTCTAGAACGATAAATATAGAACAATATTTATAGATTATTATTGAGCAAATTAAAACATTAATAAAGGGTTCAAAATGAAATGAACAAACCCAGATTTCCAATCTTTTATTAACTTTCTGGTACATAAATCACTTATTTCATGGCACTAATCTTGTCTGCTTGCTCTTACATTTCAAGTAATCCCTGGGATTAACAGACATAGATAGGTACATTTTCCATTCTTATTTTTATAAGGATATGGACAGATACGTATTTCCCCACGTGTAAAAGATTTAAGACTGCTGCCTTTAAATTATTTTTATACCATCTTAGGTTTACTTTTTTAGCTGCACATTAATACACTCACACTGTTGACAGAAAGATGCAAACCATTAAATAAATACAGTGGCTGTTTTTTTGTTTGTTTTTGTATACATGCAGCACAAGGAAAACCCCAATGAAACTGAACCATGCTGACAGAAAAGCAAAGAATATATAAATAAATCTCGACACATACAAGACTTGCAGGGTCATCAGCAAACAAAAGAGGACAGAAAGCGAGAACTCTGGATGTATCCTAAATGTAACAGTGGAAATGGAACATCTGATGTGAAACCTGCTTTGTTAAATGCTCAATGTGGTTTAAAATTTAGATGTGTGATGGTTTTACCATAAAAAAAGGAATATGTTGTTTTATAGCTATAAAAGCACATTTATAAACTCCCATGTCTATGGCGCTGTGGAAAGCGGGTTCCAAGGAGAGTGGAAGAAAAAGCTTGTCTCTACAGCTAATACATTCTGGGGCATATTCACTGAAGTGAGAGTCAAAATGTCAAAGAAATTACAATGTCAGTGTTAAGTAGTAGTATTGATAAAGTATTAACCTGCCACTAAATGCACAGAACCCCAACACTGACTGGCATGACTTCTTGAATTTTCTCCCATTCCTGAAAGCAGGAAAAAGTTAAAACAGGCTTCCAAGAATATATTTTGACAAACACTTATACCAGTGAACTTTAACTAAATTACGCTACAGTTTTTGGCAACTTAATTTTAGCTCATGACCTTCATGAATTTCTTGGTACCATGACAGGGAGATTAAAATGTCCTGGGATACATTGTTTATCACAAGTAGTCATGGCTTGTGGCATGGGATAAGAACCAGTTTCAGGCTAAAAATGATAATTTCTGAAGTCATACCATTCTTGAGTTCCTCTGTCACTGAGATTTTTTTTTTTTTGGAGGAACAAGATGGGGGGGGGGGGGTCTGCAGAATAAGAAAGGAGAAACATAAGGCAAATTTAAAACAGCTCCCTGGTAAAATACTGTCATCAACATACAAAGTAACCGAGAAGTCCTTGCCAACACCTTGGGAGTAAACGGAGCATTAAGTTAACGAGATGACTATGACTTGAGATCAACTGTGGGAGATGGAACTGTCTTCTCTAAGGATTTGGGGTGTGTTGCAGTCTGTTTATGGGGACAGTGTGAATCATCTATCCAGGAAATAATGTTAGTTGTGTACATTAGCTTCTCTATTTGATGAAAATACATTTATAAAGTGTGTATTTCTTCTGTGTGCTTTGTAATATGTCAAAACACAGTTGTCAGTGTATTATTGAATGCTGCTACTTTTTACCTTGTGCTAGATACATAGAACAAGACACAGGTTTTAGACAGGACTACGTTACAGAGTTTTCAAAAGCTTCTGACCAGCTTGATTGGCTTTTTTGATGTCAGGTCTCACTCATAAAATTCCACCCATTGTCCAAAAACAAATACAAATCCTGCAAGAAAAACATTCAGGGAACAGAAAGATTATTACAGCCTGGTCATCTTGCTGGTGAAACGATGAAGGAAAGTCGGTGGCTCTACTGGTTCAACGGGCTTTCCAAGAAAGGCAACTCCTCGCTGGATTTTCTGAGCTTCAGGACCCCTTTGTCCAAATCTATACAGCACTGTTCATATCACAGAAAAGGAAACAAAAATTACTACAGACAAAATGTAAACTACAGAAACTCTATCATTGCATTTATTTTATTAACGCAGACTTCTGTGGATATTCTATTGATATTCGCCATAATCAATGCCATTATGTTGTTGTTTAGAACAATTCAACATGAAATCTGTCAATAAGGAATAAAGGTTGTAGTGTTGTGCTATAGCTTTTTTATATTAATATTATTGAGATTTTGGATTTTTTTTTTAAATACTTGACTACTGGTATTCATATTCTTTTGTATCACAGTTTTAATTTTGAAGAAGCATGTTCCACTGTTTAATAAAGCTTTTTTAGTACTTAAATCTAAGGCATAAACTGATTTTTTTATGTTCATACCAAAAAAATTGAATTCATCAAGAGCATTGAAGTGGTTTATTGCAAGCACAATACTTTTTAAGTGAATAGTGCTTACTTAGTGTTATTGGGTCAATTGCAGCGAACCTGGGAATTTAGTACAGAGCTGCATACTAAGCTGCACACTGGCTAGTACGGTACTATCTCGGGATCATCCTCAGATTTGTGATAATTTAGCACCAATTGCAACGAAAAAAGATGCGGAACAAAGTTGGGGATCAGCTAATCCCCAATTTTACTACACAGCACAGGATTAAGCTCTTTATTGCAGTGTTTTACCAAACAGGAACTGAAGGGGGACCTCAAAATATGAGTTGGTTTCAGCTTAATATAAAATTCAAACTATAAATAAATTATAATTACTTTTCCTCAAAGAACATTGAATTTTATTAATATTTGTATTTATTCATTTAGAAACCTAACAACATCTTAATGATTTCCTTTTGTTACATATGTAAATTAAATATGCACAAAAGTAAATAGGCTGAATTGCATACAAACATATTGCACTATTCTTAAATCAAATGTACAATCTCATTTTAATAAAGCCTCACTAAAATTGAAGTGCGTAACTGAAAAAACAAAACTGTCATTAGTCCTCATTAGTCAATTCACACATTAAACAAATGCATTGTTTAGGTGTAGCCCATATTAAAAGGTTTAAATGAATGAGCGATAACGGGTGGATATTATTTGAGAAGACTATACTCGCCGAGCATACGAAAGTCTCTCGTAGTGGCTCCACATCATGAAAGCAGGTGTGGATAAACGCAGGAGATAGCTTTACAAGGGGAATAGCTTGTTGAAAACAAATGAACATCACTGAATGAATGATTACATTATTATATTTAATGCGCTTCTGCACAATAATATTCCTATGATTTAATTTCTTAGAGGACACAATAAACAACAATCACAAGATGAATTGGCCGTCATACAATCAATGCATCATGAATGATCGGCACACAGTTTAGTTTTACACTCATTTTAATACCCATCCACAATATAGTATTTAACTACCGTTCATTACCATTACAAATAGCGATATCATTAAAACTATATGGAAGTCGTATTTCTTTTTGTTAATAATATAGGCCAAGGCTATAATTTGAATAAGAATTACACTACTTTGGCAAACATTTTGACTTCAAATAATTTTATTTAATATTTGGAATAGTTCAGTTCCATAAATGTTGGCAATTACATTTTGAGATTCTTCACATTTGTTTCAGGAGTTAGTACAATACCACAACTTTAGTCTGAAGACAATGCTGGACTAAGTTAGTGGACTTGTTTTAGTATCCTCTAGGGCAGGGTTTCCCAATCCTGGTCCTGGTCATGGGGGGACCCCTGTGTCTGCTGGTTTTCATTCCAATTCAGTTCTCAATTACTTAATTGAACCCTTAACACTAGAACGACCAAGACGGTCATTTTGACCGTTTTTGGCATTTAAATTTGAATTGCTGTGTGTGTGTGTGTTTAAGATAAGGTGCTGCGCTTTCCTGACTTTTCCCCTGATAAAGAAAGAATAACGTAGCTGCAAAAATTAGCAAGATAAAATACTGTCATACGTATTCCGACCAGGCGTGGTCAGATTGACCAACATATTTTTTAACAATTAAATGTTGCAGTATTATTTGTTGCAGCTGTATTGAAGTTTGATTATATTAGTCTGCATTCCTCAAGTGAGCTGTCTGTTGACATTTCTATTGTGGGATTTGTAATTGCTGTGTATCAACCTTGAATGATAACCAACAGAAGGTTGCTTTAAGAAAAACAGGAGTATGTACCTCATTATAGTAAGAAAATAATGAGAGCTTTGTTATAAAAATTAGGATGGAAGCTTTTTTCTTATCCGAAAAGATACCGGTCCGAGGCTTCCCTTGAATCCACCCAAAAACTGACCATGCGGTGAATTTGGAAAAGCGCTTACAGTACAGTTTCATATTAATTAAAAAAACTAGCCTTGGCAGGTAAACAGGGTGTCTGAAACCTTGGCCTCCTCTCATTTGTAAACTTTCTTATGTTCTTTCTTAAAAGGAAGTCACCGGTACCTTCTGAAATATATTATTCACACAAAGATAAGAGTTGTCAAAACAGAGGACATAATTAGATTTAATTGGTTCTTCTGACGTAGAAGCAGACAAATAACTCTATAAAAGCTGAGGTAAAACGCCAGTCAAGTATCACACAACTTGATCTTACAAGTTGCGTGGTCCATGCTCTGAAGATCTCTGAAAAAGCTGGTTGCTGTTTGGTCATATTTACAAGTCTGCTTTTGAAGACAGTTCTTGTTTTTATGTTATATTCTACAACTACACTTCCATATAGTGGAAGGTAAGAACAATTTTGAATTTATATCTCATTTTATATTGATGCATTGCTATAATGTATAGGAATTATAGTTTAGCTTTGGAGAGTGATATATTGGATGTTTTAGGATTTAGCGGTGGGTGCTTTAGCGGTTTGCATCTCGGCTAAGGTCTGGGTATGTGATAACCATACCCGTATTACTGTGTTGAAGTATTAATGCTGTTAAACCTGTAAAGGCACTGGAATTGCCCAGACTGCTTATTGCTTGGGATTTGCTGTGGCCTGCAACCATTTGCACTTAAGCATTTAATAAACAGAAGGAGCACTATTACTGCTCTGATTCGTTGAAACTTGGAATTAAATTAGTCTGTGTGATTTTCTTGATTATTAAAAGTTGTCTGGATACGATGCAAGCCCAGTGCATGAGCAATCCACTTACAGGAGTTTAAAACATCTCTGTCCTCCTTAAATGTCTCCCCTGAGTTTAAGAGTGTGCTCAGAGCAATAAAAGAAGTACATGCAAATCTGGTAAAGACTCATATGGTAATGGTTACATTTCTATTTCAGGGAACCAGGGTTATGATAATAATCTAACTTTATGTGCAATAATAGCACAATATTAAAATACCTGAAAAACAATTATATTTTCAGTACATTCCAGTAAATGAAATATACATCACTGTATTATACGGTTTCACAGAATATGACGGTTACTTGTATTTTTTATTCCGTTACTTGTATGCACCTAGTTCTTGTATTCTAGTTTAGAAAAGAGTTTGGCCTTACCTACCACCTATATTTTTCAGGAATGATTTAATTAGCTGAATGATTTAATTAACATGCTCTCCCTCTTCCTCCTAACTGAACATTCCTTTTTTATTTTAATATTATACAGACTAGTTACCTAATCATGGCTTTGCTCCTACTCTCACCTCTTCATACCAATGTTTTCATTTAATTCCCCTAATTGCCTCATTACTCATCACTCCTTCACCACACGTTCCTTTTATCTCTTATAAGGAATAACCTTTCACCCTGTTTCCATTATGCTCTTTTCTACTTCAGACTACTCTTGAAAAGGCAGCATGCTGTTGAAGTGTGTTTTCAATGAACCTTGTTTGGAAGACTGTCATGGTAATGATTAGACAAAGCAAAAAAGCATTACTGATGAAAGAGCAATCCCTTACTTTGAGGTTCAGCAGAGTCTGTAATCCAAGGCACAGCTCAAATGTCTCATCCTCTGCAAAAAAAAATAAAACCATTTGAACCAATCAACCAATGAAATTAGGAGGAAGAGCAGGAGTCAAAAGTTTTCAACCAGTGTCAAAGAAGAAAATAAATCGGGTAGGTTGGATATTGTATTTATACAAAACGGAAACATTTGGATAATGGCCAACTGTAAGAGGGTAGTGGGTGGAGCTTTAGGGAAGGACCAGAAAGAACAGCACACAGGAGCCGGAAGTGTTGTTTAGTCCTTGGAGCCTTGTACCATCAATTGGTAACAGGCAGGATTTTATTTTAACTAACAAAAATAGAACAGTCCAGCATTGCAGAAAATAAACAAGAAAACCACCTGGAATACCAGCAATGGTAAACTCAGGCTTCAAATAAAAGAATAAACAAAACGTCTAATTACAAAACAACAATAAAGGAAGCACTGGGTTCTCCGTGCTACTGCAGTGGGTTTCCTCCCACTGCCTCTTGGTTCCCTGCCACGGATTACTGGCTTGTCCTGGGCTTTCTTCACTGCCGCAATCCACCAAAGTTTCCCAAGTTTCAAGCTTCTGTGAATACAGCAATTTGATAAAACAAAACAACAAAGCACAGCGTATGTTTTTCAGTTCAGGGCAGAGACCTGAATGGCAAAACCATACTGCTTAAATAGTGCCAAGTCCCACCCCTGCAATCAGCACGCTGCCTCACGTCAGCCAATTGACGAGAACAGCACAGCTGATTGCAATGATGGGACCTGACGGCCGCATGGTTCCACCTTGGTCCAAGATGGCCGCCTGACCCGGAACTTCCTGTATGGTCAGAGTTCAGCCTCCTGACCCAATCACGGTCAACCCTACACAGCGCTGCCGGTGGTCGGGAGGGCAAATTACGACAGGGACTCCTTTCAATCCCGTCACACCAACCCAATCCATTTGCATTACATAACAAGTACAGGGCTCGAAATTGCAAAATGCATGTCTATTCACGGCCATTATGGCCGCAATGGCCTTTCAGGATCCAAACATCAAAATGATTTTGTGGTTAAATCGCATCTGCGGGGAAAAAAACAACAACAAACAAACAGCAAACACTGCCCTTTCAAGCATATAGATTTCTACCATGATGAATAATGCCATTTCAGAAAATAGTAGAAAATAGTAGAAAGCCTTGTTAATCTGCAAAACATGATCATTTTTTCAGGTCAGTATTTTTGAAATGTTTACGATACTACAAGTGAGTTTCTTTCAGGTTTTTAAAAATATTATTTACTATTACTAACTTGAATATGTTTCAATTGCCGTTATCCTCTTATTTTAATTTCCTTATTTTTACCACAACAAAACCAAAACGGTAGGAAATATATTCTACATTGTATTACAGTGTTTATTATCATTATTTGTCCATCTTATGATAAAAATAAGTTTTATTATTTTCAGTTCATCCATAAATAAAGCTACCACAACAGTCCCGATTTTCCCAGTTTAATCTCCTTTTTAGGTACCACCTCCCAGTGTCCCCACAAGTTCATAAAATCTTGCCTTTGTCCCGCTTTTGGCTAGCTCAGTGGTAATTAAGCACCACCTTGATGGACTGAGGTAAATCTAAAGCTACCAACTGACCCCATAATCCAGACTGGACAGGTTTTTAAAAAGCTGACCCTAAACTAAAAAAAATTAATCAGCAGCATGATGATACATCTTATATTTTTATTTTCATGATGTATTTTATATTGGAGCTCAGATATAGAATAAAATGCAGGACAACAACTAGAGAGAGCAAATATTAGTTAACTTCAGCACACAGCACTTGCTGCAACTTTCCAAAAAAACCCCAAAAAACAACTTCCTCTTACACGGAGAGCATTCTGTTTCCTGACAGTCAGCTGACCGTGGCTCTTGTAGACAAGCTCCACGCACAAAGTATTATTAAACTGAGGTTTACTATCTTTGACTGGGGTGAGGAAGAGTTTTTATTGAAAGAACACTGGGTAATCTGTATTTGCAAATTATGACATGTCCAGGATTTAGGCTTCAGAAAGTTAGTAGCTTTATCCATAAATGCAACACAGCACCTCGGCATTTTGTATGTTACACACGGGAACAAGATTTCTGAGTTTAGTTTGCATTGAACTGAGTAGAATATATACTATTAAAATTGAACAAAAACGGTCCCATGGATTAGTAGAACCTTGGTGTATTTCAGGGGGCTGGAGCTGGGGCTCCTCGTATCATCCTGTTAAAATACCTGTCAGTCACCCTACTCAAACTGTAGCCAACTCCCTAATTCTTGTCTTGCTTTTCACTTTGCGTTCACCATGCAGATTTGAAGACTCAAACTTAAAACAAAAAACGCTGTTTTCAATTGCAACCACAAAATTGTATTAGCCATTGTAACAGAAATACAATGATTCTTGGTTGTAAATCTCCCTCCCGACCTGTGAGGGCCATAGCAGCGAAAACAGAGTTCCGTGGATGGGCTGGTCTTACAGTTCTTTCCCAGGGTTCAAGGGAAGTCGGCCAGTCGGGAAGGGACCGAGACTTCATAGCAATAACGCATTGACCCGGAAGGGAAACAACGTGGCAGCTGCAGATTGGAGAGGAGGTTGCACTCGTTTGCCAAGGGGTCATATGTGACAGCATAAAAGGGGACTGAGAATCGTAATCTGTTCCTTCGCTTTTGGTTTGTGTAAATAAACTGAGAAGGACTGTGAAAGACCCCGTTACTAATCATAAAAGTACCGTGAGTGTTTTGTTTGTTTTGTCTTGTAATTGTCTTGTCTTGTCTTGCCTTGCACATTACCAGACAGCTAGCACAGTCCCGGAGCTGTCGCCGAGGGCCAGCAATAAGCCGGAACGGCACTTCACCAACAGTCACTAATTCATCTGTATCACACACCACGAGCACTACTGCACACACCCAGGACTGGTGACCGTGTATGTATTATTTTGGGTCAGATATTGTGTTTATTAGTTGGGACTGCAATCCCATTATTGTTTACCCCGTGCAGTACACATTGTTGTGTATTGCCAGGGGATTATTGTTTTAGTCACCAGACCTAGAATAAAAATATATTAGAGCCTTATAATCCACTTTTCCAAACTGGATTATAAGGCTCTGCCTGTTTAATTACCGCACTGCATCACTCCTGCACCTGTTCTCACTCAGCCACTTTGCCACAGCCATACAATATACTAATTTAATCTTCGGAGTGCATTCGCTCTCTCATTCAATCCTTTGAGATCAACAGCACTGGAATGGCCTTTCTCTGTTTTATGATGACTTCATTTCTGCCCCACACGACCCCTCACTTCATATGGATGTTTCTTCTATCGGTTTTGAAAAGTAATCATTTAATATATTTGCTATTTTTCTTCATCCATGATTTTGCCATTGGTACCTCTTAGACATTTTACCTCCTCTTTGAATGTTCTATTGCTGTTATAATATTGGAAAAACTTTTTGGAATTGGTTTTAGCCACCTTAGCAATGCTCATTTCTATCTCTCTCTTGGCCTTTCTAACTTCCTTTTTGACTTGTGTTTGCAGTTCGAAGTACTCTTTCTGTGTACTTTGTTCTTGGTCCCTTTTAAACTCTGTAAAGTGCCTTTTTTTCTCTGATTTTTTTAAAAATTGATCTATTAAACCATTTTCGCAATTTTGTTTAGATTTAGATTTAGATTTAGGGAGTACAAACGTACCGGTACGTTCTGCAACTTTAAACTTGAATTACTCAGCCTACAAAACCCCTGATCACATAATATTGTAACAATAGGTTTCTGTAACACCTTTTATTGGTCTCTTGCGTCCTCTGCCAGATATTGACTGAATTACATATAATTATCCCAGTCACAAAAATGTCAACAGTGTTTGTAAACCTGCGAAAATCGCTCAGTGAGAAAGTATTAGTAATAGTCTTCAAGACTATTTCTGATGTATAGCGCTACCCCTCCACCTCTTTTGTCCTGCCTGTCTTTCCTATACATTGTATACCCCCATCACTCTCGGATAACCAAGTTTCTGTAACACCTATCACATCGTAGTTACTTGTTAGCCCTTTGAGGCTGGACCTCTTTTTAAATCTTGTTTTGTAACCCCAATCACAGATTTCTCTGACAATGGTGTGTTCTCCTTACCAACTACAAGTGCAGAGCACTCCACCTTCTCTTGTCCTATCAGGAGCTCTAACTTCTCCACCCGCCCCATCAATGTGGATCCGAATGGGAAGCTGTGACCAGATTCCTCATCACTGCTCACCTCCTGCATGTCAGTCAGCCTGCAAATAGACAGAGAGCCTTTGTTGTAAATTATTTATGTCTCCTGTAGAGGATCGGGGTATTCTCACTTACAACTTTCAATAGAATTTGACAAATCAACAAAAAACTTGCATTACACAAAAATGTGATACAATTTGGATAGCTTACTAAGACAATGGTTTTAACATGTTACTTGTAGAATAAACCCATGCATTTGCAAATTAAATAAACATATCTTAATGGAGTTGGTAAGGGTCTTGTGAAAAAAACAGAACAGAGTAATGTTGTAGCATGTGGGGCTAACTGACTACAGGTTTATAGACCAATAAACATTTGAGGAGAAAAGCTATAATTAAGCATACCCATATAAAAAAACCCCACTAAATTCAATGAAAAATGTTTTGACTAGAAGTCTTTCTCAGTGTATTTAATGTTTATAAAGTATGGTTTTGTAAATCCGCTGGTGCCACTCCTTAGCTAGTTCATTACTGTTTGAGCCCACTACATATTTCAACTTGACGTAAAGAGTATAAGAGAAAAATATAATGTTATATCACACAAGTGTTGCTACAACTATTTAAATAACGTACCTGTAATTTTTCTTTTCTTTGTTAATATCCTGACAAATTTGATCTATCTACACAAGGACCACAAGCCGAAATACGACCCCATCAGGATGCAGAAAATGTACTTTACCCGAAGCCGATGTGAAGATCACTTTATATACTTTTGAAATGTAAATAAATAAAAAAAATCGGATGGTTTGATAATTTCATTTAAACGCATAGGTCGGCAATAAATACATTGCCTACTGCATTAACGGGTTTTTTTTGTTTTTCTTTTCAAATAGTTTCACACAATTGGGGCTACGCTGGAGAATAATTCAAACTAGTCTTGTTTTTACATGAAGGGATAAAACATCCAAACTGTTAACATTGCTTTCACTTCTGTCCTCCATCTACTGCATTTGTTTACAACAGTGAATGTCCTGGTGTGACGTCACGCATGTGCGCTCTTCCGGGTAGAGGTCTTGAAGGTTTTTGAAAACGGTCTAACCACAAATGTGCCTTTTTTCCACTAAGTAATGAATGTGAATGGAACGTTCAGGACATGTATAGAAAGTTTAGCTGCACTCAACAATGACATTTTTTATATGTCATTGCACAACACCTTGGCAGACAATTTGAATAGGGAGTTAAGCAAGGGCCCTCAACAAATTCCCCAAGGGTGTGCATTAAACCTGATTATGGTTTGTGTGACAAACAGTTCCAGAAATATAAGTGGAAAAATGGGAATATATAATATCGTACTTTCATCTTTTGCCATAATTATAACACTAATTGCTTATACTGTGGTTACACCTCTTGGTTTTAGTCCCAGTGAGCTTGTGTGATTTGTGGAAACTTAATGCCGCCCCATAGTGCAATTAATTCATGCAGTACATCTTCCTACAATTCTGCATTAATGCTGTGCAAAAAAGATATATTTTAGATGTAATTGTCTCCCTTGATTTACCCTAATTGTCTGAAGCAGCTCTGAGATACGATGTTCTGATGGTACCCTGTGTTGATGGTGGCCTTGACCTCCTTGTCACAGCACTGTAGGGAAACAACAGAAAACAAATCTGAGGAATATTGTCCACACAGTATAGTGTTACACTAATGGAACAATGCGCAAAAGCGTAATAGTCTGAATTTCATATGTATGTTAATCCACCACAATTATTCAAGAATATATATATATATATATATATATATATATATATATATATATATATATATATATATATATATATATATATATATATATATATATATATATATATATATATATATATATATATATATATACTGTATATATATATATATATATATATATATATATATATATATATATATATATATATATATATAACACGGCTTGGAAAAATAACAACCTCTGACTGGTTAAACAGCATCACATGACCGTGCGTATATATAGCTTATACCATGGCTTGCATACTAATGAGCCGCTTCACACTGAATAAATCACGACACACCACTACATTCAAAATTCCATGAAAAACTGCCATTTTATTTGTTTTAGTTACAAAACCACTGCCAAAAATGAGTGACATTCCACCTATTTCCTTTAATATATTTTGGGATGAAACTCCAGATAACTGGTACAACACCAACTTTCTGAGTGAAGACAGCAGTCCACCTGAAAAAAATAAAAAATAAAATAAGTGCACCAGCAACTTAGTAGACAGAACAGCTACATGAAATAGAAGAAAACAAAGATTGAAAAAATACAAAAAAAAACTACAGCATGGGCTGTTAATGTACTTAAGGAAATAAGTAAAATACAATCTCAACAACATAAGGGAATTTTATGCCAGTGCAAGAAGTTCAACTGGGGACCAGTATTCAGTCTCCAGTTTTATAACGCTGAGCTGGACTAAACACATATTTTAACAGTAGAAGTTTTAACATCTCTGAGCGAGTTTAAAACCAACAAGAACATATTCCTGTCAGTCATGAAAACGTTTAGAAAAGCAGTTAAAGACAAGGCCAGACACCAGCCTCTGATTTACAGACCTGGATTTGAAGTGTCTGCAGGAAACTGAGGCACTGTCCCCTGACACCGCGGTCGGATTGGTGCATAAAGTCTGGTTTGATCTTCAACTTAATCTTGCACAGTTTGGATGCGAGGGTGTCCGACAACAAAAACATCTTTTGAGATCCGAAAGGATGAAAACGGACTTGAATATGTGTGCCTCGCATATAACAAGTACACAAACTCACCTGTAGATACAGCTTCAGCAGCCATGGCAGCTTTTCCCCTTACTTCCTCTGTGTCATTTGAAACTCTACCCATCATCAGCGTGTGCTCAGTATATATACATATAGGGATATATACGTATATATATATATATAGTTACCAAAATGTATACACAGTTAAATAAACGTTTTATACACATAACAGAAATACTCAAGTTTTTTTTTTATGTAAAGCCTGTTCAAAATTGCACACACAATATATAAAAGTCAAATGAAAAAAAATGGTAAAATTAAATATTATGTATACTTTAGATCGTTGGTTGTTTGCTGCGGTATCTCCAACTCAATGTCTTCACAGATAGATAAGGATTTTTGCACAGAACGCAACTGGATATAAAGTCACCTGATGATTTCGAGCTCTCCTTCTCAACTTCAAAACACATATCACATTACTAACACTGCCTTAGATCATTGTGACAGAGAGAGAAGGAATCTGAGCTGCAAATCTCAGTACAAAGAGGATACAGTAGGAGCGCTGTGTTTTTGTTTGTTTATTTGTGTAGCAGAGGACTAGCGAGTCGGGAGCTGCAGCCACAGAGCCAGCACGACTAGCACTGCAGAGCACAGCCCAACAGAGCACCAGTGTACAACAACCCAGCCCAACAGAGCAGCACTGTACTACAACCCAGCACAACAGAGCAGCACTGCACTACAACCCAGCACAACAGAGCACCACTGTACTCCAACCCAGAACAACAGAGCACCACTGTACTACAACCCAGCACAACAGAGCAGCACTGTACTACAACCCAGCACAACAGAGCAGCACTGTACTACAACCCAGCCCAACAGAGCAGCACTGTACTACAACCCAGCACAACAGAGCACCACTGTACTACAACCAGAGCACCACTGTACTACAACCCAGCCCAACAGAGCACCACTGTACTACAACCAGAGCACCACTGTACTACAACCCAGCCCAACAGAGCAGCACTGTACTACAACCCAGCACAACAGAGCACCACTGTACTACAACCCAGCACAACAGAGCACCACTGTACTACAACCCAGCCCAACAGAGCACCACTGTACTACAACCCAGCACAAGAGAGCACCACTGTACTACAACCCAGCACAACAGAGCACCACTGTACTACAACCCAACACAACAGAGCAACACTGTACTACAACCCAGCACACGACAGCACCACTGTACTACAACCCAGCACAAGAGAGCACCACTGTACTACAGCCCAGCACAACAGAGCACCACTGTACTACAACCCAGCCCAACAGAGCACCACTGTACTACAACCCAGCACAAGAGAGCACCATTGTACTACAACCCAGCACAACAGAGCACCACTGTACTACAACCCAGCACAAGAGAGCACCACTGTACTTCAGCCCAGCACAACAGAGCACCACTGTACTACAACCCAGCACAACGACAGCACCATTGTACTACAACCCAGCACAAGAGAGCACCACTGTACTTCAGCCCAGAACAACAGAGCACCACTGTACTACAACCCAGCACAACAGAGCAGCACTGTACTACAACCCAGCACAACAGAGCAGCACTGTACTACAACCCAGCCCAACAGAGCAGCACTGTACTACAACCCAGCACAACAGAGCACCACTGTACTACAACCAGAGCACCACTGTACTACAACCCAGCCCAACAGAGCACCACTGTACTACAACCAGAGCACCACTGTACTACAACCCAGCCCAACAGAGCAGCACTGTACTACAACCCAGCACAACAGAGCACCACTGTACTACAATCCAGCACAACAGAGCACCACTGTACTACAACCCAGCCCAACAGAGCACCACTGTACTACAACCCAGCACAAGAGAGCACCACTGTACTACAACCCAGCACAACAGAGCACCACTATACTACAACCCAACACAACAGAGCAACACTGTACTACAACCCAGCACATGACAGCACCACTGTACTACAACCCAGCACAAGAGAGCACCACTGTACTACAGCCCAGCACAACAGAGCACCACTGTACTACAACCCAGCCCAACAGAGCACCACTGTACTACAACCCAGCACAAGAGAGCACCATTGTACTACAACCCAGCACAACAGAGCACCACTGTACTACAACCCAGCACAAGAGAGCACCACTGTACTTCAGCCCAGCACAACAGAGCACCACTGTACTACAACCCAGCACACGACAGCACCATTGTACTACAACCCAGCACAAGAGAGCACCACTGTACTTCAGCCCAGAACAACAGAGCACCACTGTACTACAACCCAGCACAACAGAGCAGCACTGTACTACAACCCAGCACAACAGAGCAGCACTGTACTACAACCCAGCCCAACAGAGCAGCACTGTACTACAACCCAGCACAACAGAGCACCACTGTACTACAACCAGAGCACCACTGTACTACAACCCAGCCCAACAGAGCACCACTGTACTACAACCAGAGCACCACTGTACTACAACCCAGCCCAACAGAGCAGCACTGTACTACAACCCAGCACAACAGAGCACCACTGTACTACAATCCAGCACAACAGAGCACCACTGTACTACAACCCAGCCCAACAGAGCACCACTGTACTACAACCCAGCACAAGAGAGCACCACTGTACTACAACCCAGCACAACAGAGCACCACTATACTACAACCCAACACAACAGAGCAACACTGTACTACAACCCAGCACACGACAGCACCACTGTACTACAACCCAGCACAAGAGAGCACCACTGTACTACAGCCCAGCACAACAGAGCACCACTGTACTACAACCCAGCCCAACAGAGCACCACTGTACTACAACCCAGCACAAGAGAGCACCATTGTACTACAACCCAGCACAACAGAGCACCACTGTACTACAACCCAGCACAAGAGAGCACCACTGTACTTCAGCCCAGCACAACAGAGCACCACTGTACTACAACCCAGCACACGACAGCACCACTGTACTACAACCCAGCACAAGAGAGCACCACTGTACTACAGCCCAGCACAACAGAGCACCACTGTACTACAACCCAGCCCAACAGAGCACCACTGTACTACAACCCAGCACAAGAGAGCACCACTATACTACAACCCAACACAACAGAGCAACACTGTACTACAACCCAGCACACGACAGCACCACTGTACTACAACCCAGCACAAGAGAGCACCACTGTACTACAGCCCAGCACAACAGAGCACCACTGTACTACAACCCAGCCCAACAGAGCACCACTGTACTGCAACCCAGCAGAACAGAGCACCACTGTACTACAACCCAGCACAACAGAGCACCACTGTATTACAACCCAGCACAACAGAGCACCACTGTACTACAACCCAGCACAACAGAGCAGCACTGTACTACAACCCAGCACAACAGAGCAACACTGTACTACAACCCAGCACACGACAGCACCATTGTACTACAACCCAGCACAAGAGAGCACCACTGTACTTCAGCCCAGCACAACAGAGCACCACTGTACTACAACCCAGCACAACAGAGCACCACTGTACTGCAACCCAGCAGAACAGAGCACCACTGTACTACAACCCAGCACAACAGAGCACCACTGTATTACAACCCAGCACAACAGAGCACCACTGTACTACAACCCAGCACAACAGAGCAGCACTGTACTACAACCCAGCACAACAGAGCACCACTGTATTACAACCCAGCACAACAGAGCACCACTGTTCTACAACCCAGCGCAACAGAGCACTTTCTTGTGCACTTGTGGATTTGTTTGGGACTGAAAAGCTGCCGTTTTACCCCTATACCAGCAATGGTATGGCGGTGAAATGGTGGGTTTTCAGTCCCGGACAAAAAGGTTTCACAAAATAATAACATAGTACAGTGATTATTGTTAATTAAAAAATGACTATTTTGGTAATCATAAGACTGTTTGGACATTCACTTTTTCACCGACACTACTCACCTCCTGAGAGGCATGTATAGAAAGAGATCAGATTGAAAAAAAAAAACAATAGACGGCAAACCTTCACATACGCAGGCATAACATGGTACTGCAAGTGCTCTTTCATTTGACGTACCTGGAGCTGAAGTCCCAGATAGCACAACAACATTGGGCCAACGTAACAAGTAAAGCCAACACAACTTCTGTGCTTCTGTGCATGTAAATGAGCAAAAAAAGGTGCATACATTTTTTAAATAATCCATTGAATTTATTTGTTTTAAAGATTAAAAATAACATTTTGACAGAACACAATATTGTGACATAATAACACAATAACAGAAAAAAAAAGACAAAAAAGTAATTTCTTTCAACGATTCCAACCTGCAAATAAACAATGCAGGAATATATGTTATTGTTCATATTTAAAAAAATGCTATATTGAAAAATTAATTCCCTGCTAGTGTTATTTATGTGTACAGTGCAGCAGCGTGATTTATTTTATGTTAACAGTAGGCTAAAGTACAAAAAAAGTGCACTAGGTATTTGATTTTACTACAGTACTGTATACTGTATAGGCCTACTGTACAGATTTATATTTTTACAAAATGTAATGTGTAGCCTTCCCAAAACACATTAGTGTTATTTCAGCGCAATGATTTATATTTAAAATACATCGAGAACTGTAAATGTATGTGTGTGCGATTTTTTGGTATTTTTTTTAAAGCCAACACCACATTATGTCGGACAAATGTCCGGTTTAGCGAGGGGCTACTGTATAATTATGAAAAGCTTTTCGGGGGTGAAGGTTAAGGTTAGGGCCCCACTATAAAATCTGATGGGCTTAAACCGCCTTTCATTTTTTATATACATGAAGTATTAAAATAGGTAAAATGAATACGCAACAGAATGCACTGTACAGATGATGTTTACATTTAACAAAAACAATGTTATTTTGATTCTTGCACACTTGCATGTATAGACGTTATCCTTCGGGGACTCTCAGCTGCAGCAAACCACAACTCAACTGCCGCTATTTTATTTGAATAAATGTCGCACAACTCTCGCTAGAGACCTCGCAAAGATGACGAAAATAATATTTAAATTAGCATATTGTGGCTGTCTTCATTAACATATTTTTTCTTAGTACATACGACAAAATGTGCACTTTGTGAATTGTTATAACCAAAATGCAAATTGCGGTATGTTTGCGTTGCGACTGGTCCATCTTAGTACACCTAACCGTAAATGTTTTTTTTATTGAAGTCTTCCTTGATGGGTGTCTTATATTTATATAACATTCCAATTCGTGGATACAATACTTTAATGCAATACTCACAAGTTGTTTTTTCAGTCTGTTGTTATTTTTTAGTCTTTTCTCCAAGGCCTCCAAAGAAGGAATGTCCATAATAGGCAGTGCCACCTCTTCGGGCATTTCATCCACATCCACTCTGCTCTGCATCCGAGTATGATTCATTATTTGATTTAATAATCCGGTGTTATTGTCAAGCTTTTCCTCTATGTCCACCAGCATCTTAATGATATGCCTTTCTACAGTTACAAAAAGAAAGTATTTTGCAGTTTATGTAAAACATTCTAAAAAAAACACTATCAATTTAAATCACTTATACAAAGCACTGTATAACTAAATTATATAAAGAGAGTGATGTGTTTTAGCCTTGTAGCACAATTGATGACAGACAGCATTTTTTGTCAAATTAAGATCACTGTTCGATCAAACTGCCAACCAAAATAAAGCTTTCCTCACCTCACATAACCATATTATTAATTGGGCCCTGAGTGTTTAAAGTCTTGAGTAAATTAATTATCACTGACATGTTCCAGGTAGATCTATTGTTGAGGTCCTCATAGGAGTGTATAATGGAGGCCTTATCTCTGTGGTGCTCCAGGCCTGGGGAGAGTCATTGATAAACCCTCCTCACTGGAGCTACAGGGGGAAGCAGGACAGGTGGAGGTGGAGGTGGTGACACTGCAATGGACTCATCCTCAGATTCAGGGCTTGACCAATATTTTCTATTTGGTCTGGAATAAATAACATTAATAATATACATTTAAATTATGATGTAACCATATGGAATATACAGAGACTTGACATAAGTAAATAGACATCCAAGTTTGAAAGAACATCTGTTTATTCTTTAACCACTGGCAAAATATGAGTGGGGTTAATACTTTGTGGAGCATCCCTTTGCCTTATGCAAGGCAGCACCGTGCTTACACATTGTGTGAATGAGATCAGCAAACCTGGTCTGTGGTTTTGCAGGCCATTCCTGGCACATAATCTGTTTTAGAGAGTCCCAGGAAGCGGGTACAGTGCTGTCACTGCTCCCAGGAAGTGATACAGTCTGTACAGTGCTGATAATACATTTTGACACACTATCATTAAAATCAGTGGCCTTTTTCCATCCATTTCTGGGCCAACAATCATAGTATTTTTTTCAGTATTCTATATATAAACATAAAAGTGGGATATGTGTATTTCCTCCACTATATTGAAAACTAAAATGACATGACTTACATTCTCTTACGCTTGTGTAGTGGTTCATCATTTTCACCATCTGCTTGTAGATCAGAGAGTTGTTCTGCACAAGGTAGTTTTTTTTAAAGCTCTACTGTGGGACTCTGAAAAAAAATACTAACATTCAGATAGTTGTAACTTGTAATAAAGAAATGTTATTAAGTTTTATGACAATTGGAGATAAATTACCTGAGTCGTACAAAATTTGAATTTTGTGTTCCTGCCAGGAATTTGTAGGAGGCTCCTTGTTTTGAACAACTTTATTATTCATGTTTCCTGTTTTGAAAGGAGGCCACTTGCACATATCCATCCCCCTGCACCCAAATGCTTGGGACAACTGACACTTCTTGGTTGTCACAAATTCGAAGATTAAAAATATGATTAAAAGCTACAAAAAAATAAAAAATAAAATAAAATAATACATTTGGATGACAAATACATTTAACCTTTTTTGTTAAAAAAAAGAAAACAGACTAGAGAATGTTCTAACTTTGTGAGTCTTGCAGTTTAATTCCCATTTATATTTAGTATTTGAAATAACATTAATAATTGTGAGATGATCTACTGTGAAAAAAAAATGTTTTGTACATATTGAGAACTACAACAGTCTGACGTGGACGACAAAAAAATAAAATAATTAATTAATTAATTAATTAATTAATTAATTAATTAATTAATTAATTAATTAAAAGAACCCAGTAAAAAAGTGAGCAATGAAGGAGGGCTGGAGGAGATTGGGAGGGCTGGATAACTCACTGTGTGCAGAAAAGAGACAAGTGATCCCAAAACCTCAATCCATGTGATACAACTGTTGAATGTTTAAAAAGAAAACCGGACCAAGTCTTCTTTCATGCAGCGCTATAGCAGCTAATACTACATCCAGTGTGTCTGGAGTTATTAGGTAAGCCTTTCTTTATCTTTATGTAGAATATGAATGTTATGAGTTAACTACAGGCACTCGCAGCAAACTGTTAGACTCCAGTAAACCTGCCCAACTTTGTATTTCCAACACATTTTTATTGTATACAGATTTGTTCAGTTCCGGTATGTTTTATTTTTTAAATTTCAGTTCGGTTTGTTTTACTTAGTTCGGTTTTGGTTTATAATGAAAGTTATTAATATTAATTATATTTTATTTTTTTTGTTACTGTTTTATCAGATTTAACAATTTTAAAATAATATATATGGCTGCTTCCTAATTAGAATCTAGTGTTATTTGATTAATCTAAGAAGGACCCACCAGCGAATAAATAACCAACATCCTGGTGGTAATATGTAATTACTTATGAATTATAATTAATAAAATAAATAAATAAATAAATAAATAAATAACACTTTGCTATATGACGGCAGCATTCTGTTTTTATATATCTTTGTTGTCTACATGGGAAGGGGACACAGTTTATGAAAACTAAGAAATGTGATAGAGTTTATGAAAATGAAATCTTTATAAATATCATGGGTGCGGGGCACAGAGTAATAATTTACCGCAACTGTCTGTCAGTAAAATTTAAGAAAATTAAAGTGTTTCCAATTAAGCATGGGAATTTTAAACGTTTAAAAAAGTGGTTAAACATTTAATAATATGCTAGGCGTATAACTGGTCACGTGACATGTCACTAAATGCATATTTTTATGCATTAATTTTAGTAATTTATGCTCAGTGTGTCTGCACTGAGTGACAGGAGAAAACAAATAACTCAGTACTATCTCAGCTACGCCCCTTGGTGTATCTTTTCAATGGCAATGTGCACAATATCAAAAATAAAGATGTACTTTCTTTTACATGTTTTAATTAAATTAATTTACTCAGCGTAACTTAGTGTGTAGTTCAGAGTTATAAATGGGACTACTTTACTGGCATAAGGATATTTAATAAAAAATTAATTGCTCTAAACATGATTTATGCTTTTTTTCTTCAAATCCACTGTTTTACCTGGATTATAAATGCAATAAGTCCCTTCAGGGTGTCCGTATACGTCAAATATACAGACTTCTCGGGGGCTTCGTCTCGTGCAGCTGCCCCGAGGCGTCCGTATATTCGACGCATACGGACACCCTGTCGGGCCTTATTGCATACATGTATTACTGTTAATGTCATAAATTAAATCATGTATAAAATGTAATATAAGCTTTGTATTTAGCTTACCCGCATGTATTCTTTTTGATAGCGTGCTGACTCAAAATAGCTAGTTTCTTTAATATTAAACACCCGTGCACTAGCCCCTCATGGATTAATGAATAAAGGTCCCTATCAGCAGATGTGTCACAAAACAGGTAAGTGCAATACTGACTAACCCTAACATACTTCTTTATATTGTAAATCTGCTTTCTTACTAATGACAAATTAAAATATTTATTTTACTCAGAACTTTAAATGTGAAAACTACAAATTAAAAATAATGAAACTGTCACATTAATGTGCATGTTATGCAGGCCTTCAATTAAAGCTTAGTTATTGAAACCCCTTTGCTTTGCAGCTAAATTCACAATTTATCTAGGTCATTTTAGTTTATATGCAATAACTTTCAGCACTTGGTTCGTGTTCATTCTGGTTTCATTTGCAGGGTTTGTTCCAAGTTTAGTACGGCGAACAAGCACGTTTTTGCATTTATCATAACCAAAAAAAGCAAACTGGTACTGCTGGTAAAAACCGGTGTGAATCCATAGTTTATTTGCACTTTAGCTAGTTAATTGGACTTGAGAAGCAACCAATGTATTGTGGCAAAGATGGCTGCAGGGGTGACATCAGACCAGGGAAATGAAACCACAACAAGTAATAGTTAGAGGTATTTTAAAATAAACAATAACCTGGAGGACGGCACCTTGCTCGTCATGCCACACAATAATGAAATACAAATAATATATTGGCTTTTCGCCGTCATATATACATAAATTATAACACTAATAATAATAATAATTTATTAACTTATTGTAGCTTGGCCATTTGATATAGTTTTATATTGGCTGAAATGTGAAATGTGAATTGTACCTGAAACATTGAAGCACTGATTATTTGTTGGGCATCAGGGTTTTCCATAATAAATATTTGAGCACATTTTACGAATTGTATTGCTGAAGGGTAAAACTTGGAATCTACAATACAAACAAAACCACAAGACCTGGTCACATGAGCAACTTTTGTCAACGACAAAACTCACTCAAAACTCAACTCAATACTGACAAATCATATATGCTAGTGGTGTCACATGGTAAAAATAAAATGGTGATGTGGACACACAAATTATAAATAAGATGAATAGATTGTTGTTGCTGAAAATCATTTTTATGGCATTCAAAGCACAAGGACTAATTCAAAACACTTAAAAGAAACTCCCCTTCAATGATAATGCAAGAACTAGGGCTTGTTCTCTGGTAAGTACAGCTTAATTTGATTTCTGCTTTTGTAACTGTTAGACCAATTACAGGTATTAATTCAAATTACACTTTTATATTCAGAATACAGTGTAAGTAACTCAATCATAATATATTAATATGAAAGCATAATTTGATGTGATATGTAGGATAGACTATCTGAATTGTTGTTTGTTGTAGCTTTTCCCCAGGAAGGAAGTCCATACCATGCAGTGGACAATCAGGGACTCCCTTGGTTTTGAGATCTCCTCCTTCTGTTCACCCTTCTCTTCCACCAGTGGCGATCGAACCTGGGAGCCAAAGTCTCTGCCCTCCCCTTTCAGGCGGGTGATGTTGCCTTCGAGCAAGCGCCGTTGCACGACACTGTGAGGCTGCTGTTGGGGGGAGCAAAGAACAAAAGATCCCTTACAAAAAAAAAACTGAAAACTGTACATGTTTATTGAAATCTGTAGGACTATGTAGTCTTGCTCCTTTTCAACGTTTATTTTTCAGGGGCTCACAAAATACTGAAATAAATCATGTAGGCTAGTCACTTTAATCTGTATATCATCTTATAGTTATGTAAAACTGTACTTATTTGACTGGCTCTTCGCTGGAACACCATGAAAACCGTTAATTATAATTAGCATTCTGCATTTCCAGTTTATTCAGAATTTTACCTACAAATTTCGGGATTTTTAACTGAATCTCAGTTTTTTCTGATTGATACACTCTGGCAGGGTGAAGGGTGATATAAGGAGTAAAATCTGGCCTCCCAACAGGTGGAGATGCCAGAGAGAGGAACCTGCACGACCTAACCAAGATGGAGTATACCTTAAGTATAGTCCAGTCGTGGCGGCCATCTTGGGAAGGTCAGACACACAGATGCTGCAGGTTACGTGGATATCAAAGCCCTATTATTTTACAAGCACAACTGATTAGTGGTTGGCTGGGACGGCTTGATGGAGGTGTGGCCAGTAGTACAAAATGGAACTGTGTCGACTAGTAGGGGATCCCTTGGGGAGAAGGTACTGCGCTGGCCAACTTGGGCAACTATATGAGACCTGAGAACTACTGATTGTGTGTCATGTGCTTGAGATGATTTGTGAACCAAGAGCAGAAACATTGTGCAACGCTCCTTTTAGCAGTGAGAGAGGTGCTGCAGAGTTCAACAGGGTTCTCCCCCTTCAAGCTCTTGTATGGCTGACAGCCTCGCGGCATCCTCGATCTGTTGAGACAAGGGTGGGAAGAGCGCAAAGGCTTGTCCAAAAATGTAGTGCAGCATGTGCTCCTACTCTGTGGTCGGTCGTTTTGGCCCAGGACACTCTAAAATCAGCTCAGCACCAGCAACAGCAGCATTACAATCAAAATGCACGTATTCGGACCTTTCGACCAGGAGACAAGGTAATGCTGCTTCTTCCCACATCAGAATCCAAACTGTATGCTAAATGGCAGGGGCTGTATGAGGTGATTCGGGCTATAGGGAAAGTAAATTATGAAATTCGGCAGCCTGATTGCAGCAATGAAATGGATATTTACCATGTCAATTTATTGAAGCCCTGGCAGGCAAGGGAGGCCTTAGTTACAGCCCCAGGTGAAGCAGAGGATGATTTTGGACCCTGTATAGAGGCCCCTAGCATACAGAGCATTCTGATGGGGGAACAGTTACTTTCAGATCAGCAGAGAGATCTGCATAAGTTAACTGAGGAGTTCAATGTTTTTTCTGCCATGCCTGGCAGAACTAATCTTGTTGAATGTGACATTATGACAAGCATCATCCAACAGCAGGTTCTTTCTCCATCTGTTTCAATGGAAGGAAGCACCATTCAAATCAGCAGTACTTCATTTCTGAGACCCAGCTCACTACACCTGCAGCTCCTGCAATTGACTCATGTCACCTTGCAGTCCTTACTCCTGCCAACATAGAAATATGCTGACTATAGAAATTAGTAAATATTAGTTGATATAGAAGTTTCATATTGCTGTAGAGCATACTAAATATGTTATTAGTCCCTCCAGGAATTTGCGCTCTCTTGCAGAATTTTCAATTTTTTTGCAAAAAAAATGAAGACTCAAACATTTGCTCCCTACTTTTACTGTACATGTCACTAGAGTGTATACACACTATTTGTATAGTGAGAAGTGTGGTGGGGTTTCAGTGTGAGCTTTAGTTCAGCCATGGAGATTCATAAGGCCATCGGTGAGTTCCGGAAGACTGTGACAACGACCATGGATAGACAAACAGTGGCTACTGAAGAACGAAATAAGGCAAGTATTATTATTATTATTATTATTATTATTATTATTATTATTATTATTATTATTATTATTATTATTATTTTACAAAATGATTTCATAGTTTAGTCGAAAGTTCAAAGCAAAGCAAAGCTTTGTTCTGTTACTCCTATGTGAAAGGTCAGAGAAAAACAATTAGGACTTTGCTTGTACTCCTTATGTTGCAGGTCCTGAATGATGTCTTTTTAATTATATAACAAAATACACATGTTTTTGTACATGGTGTAGTAACATGAATGCTCAAAAAGGAAGGGGGCAGCGAACTATATTAGATATTATCCGATTACTTGGGATGACAACATTTTTGTGAAAATCCTCTTTTCCCTGTTTGCTTTGTGGTATGTAATGGTAGCACTTTCACATCATGGCCTTGGTCAAAGAAACTAGTTTATCAGCCAATCAGTGTCGCCTGTCACTGTTTCCAAGCGCTTGTCACTGTTTCCAAATGATTTCTATGTGCTGTCTTGACGTGGATACGTTTTAAAATTACAATGTTTCTAAAAATACCCTGTTACATTTATACAAAAATGCTCCAAGCGTAGTACACATTTGTAAAACAATGCATTTGTAAAATGTATAGTGGTGTAGTGCTATATTTAGAAGTGAGGGGTCGCTATTATCTACCCACCCACCCCACCCCGCAAAGAAGAGCGACCAGAATTATTCCTGGTTTAAAAGGCATGTCATATGCAGACAGGCTAAAATAATTGAATATATTCAGTCTTGAACAACGAAGACTATGCAGCGATCAGATTCAAGCATTCAAAATTCTAAAAGGTATTGACAATGTTGACCCAGGAGACTTTTTCGACCTGAAAAAAGAAACAAGGACCAGGGGTCACAAATGGAGATTAGATAAAGGGACATTCAAAACAGAAAATAGGAGGCACTTTTACACAGGGAATTGAGGGAGTCTGGAACCAACTCCCCAGTAATGTTGTTGAAACGGAAACCTTGGGATCCTTCAAAAAGCTGCTTGATGAGATTCTGGGATCAATAAGCTACTCAACCAAACGAGCAAGATGGGCCGAATGGCTTCCTCTCATTTGTAAATTTTCTTATGTTCTAAATGAAACAGCCAATTGATTGTGTTATAATAAGTGTCTTTGTGCAGCTAACTTTGACTTGGTACGATGTTTTATATCGTTGTATCTTTTTCTACATTCTGACAAGTCTGTTTCACAGTGGAAGTGGCGTTTATTATTTTGGCAACCTCGTTTTTCTTTTTTTTTTTTTACTTATAATTAGGACCATCTTTACGGGACCCCAATAAATCAGAACTGGAATTCTGTACCTCCGCCAACTCTGCTTCCTCATTCATGACGTTTCACTCGTTGCCATCTTTCCATTTACACAATAATTACCATAGGTTTTATTAAGTCACAACCCCAGATTTGATTGGCCTGATGGGAAATAGCTGGAGCTCACAGATGCCCATGCCCGGTGAAAATCGGGCCCAAAATTACAAAAATAAGCAGGTAAAATAAATAAAAGCAAGTATTTGTAAGTCAGGTTAAGAAAGCTAGACAATAAAAGTAAGTCTTTGATCTTGACTTAAAAATCTGAGTGAGGCAGCATCTCTAATAGAAAAGGGCAATGAGTTCCACAATCTGGGGGCATGATAACTAAATGGATTTTCTCCTCTCTTCTCCTTTACCCAATTTTGGGAGGCACAAAAGGCCAGCGTTAGCTGACCTTAAAATGTGCAGCAGTTTATATGGGGACAAAATCTCATTTCGGTAATCCGGAGCCCAAGCCATTTAGTGCTTTATATGTCAACAGTAAGATTTTAAAATCAATTCTAAAACGTACTGGAAGCCAGTGTAGCAAGGCCAACACAGGAGTTATATGTTTCATTGTTCTGGTGAGAACCCTAGCAGCTGCATTCGAAACAAGTTGTAGACATGATAAAACATGACATGGAAGCCCAGCAAATAAGGCATTGCAGTAGTCAAGTCTAGATGAAACAAAAGCATGATTAACTTCTCAGCAGCAGACAAAGAAAGAAAAAACCTAATGTTTCATAGATGATAAAAATGCACTTCTGTAATTTTTTAATGAGCCTCAAAACTCAAATAAAAATCAAATATAACCCCCAAATGTCTCACACCAGGTTTTATATTAGAGGTCAGGTTGCCCAAATCTATTTTTAAGGAATTTGCAAGCTCTAGTTGATGAGAACCTACATTACAATACGTGTAGGAAATAAAAAACAAAATACAATTGCTGACACCTAAATTAGTATAATTAGTATCAAAATAATGTGCTTGCCAGGTGCAGATCTGGAGCTGGAATGCACAGTACAGCTATGGCCAAAAGTTTTGCATCACCCTATAGGATTAATACATTTTGCTTCATGAAGTCAAATGAAACCTGCTGAATAACGTTACGTTAACATACCATTTTGTAGTTTTTTCATATACTTAAAAACTGACAATTTAAAAATGACCCAATTCATTAGTATTTAGAGGCTTACCCTTGAGGGAGTGATGATGGCCTGCAGGCCAGGAGTGCTTGTTTTGAATTGTTAGTGTCCTACGGGCCAGGGCAAAGGACGAACTTTATACTGCAAGAACCTCGTACTGCGGAGGTCGGCCCATGGGCCCCCGGGACCCCCTGAAAACATAGAAATCCTCTGACTCTCATGGAGAATCCTTGGAGCACGGCCTTGAGGTCCTCAGAGGACAGACAGGTTCATAACTTGGAAAGAAGGAAGGAAAGGCTGTGTGGTCCAGTGGTTAAAGAAAAGGGCTTGTAACCAGGCGGTCCCCGGTTCAAATCCCACCTCAGCCACTGACTCACTGTGTGACACTGAGCAAGTCACTTAACCTCCTTGTGCTCCGTCTTTCGGGTGAGACATAGTTGTAAGTGACTCTGCAGCTGATGCATAGTTCACACACCCTAGTCTCTGTAAGTCACCTTGGATAAAGGTGTCTGCTAAATGAACAAATAATAATAATAATGAAAGAGAATCCCGTCTCCAGGAGCCGCCCTCAAAAGAGGTGAGGGAAGTCCTCCAAGGCCAGGCACTGGAGTGCGCCTGTAGGGGTATCTGAAAGATAGAGTTTGTTAGTATTTAGTTTTAGTATTTAAGGATTGTAGATGATCACAGCTTTCACTGGTACAGTGAGAGAGAAACAACAGAGTCTCTGGTGAGACAAGAAAATAGTGCATGAGTTGCGAAAGAACAGTGTGACCGGTGGTCCCCTCTGACTCGCTGTGGTGAGGACCCCCCTTTGAACGAAGGCACGAGTAGCAGCGGCTGACTCGAGGCCGGGGAAGTGACACTCACTATCCCCCCAAAAGGATGGACTACCGGCTCCCCGCAAGGACCACACCTGTGAAGACAAGTGAAAGACCGCGTGTCAATGCGCAACAAACAGAAGGACAAACAAGGACAAAGAGAGAGATGGTTAAACCCCCCCCCTGTTAGGAGGAAACCTCTGGTGGTCCTGGCGGAAAGGGTGCCCCCACTCCGGGCATACTAGCAATTGATTGGTGAGCTGCTGAGATGTCTGTAGGAAGAGAAAGTATATAGGAATGAACTGATGTTGATGACCAGCGACCCATAGTTTTTATAAGGTGATGACTAACATCGCTTTTGCTGCTGATGAGGCTGCGCCGATCCTGAATGATTGCAGGGTATAGAACTGGGGAGAGAGACCTGCTGTAGCGTAGGAGGACCTGGTAGATGGAGAGAGGGCTGATGACATGTATTCTCTTGCAGATGAGAAGAGCGATGCATTTAGTTGAATATGAGATGATGGAACTGGGGAACCTGAAGAGGGAATTGGAGCTGCTGAAGGGACCAGACTGCGAAACCTAGTGATCTTCAATTATTTGACACTGAAATTGAGGTAAAGGAGAGTGGGATGTGTTTCCAATGCGGGGGACTGAAATGTTTGAAGGGGACGGAGGGACGGATGCAGAAAAAAACTGCAGCTGCTGAAGCAACTTCATTCGTTGATTGTTCCAGTGTTGCAGCAGAGTGTACCACATTCTGATGTCTAGAGAGATGAGATGCCGACCATCCTAAGTGTTAGTTAATACAAGATCGATCAGCGGTTTGCTACTATCATGTCTGCTTGGAATGGAAAAGGTGAACTCACATTCAGAGATTTGTGTTTCACAACTCCAATCATTCTCCAAATAGTGGAACTCCTTAACTCAAGACAGATTTCCAGTCTCATACCACGTCTCTCACCATGTATTAATGCTTGTAGTATTTGAGAGGATGAGCGGGCATATAAGATGGGGATTAGCATTAGCCTTGACTGCGGAAATGGCTGCCACGATCCGAGTATTAGAGGAAAGCTGGAGTGTTGGAAGCTCTGGAGGAGGGTTTCTTGCTTCTGAAAGATTTCTACGTGAGAATCCAGGTTTTTTCAGTTGACAGTTTTTTTGCAGTTGAGGAGAGAGCGAGGAAGAGCAATATGAATGTTCTGTCTTGGGAATAATGCGAATTGTGAAAGTGGCCGAAGGGAGATAATGGGTTGCGTTTCAAGGTTGATTTTTATACTTGGAAGTTGGTAATGAGTTGATGAATGTGTTCCAGTATTGTCGAGTGGGAGGCTGGCTTCGGATCTGACAGTGTCCCAGGTGATTCCAAAAAATTCTAGTCAGGCCGATGGTTTATCTTGAGAGTAGGATGCCTACTGAAGAGAACAGAGAGATCGCAGTCTGAAGATTTCTTGAGCGAGAGGATCCGAAGGTAGGGATATAAGGAGAAAATTGTCTTTCCCACAGATCCTGAACAGGTGGTGGAGGGAGGGATGAATGGGCATGATTTAAAAGCGTCTAAATATCCGCTTTTGCAAGCCAGGCGCCGTGGCCTGCTGCTTTGATAGATTTAATACCGTCAGAAGCTGTAATGTAACAAAGGGAGTATTGATCGTGGGGAATTAGGGCATTGAGACTGGAGTGGAACTGCCTCTCAGGGCGGAAATATGGATGATTAGACTCTTTTGCGGGTCACTATTCCGATGGAGATAATCTGAAAACGGGGAACGGAGCCGGCCATGAATTCTTTGTCCATCTCGACTTGGATTAGAGACTCAGTGATTTTGGGTTTGGAGGAAGCTGAACTAAGATTTTTGTATATGAATGGAACAGAGGGAGATTACGAAGGAGGCCAACCAAGGCTTTTAAAGTAGGGCGAGTGTTTCTGTGTCCGCGGGGCGGTGCAGAGCGTATGTGTGTCTCTGATTGTGGGGTGGTGCAGAGCTTGTGTGAGTCTATGAGACCACGGGCGGTGTGGGTGTCTTGTGTGTGTAACTTGGCTTTCTATTATTGCTTGCCTTTGGATCGACAGGGAGAGGGCGTGACGTTGGATGGAGGCTGCTGATTGGGAGCCTGAAGCAGATGCTACTCTGGAATGCTGATAGATAGGGATGGGCCGGAGCTGCCTGGGCTGGGGTGAGCAATGGAGCAGCTGAAACAGAAGATGAGAGACTGAAGGAGGAACTGCAATTGTGCTGGAGCAATTGACTATGCCATCTAAACAAGTATTTATTGTTGACAAGGCATTGCTGGTGAAAATATCTTTAGATCAGTAGCAGTGAAAACTGGAAGTGTACAGGGTGGGAAAGTCCAGTAAAATAGCAGTGTGAAGCCTGTTTCCAAAAATTAAACTTGACAGAAACAACAACTCAGTATTTGCAAGTAATCTAAATACTTGAAAATGTTCCTTTTCAGAAAAACAATTAAATGAGCTTGGAAAATAGCTTTGAAAATCTAGCCCTTAATGTTGCACAAATATCAAAAGTAGAAACCATATGTGGTGGCTGGACTTGATTTCTGACTACAGGCGCTTGCTGTGGACCATTGAGACCGGCTGATGCCCAGCTTCAGGTCGGAATGCCAGACCGGAACCGGAAGTGCTGAACCCGAAGAGACGGCGGCCATGATTGGAGTGGCGAATACTGGCTTGAAATAATGGAGAAGCAACCTGTTTGTCCATATCGTTGAGCCGTGTATTGATTGAGGCAATTGAGACAGCGATGGGGTGAATGAGGGACTTCATGTCCTCGAAATATTGTTATGAAGCTGAAGGATGAGTTCAGGTACATCTCCTGGTTGCTGCGCTGCTGTGCTGAGAACTGCAACCTGTCCAACCTGTCCAACCTGTCCTAGGACTTGCGCGCGAGTTTGCGGAAGCACGCTTGTGAGAAGGAGGCAACATGGATGAAGCAGATATAAAAGGTACATTTATTATTGAGCAACGCCATATGCTTGCTTCCAGCCGGGATGTTGATATTGTTGTCGTGCAGGGTTTTTAAGAGTTTGTCGAGTGGTCAATACTTATAAAATAGCTGCTCCGGAAGGCTGAGCCTGCTGGTTGGGGCGTTTTGATCTCTGTGATGCCGGGTCAGCAGGTCTGGGTGCTGGATAGAGGTCTGCATTAAAAGTAAACGGTCCATCGGAGAAATGAATACGATATTTTGAGGAGAATCTGGCAGGGAGGTTTCCTCCAACATATGCAAAAAAAAAAAGAAGCAAAACACACAAAAAAGCAAAATACAAGAGAAGTAACATAGATTGTGACGTGGTTTAAATAAACAGATAGGTAGGAGAAAAATAGGAGGAGAGCAGCTCCAGCTCCAGCTTCCACCCCCGAATTCCACTTTAAAGTTAACATTTAATAGATGCAATTAATTAATATTTACATCTGTAGCCAGGTGGAGGAAAGTCTTAATTGCAATAAATGCACCGGCCCTTTAAATGTATCAGGTCTATGAAAAAAAACTGAACTGTAATTAGGTTCCTAGGAGGAAAGGCAGGGCAAGATGGCGAAGTGAATACACGTTAGTCAGCATGCTCTCTCAGACTAGTCCCAATGTTTTGATTAATTTTTTTCCCCCTTTCTTTCTCACATTTTTTTCTCACTATATAAGTTAAACTAATTCAATTGATATTTGACTAAAGCGACATGCCTACATCCAAAAGCAAATCGATTACACAAGCAGTGATGTATTCAGGCCCACTGAAACACAAGACGGCTGCAATGGCAAGAGGGAAAACAAAGATTCCCTTAAACAGCAACGTTCATGATTATGCTACAGAAATTTCAATTTCCAGTGAAGAGATTATTGAAGGTGATGCGGAATGTAACTCTTCAATGGTTACTCCGACAAAAAGCCCAGCAGCTAAGAAACACAAAGCGGAGGCAAGTAAAGCAGATTCTTCAGACGTCTCAACAAGCAATAAACAACCTAACTAAACGATTCGACAAACAAGAGTCTAAATTAGAGGACTTAAAACATTTAAATGAGACCGAACAGTACAATGATTTCCATTTTTGTTAAGTCAGTCGAATTCAATGCTGCCCAAGTCAAAGACTGCAAGAGCAAGGTAACTAATCTGGAAAAACAAGTCTTGCTCCTTCTTAAAGAAAACATCAAATTCAAAGATAGATGTCTGGAACAAGAAAGATACAAGTGCAGATGGGATCTTCAGATTAACGGACTAAAGGAGAAGGAAACTGAGAATACCAGAGCAGAGTTGATCTGCCTTCTGAGTAAAACCTCACCGCATCTATCCTCCAAACTTGATGATATTGTCGACTCTGTACATCGTCTAGGCAGAAGAGATGATACGACCAGAAAACACCGCCAGATAATTGTGTAGTTTACCATGCACTTTTTTAGAGATGAATTCTGGAAGGTAACAAAAGATTCATTGGTTTGCAAGGAATTAGGTGTTCGTTTTCTGAAGATCTGACAAAAGCCGACAGAGAAGCCCGCGCCAGTCTTTGGCCTTGCGTAGCGCAAGCAGATGAGAGAGCTTTCTTCCGTGGTCCATTTGCCTATACCAATGGTCATCGCATCACTGCTACAACGAGCTCTGTGACTTTAAACAGCAGATAAGTGAACTTGACCTTAAATACGTTTATGTTCTAAAAGATAGAAAGAGAATATTGAAGTAGTAATGGGATGTTTTTGAGACACATTTATTTTTCTGTGTGTTCTCGTGTGATTACTGTTACTTGAAGATTTTTCTCTTTTAATGTTCTGTTTAACTTGTTTAAATGTTCTCTTTAAAAACTCAGTTATCCTGTATTTCACTAAATGTAAGGGGTGTTAAGGACAATATTAAGCGAAAAGCTATGTTTTTGTTTTGTAAAGAAAAAAAGGCTAATTTAGTCTCACTCATGCAATGCTGATGCAGTTTTTGGTCAAATCAATGGGGTGATAAAATATTATTTAGTCATGGTTCTTCTTGTTCTGCCGGGGTTGCTATTTTATTCAACCCTTTGCAGTCCTATGTCGGACCAGGTCCGACATTACAATTTTCCCTTTCCGGTCCGATGTCGGACCTTGTCCGACATCATCAAAAAGACGTAAAACTCAGGTCTCTAGTCGTTTTTTCTCCGGAAAAAGCCGAGAAAACCATTCAATGGCCGAGTGAGACCGATAGGAGCCGAGAGAAGCCGAAAAAAAGGGGCGGATCAGAGCAATACACATAGCCCCGGCACCACATAGATAACACGGCCATAAACAAACAAGATAGCTGCGCTCAAAGAATATCACAGACATTTGCAGAGCTTTTTGAGATGTTATCGTAATAAAATAATGACTTGGATTGCATTATTGAAGAGTTTGGTGATAAAACGAGTGATCAGGAGATGATTTATCAGTATGTACGACTATGAAGAGGTATGTGAAAAATACAGCGAACAAGGGGTGGGACAGGGCTGAAGATGCAGTACTGAGTCTCCTGTTGATATGCAGTGCCTTTTAACCCTTTGCGGTCCTATGTCCTGGTCCGACATTGCAATTATTCCTATCCGATCCAATGTCAGACCCTGGCCGACATCATCAAAAAAACGCAAAAAACGGTTTTGTAATCGTTTTTTCTCCGGAAAAAGCCGAGAAAACCATTCAATGGCCAAGTGGGAGCAACAGGAGCCGAGACAAGTCGAAAAAAAAAGGCTGTATCTCATGAATAGTCATACTTGCCCCTGGCATCAGATAGGGGCGGCCATAAGGAAACAAGCTGCCTGTTACTGAATCAGCGCACAGAGAATATCACAGACATTTGCAGAGCTTTTTTGAGATGTTATAGAAATAAAATAATGACTTGGATCGCATTATTGAGGAGTTTGGTGATAAAATGAGTGATCAAGAGATGATTGATCGGTATGTACGTCTATTATTATTATTATTATTTATTTCTTAGCATATGTGAAAGCGATAGCGAACTAAAGGGTGGGGCGGGGCTGGAGATGCCTAGTGAGTGCTTTGTTAATATGCAGGGCCTTTTAAACCCGTTTGACTGTGGAAAAAAATACTTTTAAACAGCGCGTCTAAAATTAACTGCGCGTGTGAAAATAAATTGGACCTGACGTGCCTGACACACAATTAATAAATGGACTGCAAAGGGTTAATAATTGCCCTGGCAAATTAATGACTTACAGAGCTGATCAAGAAGGGCATTGGTTGGCAGCGGTTTTGAATATTGAGGGAATAGTCTATTTTAATTAACATTTATAGCTATAATCACATAAACAAGACTGCTATCACAATTAACTGTTTTAATTTCTGATCTTAAAACTCTCTATCCAACTGACAAATTGATCATCGGTGGTGATTTTAATATTACCCCAGACGAGTGGTTAGATCGTTTTCCATCCAAATACACTAATCATCATTATAATGATACTATCTCAAGTTTTTGTGGTTCACTAGCACTTGTAGAAAAATGGCGATATTTAAATCCTAAAGTAAAACAATATTCCTGGTTTAAACTAAATTCAGGTTCAAAATCAAGAATTGACTACTGGCTTATTTCTAATGATTTGATTAACTATGTATATGACTCTCCTATTTCTACAGCCCCACTTACTGATCATTGTGTAACTTCACTGTTCCTAAACCCAAATAACCGCTCTTCAAATAAAGGCTACCGGAAATTTAATACAGAGCTTTTGAATAATGACAATTTCTGTCAAAATTAAAACTATGATAACTGAAATTAAAAATAATCAATTTGACCTCTTATCAATAGATGAGAATGTCTCAAATTAAAAATATATTTGTTTTCTATAGATTTCAGTAAAAATGAAAACAAAACAAGAAGGGAAAATGAAACTAAATTACTCCAATAAATTAATAATTGTTGTAATAGTGCAGATTTATCAGAAGATGATAGAAATAATATTTTACTATTACATGCTAAATTGGATCAAATTGATTTAAAAAAAAGCCAAAGGTGCATTCATAAGATCTAGAGCAAAATGGATAGAAGGAGAACAAATTATTTCTGTAGATTAGAAAAAAAAGACGTCAAGAGAAAAATACAATCAAAGAATTATTTGTTAATGGTAAAATAACCGTGGATCCAGATGTAATTTCTAAGGAAATTTACAAATTGTATAGTGAACTATACTCTTCAATTCACTCAAAATACATTCAACTGAAAATCATATCCTAAAAATAGGAAATGGTTTTAAAATGATGTGTGAGTCAGAGTTGAAAATAGACGAGCTTGATATAGCAATTATAAAATTATCCCTGGGGAAAGCTCCAGGTCCAGATGGATTAACTTCCAACTTTTACAATTTTTTTGGACTGATATTCGAGAGCTATTATTTTCTACTTTTAATGAATGCATTGCAAATAATATTCTTACATCTTCAATGAAGCAAGGTCTAATCACATTAATACCTAAACCTGGAAAAGATATAAAATATATTGATAATTGGAGACCCATTACACTCTTAAATAGTGACTACAAAATGTTTGCTTACAGGTATGCGAATAGATTAAAATCTGGTATTTCACATATTATAAGCGATACCCAATCTTGTTTTCTAAAAGGTAGATCCATTCATAATAATATTCAATTAATCTAGATATTTTAGACTATAATGATTTTGAGGATGATGGTTTCCTTTTATTCTTGGATTTTACAAGGCTTTTGAGATGGTTGAGCATCCCTTCTTTATTCAACACTTTGGATTTGGCAATAGTTTAATTGATATAATGGGATTATTGTATCATAATATTGATAGCTTGGGTTCTCTATCTCACGGGACATCACGTTTTAACATTTTAAACTTTTAGCTACACTACCGTTCAAAAGTTTGGGGTCACTTAGAAATTTCCTTGTTTTCCATGAAAACATACATGAAATGAGTTTGAATAGGAAATATAGCAAAATGAATAGGAAATATAGTCATTAACAAGGTTAGAAATAATGATTTTTAATTGAAATAATAATTGTGTCCTTCAAAGTTTGCTTTCGTCAAAGAATCCTCCATTTGCAGCAATTACAGCCTTGCAGACCTTTGGCATTCTAGTTGTCAATTTGTTGAGGTAATCTGAAAGATTTCACCCCATGCTTCCTGAAGCACCTCCCACAAGTTGGATTGGCTTGATGGGCACTTCTTACGTACCATACGGTCAAGCTGCTCCCACAACAGCTCAATAGGGTTGAGATCCGGTGACTGTGCTGGCCACTCCATTATAGACAGAATACCAGCTGACTGCTTCTTCCCTAAATAGTTCTTGCATAGTTTGGAGCTGTGCTTTGGGTCATTGTCCTGTTGTAGGAGGAAATTGGCTCCAATCAAGTGCCGTCCACAGGGTATGGCATGGCGTTGCAAAATGGAGTGATAGCCTTCCTTCTTCAAGATCCCTTTTACCCTGTACAAATCTCCCACTTTACCACCACCAAAGCACACCCAGACCATCACATTGCCTCCACCATGCTTGACAGATGGCGTCAAGCACTCCTCCAGCATCTTTTCATTTGGTCTGCGTCTCACGAATGTTCTTCTTTGTGATCCGAACACCTCAAACTTAGATTCATCTGTCCATAACACTCTTTTCCAATCTTCCTCTGTCCAGTGTCTGTGTTCTTTTGCCCATCTTAATCTTTTCTTTTTATTGGCCAGTCTGAGATATGGCTTTTTCTTTGCAACTCTGCCTAGAAGGCCAGCATCCCGGAGTCGCCTCTTCACTGTTGACGTTGAGACTGGTGTTTTGCGGGTACTATTTAATGAAGCTGCCAGTTGAGGACCTGTGAGGCATCTGTTTCTCAAACTAGACACTCTAATGTATTTGTCCTCTTGCTCAGTTGTGCACCGGGGCCTCCCACTCCTCTTTCTATTCTGGTTAGAGCCAGTTTGCGCTGTTCTGTGAAGGGAGTAGTACACAGCGTTGTACGAGATCTTCAGTTTCTTGGCAATTTCTTGCATGGAATAGCCATGGAATTTCTCAGAACAAGAATAGACTGACGAGTTTCAGAAGAAAGTTCTTTGTTTCTGGCCATTTTGAGCCTGTAATCGAACCCACAAATGCTGATGCTCCAGATACTCAACTAGTCTAAAGAAGGCCAGTTTTATTGCTTCTTTAATCAGCACAACAGTTTTCAGCTGTGCTAACATAATTGCAAAAGGGTTTTCTAATGATCAATTAGCCTTTTAAAATGATAAACTTGGATTAGCAAACACAACGTGCCATTGGAACACAGGACTGATGGTTTGCTGATAATGGGCCTCTGTAATGCCTATGTAGATATTCCATTACAAATCAGCCGTTTCCAGCTACAATAGTCATTTACAACATTAACAATGTCTACACTGTATTTCTGATCAATTTGATGTTATTTTAATGGACAAAAAATTTGCTTTTCTTTCGAAAACAAGGAAATTTCTAAGTGACCCCAAACTTTTGAACGGTAGTGTATATTAATAAAACACTGTAGCAATGTTCAAAGTTTAAATGTTATGGGTCAACCTGTTATTAGTCAGCTTGCAGATGATACAACACTCGTTCTCAAAAAAAAAAAATACCCAGAAAATCCCTTTAGCAATTCAAAATATAGACTTTCTCCAGAGCTTCAGGCCTGCATTTAAATTAAAAAAGTGAACTCATAGCAATTCATAATCATCCATTTGAGTTAATAAATGATATACCTGTTAAATCCCAGGTTAAATATCTTGGCATCCTCGTCACTAAAGCTGTCACTTTAACAGATAAACACAACTTCACCAATAATCTTGAAAAAACCCAAACTATTCTTAATAGTTGGTTGCTAAGAGATATCGTTATTTGGCTGCATTTTATAAACACAAATGGAAAGTCTGTCAAGATTGATTTACCCTGCTTACTTTTTAACTATCCCTACTAGACTAATTAAAGCTATAAACCAAATGAATTTTAAATTATATTTGGAGAAAAAAAAAAAGAAAAGGTGATATTGTAAAATGTTATGAAGATGGTGGTCTCAATGCAATTGACTTTCATTGTATGAATGACACAATGAAACTTAATGGTTACAGTCTTGTTTATTTAATGAACGATGTTTCTGGTATTTTACCCCTCATAAAATATTTCAATCAGTTGGTGGATTGAAATATCTCCTCATTTGAGATTTTGAAATCTCAAAATTACCAATTAAACTATCTGCATTCCATCAACAAGTCCTGTTATATTGGAAACTTGTTTATAATCATAACTTTACTCCAGACAGCACTCTGGAATAATAGATATATTCTGTATAAGAAAAAAAACCACTATTTTACAAGGATTGGCTAGATAGGAATATGTGGTCAACATTAGATTTAATGGACGGAAATATCAATGTATCAGATTACAAGGATTTTTTTATCTAAATATAATTTTCCTTGTACACCGAAACAGTCCTGTTTACTATTCCTAGTGATTTTATTTTATTGATAAAGAGAACTTTTAATTATTCTTCTCTCACTCCTCTGTTACCATCACTTATTTATGAATATTGTTTTGTAGATAAGGAATGCAACAACAAATACATGCGTTCAGCTTTTACCAAAGAGCTTTTCCCTCCTCGCGCTATTAAAAACTAAATTTTGCAAACTTTTGATAAAGTGTCTATTAAAAAAATAAGATCAATATACCCTGTCCCTCCTAAAACAAAAAAAAAAAAATCAAAATTCTTAGTGATCTATATCCATCTAGTTCTAAATGCCATTTTTGTACAAATGATATTGAAACAGAGCATTAATTTTTCTCTTGTGTTCATTCACAATTTTGGGATTTGTTCCATAGATGGTTACAATTAAAAACAATCACCTTCTCCAAGCTTACTTAGAGATATTGTGTGTGGTATATCTCTAAAAAAACTAAAACCTGGGTTGAATGATAAATGTATTAATAATCATAGCTAAATGTTTTATAAACAAATGTCAAGTTTAACCCCCCCCCCCCCGTTTTTGTTTCTTTCTTAAATTATTTATCTTTATACATTCGCTCCTTAAAAATGTGCAAATCTAATTGTGCAAGAACTCTTTATAATACTTCTTATAACTATATATTTCTTATAACATTGTCTAAACTATAAGTTTATTGAACCCTCACTGTATATGATCTGGTATACTATACTGATGTTACTGTTCGATAATGTTGCCCTATTATATTTTATACATTGTAAATCTTCTTGTTTTTTGCATAATAATAAAATAAAAAGGTTCCTAGGAGCGACGCGCATCTGAAAGAGACGTGTTGTGATTTCTGTGCCTTTAAGCCATCCAAGGTAAATACATATGTAGTTTTCCAATAAACCAGAGTTTAAGTATGTCAGTGTTGTTTTTAGGAAGAAATTGAATTGGATTTCTAAGATATCAGTGCAGATGGTTAACAATGAAGTTGCTAGCGAACCTTGCGTGGTGTGACAGGAATCATACAGATAGGTATTAATTCCTTTGTATGCATATAAGCAAAATCAAAGTGCAAGTAACTAAAACATGAGTAGAATTATAGTAATGTTTTATTTATGTGTTTGAAACTTACTGTGAATATTTTGTGAAATATTTCGAAAGAGTTGCAGGTAGAAATAATACCATGTGTGTGTGTGTATGTGTGTGTGTGTGTGTGTGTTATTACAAATTATTACTTAATTCTACAGTGCAGTGTAGGAATATTTTGATATGTTGCAATGAATAGTTATGTATTGTCAAAGAAAGCAAGATATGTTAGATATTTCTTAAACTGAGCAAATCATATGTCTTAAAGGAGAATTAACTTTAAGGAGCTTTACTTAATGCTATTTCTGTATTTGTTCGATTTATATGGAAGACTGAAATAGCAGGTACGTGCTACATTTTGTTTAATATTGATAAGCACTTGCACTGCTGTCTTATTGTGTTAAGCATACAATATCAAAATGTTTCTATGGTTAAAGAAATGAATAGTAAGTAAACAAAGAAGACTATCTTTGTTTAATAAGTATATGACAGAGCCAGTATTACAGCAGAGATTTATGTAACTAGTATGCTAGTTACATTCTGTGTAACGCTATTGTTAAAGTGTTTGTTGTGAAACTGTGAAACTGTATTTAAACTGTATGTGGCCTTGTGTGTTAAACAATGTATGTTTTCCATGTTGTTTCAGGGGCCGCTTACCGCTTTTCCCTTACAAATAAATGTATTACAACAGCATAATAAATCCAGACAACAACCCCAAAAGAAAGATTTTGTGTCCGAGTCTTAATTAGTCAGAGCAAGAGACCGTCGGGTTACACATCTAAGCACACAAAATGAAATCCTGATACAGGCTGTCAAAGTAAGATATTTTCAGTCTACGTATTGCTACACAATCCAAGGTATACATACAGCATCCATATTAATATCTGCCTGTCCTTCTTTGCTAGGAATGAGATACTCACCAGGTCTTTGGATGTCCCCAGTCGCTTCAGCCCGTCCAGAGGAAGCAGGTCAGCAGAGTCCTTGTGTGTGAACTGGGTTGCCTGTTTCAGATGCCTCTGCTGATGCAGGATGGCTTTATCCCGAATTTCCATCTCACTTTTCTTGGAATCAGTCATGATGCCTGTAGTCTGATGAATCTTGTGACTTGTTTGTATTCCTGTCCAGCTCTCCTTGAAACTGAGAGAAAACCTGTTCAGCTGTTCTCTCAGCTCTCTGCCTGCTGGTTGTGCTTTCTGATCTCTCTCTCTCTCTCTCTCTCTCTCTCTCTCTCTCTCTCTCTCTCTCTCTCTCTCTCTCTCTCTCTAGCTCTAAAGATGTGTTTCTTTACAGCCCACCACCCCCCTTCCTCATGCACGTCATGAACGAATTTCCATAAATTACTCAACACCAGGAGGGGAAAAGATGCACTGACTTGGAAATCAAAAAACAACCACAGCTGTTTTAACATCCATTTTAACCCTTCACTGGCTGGAGGCTTGTGCATCACCTACTGTACAGCAGAACTTTTCTCTGACTGGACATTAAAATATCTCTTTTTATATGCAGAACCTAATAGGTAGTATTAATTGGTCAGTTTTACACCTACAGTGGTATAATGATTGTTTCAAAATATAGCAGTATATATGTAGCTATCCAGTTAAATAGTGAACCTCCTGTTGTAAATAAAGCCAATTGATTTTTTCCAAAATATTTAATTTATTACCATTTAACATGACATTTGTTCTGTATATTTTTTTCTATTGTAGTTTCTGTTTGGATCATTAGTGTGCCGTGATTAATAAATACTAGGAATTTGTCAGCCACTTTCTACTATTAAACTACTACTATTAAAAGGTGATGAAATGTGTTAAATATCTTTTGACTGTGTGCAATAAATGAAACCCATTAATCTGCTTTTCTGAGTTTTGTTTAGAAGCTGCCCTGATGCAAAAACAGGAATATCCTTCTGAAGTAGCTATTAAAGGGGAACCCAAACACATTTTTTTGTTCTATAAAAAACACTAAAAAATGTTCTTTCTATTCTGATTTGACATAAAAAATATAAATATTGGATTTTGTATGACAAAATCATACAAATAGCGTTACAGTAGGTTTCTTTCCAACAAGGAAATAGATGGTGAAATCTGACATCATGGAGTGAACTCGGTGGCAAAAAAGATGGCAAATATTATTGAAAACACGTTGAGGAGAAATTGTGATTTCACTGACTGTACTTCTTCAGAAGTTAATGAAAATGATGAGTGTAATGGGAGGACAGTGTTGATGACAGCGGACTCGTTGTTGGTGTGTGTGGCATACAGCCATATCAATTTGTGCCGTATGAAACCGAAAGCAATGCATCTGTTGAAAGCGAGTCGGACATCAATGAAGGCGATCACCTACATAACACAGATTGGTAAGTTTTTATTTTATTTGCATTAATACTACAACGTGTATAAACTAACTGCATACCAATTGATCTGAAGTAATTGGTTTTTATTAAATGTGATTAAATGTTATTAAAAAAAAACAACTACGTTACATTCAATCCTGGGTGCACTGCTTTTGCACACTTGAGCAAGGTAGCCTACATCATGGAGTCAGATTGCTCAGTATGTAAAAAATGCCCAGCTGTATAAATTGGTTCAAATCGAAGTCGCTTTGGATAAAACGCTTCCTATTATGATAAATTATTATTATTTAGTTTCATTGTTATTTATGTTCGTTAAATGTGTTTCATTTAAATACTCTTATAGGCTTGGTACTTTTCAATGTTTATTTCAGTTCCCTCTACCTCCCTTTAAAACTGTAACTAGCATTGTTAATCCATGTCTGTTTCTTAATTAAATCAAGGATATCTGGTAATTTGGAAACAATTTCAGTTTTTTTCTAGCTATATAAAGATAATTGATCGCTTTACTCTCATGGTGAAAAGGACACAGTCACTGCACTGCACTGAATAATCACATATTTTGAGAGAAACAAACGCTTATTTCGTAAAACACATTCTGTCTGGAGACAAACCTCTTTTTAAACTTAGCAAATAACACAAATGCAGAAATAGAAGAAAAAAAATGTGTAATGAATGATGCGTTTCCATTAAAATAGTACATTTTACATTGCAATCAGGTGATACAGTGCGCTGTAACCTGTTACTTTAGAGATTAGCTGTGCCACTTTGTTTCTGTGCATAATTCTTGGAGTGAAAATCTCTTCTAACTCCATGCAATCTGTTGAGGTTAAAAATTAAGCCTAAAATTTGATTGTAAGTTACAGGAGGCCATGAAAAACCATGAAAAATGAAAATGCTTCCGTTTACTTTAAAAAGTAGTATACTAAAAGTATGCTTCGGTCAAAATAGTACAGCCTAATATAATACTAGTATACTAACAGTATACTAAAACCATAATATTTTGACCCAATATACTTGCAGTATACTATTTTTTATAAGGGTGTGCAACATTGAAGCTCCTTTTGAATATGATGTTACACACTTACGAAAGATACATTATTTAGAGTCTGAACTGTTTATTACAACTGCGATGGTCTTCCTGCAGAGAGAGACAAGGAAAGTTATCAGCAAATGTGAAACTTCTTTATTTTCTTCAGGTGCTCCTGTGGTAACTGCCAGGCAATGGCCACAACAAGAGACAGTGTTTGCTGCTAGGAACTTGAGAGAACAAGTGAAAAATGTGAACAACAAGACATTTCCCAGAAATGTATAACCCAACACCCAGACTTCAACCCAGTGTGCCTTAACCATGGTGTATTTGATACTGCATACTGCCAATACAGGCAACAATACAACACTGATGATTCAGAAAAAAGACAGGACGAGTATGTGTTTAAAAAAAATAGGTATTATAAAATAGTACATTTCATACAATAATGATTTCTGCTGCTGGTGCCATATCATTAAGTAAACTGCATATAGATATAGAACATACACAAAGTAAAATAAAAACATCAACCTATCACTTATTTATTAAACTAATTATATTCCATTTGTTGTTGCAGGAAATACCGCCATGTGGCGTATCATCAACTTTGCCATTGGTGTTGCAGATTTCTTGGCAGAGATTGTCTGCAGAGTACGGTCTTAAAAATCAGGGAGACGTTTCCTAGCCCGAATGGCACATTGTGGCAAAGTGGCTGATTGTGCACAGGTGCAGGAGTGATGCAGTGCACAATGAACAGAGAATTGTAATCCAGCTGGAAACAGGTTTTATTGATTATAATCCCGGTCTGGTGACCAAACAATAACTCCAGGCAATACACAATAATGTGTAATGCACTGGAAGTAAAGCAACGGGTTACAGTCCCAAATAATAAATACACGTATCTCTCCCACAATGTACAAAACACGGTCACCAGTCCTGGGTGTGTGCTGTAGTGCTTGTGGTGGGTGATACCATTTATTTCGTGACAGTGGTGAAGTGCTGTTCCGGCTTTGTGCTGGCCCAAGGCGACAGCTCCGGAATCGTGTTAGCTGTCTGGTGATTCACAAACAAAGGCAATTACTAACAGACAGAACAAAACAAAAAAAACAACAACGCACAATACTGTTACATCCTTCTCCACAGTCCTTCTAGGTTTAAAACACAAACCAAACGAAAGGAACAGATTGTGATTCTCTACCTCCTTTTATGCTTTCACACATGACCCCTTGGTAAATGAGTGCAACCGCTTCTCCAATCTGCGGCTGCCACGTCGTTTCCCTTCTGGGTCAATGCGTTCTTGCAACAGAGTCTCGCCTTCATCCAGGCGGCATACAGCGACGGTAATAACCTGCTAAGGTCGGGTGTCCTTGGCTCACCATGCACCAGCGACCCCTGTAGTTTGGCTGGGAGCCTGCAGGCTTGCCTGTAAGCTGCCCAGAGCTGCATTGTCCTCCGACGCTGTAGCTCTGAGGTGGCTGCACAGCGAGTCTGCAGTGAGTGTGAAAAAAAGGAGGTCCTGAGTCAACGTGGGGGTGGTAGTGGTGAGCTGAGCCTAAACAAATAATTGGATATGCCAAATTGGGAGAAAATAATTAGCGATTACTAAATTTAAAAAAAAAATAATAATAAAAAATAAAAATGATTTATAGTTGGCCCATTTTCAGCTCCCCCGTTTCCAGTCTACAGGATTAATCCTATTGGCATTGTCACTCTGAAAATGTCAGGAAAAAAGTGGCTCATCATCAATTTATCTGCACCACACGGTTCAAGCACCAGCAGCATCAACTCGCTCATTCCTCATGATCAATTTTCTCTTCATTACATTGCCATCTCAGACACAATTCATGCAATTTAAATTGTCAGTCCGCGGTTCATGGTTAGCAAAAGCAGATATATCAGATGCATTTAAAGTAATGCCAATCCATCCTTCTCTTCGCTACCTGTTTGGTATATGCTGGGAAGGAAAGTTTTATTTTGCTACTCAGTTAACCTTCGGCTACAGCAGCAGCCCGAAGGTATTCGACACTCTTTCAGAAGCGCTATGCTGGATTCCTCGCAATGCTTACCATGTTCCATTTCTGCTTCTCTGATCTCCCCTCCTTCAGATCTGCCAACAGAAGCGATCACTAATCTTAAGAAGTCGGTGTCACACTTTGAGGAAAAAAAAAAAAAATCTGCCCCCTGCATTCCCTGGAATTTCTTGGACTCATACTGGACACAGAAAAGTTTGAAGCCACCCTACCCTACCATATTCGTTTTCTTATCCAGAACTTTCAGATCAGTAAAACAGTCAGAAAACGTGCACTGCTTTCCTTGCTGGGTCATTTCAACTTTGCAATTCGCATTATCCCCCCCAAGGGAGGATGTTTATATCTCGACTACTTGCACTCGCATCGACAGCAAAAAACTTGGACTCCTACATTAATATTTCCTCAGAAGCTAGGAAAGACATTGAAGTGTGGTCTGCTCTTATTCAGCACTGGAATGGCCTGTATTTTACGACGATTTCATTTCAGCACCACACGACCTGGCTTTGTTTACAGACGCCTCACCTGGGATTCGGAGGTCTCAAACAATCAATGGTTTTCCAGTATATGGCCTCAGGAAATTGAAAATCTCCACATCTAAAATCCACAGCTGTCCTTGAAATGTACCCAATAGTTGCAGCAGCCCAGCTGTGGGGCCATCTCTGGTCTAAGAAATTATTATTATTCGACTGCGATAATATAGCTACAATGCACATTATAAATAAAGACCATTCCAGTTCCCCTCTTATCATGCAATTACTGCGGTGGCTAATATGGATTTCAGTATTCAACAATTTTCTAATCAAACTTGCAATCTACCGGGCATTTATAGTAATGCTCTTTCTTGTTTACGATTTCCAAATTCCACAGTCTGGTTCCTACAGCTCTGCCACCTCCAGCAGCAACACCACAGTTCAATCAGTTGGATTCAGTTGAAAATCAACTATCAGCAAGCTACTTAATTCAGCGCAAGATTACATGGCTTCAGCACTTGTCCCTTCTACCAGATCCTCATACTCTACAGGTTGGGCTTGTTATGTAACTTTCTGCTCCCAAAGTAAGATTAATCCTACTCCATTTAACCAGGATTGGATCATGGCTTCCATAGTTCATGCAAAGGATTCTTCACATCTGGCACCAGCTACAATCAAATCCTGTTTGTCAGGAATTCAACACCAATTTTGCTTGATGTCCATCACTTCTCCAGCTATACTATCAATACCAGCTATGAGGAATTTCCAAGAGCTCTCCAGCTGCATCTCCTGCTCGCCTGCCTGTCTCTATAGACATTCTTGGCAATTTGATTTCAGTCCTCTGTCAAGGCTGCTTTTCTCCAATTGATGATTTAACAATGGAAGCCATATGCCAATCTGCATTTTTTGAGATGCTCAGAATTTACAGTTCCTTCTATTTCCAGTTTTCCTATTCTGGGTATTCGCTTCCATGCTGAAATATATCACAAAACGTAAAGCAGCAGGACTTCCCCCACAATTCTACACTACTCATTCAGAATCGGAGCAGCCACATCTACACCACATTCAATCTTCCCCATGCGAAATATCCTCTGCTCACCAGTCCATTGCTAGTATGTCTGGAGTGGGGACGACCTTGCCACCTGGGCCACCAAAGGTTTTCCCCCAAAAAAGGTAGGGTTTTTTTTCCTTTCCACTGTGTGGAGGGTCTTCACATAGTTGGTAGGGTACAGCTTACTAACCCCTTTGTCATGTTAAGTGTTTTCTTTCCTTCTCGTGTTAAATGTTTTCTCTCTTTTTTCTATATGCATTGGCAGTTCTCCTTTTTTCTTCTCATAAACGTCTTCAGCGGGGAGCCGGGGGTCCATTCTTTGGTGGGTTTGTGATTCCACTTTCTCCAACCCTTTGTTAAGCATCGCTTCATTTACCTCTTAGAGGTGGGTTCTCCATGAGTCAGAGGGGACCCCCGGCCAAACCCCTCCTTTAGCATGCATGATCCCTTGTCTTCTTTTTCAGGTTCTGATGCCTCTATTTATGTGAGGACCCCCAAGTGGTGGAACCCCTCTTTGTTTGTCGGGTCTCCTCAACAACAGAACCCCCCTTCTATTATGTCGTGCTTTTGAAGAGGAGGAACACTCCGCTCTGTATGTTCTAATAACTACTAACTTCATGTGTTTCGTTCCGGTTCGCGAGCCTCTTCGTATGTTGGGTCACTTCAGAGATGGTGTCCCCTCTTTGTATGTTGGGTCACCTCAAAGACGATGGCCCCCTTCCTGTTTGTCGGGTCTCTCCAGCAACAGAACCCCCCTACTGCATATGTTGTGCCATTGAAGAGCCAGAACCACTTTTACATGTTAATATTACTAATCAATGTGTTTTCTTTCTGGTTTGCGAGCTTCTTCGTATGGCGAGTCATCTCAGAGACGGACCCCTCTTCGTATGTCGGGTCATAAGAACATAAGAAAGTTTAGAAAGGAGAGGAGGCCATTTGGCCCATCTTGCTTGTTTGGTTGTTAGTAGCTTATTGATCCCAGAATCTCATCAAGCAGCTTCTTGAAGGATCCCAGGGTGTCGGCTTCAACAACATTACTGGGGAGTTGGTTCCAGACCCTCACAATTCTCTGTCTCTCTATTATTATTATTATTATTATTATTTATTTCTTAGCATATGTGAAAGCGATAGCGAACGAAAGGGTGGGACGGGGCTGGAGATGCCTAGTGAGTGCTTTGTTGATATGCAGGGCCTTTTAAACCCGTTTGACTGTGGAAAAAAATACTTTTAAACAGCGCGTCTAAAATTAACTGCGCGCGTGAAAATAAACTGGACCTGACACGCACTTAATAAATGGACTGCAAAGGGTTAAACCCGGGATAATTCTGGTTGCTCTTCTTTGCACTCTTTCTAGAGCAGCAATATCCTTTTTGTAATGAGGTGACCAGAACTGAACACAATATTCTAGATGAGGTCTTACTAATGCATTGTAAAGTTTTAACATTACTTCCCTTGATTTAAATTCAACACTTTTCACAATATATCCAAGCAACTTGTTGGCCTTTTTTTATAGCTTCCCCACATTGTCTAGATGAAGACATTTCTGAATCAACAAACTCCTAGGTTTTTTTCATAGATTCCTTCTTCAATTTCAGTATCTCCCATATGATATTTATAATGCACATTTTTATTTCCTGCATGCAGTACCTTACACTTTTCAATATTAAATGTCATTTGCCATGTGTCTGCCCAGTTGTGAATGCTGTCTAGATCATTTTGAATGACCTTTGCTGCTGCAACAGTGTTTGCCACTCCTACTATTTTTGTGTTGTCTGCAAATTTAACAAGTTTGCTTACTATACCTGAATCTAAATCATTAATGTATATTAAGAATAGCAGAGGACCTAATACTGATCAGAATAATATAGATAATACAGAAACTCATAGGCTTCTCCCCCAAGCCCATATCAGTATATTATTATTATTATGTGGTACACCACTGGTTACCTCGATCAATTTTAGGTTTCTCCTCTAATCAGTACTTTCTGTTTTCTACATGTTACCCACTCCCTAATCCATGTGCATGCATTTCCTTGAATCCCTACTGCATTCAGTTTGAGAATTAATCTTGTCAAAAGCTTTCTGGAAATCTAAATAAACTATGTTGTATGCTTTGCAATTATCCATTGTCGATGAAAAAATCAAGCAGGTTAGTTAGACACAATCTCCCTTTCTTAAAACCATGCTGACTGTCTCCCAGGATACTGTTACCATACAGGTAATTTTCCATTTGGGATCTTATTATAGTTTCCACGAGGTTACATATAATAAGTCAGGCTTATTGGTCTGTAGTTACCTGGTTCAAGTCTTGAGTTTGTTGTAACTGCAGTGCTTTGAGACTGGATAAAGTAGGACAGTCAGACAAACGAAAATACTACACAACAGCTTTGAAATTGCGCATTGTTGAATTTGCTGAAATGAATCACAATGCCGAAAAAACAGGACGTGACTAGAGAGGAAACATAGGCAGACTTAAATATGGCAAAAGAAAACGAGCCGATAGAGGTGAAACGTGTTTATGGCCCGATGTAGAAAACATTGTTTGAATGGAGTACTTTGAATGACTAATACATAACATACTGTAACCTGTTCTACATGTCAGTGCAATGCAGTGGTACCCTTGTAAAGTACGTATGTGTATTTATGTATTTTTACAGCTGAAAATGAAATGCAATTGTACTGCACCACATGCAACACTAAGATGTTTGGTTTACTGGTTATTAGATGGTGCACTGTTTAGTTTATTGGGTTTTTTTTAAAATTTTTATTATTATTATTTTTTAATTGATGCAACCAGCTCTGTAATACTTTTTTTTAAAATTTGAATTAATACAACAAATTTGTAAAAGCCAAATGCAGCTGGAACTATTGTCTAACTATGGTTTTGGAAAGAAATGTTCAGTAAAGCAAAGATGATATGTTCTTAAACTTGTTTGGGTATTCGATAAGCTAAAATAAAATAGGGTAATACAGATGCAATGCGGGATGTACAATTTGATTTTACGCTGTTAATTATTACTTTTTAAATCCATTCAAGCACCATTTGTCAGTGGTTTACACTGTTACTACTGTAATTCAGTGCTGTAGTATTATTATATCTATATTTGACATTGCATTTAAATTGACTTGAACCGATTATTTAGAAATTTTGAAAAACAGAATAGTTTCTAGCAGTTTTTCTAAAAATGAAAAACACTCAAATTCTTAATGGAATAATAATTATTGTTACAAAACAAGGGTTATTCCGAAACTAAACCTGTGTATCTTTCTTTATTTATCACTGTTGAGCATGTAGGAAAAAATAAATTGTAAAAAAAAGCTATTAAGATCAAATTTGCATATTGTTGGCTTGCCAGAGGGTACCAAGGGGGGTGACCCTATTTACTTCCTACAAAAATCCATACCATTGTGGCTGCCCTCTATGACCAGCCCTATTGAAATTGAGAGGGTGTAATGCTCAGTCTGCACAACTGAGAAGCAGTTGCACTGTCCTCCCTAAGGAGATACTACTGGCCCTATTCCTATAACTAAATAAGTCAGCAAGAGTGAGGCAGCAAAGGTGGGCCTCAAATAAACCCACACACACAAACATGACACAAACCCAAAATCAATGCACAGACAGACAGAGAAAGATAAAGGTGAATGAAATGATCACTGATGATAACAATAACAACAACAGTCTGGATGGCAATGGATGGTGCATGAAAGTTAGGCCTAACAAGTCCAGCAGAGCAATGTAATTGAAAACCAAACAAAGTAACAAAACAACAAAATCAAAAATACAGAAAACAAAGTATCAAATTAAAGTAGAAAAATCCAAACAGAAAAGGAATGATCTCACCAACAGATTTCCATTACATGAGAGTAGATGTTAAAACTTCATGCTGATTTGAACCCGGCTCTCGCCAAGATAAGCACCAACTAAGACGTAGCTTTACAGTAAACTAATGTGATCCATCTGTGTCTCTATCCATTTGCGTTTCCTTCCATATGATGATGTAGATATCCTTCTGTCTGGTGTTGATGGCTGAAGTTGATGGCAGTTAAGGAAGTCCAGCAAAATGTCCAGTAATGATGGTGATTGTAGAAGGTTGAAAAAATGGATTACGTTGAAAACGATCTGTCCAGTAGTAATGAGTTGAATGGTGAACAGTTGTTTGGAAAAAAAAAATTGAGACTGAACACACAAAACAACAAACACTAAACAGACCTTGAAAAACAGCTAAACTTAAACAAATAACCGTGAAAACATAAAGAGTTTAGACAAAGTGTAGGATACAATAAAAAAAGAATGGCTGCACTGGAATTATCTAAAAATGCTAAAGGATTCACTGAGATTTAAGTTTGTAATGCTGTAGGTTATGATGGATTCCTCAGGGAAAGGGAGTCTCCCTCCAGGCCTAATCAGCCAGCTTTAGTACAGGTGCTGGCTTCTAAGGGGCTCTGAGATTGGAGGAGTGGATATTTGAATGAGCCAATGGGGAGAGAGGATGAACAGAGGGTGGTTGCAAGGAACTGTGGGAAATAAAGTTTTAACCTGTCCAGGCTACTGACCCTAATTAAAGGGACAGGTGGGGGAGACTTGCACCCACATTATGAAGCATGGGAATTGCTACAAGGGCTCACCGCATTTATGATGGATGTAGCACTTGCAGAAACAGACCTTGGACCTTTATATTTAAACTACTTTGTTATACTGATCGGCAGCTCATCCTCTGGGCTGCCAGAAATTTAGACACACCACCTCGGCAGGACGGCAGCTCTCTTCTTTTTTTCCCAGCTTGGAGTTCAGAACTTTTTGCTTTACCCGGCAAAACTGAAGATCATTTCCGACGGTCAACCTAGCCTGTTCAATTCGGCACAAGAAGTGGACAGATTTGTTTCAGGGCTACAGAAGTTTTATATTCAATCATTGAAACAAATCTGTTGCATCACTTTCAAACACTGGCGTTGGATATTACAAATTCCTTTTTTTGTGCCCTTTTTTCCCTTTTTTGGCTTTTGAATAATAAACTGCTGCATCTGATTGGCTTGACTTTACAGCAAAGGATCTGCTCCATTGGAATTGAACTTCAGTTACTGTTAACTATGTGAGTTACACTCATATGGGGGTAATGGTTGTAATTACTTGCCATATAATTTTACCCTCCTGAAGTGTATTATGTGCTGTGTGTTCGGGTGTGGGTTTGAAACCACGGAAACTAATATTTTTTGTGTTTGTTCTAGCAATGAGGATCACAGCAGCATTATGAGCTGTGGTTTCGCTCAGCTAGTCAGCTTTGTAAAAATAGTTCTGTGTTTGTTTTTGTGTCTTAGATTGCATTTAGTAATATGCAATCACTTGGGAGCATACTGTTATACCATTGTGGGGCTTTCTAAAACATTTTATACTTCTGGTGTATTTGATCTGTTCAATGCTAATTTTAGAATATGGTTACTTCTCTCACTGCTGTCTATTAATTCACTGTGCAGTCTTTGTTATATGCACTCAGGAGACCCATCTCAAATCTGCCAATGTTTACAGATTTCGAAATAAACACTATAAAGTCATTGCTCACTCCTGTGCCCTGAATAAAACAAAAGGGTTACTGATTGTGGTTAACACAAAGATAAATATTACCATTAATGGCTGTAGTAATGATACTGAAGGCCATTTCTGTCAAGTAATGGCAAATGTTAAATTATGCTTAGCATCAGTTTATGCACCCAATGTTTTTGATCATCAATTTTTTGAGAACATCAGGGTTAAACTATCAGGATTCCCTGATTGAGCACTTATTGTAGGGGGGAGATTTTATTTTGACTTTCAACCCAGTTGAAAGTCAACTAGCGAAAGTCCCCTGGGTTGGATGGCATTCCATCTGAGCTAATGCTAGCAGTATGGGGCCAAATTGGATCATTAATACTAAACTCTATAAATTTTTCATTGCAAAATGGCTCTTTCCATAGAGATCAGAAGTCAGCTTTGATCTTGTTGCTTGTTAAAAAAAAGTAAAAGACCCTTTAGAATGCTCTAGCTACAGGCCCCTTTCACTTTTAAATTCAGCCCTAAAATTATTTGCAAAGGCTCTTTCTAGGCTGTTGGAGAAATACATAGGTAACCTAATACATCACGATCAGACAGGTTTTTTGAAAGGCCGCCTTGCTTCAGACGGCGTCCCTTTCATATTTTAGACCAAGCCCCACATCAACTTGCCTCTTGCGCTATATTTTCTCTGGTTGCCGAGAAGGCATTTGATCATCTAGATCATGATCATGGAATTACCTGTGGTCAGTTCTAGAATGCTTTGGCTTTGGTCATTCCTTTATTAACATGATCCGCACCTTACATAATAATCCTACTGCATGCATGCATACCAGGTCAGTGTTATCTTCTCAGTTCGTGCTTGGCAGAGGTACGCGACAGGGATGTCCATTGTCACCATTATTATCTCTCCTTTCCTTAGAACCGTTGGCACAAGCTACACCCACTCCTCATTATATCGCCCCTCACTATACAACGGATTCAGATATATCGCGGTCCTGGAATCGGCTTCCCATTTTACAGTCTAATTGCATTATGCCTTAGCTGCAATGTATATAGATATACAGTATATATATATATATATATATATATATATATATATATATATATATATATATATATATATATATATATATATATATATATAGGCACTTAGAATTACTGTTAGTTTTATTTCCTACTGCACAAACAACAATAGACAAAACAATTAAAAACAACACATTAATATCGTACTGTTATCATATACACACACATATTGCACAATAACACAAAGTTGCTGAAGCGTTTTTTTTTTTTAAATTTAGTCATCACCAATTTTTTTTTTTACCCCGGTTTTCTCCCCAATTTAGTATGCCCAATTATTATCTGTATCCTCGGCTCATCGCTTGCAACGCACCCGATAAAATGAGGGAGTGGTTGTACAGTATTTATTTGTTAGCCTATTTGTTTTTCTATGGGTCTCTCGCTATATACAGTACTGTGCAAAAGTTTTAGGCAGGTGTGAAAAAATGCTGTAAAGTAAGAATGCTTTCAAAAATAGACATGTTAATAGATTATATTTATCAATTAACTAAATGCAAAGTGAGTGAACAGAAGAAAAATCTAAATCAAATCCATATTTGGTGTGACCACACTTTGCCTTCAAAACAGCATCAAGCATCAATTCTTCTAGGTACACTTGCACACAGTTTTTGAAGGAACTCGGCAGGTAGGTTGGCCCAAACATCTTGGAGAACTAACCACAGTTCTTCTGTGGATTTAGGCAGTCTCAGTTGCTTCTCTCTCTTCATGTAATCCCAGACAGACTCGATGATGTTGAGATCAGGGCTCTGTGGGGGCCATACCATCACTTCCAGGACTCCTTGTTCTTCTTTACGCTGAAGATAGTTCTTAATGACTTTCGCTGTATGTTTGGGGTCATTGTCATGCTGCAGAATAAATTTGGGGCCAATCAGATGCATCCCTGATGGTATTGCATGATGGATAAGTATCTGCCTGTACTTCTCAGCATTGAGGAGACCATTAATTCTGACCAAATCCCCAACTCCATTTGCAGAAATGCAGCCCCAAACTTGCAAGGAACCTCCACCATGCTTCACTGTTGCCTGCAGACACTCATTCGTATGCGCTCTCAACCCTTTGGCGAACAAACTGCCTTCTGCTACAGCCAAATATTTCAAATTTTGACTCATCAGTCCAGAGCACCTGCTGCCATTTTTCTGCACCCCAGTTCCGGTGTTTTCGTGCATAGTTGAGTCGCTTGGCCTTGTTTCCCGCGTCGGAGGTATGGCTTTTGGCTGCAAGTCTTCCATGAAGGCCACTTCTGACCAGACTTCTCCGGACAGTAGATGGGTGTACCAGGGTCCCACTGTTTTCTGCCAGTTCTGAGCTGATGGCACTGCTGGACATCTTCCGATTGTGAAGGGAAGTAAGCATGATGTGTCTTTCATCTGCTGCAGTAAGCTTCCTTGGCCGACCACTCGTCTACAGTCCTCAACGTTGCCCGTTTCTTTGTGCTTCTTCAAAGAGCTTGGACAGCACATCTGGAAACCCTGTCTGCCTTGAAATTTCTGCCTGGGAGAGACCTTGCTGATGCAGTATAACTACCTTGTGTCTTGTTGCTGTGCTCAGTCTTGCCATGGTGTATGACTTTTGACAGTAAACTGTCTTCAGCAACCTCACCTTGTTAGCTGAGTTTGGCTGTTACTCACCCAGTTTTATTCCTCCTACACAGCTGTTTCTGTTTCAGTTAATAATTGTTTCAACCTACATATTGAATTGATGATCATTAGCACCTGTTTGGTATAATTGTTTAATCATACACCTGACTATATGCCTACAAAATCCCTGACTTTGTGCAAGTGTACCTAGAAGAACTGATGCTGTTTTGAAGGCAAAGGGTGGTCACACCAAATATGGATTTGATTTAGATGTTTCTTCTGTTCACTCACTTTGCATTTAGTTAATTGATAAATATAATCTATTAACATGTCTATTTTTGAAAGCATTCTTACTTTACAGCATTTTTTCACACCTGCCTAAAACTTTTGCACAGTACTGTATATCCTCGATATATATATACAGGGCTCCAAACATCATATATCACTCTATGCTGATGATATATTTCTAATTCAGTCCCCAATGCATTACATAAGAACATAAGAAAGTTTACAAATGAGAGGAGGCCATTCCGCCCATCTTGCTCGTTTGGTTGTTAGTAGCTTATTGATCCCAGAATCTCATCAAGCAGCTTCTTGAAGGATCCCAGGGTGTCAGCTTCAACAACATTACAGGGGAGTTGGGTCCAGACCCTCACAATTCTCTGTGTGAAAAAGTGGATCTTATTTTCTGTTCTGAATGCACTTTTATCTAATCTTTTTCCAGGTCGAACAAGCCCCTTGGGTTGACATTGTCAATACCTTTTAGAATTTTGAATGCTTGACTCAGATCGCCGCGTAGTCTTCTTTGTTCAAGACTGGATAGATTCAATTCTTTATGCCGGTCTGCATATGACATGCCTTGTTCAAGCGCACCAGAATAATTGACATGAGCAAATGTAAATTGGTACCCTAAGTAAAACCCTCGAATCCAAGTCGCTCCCCCCAATTTTGGCCACAAAAGTGCGACTTAAATTCCAGTAAATACGGAACAAACATGTATGCGAGGTGAAGATAGTTGAGACCAAAGGGACTACATCTGGATTACATAAGTAAGTAGTTTATATAAAATGTATATGGCTTCAATAAGTAGTCAACAGCTAAACGTAAAGAACATGTCCCCACAACCTTCGGAAGGATGGCAATATTGATAAGGTATGCTGAAAAATGATTCCCTTTGGTATTCACATTATGATTTGTCAAGGGACGTGCTCAGAGACATATTTATGATCTTCATATGCATAGTTAAAGTGGTAATTTATATTAGGCGCTGCTTATTAATGTTTTATAAATATATAATAGATACCTAGATATGTTATAGACCGTTAATAAATCATTATATACGGTTTATAACCATCCAGTAGCCATAGACAGAATTACGTTTAAACACCCCAAAGTACAATAGGTAGCTAAAAACTGTCTCCTTCATAAAAACGTAATTCTGTATATGGCTATTGCATCGTTATAAACCACAGATAATGCTTTATCAACACTCTATAACATAGTTATTAAGCACCTATTGTATATTTATTTATATATTTAATAAGCAGCACCTTAATATTAAGTGTAACCGTTAAAATTAACAATAAAGTTAAATGAAGGATTAGGACTGTTTTCATCGTACTACACAAAAAGTAATATATTGAATATATATTCAAAATATGCTTGAAAATGGCACTTCTTTTCTAGGTGTTATTATTATTATTATTAATATTATTAATAACGAGCAAAGACACCACACCGTGGGGATTGCTTCACCAACATTAACACGGCACATTGTGCAACATTACTTGGGTGACATCAATTCCCAAACTCAAGGCACATTTTCATGGACTGACCACTAGGGTTCAGCACAGGAAAACAATGTTTACAATGTTAACAGTGTTGCCTTTGTTAGAAAATCTATTCCAGCCACATCAGCACCTGTTCAGAGAGTGTGCGACCACACAGAGCAAGAATGGGACACAAGCTTCTCTCTCAGCTGGTGTTTTTAAAGTGCAACTCAAAGCAAAATAAGTTATTTTCATTGTGAGCAGCATTATGAGAATAGTTGCTGTGCTATAAACTGTGATTACCCTTGTGGATGATAAACTGGTTCTGAATGAATGTCTATCTGGTCAACAGATAGTAAATAGTGAAATAAGAACACAGTGTATTTGTGAAAACATGCTGTAATCATTTTTATTTTGTTTTATCAATGTCTTTGTCTTCCATGAAAATATGTTTTGCAAAATGACCTGTGCAGCATAAAAAAAGTGAATAGCTGCTTGTTGTGAAGTAAATAATTTAGTTACTATTGTTCACACAGTGACTCCTGTCATTCTAACATATTGCTTATAAGTTTTATTAGTTTTACATCAGATTTTATGACTGTATGACGTTACAGATGAACTACCTTTGAAAACTTACTGCTAGGACTCTGCATCAGTATAGTTAAACTTTTACTGAAAAAAAGTTCCCAATTGATTTGCAGTGTTTTCTACTCTGATGGAGTAAAGTGTTTACAGTTACTGTGTTTTTCTGATTCTTTTCCTGGATACAATTGAAAAACTGTTTTGTAAAACTTACATATTTTTGTTGCCAGTAACACATAAAGTGAAATTGTTTTAACCTGTCTTTTTGAGTACCATTCTAATAGAGTATATGCTGTACAAGAAGCAAGCCTTATCTCAGTTTTGACCAGAAATGGAATGTCCTTTTTGGAAAAGAACTATTTTACAGTTTACAGTTTACAATTGTATGAATTTGATGAAAACTGTCCACATTTACCCCAACTTATCCCAATTAATAAAACTGCATATTTGACTGTGGCCTTGTCTTTTAAAATGCTTGTCATTGACCTTGACTGGGCTTGACCTTTATCGCTCCCGGCCTCGACTGGCCTTGACCTAAAAGCCTCCCGGCCTTGGGCTCAACTTGGTCTTGTGGCTCCTGGCCTCATGAGTCTCGGCGTTGAATCCAAGACTGGCTGGTATTACTTTGTATGTTTCTAGCTCTGCTAATGAAGTCTTCATTCCTCTCAAGCTGTGCTTTTGGTGCTGCTTGTTATAAATTAAACATAGATTTACAGCCCTAATTATAGTAATAATGTTAATGGTATGATCTACATTGCAATAACATATTCAATACTGTAAAAAAAAAAAAAGAAAAGAAAAATCACCTGCAACAAAGCTGGAATTGCATTGCTTTGGTTAGTTGATGGAGATCGATCGGTATGTAAAATATTTGTTAGGGGTTCAATTAGGGTTGCCACCTGGCCCCATAATTCCGGAACAGGGCAGTTTGAGACAGGACAGGGTTTTTAAGTTGCCCTTAAACTGAAAGAAATAAAAACCTGAATTGAGCACTAAACACTTGCTTAATTTATACTGCTTCTTAATTATCTGAATCGTTGTGATAATACAAATCTTACAAAATAAAAAAAAGCTTCTTGAATAAACGTGTGTAGGTTTATTCAAGATACTTTTTTATTTTGTAAAATTTGTATTCAGTTCTCAATATTTAAAACTATTTATATCCTGTTAACTAGTAATCTATAGCCCTAATATACATTGACTACCAATTAAATAATAACTCTGATCAGGTTTTCACGCTGTCTAGTGAACAGCTGGTCAGTATTAATGATTTGAGTGGGAGAAGGTGATATACTATTAGAAACTATAAAGAAATTTTAAAATATATATTTTTAAAACTATTAATAAAATAAATAAATATTGATGATGGTACTTATTTATTTATTTAATTTGTTAAAAGCTATTATTGTATTGTCATTCTGCCTCGAGATAAATAATCAACAGAATCAATTTAGCCAAGGTTCAGTGCTCAGTTCACATGTTAATTTCCTTCAGTTTAAAGGCAACTTCAAAATCTTGTTGTGTCTCACAGTGTTCCAGAATTATGGGGCCAGGTGGCAACCCTAGTTTCAATTGATCTTCTAGTAAAATGGCTTCTCAATTCAGTCTTGCTAAAACTTACAACAGGGTTTCCCTGTCTACAAAAAACATGCTTAGGGCAATTGTCATCTGGATGATCATCTAATAAATCATATACTATCACCTGTTGAGCCATGGCAGAAAACAAAAGTTGTTTCAATGGCATATCTGGACTTAAGACTCCTTCAAGGTAGTCTTAAAGTTAAGACCTTACGTAAGACTAAAATTCCATTCAAACTCATTTGTGAATAAGACAAGTCCAAATTGATGACTTTTGACCTGTCTTTGACTTGTCAGCTTTGTGAATACGGCCCCTGGAGGATAGGGTAGCTGCTAGCTGTGGACTAGAGGAGAGGGTAGCTGCTAGCTGTGGACTCCTGGAGGAGAGGGTAGCTGCTAGCTGTGGACTCCTGGAGGATAGGGTAGCTGTTAGCTGTGGAATCCTGGAGGAGAGGGTAGCTGCTAGCTGTGGACTGGAGGAGAGGGTAGCTGCTAGCTGTGGAATCCTGGAGGAAAGGGTAGCTGCTAGCTGTGGAATTCTGGAGGAGAGGGTAGCTGCTAGCTGTGGAATCCTGGAGCAGAGGGTAGCTGCTAGCTGTGGAATCCTGGAGCAGAGGGTTGCTGCTAGCTGTGGACTGGAGGAGAGGGTAGCTGCTAGCTGTGGACTGGAGGAGAGGGTAGCTGCTAGCTGTGGACTGGAGGAGAGGGTAGCTGCTAGCTGTGGACTCCTTGAGGAAGGGTAGCTGTTAGCTGTGGACTGGAGGAGAGGGTAGCTGCTAGCTGTGGACTGGAGGAGAGGGTAGCTGCTAGCTGTGGACTCCTGGAGGAGAGGGTAGCTGTTAGCTGTGGACTGGAGGAGAGGGTAGCTGCTAGCTGTGGACTGGAGGAGAGGGTATCTGCTAGCTGTGGACTCCTGGAGGAGAGGGTAGCTGCTAGCTGTGGAATCCTGGAGGGTTCCTTCAGTTAAATGTGTTTTGTCCTCCCCCCAGTGCTTTGCAGCTTATATTGATTTTCTTATATTGTTATGTGAAGATACATCGGTAAACTGGGTGATTCTTGTTATTTACCTAAAAATTAGGACCAATGTCTGTTCTTATTTTCTGCATCCGCTCTTCTCATCTTTGTTTTTTTGGGAAAACAATGAAAATACATTTTTTTCTCTGGATCACATTGAGAATCGGACCCACAACAATGCAACGGCATATTTCTCTCAGATTACAACTCCACTGCAGTTTGACACTGGCAGCCGGAAGCTGATAGCTGCACACCAAGCATCGTTTTGAGTCTGCCGTGAATAGTCTATTATTTTGCATTGCAGCCTATGTAAGCTTAAGAGCAATGCAAATTACTCAACATGCATACTGTAAAGCCATAACTTTTTGCAAGCCTTTATTATGCGTTTTTAGCTTATGAAAACAAACCACAAACATTTTTGACACAAAATCAAATTCGACTAACAATACATACTTTGTATATTGCAACAGGTTGCCAACATTTCTGGAGCAAAATAGGTTTTATTGGTGCGATTCGCCAAATATTTTGGTTGCAAATATTTATGGCTTTACAGTAAATAATAAGCCACAATCATGATAATGCGGGTCACAATTGCTGCCGCACTTACAGCCCAGAGGTGAGGTGAGTTAGGAGTACAGAGCAGTTGGCACTATATGAGATTTTACAGACCTTTTTAGGTGCATACATGAGGGCACCCCCACTATGGTTCAGGCAATGAAACCGACTCTTCAGGATGCCAAAAGTTCTTCGATGACACATTGCGTTGCTACATGGGCATGGTTGTAGCAAATTTGAGCTTCGGTTTCAGTATTGCTCAAAAGCGTCACCACCCAGGGTCGCAGGCCATAGCCACTATCCCCTAACATAGAAAATGGTGTCCTATTATGTTATAATTAGGGACAATGTGAAAATTACATTCACATTAAATAATGCATTAACATTTTGCCGTATACATTATTTATATACAGTTTTTTATTTTGGCTTATATAAACGATTTCATTTTAGTAAACACATTTTACTCAATAAGGTAAATAATTAATACAACATCTCACCAGCTTTCTGTCAAGGACATTAAACAGTACTTTGCAATAGATAAGACAACATCTGACGTTACTGACTTTACCCTCTTTACCCTCCAGCTTGTTGCAGGAATTTTTAAAGCTATTAGGTTGTTGTGCCAGAACACTGTCCTCCATAGCGAAATAACTCATTTAGTTTGGGCTTGCTTACGTGTGTACACCTGGGGTTCCACGGAAGAGTGTCACGCTGTGGTTTTTTTTTTAGTTATGCTTTTTCAGCTGAGAATGTCTGAAGCCTACAAATCTCACAGAACTATCAAAAGTGTAACTGAACAAGTACAAAGAACAGTCCTGCATAGTTCAAGTTCAAATAGTGCGATTCATTGAACATATTCTCTTTTTAAACTAAGTGAGTCTGCAGCAGCGTATGAAGCATTCAAAACTCTAGTACTGGTTTTATTACTTTTATTTTAATACTCTGCATTTTGATACGCATTTTTAATTCCATGTGCATTGCATTCATGAAGAATCACTGCAGTGCTGAAGATTTTCCCTGTCCCGCCCTAATTTAATTAATATGTTCTTTACAGTGAACTATCTGCATGTATTTTACAGGTACTTAGACAAAACAGAATGGGAAAGCTCTTAATTACTTGCTTGGTTTGCACCTTGTAAGAGGAGGTGCAAAGTTTTAAATCCTTACATCTCATTATAATGTTTGCGCCTGCTTAGTATTCCAGATCCCTGTCCAATTCCTTTGTGAATACATTTCAATACCATTTAAATGGATTAAGGATGGCAAAGTGCTAATTTGATAGTAGGCGCAGAACGCCAGGTGAAAACCATTCTCCACATTTTTAATGACCGCTAAAGTCCCACTTTACGCCAGCTAAACACATTTTTTGGCAGCAATATCAGTGTTTTTGCAGCCGCAAATCACTTTGCACATATCCTTACATCGGCCCCTAAGTTTCCTGTCTATGTATCTTTTATAATGTATGTGTTTTTTTTCAAACTTTTGGCAGGGCAACTTCTTGAACTCCATAGAGTTCACACAAACTGCTTTAAAATGTCTGAATGGGATGGAAGGCAGGTGTCTGTGGAGTTGGCTGCTGTTCAGACCAAAGCAAGCTTTATTGCAGTGTGGTTACACAGTAAACCTGCTCCCTCTATTAATGATCATATGATGTGGTATCTGCATTATCAACTAATTTCAGACAAAGTATAACCAGTACTGGGGAGAAGAGACAGATTAGTGAGAAACATTGTCAGCACAGGTTGAGGAAGGAAGTCAGAAGAAAGGAAAAAGTTGAGTTAATGGGCATTCGGCCAAATTAGGAGAATTAGAATAGGAACGTTCCTGTAAAATTAATAATAGCAGTGGGGAAAATATTTCAGAATTTGTTCAAATGTTTTTAATTTGGCTAGGCTTTGATTTTTTCAGATATATTTAAAATGAATAACTAGGTATAAAGCAGTCTTATTTAGTTTGAAAACACTTCTTACAATTATACAATTTAATAAATAATAAATGGCTGGTTGGGATTCACATGGAACAACATAAATCATTAAGTGAGGAAGCTCTGCATCAAGAATTTTCAATGTCCAGCGCTCGGAGTAGATACATCTTCCTTTGATTCTTTGACCATACAATAACTGCAATGAGTGGTTCAGCAGAGCTGGAATATAAATTGGGAGACCAGAGAGGAGGCAGAGAGACTTCAAGGGTGGGGAGGTACAGTGTTTCCCCAGTGATCCACCACTCCAACCACTCCATTGAGGAGATTTTAAGGAAACCTATTGATTTAAGAACAGTGGAAGGGAAGGAGAGCAGGTCCGTGAGGAAAGATGGCTACCCAGAGTGCCAGAAGCAGACCGCAAATCTTCATCACAAGAAGGGTAAGATTATTTAAGATTATTTTGCTGTGTCCCCCTGGGTTCTTGTATTTATTTATCAAGTGCCTTGGAGAAGGTCGTGCCCTATGGCATGGAATAGTCTGGACCATAGTATCTGGGATATGCATCAAATAACCCAAATGTATCAGCTAAACGTAGAACAATGACTGAGATGACATTGATTTTAATGAGGAGGTTCCAAGAATTATCAAAGTGTAAAAGTTTCTGATTCCAGATTGAATGTATGATACTGTCTTTTAGATTGATGCTGTTTTTAGTAATGTGAAATTACTGCAGACTATTTCTGGTCATCTTGCCAGGACACTCTTGTAACTGAGGCCTCGGTCTCAATGGGTTTATTCCTGGTTAAAGAATGAATAAATGAATAAATAAATAAATAAAATAGGCTAGAAAAACATTTGGTAACACTTTAGGGATATAGACAATAGCAGGAGCTGTGAAGGGGAGCTCTCATTTAGCCTTACTTACTTGAATTATTTTTAGGACATCTAAACCTTGATTTAGGATATTAGGAAACTGGAAGAATAAAACAACAATTACATGTCCCTTCAGCAGGTATCAGGATTATATCTGTTGGAGGGTCCTAATGTCATTCTTTTATTTAAAATAAATTATATTCTTGTGTCTAGCACTCCAAAGAAGAGTCAGCAAACGCTTTAAAATTCAATTTCTTGCCTCTTTTTTTAGTTTCCTAATCTTTATTACTAGTTCCCCTTTTATTGTGTTGAGACTGTTTTATTCCAAATATTGCAAATATTTTTTAATACAATACTATAATAAACTTCTGCCACCTGGTACCTTTGTTTAGGTCACATAGTCTGATTGACTATTGGAGAGAGTTTGAAATGCAATATATGAAGCATTTAGGGACAGTACTAGGACGCATCAGCAACTTTTCAACTATAGAGTTGTCTTTGATATACTGTTAAACATATGCAAAGAACCAAAAGAGTGTCAACTGAGTTAAAGGGAGCAGAGATAATGTTGCTAGTATTATAAAGGTTCAAAAATATTTTAAAACCTTGGTTAGAACTTCTTTAATGCTATTGTTAATGACAAAACAGAAAGTTGAAATGTCCCTTATAAAAGTTATACAATGAATTTACCAAAGTTTACCACGGTTTTCCATTTTTTTAATATGCTATCCCATACCTCTCTAGGTTTTACAAAACATACCTTTGCTTTACCATGCTTTCACTATGCTTTATTATACTTTGTTATGCTTTTACTATGGTAAACTTTTATAATGGGTGTTGTAATTTAGTAGAAATGTTTTGATTCAACTATTCTGATCCTCTTCACCTCAACAGAGCTTGCTTTACAGTGGATGTCAACCCTGCTGAAAGAACCCCTGTGGACAGTGACTAGATCCATCCAGGAGTCCACACCCCACACCAAACCTCCTGAACAAACCAGCCCATGCAGCTTTTCGCTGAGAACAGAGGCTGTCCACAATAGGAATTCTACAACCCCCAGGGAGGGGCAACTGTGTCAGAGACAGCAAATACAGGAGGCTGAGGACAGTGACACCCCAGTGTGTCAGTCCTTATATAGTGAGTAAACCTGATATGGGACAATTGTGGCCTTGGAGAGAACTCTGACGAAGAGCAAACAGACTAATCCCAGAGATTAAAGGAATGAGCTATGATGGGTTGAGGAAACTGAATTTATTTAGCCTAGAAGAAAGAAAAATTAGAGGGGACTTGATTGAGGTCTTTAAAATCTTAAAAGGAGTTGATCAAGTAATCTGAACAATATTTTAAGTGCAGAACAGAAACCAGGACTAGATATAGTTAAATGGAGACAATTTAGGACATAGGGTAGAAGGATCCACTTCTTTATAAAGGGCGGTACGGGTATTGAATGGTTTACCTGGTCATGTTGTTAATGCTGAATCATGAGATCTTGACAAAGTTTTGGGATCAATTGGCTATTAGGAACTGGACAATTATTGATGGGCAGGAAAAGTAAGAGAATGGTTTGAACACCAAGCATTTTTAGACATGCTATGACAGCAGGCCCCAATTATTTTCAAGTTATACTGTAGTTCTGCTGTTTTTTTCATTTATTCTCATCCTTCTGTTGTACCTCCTCTGCAGACTCTTTTTTCTGTATGTATGCATGTATGTATGTATGTGTATATGTATTTGTAGCGTGCACGGGGGTAGTGGTCTCAGGGCTGGTAGGTGACGCCATCTAAAACATGAAGACATAAGCCCGATATATGCTTGTGTAAGGAGCCAGACTCTTTTTTACAGCGGTATCAGTGCTATGCTTCAAAGCAGGAGGTCTCAGGTTCACGTCCAACTTTCCCCTGTGAGAAGCCCCTGCTTGATTGTATGTCCATGTTTCTTGTAGTACTCTGCGTTGTCTGTGTTTGCTTGTTCTGTGCTTTTACCTGGTTCGGAGGCTTTTTGATGGTGAAAGCAGTGAAGACTCGGAGAAACCGAAAGTAAAGTTCACAAACCACTTGGTTTATTTACTCAGTCCCAGCAGTTTGCACGTTACAGTACTACAGCATTAGGACTATCTTAGTGGCTTTTACAGAGAATAAATTCAATGACCGTATCACTCAAAGCATATATATTTACGAACTTGAATATAAACAAATAAAAACCGAGTATAATGCTTGTTAAACTTGGTAGACTGTGAGACCCTGTTCTTAACTTATGAGAGTCAGGAAACAAGAGACTGTGTCCCTTCAAAACATAATTTTTTATACTTTGTTTCCAGGGGTTCCCCATGCAACACTAACTCCTGTTCTCTAAGGTTCCCCCTTTTCTTTTAATAGAGCAGCAGTGATGCATTTGTTTGTTTATTTACTAATGGTATGACACTCAGGCCAGTTTCTTTGGATAAGCACATTATTTATTTATTTCTCTTAAAGATTTAAATCACCTTGCTACATATGTATGTATGTATGTATGTTGTAAACCACCTATGTGATTCCAGTGGACAAGAAGGGGCGCCAGAGAATCCGAACTACCTTCACTTCTGAACAGTTGCAGGAGCTGGAGAAGGTCTTCCAGATCACCCACTACCCTGATTTGCACACACGGGATAAATTGGCTGCCAAGACCCACCTCCCCGAGGGCAGAGTGCAGGTATAACAACCAGTGCAGCACTAGGCTTCCATGTGTGAATGTATTTTCTGTGCTGACAAAGAATGACATGCATTGATCCTGAAGACACTACTGAGGTGAAATGGCCTATGAAGTGAAACAGTAATATAATAACTGAAAGTAAGGTAAGCAAACTGAGATTTTTTTTATCATACTAGATAAAGAAACTGCACATAAAAAACAATTGCAAACAGAAGTGCACAACAGCTAAGATTTATGGAACTTTTTTTAAAATTTGACTTGACACTGCTAACCACTAATGCCTCTTTTCCACTGCACAACCGAGCCACACCAGGGCCGTACCGAGCCCTCACGGTGCGGTTAAGGGGAGTCTGGGTTGTTTTTCCACTGCAGAGTCAAGCCGTGCTACTGACTGTCACAACAACTGAAAGACAGTTGTTATTAATTATTGTTATTAATTAACTCAGTGTGCCAAAAGATGCGCAAATACATGGTTTTCAAAAATTAATAGACCAACGGTACAGCTGTATCTTGTATCACTATATTTTGTAAATATATTTAGGAATGTCTTTATAATCCGCAAATTTTACTGATTATATCAACGTACTAAAGTTCAATTAGTTCTATTGAAAGGGAAAAAAAGGTTTTAAAAATATGATTTGTCAAAGATATCCTGTAACAGGAGAGATCTGTGCTGACTGTCTGGCGCATGCATGGTTCTGCAGGAAGATGGCAGTATCCTCATAAGAACCGCCTGCCAATCATGGCAATGAAGGTGGAAGGTGTGTTGGCTTTCCCTGTCTCTGAGTGGTTGAGAGGCGGGCCTTGGGAGGTTGCTCGGCCCATAAGAATTGCGCTTGGTTATGCATTCGGGTGGCCTGAGAGGGGATACCCTGTGATGCTGGCGGAAGACACCAGTGTAAACAAAGACCAGGCAGGGACGCCAGTGGTTGAAGAGAGAACAAAACAGGCAAGCATGGCTGAGGAAGACAGCCCGCCTTAAACAAATAAACCAAGAATTAAAAGAAATAATTACGTACCCGATGGGACGTGTGTAGATATACTGGGAACTCTGGCCACCCCAGTGTATAGAGAACAGCCAAGCGTAGGAAGGAAACCCGAGCTGACCGGCATAGCGGCAGTGGGGGCACTGCGTAAGCAGCACCTTTATTTTGTAGTTTTATTACTGTGTTTTATTTTCTCTTTTTATTTCGCCTGTGGTTTTCATTATTATTTTTGAGTACCTGTGAGTGCTAACGGATACAAGTGCAACCCCTGTTTACCATCGTTGGTATAAGGGGAGTTGCAGCACCAGCGCCATCTGGCGACAAATAATAAAAATAAAATTATCGAAATAAATCTGGGCACCAGTGCAGTGTGACTTGCCCACCACCCTTTCACATATCCCGTTTAAGGATAGTTATTTTTTCTAGTTGTTTTTTGTTTGGGTGCTTTAGAAAAAAGAAGCTGCGCAAGCGCAACAAGAGCCGTAGTTGTGTGTATGGTACAGCTGTACAGTATTTTGTTTGACTATATTTTTGTAAATAAATATAGAATTGTTTTAATTTCTCTTTTTTCTTTAATATTAATATAATAAAGGTCAAGGATGAGAAATTTGGTAGAATTTAGTGTTTTTCTCATTTCTGACACACAACAGATCTTCCTGAACACTTCTATCTGCCCACAGAGAAACTAGGGCCTGCAATTCCTCAGTGTCCCAAGTTTGGACTTTTCTCTCATCACACTCGCTGTTGTTTTTTTTCTGAAGTGTACTGACATGCAACGTAGGGACGAAAATCATTAACCCCGCCCCTGGCTTGGCTCGCAGCTGGATTCAGATGTCTTGTGAGGCCAGAGTTTCACGGTTTGGTTCTCACTCGGCTTGACAAAAATAGCCAGTGGAGAATCACCTGCACCCATACTGTACCGAGCCTTCATGGGTCGGATGTGCCAGTGGAGAAGGGGTATAACTTACAGGGATTGGGAAACCCATATTGTTTTTATCGTAAGGGTGCTGTTGCAATAAATATAAAGTAACCCATGGAGTTTTCTTTTCTCACTCTGTGACAGATATGGTTCCAGAACCGCCGTGCCAAGTGGAGGAAGTTTGAGAAGCTGGAAAATATTGGTGGTCTGCAGTACCTGACAGAGGGGGATGTGGTAAGCAGACGTGTAATAATTACTTTTGCAAAACATGTAAAGAGAAAAGGTGCTGAAAACTTGCCGAAAATATAGACATTTAGTTGCATGAAAAGAAATGTTAGATGAAGGGGAAAAAAAACAGCTAATAAGCTGTGCTGGCGGGGACCAGGAGCGCAGTCAAGGTACCAGAAAGTGCTATGACAGATTAGAAATAAGTAGAAAATCACTGCTTTTTGGCATACCAGTACTAGAGTGCTTGTCTTGACTTAGTATTAAAAAAAAAACCAAAAAAACATTGAGAATTCCTTGTAAATTAAATCTGTTCATACTATATTTTAGTAAGGGTCGTAATCAAGCATATGATGCAAAGACAAACGACCAATATTTATCTCTAAGGTTAAGAAATACAGACTAAACACGCCGTCACCACAGTAGTTTAACAGGTCATTAAGCAAGCCATCAGGAAAAAAAGAGGGAGCTTTATTGGGTTACAGAAATAGCTGGATAGCAAAACTAAAAGAGAAATTCTTGCTCAAGTTAAAAGATATCAGACATGCAAACACACACACACACACACTGCTACAGACAAAAAAGTGATTCTAATACCACAACAGTAAATATCAAGAGTTGAGACAGCAGAGGAACCATAGGCTGATAAAGCAAAACAAATGTATTGACTTTATACAGGTTTTCAACCGTGAAGCTATCAAGAACATGCCCCTGTTTACAGTTAATTTGCTTTGCACATGTGAGTTGCTTCTGGGAGTTTGAGTCCGAGTGCATTTTTAAAAATGTATATATCTCCAGAAAAAAACCCGGAAACATTTATTTTCTTTAAAGTAACTCAACCTCCTTGAAGCTAGATGCAGTGGTTTGACTTTGAGTGCCAATCACTGTTTTTCTTATGACTGACGTGTTTTCAGTTGCTACTTAATTCCTTCATGCAACTTTTTTCCTTTAGGAAACTCTGAGGCCAACAAAATTATATTTATATATTTATATTATATATATTTGCTATTTACTGGAATTATTTTGTCAGCATCATGTAATGTAACATAAAAGTGTAAGACTGTGTTTCTTTTATCAGGGCCCCGGTTCACTGCCTCTGAAGCTCACTGCTGTTCCTTCCCTGCCTTACTACAATCCCTCCACAGCTCCACATTGCTTCCACAAAGTCCCTCCTGACACCCACTCCCTCGTCAAGCTGTATCCCCACCTGCTCTTAAATCACTTGCCTCCTGGATCCCTGTATATCTCACCTTCTCCATCAGCCATTCCTTGAGCTGACCTGCAACTCCCACAGTCTGAAATGCGGGTAAACCACCTGTCTCTCAACTAAGTTAAACTACAAAGGACAGTGGCACTTTTCAAAGTTGCAACGTGGTTTAGTTTACCTCTGGAGAGTTGGTTTGATTCCAATAGTAGATTCCTTCATGTTTGGAGCTTGATAAAATATGTTTGGCTGCTTTTCAACCCAATCCTGACCACATTTTTTTTTTTTTGGAAAGTACTTTATTAAATAATACAGTAGGCTTGTCATGAGGCAATTTAATTCAAAGAAGCGACTGTCATATAATCAATTGTGTCATATAATTACGACCTAGATTAGTAAAAATAGATAAATATTTGCCAGAACTTTGAAAAGGGCATGAAGAACTGCAATCAGGAGTATAGTGTTTGGCCGCCTAGGTAATATTTGTGCACTACTCACGCAAAAGTACCTTTTGAGTGCTATTCTGGATGAGAATCCTAAATGCTGTTGGTATTCAATTATTTAGAAAATATTGCCAAATTATTGCACCATTCAAGTGTAAAGGCATGTATGTGAGATTGTGGATTAAAACACTGGCTTTTATAAAGCTTCAACAGTTTGTGTCTTTTTACTGCATACCACAAGAGATCCCATAGACATGTAAAAGTTTGCCATAGCAAAAACGGCATGCTTAAAGGAAGAAATAGAGCATCTAATTTCATTGGCTTGAGAGTGTGTTTACAGTCAAGTTTATTTTTTAGAAAAAGAGGTAAGCTTGATTTGGAAGCAGTCTTTAAGCTAAACACATGTATTCTAATCTAATTGAAACAGAAGTATTTATTACATGGAAACTGTTAAAGTTTACAAGTGAAAGAATCAGTACAAGCTGTGATCAAATTTAATAACCTTGGAAGCTACAAGTCTGGGCAGCAGTGTGGTTTGGGCTCTGGACTCTTGACCAGAGGGTTGTGGGTTCAATCCCTGGTGGGGGACACTGCTGCTGTACCCTTGAGCAAGGTAAATTACCTAGATTGCTCCAGTAAAAACCCAACTGTATAAATGGGTAAATGTATGTAAAAATAATGTGATATCTTGTAACAATTGTAAGTTGCCCTGGATAAGGGCACCTGCTAAGAAATAAATAATAATAATAATAATAATAATAATAATAATAATAATAATAATAATAATAAGTACACAGTGGACATACTGAAAAAAGAGGTATCCCTCGGGACTACCTGACTGATATCAGAGATTTTAGAGGAGATGAAAGAGGCAAAGTCGTCAGAGGAGATAGAGGAGGGAGGAGGAGGGGGGTGAAGATTGAGGAGGGAGGAGAAGGTAGAGAATAGTTTCCGGGGAGTTGTTAGTGGAGGATTGGATAATAGATTGGCAATAAGAGCATTTAGCAGAGGAGAGACTAGAGGAGAAGGAGGAGAGGATGGAGTGGTAAAGGTCTAGGGCGGCAGGGAGTTTGGTTCTCTTCCATTTCTTTTCAGCAGAGCGCAGTTTGGTTCTTGCTGAGTCGTCGACAGAGGAGAGCCAGGGGAGGGGAGGTGAGGGCACAGAGGGAGGAGAAGAGGGTGGAGGTAGCAGAGTCTACAGAGTTCGGAGCAGGAGTCGATAGGAGGTAGATGAGAGAGAGCGGTGGAGGCAAGGACAGAAGGGGAGAGAGAGCGGATGTTATAGCAGGAGGTGACAGTGGGGGTAGGTGGAGTAGGGAGAGAGGGGAGAGACATAGAAAAAGAGATGAGGGGTGACAGAGAGGGTGGAGGGGCAGCAGGCCTTGGAGAAGGTGAGGTCCAGTTCACGGCCAGCTTTGTGGGTAGGAGGGGATGGAGAGAGACAGAAGTCGAAGGAGTGAAGGAGAGGGAGGAATCCAGCAGAGTGGCTGGGGTTGGAGAGAAGGATGTTGAAGTCACCTAACAGGACAGTTGGGGTAGACAGAAAGGGGAGGGAGGAGAGGAGATAGTCAAGTTCATTGAGAAAATGAGTGAGAGATCCAGGGAGACAGTACAGTACAATTAGCAGGAGTTGACAGGGAGAGGTTAGTTGGACAGCGTGAAATTCAAAGGTGTTAACAGAGAGTGAGGAGAGGTCAGAGGAGACAGAAATGAATAAGGAGGGAGAGAGGAGAAGAACAGTCCCATGTCCCCGTCCAGTGAGACGTGGAGTATGGGACAGGACGTGGAGAGAGGACAGGGCAGCAGGAGTTACAGTGTTATCAGGAGAGAGTCAGGTTTCAGTGAGAGCAAGGAAATCGAGAGAGAGGTGGGAGGCAAAGGCAGAGATGAAATCAGCTTTGTTAGCAGAAGAGCGCACCAGAGAGACTACGGGAGGGGAGATAGTGGGAGGGGAGCAGAGGCAGAGGGATGAGGTTAGAGGGGTTAGGGGAGCAGCGGTGGGGAGAGGATAGAGGACGGGAGTGAGAGGACAGAACAATGGGATGTGAGAGACAGTCATAGCAGGACAGGTGAGACAGATAGGTACAGTAGCAGTGGCAGCAGGAGCGGTGGGGGGAGGGTACAGACCTGTCTAGTAGTTGGCGTCTTCCAGAGCGCTGCTAGGTTTGGATTTTCTCTAACAGGCTCTCCCCGCAGGTCTCTCCTTGCTGGACTCATTGGACTCCAGGCTCTTTGGTAGAGAGGCTGTCACACAAATAGGCTATCTAGCTATTATACTAAACTGCGCTAAAGACAATACTTAAGCAATACAATAGTTTCAATGCACTTCAATGGGATCACACAACTACAAAACGCTGTGTGGAAACCAATAAAATTGCATATCAACCTCTATTCAATTTAACCACACTCACCTGGTACTAATCACAAACAGTAAATCACCTAATTAAAACAACACCACCTTTATACTGTTACTTAAATACAGCTAATGTTTAGAGTTGGAGTGAGGCCTCTAGTAGCCACTGGGAGAGATTTGGAGAAGGTCCTCGCTCTGACTGCCACAGCTCAGTCTGCCCTTGGACGCGTGGCACTTCCACGACTGGCGCTTAGAACGGCTGGCGTTCTAAGACACTGTTTGCCAATTTATACTGTCCTGCAGGTCTAGAGTTGGTCCAGTTTACACGCTTTCTAAATTCACTTCAATCAACCACAGCTCTGAACACTTTAGAAAATGAATTCCTTCAACCAACTAATGTAGTTACATCAGCAACAAGCATTCAATTGTACTTACTAAAATCACTACTTTCTTTCTTCTGACTGCAAACAGCAAAACACAATCCAAGCAGGTCAGTCGCTAGAACAACAGTAGTAGCGATTTTGGAGCATTATTAGAATATCGATCCGTTAAAGAATAAAAAAATAAATAGTTTTTTTCCTATTTTTATGAAGAACTAGTTTGTGTTGCTAAGCGTTTACCTCAGTATTCCATGAGTAATGAGATTTTCTGAGAAAACATCCGTGGTCTGTTCAGGTCCTTTCGGTTTAATCCAAGCGGACCCTGTAGTCTACTTCCAGTTGCGGTGTAAATAGCAACTTCATACAGTACCGTATTTAATTTAAATATTCTATTGACATGCAGCTGTTCATACCTTGTTTTGTGAAGGGTTTGTTATCGGTAATTTTTTTTAATTTTTTAAATAGGGGTTGAGTGCATATTTGTGCAGCCAGCTAAATTTCAGTATGTTAGGCTTTTTTTTTTTTAAATGTTTTTGGTTTTTGGTGCTCGCTTAAATAAAGTCTGCATCCATTTGTTTTATTTTTACAACTTGTGAATGAAACCATACAGTAGCCTAGTTTGCTGTATTATTTACTAAATTTGAGCGATTCTATAAATCTATTGTTAAACTGCAAGAACAATTTGACTGTGATTATACATCTCTGAAAATGTGTAGCCTAAGTCCTTAGGTTTTTTTTTTTTTTTTTTTTAAATGAGGAAATTGATAATAAGTACAGATAAAAATACGCTGGGTCCTGACTACAGTATTTGCGCTAAATGAGCATGACTGTACAGTACAGTGTTTCAAATGGTTTTGTATATTTGGCATTTCCGTGTTTTTGTTTTATGACGGCTAATCGAGATATTTTTTTTAATTCTACACATTCCGTGTTATTTACACTAGAGCATCAAAGTGCATAAGCAATTTGTTTTACGTTAGAAATAAACAAAAATGATTTATTTGGAAGTTATTTTGGCTTTTGTGGCGAATATGGGTGAGTGTTTTTGATTCTTGTAAGTCTAATGTAATGTAAATAATTGTTTTAGGCCTATTTGAAATGTTTCGCCATTATTTATAGCTGCTCTGGCGCACAATCTCTCAACCTAAGTGTACATGTAGGTTGTAAATACTCATTCACCTTCTATCACTGACTGACACGGTTTTGATTATTTATTTACTTACTCTGTAACGTACAATATGATGCTTTGTTACTCTTGTGAAAGCTTGAAATGTTAGCTACGATCAGCCGTTCGGTGTGCATTCTTGGACCTGTAGTTCAAACTGAAGCGTTCCTAAGTGATTGTATTGTTACAGGTCCATTGTTACATGCTTTTAAGGTGGCACTGGCTGTGAAAGAAGGACTGTGAAACTATTCATGTTTTTATACATAAATAAGCTTACTTGATTTGAAAAACATCTTAAACGATACCAGCAAATTCTTACGCTACTTGGTTCGATTGAATGAGTAGTACACAACAAGCTTCAACATGAAAGTTGAACATTAATTTCAATAAGGAACATGACATTTTTTAATGAAAAAAAATATTGTAGCCTACTTCACTAAAGTAAAAACGGGATTCTGTTATTTTGAAATACCACTGCTACAAATTATTACTACTGCTTAATAACAGTAACAACATTTTATTTAGGGTTGCCCTGCTGACTTCCCCTATTAAAAAAAAAGTAATAATAATAATAACGGTCTGGCTCTCTCTTGCCTTTTTTCAATTAATAGAATTGAATTAATAGAGAATAAAAGCAAACTAAGCTAACAACTACCTAGCCTAAATGTAATTCATATTTTTGTTGTAATCTTTACGAACTGCCCAGTGGGTTCTGTTGCAGTCACTAATATTGTTACATATTGTAAGCGTGAATGTAGGCAGCATTATTATTTGTAAGCCAGGAGTACAGCTGGACTGTTGGCTCTAAAGTCATGCACCAGACTCCCTTAGTTCACATGCAGTATGCACTTCATTTGTAGCAAGAGCACACCTGGCAATGTGGGGAACTAGCTGTGATTGGGTGGGATATGTCTAATGTAATACTTTATATTTACCATAAACATCAGTGTTTTATGATTGGTTGTACTGTTTTACGTGTATCTTTTTATGTCCTTGTATGTGAGTATAAATATGAGAGTCTGTGGGAACACAGGGGTTGAAAAAGTGAGAGCTATCTGTTGCTCCTGTAATTTGCTATAATAACCTAGAATTCATGAACTGCATTATGGTCCGTGGAGTCTTACTTCCACTGTACATTACAATATTAATACAGTGCGGACCATGGGTGTTTAGGGTGCAGTATATTGTTTTTTATTGGAGTCCTCTGAAGGCCTTTCCATTTTTTATTTCATTTTAAACAGTTTAAATGCAAAGCCATAACAAAACATAGAACAATAGTGCCCCCTCTGTAATAAAAGTGGGGGTGGCACATGCCCCCTCTGCCCTATGGGGTAGACGCCTATGTATACAAGCATATTTTTCTTTTTCTTTTTTGTTGTCCTGAGGTTGCCGTTAATTTATTTTTCTGCACATACTATGGTTATATATTGACCAGGCTTGAACACTGATGTGATTAACAAACAAGTAGTTTTATTTCACCTAGTACAAACTCCGTCAAGCGCTCTAGTCTACTTCACCTGTACTCTTGACATACATACATTTTGTTGTCAACCACAGTCCCTTTCGTCCCCATAATCTCATTCTCTCTTCAAGGCAAACTGAACAATAAACATCATCAGTCTTAATGGCAATTATGGCTAGAATAAAACATAACAACTACTATTTTGTATATGTACTGTAGATGTAAAATACGTTACTGTAAACATCTAACACTAGTATGTACAATATTCAAATAAACTCGTTATGATTTTGTACGTGTGGTTCTTAAGAATGGGATTATTATCATACTTGCACCCTGGCACCTCTTTCTTTACAAATTAAGCACTGAGAACCATACATTTTAGGCTCATGTCTAGGGCTGTGCTATGTGTTTTCAGATTTCCAACAAGCTAGGTATAAGAGTACAAGAACTACATGTCATCGTAGTCATCCACATGTACACAATTTCACAAATCTCCCGTGTCCTCGCTTGATCCATGTTTGTAGCATATAAGGAGATAAAAATAAAACAACAATAATTTATAGCACATACTTAAGGTGATTACTCTTTGCATAATTAAAATATTAAATTAACGCATGGTTTCATGCAAATTGAGAACAGGGGAAACATTTCTATAATATTTTTTTCACATGTATGTATTCTTCTCCGAGAAATAAGATGTGTTCATTTCTTTTTTAATTATCTTTTTCAGTATTGGGCAATAGTTTTTTTTTAGGAATTAAAGTTTTTATGGTAAATACCTTTTGATGCTGGGTCGATTCAAAACTCAGTTTGCAAGTTAATAAAAATATATAATTATATTTTTAATTTTTAAAAAGGCTGTCAAGAATTTAATGGTGCTGCTTTTTACTTCCAAACTGAAATAACGCTAGATGTCAAAGGTGATATAAGCCAAGCTATTTTGTATTGTGAGCTTCACTTTAGAGAGACACATGCATTTGAACAGCAAAACAAGTCAGTTTAAGTGCACCAACAACCAATCCTTAATTGAGAGTTTTATTGGACCTCAAGGTTTACAAGCCATCTGCAATCCTTCAGTGATAAGGTAGGTCTTGTAATGGGTCCTGGGGCTTTAAATGTTGTAATGTGTTGAACTTTTAATTATGGCACAATTGCTTTATTGTATTATAAAGATCATGTGGTTTCTTATTTCACTTAAAAAGGGGTCATTGGCAGGTTACTGTAAAGGTAAAAAGGCTAAACTCAAGCTGGGTTATCATTAAATGAGGCCTTTCATTAATTATTATTTATTTTATCAAGAAAGTACCTATTGAGACAGAAGCCTAATTTACAAGTCCAATTCAATACAATTTCTAAACCAACTTTGTGGAAAAAAATTCCTTAGTTAAAATGTTAAAACATAATTGTCATTATTTAAAGACTGACAGAGGTTCAGAAGCTTCACCATGGATGATTTTGAATGTTAACAGTATTTTAAAATTAGATCTGAATTATATAAGAAGCACAGTTATTCTGGGGAAGTGATCTGAAATTCGCAGCAGTTCTTTGGCATAGAGCATCAGCATTGTCGTGTTGACGACCAGGTTGATGTTCAACAATAAATTGCTATTCTTGTAATCTCTCTAGCCATCTAGCAAGTTGTCCCTGAAGTTCTTTGAAATGTTGTAGCCATTTGGTGCCCCATGGATAGTTCATACCTTGAAAGTTCTGCCATAAAGGTATGGGCAAAGATGTAAACAAAATGGACCACCATCAACAGCTCAGGTAATACAGTATTTCTGTTCACTTTGATTTAGGGGGTGGCTTCCATTGGCCACTACCCTTTGTAGTACATCCACATTCTGAAAAACTACCCCCTCCCAAACCAGCATCGCTAGCATCAGTGTCCAAGGTAAATGGCAAAACAAATCTAGGAAAAGTCCTTTAAAATGTCAAAAGTTGTTTGATGTTTTTGGTCCCATACAAATGATACATGTTTTCCTGTCAGTTCATAAGGGGTTTAGCAATGTTTGAGAAGACTTTCACAAAGCATCAGTAGTAAGAGGATGCCAGTCCTATTAATCTGAGTAGATATGTAGCATTTGTAGGAAGGGGCCACTCTTGGATGCTCCAGATTGTGACACGTGGCGCAAATGCTCCACTTAAGAACATAAGAAAGTTTACAAACGAGAGGAGGCCATTCAGCCCATCTTGCTTGTTTGGTTGTTAGTAGCTTATTGATCCCAGAATCTCATCAAGCAGCTTCTTGAAGGATCCTAGGGTGTCAGCTTCAACAACATTACTGGAGGGTTGGTTCCAGATTCCCATGATTCTCTGTGTAACAAAGTGCCTCCTATTTTCTGTTCTGAATGCCCCTTTATCTAATCTCCCTTGTGACTGCTGGTCCTTGTTTCTTTTTTCAGGTCGAAAAAGTCCCTTGGGTCAACATTGTCTATACCTTTTAGAATTTGAATGCTTGAATCAGATCGCCGTGTAGTCTTCTTTGTTCAAGACTGAATATATTCTTTTAGCCTGTCTGCATATGCCATGCCTTTTAAACTTGGAATAATTCTGGTCGCTCTTCTTTGCACTTTTTCTAGAGCAGTAATATCCTTTTTGTAGCGAGGTGACCAGAACTGAACACAATATTCTAGATGAGGTTTTACTAATACATTGTAAAGTTTACAAGTAAACATTACTTCCCTTGATTTAAATTCAACACTTTTCACTATGTATACGAGCATCTTGTTGGCCTTTTTTTTATTATAACTTCCCCACATTGTCTAGATGAAGATATTTCTAAGTGAACATAAACTCTGAGGTCTTTTTCATAGATTCCTTCTTCAATTTCTGTATGATATTTATAATGCACATTTTTATTGCCTGCATGCAGTACCTTACACTTTTCTCTATTAAATGTAATTTTCCATGTTTCTGCCCAGTTCTGAATGCTGTCTAGATAATTTTGAATGACCATTGCTGCTGCAACAGTGTTTGTCACTCCTCCTATTTATGTGTCGTCTGCAAATTTAACAAGTTGGCTTATTATACCAGAATCTAAGTCATTAACGTAGATTAGGAAGAGAAGAGGATAATAGTAATATGAGCTTGTTATCTGAATGTTGGGTAGTGAGTCGTATCCCACAAACATTGTTTCATTTACTTCAAAACAAATTAACACTAGAACCGCTGGATTTCCAACTGCCGCGTGGGTCACTTTGACTCATACATTTTTAAACTGCTTCGTTATGAAAATGATACTATCAGATACAACTGAAAAGGTTTATTCATAAACATCATATCTAACATTTACATCGCAGAATCGCCATATTAAATGAAAAATTAAACATAAAAGGCTTTATTTTTAAAATGAGCGCATATACAGCACGACTACAAACAGTAAAAAAATATAATAAAATACAAATTTCAAAAGAAACAGGTATGTACATATACCCGTGTACAGGTGTAAACGGATACATGTACACACAAAACTATAAAACCAAAATCATTGTTTCTAATACTACATAAAAAGAAAATATAACACTACTTCCGGTATGACGGCTGCATTGCACTGTATGGAGGAGCGTACGCGTCTGTCAGCTGACTGTGCCTGCATCCAGGAGCTGTGTTGTAAACACAGATGCAGTTCCATTGAACACTATTGTGTAAACATGTGTAAACTGGTACGTACAAACCTGTAAAACCGAAATGTTTTTTTTTTTTGTTATAGTAATATAAAAAAAGAATATATAACATACGTTTCATATTAGGCACATAGGTTGTTATCCTACCTGTCATTTCAGTTTGCTGTATGCATCTGAGTGCAGCTTGCCGTATTCCAATCAAAATCACTACTTTCATGATTAAACATTTCCTTTTGATATATTCCCAGTTGCATTTGTGGAACAAAATGAAGGATTGATGTCTCCAGGTACATTGGAAAATAAGCAACTAGGCTTTCACTGAGTTTGCATCTTGACAAATCCACAATCATAGCAATCTCTGTCTCGTAGTCAGTCTACAGACAAAGAAAGGCTTGAAATAAAATAAAAAAGATGTGTGCTAGGAGGAGGGGGCGTGTCTTGTTTGCTGCATTTACAAAAACAAATAGAATATCTTACGTTATATGAAAAAAATACATGTAATTGTACATTGTAATGCATGGGTCACATTGACCCACTAGGCGGTTCTAGGTAGAACTGTTTATAACTTTATAATTTTAGCGATTCTGGCTATCAAACGCCGTCTGGATATTTAATTCATATATTTAGGAAAAGTCAAAAACTGACATGCACATACGATTTACATAAGCTTCAAAAGGGCATAAAGTACCTGCTGTAAGCATCTTGAGAATGTCATTTGTGAAATTACAGCAACTGCAACCACAGTGGTTTGAAAAGAGCTAAAGGCCAAATAATGCAAGAGCACACCAGCTTCACTATACCAGGCAGTGATTGACCCTGATTGTGAGTGCCTCTAAATCGGCTTTGATGACATTATATAAAGTCATGAGAGTGTCTGTGCTCAACCATTATCTGGAGATAACCTCCTCCTCTGTCAAGCGCACCCCAGTTTGTTATTATCCAGGGCGACTTACAATTATTCAGGGCGACTTACAATTGTTACAGGATATCACATTATTTGTAAATACAATTACCCATTTATACAGTTGGGTTTTTACTGGAGCAGTCCGGTCAAGAGCCCAGAGCCCTAACCACTACTCCACACTGCTGCCCAATTACAATATATATGTAGTCAATATTTAGGAAATATTACAAGCACAGTACATAGCATCATCTTATAGAATGTGTTTTTGTGTGTGTGTGTGTGTGTGTGTGTGTGTGTGTGTGTGTGTGTGTGTGTGTGTGTAAACTATGTCTTGGTTTTTGTTTTGTTTTCCAAATTTTGTATTATGTTTTTTTGGTGTCCAAATGAGGCAGGCTACACTTGTGGTGCTTCAATACAACTAAAAACTTACTGGAAACCCAGTTTAAGAAAGCTGCACAATATCTGTAGTTGCGCAAGGCCAAATTGGAACTCAGACAGAAATATTTAAATATACCCTCCCATATTTTAATATTAATTAGGTTATTCCATTTGGAAGGATTATTTCTCTGGCTAAAAGAATACATGGAAAACCCACACTACCCAAAAGGTAACTACCAAAATGGAGTGAGAAAAAGGTGAGACTTATTTTTATTTTTCCATAGATCCAGGATAAACTAAGTAATTGCATATTTTGATGACTTTGAATGTTTTCATTTGACTTCTACCATGAGGTTTTTGTATATAATTTATACACCAAGAATGCTGGTTGGCATGCAGCTAGAAAGTAAATACAGTAATATATATTCGAAAATAACATAAAAGAGCTGTTCAATAAGGTTTTTGATAAGATAGGCAGTAGCAAATCAGGCTGTAAAAGAAGATAAGGAGGAGGTTAGAAGTTGAAAGGGTGAAAAGTTTAATGTCAAGGGAAACTCAGAGTAATAAAGATACACATATTTAAGGAGTAACAGAGATATGCTACATTACTGAGACGTGGTTGGCACAGGCATCTCTTACTCTGTCCTATTTACTGGGCTATAACTTATTTTATGTAAAATGTTGCAATGTTTTGCTTTTAATTATTTCACTGTATTTGAGCTTTTTAGTTCCTTTTGTTTTCCAGACTTTATATTCACTCAGTTAAAGTAATTATTCCTGCTACAACACTATGTTAACTTCTAGTTACACTGAATATACGAACCTGGCAGCTGGTTTAGTTTTCTTCCGGTAAATAATTGAACACACTGCATAGAGAAGCATAATAACTTTAAAATATCTTCAAGGGGTTAAATGATGTCCAGCTAAGAAGGAGAAGCGTTGAAGAAGAGCTCTCAACCCATCTGAATACAACCTTTTAACAGATTTTTGACACAAAAATAATAATAAGCAGACGGAATCGTTATCTAATGTCCCAACGAAGGGCTAAAAGCAAAAGTAGAAAAGCAACAACTTCCTCCACAACAAGTGAACCTGACATCACTTTGAACTGCTGTTCTGTGGTGATTATAGATTAGTTCTAGATCCTGTCTTTGACAGATCATCAGACAGACCAATGATTCTGGAGATCTACACACCCCAAAGAGAAATATTTTTCATATACTCCCCCTACACAATACATTCACTAAAATGGATTACTTTATTTTTGTAAATGCACTAATTCATAGGGTTCTCAAATGTTTCTCTGTCGGTAGCGACACAGTACACTCCAACGGCAACCGGGCTGATGCTGGATACTCTGGAAGTGGACGTACGGATGCTGGAACATTCTGGATATGCGGCTGGCTTTCGCTGACTCCTCCCACAGCTCTGGAGACGGCAGTGGCTGCTCCTTCTCTGGCACTTGGGACGGCAGCTCCTTAAGAACATAAGAAAGTTTACAAACGAGAGGATGCCAGTCGCCCCATCTTGCTCATTTGGTTGTTAGTAGCTTATTGATCCCAGAATCTCATCAAGCAGCTTCTTGAAGGATCCTAGGGTGTCAATAACATTACTGGAGGGTTGGTTCCAGATTTCCATGATTCTCTGTGTAAAAAAGTGCCTCCTATTTTCTGTTCTGAATGCCCCTTTATCTAATCTCCACTTGTGACTGCTGGTCCTTGTTTCTTTTTTCAGGTTGAAAAAGTCCATTGCGTCAACATTATCAATGTTAATGTAGCTAACATAATAGTTCCATAAATGTTCTATGTCATGCACATACATTCATTATATAGGTCTCAAATGTGTAGTTTTGACTCCAATAGTGCAGACCAACATGGAGGAGAGGCACATTCCAAGCATTTTCAAAGCAATGTATCAGGCTGCACAGCAATGAGGGAAGCAATGAAAAGCTTTGAGAAATCTCTGAACGTGTCACACTATAAAGCAGCCCTGTCCTCCATGCTGGTCTGCACCTACTGGAGTCCCCCCGCTTTGTATTCTGGACAGAAAGGGTCCCTTTCCAGTTAGAACGACACTTAACACCTGCCATGTCATTCTGCTTTACTGAAACAGTGGGTTCAGAAAACTTCCATGGTGAACTAACACCAAAAAAACATTTTTTTGACAAACATCTCTTCAGAGCATTATATATTTATTATAACCTACATATTTCTTATTAGAACACAAGAAAGTTTACAAATGAGAGGAGGCCATTCGGCCCATCTTGCTTGTTTGGTTGTTAGTAGCTTATTGATCCCAGAATCTCATCAGACAGCTTCTTGAAGGATCCCAGGGTGTCAGCTTCAACAACATTACTGGGGAGTTGGTTCCAAACTCTCACAATTCTCTGTGTAAAAAAGTGCCTCCTATTTTCTGTTCTGAATGCCCCTTTATATAATCTCCAATTGTGACTGCTGGTCCTTGTTTCTTTTTTCAGGTCGAAAAAGTCCCTTGGGTCAACATTGTCAATACCTTTTAGAATTTGAATGCTTGAATCAGATCGCCGTGTAGTGTTCTTTGTTCAAGACTGAATAGATTCAATTCTTTTAGATTGTCTGCATATGCCATGCCTTTTAAACCCAGAATAATTCTGGTCTTTTTCATAGATTCCTTCTTCAATTTCAGTGTCTCCCATATGATATTTATAATGCACATTTTATTGCCTGCGTGCAGTACCTTACACATTTCTACATTAAATGTAATTTGCCATCTTTCTGCCCAGTTCTGAATGGTGTCTAGATCATTTTGAATGACCTTTGCTGCTGCAACGGTGTTTGCCACTCCTCCTATTTTCGTCTACATGTTAACCACTCCCTAATCCATGTGCATGCATTTCCTTGAATCCCTACTGCGTACAGTTTGAGAATTAATCTTTTATGTGGGACTTGATATGCTGACTGTCTCCCAGGATACTGTTACCATATAGGTAATTTTCCATTTTGGATCTTATTATAGTTTCCAGAAGTTTACAAATAATAAGTCAGGCTTATTGGTCTGTAGTTATCTGGTTCGGTTTTGTCTCCCTTTTTGTGGATCGGTATTACGTTTGCAATTTTCCAGTCCGTCGGTACAACCCCTGTGTCAAGAGACTGTTGCATGATCTTGGTTAGCGGTTTGTGAGGGCGCTGTGTAAAGGGAACAGAGGGCCCTGCACTGGATGGCCAGAGAATTCATTCCCAGGGTTAGAGGGAAGTCGGCCATCTAGAAAGGGGGTGGAGTGGTTGCACTAGTTGCACCATTTGTTCACGATAAACTGTAAATGCACCACGAGCACTAAATCACTCACTGTGGACTTGTGTTTGTGTTACGTATGGGTGTTAAGGATCAGGACTGTTATTATTTCAGGACCAACCCATGGATTAAAACAGAGCAATACATGCCACCTGTTCTCATTGTTATTATTTACTGCCGTTTGTCATCAGACTTTTGGAAAATACAAATAAAACACCATTGCACCTGGATTATCGTTGTCTGTCTGTTTATTGATCACCACAACATTCCTGCACCTGCACACTGTTAACCACTTTGCCACAACCTGTCATAAAGTAAGAGAAATATGTTGCCAAAGTAATGTAAAAATGCTCTTCTCCTTTTTCTCCCAACATATTTTATTGCAGACCCTAGGCACTTTGCTCCACGTACAGTATATTACATCTAGGTTTAATGACAATTAACTTGTTTTGTCAACATGGAAATATAGGGAATGGACTTACTGTGATGTCTACATCATTTATATTAAATGATTTATTTCTGTTTTAAAATGGAACATTTGCCTGCAAAAAATATCATTTTTTATATAAAGGTCTAGCATGCGTGGGATTTGAAACTATAACCTTCAGTTTGCCAGCATGTTGTGTTACTGTCAGTGCTACACGATTAGATGAGACAAACAGTATTTTGAAAGATGAAGTCAGCCAGCTGAGAATTTTTCGGACTGTTCTATTTCGGAGATTTTTCAAGTCATAATTCATCATCATCATCATTATCATCATTCTGAGACTGATCTTGAGCTGTGAAAAATGTTGGTTTCCTGTCAGTGTAACGCTCATTGTGGTTGCTATTGGCGCAAGGAAGTATGTTTCTCTCGATACTGATTGATTAGACTAAATCTATTTGTGGTCCCTACTGGACAAAAAGGAACACTAACTTGGCTTGTGTTTTTCATGCAAGTTCGTTCCACTTTTGTTGTGCCTGAAAAACAAAAGCCAAGGTAGTAGAAACAATTGGGGCAACCTTGGCACCCGTTGGTTTTACAGTTGTGCCTATTTACTTTGTGCTGGGCAAGGTTGCCTCAATGGTTTCTCCACTTTAATTGGCTGGGCACTTTTGATAACTTGGCGTTTTTTTTCATATTTCCAATATGTTTTTGTTTCAGATTCAATACAACACTGTTGTACTGCATCCCAGATGTAGTGTGCAAGATGTATTTGTATTTGGACTAGTTTAATCATATAATACCTTATTTGAATTCAAAATCATGTACGACCAACCTATATCTTCATTGACTAAGTAAAGTAATATTTTCTCAGCGTGATGACAGTTATTATGTGGCACAGTATTTATTACCTGATATTAGTTGCTGTTACACTCATTTTATGTTTTAGTTTTTTTTATAATTTTTTGACTGACTGTAATGTTACACAACCTCTGCAAAAGACACATGTTGTTGAAATTTTATCCTGTGAAAATGAATCATTAAATAAAATCAGGACAGGCTGAAGTATTCACAGACAGACTAAATAGTTCACCTTCCAACATGTTTCATGAGTGCATGTACCCATTTGAAAACTCAATGGACTTGTGCGACAGTCTCCCTCTGCTGGCTTTAAAGAATAGTATTGCTGAAGAGATTTATCTTTTGTTAACAAAGACAGACAAAGTTATCTTGGGACACCATCATACTGTTTTACAAAAAGGATATAAATAAAATAACTACAATAACCCACAAAGTTAAAAACCCTGAATTGTATACTTCTGTTTTTCTGTTTTTATTAATTTTATTTTTCAGTGCTTATTTTTTAGCTATTTTCGAGTTTTATGTAAATCGGTTTTATCTGGGGCTTTCGCTTTTTATATACTGTACGAAATTATTGTTTTCAGTTACTTTCCAAAATGCATGGGCTGTTTTTTTCTGTCAAAATATGTATAGTAATAACTAGACAGTACTTGCACACTTAAGTTGTACCTTCTTTGCTGTCTTCCACAACGAAATCCTTATGATCACGGGCACATTCTTCTGGGGGTTTTGTGTGTAGGCATTTTTTTACATTTCACCACAATTTGCAATTCTGTTTTCCACCCAGTAGTTGGGGTAGGTTTAAAGTACTGTATTCAGAATGAATCATGACAGAGGAGGGCATTGCCCAGCTGCACTGGGAAAGGTATTTTTTTTGTAGTTTTTTTTCTTTTAATGGGAAAGGGGTGGTAACGTGAATTGAGTAGCCTTTTCCACAGTTTTTCCGATGTTTTCCAGTGTTTATTGGCTATACACCGTTTTCATTTTATTTTTTTTATCAATGGTGTTTTATTGCTTTTTATTGGTTAAAAATGAAAATCAGAAGCCCTTCAATATATAACAATAAGAAGACTATTGTGGAATAATGTGAAAATAAACACACAAATAAATGAACACAAAACAAAACACAATAATAAAATATATACTGGTAAATACATGATCCAGTGCCGGTCTGGACAGTCGGATTTACACTGATTTTAGGTAGAAGAGACTTAACTCTATAGGGCAGCGTTCTTCCAGCCTGCGAGAGCCTTCTGTCTGGCCCGTCGGATGTCAGCAGCAGTGCTGCCAACTGGGCATTTTTTTCGCAAAATTTGGTATTTGGTCTCTGGTATTTTTTTTCACTAGTCCCAATGGTAATTGACTGGCCAAAAAGCGCACCTGGCAAGCAGGTGCCAGCCTTTGAAAAGGCTGATTGAAAAACCATACACTGTCAGTCATTCACTCAGGCAGAGAGTAGAGGCAAATCTAATTACAGCTAAACACATTGTGGACAGGTAAATAAAAATAATAAAGTAGAATACCGTTCTGTATAATCAAAATACAATTGTTTTCTGTGTGGGTGTCAATGTGACTGCTCCCAGGGCTTTTAGGTATAATGTAATATATCTCCTTTATTTCTGCACTCCTGCGTTTCATGCTTTGTGAGAATATTGAATACATACAGACAGAAAGGTACACGAATGCACAGCCCCATATGTGTTACACGACTGGAAAAAATTATATTTTAAAACCAAAAACCGCCAAAATGACTGCCGCGGAGCTTCTAGTGTTAATGGCTCCAACTCTCTGGAACTCTCTCCCAGCTTTGGTGCATGATGCTCCCACCGTCGCTCGCTTTTAAATCAACTCTAAAGACCCACCTGTTCTCTCTTGCTTTCCATGCTTTTTAAGCATGATATCTGTTATTAGCTGTTGTGTCTCTGCTACTTCTGATCTTTCGCTGTATCTTCTTATGATTCTATATGACATACTGTGACAGAATGACCATGATTCTTGGTGGTAAATCTCCCTCCCGACCTGTGAGGGCACTAAGTAACGGGAACAGAATACCCTGGATTATTTGGCCTGACAATTTATTCAAAGGGGTTAAAAGGAAGTCGGTCATCTAGAAAGGGAGTGGAGCTTCGGTGCATGAATGCATCGACCCGGAAGGGAAACGATGTGGCAGCTGCAGATTGGAGGAGTGGCTACAATCGTTTACCAAGGGGTCATGTATGACGGTACAAAAAGGGGACGAAGTGACGTAATCTGTTCCTTCGTTTTGTTTAATGAGAAAGAACCCGGAAGGACCTGAGGATTGAAAAGCATATTGTGAGTGTTTGTTTTGTCACTAATTGCTGTTATTGTTGTTGGTAGATGGCTAACACGTTCCAGAGCTGTCTCCAGAGGCCAGCACGAACCCGGACAGCACTCTGCTTGTGTCACAAATAAATAATTGTAAAGCACCACGAGCACTACAGCACACACCCAGGACTGGTGACCGTGTTTGTGTATCGTGTTTGGAACGGGACTGTGTTTATTATTGTTTGGGACTGCAAACCCTTTGTCTTAACAGTGCAATACACATTGCTAAGTATTGCCTGTAATTATTGTTTTGGTACCCATACCTGGATTACAAATTAAATCTATTTTCTGATTGGATTATCACTGTCTGTTTCTTCATTGCGCACCGCATCACTCCTACACTTGTACCCAACTAACCACTTTGCCACACATATGCATCCACAATGTTTTAGAATTTTCACATCCTAGCCTTATAGTTAACGTATTATGCATTGTTTTTCATTGTATTTAATGTATTATGCATTGCTTTTTTACTGTATCTTGTAAAGCGCTTTGTGATGGTAGTCCACTATAAAAAATGGATTGATTGATTGAAATATTACAGTGAAAATACCATTTTTTACACTTTCAAATTCTAAGCAAGTTACAAGCTTAGCAGTACCATTAATCAATAAAACAAACTTGTTTTTACTTCAAATATGATATAGTTCAACTGTAAGTTAGTCTTCGTCGGACTATTGTAAAATAGAACTGCAGCATTCTCCAGCCAGATTGTCGTGATACGCTGCCGTTGAGCACAGAAAAGAATTCCAAGTTTGCTGTTTGTTTACATTTCCTTTCATTCAATTTATGTTTAGCGCTTCCCATGTGTTCTACAATCGTCTGTCTATGAGTGTAATCTACAGCCTTGCTGCATGAAGTACAAAAAAGCACATTACCATCAGCGTGAAATTCGTCTTTGCCAAACTCGTTGATCCGATCTTTAGGGGTGATTATTGTTGTTTTCGGCATTTTTGAACAGCTCTGGATACTGACTGAAGTCTAATTCAGCACTGAACTTGAATACCGGAAGCAGTTTTCTTAGGCAGGTATGTTTACATAAATTTAAAGCAAAGCCTGTGTTAATCATGGCACGTGTATTGATTTGATTATTATCAAACAAACAAAAAAAGAGTTGCATGTTTTTTGCCCCTCCCCAAAAGTAAAACAAACAAATCTCTGACATCATAGAAAATCCAAGTTTTTCCGTGTTATAGAAAATCAAATTGGTAATGTGATACGAAAAGGTGGCCTAAGTCTGCTTTGCGTTCATACATATATAAAGGTCAGCCCTGGTCTGGGATTGCAGGTCCTGGGCCACATGGAAACGACGGCCTCAATCTAGGCCGGCCTTGGGCTGCCTTTTCTTTTTTGGAGTGTTCACATATGAGAAAAGGTGGCCCTGAAGCGGCCCTGGGCCTCCTTAAATCACAAGTGTGAATAGGGTCTGAGAAAACATAATCCTTGATTTTATATCTAGGCTTGAACCTTCAAAAACAACACCTGACTCCCCTCACATGAGATTATCATAAACGTGACTGAGGTGAGTCATCGAAATTTGACACTAAATCAAATTACCCTACTTGTTGACCTTTTCAGGATCCTTCACTTTATAAAGCTAATCAGCATGTTGACCGCCCATTGAACTTCGCTGCAGTCAAAAATACAAAAACACCGATATAATATTTCCATTACACACACGACTGACCCCAGGCAAGGAGGAGCGGGAGACCTGCCACGCCAACGTGTTGGCCGAAGAGGAGCAGGGCCCGTCGGACGTGGAGGGGCAGAACCCGGTCCCTCCCAGAAGCAGGTGATAGCGCCACGCCTTCACCCAGGGTGTCCCATCCACCAGAAGAGCCAGCGAGGGCCGTAACCTCTCTCCTCATCCCACAGCACCCCCGCCTCAAGAGTGGCAGTGGGCTGTCTGCATGCATGAGTGAGTGAGAGTGCTTGCATTAATTATTAAACAGCCTTTAAAAAAGCTACGTCTGCCTCTCTCGCTTTGTGTAAAGAACCCATAACGGTGCTAATAAGAGCCAGCACCGTTACAGTATTAATCATTTTTCTAAAAAATAATAAATTCCCTTTTGGCACTGGTTATTTATTAATATTAACAGACGTGTATTTTTTGTAATATTTTAAATTAATTTAGTAATTTCTAATACAGTATTAATATATATATATATATATATATATATATATATATATATATATATATATATATATATATATATATATATATATATATATATTATACAATTGATATATTTAAAGATAAATATATATATATATATATATATATATATATATATATATATATATATATATATATATATATATATATATATATATATATATATATATATATTTGAAAATGCTGAATACATTCCCTTTTATTTAGAAGCAACCACATTTCACTATTTTTTTTAATCCTAGTTTTTTCAGCCTTTCAGTATTTCCCACCAGCTCGCAAGAGAACTACAAATCCCATCTTCCACACAGCGCACTCATGAAGGACATGCAGGGCTGTCTGGTGGATGCAGTTTTTCACTGACGTTTTAAACAGGAAAACATTTTTGGAACTTAAGAACTACATATCCCAGCTTTGGAGGAATCATAGCAGGAAGCAGATGACGAGAGGTAAACAATGAAGGATTGTTGTTTTTCAATAAGAATATTAAACCGTTTTACGCTGTGCGGATCTCTGATATAATCATATTTTACACACACTACATTGCTAGTCTCTGTGTGGTCAGTTATTTTTTGTTACTATTTAAAAATAATAAACATTTTTGCTGTTGACTAAATGAGAATTTGGTGCCTGGCCTGGTTTAGATAATAATTGAAACTGGTCTCCAAAATGGATGACAACAAGGTAAGAAGAATGTATTTGCTTTAGAATTTATAACATTGATATTCCACGTAGACTGTTGCTAGTAGTATAGTGCTGTAAGGGTATATACAGTGCATTTGAATGTGCCGTATAGCAAGGCGCTCTATACAAAGTACAGTGTCAGCTGTTTGAGTTCTTATTTTTTTAGGTGTCCTGGTGATAATATAAGTGGTAGGTTTCTGGTTTCAAGCGACGTTTGGCATTTTACATGTAAATGTAAGTATATGTGCTTGTACATTAAATGTAATTCTAGCTTTGATGTAACTTATTTGTAGGGTGGGTAGTCCGCAGTGGAACCTGCTTCCCAAAATAACTTCTCGTTAAGGTCAAAAGTGCAAGTTAACTATTGGATAAACACTAAATCATGCATTATAAAAAAATAACGTGTAAGAGTAACCTTAGTCAAAGAATATACGTACTGCCCACATTGTAAAATTGACACAATGTCAGTTACATTAGAATTGGAATATATAACAAGAGCCAAAAATTGACACAAAAAGGTTACTCTTTAAACAAATACAGATTTAAAACACACACACAAAAAATCACCCATTAAAACTAAAAGAATGCACAAACGACTTGTTTTGTGTTCACCTTGTACCATTTGTAATTAACTATGGTGTTGGGCTGTGCACAGACACTCTGCTTCAAAACATTAAAGTTCCAGTCGAGTACATGTGTTTTTCTTTTAAAATACTCCAAAATTTAAATTGATATTCAAATATTCTTTATTTTGAATTAGCAGGAAAATAAAAGTATAATTTGTACTGCTCTGTATTGCTATAAAATAAACCTGGTATCCCATCACAACCTATAAACTTCAATCTGTTTTCCCCCTGTGGCTGCTGTCTGGAAAGCCTGTAATATAATTTACCGTAAACAACAGTAATTGTGATGTTTAAAAGTGATTTTGCAATATTTAATTTTATTGCATTATCCAAAACTGAAATCGGCATTAACATTAAATGAACGATTAATCATATATTTTATTCAGACTACAGTATTATTTTTGTGAAAAAGGATATGTTCATTACATTGGAAACAAAAGAAAGTTTAGTGGCAAAATAAAAGTATTAAAAAAACAAGGGACAGGAAATGTACCACCAGAAGTCCTCCATACGATTACAAGCTTATTATGCACACTTTGGTGTAGTTTATTCCGTATCATATTCTGTTTTAAGCACAAAAAATAATTGATGTTGATCTGTGTTATCACAGAATTAATCTTCATGCGGAACAGTGCAGGCTAGTTAATACATTTACGGTGTGGTTTGGCTGGATTTCTTTGTTTAATGTGCCGGTATTTAACATTTAAGACCCATGAGCACCAAAAGATATGCAGGGTCATAAAATAAACCAGACTTTTTTTTAAAGAACGAATGTGACTGCAGAAAATAAAACTCATACAGCATTTAAAAATGACCGAATCCAGATAGGAGGAGTAGCTAGGTGTCTGTGTTTATTTTATAATGTTTCATGTAAAGTGCCATTAGAAGTAAGACTGAAGATATAGAGATTTATAATTTGTAAGTAATTAACCCAACACTTCCGGTTTCTTAACTGACAGAGCCAAGTGTTGTCACATTTAAGGCCTGGGTTTAAAAAAACAATTTCTTCATGAATGTACTTTATGTACTTGTTATAAGTAGTGATATTTAACAATAAAAACATTATTTCTTCACTGATTGACCATTTTCATATCGTAAAACAAGTTACTATATGCCTTATTGTCTAATAGATTTAATAAATATTTACATTTTTAATAATCTCTTGTATAAATGCATTTTTTTCAGGTTGCTTTAGCCTGCTTCATGACGCGGCGCTGCATTTGTACAGTACACGTCCCTGACAGCCTATTCAGCATTAATATAAATATGTAATTTTCCTTCCATTGGGGAAAATAGTATTATTTATGTTTGCTCATATTAATAATGACATCCTTAAAATGTACAGAATTGCCTCATAAATATATAAAATGTATATTTTCGTTGATGTGTGTATGTTGCTGACTACTGCAGTCATGCATGTACAGTACTGCTGCAGTTGCTTTCCTTGACCACAAGCCCAGATTACATTTTTAAAACCGTAATATCTCCTTTAATATATATATATATTTTCACTTTGTATTACCTTTTGGCAGTCTTTGCTGAATGTCATGTTTATACATCTCACAGTTTAACTATGGGTAGATGAAAAAAAATGGTCTGAAACATAGGAATTTAAGTAATTATTAGGCATCCTTTAACTAGAAAAATACACAACAGAGAGATAAGCCTTATTCCGGTTTCGGAGACAATCTGGATGACTTGTTTACCAAATGTCATTCTTCTGCTTTTAAATCCAAGTTAGGCATATCTCAGATTTCGTGTTTATAATGGGAGCTTTGACGCAACTTAACTATAAAGGCGCTACCTCTATAATTTATTTTGATTGTCAACAGTCTGTAACCTTATCAGTCAAAAGAATACAAGACAACAATATTGTTTGTGACTACTTTCTTTCAGATGGTGGGAGGCAAAGTGAAGAAGCCAGGAAAGCGAGGTCGTAAACCAGCCAAAATCGACCTGAAGGCGAAATTAGAGAGGAGTCGTCAGAGTGCACGGGAATGCAGGGCAAGGAAGAAGCTACGCTACCAGTACCTGGAGGAACTGGTCTCCAGCAGAGAGAGAGCTATCTGTGCCCTTCGAGAAGAGCTGGAAATGGTAAGTTCCTTCACAGAAAAAAAAAAATATTGGGATACTACCACCATGTGACTGCTTTACCAGAATTAATTTGGACAGAATGCACTTGGAACACATATTACACAGTGGTCCTTATATAGTTCCATGGTACTGCAGGGGATTATCAGTGTGTATTGGTTTAAACTGTACCAGTGTTGTCCAATAGAAATCACTGACTAGCCACAGGTGTGGCTACGGCGACACTGTTTTAGCCACATGCACTAATTTTAGTGGAAAATGCTGTATATACACTTACACGATGCAGATAAATGCACTTCAACATTGTACAAAAAAAAAAAAATAGAATTTCTGAGAGACTTGTCTGCGTTGTAAATCGCAGCAGGTTAAAAAGTCAAGATCAAGCACACACAATATTTTTGCGTATTCAGTATATAGAGACAGGTGAGAGCTATTAGCATGCACAAACAGAACAGTTCTACATGACATGGTCACCGAGTTATAGCCATTACAATTTTTCAAATCCGTAAGTCTGTTTGGTAATAAAAACAATAGCATAAATATACAGATATAGTGCAATATCTGTGCCAAATATCGAGTTGAAGGCTGTTGGAGGAGATGCATTGATAAAAACGAGAATAATAATAATAATAATAATAATAATAATAATAAAATAAAGAAACCGAGAGAAAACAACCTCTGCATTTTACAACGCAGACAAAAATGTTATATATATATACAGTACTGTGCAAAAGTTTTAGGCAGGTGTGAAAAAATGCTGTAAAGTAAGAATGCTTTCAAAAATAGACATGTTAATAGATTATATTTATCAATTAACTAAATGCAAAGTGAGTCAACAGAAGAAAAATCTAAATCAAATCCATATTTGGTGTGACCACCCTTTGCCTTCAAAACAGCATCAAGCATCAATTCTTCTAGGTACACTTGCACACAGTTTTTGAAGGAACTCGGCAGGTAGGTTGGCCCAAACATCTTGGAGAACTAACCACAGTTCTTCTGTGGATTTAGGCAGCCTCAGTTGCTTCTCTCTCTTCATGTAATCCCAGACAGACTTGATGATGTTGAGATCAGGGCTCTGTGGGGCCATACCATCACTTCCAGGACTCCTTGTTCTTCTTTACGCTGAAGATAGTTCTAATGACTTTCGCTGTATGTTTGGGGTCGTTGTCATGCTGCAGAATAAATTTAGGGCCAATCAGATGCCTCCCTGATGGTATTGCATGATGGATAAGTATCTGCCTGTACTTCTCAGCATTGAGGAGACCATTAATTCTGACCAAATCCCCAACTCCATTTTTAGAAATGCAGCCCCAAACTTGCAAGGAACCTCCACCATGCTTCACTGTTGCCTGCAGACACTTATTCGTACGCTCTCCAGCCCTTCGGCGAACAAACTGCCTTCTGCTACAGCCAAATATTTCAAATTTTGACTCATCAGTCCAGAGCACCTGCTGCCATTTTTCTGCATCCCAGTTCCTGTGTTTTCGTGCATAGTTGAGTCAGCCGCCTTGTTTCCACGCCGGAGGTATGGCTTTCTGGCCGCAAGTCTTCCATGAAGGCCACTTCTGACCAGACTTCTCCGGACAGTAGATGGGTGTACCAGGGTCCCACTGTTTTCTGCCAGTTATGAGCTGATGGCACTGTTGGACATCTTCCAATTGCGAAGGGAAGTAAGCATGATGTGTCTTTTCATCTGCTGCAGTAAGTTTCCTTGGCCGACCACTGTGTCACGGTGCTCAACGTTGCCCGCTTTCTTTGTGCTTCTTCAAAAGAGCTTGGACAGCACATCTGGAAACCCCTGTCTGCCTTGAAATTTCTGCCTGGGAGAGACCTTGCTGATGCAGTATAACTACCTTGTGTCTTGTTGCTGTGCTCAGTCTTGCCATGGTGTATGACTTTGACAGTAAACTGTCTTCAGCAACCTCACCTTGTTTGCTGAGTTTGGCTGTTCCTCACCCAATTTTATTCCTCCCACACAGCTGTTTCTGTTTCAGTTAATGATTGTGTTTCAACCTACATATTGAATTGATGATCATTAGCACCTGTTTGGTATAATTGTTTAATCATACACCTGACTATATGCCTACAAAATCCCTGACTTTGTGCAAGTGTACCTAGAAGAATTGATGCTGTTTTGAAGGCAAAGGGTTGTCACACCAAATATGGATTTGATTTAGATTTTTCTTCTGTTCACTCACTTTGCATTTAGTTAATTGATAAATATAATCTATTAACATTTCTATTTTTGAAAGCATTCTTACTTTACAGCATTTTTTCACACCTGCCTAAAACTTTTGCACAGTACTGTATATTTTTTTTTACGCCTTTATCCAAGGCGACTTACAGAGACTAGGGTGTGTGAACTATGCATCAGCTGCAGGGTCACTTACCACTACGTCTCACCCGAAAGACGGAGCACAAGGAGGTTAAGTGACTTGCTCAGGGTCACACAATGAGTCAGTGGCTGAGGTGGGATTTGAACCGGGGACCTTCTGTTTGCAAGCCCCTTTCTTTAACCTCTGGACCACACAGCCTCCTATATATATAATGCAAACTTGGGGCCCGCTTTGATAACACAGGGGCAAGCGCAAGTAGGAATGTGCATGACAAATATTTTGACTCGATAATTCCACAGCTGTTGAGGTCGACTAATCGAATAGTCGCCCCACCTTCCCCACCTCCCATTCAAAATGAGACGTACATTAAATGCTAAATAATGCAAAGTGACAATTATTGCAATTGCAATAAATTCTGAACTTTATTTTAAAATACTTCGCTAACACAACAACTTCAACATCTTTGTTAAATAAACATTAGGCTATGTAAAAAACACCTTCCTATTAGGAGACATACGGAAATGCCATAATAACAGCGGCAATAACATAAGCATACCTGTCAACTCTCGTAGAGACTCAGTATTTTGCAAGCAAGTGTTATTTTTTACCGATATTGTCACAACCTTTTCCGTTAATTGCAATTTCAAATGAACTATAAAGGTTGTGACAATTAAAAAAAAAAAAAAAAAGTAACGCTTGCTTATAAAATATGGGTGTCTCCCGTATAATTTTTATTCAATTATTAATTTAATCTTCATTCAGTAATAGTTTAGCAATGTGAGCTGTGAGGCAAATGCCTTAACATTAGCATCCTTGTGGCAATAATGTTTTTCCGGTCATAACAGCGAAATACAAAATGCATTAGACTATCTAGCTAGCTAATTTATACAATCCACTTAACTAAACGATTTACTTTTCCAACGTTCTCAAACCACACTCAACATATAGACTATCGGTCTATGTTAAATCAAATCAGAAACATACCTGTGCGTTCGAGTTACAGTGAATAAAAAATAAATAGCCTATATAGGCAATAGCTGCTATGTATGTAGCTAGCTTAATAATATTAATAAATAAATGAATGAACAAAAAGACCTGAGTGGCATTAACGCACTAGCTTTCCATGGAAGCAAAAAAAAATTCCTAACAAAAACTTTAGGAATAATTAGACTAGCAATGTCCATTATTATTATCATGTTCACTTATTCTTGTTTAAAAAAAATTAGCATGCCCATCAGGTCCGGCAATACTGCACCAGACGGTGCTCAGGCAGAGTTTGTTGTTTTTGTTTCAACTTCAGAGCCTGAGTAGCTATTGCACTGTGATGAAAATGCGACACAAGACGACTGGCCGCACCGACTACATTATGTATGGCACCAAGTTTAAAGCCATCGTTGATGGCGAGCTGAAGAGTGTGTGCAAAGCACAAATTCGAGTCCCATTCAACAAACTCAGAGTTTGCTAAGATGATGTTGCTGGCATTGTCGTGAACACAGGCAGTGATTTCCCCCATAAACCCCAATGGTCTACAGCAGTGTTCAACTCATTTGCAAGATTCTCTGCTGTATGCCTCTCTGGCATGGCGCGAGTCTGTAGAACTACGTTTTTCATTTCCCAATCCTCTATGAAATGACAGGTTATTGTGACGTACGACTCGGTATTCAGTGCAGTCCACGCATCTTTAGTAATCGCCACCTTCTCAGCCTTTGACAAGTTTCTGCGGACAGCAGCTGCTGAATCGGCATGCATTTTTTCGAGTCGAGTGGTAATTGTTTTTCGTGCAGGGACTGTGTATTCAGGTTCCACAAATTTCATCAACTCCCGAAATCCCTCACCTTCAACAAAACTTATGGGAAGCATGTCCTTTGCCACCATATTAGCAATAAGGGCTGATGTTTTTTCAGCACGTACGTTGTCACACTGACGAGGCCTCACTGCAAAGGATGCAATGGCGGTTTGTTACGGTCCTCTTTCCTTTTCTGTCGTTGCTAGCATCGCAGAAGGGTGTTTGGCTTTTAGGTGGGTTAACATACCAGTTGTAGATTTGTGATAGTTTAATTGCACTGCACATATTTTACACTTAACAGTGTTTTCATTTACTTTGTCAAAGTATATCCATGCTGAACTTTTCTGTGAGGAAGCCATCATTAGCCGAGGTATGTTCTAGTTTAGCCAATCACAGACAAGAAATAACAAATCCCACCCTCCAGTCAATCTTCATTACCGCTACATAGAGAGCCAATCAGCAGTACAGGCTTTAAAATAAAATCAATATATACATTTTTTTTTTTAAGTTTCGAATGTTGGATTCACTTGTCGATAGGTGCCATCGTTATCGAATAGTCGAATGTTCGACTATTCGGTCTCACCCCTAAGCGCAAGCACAACATCATTGCAGTAGTGCTGCAGGGAGTGGTCTGATCCAAAAAAAAACAACAAACTTTTTAACTAACATCGAGCGTCCTTTTTTTGTCGTTGTATTATGCAAATCATTTTGCTAATACTGGGTACATGTACTATATGGGTCCCCACCTTTAGCGACATCTCATTATATCAACTGAATTACCTTATTATATAAAACCTAGACAAAAATCAATACAAAAATAATAAGATAATTGTCCTGATTGTAAAATAAAAAAAATGTTGAAAGCTGTCTGTTATTGATTCAGTATAAAGTGATTTTGCTAATAGTAGGGGCCCCCAAACTACATTGTATTCAATAATACATACCTTATATGCCATTCCCATTAATGGGTGGTTCTAGAGTGAACTCAGGCATCTGCAAAAACAAATTGTTTTAAAATTAGTAAACACAAATACTTGGATAGCCTACAAAAAAATGTGTATAATACAATGTCTATTATAGTACACAATTTATATCAATACTGATCTGCCCTGATCTGCCTTGCAATTGGTGCGTCTCCCAGTGTTCCCTTAAAGCCTCATGTTCCCTGTGACAGGATAGCTTGTGTGGGTGACGTCAGACCAGGAAATGAATGGACACAAGGCAGTACGTGCAGGCAAATGAAACGCTGCCTGCACTCAAGATTTATTAAATAACAGTTTTTAAATAATAAACAAAACAGCTCAATGGCCAAAATAACCAAACACAAACAAACAGAATACAGGCACCCTCAGGATGGTGGGAAAACAAGTAAGCAGCACCGATAGCAATTGCATTCCTCTCAGGCCCTCATCGCAACTTTGCGAAAGCTGATGTGCCTTTTATATATGCAGCCATCTCCAAAGTCAACAAATTATTGAATTAAAATGTGCATGAATTTGATAAATCAGCGTGGCTGTCAGCTAATTCAGTAATTATTTAGCTGATCAGCCACGCGTTCACAAGAGGTACTAAAACACACAAAACAATAACATATAATGGCGGACGGCATTTCCGCCCGTCCTACGTTTAAACAATAATAAGGGCTTTTCGCTGTCATATAATACAAAAATAAGGTGCCCAGATTAAGTCCTTAAACTGGGACAGTTTGTAAATATTGTGAATAACTTCCAACATCCAAGCTAGGGGGAAGATCTCTATGTTTGAACTAATATGATATTGAAAGTGAATGCAGAGACTCATGGTGATATATTTTACTTTCAAAAACTTGAATTAATGATCTTATTGTCTTTGTAATGTCATTTCTACACAAGTATAGTAATTACATTACACAGTAACAATTCAATAATATCAAATTCCGAGTTTCTATTTTATTGATGATTATTGCTGCAAATCTAGTCCCTTTTCTAACCAAGAAACTGCATCTTCTCTCTTTGATTTCTACTTCTTTCTCTATCTCTATCTCTGTGTTATCCTCCAGTGTCCAATCTGAAAACCAGACCCTTCCTGTATGAAAACATTGTGGGCAGGATTTTCAAAAAACAGTGTTATTGTATTGAACTCGTGGTATAGTAATGAGAGCTTTAGTAGCAAGTGATTTTCAAACTAAATGTGTTAATTAAATCAATACGTTAATACTTTGAAATTGAGTCGATGAGGTCGTTAATGAATGCATTTCTCATTAAAAAGCTTAATTGTCGCAGGTCACCTACATCACTTTCTGTCTCAATGACTAGATAAGTGGAACTCGTTAATCAAAATGCACGTTAACAAGATCAAGAAAAATGAATGGAAGCATAATTCGCTGTTATGGAAACTACTAGCGTACAGGGAGGCGGCTGTCCCACCAGAGAGCAGCAGCCAAATGGAAATAAAAAACAATGGGAATATAATTTGTAAACTTCATTTGAAATTGTGCATTTTGTCATGCAGAATGTACATTTATTTAGAACACTTCACATATAAAATGCTGATATACGATTATCTGGATTGTGGGTAAAAATCAGGCAGCACAGATTTAAAACAAAAAAAAAACACTTTTGGGGAGTTATTTTGCTTACTATATATAACTCTTTTAATATGCATTTTGCAATCCTTTTTTTGGTTAAAAAAATAAATACCGTAATCCATCTATGTATATTGGTTGGAATGTTGACATCTACTTTTGTCTGTATTTTAGTATGTATGATTTATAGGCTATAAATAAATACGTTTGAAGTGCCATTTGTGTTTGTAGTTGTTAGCTATATTCAACATGTATACTATGTATGTAACACTTCATTCCGATAGAACTCCCTACCCAATACACAATCTGTTTATAATTAATTGTTCAGTGAATCTTCTAATCATGCATTTTCTCTGGTACTATGATTTCTGTTTGTTAATCTGATAATTAAGTTTTTTTTTTTTTTCCGGAAAACTAGGATCCCTGCTTATCATTGATTGGTACTGAAAACCTGCATTGACAAGGCAGGAAATGTCATCATACAATTAACATGTTTTTAACAGGTTCCTTTGTGTTTTAATTGATACCTGTCGACTTAAAACATGTTAAAAAGGAAATCTGTAAATAAAACTATTTGGAGAAACTTAGAGATCCCCAGTAATTTCAGCCCTGACATGTGCCTCTTTTGCTAAAGGACAAACATATTTTTTATCAATGTGTTTTTCTTCTATTAAACTAATAGCTGTGATAAAGTAAAATACTTATATAGCTATCACACCTATGCAACAGATAGCATATGAGTAGTCCATTGTCTCTATTTTTTTCTTAAACTTTGCAGGATAAAATATACTTTTTCTATGAGACATTTAACACAGAAATAAAAATAAGAGGTCACCAAAAAGAAAGGTAAAATGAAACAAGGACGTGGCTCTTTTTTTGTAATTGTTTTAAACTATTTGTGTAATTAACAGTAGACCTACTCAACTATGAATGTACATTTTTTAAAGAAATTAAAGCCCACGAGACCTTAAGAGGGCTTGACAGTGATTCTGACAATGTCAGGTCGAAGGTTAGTGGTGGCAGTCTCAGCTGGAAAAATCTCAGCTGTTGTCCAACATCGGCCAGCATTTTCCAGTCTCTAGCAGCTTTCAGTTGTCCTAGATGAGTTTTGGTTTTAATACCTTTTCTTGAAGGTTGCTCCCCTGGACGGAGGAATGTTGTTTTTCATGTGTCATATATTGCTGGCATTGGTGGCAACCTGTTGGTCATGCTGTGCTTGTCTTGTATTGTCCATAAGTCTTGCGTTTTTCACAGTCTCCCATCTCGTCCATTCTCCCTGCTTGGCCTGGGAAACTTCCTTTATGCACCTCATCCTCTCCTCTTGCTTTTGCACCTCGTTGACTACCAGCTTCCTCCGTTGAGCTGGGGCTGCTTTGTGCCATGTAGGAGGAGCTGTACTGAGACCAAGGCCTCCTCTTCCATGCTGTACTTGCCTCATGATATCACTGATACGAAGGGCAGCCTTTGCATCTTCCACAGCTTCCTTTGCCGCCCACTTTCTTCCAGTTTTCAACACAGGTGCTGTCTCCCTCACACATTCGTCGTGTGACTCTACCAATGTCATTTACAATTGTACCTTGGTGCACTTAAACTCCTCGGTTAGAGCAGCTGCAGTATCATACAGTCCCACTCTGCTGAGGCAGCGTGGAACACCTAACCATTTCCTGACGTATGAACTGATTAACGCTTCTAGCTTCTCTACTGTTGTCAAGGAAACCTCATACACAGTGAGTGGCAACAGAAGTCTTGGCAGTAGACCGAACTGAAAGCACCAGAGTTTAAGTTTGCCCGGTAAAGTGCTGCTGTCTGTTCACTGCTTGTTGTCTCACTTCTCCCACACAAACTGTGTCCTTTAGGTCTGCATCATACCATCTCCCAAGACTTTTCACAGGCTTCTTTGTCACTGTTGGTAATGCCTCACCGTTAATGTAGAAACTCTTATCCACTACTTTACTTTTAATTATTATTATTATTATTTGTTTATTTAGCAGACGCCTTTATTCAAGGCGACTTACAGAGACTAGGGTGTGTGAACTATGCATCAGCTGCAGAGTCACTTACAACTACGTCTCACCCGAAAGATGGAGCACAAGGAGGTTAAGTGACTTGCTCAGGGTCACACAATGAGTCAGTGGCTGAGGTGGGATATGAACCGGGGACCTCCTGGCTACAAGCCCTTTTCTTTAACCACTGGACCACACAGCCTCCCTAATTATAGAGATTCTCCTGGAATTATTGGGCTTGAATTGAATTTGTGCCCATTCAATGTTATTGATTAGTTTGCACAATAACCAATTAGTGCAGGCTACTGTTGTAGTCATGATCCATGTATGCTCTAATTGGTGGCAGTCACATTCCATATAATAAACTAATAATTACTTCCATTGCCATGGTAAAACCCAGTGGACAAATGGTGCATCCTGCCATTATTCCAATTTCTAGACATTGCCATGTAGTGGTGAATTCTGATGTTGAAAAACAAAGTTGCAAATCTCCGAAGTAGGCTTTCACTAAGTTTGTTATTATCCTCGATACACTGAAAAAATCAAATGCTGCCCAAAGAAGCTCATGTCGTACTGAACCGTATGCATTAGCTAAATCCCGGAATGTCACCTCTCCTTTTTAGCTGTTTGAATTTGCTGCCAGATTACACTGATGTGCTCTAAGCATCCTGGGAAACCTGGAATACCAGCTTTCTGCACTGAAGTGTCAATAAAGCAGTTCTTCAATAGGTAAGCTGTCAATCTCTGAGCAGCAATGCTGAAGAAAATCTTGCCTTTCATGTTTAACAGGGAAATAGGGTGAAACTGACCAATACTCGTAGAATCCTTTTCTTTGGGTATAAAGACCCCATCTACTCGTTGCTCCTGTTGGTATTCTGGTAGATTGATAGGTGGGATGTCTGAAGAAATCGACATAGCCTCCTGCCTTTTTGAATCTCTGTGCGTTTCTTCAAGATATCTCTCCACCTCAGACTTAGTTGCTTTTAGTGTGCCATTTTTCTCCCTGATGAATAACTTCTTTGCAAATTTGAATGGGTCTTTATAAAAGTTAGTTCTCGCGCACTCCTCCTTTTTGCAGCGTTTCCGTAGGCGCTCAGCTCTGCACAATGTTGCAAGCTTATCTTTTATGACCTTTTGTAACAGATCGAGTGCCTCTTTCTGACTTTGTTCTACTCTCCTCCACTGCTTCCTCAGCTGCCTCCTTTTTTAACTAAGCGCTCAATCTCCTGCTGGCGTCCACTTTCTCCTTTTTTCAACTCCAAACCTCTCACTTCCATATGCATAGATGGTATCCCCAAATTTATCCAGCTTCTTTTCGACTGTTCCACCTAACCTTTCCAACGCAAAACAGAGATCCATGTTTACTGTGGCCCACACTGTTTTCTTAGAAGCTCTTGGCCATTTAACTCCAGGCTTGTGCCCGTTGAGGTTCTTTTCTCTCTTACGCTGGTTCATCTGTCCGGGTTAACAAGGATCATTAAATTCACCACTAGTTGTGTTTATGCAAGTCCTCCTCTCATCTATGACAGGGGTGCTGATATCCACAGTTTGTGATATCCAAACTGTGGTTTGCTTCCTGACGCTGGATTTCATTCGACTGACTTGACTGACTTCGTAGAAAGTACTGATCAATGCAGGCCCTTATCCCTTCTCCCTCAAGCATTTCGTTCTCCCTTGATGAATCTTCAAACCCTTAACCATTATAACTTTGCTCCAGCCACAGACACAAACCTGGAGCTCCATATCTTTGCTAACTGCAGAGACCTTTACATGTTGTGACTATTTCAGCAAATCTGTAGAAGACATATTCCCAGACTCAGAAATTGTTAATCTGTAGAAAAGTCTAAAAGTCACACAAATAGTGAATGGCGTTTCTATTACAATTTCAGCACCAACATTGCCTTAAAAATTCGGATTGATTGATAATATGTGTTTATATACGCTACTTGTGTGTTAATTTAAAATAGAAGGTAGTTGCCAATGAAATGTTACTGACAGTCATATTATTGATTCACCACATCGTATTTGCTCGAACAAAAGTTGACCTTGTGTAAAAGTTGACATTGTGAGGTTCGGGTATAATTTTTATTTTTCCCTAAATATATGTCCTGATGCCGTTTGAGCGGCAGATTTGCAAAAATAACAATTTTATAAGCACTTCTACCTAGAACCGGCAGACGTGTCATTTTGACGCGTATTACAATACAGTGCATGTTTTTTTTTGTATAGCCTTGTGACGGGGTACTTCCCGTCCCTGTGCATGTTTTGTATTATTTTGTATTAGTATTAATTAAAATTCAGGGCGGACGAAAAGCTGTCCGCCATTGCTTTTGCTATTTGTATTTTTGTACTCGTGAGACTGCGTGACTGTCAGCTAGTAATTATTTAATTAGCTGATCATGCAGATTTATTAAACTCGTGCAAACTATGGCCGAGGGGTTAACAAGATAATGAAGAGCCAGTTAATCCCTTGGTCATAATATAAAAGACCTGCAGCTTCCACAGGAGGAGTGTGTACAGGCGGAATGAAGTGTGAGCTGTGAAAACTATTACTACAGGATATAACAATTGCTACGTATGCTGGTTTTGCAACAAGCATACTATTTGCTGCTATTTGTGTTCCGTGTTTGTTTATTTTGGCCCATGTGCCGTTTATTTTGAGTGTTTTGTGTTTAAATCTTATATTTGTAATTTAAACACGCGAATCAGCACTTTCATTAACACAGTCTGTTGTCTTGTCCGCTGTCTTCCGGGTTTGACGTCATCACCCAAGCCATCCTGCCACAAGCAAACAATAGTACTATTTTAGTGTACAAGCCCCACGCCCACTTCCTTCCTAGCCCACACGGAAGTATGTATTTCAATGGAATGTGGGGGGTGGTGTGGTCTGGCTGTAATTCAGTGAAACTGTGTCTGTGTTTTACATGATAGATCCTGGATGTAAACAAACCTGGGATTCATTTTTTTTTGTATATATATAGACAATTTCACAGAATCGTGTTTGCCAAATCTTGAGATGTTTACATTTTGATTTGATAGAAATTATAAGCATTTGCTCTGGCAATGAGGGCAACAAGGATTTGCCCACAACAATGGAGGTGCAGCTGTTTCCCTCATAAGCACTATGCTGCAGGGTCATACAATAGAAAAGGTATTGTTATTGTTATTATTATTATTATTATTATGCCCCTTCATGCAATTCATGCTGCCGCCTGTCATCGTAATCAGTATATATGGGCTCTTACTATAAATTATAGATCTGTTCATATGTTTGCTCGTGTGTTAGTCGACCCCCACCCCCCAACTTCAGGATTGTGTTTTGGGTTTAAATTTCTCGACTTATACTCGAGCAAATACGGTAGGTGCCATAGTTCAACCTTTAGGTTTGTTGTGTGAGAAAAGTGACAACGATTGCTTGCCGTGGTTTGTAATCTTCTATTCTTTCACAACAGCCACATGTTGCTTACATGTTGCTTACAAATTAAGCACGTTACCTTTCCATTCATGTCCACAAAGGAATGCAAAATTGCCCATTTCTCTTGAAACACACAGCTCTCTTGGTCCACCTTTCTCTTCACGATAAAGACATGATGACACTTGTCACTACAGAACATACAAATCAGAGCTAAAAACATTTTTTTGTGGTGTCACTGGTGCCATATCGAACCAGCTGACGCACTGCCGTCTCACCCACATGGGCGGCGATTGATAGTAATCGCAGCAATGTGACAATTTGTGTTGCTCATGCGAAGGAACACGCTCAGTGGCATGTTTGCATACGTGTTCAAAGAGGTGACGGTGAGTGAAATAATCAAACTATGTGCTGTTTTGGGGAATGTAAATATGCTATGCATGATAATTGTTGTTAAATACGATAATTTTGAGGTTTTGGGTTCGTCTTTGTAATTTTATAACTGTCACTTGGCCCGCGCCAATGTAGATGTGTGAATGGTGGATTGATCACGTCAATCAAATGGTGAATGATTGATGCCTAAACTGGCCAATAGGATTTCTCCATGTTATTCAGTCTGGAATCCAGTAAGTCAAATAAACAGACTGAAGAGTTTTATATTTCGGATCATGGTTTGATTTGAGCAAATCCTGATGGCTACAACATTTACCAGACCAACAGGAGATATTTTTGTCAAATTTTATTTTATTTTCAACAGTTATTTTCACAACTAAACAATCGCTATTGATTGCTGTACTGTCCCAGGCTATGCTGCACCATCTGCAGTAATAATACTATTATAACATTTTAGGACATGTGTAGAGGGATTTAGACTTTCGAAATTATATTTTGAATTTAGTTTTTGTCAAGATTTAAAAATATGTATAGTTTACATATTGACCCGACGATGTTCTGTTTTAAATGTTTATTATTATTATTATTATTATTATTATTATTATTATTATTATTATTATTTATTATTATTACATACTAACTCCTATGGAGGTGAGCAACACGAAAAGCAAAAAACTTTAATCGGAGATAACACCTTGGCTGGGACTACAATCCCACAATTCACTGCAATGATGACGCATTTCTAAGGAAACTTGAAATATCTAGTTGTCAATCATGGGTTTTAGATATGGATGTTAAGTACATAAAAGCTATTTCTGCACACCATGGAACATCAGTAATGTAATCTCTGTTTTTATTTCAGTACAAGCAGTGGTGCTCTGCAATGGATCAGGGTAAGATCCCATCAGAAATCAAGGCATTGCTGACAGGGGACGAGCATAACAAAACACAAAGCACAAGCAAGCCACCCAAAAATGGAAAGAATAATGGAAACAGCAATGGTCTATGTAAGTATTTATTCTGCTTGAGTAAATCCATCTTACTTGCTACACAGTTGAATATGTGTTTAAATGCACTGGGCCACATGCATAAAAATTACCATCGGCTTCATCCTGGCAGTAATTGTGTTTAATGAGTTTTTTCTGATGATTCATAGATGGAATTTACTGTCATAAAAATATCAGGATCTTGACCTTATTATAACGTGCCATTGGAGACCGATTTTCTCATTAGGATATTTTTCATCTGATTCATAACTGTGTATGTAAGAAATAACCCACGACAGGGTGTGCGGTAAGACAGTTCTTACTGCACGCCCTGGGTGCGCATTTTCAAACACCCCAGAAGTGCGATAAGAATTGTCTTACCACACATCCTGGAGTGGGTTATTTCGCTTATAAAATGGCTACATTTTTTTTTTGAAAATAATTACACAAACTAGCTTTTTTAAGGAAAAAATGTGAAATGTTTTATGTATCTTTCCACTTTATTTGCCATGAACATTACATTTAACATTCCCATTTATACATTTGTCCCGCGTTATACCGCCCCCCTTTATAAAGCCACTCTCGCATAACGCCAGCTATTCTCTCTGAACAAATGTCACCAATATAAAACAGTGCTATTTTTACCCGTTATATCGCCACCCAGCTGTCCGCCATCTGCCAACTTTCCAAACCAAGCAAACGTAAATATAAGTATTGTAGTTTCCCTCATTGTAGAGCCAGTGAAATAATCATGGTCAATTAAAACAACAAAGTTTTGCAGTTAAGCTTTAGCTCGCTTTCCTAATTCGTTGTTAACTGAACATTCATACCAATACCATCAACACCGATCCCAAAGCAAAACAGAAAGTACAAAATGGCGAGTCAACCCTACATTTAACACCAGAGCAAAAGAAAAAAAAAATCTGCATGTATGCATCTGAAAATAAGAAAGCAAGACATTGCAAATGTTTTCTCGCCTAAGTGAGGCATACTGTTAATCGAAAGACAATTGGAGACATTGTAATGGATAAAAACAAATAGCTTACTTTGATGGAACAGGTCGTTTTGTTTAACCTGAAAAAGGCTTGACGCAGTCTAAAATAAGTGACTTTTATAAACCGCAGTAAAAAAAAAAAAGAAAAAAAAAGTACGGTAAGAGGTTTGTATGTTTATGTGCAAGTTTTGCACAAATGAAGGCTGACAAACTAAAGCATCAGTTTTGTAAACAGCAGAATTTTTTTTTTACTTTCCATTTAAAAAAAGCCTGTACATATTCAACATTTTTTTTTATTTTTTTAATTGCTTAAAAAGAATGCTGTTGCGCTTAAGTTGCATTGTGAAATAAATAGATGGCATCGTTCAATGGGGGATAGTATTCAGCAGGCTTACAATTGTTCCTCAAACACTAAAGTTCAAATGACCAGTACAGTAAAATAAATAAATTGTACGCTTTGTTTTTATGGAATTGTTGTTTGGGTGATTTGACACTAAATGAGTGTTTATTTTTTATATATATAGCAGTTCATATATATATATATATATATATATACACTACCGTTCAAAAGTTTGGGGTCACTTAGAAATGTCCTTGTTTTCGAAAGAAAAGCAAATTTTTTGTCCATTAAAATAACATCAAATTGATCAGAAATACAGTGTAGACATTGTTAATGTTGTAAATGACTATTGTAGCTGGAAACGGCTGATTTGTAATGGAATATCTACATAGGCGTACAGAGGCCCATTATCAGCAACCATCAGTCCTGTGTTCCAATGGCACGTTGTGTTTGCTAATCCAAGTTTATCATTTTAAAACGCTAATTGATCATTAGAAAACCGTTTTGCAATTATGTTCGCACAGCTGAAAACTGTTGTGCTGATTAAAGAAGCAATAAAACTGGCCTTCTTTAGACTAGTTGAGTATCTGGAGCATCAGCAATTGTGGGTTCGATTACAGGCTCAAAATGGCCAGAAACAAAGAACTTTCTTCTGAAACTCGTCAGTCTATTCTTGTTCTGAGAAATGAAGGCTATTCCATGCGAGAAATTACCAAGAAACTGAAGATCTTGTACAACGCTGTGTACTACTCCTTCACAGAACTGCAAACTGGCTCTAACCAGAATAGAAAGAGGAGTGGGAGGCCCCGTGCACAACTGAGCAAGAGGACAAATACATTAGAGTGTCTAGTTTGAGAAACAGACGCCTCACAGGTCCTCAACTGGCAGCTTCATTAAATAGTACCCATAAAACACCAGTCTCAACATCAACAGTGAAGAGGCGACTCGGGATGCTGGCCTTCTAGGCAGAGTTGCAAAGAAAAGCCATATCTCAGACTGGCCAATAAAAAGAAAAGATTAAGATGGGCAAAAGAACACAGACACTGGACAGAGGAAGATTGGAAAAAGTGTTATGGACAGACGAATCTAAGTTTGAGGTGTTCGGATCACAAAGAAGAACATTCGTGAGACGCAGACCAAATGAAAAGATGCTGGAAGAGTGCTTGACGCCATCTGTCAAGCATGGTGGAGGCAATGTGATGGTCTGGGGGTGCTTTGGTGGTGATAAAGTGGGAGATTTGTACAGGGTAAAAGGGATCTTGAAGAAGGAAGGCTATCACTCCATTTTGCAACGCCATGCCATACCCTGTGGACGGCGCTTGATTGGAGCCAATTTCCTCCTACAACAGAACAATGACCCAAAGCACAGCTCCAAACTATGCAAGAACTATTTAGGGAAGAAGCAGTCAACTGGTATTCTGTCTATAATGGAGTGGCCAGCACAGTCACCGGATCTCAACCCTATTGAGCTGTTGTGGGAGCAGCTTGACCATATGGTACGTAAGAAGTGCCCATCAAGCCAATCCAACTTGTGGGAGGTGCTTCAGGAAGCATGGGGTGAAATCTTTTCAGATTACCTCAATAAATTGACAACTAGAATGCCAAATATATACTGTACAGCACAACTAATGTTTTGTAGAGAAATAATAAAAGCTGCTTCTCCTAGTGACTTTACAGTACTGTATGCATGAATAAAGAAACAGCCATTTTTTTTTATCATGTTCTCTTTAATTGCTGTTCATTTCTCAAACCTGAACCAAAAGATAATTGAATTGTATGCCAATATATAATTGAATTGTATACCAATGTATAATTTATACTGTGTGGTTTTTTTCAGAAGGAAGATGTTTTTCATCAAAGGAATTGTGAAGAAAGATTCTTGCATAAACAGTATGTGGGTAAAAAAAAAGACAAAATTCTTCCATATTTTATATTAGATAATATATGTATATGGGATAATGCAAAGTCTACTATCTTTAGTAGATTGCTTGATAATGAGTTTAATGCTGCTGAAATGTGAAATGTTGTCATTTATTGTGTCCTGCTATAATGAATGTGATTTAAAAGGAGTATTTGTTACTGTTTTAAGAGCCTGTTTTTGGTCTTTCATAGGTACCATTTTCACATCTCCCTCCAGCTGTCAAAATACTGACACCCCGCTATTACTAGCTGGAATTTCTTTCATTTTCACTAAATACAATAACAAGGTGGAACGAGGCCTGCAGTAGAGCAGTTTATATGGGTGGAGGTGTTAATATCAGCTGCTCTTTAGATCATTAAAATAGACCTGTGCAGTGAGTATAAAGCTACTCTTCCAAATGTACCAGATTGCTTACAGGTCCATTATGAACCAGATCAGGTTTGCTTTTCCCCATGTACCTGTGAAGTTTTCCTGTCAAGATCATTTTACCAGCTTTCGACCAATTCCACAACTACAAGATTGCTTGATCATATATAAGTGGGAAACAGCTCAAGTGTCATGTTATTGAATACATCTCCACATTGCTCTATTAGCTCAAACAGTGGCAATTTTAAATACTTCTTTAACAGGGGGATAGGTGGTGCTGTGCCTTTGAGAATATAAGTAAGGTAACACTTACAATGATATTATATTGTTCAAAAGTTTGAAGCATTCCAAAACAATGTTACTGTCTTGTGTGGTCTGTTTGGGGCTGTAGTTAGGTTTTAAAATAAACCCACAAATGAATGTATATTTATGTAGAGTGTGGGATTTGACCACAATTTCTGGTTCCTATTGTTACAAAAGTTCCCTGCAAACTGATATATCTGAATGCATTGACATCACCAATAACTGATCAGTAGCACCCTGGGGCCATATTACAAAAGCATCCTAAGTGACATTCTTATCTTATCTTCAGAGACAGAATGTCCTCACTACAAGTTTAGAAGAGTTGATATTACAGAAAATGCTCTCCTAACTTATTTTCCTATCTTAATTTAAGATAGGAAATGGCATATTACAGAACATTCCTAACTTGGTCATTTTCTAAGTTTCTTTCCTAACATTTAGGACTCTGGGGAACCTTTCCTATCTGTCGGTTAGAAAATTAACATTTTTAGTTTGCAAGATCTGAACAAACCATACACAGCATGGAGTTTGAATGTGACGCACTTACAAGTTACTATCGGTGATTATGATTATTGATATTTGAAACTTTACTGAGTAATAACATATGAAGCATTCTGTGTTGATTCTGCTGTGTTATTGTAATACACCGTGAGATGCACCATTGAACTATAACCAGTGGCTCATATATGTACTGTAACTCGAAAAATACAAGTTTGGACTCTTTAATGTACAAAATTATATGACTGTACACAGTTTCTTTCACACCAGAGACACAGACATATCACGATACTGTTATTATTTTTAGCCTGTGAGATATTGTTGTGTGTTGGCTGAAATGACTGAAAGTATGGCTTCATTTTTATTATTTCTTTTAAATAGTGGTATTTATGTATTGTTGTTACTAGATTTTATTGTAGATTTTTCTGTGATCAAATCCTTATTCCCCCGAGTAAAATTTTGAGCCCTGTATTTCTTTGCCACAACTGAATCGAGTTTAGATGCCAAAATTTAAAAGCATGTATAGTCTGGTGACAGTTACCTAAAACTCGAGCTGTAACCTGCTCTATTCAGACTCGATCAGTCATTTATGGATAAGATTGTCACTAGAAAGGATTTGTTAGGATGGGGGAGACACTTTGGAAATTGTAGACAATGCTGACTTAGGAAATGCTTCTGTAATACCAAGTTAGGAAAAATCCTATCTTAGCCATGAAAGATAAGATAGGAAAGCAAGTTAGGAAATTGATCTGTAATACGGCCCCAGGTACTGATATGATACCAGTGTAATACCATTGGTATGCCAAAATATGAAAATGTTAGCAATGTCATTGTTTTACAATTGAATGATAGCACAGGAAGAAAGTGTTTTGAAAGTATGATCGTAACTATTGTATTGTCAGACAATGGCCATTCAAGAGAATTTGATAAGTCATGACTAAAATAAAAGACAGCCATGTTGTTTTGAAATTCTAAAACAATCTTTTTTAACAGCCAGGATAGCAGGGTTAGGATTCTCCTGGATTTGCAGGTATTTTAACCCAACCTTGCTGTTTGATCCAGTACATGCATTTGTATTATGGCTTTAGAGTACTTTTGATTTTGATGTCAGTGTGTATCATTTTTTGTTTTTGTGTTTTATGGTAAAATATTAATGCACTTTTCAGTGTTTCAAGTACTGTATTTATGTTAACATAAATGTATTTTTATATTGATTGTACTTTATATCAAAGAGAGGACTGTTTTATGCTGTGTAGTCTTTCCTGATGCCTTGATCCTTTACAGTAGAGCTGTGGTCTGAGTAAAAGAAGACCCCTTCTGTGTAGAGACAAGCTTCATTGCTTCCTATTGGAGGTTGTGTATAAAGGGAATGGTGCTTGTTCCATTGCTTTTCAATCTTACAGTTTTGTTATAAGACCAACTGCTCCAGTATTTTTTGGGAGATTAACTTTACATACCATTTGCACATGAGTATACAATTACTTAAAATAATCCTGGGTATTTGATCAGATTACTGTATTGGGTGCCCCAAAAGTCCTGAAATTGAACCACTGCAAAACTGATTTATCCGCATAAAAAGAATGGTGCATATGTTATTTGAAGCGATGTGCCCAGTTCACAGAACATCACAAATCTATTTGACCGCTGTTTCAACCTGTTTTGATAAACTTAATAAAGTTTAGTATACATTTGGAGCTTATAGTAGTTTTTCTAAAAGCTCTTTAACCATACATATGTAAATAAAGCAGTGAAGTGGGGGGGTAGTGTTGGTTTTAAGTTTTCCCCCAGAAAGGTGGCACAGTAGATCATTCACTTCCTTTTCACGCCTTTAACCTCAGCAAATCTGTGTAGAAATTGTCTCATTTCACAAGTGAAATGATTGATGGTCTCAGGTTTGTCCCCACTTGAGAAACTGAAGAGCTGAGATGAGGTTCCAGAGCTGTGAGGGAAATCCTCTCATGATGTCTGACTGTAGCCAATGCCATTGTCCCTTGCATTTCCTGAGCACTAAATTCAATAATAAATAAAAAGCATATGTTTGTGAATAGAGAATCAAACCATAGTATGTATTCATTTAAAAATTGGTTTTGTTCTACACAGACTAGCCTGGGTAGTCCAGAAGTCTTCATGCCAGTTTGGGCAAAGGAACAAATCACCACCTTTGGGATTTTTTTTTTTTAGTAAGTAAATTAATAAGTTGTCCCTTGCATTATATTTTTTCAATGGAATGTAAATTTATTTAAGAGTATATTGTAAGTGGCAAATGTGATATTTTTACAAGCATTTAAAATGTTATGAAAATGTATATTTTTTGCTGTTAGAGGAAAGAAACTGTAGAATTATATATTACAGTTTATAGCATTAAACTTTGTTTGAAATTAAGTTTTGTCTCATTGCTTGTCTACAACCTAGTCTTAGACCAAAGATCTTTCTTTGATAGGAAAGACATAAAGAAAAAAAATAACCCTGTATACATCTGAAGAACAAAACAACATTCTTAAGCGACTTCTTGTTCTTTTTATCTTCTGGTTTTCTAGACCTTGTTTTCACTTTGACTCCATTGAAACCCATTTATCATTTGATAGTGTTAGAAGCTCAGTGGTGCAGGTAACAGGCTTTCTGACTCCACATAGTTTCCTGTGCACAGCAGGTGGGTTCCTATTACATGTAAAGCAATATAATTCATACAGTAGGACTAATTGGCTTCATGGAATGAGATGCCGATATAAGAATGTTTTGGGTCATTCTATGTTAAGTATTGAAACATGTTCCAGCTTCACCATCTTAGACTTACTTTAAGTTACAACATTTCATTTTGTATGGAACTTGATGGGACCATACAACATGATATGTAGATCATTTTGGAGAACAGAATTCACTGAAGTTTTCCAACCCAGCTTCTCTATAGTGACTAACTGTTTGCATCCACAGTTCTGTCTCTTTGCGATCACTTTTCTTTCACTTTGCCTCCACAGTCGGCAGTGGCATAGCTTGGATTCAAACCGGCGATCTCCAAGCTATAGGGTGCATCCTGCACTCTGGGCGGAGTGCCTTTACCGGATGCGCCACTCGGGAGCCCCAATCGTGCCTCTTGAATGCTGGTAGATCTGTGTCTTTCCTCATTACTGGAAGACTGCAATTGTGCTGCGCCCACAGCTTGAGCCCTGCTGTATCACTGGTATTCTTTAAGACCCAACTTGAGAAAGTTTTGAGATCAATAAGCTACTAGGAATGGTATGTGCATAGATTGGGCCGAATCGCCTCCTCTCATTCATACATTTTCTTATGGTCACATAATCATCCTAATTTTCATCTATATTTTTGGGTGAACCCAAATCCAATCATGTAGACAAGCACTAATAAAGTGGCCAGGCAGTGTCTGGGGTTTTTTTTATTTTAATAAATTGTTGAAATTGTTTCCTTTGTGTTCACTGTATGGCCCTGAAAAATGACTTTGCTGGTCAGATACTGTAAATGCACGCACATACACATCGGCTATATATTACATACCTGTAGCTAAGTGACTTGATGTGGTAACCCTTGGTCACAAATGCATTATTCATAAATGTAGATTATAATAGCCTGAATAACAGAATTGATTTGCATTTGCTTTTGTTAAAGGATTTTGCTGCTGTCTCTCAGATAAGAGTGATACAGGGAACATAACAAATGTCAGGCCTGCTGCTGCTCGGTGGATTCTGTTTTGATTGAATCCAAAGTCGGGCCTCATTCTTAATCTTGCGGCACTCCATTGCCTATTTTTAATGACTAGCTATTGTTGGTCTGTTGCTAAGGCGATTGTATTTGCATTTGTTAATTGTCATCAAACATTCAACAGCTGTACTGAGTCTAGATAACCTTTACATGGAATACTGTAGGATCAACACAATATTAGATAGTGGTACAAGTTCAACTGTTCAGTGGAATAGGATTTTAAATTCCATTATCACTTTCTGTTTATTGTTCTGTAAAACTGAAGCTACAGCAAGCTTAGTATTTGCTGTCTAAGCTGTAACCAACACAGTTCCACTTAATTTCCAACTGTGTTCCCTGGTCTGTGATTATTGTATTGTCTAGGGTTAAATTTGTCTCCTTTTAAAAATCACTTAAGAACAAACTTACACATGAGAGGAGGCCATTCGGGGCTACCTGTTTTTTTTACTCCCAAAGCAATTAATTTGAACCTCAGGAGGGAGGATTAGGAAATTCACTCTTCTAGTGCAAAGTCAAACAGAGGTTATGGATGAGACTCTTCAAACATCCATAATGGAGGTAACAGTGGCCATCCATTTGTTTCAATATACAGTAAAACCTGTAATCCGGCATCGGTTGGAACCAGAAAATCAAGCCGGATTACACAGTGTACTGTTTACAGAGGTACTCTAAAATCTAATACTGTACCTAAAAAAACAGTAGGTATAAATTAAACTATCTGAACACTTAAAAAAAGTGTACATACTGTACAGTAGGTGTACAGTCCAGGTATACCCTGTAATTAAGGATTGTATCAATTTTTATTTTACTTTCTCCGTAATGTAAAAAGGATTTTACTGCAGATGTATCATACCTGCTTGACATGTGTCTATTTATGCAACATACTTGATTATGAATTTGGGAGGGGGGGGGGGGGAATCACATGACTTGGTGCCGGACTACACAATCAGAGTTACATTGATTTTACGCAGACAAGACTTACAAATAAATCATGCCGGATTCCAGAATAGACAGGTTCCGTGTTGTAGAGCCGAACATGCCATTCATTTCAAAAGAGACCAGGCCGGGAACCACAAATGTTGCTGAATTACACAAAATTACGGTTTGTACAGAATATTGATGAGCTTCAGGGATTTACAAGAAAATAATCCCATTGTTGGGTGAAGCTCACAGAACCACAGGGATATTTTTCTTCTTATATTCTTTGTTACCATGGTAATAGAATGCTTTATTGCAAGAAATATACAGTTGTAGTTAAAGGTTTACATACACCAATGGAAATTTATGATTTCTAGAAATTTCTCGAAAACAAAGCGTTTTGCTTTTGTGAATGAGGATGAGGAAAAGAAGTTACAAGAACAAGTAGAAGAATTGTGAGGAAGGCTAATAACAATCCGAGATTGGCTGCCAAAGATATTCAAAGTGAATTGGCTGCAAGTGGGACTGGGGTTTCCATTTCAACCATAGGTCGAGTATTGCATGGTGAAGGTTTCAATGGTCGCAGGCCAAGGAAAAAGCCACTCTTAGGAAAACGTCACAAGGACAATTGCTTAAAGTTTGCAAAACAGCATTTGAATGATGGATATGAGCTCTGGTCAAAGGTTTTGTGGAGTGATGAAACAAAAATCGAGCTATTTGGTCATGCTGATAGTCGTTATGTTTGGAGAAAGTCTGGTGAGGCATACAAAGAAAAGAACGCCATACCTACTGTCAAGCATGGAGGTGGTACTATCCTTCTATGGGGCTGTTTTTTTCTCTAATGGCACAGGACATTTAGTTCCAATACATGGTAAAATGGATTCCATAGCATACCAAAAGATATTGGCCAATCACCTGAAACCCTCCGCTACAAAACTTGATTTAAAGCGCAACTGGACGTTCCAACATGACAACGATCTGCAGCACACATCAAAATCTATTGCAGAATGGTTAAAGAAGAATAAAAACCAATGTTCTGGAATGGCCTAGTCAAAGTCCCAATCTAAATCCCATTGAGAATCTTTGGCATGAGTTGAAGAAGGCTGTGCACACAAGAAGTCCTCGGAATTTGAATGAACTGGAACAATTTTGCATTAAAGAATGGTCAAAAATCACTAATCATGCCAGAAGCTCATTGACAAACATCCTAATCTTAAAAGAGGTTATTGCTGAATGTGCCTCAACTAGATATTAATTTCATTTTCCTTGTCAGAGTACGAACACTTTTAAATTAGCATTTTTGGAGTTTTGCAAAAAAAATTGCTGTAATAAATAATTATAGACATCTATTTCTTGTAATTTTTTTTCCTCATCCACAAAAAAAAAGCTTTTGCTACAAAAGATTTTTCCTAAAATTCTTTTTTTTCGAGAAATGTCTAGAAATTATAAATTTCCTTTGGGGTATGTAAACTTTTGACTACAACTGTATCCTTGTATTCTTCATGATCATAGGTAAGTAAGTACATGCAAAAATATATTCCCGTAATATACTGTATGTTATAACACTTTCCTGATGCTTTTATAAAAACACACAGCCAGTTGTTCCCTCTTGGAGCAAACAGTGCTGTAAAAAAAATGACACTGGAAATAAAGCCATGGAAAAATCAAATAAGGCTACTCCACTCAAGCATTGCTGTCCAAAAGTAACGCAGACATAAAATACTGTGATAATATATTCTGATTAAATTATTCTATTGGTAATTCTGCTGTGGGTAGCTTATTTTCCACAATACAGTTATAGAAATCTTTAAAATAAGTATACGAACAAAAGAGGTGGCCATTCTGCCCATCAATGTTCGTCTGATTTTAGTAGATAAAACCATATTTAGCCTGCTCTTAAAGTGTGAAAAATAAAGTCTGAATAGTCCCACATGAATTATAAGCTTGTTTCCTCAGCGAAGTCTGAGCTACTACCATATATTCTTCATCTGAACTTCTTAAGAGTAATTGTAGCTAACAAAATAGTTCCATAAATTGTATTCGCAATAAACTTTCCTGTCAATAACCAATCAGCTGCTTCCCCTATTGACTGACATACTTTCAGCCAGTAACATGTCTTGCTGGAAGGACAGTGGGTACTTTCTTTAACCTAGTATAGTACTATGTATCTGTTTAAAAAGAAATATGTTTTCTATAACAGGTTTCTTCAAAAACTGTACATTTGAGACATATGTAGTTAATGTAAATGCAAAACTTGTAATATTCATAGAAACATTTGTTAGCTACAATTACTTTAATGCAGAGCTATACAATTATATAGGGCAGTGTCATTTGGATTGAAGGTGGCCATCTTTCTGGTCAAAAAGCACATTTGCCCTTCAAAAAGATGTTATCTGGGAAGAAATGCTAAAATATGGGCCATTTAAACACACAAAAATACAATGTTTGGTTAAGGTGCAGTAAGAAGAAATCAGCAGTGACCTGCACAATGGGAGTTTAGATGATGATAACATTGTGTAGATAGGCACAAGCCTGGACAGATATTTTGCTTAACAAATAGAGAAGTGTGGGGAATCAATGTCTCCATTTTGTATTAAGTTTTAAGTGAAATTTCCTTTGAGAAGATGAAAATGGACCCTGCAGTTTAAAAAAGCAAACACAGCTCTATATGCACTTCCAAACAAACCCCCACACAAGTGATGATACAGAGAAAGGACTCAAGGACTATCCCTTAGAAAAGTTTACCACGGTATTCTTGCACAGTATTTAACATAGTTATACTATGCATTTACCATCATTTGCACTGGTTTGCCATGTTTGCCTCACTGTTGTTGCTAACACTTTACTATGCTTTTACTGTGGTAAATTTTTATACGGGATGGAGCAGACGTACTTGGTCGAGTGCTAAGTTGCTCCCCTTTTACAATTAAGGGTAAAAACGATTTAGAAATACTAAAATAAATATTTTGAAGAAAAAAACTTTTGTCATTGAATTTATCAAGTTTAGCATTTCTAAATTCAGCACTATTGAGTGTTCTATATTTATGAAGGATACCAACTTTAAAAAATATTTAACACAATCTTTTTGTAAGCTCAATTATTGTACCCCTCTTTTTCTCCCCAATTTAGAATGTCCAATTATCACCATAGCAATCCCCACAGTAGCTCAGGAAAACTGAAGGTCAGTGGGCACCCTGGTACCCCGACCAAGCTAATGGCCTCTCCAAACCCAGGAGCTTTACAGTGGCTATCAGGGAGCTAACAGTCCTTGGAGGACTAAGGCCTGCTTTTTGAGCACACCAGACACCTACCTAGTAGAGTCCACTATAGCACATTGATGAGAAACAGACCCAGATCATTTTGCCTCCCTAACCTGCGGGAGTGCCAAAGCCAATGCATTGCTCCCTGTGGAATCCCAAGTGAAGACACGCAACTTCACACAGCCAGGAACTATGCGGGGGCAATCTCAGGGACCCTATAAGATAATAGTATTTGATTGTGAAATGTTCATTTTAATAGAATATTTGTAATGAGGCAGCAAAAATAATTTGTCTTATGGGTAAGCTATAATGTAAGACAGAGAAATAGGATATTTTGTTGGAGCATAAAATGCTAGTTAATCTCAAGATGAACTTTAATTGTATATAAAACAGGAGGTAAATTCCTCTATTTACATGGAGTTCTTTTGATTTGGGATGAGTATTTAAACGGTCACAAAAATAAAAGACAGGTTCATAATATTAAAAAATGTAAATTAAAAAAACAAGGCAGTGAATCATAAATACATTTAGCAAAACAGCGTAGCATCTGATTTATGTTGAAGGGTACAATTTTAAAATGAGTGCAATGTTTTCTCCCTATTTTTTCTAAAACAGCAATTATTTAAACTAGAAACAACTTAGTTGCAGGTAGGAGTAGTTGAATTGACGGCTTCTTGTAGTTCAGGAGTCTGGCTACAGCTCCCCTCTTTCCAATTTAATACAACCTCTTCAAGGCAGAGGTTGTCTTTCCTAAAATGCTCTCTTTTTTCCATTATTTGGCCTTGGTTGCTCCTCAGTAGAAGGAGGATCAAGACAGTCTGGAAGCAAAAACCCTTGGCTAAACTGTCTTGACATTCCAGTAACTATTCTTTCTGAAACATATTATACCAGTGAGAGACAGGGAGGCTCTGCACTTTCAACAGATCAGATCTTTTTTATTGTTGTTGTTGTTATTGTTGTGCATATCACTTGTCAAGAGCAGTCACTAGTTTTGAGTTTTCACACAAATGTATTAGGAGGGTTTGAATTGATAGGCCAGGCCAGTTTCTTCTCTTTCGCTTCTCTATCAAAGGTGTCATATATGGAGTCTTTGGTGATAGTCTTTGCATCTGCTGGAATCTCTACTATTCCCACATAGTTCTGTTTTGCCATCCGTGAGCTTGTGGTGACGGTGTAGGCATTGCTCCGATAGCATTTCATAGAGGACGTGCAAAAGGTCTCTTTCATGCCGCGCCGAAAATTAGCATTGTAGATGGAGTAGAGAGTGGGTTTGGAGGCCGAAGAGCTGAAAGATATCCAGGTGACGGCCATGAAAACCAGAGAGTTCTGTCTCAAATTCGTCTCTTTGGGGTGCCAGAGTTGAGCTATGTAAAAAGGCATCCAGGAAATCAAAAACACTAAATTGAGCATCAAGAACATTTTGATTGTTTTAACTTTAGTCCTTGGGACTATATTCATGGTCCTCCTTACTGTCCTGCCATCAGTGCCTATTCTCCAGATGTACTTGACAACCTTCTGATAAAACAAGATGATCAGTGTGGAAGGGACCATAAATCCCACCAGCAGATGGACCATGCCATAGAAGATCCCTTCCCGGGTGCCCGGGAGGAAGAAGTTGCAATGGTTGTCCCTCTCAGAGCCGTAGAAAAAAAAGTTAGGGGACACAAAGGCAGCATCGAAGATCCAGGAAGCTATGATCATTTTCTTGGCTTTCTCCCGGGACACTTTGAAGCTTAAGGGGTAGACGATGGTGTAGAACCTGTCCATGCAGATTGAGAGCAGGACGTAGATCTGGACGCCAGGAGAAAGATACTGGACATAGCGCACCAGCTTGCACATCACACTGCTCAGCATCCAGTGTCCAGAAGTCACTTGGAGAAGCACAAACGGGGTGCTCCCCAGACTGATGAGCAGATCTGCGCAGGCCATGGAAACCACAAAGTAGTTAGTGGTGGATTGAGTCCTACGACTGCGATGGATCACCAGGCAAACAAGTGCGTTCCCAAAAACAGACAACAGCCATAATATTCCAAAGACCATGCTGGTTGCTGCCACCTCTCCTGCCGTGAGCTTGTAAGTGGGAACATACGAGGTGTTCCTTCTGTTGTTATCTACATAGTAATCCATAGGGCTGGTGATAGCTGGGGGTGTGGAATTCTCTCTTTGGCTGGAATTGTGGAAGAAGAATGTTAGGAGGGTTGAATCCAGGGAGGGTTTGATGTTATCCATTTCCTGGACATAAACCATTGTTGGCTTTGTTTTTTAAATTTAAAAATCAGATCTAGGGGGGAAAAGAGAAGAAGAAAATGAAACGTCTTTATATTGACACACATGGTGAGTATGCAAAAACAAGTCCAATATTCAAACCTGTCACCTATGTACCGAACTATGAGGAGGTTTCTTTTCAGTGACCCAAACCAGTGGAAGCTGCCAAGCTACCGAACTTTGGAAAACAGCCTGGAGTTCTCCACTTGGCCTTGTCTTGTACTTGACCAGTAGGGACACTGTGGTGTGGAGAACCAAGCCCAGATTATTTAACTCCCTAATCCATGTACTCAAAGGTAAATGCAGTGCTCCTTGTGGACCCCCATCCAAGATCGGCAACTTGTTGTGCCCAAGGTTTGGAACCACTCTGATCCCTCTTAATTCTTCGGTTTATAAAAAAACGGGTTTCTAGTCGTTTTTCTCTGGAAAAGCCAAGAAAACCATTCAATGGCCGAAAGTGGGAGCGACAGGAGCCGAGACAAGCCGAAAAAAAAGGGCGTATCTCATGAATAGTCATACTTGCCCCTGGCATCAGATAACGGCGGCCATAAGGAAACAAGCTGGCTGCAATTGCATCAGTGCTCAGAGAATATCATGGACATTTGCAGATGTTATAGTAATAAAATAATGACTTGGATCGCATTATTGAGGCGTTTGGTGATAAAACGAGTGATCAGGAGATGATTGATCGGTATGTACGACTATTATTATTATTATTATTATTATTTATTTCTTAGCATATGTGAAAGCTATAGCAAACGAAAGGGTGGGGCGGGGCTGGAGATGCCTAGTGAGTGCTTTGTTGATATGCAGGGTCTTTTAAACCCATTTGACTGTGGAAAAAAAATACTTTTAAACAGCGCATCTAAAATTAACTGCACGTGTGAAAATAAATTGGACCTGACGTGCCTGACACGCACTTAATAAATGGAGTGCAAAGGGTTAAAGAAGTAATGCCAGGGATGCTGTCTGCATAACCAGTTAATCAGTGTGTGCTAGGTTTTAATTTATTCTATTCAGCCTGATACCGCTTTTGTATTTTCTTGAAATTCACTAAAACAAATATGGCTGGTTCCACTGACCTCGATTAGCACTAATCATGGACTACCTGATGTTACCCTAGGAGTGTGTTTTAGGCCTGACAGAAGTGCCACAAAAATTACTTTGAATACAGTGAGGGTAGGTCAAGCTTTTAAAGAGGTAATTGTGTCATTACCAAATTAGTTAAATTAAGACAGAACATGCTCAAGTATTGTAATGTGTGAGTAACTGGTAATGCGTGCTTATACCACATTCCAATTAGTTTAGATATTCATCATGTCTTGCAGCCTATGGGAATTATGCTTCAGTGAGGATTCAATTAAATGAAAAATACCTTTCTGACAAGCAAAGCGTACACAGCACAATTTCAAGAACAATTTTGTTTTCACCAATGTCAGATATAGAGAAAATACAGCTTCTTTCTCAGTAATGATTCAGTGATTAAAATGACCAGGGAAGCTCTGAGTAGCTTTGAAGGATTCTAACAGATCTTGTATGGTGTGAAATACCATAACTATCATATTCTTCCTCTGTTTAGATTAACTTAGGATCATTGTTCTGCTTCAGTCATCACATCCTGGTGGCTTTTTAAAACTCAGTAGTTTTAAACACCCTGTACAGCAGAATGGAACCACTAAGCTGCCACCCTGCAACATTCTGCCCTAGTGAATGTAAGACCCACGTTTGTTCTAAGTGGTATTTCTTACTGGTGTATTTCTTACAGCCATCGCAGAGTGTTACAGGGGAGCAGGTTAATGGTTACACCTGGCATACCGGATGAACTTGTAAGTTAAACATGTTATGAAGAGAATCTAAACAACAAGCAAGAATACAATATAAGATAAATCTGATATGGTATTATCATACCCACACTATAGCTGTTTAGGGTTTTAATAACTGTCATTATTAACTACCATTTAGCAGAGATCAATTGTAATCAAAGTGGACATAAGAAAATAAGGATACCAGATTTACATTAATAATGCACATGAGGGGTTCCCGAGTGGCGCATCCAGTAAAGGCACTCTGCGTGGAGTGCAGGATGTGCCCTATAGCCTGAAGATCACAGGTTCAAATCCAGGCTATGCCACTGCCGACCGTGACCAGGGGTTCCTAGTGGGCGGCGACACCACGAGCGGCGCCCGGGTAGGGAGGGCTTAGGTCGGCAGGGGAATCCACGGTTCACCACGCACCAGCGACCCCTGTGGCTGATAGGGTGCCTGCAGTTCTGCAGTGGAGCCATCAGATCTGTGTTGTCCTCCGGCACTATAGGTCTGGTGGCCTCGCTGTGGATCCGCAGTGCGAAAAATGACGGATTGACAGGAACACGTTTCGGAGGACGCGTGTTCCAGCCCCCGTTTCCCGAGTCACCAGGGGGTTGCAGTGGTGAACCGGGATACAAATAACAATTGGGCATTCCAAATTAGGGAGAAAACCAGGGTAAAAAAACATTGGCAACGACTAATTTAAACAAAATAAATCAATAATGCACATGAGTTCACTTGGAGACTTGGTCCAGGGCCAGCCGTGGTTCAAGTCTCTGCATAATAAACTTTCAGTCTTTCAGATATCAGCTACTGTATGGACACCCTAGAGGGACAATGACATTTGGTGGCTACAGTTAGGAATTGTGCTAGCAAGCACCTGAAGAAGAAACTGACAATTATAAAATATTTTTTGAATCGTCTGCTTTTTGGTGTTGTAAGCTAATGTTCACTGCATTAAGTTGACCGACCAAACCCATTTACTTTATGAATTAGCTCTTGATAGACCTCCTACCATATAAGCAGTAAAGTTACAGTAAAGTGAATGGTTATATCAGACAAAGTTTGCAGAATGAATGGTGGATGAGCATTTGAATAAGCTTTGCTAAAAAAAGGGTTGAGTAGCAACCATGTTCTTGGGCATGTGTTTATTAATTGGTATATACAGCCAAATAGGCAGGCTTACTGCAAACACCTACATTGTCACCACAGCTGTAATAGAGGTAGTAATGTAATCTACAGCTAAAGTTTTACATCACCCTATAGAATTAACCAAAACCATGGCAACCAAAATGTCAGCAATTCCAGAGACACAAAAACAGAATGCCCTATAATGGACTAATTTAAAAGAACCCTCTCTGAATAACATTGTGTAACCAGACAATGACGTTCTCAAGTGCTCATTCTTGCTTTAAATGTCAGTATGTTTTTCAATTTAAAAAAAGAAAATGAATATACAGATCTAATTGTATTTGTCTGATACAACAAACCACATTATCATTTTAAAAAATGTGTACCTAATTACAGTGATATAATTCACTTTAGTGTTAAATATTTACACTCTACAGTTCCTTGTAAAGCAACTCACAGAAGCCAAACAGTCACAAAAAAATAATGTGTAATGTACAATACTTAAACTGCAAGCAACCCAATTGTCTACAGTTTGTGGCATTATGCAAGGTTATTTTACAAACAAACTACAGCTCTGGCCAAAGGTTTTGCATCACCCTGTAGAATTAACACATTTTACTTCATAAAGTCGAATGAAACCTGCTGAATAATGTTACGTTAACATATTGAATTACATACATATATAAGAAAGTTTACAAACTGCGTGCACATTTTTATTGTCTGCCCAGTTCTAAATGATGTCTAGATAATTTTGAATGACCTTTGCTGCTGCAACAGTGTTTGCCACTCTTCCTATTTTTGTGTCGTCTGCAAATTTAACAAGTTTGCTTACTATACCAGAATCTAAATCATTAATGTAGATTAGGAATAGCAGGGGACCTAATACTGATCCCTGTGGTACACCACTGGTTACCTCGCTCCATTTTGAGGTTTGTCCTCTAATCAGTACTTTCTGTTTTCTACATGTTAACCACTCCCTAATCCATGTGCATGCATTTCCTTGAATCCCTACTGCGTTCAGTTTGAGAATTAATCTTTTATGCTGGACTTTGTCAAAAGCTTTCTGGAAATCTAAATAAACCATGTCATATGCTTTGCAATTATCCATTGTCGATGTTGCATCCTCAAAAAAATCAAGCAGGTTGGTTAGACATGATTTACATTTCCTAAAACCATGCTGACTGTCTCCCAGGATACTGTTACCATATAGGTAATTTTCCATTTTGGATCTTCTTATAGTTTCCATAAGTTTCCATATAATAGAAGTCAGGCCTATTGGTCTGTAGTTACCTGGTTCGGTTTTGTCTCCCTTTTTGTTGATCAGTATTACGTTTGCAATTCTCCAGTCTGTCGGTACAATCCCTGTGTCGCGAGACATGATCTTGGTTAGCAGTTTGTAGTTTTCCATGCACTTAATGAAAACGGACTAAAATTGAAAAATGTGACATTTTGAAATCTAACATGAAATATTGTACTACTATTATGGCTTCCGTTAGATTTTTGCGATATAATTTTGTAATTTCTTTGATTACATGATGTTAAATAAAATATCTAAATTATGTTCATGGAGTTTTTTTTTTTTTAATTATGTCTTGATCCTAAAATTCTAGGTGATGCAAAACCTTTGACCATAGCTGTAGAAGGTTTTATTTACGTCTGGTTTTGCAGACCTGGATTAGCATTGACCTTGGACCACTATCCAGAGTAACATTAGAGAGTCCAAAGCCCCTTTCACACTGGGGCTTTGGACCCGGGTCCGACCCAGGTACGTGGTTTCACACTACACGGGATTGTGACCCGGTTAGCCAGGACCCAGGTAGGAGTGCCTGTGTGAAAGGGGCTCAAGATTAGTGCTAACTGGGTCTGTAGAACCAGCTGATAAAGTTAAAGAGCAACGCTATTAAGATTTGCCACTGTTGAGATCAAAGAGGAAACAGAAAGGTTCTGATAGAAAGCTGAGATTAAACAAGAGTCTAAATGCACCAGTTGCACCTAAAATAACTGCTACACAAAAAATGAACAAAACACAATGGTTAGATTTTTGCTATCCAATTAATAAATAAACACATATAATTTGAAACACTGATCATACTTTATAAGTATGCATCTGTTTAATGTTGATCTACTTTTCGATATCAATTGATTTATAACAAGGTTTTCTTGATTAATATATATATAAATGACTATTTTGCAGGATTATTTCAGTTACACAACAAGAAACAATTTTCTTCTAAAACAACCAACATTAAAAAGAATGTATCTGGGATATATCAATTCTGTATCAAAATTCTACTGAATTATAATGAATTATATACTGTATTATATTTTGGCTACAGAAACACACAGAAGGCCTTTGCATGTCTTATTAGATTTTCATTTTATAAATATCAATAGTGTGTGATTTGTAATATTATTACTATGAAACGTTTTTCAGATTTTTTAACAAAACTTCAGCTTCGTTTTTTTTAAGTAAACCAAATTATCAGAAATTACTACTTACAGTGTACCACGTTTTATATTAGTCACGTTTTATATTAGTCCAGCACTAAGAAGTAATGGAGAAAGTAATTATCAGTCCTATTATCTGAGTAACCAATAAAAGTGGTATTAATGGTTAGGGTTGAGCCTGAGGTAAGGCAATACAATGAAATAATAGTAATTAACTTGGTAACATAACAATTGTAACTGATTTCTGAGAATATATATATATATATATATATATATATATATATATATATATATATATATATATATATATATATATATATATATATATATACAGTACTGTGCAAAAGTTTTAGGCAGGTGTGAAAAAATGCTGTAAAGTAAGAATGCTTTCAAAATAGACATGTTAATAGATTATATTTATCAATTAACTAAATGCAAAGTGAGTGAACAGAAGAAAAATCTAAATCAAATCCATATTTGGTGTGACCACCCTTTGCCTTCAAAACAGCATCAAGCATCAATTCTTCTAGGTAGACTTGCACACAGTTTTTGAAGGAACTCGGCAGGTAGGTTGGCCCAAACATCTTGGAGAACTAACCACAGTTCTTCTGTGGATTTAGGCAGCCTCAGTTGCTTCTCTCTCTTCTTGTAATCCCAGACAGACTCGATGATGTTGAGATCAGGGCTCTGTGGGGGCCATACCATCACTTCCAGCACTCCTTGTTCTTCTTTACGCTGAAGATAGTTCTTAATGACTTTCGCTGTATGTTTGGGGTCGTCATGCTGCAGAATAAATTTGAGGCCAATCAGATGCCTCCCTGATTGTATTTCATGATGGATAAGTATCTGCCTGTACTTCTCAGCATTGAGGAGACCATTAATTCTGACCAAATCCCCAACTCCATTTGCAGAAATGCAGCCCCAAACTTGCAAGGAACCTCCACCATGCTTCACTGTTGCCTGCAGACACTCATTCTGTACGCCTCCAGCCCTTCGGCGAACAAACTGCCTTCTGCTACAGCCAAATATTTCAAATTTTGACTCATCAGTCCAGAGCACCTGCTGCCATTTTTCTGCACCCCAGTTCCTGTGTTTTCGCATAGTTGAGTCGCTTGGCCTTGTTTCCACGCCGGAGGTATGGCTTTTGGCCGCAGTGTTCCATGAAGGCCACTTCTGACCAGACTTCTCCGGACAGTAGATGGGTGTACCAGGGTCCCACTGTTTTCTGCCAGTTCTGAGCTGATGGCACTGCTGGACATCTTCCGATTGCGAGGGAAGTAAGCATGATGTGTCTTTCATCTGCTGCAGTAAGTTTCCTTGGCCGACCACTGCGCTCACGGTCCTCAACGCCGTTTCTTTGTGCTTCTTCAAAAGAGTTTGGACAGCACATCTGGAAACCCCTGTCTGCCTTGAAATTTCTGCCTGGGAGAGACCTTGCTGATGCAGTATAACTACCTTGTGTCTTGTTGCTGTGCAAGTGTACCTGGAAGAATTGATGCTGTTTTGAAGGCAAAGGGTGGTCACACCAAATATGGATTTGATTTAGATTTTTCTTCTGTTCACTCACTTTGCATTTAGTTAATTGATAAATATAATCTATTAACATGTCTATTTTTGAAAGCATTCTTACTTTACAGCATTTTTTCACACCTGCCTAAAACTTTTGCACAGTACTGTATATATATATATATAATTTAAGAAACAGAATGATGCACCTTTTGACTATAAAATAACCCCGAGAACTGATACCTGCATTTCTGACAAGGAGCACATTTTAAGTTGATTTATATATATACAGTACATTTTTGGAAGTAAATTCTAGAAGCCCAGTATTAAAATAAACGATGTTAAATATGCTAACTGCCATTGGTTAGGGAAAATAAATAGAATAAAATACTGCAGGACCTTCGAGACATTATACTACCTTTGGGATTTATGATTTTACGGCCAATATATCGCTTTCCAGTTGATTACTTTAACATTTGCCTTTAGGATGTAGGCTGCAGATAACTGTCACGTCCCGGTGGTATATTGTAAAAATGATTTACTACATCAAAGTATGCATATATAAATCTGGAATATACCTAATTATCAAAACAATGTCATTAATTTATAATTCCAAATTGCATGCAATGTCTCTTTTAACGATCAAGTTGTGAACATGTTTATAAGTTTATTGACATGTTGTTGTTTTTTCCTTTTCGATGTTATACAATTGTATAAAGTTCCTTTGTTAAAAACTAGCTATTTGGAAATTCACACGGTAGGAATAACAAAGCTTCACCTCCCTCCCCAACAAACACGCGTTTTTAACAAATTACAAAATATCAATGGATTCTTTTTTTTTTTAATTCTCTGGCCTATTTAATGCAATAAGAAGATAACAATCGCATCAAAAATAGCATAAAATATACATACCCCCTCATTCTACAACAAATGGATGGACATTATTCTTTGAAATCCTGTTGGTAAGAACACAATTTTGTTCAGACATAAGAAATCAAAGATTCAAACCATGCTTGAGACCGTCATCACCGTTCGCCTGCTGTATCACTGGCAATGGGTTGCTTGACTGAAACAAGATGTCGTGGTGCTTGATGCTCATAAGCAATCTGTTTTTTCACTCTCAGCAATGGAAACAGTCACGTGAGACAAGATAATATGTGGCTTCTTCATTTGTTATACAAATCTCATTAAAGACTAAAGATTATATGTCTTTAATTGGTTTTAAAATAAATGAAAGTTCTACCAGTATTACAGTTATTCAAAAGTACATGGTCAGAACAAGCTAAAATCTTAATTCCTCGGCAACCTGTTTTTCTTTTTGATTGTAGTAAAGATATATTACAGCGTTCAGTAAGAAATTCTAAAATCAAATTACACAAAGCATTTGCTTTTTAATGGATGTTATTTAGTGTAGTATCCAAAGGGGGTTCTTGTTTAAATGCATTTTTTTTATGTCGAGGTAATTTCAGGACCACGGAAAGCGCTGTCATTTTGCAAAAACAAAATACAAGGGGTTTGTCAAAATTGAAAAAAAAATCGATCATCAAGAATTGTACTTATTTTAACGTCTTTTAATAGATACATTTAAACAAAGTATATTGTTTTACCGTGAATATAGATCGGAATAATAGATTTACTATTATGTGATCTATTGCATCCCGACCATAAACAACACGATATAGTCTTGTTGACATTAGGCCACTTTACATGAGTGTTTGACTTTTCCCAAGACATCTGTTTCTCGTGAAATAAACGTGGATATGGTGCCTTTTTGTGTTTACATGTAAAGCCTCTCATTTCCCTTTGGAACGCCTACTTTTCCCCGAATGCTATGAAAATGAAGGAGAGGGGGAGGGGGGTCAGATTTAAATTAGCCATGCTGATCCCCACTTTGATTCTCGTGCTATTAACCGTGAAAGTCCCCAAAATACTGTTTACATGTGCAGAGAAAAGTTTCACAAGAAAGAATCCACGTGTCATTGTGTGTGAGGTAAATGGTTATTAAAGGTCTGATTTGCTGATGGATAGTGCCTGCTTTTTTAATACTTTGTTTTAGTGTTGTTGCCCACACTGCTTTTCACACATCATCTTTGTGTGTGTGTGTGGGGGCGGGGGGTTGTTAGCTCTTTATTAATAATAAACTGGGCCAAATCCGAGTGGTGGTTGAACAGGCGTTTGGGCTATTGCAAGGGAGGGGGCGGATACTACTGAAGCCTACTCATGTGAACCACAAGCTTTATTACAGCCTGCTGTATCCTGCACAATCTGTGCCAGGACTGTAAGGAGGTGTTCATTCAAGCAGAGGAACAGCTACCTCAGCCTCCAGCAAGAATTGCACAACAGCGATATGAAGAGGGTCCTGCTATTAGAGATGCACGGCTGTCTTTTATTTTTGTATTTCATTAGCTTATTTTGCATCTCTTTATATCAAAATATAGCTTCCTCATTTGCGCTGTACTTGTATTACTGCTTCAAAATAAAGAATTGGAATATTGAGTAGTATTGCTGATTCCCAAGAAATAAGTTGCGAAAATTCCACACCGCATTTTATTTTGAGAGTGGGTTAAACAATGTTCGTGTTCAGGGGCATGCGCAGGAATAAATATTTAACTGCTAGTAAGGGGGGGGGGGGACATTATATATATATATATATATATATATATATATATATATATATATATATATATATATATATATATATATATATATATATATACTGTATATAATGGAAGCCTTTTTCTCTTTTTCCATCTCAAGACGGTACAGAAGACCTCTGTGTTGAGCTGAGCGTATTGATAGAAAAGAGCTTCTCGAGTTGATTCTATTTCCCTTGCATTCGTGCTTAAAGCTGGCTTGCCGCTTTCCCCGAATCAATGACTTTGAAAAGACAGAGCCTTTCGCCTTTCTGTCTTTCAGCTGCCTCCTTGCTTGCATGGTAGGCCGCTCTTTGTTATCTGTCTGTCGTGTGTGAGTGACTGCCTGTGCAGTCACCCGCGAGTGGTTGTCTATTTCTTTCTTTAGAGTACACAGTTCCTCCACGGGGATAGGCCTGTTGAGTGACTCTTCCAGCTGTGCTCTCCTCCACAGGGCTAGGCCTTGTCTCATCCCCGCTGTCGAGTAGACCTCGCTGGCTGCGTAGGCCCGCCCACCTAGGTAAGTCGGGCCTTGTAAACAAACAGTGTGCTCTCAGTAGGCATGGTGCTTGGTGCCCACTACTACAGCGCTAGTGCACGAATGCACGGTACTGCACACAGCGCTTGGTACTGCACACAGTGCTTGGTACGTACGGTGCACGGTGCACACGGTGCTTGGCCACTGCCACAGAGCTAGCACAAGAGTGCACAGTGCTGCACGGTATGCATGGTGCACACAGTGCTGCACAGTATGCGGTGCACGCGCTGCCCATGTTACTCGGTGCGTACAGTGCTCGGTACGCACAATGCACAGGGTGCACGGTGCACACGGTGTTCGGTACCCTCTGCTACAGCGCTAGTGAGTGAGCACATGGCGTTGTACTATTAATCAGTGCTTGAGCGCAGTGCAAGCAGTGTTCAGTGCACAGCCCATGCAGAACACCAGACCCATGTCAGGCAAGTCAGGGTTCCACCCCTGCACAGCCTGCAATGCAAATATCCCGCAAGAGGATAAATATACCCTCTGTGCGAGGTGCTTGGCCCTTGAGAGGGACGAGGCCTGCAGCATCTGTGTGGCTTTTCAGCCCTGGGTGAAGGAAGCTAGGTTGGAGAGGGCCATGAAGATGAGCTCCGTATCCTCTATGGCCGGACCATCAGCGGCTCTTGGAGCCCCAGAGCCCCTCCTCCATGACCTGTCCCAGGACCCCCTGCTGGACATCCCCAATGTGCAGACCCCCAGTAGTCGCTCCCCATCTCCGCAGGAAAGAAGGGTGAAGCGTTACTGGCAGATGAGGGACATTATGGACCTCAAAGCCTAGATGGCCCAGGTCCTGGAGCTCTTGGCCAACAGGCACCTGCGACCCCGGTTGCAGTCCCAGCTCCGTTGCAGCCCCAATTGCCATACCCCGCCTCCTCGAGGGGAGTTCAGGGTGGATGGGAAAAGGCGTCCCAGCTGGTGTAAGAGGACACCCTTTCTATAGCGGCCTCTGGGGAGGGGGCTTCCTTCTCCTCTGACATGCAGGTAGATCGAACCCCTGCTGAGGAAGAACCTGACTCGACATAGCCTCGAAGCCAGTGCTCCCCGTTGTCTAGCTCGGTTTCAGCACTTATGGGATCCACTGCAGCCTTCCTGCAGGTCCCTTGGATGCCAGCGGCAGAACCACGCCAGTCAGTTTTCCAGACGCAGGCGATGGCTCCTCCCCCTCAAAAGTTCCCGGCCTTCCCAGATTTCATGGAGGAGGTACGCTCCTCCTGGGATCATCCGGCCTCAGGTCCTAGCATGCTAAAGCAGGTCACACCGCTTGCCTCTCTAGAAGGCGTAGATAAGCTTGGCCTAGCGGGGTTCCCCCTGGTAGACTCCACCATCACGGCCCTGGTTAAGGCCCCGTCGGTGGGTGGATTGGCTAGAGATCCGTGTGCCCAAACCCTCAATGCAAGGTGACGGAAACGCATCTCAAGTGGGCGTATGCAGCAGAGGCGCAGGCAACTCATCTGTCAAACACGGCGAGTGTGCTAACGGCTTATATGGACGGTGTACTGCGCAAGGCCCTGCTCCCTGAGTCGGTGGCCATGGAGCTACAGTCTTCTGTCCAGCACGCTGCTGCAGATCTCCGGTCTCCAGGGGCAAGCTCTTGGCCAGAGCCTGGCTAGCTTGATTGTGGCTCGTAGAAAGCTGTGGCTGTCATAAGCCAGAGTTCCTGATGTGGATAAGGCTGCGCTGCTAGACACACCTATATCACCAGGACATACCTTTGGGTCAGTCGTGGAGGAGATCTTACAGAGATCCCACCGGGAACGCAAGGCGTCCCGGCAGGTGGCCGCGTTGCTCCCTCCCCGCGTTTCCGTGTGGGGCAGGTCGAACCGCTGGCGAGCTCCTCAGAAGTGGACTGTCACTAGGACAGTTCCAGTCCCCACGGCTCCGCTGGGTGAACTAAGGCATCACCTACAGGGCGTGGATGCTATCCTGGCCCCCTTGCGGCTGAGGGGATCAGAGTAATAAATCTCGATGACTGGTTGATCTGTTCCCAGTCATGAGAAGGAGAAATGGCCGACACAGCGGTCATGACAGAGCATCTGGGCTGGGCCTCACTATCAACGATGCAAAGAGTCGGCTTACAACGGCACATATTTTCACATCCCCATAAAACCAGCACACAGGAAATACCTGAGGTTCGTCTTTCAAGGAACAGTATACCAGTTATGTGTCCTGTTGTTCAGCATCTCTCTAGCTCCACGCGTTTTTATAAAATGCAACTCCTGAGCGGCCAACCGTGGGAACTGCCAATGCTCCGTGACCTGCTCAGTAGGTGTCTAAGGCTCACCCAGAGCCTTAGACACATATCGAGTCTAAGGCTCTGGGTCTGGCCCCTGAATGGCTACATTTGAGCCGTCTGGGGTTATCAAACAGGGTGATTGATACCCTACAAAACTCCAGGGCATCCTCTACCCGTTCCCAGTATGGCTATATGTGGGGCGTATTCCAGGTGTGGTGCTTGTCTCGTGGTTTCGAACCCATGACATGCCCCATGGCAGTTATACTGCAATTTTTTCAGGACCTTATTAATGAGGGGAAATCCCCCTCTACTTTAAGGTCTATTTGGCAGCCATCTCGGTGTGCCATGTAAAAATAGATTCAGTCTCTCCAGGAGTTCATTTCCTGGTGGGGCAATTTTTGAAAGGCACTCGGCAGCTTAGGCCACCGGTGAAGGATATAGTTCCTCGTTGGAGGTTGAATATAGTGCTTAATGTACTGATGTAACCTCCATTTGAGCCCATGCACTCAGCTGAGCTAAAATATTTTTGGCTTTCAAGGTGGTTTTCTTGCTTGTAATCACCTTTGATAAGCAGGTGAGTGAAATGCAAGAATTCTCTGTATCGAAAGCCTGTCTAAACTGGCTTTTGCCAAAGACCATCTCGGCTTTTCATTTTAACCAGTCTCCCATCTCCCTCATTTCCAATCTGACAGAGAGTGCAAGTTCCATACGCTTTGCCCAGTTTGGGCATTAGCATATTATGTTGACAGGACTAAAAGCTGGAGGCAGTCAGAACATTTCTTTGTCTGTTACAGAGCTAAGTCCCAGGGACAGGCTCTGTCTAAACAGCGTCTGTCTAAATAGTTGACAGGCACAGTTAAGGCTGCTTATGAACTGGCCAATCTACCTCCACCAGAGAAGTTCACAAGGCATTCCACCAGGGGTCAGGCAAGGTCATGGTCTTGCTTCTAGTGTGCATCTGTCCAGGACATGTGCAATGCAACGGTGTGGACCCCCAACCCCCAAACACGGAACCAAGACGGGACTCTGCCTGAAAACTGACCGAGTCACTGCCACAAGCGAGTCACTGCCACAAGCAACAAGACTGAGGCCCAGCTGGAGATTGCCGTAAAACTTACAGCGACTGTTATTAGACAAACCAGTCTGGGTCTGTTGTACACCTAAAACCACTGTATCCAAAAGAAACTGTGCCCTGCTACATGCGTAGCTTAAAGATTCAGCGAAGAGGACAGAGCAGACTGGCACTGTTGTGGATCCTATACAGAGGACTGAAGATTTTGTTGCATAGCTTTGTTGCCGAGTTTGATCCAACGTGGGATTGAAGACTTTGTTGTGAGAAGAAAGCTTTTTGTACTGGACACTTCAACAGATTGAGTTTCCAAAACAGCAGACCAAAATTCTAAGCTTAGTGAAACCTGATGAAGTAACTATAAGTAATCTACCTCATATTGTTGTATGAAGAATTTCTTTAAAATTATACTTAATATATATACCATTGATAAACTTAATGTGATATATTCTAAGATTGTCTGTGTCGTTTCAGTCTGAGGCTGTGCTTGTATGTGGGCGTGTGTGTGTGTGAGCAAGCTACTAGCTACATCACAGCTTGCTGGAGCTGCTGCTTGTGTGTGAGGAGACAGGCGGTGTCATATTTCACTTGCCTGCTAGCCAGCGTGAGTGCAGTGATAGTTTTGAATTGTGTTTGTGCTTAGAGACTAAGAGATTTACTTTCTGACTTTTCTGATTTCTGTTTAATATTTGAGTACTTAATAAAATACTACTGTTGATTAAACCTTCCTTGTGTCTGCGCCTGTATGTGTGTTCATAGTAAATCCTTGATCTTTGTAACATGTCAATGAAATATTATTAATAAGAGAACTAATTAAGAGAACTGATCTAACATCAGACTAGCTATGCTCCATTAAGTTGTTTACTTGTCATAAAAGGCCAGCAATTATGTTATCATTGAAACGTATCTGGCTTATGCTTTTCAACCACAAACTAGTATTTAACGAACCTTATTTTTTTTTGAGAATTAGAGTTAAAAAGGATCAAAGTACATTTTATGGTATCAGCATGCATTTTAATATGATCATCATGTACGTGTAATTCTGCATAGATTTATTTTTACATTTTCTTTACCACATTTTCATACAACCTTAAATTCAAACAAAGTATACAGACAAATTATGCTAGCATAGCAACACAGAAAATGGCAGTCAACTTTCCATATTATAACATGTATCAAGGGTTATTTATTCTGTCTTCCAGGGCAGTATGGCTGGTTGGTTAACCTGACTCAGACACAGAGAGCTGCAGGCTTTATTGAGGCAAGCCTGTGAGACTGACACACACAGCGGTCTTCATAGAGAATCACAGGGTATGAGTGATTGATTGTGGAGTGTACCATTCCTCCAAAGATATTTCTTTTCAGTGTCCTCTCAAGGACCCTGCATTAGTTTAGGCTTCAGAACAACCCTGTCCTCTGCATTAGACACAGCAGGCTTTGTGATCGTGAATAGAAGAGAGAGTTTCAGTCAGGGTTACAATAAATGTAGCTGACAAAATAGTTCCATAAATGTTCTATGTCATGCACATACATTCATTATATAGGTCTCAAATGTGTAGTTTTGATTCCGATAGTGCAGACCAACATGGAGGAGAGGCACATTCCAAGCATTTTCAAAGCAATGTATCAGGCTGCACAGCAATGAGGGAAGCAATGAAAAGCTTTGAGAAATCTCTGAACGTGTCACACTATAAAGCAGCCCTGTCCTCCATGCTGGTCTGCACCTACTGGAGTCCCCCCGCTTTGTATTCTGGACAGAAAGGGTCCCTTTCCAGTTAGAACGACACTTAACACCTGCCATGTCATTCTGCTTTATTGAAACAGTGGGTTCAGAAAACTTCCATGGTGAACTAACACCAAAAAAACATTTTTTTGACAAACATCTCTTCAAAGCATTATATATTTACCATAACCTACATATTTCTTATTAGAACACAAGAAAGTTTACAAATGAGAGGAGGCGATTTGGCCCATCTTGCTCGTTTGGTTGTTAGTAGCTTATTGATCCCAGAATCTCATCAGGCAGCTTCTTGAAGGATCACAGGGTGTCAGCTTCAACAACATTACTGGGGAGTCGATTGCAGACTCCCACAATTCTCTGTGTAAAAAAGTGCCTCCTATTTTCTGTTCTGAATGCCTAAATCTAATCTCCATTTGTGACCCCTGGTCCTTGTTTCTTTTTTCAGGTTGAAAAAGTCCCTTGGGTCAACATTGTCGATGCCTTTTAGAATTCTGAAAGCTTGAATAAGATCGGCATGTAGTCTTCTTTGTTCAATACTGAACAGGTTCAATTCTTTTAGCCTGTCTGCATACGACATGCCTTTTAAACTCTTCTTTGCACTCTTTCTGGAGCAGCAATATCCTTTTTGTAGCGATGTGACCAGATCTGAACACAATATTCTAGATGCGGTCTTACTAATGCATTGTAAAGTTTTAACATTACTTCCCTTGATTTGAATTCAACACTTTTCACAATATATCCGAGCATCTTGTTGGCCTTTTTTATAGCTTCCCCACATTGCCTATATGAAGACATTCCTGCTGACTGTCTCCCATTATATTGTTACCATATAGGTAATTTTCCATTTTGGATTTTATTATAGTTTGCATACGTTTACATATAATAGAAGTCAGGCTTATTGGTCTCTAGTTACCTGGTTCGGTTTTCTCTCCCTTTTTGTGGATTGGTATTACGTTTGCAATTCTCCAGTCTGTCGGTACAACCCCTGTCTCAAGAAACTGTTGCATGATTTTGGTTAGCAGTTTATAAATAACTTCTTTCATTTCTTTGAGTACTATCAGGAGGATCTAATCCGGCCCAGGGGATTTGTTTATTTTAAGAGCTCCTAGCTCCTAGTCCCTTTAACACTTGCCTCTGTTAAGGTAAAGTTACTCTGTTTTAAACAGAAAATATACAGAAAAAAAATCCAAATAATCAATTACATATGACTAAGGCTATGATTTTGGTACATTTCATGGCCATGTTTAGTACATTTCATGGGCGAGGTTAGGAAAAAAAAAATAATTCACGGAAAGTTCACCAAATAATGTAGTTTTACATACGTCAACATAAACAAAAGTATACCAAAATCAATAATATAAAGCCTATTGCTTTTGACTACTCACCAGTCTAAATGTCACTTTAGTGATTTAAAATCTTGCAATTTAAAGTGTTGTATTTATATGAACAACAGCTGCGACCACTTTGTGCAGTCAAAAGGGATGCGACACGATGCGTCCCATACAGCAAATAGTGAAGCTGCACAGCTTTTAGCTGTCTGCATCTGAGTATCGCATTCATCTGCAACAGAAGTACTACATGAACCAAGCTTATAGGTTTCCACGATTCTGAAACAAACAGCATGTTGTAAAGAAAGCCTCTGTAATTTGGTAAACTTATGTTGTCTGATGTATTTGTTCTTCTGTCTTTACAGAAAACATCTCATTCACAATGTTTTTTGCATTTTAGCTGCTTAGCTGAGTTACATGCTTGCTTGCTTGCTCAGCTATCTCATTCACTGACCTATATAGCTACACATAAATGCTGCATGAAAAAAAAAACAATTCAGAGATCCTCGCTGGTTTATATTTTCAGTGCAAGATAATGCATGTTTTAAAGGAAATAAAGGAACCGCCTAATAAAAACTGATTTTATATCCATTTTCAAGATTTCATGGACATTTTTTCAAATGCACAATTTTCACGATTTCCGTAACCTTGTGACAAAATCGTAGCCTTATGTATGAACACTCTTTATTATTAAGCACTAAGGAGAACATTGTTATCATCGGCATGCACATTGCACAGTAAGACATTTCATAACTTCTACATACGTCTTTTGGATATAACAATGAAAATGAAACACTGAACAATTAAATCATAAATGATTGAGAATACAATGAAAGAATTTGTTATACAATAAACATTGCTGTTTCTCAAGTTGACTAAAATGTCTTAACTCATAACATCCAGGAATATAACTAGCAAACCAAAGTTTATTAACAAAGCACTTCACTTGCCACACATACTTTTACAGCTTGTTTTCTGTGTGCATAACTTAATAATAAGTTAACAGTACCTGTTTATTTTGAGCAAATACAAAATAATTACGTAACGTGGATCTGGAAGATGGAAGCTTCAACTGAAGGCAAAGTAAATATAGTCCAAAAAAGAAAGCTAAATGTAATGTTGGATTTCATGGTCTTACACTGAGGTGTAAGACCATGTGAAGAGCACTTTTTTCAAATGATTGTATGTTTGAAAACAATGGAAAGAGACAGAGAGAACAGGCTGAAAGGGAACAAAAAACATTATTAACTGATAAACAAAATCCTGAACATCATTTTCGTAATTAATTTAGTTTAGTTTTTATCGTTTATCGTTCCGATCCCTATTTGGAACCGAATGGGAACTGGAAGGATAAACGAAAAATAAACAAAATTTGAGAAAAGAAAAAAAAAATCAGCAGACTGCTGTCATTTTCTTTTAAATGCTGCAACGTAGGCATTGTTGTTTCTATAGACAGGAAGTAAAAATGTAATCATATAATTACTATATCACACACAAATTGGTAAAAAGAAAATGTAAAAAAGGACAGCTTTCTTACTAAATATCATTGTATATGTGAACAGATAATTGTCTGCTATTCAAATTTAATCATTTTAATGAGCAAGCAGTGATACAGTGGTATCCCAAAATGTATCAGTTTTGTATAAATGATGAATGACTGGAGGTAGGCATTTTCTTTCCCATCAAATCCTTTTTCACAAAGTATCTTGGTATCCCTGAATAAAAAAAAAATCTCCTATAAAAAAATTCTCCTATTGTTAATATGTTAATAAACAAGTGCAGTTGTACCACCAAATACACATACATTCACTACCAATGGTGAGATAGCTGTTCTTCATTAAGCACCACAAAAGTGTTTTTCAGTCTGTTCTACAATTGCAATGTCAAGATGGTCAGAACATGCACTATAAAAACCCATCCAGCCATAAGTGTTCAGAAAATGGAAAACTACAATGGTATGTAATTCAATATGTTAACATAACATTATTCAGCAGGTTTCAATTGACTTTATGCAAAATGTGTAAATTATACAGGGTGATGCAAAACTTTTAGCCAGAATGGTAGTTTGTAAAATAACCTTGCCACAAACTGTACACACGTTGATCAAAACATGGCTTTATCAATTGGGTTGCTTGAATTAATGCAGTTTAAATATTGTAAATGATTTAAACATTATCTTTATTGTGCCTGTTTGGCTTTTATGAGGAACTGTAGAGTGTAAATATTTAACAGTAATGTAATTATATCACTGTAATTAGGTATATCTTTTTAAAATGTTTTGTTATACTGTGTTTTGTTGTATCAGACAGTGGAGTATTATTGAAATTGAAAAAAAAAAATTGACATATTTAAAACAAGAATGAGCACTTGAGCATTTCTTTGTCTGGGTACATGGTGTTATTCATAGGGGTTATTAAATTCGTCCATTCTGTTTTTGTGTCTTTCTGGAATGGCTGATGTTTTGGTTGCCATGGGAGTGTGGCAACTGAAGAGTCAGGCTGGGAGAGAAGAACAGCTGCTGCCACTACAAAAACATGTTGGAAGCACAAACGAGGCATGGCAGTAAAATACATAGCCCATGTCAAGAATATAAATAAGGCACTACAGGTGTAAGTAATTCGTGACCATGACAATGTAGGTTAAGTCTATTCAAAATAAACTGAACCACAAAATCTGTTTTTCAGTCCATCCATCCAAACAAGCATATACATGTTTTATTCTGTGTTTAAAAATAACTGTGACTTAAATTAGCCAGGAATTATATGTAGCATGTCAAATTAGCTTTTCAGTTGATTAATAGTTGATTAATACCTTTTGTTCCATATGATATTGTTGTACACAGAAATAGTGAACCCAAAAATATTCAGTAAAATAACTGACCTTTTACATTATTTACATTATTATTCATATTCTCATTTAGGAGTTAAATGGAAGACTTTTGTGTATTCAGTGTTTGTGATTTTTACATATCTAGTTTAACTTGGGCAGATACATTTAAAAAAAATACTTAACCAGAAATGATATACAGTATGTAAGTTGGTCACCATAAACTAGATTCTGAGAACCTCAGAATTTGTGTCAAGGCAATTCAATTTTTCTGAAGATACAGTTATAAAGGTAGGACCAAGATAAGGGTGGACATACCATGCTCTACATTAACTATGTGTTCACATGTTTCTTATAACAAATGGAGATGGCTAATGTGCATGAAAGTTTTATGAAAATGTCGACCCAGGGGACTTTTTTGACCTGAAAAGAGAAACGAGGACCAGGGGTCACAAATGGAGATTAGATAAAGGGGCATTCAGAACAGAAAATAGGAGGCACTTCTTTACACAGAATTGTGAGGGTCTGGAACCAACTCCCCAGTAATGTTGTTGAAGCCGACACCCTGGGATCCTTCAAGAAGCTGCTTGATGAGATTCTGGGATCAATAAGCTACTAACAACCAAACGAGCAAGATGGGCCGAATGGCCTCCACTTGTTTGTAAACTTTCTTATGTTCTAATCATCTGCACAAATTCTTTGGCAATTGCAGGTGCACTTGTAGACCTCAATGGAATTGCTTCTGGGTATTGCGTTGCATAATCTACCACCACTAATATATGAGTATACCCGGAATCAGAAGGTAGCAAAGGGGCCTACAATGTCCATTACAATACGTTCAAAGGGGGTGGAAATAATTGGCAGTGGAACTAAAGGGGCGGGGAGAACTCGAACCGGTGCTACTCGCTGGCAGTCTGGGCATGTGGCTACATATTTTGACACATCATTATAAATTCCTACCCAATAAAACTGAGCCAATATGCGTTCCCTAGTTTTATCGGCTCCGAGGTATCCCGAAAAAGGAATATCCTGCGCAAGCCTCATGACCTCTGACCGATAAGACTGGGGAAGCATTAATTATGTTACAGGCTGTCCTGTGCCTGTGGCAGGGTTCACCCTATATAACAATTGCCCTTTTATGATGAAATGGAAATACTAGCTGGCCAGCACCTTCAGCATCCTTGGCTTCAATAGACCGGACCTGCCCCCATACGTGCACCAGTGTGGAATCATTTTTCTAGTCCCACACTAGGTCCATGCTTGAGTTCTACATGTCCGGTATATTGAGAGGGGCTGGAGTAGCCTCTACCAGATGGTACAGTAACCTCGCCCTCTCTGTCACACTGCGTTCCAACCCCCTTTAACTGGCGTTTTGCTACCATCAGTGTATTCTTCCACCAAACCCCAGTCTCGTCTCATTGATACTTCCTCCCACTTTTCAATCCCTCTCTCTTTCTTTGTTTTTCTAGGACAAAAGGTGGGGGAAAACATATCAGTTATGAAGGGGAGAATCTCACCAATTGGTTCCCCTTTCACTGTTTCTGCTACGTTTACGTGTGTGACCGGGGCTACCTTTAATTTTACTAATTGTCTATAGTTTGGCCAGTCCTGGCCCAGAATTACTGGGTGTGGTAGCCTTTCTGCCACCCCTACTACCAGGTGATGTTTGATCGGTCCCACCGATTTAAATACACTTTTAATGTGGGGTATGTCGCCGTGTCTCCATGGATACAGGAGATAGCCACCTGGCCTTGTGGCTGCCACGACATACTGCCTAAGAGAGTCATCCGAATTAAGGTCTGCTCACACCCTATGTCCACTGATGCGTGGGTTTTCACATTCCTGATAACCACATCAATAATACAAGGCCCCTCCCGACCATTTCCCCATCGCTTAACTGTCTCTGATGCCAAATAACATTCCGCCATGTCACACTCCATTGCTGATGGGCATGACCTGGCGATGTGTCCTGGTTGTTGGCACCTAAAACAGATAGGAGTGACAGAGGGAACAAAGGTTAAGTATCTGTCTCGTTGCTGGTATGGCAACGGGGCAGGAGCAGCAACTCTACCCCAGCTGGGGGCCAGCCCTGACCTCCATGATGGGGAGGCAAGGTTGCCCATTGGGGTCGGCGGTCTAGGAGGTCTTTGTCCGGGCTCTGGTAATGGTGGAGCTGGGAGAGGAGGCGGTACTTGGCTGCTTTGTTGGACTTCAGCGGTGAGTAGGCTGGTCCTGGTGGAGGTCAGGGAGTCCTTGAAGTCCTTGGCCAGTTTCACAGCGGCCTCCAGAGTGTCAGGATTGTGGCGCGGTATCCATACCTGGGTTTCGGCGCCGACCACATGGCAAAACTGCTCCATGACGATGGTCTCGCCCATCTGTAGCCCCATCTTCTGTGCGGGGCTAAGCCAGTGCACCATGTGGTCACGTAATCACTGGGCGACTACTCTGGGGCGTGTCTCTGGCGATCTTCAGTACTCCCTGAATCTCACCTTGTGTGTTTCCCCGTGATGTTCAGGCGGCGGAGAATGGATTGCTTCATTCAAATACAACCAGGTAGGCTTCTGGGTCATCCTCTGCCATCATCTTTTGCGTCTGCACCTTGGGGGCCGTCATCACGGGTCCCGTTGGTACCTTGGGCATCATTGCAGCACCGACCCTCTCCAGTAACGCCGTTCACCTCTCTTCTCTCCTCCACTCCTCAACCTCCCATCTGTTATCCAGACTGTGAAACCACAAATAGGTACTTGATGTACTGTAATCCAGGGTGTAGATTATGGTGACCTACTTTTTCAAGATATGGACAGCTGCAATGTGTGATTATATCCTTGGATATAGATGCTCCAGACATGCAGTACTTTGTTCTTTTAAATTGGAATACAGATACTGCTTCCACCTACTGGCCATTTGACAAAGCAGTTTTTACTAGGTTGCATTTTACAGGTTAATCTATATTTCGAAGTACTAATAGGTTCCAAATAGGTTTTACTTAGTTAATTTATTTTAATACATCTCGCTAATTCAGGCAAGAACAGTTAACTGAAATAAATTAAGCCAAAAGGCAAGCCATAGATCTATGAAGTAACAATTAAAATAAATAAATGTATTGGATGTTTGATTTGTAAAAACTACAGCTTCTTCAGCAACATAACTTATAATATCTTTTTATGTTACAGGACCATGTTTCTAAATAAAAACAGCCGAAAAGCTGATATTAACATATTTAATCTGTATAGAACTTGTTGGGGTTTCAAAGTTTAAAATGCTTTGTCATTGACATTTTGAGTACAAACATCACTCAGCAAAATAAGTGTAGTTACTGCTTTTAGGTCCCAATGGGGACGTATAGTACTGTAGAATGCAACACCATCATGTGGACATGATGTCATAGTGCATATCTATGATGTCACTGAATGTGTTCTACTCTTTGGTCTCCTATGCCTCAGGTACAGTTTTAATTTTTCCAAGGAACACAGAGATTCTTTGTTCATTAATTCTCACAAAGATATGGAATTTTATTTGCCTTTCACAGCAAGATGTCTATTGAAACTGAAATATTGTACAGTGGTGGATCCACGAGATGATGACTTTTCGGGTAATTAGCTATTTTTGTTTATAAAGAAATATATTTTACGCTTATTGTTGGTCCTATTTTTTGTTATAGAATAACATTCCAAAAATATGTTTAGTGTAAATGTAATATGTGATAAGTTACTCATTTTCATGAATTAAATTGTTAATGAACACCCCTTTATTTACTATTGCTGTCTTCTGTGTGCATTGTTTGATATTTGTATTCATAAGTCCTGAGTAATTAATAAAATGTGGTGTTGCTACCAAAGCAACGGCTAATGCATTATGTGGGAATCAGAAAGCGCTTCACAGTGCAGCCAAACTTTACATGTAGTGCTGGGCGAATCAATTCATTTGGCTAAGATGAGTCTAGATGTGGTTCCTATGTCTGGAATCGAGTACCCACGGCCTGGAACTGCAAAGGAGGGCAGGGCATGGACAAGGCTCAGTCAAGTCCTGCCCTGAGTCTGTCAGGACAGGAACTGGCGACGCCCTGAGAAGTAACAATTTGTAATTGTAAGTAGTAACAATTTTGTTCAAGTAACAATGACCATGGACATACAGATACAAAATAGTTTTCAAAATTACAATGTTCTTTTAAAGAATATTTACATCAATACAGTGTATCTTACATAGGAAGTAGCAACTGTAAGTAGTACTATTTAAAATCCCCCCCCCCCCCCCTTATAAACACTGAACGACATGGATATACTGGGCAGCTGCTTATCTGGGGGTATGTGGTTGTGCCCACGTGTACATTTATATAGAGGAGCGCTTATCCAGTTGTGATGACATTTTGTTAGAGCATCCTTGAAGGTTTTGAGAGTATCAGAATCTGGGAGTATATGGTGGCATCTATCTGTCTGTTTGTACATTGCAAAGAATATTTGTATTGGCTCAGGTCTTCACCTTTATTCGAAATTGGTTTAAAAAAACCAATTGATTGTGCTTTTAGGACCAACTCTATTAAGACCATTTTAAAGACCATTGGTGGTCACAATAGAGGGATTCATCTGTATTAATAAACAAAATATACAGGCTCTGACATTAACTTCTTCTGTTTATTCCCCACCATAGGAAGTGACATTTCGATCACCAGCTTTGGCGAGCAAAGACTTGTCACCAATGTGCATGTCACAAACTGCCTTCCAGGGCTGCTGACAGCTGACATCTTGCAATCGCTAGCCTTGAGCCTGCCGTCACTTCACCGCCGGCTGACCGGGACAACCCACGCCAACAGCCTGGTGAACTTCGGCTACTTACAGGTGTGGCCTCTGCCCCTTTCCACCCCTTACAGACCCTCTTCCCAGGAAGAAGATGCCTTCCCCAGCTGGAGTCGCAGCCAGAGTGTCTCTGAAGATGTAGAGGAAGTAGGGACTGCTAGGGAGGTTTCTGAGGAGATACATGCCTCAGAACTCTTTCACTCCTTCAGTGGTGAAGACACCACCTTCTCACATCCTTCATCGGCTTGGGTAGAGACTTGCCACAGTGCAGACAAGAAAGACCAAGATGGCGACAGTGATTCTGAAGCATACTTCACTTGCTCGACTCCTTCCTCTCTGGACGAGGATGTGAGTGGTGAGGAGGAGTGGTCTTCCATGGCTGCCGGCTCTCCCTGCTCCTTTCCAGGCCCTCCAGAGGAAACCACCCTTTTTACTGCCAGCACTGACTCCGATGACTGTGTTTCAGTGGAGTATCAAGGCAGGGACTTTTTACGGGTCTTCTCCCCTGTCAGCAGCGCAGAAGGAGAGGAAAACCTGGCTAGCTGGTGCGTAACAGATTACACAGAGCACGGAGAGCTGGTGTTTTCTGTAAGAACTGACTTCATAAAGAACCTTCCCAGGAGTGTGGAAAGAAAGGAGGGGGAAAGCGAGGGAGGAACAGAAAGTCCCTTTCAAAGCTGTAGTACTTCAAGAAAGCACAAAGGCAGCAGTGATGAATCATGGGCACCGGAGGGGAAGAAATCAATGAGACTGTGAAAGGAACATACTGTAGATTCATATTTTAAACAAAGAGTGTTGTGGCCCCAGAACCTATGAGAGATCAGAACATTGTCATTGGCCCTATAATCATTTATTGTTGGAGATTTTTTCCTAGTTTCCAAGAAAGTTATTATTTGGTTTGTGTTTAGGTTATTTATATTAAATTAAATTAAATTAAATTAAATTAAATTAAATTAAATTAAAATATGTTGTTTATTATTAGAGAAGCTATATACCAGGGATAGCACCAAATCGTTGATTAGAAAAGTAACAGGCGACCTTAGAAACTGGTAGTCGACTAATCACACCCTTCAATTTCAAAAGCAGCAGCAACAAAGTAATGTTGTTGTGTGTTAAGTGTATACTAGTACCAAACTAGAAATGTCTATATTGTAATTGTATTTATCTGTTTGAATTAAACAGAAATTAATTGGGAAGTGTGTGCTTTCAAATGGACAGAAGGGCAGCTACTGCTGCAATCCATTACATAACAATCACAATTTTAAAAAAATCCAAAACAGTTTTAAAATATAGTAGGCAAACAAAACTGTATGCACATAAATAGAGAACCAGACATTATCAAAGACATGATTTAGTAATTGTTTTTAAAGTGTTGGCTTGCAGTATACCATACAGTTTTAAACTGATAGTAGGTTAATGATTAACTGAAACTGATTCTGTCCATCATAATATCCAGTATATTCATGTGTGTTTCCTTTTATTTTAAAACTTTCATTTTCATGTAATTCCCTTTCCAGCCTCCTTATGCTTGAGGCTCCACATAAACTACTGTATGGGAGAATGTAGGACCCAATGAACATGTTTATGGATATTGCAGCCTCACAGTATATTGTCGTGCAATATGGAGCATTGGTCCTGTATCTTAAACACTCACTATACCATACTATTCTGAATAGATTAATATAAGAATACAATGGTGGTATGTCTGAGCATTTCTACATACTGTATTATATTATACATTGTTTTGATACAGCGGATATTACTAAAGTAAATGGTATTACTAAAAAGAAAGTTAGTGTTACATTTAGACAACCATGTAGTCTTCATAGATCATGGTGATTTACGTTGTAATAATACTGAGAGCTCTACTTTACGTATGTGATAATGTACAGTAGGAATAATGATAATCCAGGTTTTAATGCTCAAGAAATCTTTATTTACAGTTTCACTTAACATGGACTCTTCTGCATGTCCACCCAAGACGTACATACTTGTTTTTCTCCCACTGGCTATCACTTGTTGCCCTCTAGCGGCAATACAAAGTAAGGTATTTGTAATATATTACAAAGTACAGGGGATTTTTCAGTTTGAAACTTTACACACTGGAGTAACTTTTGTTGATATGGACAGTACACACCACATACCATTCTGTTGTAATATAATATTGTTGCCCACTTAACCTTTTTTTCAGAAAAAAAAGTTTTTTTGCCTGATGGTACAACAGGATTATAGATACATTTAAAAAAAAAAAAACTTTTGGCCAATCATAACAGTATACTTTTTCGTACAACTCAGCGTGTGATGAGGAGATATCCAACTCACATCACAGCCAAACTTTGTTTGTAGCCTAATCCATTGATGAGTAATCGATGTGCGCAAGTAAACAGAGCCACATGTATTGCGAGGGAGAGCGCAACATTACGCACAGCGGATCAAGGTTTCTAACCATTTTCTGATCATTTTTCAATTTGTAAAATTTGTAAAATTTGTAAAATCGAAGTGTTCCAAAGCATCCCAAAAGAAGTCGATTCAGTCTTTCTGAAGTTTTGGAGGAGATGGATAGGAGTGAAAGTGACGGTGAAAATGATCAACTTTCTGGGTTGGAGATTGCTGATTCAGTGTCTGAAGCAGCATTTGAAGATGGATTGGATCCTCTTCAGGATTTGTATAATGGATCCACATTACTTTTATTATTATTATAACAATTATTGTTATATTGCATTTTCTAATATTTACAGTAAAACATCCATATTGAAAATTATGCATAATAATAATAATAATAATTTTATGCAGCAGTGTGGAGTAGTGGTTAGGGCTCTGGACTCTTGACTGGAGGGTTGTGGGTTCAATCCCTGGTGGGGGACACTGCTGCTGTACCCTTGAGCAAGGTACTTTACCTAGATTGCTCTAGTAAAAACCCAACTGTATAAATGGATAATTGAATGTAAAAATAATGTGTATCTTGTAACAATTGTAAGTCGCCCTGGATAAGGGCATCTGCTAAGAAATAAATAATAATAATAAGTGAGTAACAAAATACAGAATCATGTACTGAAAATTCAGAGCTACAAAAAAGTCTCAGTAGAAACATTCTCCTGCACAAACGCACAAGTATGTGAGAGCAATGTGCCTGACAGTTATGGCATATGAACTGAGAGTATTTGTCATGCATACTCATCATGGATACATTTCGGGCACCCCAAAGCTCTCCAAAAAGGCCACCTTTTGAATGAAATATTGGACAAAAAAATAAAAAAGAGGATTACAAAATCTAATTCATGTGGCAATGTACAGCATGTGAGGTGCCCTAAGGTAACATCCCTTTTAGAACTTGCTCAAGAAACTAGTGTAAGACTGGCCATAAAGATTTACACAATATTCATTTTTGGAGAGGATTGGAGAGGTTCGGGGACCCTCGGGCCTAGCTTTGTAAAAACTCATGTAGAATGGGTATTCCACGGCAACTCAACCAGAAAAGGGACATTTTGTTACCCGACCGTCTCAGATTTTGCTAGGGACCACTCCAATTCTTTGAAACACTTTTGGTTTCAAGTCACCACACTAGTCATTAGCCCACTCTGAAATTTGAATTTTTGGTATTTCTACCAAGTTTAGACCGAAATAGGTCACGTTTGGGGCTCCAAAAATCACTCAAAGATACTTTGGATAGATGTTGAGATCTACAAGAATCAAGCAAAACATTTTGGAAGCACACCCTGTCACTTTTTACTCTCTAGCCCCAGTCAATGCAAAATTGAAGAATAACAACAGTTAATTTAGGACTATGTGGTACTTTTGTCTCATTAGAGGGGTCATAAGCAATGCTCGAATGCATGACAAATGCAACTTCAAAAATCTGCCAAAAATCCAAAATCTGTGGATACCAAAATATTTTGCTTGATTCTTGTAGATCTGTAACAGAGACAGAATGATAAATCTCCCTTCCGACCTGTGAGGGTGCTGTGTAAAGGGAACAGAGTGCCCTGGACTGGATGGCCAGACAATTCATTCCCAGGGAAAGGTGGAATTCGGCCATCTAGAAAGGGGGCGGAGCTACGGTACACCTTATTCATCGACCTGGAAGGGAAACAATGTGGCAGCCGCAGATTTGAGGAGCAGTTGCAATCGTTAACCAAGGGGTCTTGATTGACGGTATATAAAGGGACGTAGCGAGGCGATCTGTTCCTTGTTATGGTTAACGCTGAACAGGAAGGAGACCCGTAATGTAATCGTGAGTGTTTTGTTTGTTTTGTCATGTCTAAAATATGTTTGTTTGATGTTATTGATGTTATTTTGATGTTATTGTAGTAAAATAATGACTTGGATCGCATTATTGAGGAGTTTGGTGATAAAACGAGTGATCAGGAGATGATTTATCAGTATGCACTACTATGAAGAGATATGTGATAAATACAGCGAACAAGGAGTGGGGCAGGGCTGGAGATGCAGTATTGAGTGTCCTGTTGATATGCAGTGCCTTTCAAACCTGTTTTACTGTGAATACAATTACTTTTAAACAGTGTGTGTAAAATAAACAGCGCATGTGAAAATAAATTGGCCCTGACATGCCTGACAGGCGCTGAATAAATGGACCGCAAAGGGTTCAATATTGGGACTATTATTTCGGGGCCAACCTGTGGATTAAACAGAGCAATACGCAAACCATTGTGTATTGTCTGTTATCATTATTGTTTACTGTTTTGTCATCAGACTTTGGATTACAAAAATAAACCATAATTTCACCAGTACTTTGTTGTCTGCATCACCCCTGCACCTGCACACTGCTACCACTTTGCCACAAGATCTCATCAACATCTATCCAAAAACATCTTTGGGTGATTTTTTGGAGCACCCCATCCCCACGTGAGTTACTTCGGCCTAAACTTGGTAGAAATACCACAATTTCCATGAAATCTGCGATATCACGATTTAGGTAGACCACTAATGAGTCGAATGAGGTGCTACAGATGATGGTAGTGTCTAAGTTGAGCCCAGGGTAATTTTTCTGGTCAGGGCCACTTTTTCACTTTAGGTTGACCTTTGCCAGGTCACAGCTCAAAGGGGAAATTAAAGAAATATATATATATATATATATATATATTAGGTGAATTTTTCTAGCAAAATCTGAGACAGTCGGGCAACGGCTCTGGTTGATTTGGTATGGAATGACCCATATATATATATATATACTGTATATATATTCTTTTTTTTCTTAATAACAGCACCAAAAAATAGACAGTTAAATATATAGCTGTATATTTAATAGTTCAATTGTTTGAAAAACAAAACACCAAGTTTGCAGTAACAACAAGCACCAAAATAATAACTGAATAAAAACAAATATTTGACAGAAGAAGATAATAAAAAAAAATACAATAAAATAAATAATTACAATTTACTCATGGCTTGAAGAAACTGAAAGTTATTTTATTGTGGCACCAGCAAATATTCAGATAGTTTTACTAAGTTTTAATATCCATACATTTAGACATTATGCATATTTTTTTACCCCCAGTCATTATTATTATTATTATTATTATTATTATTATTATTATTATTATTATGTAGTTGCATTTAATTAGTTAATTAATTATTTAATTTCTCATCTGTAATATTGCTGCATTTTTTTCTTGTAATTTATATAGATGTTACAGTATTTCTTTAAATGTACGAAATAATAAAGAGGGGACCAGCATGCTGGCATCCAGCCAGAACTTCTTCGGAAAAGCACTGATTCAGCTCCTAAAGGGATTCCTTTTTTCATAACACAAAATCTATGATTTATAATGCACTTTATTAAGACTATATACTAGACAGAGTGGTTAATTACAAGTTTTAAACCCTTCTACTTCAGTCAAATACATTGTACATTCCAGCCATAATCAGGTTTTTATTATACCTAACCTCCTTTATCTGATGTAAACACAGAAGTATTTGACGATCGGGATTTCTATAACTAAACTGCATTTTGAATAATATTTAGTTTTCAAACGTATATAACTGAACAAGTACTTGAAAGAGAATTCTCATTTATTAGTCATGCCTGAAGAAATACACATTCTGATTTTTTTTCTACTGTAAACTCTGAAACATACGATCTATTTGAAATACATTATTGAGCTTTTCTGGGTTCGAGGAGCAGATATTTAGCACAATAGAAATATAAAATACTGTAACCTAATTTACAGCATATACCAGAAAAAATATATATATATATATATATATATATATATATATATATATATATATATATATATATATATATAATGTTATTATCCATACAAACAGTACATGTCCTGTTATTGAGAAAACATTCACATTTTGAACAGTAAATACAGTTATAGTTTACATTTCACTTATTTTTGCGAAAATGATATTAAATATACTTCAAACCAACATTTATATTCATTGTAATTTGTAATTTGATCAAATAAATACATTTCATCATATGTGAAATGATTACGTTGGACTCAAACATATTCCACTGAGGTTCTTCAACCTTTAAACAAAGTATGTTTTTTGTGTGGTTTCTTTTTCACACATTCTTTTTACTGTGAGGCTCCAGTCTGCATTATGTTTTTCATAAATTTAGTATTTTAGTTTTTTTTTTTTTTTACTTTAGTTTAAGTTTACAGGTTTGTTGTATTTTTCAGTCAAAGAACATGAAATATTTAACCTGACAGCATAAGGATTTATTGCATCTAGAACCACGTTAAATTGGCAATTGTATTAAATTCTTTCATTTATGTCTTTTCATAAAATAATAATTTAATTATAAAGTCGTAGGCAATTTTAAGTTGTTCTTACTTTATCTAGGCAGCTTTAATTGTCACTTATGGAAAGTTTTTAATAATAATTTCAAATAAACATAACTCATATCAAACAAAAAATGTTACTGTAAAAAGCTGCCGTTTTAAATTTTAAAATGGCAGTGTGAATCTAGAAGCAGTAAAGGCATAGATACATTGCAAAAGCCAGAGATATTTGAAAATAAGTGAGGGGACTGGTGTTTGTTTACAGTTGGGGATGTATACATGTACTGTGGGTTATCATTTGAAGACGTGAAAAAACTGTTCTTTTGACATCTCAAAAAATGCATGAGCTAAGTGTTAGCTGTTCGTAGAATAATGTAATTAATATTTGATGTGGAATAAATTAGGCGTGGCAGATGTGTCGTGGAGCTCAGGAATGAGGCTATATAGAAGCCTATACTGTTTAAGGATTTGGCTCCCAACACAGGAACTAAATGTTTATCCTCAAATGAACTTTCTGCCTTAAGTGTACAGTGGGAGAGAGCCAGATGCCAAATATATATATATATATATATATATATATATATATAAAATCAGAGCCTTGGGAAAGTATAGAAGTCAAAGCAAGCTAAATATTCTGAAAACATTACATCGAAGACTAATGCTTTTTTTTTTTTTAACTCAAAACTGCTCAGCGACTTTAAAAATATATATACTTTTGATTACGTCAGGGGGTTCTCAATTGGTTCACAGACATGGCGAGATGTGACGTAGAAGCACTCCTGCCTGAAAAGGGGATGCCAAAGCAGTTGTTATGAGAGCTTGTAAAGACCCCTTTTTTCTTTCTTTTTTTTTTTTTGACTAAGGCTAAGGGATATTGCAAGCAAGTTCAATTTTACCAGGGGTCTTTGATAAGCTTTCCATAGTGTAGTAAGATGGTTAACACCAGATGATAAAAAGGAGATTCAGGCTAGTGGAAAGTCCAGTATGAAACTAACCAGCATAAATGCGATTATTTTTACATTCCGTTTCATGCAAGTTCTGCAGACATAATATGCACGTGAGGTTCTGAAAGAAGCAGCATCATCAGCCATATTAGATCATCTGCACAGACAGACTTTAATCACAAACAGTGTTGAAGAAAGAAAGTTTTAATAGATGTTCCCCCACCTTTTGATTTGCAAGCAGTCCGTAAAGGCCCATGCTTCTCTTGCTGAAGTGTGTGGATACCATAAACATTTTAGTCCACAAGAGCGGATAGATTTTAAAAGATTTTTTTCATTTTTGTGCTGCTTCTTCAGAAGAAAAAAAGTTTGTGCTGTTAACTTAGCCTAGTAGTTTCTGGAAACAGAGCCAAAATAGACAGGAAGTTGAAGTTGTTTTTACAATAGCGTTACAGTAATCTGCCACAAATGGAAAAAGCCAAATGTTGGTCTCAGGAGAGAGAGAGAGAGAGAGAGAGAGAGAGAGAGAGAGAGAGAGAGAGAGAGAGAGAGAGAGAGAGAGAAAACTGTAAGAAAGAAGGAAAATGAGTACCTACTGAGAGACTTGGCTTTACTGAATCAGAATGTGTATCCTGACGTATAGCATGGGTAAGCTCAAGATAAGAAAGATGCAGAATTCAAAAAGAAAAACAGCAAGCAGTTACTAGAAATGTGACTTTTGGCATGAATCCTGGAGTTTGCTTGAGGTTAAAGGATGGGGGAGGGGGAGAAGGCAATGCAGTCAGCATATACAGCCCAAAACCTTTCAACGTTTCACAGCTTTAGAGGAGGGTCTCAAATTCGACCATTTTTTAGGTAGGCCTTATGCATTTATGTCATGTTTTGTGTGTGTATGTGTGTCATTTCAGACCCTGTGGGGTTTTGTGTGCATTCTCAATCATATCTCAGTCATGGCAGCTGTTTTTCTTCCAGCACAGCGGTTGAGCTGTCTCGCCCAAATGCTTATCAGCTTTTGACTCTTTGCCAAAATAGTTAGAAGGGCCAAGCAGTTTTAACTGTGCTGGGCTGGTTTACAAAGCAAGGGAATAAGAAAAAAAGAACAAGAAGTAGTTAATGTTAACACATTTTTACTTAGCAGCAATCCTGTTTGGAGTACTAAGTTATCCTTGTGTTCTGTTCTGACAGTGGCTTTTTGTGACAACATAAAAGTGACGGGCACAGAAGGCTGGAAATAGAGACTTATTTTTTTAAGTGCCACTTTCTCTCTTTTTTGTCCTAGCAGGTATTGTTAATAAGTCTGTGAAATGTAAATGTTAATTAGACAAGCTGCATTCAAGAGTGTGCATACATTAAAAATTCCTTGAGCTGGATGTCTATTTTATTTCCCTCTCTCTCACTCTCTCTCTCTTACCCCCCCTCCCCTCGTTATCACTAAACCAGGTGTAATGTGGCACAGAGTGTGAAGGGTCAGTCTGCGCTCGCGTGGTACAGCCCAGCACAGGAGAAGCAGATCCCTAGTCAACCCTCCGAAGTACACATGCTCTCACACACACTCAGCACGCACACACAATTCCTTGCTGTGCTGTGTGGATGTGTGATGAAAAAACAGCTTGCTCACGCACTGTGCCGTGCCTCCTATTTCATCATCAGCCGAGCTCCCCTCACTAGCACACACATCCTCCTCCTCTCTCTCTCTCTCTCTCTCTCTCTCTCTCTCTCTCTCTCTCTCTCTCTCTCTCTCTCTCTCTCTCTCTCTCTCTCTCTCTCTCTCTCAGCATCAGCTCCAGTCACTCACAAGGGTGGGATTGAACTTTGCAAAAAAGAATGCGGTGACTGCTACTATTTCTGCTGCAAGGGCCTCCCCTTTAGACAGCTTGTGCCAGTGCAGGAGTTTTTTTTTCACTACAACTAACTGGATTTTAACCCTCTACCTCCAGATTCGGCGTATGTTAGCTTCAAATAATGACCCAACATGGACTACAGAACATAGTTGTAATTCTTTCTTTTCTTTTTTAAATCTGTTGTCTTAATAATCTGGGAGAGGCCACAATTTCCTTAATATTTTTTTTTCTGTTATTATTTTTTTACATTGAATGTTTTAGTTTGTTTTAACTTTTTTTTTAATCACAATTGCAGATCACTTTTTTCCTCCTCTGTTTTCTTGAAGAAAGGCAGAGCTTTGTGCTGCCCATCAAAAATGGCTGTATTTTGTGAGTTCACTGCACATCTGCAGGTAAAGACAGCATGTGATTTGTAAGTGGCAGTGGCTGTATATTGGAAGTCTCTCTCTCTCTCTCTCTCTCTCTCTCTCTCTCTCTCTCTCTCTCTCTCTCTCTCTCGCCGGGAGGGAGAGGGGTGTGCGGCAGAGCTCTTTCTGGGACAGGTGCCAACTCTAAACAAAAGACATAAAAAAGGCAATGAAAGAAAAATGCGTAGATTGTTTTTTTTTAATGTGTTACATAGCGAATGAAAGTAGTGATGTTTGATATAATATCATTGTCTTATCTTTTTTATTATTATTTTTATTTTTGCATCTAATACAAAGCACAGTTTGAGTACTTTCTGTTCTCCAATAGTACAGTAAAGGCATCTGAGTTAAGAAGAGAAGGTGGGGGTCCTTTTTCAGACTGTTGAATTATTCATAGGCCCAGTGTTGAGGCCGGAGCAGCAGTGTTATTAGCATGCATCAGACATGCTGTTTGTCTGTTTGCTAACATTCTTCATTCAAAGACTTGTTAACTACCAGACGAGCTTAACACACGTCTTCCAGCCACCCTTACGGCCTCATATTTTTGTCCGTACTGGCAGCCAAGGGGCAAGAATGGCATGGGGAGCATGCGGTTGGGAGCTGGGGCTGGTTGCTAGGTAGGTACTGCCTTTTTACGTTCCTCAGTCCTGCCTTTACTTCTGTTTAGCAATGGACTTGACTATTTTGTTTGCTTGTTTTGTTTCACAGGGCTTCGAAACCCACAAAGTGAAACCTTTTTTTTTCCTTCTCACCCTTGTCTGAGCGTCTGGCTGCTGCTGGCTGGGTTCTCCTTCCTCTGAATTCTGGTAAGCGTTTCTTTTTTTTCCTTTATATTTTTCATAATTCTTTTTATCTTCATGCTTTATTTTATTCTTTATTTCAAATGCTTGAATGATGCATTTTTCATTTTTGAGTTCCTCCTTCAGAACAGCTACTACTGGCTTTATTCCTGAGACTTCAGAAATGAAGTTTAATTTATAAATTTGAGGCCATTAAAAAAAAACAAGCATGAACCACGTTCTGTTCACCGACACCTCAAAAACGGCACCTAGTCACCGCATTGTTTTTTTGTTTTGAGTGTTAATCTGCTAGAATTATTTTAAGTGTGTTTATTGGTTGTTTAATAGCTACAAGAAACTTTTGATTTAGTTTCTGGGTGAAGAATGGGGGCAGGGATGCTTTCATGGCCTTTATTTTACTTTCATTCCACATTTGAAGGTTGTAAGATTAGAGCCACCCTTCCTGGGTGATATTGTGGCATCTGCTATGATCGAGACCTTCTAACACTGACCAGCTCTCCAGTCTTGATAAGGAAGGCTGTATGTTCGTACTAACGATGTTTTGTGTTTCGCTTTGTTAAGTTGCCAGATTTACAAATAAAGCAGTGAATGATGAATGCAGCTCTTAAGTATGATGTGCATTGATTAAAAATATATATGTTTATTAGGTTATTTTCATGCAATGTTTTTCTGTGTAAGTCTATACAGTTAATAACTTCACATCAGATTTGATATATTTTGATCTTTCTTCCTAAGTTATATGATTTATTAAGACAAATAAAATGAATCACAGGTTTATTTAGTTCACCTTTTTAAAATGTACTCTGTCTCGTGCGTTGGTTTGCAAAGCTGCGAATGAAAAAATAAACTAAAACAGAATTACGCTGGCATGAAACACAGAGTTTATGTGCTTTTACTTCGGCTGACATTTTGATTTTAAAACAACAGGTACCTTGTGATTTGTGTATTGTGGATGCTTGTGGAAAAGATAATTTGCCAAAATGGTACGATCTACTGTCACTTTCTGTTCATTAATTTGGTCACACACAGGTCTCCAATCTGACGGCTCAATAACAAATAAGAAATTGCAGCTACAGTACCGGAAAAAAACACAGAAAGATTGTAATTTCATTTGTTTTACAAAAATAAATTCATCCTGTCATGTTCCAATTGTTCTTTCAAAGTAAAATGTAACTGAAAAAAATGTCTCAACTATTTTGAATTAATAAATATAATATTGTGGCTTTTTCATATCCCCATCTTCTTAGATTACATTGCAACAATAAATGTCACACTGTAATAATGCAATTGCTGGATATTTTAATTAGGTCTTATTTAAAATGTTAAAATATAACAATACTCTGTTTGAATCCATAGGGCCTAGAATACTTACACATATATATACACACACACATATTATTCTATGAATGCTCTTGTTTGTTTAAATAAATAAAAAAATAAAAACAGCTTCCGTAATCAATGGCACATCTAAAAACCCTTTTCCCCAAAGTTTGCAAAAAAACCTGGAATTCGACATGAGTTTTATTTTCCTGTGCCCAATATATTATTTGTTGTGCTGTGTAAATAATATAAATAATTGAATACAACATTTAATAATTACATTTTTATTGGATGAAAATAGCATTGATAAATAAGGGGATGATCAAAATAACCAAAAAAACAAATTATAATAGTAAGTTATCCTGTTGTATAATTATTCTAGTGATTATTTCTTGTGATTGATATCCTGTTGGATTTTGATTCTCCACAGATATAGTGCTGTTTGTATATATATATATATATATATATATATATATATATATATATATATATATATATATATATTAGATAAATAATTATTTACGTTGTACTGAAATTGAAATTATCATGTTTGTATATGTCAATTTATATACATTAGTATATGAAAAAGATATCTTAAACAAAACACATTTTGATATATATATATATATATATATATATATATATATATATATATATATATATATATATATATATATATATATTAACGTGACGATTTAAATAAATAAATGCCTTACTTTTGCAGGGTAATTCGTTTAGGTTATAGGGTTTTGATTTTATTATTGAGAATTTTGTACCGTAATGCTGTGCTATATTATACATTTTCTTCAGCTAATTAAAATTGAAAAATATTAGAAAATTGTTCTACATTTTGAAGGAGTATTTGAATATGAAAAGTGTGTGTTTGTCCCACGAACACTAACATTTTTCCACTGAGCATTGGCAACGGGGTTTGCGGGGGGGGGGGATTGCAATCAAGTGGAATACGTTTGAATTTTCTGCATGTAACAAAAGTGAAAGTGGTGGATGAAGACACTTGAAGCTTAATGGGCACTTGTTGTTTGGGTGGGAGAATCTGTGTTTCAGCTGACTTTCTCAAACACACTGGGATGACTTTGCCGCAATCACCCTCTCCCTCCATGTGACTTCTGCTCGTATGATTCCATCCAGGACCCCCAGCGATGGGTTTTAAATACCTTCATGCACTAGGAAATTTAAAAAAAGCACAACTTTTGCCTATGAACCTATCAGGGTCACAGTTTTTGAAGAAAAAATAAGCTGGAATTAAATGCATGTGATATTTTATTCTAAGATTTGTCTGTGTATATAAATATATTTCTACATATACATATATTGTACAAAGAAGCCTGCTGAACATTGCAAATTAGAAAAAAGACAGACAATTTATTTCCTTTTCCCATAGCAGCATGTATAAACACATATTATTAGTGGATTTGTCTGTTTATTTATTTAACCCCCTCTCTGGTACAGACACATTAAAAAAGTGAATTTGTGTTTTCAAAAGCGACCTAGAAGGATATAAATGCAATAGGCATTGTCCCATTACTCTGCACACAACAGCAATTTAGATTTTAAAATATGTATATATTAAAACAACACATTTTAAAATGTTAACATAATAGAATATGATTAAAACTTTAAGTTTCAAATGCGTGTGTAGGTTTAAATTTTACAGAAGCCCCTATCATTTCTCTGTAGACGTGTGGATCTCAATTAAAGCAGTGTAGATCAGTGAGACAGCTTTCAATAGCCGCAGAATGAACACATTTGCATTCCTGCATTGAACTGTGCCTATTGTTAAAATAAATCATATTTTTTAGTGGTCAGTAACAGCTGCTAGATTGTATTTAATTGTCCAGTGTCTCATTGGTGAGTTGGTAATGTGAAGGGCACATATACAGCATATTGAGGTAAGGGTAAGCACAGGGTATACTAATAATACCCATAATATTGTATTTTGCTTCAAAGCTGTAACATATTTATTTTTTATTTTTGGACTAAAATAGAACAGTGGTGCCCAAAAGTATTGACACACTTCTATTATTTCAGTGCAAAATACTTCAATCTACATTCATATTATTAACACTTGGGTCAGGGTATAGCTACTATACTGTAAATGAAAATTCTTATCAACATTTTTTTAATTCCAAACTCTGCATAAGTCATCTGAATTTCACATTTTGAAGTGAAACTCAATGTAAAGATCATTTGTTTTCCAGTTGCAGCCCTTATTATATTAAGATTGTATAATTCCAAACAATAAAATTAAGCAAGAAATGAAAGAAAATACTTTATAACTAGGCTTGCTACTTTTCGATTGTAATCGGTAAAGCTCGTTAAACGTCGAATTCCCCAAAAATATGAGTTCGATTGAAATAAATTTATATAGGATAAACGTCGGTAAAACCACTCACTATTTTTTTTTTTTTTTTCTTACCAAAAATAATATTTTAAGAAATCATCGTCTGTGTAGTTTCTAAACTTGCTGTTTGTCCTGTCTCCGTTCTGCTCTGAATGGCTAGGGGTCGCTGTCAGTCAAATCAGTGGTTTCTTAATAGGCTAGTGTAGTTTCACCGTCAGTCATTTCATCCTGCCCTGATAGATCTCAGTCATTTCATCCTGCCCTGATAGATCTCAGTCATTTCATCCTGCCCTGATAGATCTCAGTCATTTCATCCTGCCCTGATAGATCTCGTTGGCTGAAGCAGCGCTAGAATGCTCTCATTCGTTTAAATGACTGTCAATCATCAGAAGCGACTGTGCACTTTCATTTGCTAGCTACAGCGCCTGTCATTCAAAGCGCCTACTTTGAAATTAGCGACTTAAGGTGTAAGTAAGCGTTTGCTATTACAGGTATATACGGTGACAGTTACTCGTTTGATTTGAAAATGGGGCGCAAAAGGAAAACATTTAATGAGTATTGTGCACAATACCCTGATCGACGTCAGAAGTCTCCGCGGACCAGTTGAGAGGGGCGGAGCTCTGAATAAGTGCAAGTTAGTTTTGTTCAACTCTCTAATGTTTTGTTCTGTCTGTGCATATTGTTTTTACTTGTAAATGTATGCTATAAAAGTCTGTGTAATACACTTTATATGCTGCGTTTTCTACGGTTTATTTGAGACATTTTTTAAATTTGTGTAGGATCTACTACAAGGTATAGATAGCTTCGCTGTGACCAAACGTTATGCATGTAGAAATTGATAAAGGGGTTTCTCTAAATGAGACGTTTCTCAATGGCATAAAAAGTATTTTTTTAAAAAAAATTTTAAAGCGTAAAGCTCGATTTCACCCATGCTCTGCTTGAATTGAAAAATAAAGATCGAAAAAAAACGTGGTAAATTCTTTCAAAAATAAACATCGATATTATTTATCTCGATTTGGCAAAAAAAAAATAATAATTTTTGGAAAAAAAAACAAATTCTGATTCATATGTTTTACATAATAGTTTTGGAAAGAGTTTTCAATGTAGTACATACATGGTAATTATAACAACATTTTGCAATGTTGTACAGGGGGATTTATAAAAAAACCCACTTAATAAGTACAACGAAAAACGGAAACATGGATATCAGTCAGGACAGAAAAGGCAAACATCACACCTAACATTGTAGACCATGTCAGAGCTAACTGAAATCTCAAAATGGCGGAGCGCAATGAAAACATGTTCTGTCGAGTGCTTTGCATATGGTGCTTTGCTTATGAATAAGCCTGTCAAAAATATATTTATTACATAATTATTTTGCATAAAAAAGTCTAAATAAGCCCTTCTAATCAGTATAGGAGTCTATTTTATTAGTAATAACAGTGACGGATAATTAAGATAGGGTACTTTGTGCCAAAGGTGGTCATTCAAATCAATTGAAGCAGTGTTTTTCTTTGCCTCCACAATGTGTGTTTTTCAAAGTCAGAAATCTCCAAAATGTTTTTCTACTGGACATGTCTTTATTTATTTATTTATTTCTGGTTTTACAATTAAATGTTTGTTACAGATAAATCTTTTTTTTCCAAGTGTAGTGAAAGAAAAAAAAAGCTTAAGGATTTGTAGAAAATAGGCAAATGCACTATAGTTTACCACAACAATCCAACCATATTGTTCTTATTCTGAAACAATGCCCCCTAATTCCTGTAGGAAATAGGCCTGATTCCTGCAGCCAAAATATAAAAACAAGAAGAGGAGCACAGTACTGTAGCATCATCAAGACTTGCTTAATGTGCAAGACAAATGCAGACCCATTGGATACATGTGTGGGATATTGTTTGGTCATATATATTTTTTTAATATATATATTACACATTAATAACCAGCCTTTTCAGCTAAAACAATCCTCTGTTGATGGTTTGAAAAGCAAGTCTCCTGTTCATGTGGGACAGTATGGTACATTGCTAACCTCTGAAGAATAACATTGCTGTGGTGTCTTTTTTACATTTTACATTTTGTGACCCCCATAGTTGTGGATATAGATACTATACATGAAGGTTACTATGAAAAAAAAATGCCATTGGGGAGGATATGTTTCTGGTTGTTTTTTTTCCCATTGTCAGCATTTTTTAAAGCTATTTTTACTAAGTTTCTTATAAATGTTAATGGGTCTTCGTAACGAGGTGTGTTGATTTATAAAATATATTTTGCGGATGAGAATACACACATTTTTCATATTATTTTGCATATATTTGACAGTTTTCTTTCTTTTGGGAAATAAGACTTACTTCTCTGACTCTTTTTGATGGCTAAATTAATGCAAACAGTTATCTAATAAAATAAAGTTTTTTGTGGATTTCAAAATTGTGGCAGTTTCCAATAACTACTGAAGGGTTCATTGTTTTACTGCATGTCTGCAATAAAACACACATTTTACAGGGCAAATTAAAATAGCATTTAGCTTGACTGCAATATTTGGAAACAATAACGTAGTTAATAATCTTTGAATGGGCATGCTGTACACACACATTGTCTGGCATGCATTGAAAACACATTTCTTTTTTGTGAGCCAGTAGAAAAATAATGCAGTCTGTATCTGGTGTTACAGACTAAAACAAATACATGTTACCATTCAAATAAATATCTAATGTCCATTTGAATATATTATATGCTAGTTACTCTTTGTAGGTGTTAACGGACGAAGAAAACAACGCCAAATCAATATGGGTCAGAATAATGGACAAAAATTCAAAGGGCATAATAATGGGAGCATGCTATAGACTGCCAAATTCAGACACCGAGCAAAATAATCTGTTATACAATGACATTAGAAATGCGTGTAGCAAAGGAGAAGCCATACTAATGGGGAATTTCAACTTCCCCCATATAAAATGGGAAAACCCGGTGGGGAGCATGACGGACGAAATTGAAATGGTGGAAATGACAAATGACAAATGCTTCTTAACGCAATTTGTCAAGGCACCAACTAGAGGGGAGGCATGCCTCGATTTAGTCTTTTCAAATGAAGACAGAATAATTAAAACAGAGGTCAGAGAACCATTGGCAAACTCAGACTACAACATGGTCTCATTTTGAAGTGATTTTTAAAACCCAAAAAGTAATGACTAAAGCTAAGGTTTACAATTTTAGAAAAGCAAACTATGAAGGTATGAAAAAGAGACTAACAGAAGTAGATTGGAGTAAAATAGAGAAATCATCCACAGAAAAAGGATGGCTGTTTTTTAAAAAATGTAGTACTAGAGGTGCAAAACAATTACATCCCAAAAGTAGACAAATCTAAATTTAAAACAAAATGGTTTAATAGATCAATTTAAAAAAAAAATTCAGCGAAAAAGGCACTTTACAGAGCATTTAAAAACAAAGTACACAGAAAGAGTACTTGGAACTGCAAACGCAAGTCAAAAAGGAAGTTAGAAAAGCCAAGAGAGAGATAGAAATGAACATTGCTAAGGGGGCTAAAACCAATTCCAAAATGTTTTTCCAATATGATAACAGCAAGAGAACATTCAAAGAGGAGGTTAAATGTCTAAGAGATACAAATGGCAAAATCATAGAAGAAGAAAAAAGTAGCAAATATATTAAATGATTACTTTTCACAAGTTTTTACAAAATGCCCCACATGTCGACCTGTTCCTATCCAGTTTTAAATAAGTTTAGCATACAAAGGCAGAAGTGTTAAAGGGACTAGGAGCTCTTAAAATAAACAAATCCCCTGGGCCAGATGAGATCCTCCCAATAGTGCTCAAAGAAATGAAAGAAGTTATTTACAAACCGCTAACCAAGATTATGCAACAGTCTCTTGACAAGGGGTTGTACCAACAGACTGGAGAATTGCAAACATAATACAGATCCACAAAAAGGGAGACCAAACCGAACCAGGTAACTACAGACCAATAAGCCTGACTTCTATTATATCTAAATAAGATCCAAAATGGAAAGTTACCTATATGGTAACAGTATCCTGGGAGACAGTCAGCATGGTTTTAGGAAAGGGAGATCGTGTCTAACTAACCTGCTTGATTTTTTTGAGGGTGCAACATCGACAATGGATAATTGCAAAGCATATGACATGGTTTATTTAGATTTCCAGAATGCTTTTGACAAAGTCCAGCATAAAAGATTAGCCTAATCCTCAAACTGAACGCAGTAGGGATTACGGGCAACAGTGTGGAGTGTGATATCTTGTAACAATTGTAAGTCGCCCTGGATAAGGGTGTCTGAAATTAATGATAAATAAATAATAAAGTAGTGGTTAGGGCTCTGGGCTCTTGACAGGAGGGTCATGGGTTCAATCCCAGGTAAGGTACTTTACCTAGATTGCTCCAGTAAAAACCCAACTGTATAAATGGGTAATTGTATGTAAAAATAATGTGTAAAAAATAATGTAATTGTATGTAAAAATAATGTGATATCGTCGCCCTGGATAAGGGTGTCTGCTAAGAAATAAATAATAATAATAATTCAAGGAAATGCATGCACCTGGATTAGGGAGTGGTTAACGTGTAGAAAACAGAAAGTACTGATTAGAGGAGAAACCTCAAAATGGATCGAGGTAACCAGTGGTGTATTAGGTCCTCTGCTATTTCTAATCTACATTAATGATTTAGATTCTGGTATAGTAAGGAAATTTGTTAAATTTGCAGACGACACAAAAATAGGAGTGGCAAACTCTGTTGCAGCAAAGGTCATTCAAAATGATCTAGACAGCATTCAGAACTGGGCAGACACATGGCAAATTACATTTAAGGCAATAAAAATGTGCATTATAAATATCATATGGGATATACTGAAATTGAAGAAGGAATCTATAAAAATTTATGTTGCCAACAAGATGCTCGGATATATTGTGAAAAGTGTTGAATTTAAATCAAGGGAAGTAATGTTAAAACTTTACAATGCATTAGTAAGACCTCATCTAGAATATTGTGTTCAGTTCTGGTCACCTCGTTACAAAAAAGATATTGCTGCTCTAGAAAGAGTGCAAAGAAGAGTGACCAGAATTATCCCGGGTTTAAAAGGCATGTCGTATGCAGACGGGCTAAAATAATTGAATCTGTTCAGTCTTGAACAAAGAAGACTACGCGGTGATCTGATTCAAGCATTCAAAATTCTAAAAGGTATTGACAATGTCGATCCAGGGGACTTTTTCGACCTGAAAAAAGAAACCAGGGATCACAAATGGAGATTAGATAAAGTGACATTCAGAACAGAAAATAGGAAGCACTTTTTTACACAGAGAATTGTGAGGGTCTGGAATCAACTCCTCAATAATGTTGTTGAAGCTGACACCCCGGGATCCTTCAAGAAGCTGCTTGATGAGATTCTGGGATCAATAAGCTACTAACAACCAACCGAGCAAGATGGGCCGAATGGCCTCCTCTCGTTTGTAAACTTTCTTATGTTCTTACTGTGTGTCAAGGGGGTGCACGATACATGATACTGGTGGCTTTTTATTTATTTATTTATTTATTTATTATTTACAGCAGTCACGGGAGATGTGAATACTAACATGTGGCTGTATTTGTTTTTTAGGTGTCTTGATAAAGAATTCTGGGAAGAGGAACATAAATGAATATGTGACAGTAACTGCAACAAGCTTTGATCACCCATAATGACAGGTATTGTGGTTTGTTATTTTAATATTGTATATTCTCTTTTAAATGTGTGTCGTGTTACATAGCTTGTGTGTGCATAACATTATTGTATGAGATGGATTTAACCCTTTCAGTCCTGAATTATTTTTGTCGAGTTGAAGAAGGAACTCCTTTATTAAGTATACATGAGAACAGAACAAAACAATTATGTTACACTAATTCAGACTGGAGCTGAGGAGTCCAATGAAGTTCCAACATGATTTCCGAGACAGTTGTTAACATACAGTGCTAAGGATTGAAAAGGCTGAAAAAACAGATGGTATACAGTATGTGATGGTAACAATATATGTTGATATATCCTGTGTTTATATACACTATATCATGGCAAACACATGTGGGTACATTTTCCATTAAAGCCACACAGTGCCACGGTCATATTCTGTTATAAACCAAAATGTAATTCCTATGTAAACTCTGTTATCCGTATCCAATCGTTTCGCCATCTGTGTACTGTTGTTGACAGTTCAGTCTAGTTCCCAAAAAGTACAATATAGCTTTTGAGATAGTACAGCAGAGAGCAATTGAGCTAATCCCAGGTCTGAAAGGCATTACTCTATTTAGCCTAGAACAAAGAAGGGTTAGGGGAAACTTTATTGAAGTTAAACCTAGTCAATACTTTAACCACGACTTATAGAGCAGGAACATTTGGAAATCGAGTGATTTCTGCTGCATCATGTGGTGCTTTAAGAAGCATCTTGACAAAGTTCTCGGATGGCCACTTGTTTGTGACTTTTTGTATGTTCAGGAATTTGTTTAGGGACATCATAGTAGGTAGTTCTGCATCTTGTGGTAACGGACTAGAAGACAGTGGATCAGGGACACTGACTAAAATCTGTTTAGAAAATATGAGGTTTACATATATGAGTCCATGGATGAGTGGGTGGATTTAGTATGCCATAAATGATTATTTGTTTATGTTCACAAAAACACAAACAGTCTACTTTAATAAAACCAATATGTGGGCCTTTTGTTTGAAAGACAACTTTTTTTTAACCTGTTCCCACAAGAGAGCATAAATATATAAAATGAGTTAAAAGTGCACGGATTGTTATGGTGAATAGAATATGTTTTTAAATTGCAGAATGAAAAACAGAACTCACATTATTTGGTTGTGATTTCATGCAGTATGATTTCTCTTTGTAGGAGGTTGTATTAACCTCAGCAGGGAGCCTGCGCTGAACCAGTGCCCCTGCATGGTGCTACTATAGGGGGCACTGTGCTGCAGAAGGTGCCTCCCATATACCAGCATCTCTGTGCTTCAGTACGAGACACTCGCAAGTGTTAACGACTGTTTATAGCCACACTGCATGGCTGTGTTGACCAGTCGCCTAAAGCCGGGGAAAGCATCTCCCCAGTGTCTCATGCTGCTTTAGTGAGCAGCTGATTTCAGCATCACTTTACCGAAGGCTGCTAGCAGGAGCTACTCACTGACGCTTGTCCTCTACGTACCAAGCCTGTACCGATTGGCTCTGAGCTGTTTGGTCTGCACCTAGCCTTTGTTGAGCACTAAGCACTTCTTTTTCCCAGCATATTCTGGCTATTTACTGTCAGTACCAATGTTTTTTACACTCTGTATTGAGAGTGCTCCGGTCGGTACCGAGACCAGTATCTGATTGGGCACCTAATTTCAATCGGCTCCGAGCCTTGTGTCCGCACCGGTTGGCCCCTGTACCAAGCATCGAGTTTCGCACTTAGTGTACTTAGTACTTAGTGCACTTGGTCAGGCTCCGATCATTGCTGAGCCCACTGATACATCCTGCACGCACATTGGATGATTGCATCTGGTTCAGATTCGGCTGTTCTATATACAGCTCTCTGCATTATGTCTGGGTTTCACCCGTGTTTTGTGTAAGAACAACATTCCGGCCAAGGGTACGAATGATAAGTGTCTCTCCTGCTTGAATGCTGAACATGCAAAAGAGGCTTTGAGGGACTGTGATTTTTGCGGTTCATGTGCCCTGTTTTCTGTGCGGATGCTGGAAAGCAGATGTGCCTGTCTGTCTAATGAGTGCTTTGCGTCCTTTACACCATCATAGCAGCCTCGTATCCCCACCACCCCCTGCAAGACAGACGGCAGCATCTCCTAGACCCGCAAAAGTGATGCTCTTGGGGCAGGACTCGAACAAGGAGCCCGTCTTCATTGTGGTCCTCCTCTTCCTCCTCGGCTTTTTTGTCCCCCCCCTCATTGAAAGAAGAACAAACATCATCACTCCAAGTCCTCTACGGGCATTGACCAGGTTCTTAGCCAAGTGAATCAACTGTACGGTCATGTCTCAGCAGCAGACCCTCTTGTCAGAGGCCCTACAAGGCCCCACTGCTGCACCGGCACCCCCGAGGGTGCAGGTAGCCAGGCATGGGTTTGAACTGGTTCATGAGGACATCCTCCCTCACAGCCTCTGAGCACTTGGAAGTCCAGTGCTTAGTCCCCCTGCCTGATAGTGTGGAATATGATGCCATATCCTTTGCGATGAAGCCTTCTTTGTCAGAGGATCTCAACGATCTGGTTAGGAGGGCAACTGCACCTCTGGCATTGACAGGATCTAGACTGCTACGCGACAATGCTCGCATCCCCCGGTACTGCCAGACTTGCAGTCCTCCTGGGGACACCTTTATGGGGTGCACAATGGGGAGAAGATGGGCTTTGCCCACTTCACTCTTGAGGCTTCCATTGCCTTGCTGGTCCAGGTGTCCAACCTGGCTTTGCTTTCTAAGGACGTTTCTTGCCCTAACAAGCAATGTTAAGGCCACTAAAGTGCTGCTTAAGAAGAGCTAGGCGGCTACTGCTTGTGCCCCGCACCTGGGTAACTACAGCAGCATGCTGGTAGCTTACCAGTCTACTCTGCTATAGTCTTTGTCAGCAGACCATAGGCCCTCGCCCAAGCTGATGGATGAGCTGCGCCTGGTTGATGACCATCTGCTCCAGCTGTCATAAGTACACCAGGCAAGCTTTGGGCAGGAACATCGCATCACTGATGGCTGCCCGGAGACAATGCTGGATGTCTCAGGCTCGAGTCCCTGATGGGGACAAAGCATCATTGCTTGATGCCCCAGTTACACCAGATAAGATGCTGCAGCACTAGCCAGATACAGGAGTCCTCTAGGGAGGTGGCTCGCCTTCTCTCTTAACAGAAGACTACAGCTCGTAAGCCTTCAGCAACGCACAGATGGCCTAGACCCCACAGCCCCCAAAGCCAGTACATTCTGCCACTGCTCTCACAAAGATAGACACCCTCAAACCAACAGCCCTAGGGTTTTGGTGGAACAGGTCCAGGGCCGCTTTCACCATGTCCATCTGGATTACTGGCGATCATGCACCACGGACACGTGCTCACTGCCATTCAGACCAGCTACTCTACAATTCCGACATGGCCCTCACTTTTAGGTCATGTCCACAACAACGGTCATGAATCCACAAGACATTCTCTTGGTGTTTCAGGAGGTGTCGGCCCTGTTTTCAAAAACTAAGGTATTTCCTGGTGCCGAAACGGGATAGCAGCCTCAGACCAATCCTCAACCTCAGACAGCTCAAGTTGTTTTTGAGGCGAAGGAAATTCAAAATGCTGACAACGCAACAGCTGTTGCAGACAGTGAGGCCAGGCGACTGGTTCACCACAGTGGACCTCAAGGACGGCAACTTCCACATCCCCATAAGGCCCAGCCACAGGAAGTACAAATTATTCGCTTTTCAGGGAACCTCTTACGAGTTCCGTGTCCTACCATTTGGCCTCTCCCTGGCGCCTCTGATGTTTTCCATGTGTGTGGACGCTATACTGGCCCCTTTGAGAAGCAAAGGTATCAGAGTTCTCAATTATCTGGACAACTGGCTGATATGTGCCAAGTCACCCACACAGGCAGCGTTACACATTGAGCTGGTCACTAGTCATCTGCAACGATTGGAGCTCTCAGTGAACCACCTCAAAAGCCATCTGACACCTTTCCAGACAGTCGTCTATTTGGGGGTGCATTTGGAATCCAGGTCCATGATTGCCACTCTGTCAGACGACAGTCCAGAGGCTAACTGCCTGCTTGGAGCTGTTCCAGCCCAGTGTAGCACTGAAGGTTGTCACTTTCCAAATGCTTCTGGGCCTGATGGCAGCAGCTTCCCAAGTTATTCCCCTGTGGCTCCTCCACATGCGCCCCCTCTCCATCCCTGGTTCAATCGCAACCTGGAGTGGAACAACACAGCCTGCTCAGTGTCTCATCACTGTATGAAAACATACATAAACATACTTAAATCACCAAGGTGGTCTCTAGTTCCCCCAACCTTCGTCATGTCGGCCACGAGTTTCTGCTCTGGGCACACAAAAATCTCCTGACCCTAAAGGCAGTTCAGCTCTGGGTCTGACCCCTTAGCAGCTGCCGCTAAAGCAGATCAACCTTTCGGATGAGGTTATTTCAACCCTCCAGAATGCCATGGACACTTTTACATGCTCCCAGTACAGGTTTAAATGGGGAGTTTTCCAGACTTGGTGTCTGTCTCGTGGGCTAGACCCTGTCACTTGACAGTTGTACTGCAATTTCTGCAGTATCTTTAACAAGGGGAAATCTCCCCTACTCTTAAGTTCTACCTGGCAGCTATTTTAGCGTGCCATGTTAAAATAGACTAAGTCTATTTTAACAGCTTACTTCCTGGCAGAGAGTTTTTGAAGGTAGTTCGGAGTTGCGTCCTCCTAGGAAGGACCTTGTTTTTTGCTGGTGGTTGAATGTGGTGCTTAATGCGTTTACGAAACCACCACAGCTGAAATATTTCTCTTTGAAGACGGCTTTCCTACTAACAATCCGAGAAGATAGAAGCTGGCCTATTTTTTCGGAGGCCAGGACTAAGGTTCTGCACTAACCCTGCGTTCCTCCCTTTCCACTTTTCTTGTCAAACAGTCAGTGGAGTTGGAGGCTTTTCATCCACCACATTTCCAATCTGACAGAGAGAGGAAGCTTCACATACTCTGCCCAGTTTACTGGATGCATGCTGCAGTGTAGGTTCTCCTCTCGCTTTTTTAGATTCTGTGGACTATACATTACAAAACCTTGGCTTTGGGACCAGCGCGCCCAAGGTCAGCCTCCCAGATTACCCTTTTAAGCACATCTGCCAGTGCTGCAAATCTTGCACTTCTGACAGCTTGGGCATCCTATCCCAGTCGGTAATAGATAACATTTCATACTTGAAAGGGAACGTTAGGTTATATATTATAACCCTGCCCTGGTTCCCTGAAATAGAAATGTTATCCATTACTTTTCGAGGTTGCTGCGTTCACTCCAACACAGCAGGCCTGAATAGAAAATGGTCAATGATCCCTTCTGTGCGCTGCACTACATCTCCTCGGGGGCAGGGACTCTGTGCCTGATGCTCAGAAAAATCAGGCTACACAGAGGTATATCCAGTCGGTAATGGATAACATTTCTATTTCAGGGAACCAGGGTTATGATATATAACTTAATGTTTTGAGGCCTGTATTGTAGGCTGTGTTGTTTTCATACCTGCATTTGAAGAGTTTGTCTTTGGCAAAGCAGCATGTTCCTTTTTGCTTAAAAAGGAAATTTGGGCAGGGAGTTCAGAGAGATGGTGTTCTCTAATAACAGAACAGTTTTGGGTTCTGTAATGAAAAATGCTGTGACATGATTAGTTGAACCACTTGCAGTTAACTATAAAAGTGTATATCCACAGAATGTCACCAAAACTTGGCTCTCAGCAAACATGCCGATTAGAGGTCTAATAACAATAAAAAGTGGGCAGGCTGGTACAGTAGATGGGATTGCCCAGTCAGATGACAGGACCCTACTAATAATAGTGGCTTTAATATCCATAGATTTCTACAGAAAGCATACATGTTATGGTGCAGGAATCAGTATGATAGTTCTCTAGTCTTTTCAGCAGTTTATGAAAACATTAATACTTAATATTTTTTTCCAGTTATTTGTGTTGAAAAATGGTTTCCTGGTGTCAGATTCTGGAGATATAAGGCGGTGTCTGTGCATCTACGGTATGTTTGTCACAATTTGATTTACACCAATACAATATCTATACATCTGCCTATCCAAGTGTGATGGCACTTAAAGCATTCTTTACCACAAACATTAATTTGTAAATATCAGTATTATTATTGTCTGTTATCTGTTTGTTTATTTCAGCACAGGTGATACACATGTAAATGCAAGTGAGTGTCCAGTAAACTTGTTCTTAAGAAAGACCTAACAAGCATGAATGAGATAGCAGTCTTTGCAGTGGATAAAATCTGATTATTCTTATAAAACCACAGCAAAGTGTAATAAAGCACAGTGACAACACATAGATAAGACAGGTACGGTAAAGCATAATATAAAAAATTGGCAAACTATGATGAACCATGGTGACTGCATAGTATAACCATGGGAAAACTGCATAATGACTGCAAGAAAGGATTTATTTTTTTAATGTTTTGAATGTTATTTTAATGTTTTGAAAAAAAAAGATACATTTAGCTGAGAAAAAAAAACAAAACTTCTAGCCCGGATCAATTTTTTTTTTTTTTAATGTGATACATTAATAATCATAAAAAAAGATATAGGATTTATTATTGGAAACATACACAATTAAAAGCCTAAATACTTGCTTTGTAAAACACAAACACAAACTATGATAACTACATACAGCAACCAGTGCCAAGTGAAGTACAGGATGTCTGTTTTAATATATATATATATATATATATATATATATATATATATATGTACTGTATAATACTATGCAGATGTCTTTTACTCATAAGTAGCAATTTTTGCGAAAACAAACTTAAGACAATTTTGCATGATGATATACAAACTGTCTTTTATAACTATATAATAATAATTATAGATGTCTAATTTAATAGTACTGTACTAGTAGTACTGTATTATACACAGAAGTGTGTATAAAAATTAATCATATTTAAGCTTTTTTGCTCACACAAGCTTTGTCTGTTTTTTTTTTATTTCCATTACATGAGAGTAGATGTTAAAACTTCATGCTGATTTGAACTCAGCTCTTGCCAAGATAAGCACCAACTAAGACGTAGCTTTACAGTAAACTAATATGATCCATCTGCGTCTCCATCCATTTGCGTTTCCTTCCATCTGATGATGTAGATATCCTTCTGCCTGGTGTTGATGGCTGAAGTGTAATGCTGGCTCCAGGGATCAGCTTATTTTGCCTCCCCAATGCATCAGCACACACAACTGCTGCGTTGCTGGCTCCAGGGATCAACCACAGAGTGGTCTCCCCAGCGCATCAGAATGACAACCGTCTGGATTGAGCTAAGTAGGGTACAACTCTGGGATCTTCAAGTGGGCACCTTCCATCCTCTGTGTTTCGACGACTAGCCCATGACACCTCAAGAGGGCTCGACAGTGATTCTGGCATCCCAGCATCACCCCCCCTCCGTCCCCCACTCTGTTCAGCCCAGCTTACTTACCTGTACATCAGCGTTGCTTTCTTTCTATTGTGCTTGAGATCCCCAGGCAGAATCTTTCCGTCTCATCCACAGCCAGTTGCTGCTCCTTTCTGCTGCTTCAGATAAGTTCTTCACTGTGCGACTCAACTCTTGGCCACTGAACCCAACGTCACTGAGAAACCGGGTTGTAGAGTGTGCCACAAATCCTCAACAACCCACCTCCACTGGGTAAACCTGGACTCTCCATCTTCGCTGTTCCACTACAGCAGCTAGTTGAGCATACCGCAGTTTCTTCCTCTCCTACACCTCATCCACAGCATCCTCCCATGGCACTGTTAACACTACCAGGTGAACAAGGCATACTGATCGAGACCACAAGACAATATCTGGTCGAAGGTTAGTGCTGGCAATCTCAGGTGGAAAAATAAGCCGTTGACCAACATCTGCCAGCATTTTCCAGTCTCTACCAGCTTCCATTTGTCCGGGGTGAGGCTTGGTTTTAACACCTTTTCTTCAAAAGCAGTAGCCTTTAGGAGGACAGCTTTGTTTTCTTATTGTAGCAGATATTTTTCTGTGTGCTTTTTTTCACGAGTTGTGGGCACTGTTTTTTTCATCATATATACATATCTGATGTGTGTATGAAGACTGGCTCTACCTCCTTTACGCTCCCCTGCCTCCAGATCCCGCTCCTTCTCCACCCTCGCCCCACAGTGGTGGAATGACCTTCCTACAGATGTCAGGACTGCCCAGTCCCTGACCATCTTCCGCACCTCCTCAAGACTCACCTCTTCAGACAGCACCTGTAGAACTCCTCTTTTTTTCCCCCCTGGACACTTATCACTCTTCCTTAAATGTGCTTTACTTGCTCTTATCTGCCCCCTATTTTGCTGCATTTAATCCTGTACTTCAGAGTACTGTAATCTGGCAAGTGTTATTTAATCTGTAGTATTTTGTATTTAATTATATCCTGATCTAACTATCACTGACACTGTTATCTGCTCCGTTATTGAATCATATTTTGTCATACTTGTACTTGCTAGAACCAAAGTCATTGTATTTATCTTGCTCTTAATTGTATTATTACTTGTACTGTGATTCTTGAAGTGTATTTTTGTTTGCGACTGTAAGTCGCCCTGGATAAGGGCGTCTGCTAAGAAATAAAATAAATAATAATAATAATAATGTGTGTGTGTGTATGTGTGTGTGTGTGTGTGTATATATATATATATAATTATATAATTTTTATTATTATTTATTTCTTAGCAGATGCCCTTATCCAGGGCGACTTACAATTGTTACAAGATATCACATTATTTTTACATACAATTACATTATTTTTTTACATACAATTACCCATTTATGCAGTTGGTCAAGAGTCCAGAACCCTAGCCACTACTCCACACTGCAATATATATATATATATATATATATATATATATATATATATATATATATATATATACAGTACTGTGCAAAAGTGTTAGGCAGGTGTGAAAAAATGCTGTAAAGTAAGAATGCTTTCAAAAATAGACATGTTAATAGTTTATATTTATCAATTAACAAAATGCAAAGTGAGTGAACAGAAGAAAAATCTACATCAAATCAATATTTGGTGTGACAACCCTTTGCCTTCAAAACAGCATCAATTCTTCTAGGTACACTTGCACACAGTTTTTGAAGGAACTCGGCAGGTAGGTTGGCCCAAACATCTTGGAGAACTAACCACAGTTCTTCTGTGCATTTAGGCAGCCTCAGTTGCTTCTCTCTCTTCATGTAATCCCAGACAGACTCGATGTTGAGATCAGGGCTCTGTGGGGGCCATACCATCACTTCCAGGACTCCTTGTTCTTCTTTACGCTGAAGATAGTTCTTAATGACTTTCGCTGTATGTTTGGGGTCGTTGTCATGCTGCAGAATAGATTTGGGGCCAATCAGATGCCTCCCTGATGGTATTGCATGATGGATAAGTATCTGCCTGTACTTCTCAGCATTGAGGAGACCATTAATTCTGACCAAATCCCCAACTCCATTTGCAGAAATGCAGCCCCAAACTTGCAAGGAACCTCCACCATGCTTCAATGTTGCCTGCAGACACTCATTCGTGTACCGCTTTCCAGCCCTTCGGCGAACAAACTGCCTTCTGCTACAGCCAAATATTTCAAATTTTGACTCATCAGTCCAGAGCACCTGCTGCCATTTTTCTGCACCCCAGTTCCTGTGTTTTCGTGCATAGTTGAGTCGCTTGGCCTTGTTTCCACGTCGGAGGTATGGCTTTTTGGCCGCAAGTCTTCCATGAAGGCCACTTCTGACCAGACTTCTCCGGACAGTAGATGGGTGTACCAGGGTCCCACTGTTTTCTGCCAATTCTGAGCTGATGGCACTGCTGGACATCTTCCGATTGCGAAGGGAAGTAAGCATGATGTGTCTTTTATCTGCTGCAGTAAGTTCCCTTGGCCGACCACTGCGTCTACGGTCCTCAACGTTGCCCGTTTCTTTGTGCTTCTTCAAAAGAGCTTGGACAGCACATCTGGAAACCCCTGTCTGCCTTGAAATTTATGCCTGGGAGAGACCTTGTGTCTTGTTGCTGTGCTCAGTCTTGCCATGGTGTTTGACTTTTGACAGTAAACTGTCTTCAGCAACCTCACCTTGTTAGCTGAGTTTGGCTGTTCCTCACCCAGTTTTATTCCTCCTACACAGCTGTTTCTGTTTCAGTTAATGATTGTGTTTCAACCTACATATTGAATTGATGATCATTAGCACCTGTTTGGTATAATTGTTTAATCATACACCTGACTATATGCCTACAAAATCCCTGACTTTGTGCAAGTGTACCTAGAAGAATTGATGCTGTTTTGAAGGCAAAGGGTGGTCACACCAAATATGGATTTGATTTAGATTTTTCTTCTGTTCACTCACTTTGCATTTAGTTAATTGATAAATATAATTTATTAACATGTCTATTTTTGAAAGCATTCTTACTTTACAGCATTTTTTCACACCTGCCTAAAACTTTTGCACAGTACTGTATATATAGTACTAGTCAAAAGTTTGAGTACACCTGCTTGAAACCAGGTTTTTTAACTGTATAAACTTGTCTATAAACACTTAATATTTCATTATATGATACGTGTACTTATATAAGCTGATAATCATAAGTGAATTGCATTCAAAAATGTTATTTTTAAATAAAAATGTAAATCTTGTCAATTTCAATGAAATGGTCACCCAAAGCAAGGGGATTTCAGTCTGAAGCCCAAGTCAGTTAAAAGTCTGAAATGTGTATAACACGGTGTTAGAACACTGGCCTAAGTATAAAAGTGCCTTTGTTAGATGTTCTCCGAGTTAACTAGCATGTTACCAAATTAACCTTTTGTCACCAATTATTGTTAACAGGTGAGGGTCCATGATTACTATAAATATAGGTAGCATAGGCACAAGTTTGTCATTCCTGAATGTAAGGTAGCAGAAAATGGCAAAATATGCTCAGTTAAGCAAAGAAAAAAGTATATAATTACTTTAAGAAATGAAGGTCAATCTTTAAGACAAATTGCAAGAACTTTGCAGAACTTTGCAAGTGTCTGTAACTGCTTTGGACAAGACCATCAAACGATTTGAAGAAACTGGCACTCATGAGGACCGAACAAGGTCAGGCAGGCCAAGGGTGACCTCAGAATCAGAGAACAAGTTCATTCGAGTCACAAGTCTGCGAAACCGGCGATTAACTGCCCCTGAAATAGAAGCTAAGCTAAATGCTACTAGAAGTTTCAACATCAACTGTTCAGAGGAGGTTGCGTGAAGCTGGCTTTACTGGAAGAATTGCTGCAAAGAAACCATTGTTAAGAGTGCAGAATAAGAGGAAGAGACTTGCCTGGGCCAAAAAACACAGAAACTGGACGTTTGAGGAGTGGATGTCGGTCTTATGGACCGATGAGTCAAAATTTGAAATATTTGGGTCCAACCAGCGAGTATTTGTAAGATGCAGAGAGGGTGAGCGCATGAGTTCTGCATGTGTGGTTCCCACTGTCAAGCATGGAGGAGGCAGTGTTGTGGTCTGGGGTTGCTTTGCTGGTGACAGAGATGGTGATCTTCACCAAGTCCATGGCAAGCTCAACCAGCATGGCTATCATAGCATACTTCAGAGGCATGCCATTCCATCAGGATTACGGCTAGTTGGGCAGTCCTTCATTCTTCAGCAAGATAATGACCCGAAACACACCTCAAAGTTGTGCAAGAACTATCTGGCGAAGAAAGAAAGTGAAGGACAACTCAATCTAATGACCTGGCCTGCCCAGTCTCCAGACCTCAATCCCATAGAACTTGTATGGGACGAACTGGACAGAAGAGTCAAAGCAAAGCTACCTACAAGTGCCCTACATCTCTGGGAATTGCTGCAGAAGAGCTGGGAAGACATGTCTGGTGGTTTCCTGCTGAAACTTGTTAACCGAATGCCTCGTGTTTGTGAAGCTGTTATTAAGGCAAAGGGTGGCTATTTTGAGGAATCCAAGATTTAGAGACAATTTTCAATTTTCTTGAACATTGCTTTGATACTCCTTATGTTTTGTTTTGTATATTGTAACATGTGTTTTCATTTTCAAGTATTTACAGAAACGTATACGACGTAAAACATTGTCAATTATGAAAAAAACCTAGTTTCCAGCAAGTGTACTCAAACTTTTGACTGGTACTGTATACTGTTAAAGAGGTTTGTTTTTTCTTGCGGTGTGCTGTTTTTGTTGTGAGATTGATGACTCTGATAGGTAAGATATTTTGAGTTGCTTGTGATGGTAATATAAAAAATACTTTTTTTCTTGTGCCTCAATGTCTTTAAATTCAGTCTTCCTGTCTTGCTTTAGTTAAACCAAAGTAATCTAATGATTTTCAAGGAGGCATTTTTCGCGGGGGGTGTTATTCATTTTCCTTGTTATTTTACTTGAGTTCAGTACGATTTAATTGTGTACTAGTAGTACTGGTACAGGTATACACACAGGCAACACTGAAGCTATGTGCCTGTAAAAAATGAATAACTCTGCTTCTAATTTACTTTGCACACACAAGCTATTGTCTGTTTTGCATTAGCTCTTAAGAAGACATATTTTTTATGGCAAATACATTTTTCATGAGTTGTATACAGTGTATTTTTTCCCCACGACTTGTTTGCGTTGTTTAAAGGGCCATGTATTCTTTCATTAGAGATACATTGAATATCACTTTCCAAAGTTTTTGGAAATCTTTTCTTTTTTTGTACGCAAGCACCTCTCCATCACAATAAATCCCTAAATAACTCAAATAATAAATAGTATGTCTTGCAGACTGTTTGTCTTCTTTGATTGATTTCATCATACTTAGCTGATCACATCACACTTTACTCTGTTCTGTACACAATGTTTAAGGTCCAAATGTTAATAACTGAGACATACCATAATAGTTTGGTGGGATCATGTAGAACTCGGATTACCTTAGGCAATAACCGACATTCACACAACATGTCAGAAATATAAAACAATAGTTTATTTAAAATAAAAAGGGGTGCACAACTAATCTAATATTACAGACAGTTCATTGATTCCATTGTCAAACGATTACAATGACCATAACATCATTAGCATACATGGTTAATATACTAATGTTAAATATGACTTATCACACAAAGTGTCTACTTTGCATTAGTATTTCCAATACCCGTTTCTTGTTGTAATCGATCATGTCAATAGGCACGAGAATTAATTCAACTTCCCATTCAGAATGGAATCCAACATTCCAGTACCTAATTTATATAGCAAATGAGTTTTACCGTGTTAATTTATTTAGTTTAGACATGGTGCACCAAACTAATAATATTTTATCAACCTCAGTTGATTATATATTCAAATTAACTCAGAAATGGGGCCCTGGTCAAATTCTCTGAGTTGCACATTTCAACAAACAAAATACATTTCTTACACACTCTAAAACAGGAAGTAATATTCTATTCCTAGAACAGTTTATCTACTAACTTCATAGCAATTACTAAAGTTACTTTCTCCAGTCATAAAGTATTAAATATTAGATATGTTGAATACTTTCCATATAAAGAAGTCAATCTGTGTCGATGAATACTGCAGCTCTTTGGATCTGAAGTTCCAATGAAGACGGCACTTTGCTGTACGCATTGTATTGCGTAGGCTCGCAATAAACAAATAGTTCTTTTCAAATAGAGATCAGCTTGTTGATGCATTATAGTTGTTGTTGGCAGTTTTCCAACTGGAAATAGTTCTGTTGATCAGACGTAACTCAGTTCAGATAATGTGTTGCAATTGAAGAGTTATGTAGTTCGTAGAAGTGTTCTTGTTACAATTCTTCTGTACGGCTAGTACATGACCTTAGGTCAAGCTGATTTTAGCCACTCTTCAGAACATTGGTTCTTCCAATGGACAAACTCAAGCATGGGCAAACTCAAACATTTCTGAAAGTCACGAAGCTGGTTTTATTGTCCTGACTTCCACCCTGTGATTGGTTAGTTTGGTTATTTCACTTGGGGTGTTTCTCATTGGTTGTTCTTGTTCAGAGACAGCCCATTGTCCTCAATTGGTCCGTGGCTTTGCCCCCGGTCGGCTGTATTTACGAGGGGTACTGCTTTTTGTCCGAGGTGTCAAAGCATACTCAAAACTGTCTGGCATGCCTTCTGCAAGATACTGGTGGCGCCTAAATGATTCATTCAATGAGATGAAAAGATAAAACACTTGTCCAGCAGTTAGTTTACGACTCTTTCTAAAAGCATTCTTTGTCAGTTTGGGAGTTTGTGAGCAGAAACCAAGTAGACACAGAGAATGGCTTAAGACCCCCCCTTTGTATATTTCAATTCTATTAATTTCATACACTGAATGATATTATGACCTACTCTGATGCTAGAACAAGCACCCCGACAATCTCAATAATCCCAAAAATAACTAGTAAATAAATAATAATAAACAAGTACATTTTGCAGATTTGCAATCTAGGCTAAGTGGTCTCCACTTTTATATAAATCACCACCCCATGATCATAAATACTTTATTGCACAGCAAGAATTAAAACGATGCATTATGACTTAAAAACAACAAAAAGCATGGTTAAATAATCATTAAAACACTGTATAGTGCCAGTTCATGTCCAGGCAGTGCAGAGGCTGAACTTTGCTGGGGACCCCGAGGGGAGCATCACATTGGCTCAGAAGCTGCTGGGGTGGGGGATGGGAAACCTCATCGCGCAACAGCAAACCCTACTGGCCAGACACCGAGCACATTCAGAGTGGATAAAAAGCAGGGCTGATCCCTGTTCTCCAGGATCAGTAGCCCGACCACCTCTGCTTTGGTTTGCTCGGCGTAAAAGTGATTCTGGCTTTAAGCTTGTGAGATCGGAGGACGCTCACATGCCCTCAGAACATCTGTGCTGTATGGGGACTCGCTGCAGTGAGGAGAAAAAATGGAACACTGTATGGTCACTTTCTGAGTGACAATCAGGGCCTGAGGTGCATTTGACTCAACTTTCCGCTGTCATCATCTGAATAAATTGGAGTATGAGGATTGGTTTCTGAACATGAGTATGATTACGAGTAAGGGGACACCCTTAACAACTGTAACTATCACAAAGACATGCCATCTCACAATAGAGATGACCAGTGAGATAAACAGTCATGCAGTTTCACCCAGAGGCTCAGCCAGTAAAAGGTCTTTTTTTCAAATCCCTGACATTTGTGACAGAGCTAAGCAACCATGAGCTCAGAACAATGAACTACTGGTAAGTTTTTGGATTGCGTCCGGGGACTCATTGATTTACTGATTTCCTAGAGGATAAAGTCTGTCTCTTTGCACAGTCAGTCTTGACTCCTCTTGACAGTGAAAACCACAATGATTATAACTGTGTTAAAATGAAATATAACTGGTTGTCCTGCAGGAATATCAATGGATGTCATTGATCTGTAATGTATTTGCATAAAAATATGATTGTTGATAAGGGAAAAAAAATTATAAGTATATCAAAATGAGTCAACATTGCATACCAAGAATAATTTTCAACGTTTAATAAAATGAGACATGGCCAAAGCAATAAAATTATAACCCTGTATAAGAGCTTCAAAGAGGCATTACCAGTACTTACTACAGAAAGAGCTTCGGTTGAAGTAACCTATTTGCCAATAAGAAATAGATCAAAAGTAAAACTTTATGTAGAAAGGTTGTGTGTTATTGTGCAGTGTTCTTGAATGCCATCAATGTACATCTTTAGAAAGTATTTTGTAAATGGGGGGGAAGTGATCTGTGAATATGTTGCTAATACATAATAATACTGTATTATACTATTATAAAAATCTATTTACAATGCAATTTACAAAAATCACAAATTATCTGTGTAAATACATTAAGTCAATCATTTGGTTTACATCTTAATTGTTAAAAGCAGGAAAATATACTCAATTAAATGGAAAAATATATAAATAAATGCTGTGGATCTGCATCCCCCCTCTGGCACACTAATGACTGTAAGGCACATTGGATATTCTGTTTATAGCATTTCTCTTAGATATGACTGCTGACGGTTTTGGCAGAACCTTCGGCAATATCTGACTGCAATCTTATTTAACCTGGGCTATCATAATCCTTGCCATTTACAGTGTAGCTCTACTAATTAAAGTGTTGTAGTTTATTATTACTATTTTACATGGGAATGATCTTGAGAAAAACATTTTACCTGCTGTAATTACTTGGTAACACCACAGTAGTTACCAAACAGGATCCTGGAATAACAAGTAATTACATAATTATTACATGTATTATATGGTTATCCATCCAGGTGCTATCAATCTGTCTATGTTGGTTGTGTTTATATATGCTTATTGCAGCAAATGTAAGAGCAGAAAGCATTGATAGTTAATACTATGTTATCACATGATTATGTATGCCCTGTAATATAAAGTGTTATCTGTAAAGTGCTATAAATCTATCTTAGGTTGTGTTTTGTTCGAGTTTTCATTGTGTTATGTAAACCAATAGTTTCTTCTTGTTTTTCCTGAGTTAACTCTAAAATCGTTTGCATATTTTCCTCAGTTATTATAATATAGGCTTGACAAATAATTGCATCTGAAAACTTGTATCAATGGATCAAGCCCACTAAATCCATATTTAATAGTGCCCAGTAAATAGTGTACAATTGAATTATAAACATATTAATGAAATTAATTTAGTAATGCAAATGTAATCTACAAAAACTAATATTTGAATGTATTAGGCTGTACTTTGCTAAATACATTTATTTCCCTCTGTCAGACAATAGAAGACTTTGTTCAGGGTTCAATGGAATTTTTCCATTCATTCATCATTGGCACCGTAGAACCTTTCCAATGTTTTAGCCCCAAGAAAAATGCAAAGAAACTGAGAAAGTATCCTTAATTATTAAATACTGTTGTGCAGAACTGGTATTGCTGTTGCTACAATTCAGAAAAGTATATTTTGATTCTGAAGATTTTATATATATATATATATATATATATATATATATATATATATATATATATATATATATAGAAATACATTAAAACACAATATTAGAATATATCTTGTCATGTATAGGAGTATCTTTATTTTGCTAACACAGTAAGCCATGCAAACATGTTGACCTTTGTAAAAGCATTAGCAGTAGTTTTACTAGCCCCCACACCTTTTTTTTATTGAATAAGCCTGCACTTTCCTTCGCCTGTTTTTATTGTAGTGATGTTAATAAGAGGGTCAATAAACCACAGCAGTTTGAAAACATCAGTGTGAGTAATATAGTGTTGAAGGACAGTAGTATTTCTGTCCACTGCTGTTTCGCGTCTGCATTCCCCCCCTGTCTGTAGCTGTTGCTGTCTGAACCTTAACTAGGGCATCCTCTGTACTGTGGCATGGGGCAAGGTGGGGGGCAGGGCGGGAGTAAGGGGACTGGCAGGTTCTGCCAAGTCTGCCTGCAGGTACTGCAGGGAATCATTGCCAAATTCACAGAGCGAAGAGCTAAATGAAGAAGAACCAACAGTTTGTGTTTTTTGTTTGTTTTTCAGAAATCGATCACAGATAGCATCTCAATTATTTGGCACTGTATACTGCGTATCCAAGCTTACGTCTAATAAATGTCATTAGCGGACCAGGGATTTGCAGTGTTTTACATACATGTGTATATTAAGAGAAAAATACTTTATTTTTATTTTCAGTTAAAGGAGGAAGACTTTAAGATGTATTTCTTTTCGTGCTAATAGCATCAGGAATCAATTTTCATGGTGTTTTTTATTCTTTGCTTGTGTATGTTTTTTAATGGTTGAAGGATATGCATATTAAATGCAATAGATTAGGAACGTTGAAGTTGCTTTGTTTACAATGGATGGTTAACTTGAGCTTGAGAAGCAGAACATAGTGACTCTAATTCACCTTTAACTAGAAATCTGTCCACCTCTTTAAACCGTATTAAGCTAACCCTTCCATGATTAACAGTGGAATGACCAAAGCCATTACCTTGAAAAAAATCAATGAATTATTTCTTAACAGGTTTTTTTTTTTCTCTTTTGGAGATCTGGAACGTATCTTTGTGGTGTTAAATTGCTCTCTGTTATTTTGCAACATTGCTTTTGATATATTATATTCATATATACTAGCATAAATTCATCACATGAATTTTAATTCAAGTGTCCCTAGCAGCAAATGCATATTAGACAGCAGGAAAACTCACCTCTTGTTTCCTGATCTCCCAAGATCGCCATCTGTCAGAAAATGTGTACTGACTGGACTAAGCAATGCCAGCCCCTGTGATACTATAACAATAAACTAAATAATATGCATTCAGTAATGTCCCGTATCATACTGTACTAATTACATTTATATAATATCCTTCATGCACAAACCAGAAGCAGCTCACCAGTGCCAATCAAACAAAAGCCTGACTGAAGAGAAAAGTCTTTAAATCTTATTAAATGAGGCAAAGAATTGTAGAGCATACACTTTCAAATGGTCTACACACATCAGAACTCGGCTCTTGCTGGCAATCCAGTGTGCATTCCCTAAAGCAGGTATGTCTAAGCTTTTTACAAGGGGACCAAAGGAACTGTACCAAGCTGACAGCTTCTCTTACTGAACCAATCAATCAGAGCATTTTTAAATAAGGGCAACTCCTATGATAAATATGTTTATTAGAGCTGTATCTCCTTTAGGATAAATACCAATTTTAACCATTACCAAATATGAACATAAACATTAACCAGCAACATAAAATGAAATTTATAATTAAAGTTCGGGAGGAGGGTCAGACACCAATCTCCGCGTCACCAAATTGAATCATTCAATTTACACATTAGCTAATTAAATTGTTAGCACTATAAATACCCTCTTCACTTATCTCTCAGTTGCGTTTTGATTTCATCATAACCCACCACCTCCCCATCTCCACCTTTCTTAATAACAATTTTTATGTTTTATCAATGGGGGTCTCAGCCTCGTCCAGTCGGCCAGGCAGCGAACCCTCAAACCAAGTTAGGTTTGATGCCAAATGAATGTGTATATACAGCATACTTTTCTGTAAAATCGCATACTCCGCATTCTCCACAATAAATATTTGTACTAAAACATTTTGTGATTGGTGTTTGTCCCGAACTACTGAAATGAAACTGCGTCTTCAGGTCATATCTCATTAATGTTTAAGATGTTATGGAAAATCCTTGGGCAAAAGTAGCAAACTGAGAAATACATAGTATAAGTATGGAAATACCACATTTACCTTGGTAAACTTTAATAGGGATAGTACTACGGGTAATTCATTCACAACTTCAAAACACAATTATAAAATGAAATGACATTTTTTAAGACTACTGAGTCCCAACATTAAATGCCTAAGTTGTCTATTTCTAGTTTTATAACTATTGGTGTGTTTTGCAAATGACAATTTGGAGTAAATAACTTTGAGAATATAGCCCATTAAACTATTTGTTTAAGAATTGTACTACTTTCTTTGTAGTGCTGGTAACACTACTGGCTCATGTTCAGACATATAACATAGTGCCAATAATCATTTAAATATTATGGGGTTGGGCACGCAACAGTCATATCATGCATGAGAGGTGAAAACGTTCAGTGCAGTCATTTAGCACTGCAACCGGCCCGAACATTTGACAAAAAAAAAACTCCTGCATCCCCCCACCTTGTAATTCAAAATAAATAAATAAATAAACCCCAGGTGATTATAATGACACAGTGCATGGTGCTTGCATATTTGTCAGGAAGTTTACGTTTCAGAATATTTGTATATTTTTCAGGAAGTTTACATATGAGAACATTTTGCTACATGTTTGTTTGTCTTTTACTAATAAAAGAAGATTAACACACCAATACAGTTTCAACATTTTAACCTTTGATTGCCTTCCTGTAGACACTGTAATGTTTATTATAGCCATGCTGATGATAAGATCTTTACCAAAATGGCATAGTTTTCCTCTGCTCTCATGGAATCCAAATTGTTGTTTTTTTTTGTTTTTTTTTAATAAGGTTTGCTTGAACAGTTGCATGTAATTGATGACGTTGGTGTTGGTGTCCTGTCAAGACAGCATTGATAGCATTTGCTGTGTTCAAACATCACTGTTATTTTAAACTATATTTTAATAATTGTGTGAAAACTATTATTATTACTGTTGATGGGATACGACAATTGTACTACTACCACTACTGCAATGGTGGATTTAAAAAACTAAATATTCTATAATTTAACATTTACTGTTTTTCAGGTAAACATTTAAATATTTAGGAACATTTGTTGTATAATAATTCTAGAGCAAAATATCAATTTTGAATGTGACAAATATCTTGAGACATATATTTTAGACCTTAAAATGCTGTGAAATAAGCAATTTTTTACAATGGAAAAAATACAGCCCTAGTCATTGTGCAATCCAAATGTATTCACAATGCCCAAACCACTAACCCTAAAACTGTGGACAGTGTCCCTGTTAAAGTACTTCCTGATCAATAGCAACACAATTGAACACACTGCCTTCGCCCGGCAACATATCCAGAAGAAGCATAAAATGGCTATCTCCTCCCTCCCCTAGCTCTGCGCATCCATTTTGTGTGTGTGTGTCTCTCATTAACGGAGCTTTCAAGTACCAGTTTAAGAAGGCGAGAGTTGCAGCTTGGCACAAGGGAAATGGCCGTAGGAATACAAAATCTGTTTTTTCTTATTTAGAGACTTAATTGTTGCCGACTGGCTGCATACAAACAAGCAGCTTTGCAGAGTCTGGATCGTTCCCAGTTCTGACCTTGGGTGGATGCAATAAACTGTTCTTTTCTATTGGCGTGAATGTGTTGGCAAGGCTACAGCTGCACAACCCCCCAGATGGAGCAGCCAGTCCAGAAATGGAACCTGCTTACAGTGCAAGAAGAATCCAAACTGTGTCATTCGTCTTCAGCAAGCTTACAGGCATCGACCCTGCAGTTCTGGAATTCAGCTTATGGGTGTTCAAAGTTATTGCTGGACATTAGTCCCCAGCACAAAAACCTCCACACAGTTTGGCACCATTGGCATTCTCTTGCTTGAGAAGGGTCTAGGATTGAATGGCATTGGGTGTTCAGGTCCGAATTGCGATTTGTTGCTATAAAATATAAAATGCAACTAATGCATTTACAAATACAGACCATAATTAGCATAGAGGTACCACATGATGACCACGTTAGCTTTGAATACTTTCACCTTAGATATATAGTTCTTTGTTGATGTTTGTCTACTCAAAACATACTGTATTGGTGTCTGTTTCTCCCATGCTGCTGTTTATTCTTCTTTCCATTTTTTCTTTTTTTTTTTTTGCTTACGTTTGTGTTAACATACATACCATAGATACTTCATCCATAACTGTCAACACTTGTAGTTGCCCTTGCTCTCTATTACAGAACCATTGCTTTGCATTGCAGTGCAAAGTCCTGTTAACTCTCAAGCTTCAGTTTAAGTGCGATGTATCAAGTATGGCTTCATTTGTCTTAAAAAATATTACCCAATATCAAAGATTCAAAGTCCAAAGTAGCTGCTGTTTTAAAAAAAAAAAAAAAAAAGTTTACGTTACAAATTATACTCTCTTTCTTTGGTGGATCTTGCAACAACCATTTTCACAAGAGGCCTTAATATTTATTCTATTAAAACGTAGATTTACAGCCATTTTCATTTTAACTGGGCAAAGCAGTGCTGGTGAGGGTGACTGGCCTGATCTCAGACAGCAGGCTGTCATTTGCTGCCCCAGGACTTGTAGGCGTATGTTCGTGTGATGGAATGGCATTTTGAGCATGCAGCCGAGGGGTGGCCATTCTGAGTCCCCACCAGAGGACACACACCCGCTGAGAGGTCACTAAGGGTTCAGTGTCTGACTTTCACCAAAATGTCCCCCCAGCTTGTAACTGGGCAGGCAGCAGCCTTGCATATGTCACAGGACCTCATTAACATTATTAACATTGACATCAATAAATAAATGTGTATACCCCTTATGTTAACCCAGCAGAGCACTGTGTTTCCCTTTTTAAACTCTGTACATGTCTGTCTAGATTCCTCCTGTCTGCAGTGCCCTTGGTACAGTGCTGCACAGCGACTTGTATTTGTGATACGTCCAGGAAATGTTGAAAAAGGCTAAATATAGCAAATGTGAACAGATGTGCAGGATAGAGTGAACTAGTGTTGACTAAAGGGACAGTTTGCTTTTGCAATACGCATAGAGCCCTCTTGTGGTTAATTGAACATACAATGGGCCCTATCCTGGTCCATGGAACTGCAAAGCTCATTGATGTCTTACGGATATTCTAATTCCAGTGTTCTGTTTGGTCACCAATCAGAGTGCAGGGTGTTAGGATTTCTTTTAAAATGTGTATTGTTTCATGTGATTTTTTGAATATGTAGGCTGTGTTTTATTGTGTGTTGCGTTCGTGTTTAACCGGTTGGATTGGGATTCACGTGCTCATTCTACAGATATGGCACCCAGGAGCAATGACAGGTAGCAACAGCAGGTTTTTACGTTAAAGAGCAATTTGCAATATTTGTTAAATTTACGTTAAAGTCCTTAAAATAAACTTCTGAGATGCTTGCTGCTAGATTTTGTAACTGAAACAGTTTTGTGAACCTATTTAAGCCTATTAAGGGAGAGACTTTGATAAGTCTGCCCCCTTGCACTGTTGAGAACCAGCAAACATGCTACCAGAACATAAGAACATTCAGCCCATCAATGCTTGTCCTGGTCTTCGTAACAGATAGAACAATCCGGATGTTAAATGATCCCAATGATTCTGTCCTCTGGTCCTGGTTTCTGTGCGGTGTTTAAAAGTATTGGCTGGGGTTAACTTTGTTTTTAAGATTTTTAAAACTTGAATCAAGGTGCTAACCATACCATTCTCTTTCCTGCAGTGTGCTGTTGCTCCATGCCTCATTGCATTGCTCTGTACCTGTAATCCCTGGCAACTACTGCAATGATTTATGATTATGATTTTTTAAAAAATGGTTCATTTTATTTTGATAGGAAACAGCATTGATGCAGAACATTTGGAAAAATGGAACACATCACTTTGTAGATTAAGTTTTCAGGACAATTGCAGCATTGCACCATTGAGGAGGAAGATAGTGGATATTGAAATAAGCACCCATACACATACACACAGAACGTGTAGAACATATCCAAACATGAAACCTTGTGTATAGGTTTCACTGACTGAATACGTTATATCTGATTAGGGATACCACCAGGTTAAACCGGCTTAAGTGATTAAGGTTCAGGTTAAATTTAAAAAGATAAACGCTTATTGAGATTAATCATATTTTTTACAGGAATGTCCGGAATAGAATAGAAAATACATACATCCCCATTTTATCAGGTGGAAGGAAGCATAGTGGTAAGAATGTGGTTGGACAGTGTAGATCTCTGCTGTTCTGTAACCTTTTCAATGCTTGTGCCACCACAAGAATTGCAACTTCACAGCTTTGTTTCGTCATATGCAAAACCAAGCAATAACAAATCTTGATATAATTCCAAAAAACAACAACAAGTCTTCTTTGTACTATAGTTATTTTATTTCTTAGTTTTTTGTTTTCAATGTTGTGAATTGGACAGATGATTTAAAGATTAAACGCTTTGGAAATAATGCAACCTATAATGCAATGAATAACAAAGCTGTGTTTTATAAATATGTAAGGTTATACTGCCATCTGTGTGTTATGAATTAGTTTGAATTTTGACAAAAAAGTGCCACTTGCTGGATTTCAGTGCAAGAAGATCTAAATGAGACTTGTCTGGATTATCTGGCAAGAAGCAGAAAAGACCTTTTTGGCTTTTTGAATGTTAAAAACAATCCTTTAGACTGCCATTTCAATTACAGTTTAAATACAGTGAAGTATATTTACTATGCATATCAACAGCAGGCAAATACGGCAAACGGGTTGAAAGATTATAATAGAAGGCCTTGTAACCTGCTGATTAAGCCACTTCAGTGCTGTGTTGGTGTACTGTAACAGTTGTGTTTGGCTAAATTGTGGTTATTTTAAAACCGCCCCATTATCGATTTATTGATTTACTCAGATTTCTAATTACATTCTTTATAAAATTGAGGGCTTTGTTGTTTTATTTTTGTAACCTAGTATTCTGGTATTTTTAGGGTCAGTCTACTATTTATAGATGGGTTTCTCCTGCGGCTGAGTTACTCTTTATATTTACAGCTTATGGTCTAGCACACTGAGACCTGGTCCCACGATTGGCTTAGGAATCTAGCCACAGCTTGTTTTCACCCCTTGGAAAACCACAAGTGTTACGTATGGTAGCATCAACGTTGCATGTGGGTCATCAGAACCAGGATTAACTTTGAACAGAAACATTTCATTCATTATGCACACCGGGGAGTCTATAACTTAAAGATAGTTGTAGCGGTGGGACACATAATAATTAAAAACACATGTGATATGTACAGTAGCACGTACGTTTGTGCAAATGTGCTGGCAAGCTCTCACTCAGTACCCCCACACACGGTTCTGCCTTCCTTCCAACACCTAATCTCCTGCTATAACTAGACCTGATAAATGTTTCAGCAATCAAAGGCTTAAACAGAGGGTTGGAGAGTTTGTAGTGTTCCCTGTGAAAATATGTATAGTAGTAACTCGACAGTACTTAAGTTGTACCTTCTTTCCCTTGCTGTCTTCCACAACGAAATCCCTATGGTCACGGGCACATTCTTCTGGGGTTTTTGTGTGTAGGCATTTTTGTACATTTCGCCACAATTCTGTTTTTAATCCTCCGTATTTTAACTGTAATACAGCTTGAAATCCCGCTAACAAGCCTCCATCCTGATTGTAATCTCGTTTTAAATCTCGCAAGCGGAATCTCCAATAGAAATGTAGGAATGTACTGTCATTCAGTAGTTGAGGCAGGTTTAAAGTACTGAGAACGAATCAATGATAGATTCAAGTCAGGAAGGCGGGACATTGCCCAGCAGCACTGAGAAACATATTTATTATTATTATTTTTGTAATAGATTTTATTTTTTAATGGGAATAGGGTAAAGTCAACATGAATTGATTAAACATTTCCACAGTTTTTCTAGTGTTTTCTGGTGTTTATTGGCTATCCACCGATTTCATTTTATTTGTATCGGGGGTGTTTCAAACTGAAAATTAGAAGCCCTACTTATAATATCCCCTTATAGTCCTGGGGCCACAGGTCATGTCATTAATTGGTTTTTCTCTGCGTACAGGAAAACAAAAGCAGGACTGATATGAAGGTGACATTGCTTCTCTGTGTTATTGACAGTCTTTTTTTTTTTTTTTACAGATGCATGACGCAATTCCTTTTGGATAAGATGGAGACTGGTATGGTATGATAGTTGAGAGAATTCAATTTTTCTCCCCCGTCATACATTTTAACAGGTAAATTGTAGGGTCTTACACTGGTGTGTTCCCTGCTGGAGTTAGACTGTCCTTTGGGGTGAGGTAGTAGGTTGTATAGTTTTAGGGTTACACCCTTCCTGTCAGATAACTATACAACCTACTGTCTTTCCTGAAGTGGCTGTAAATTCATCGCTGGATGAGTGCTCAAAAACGTTTGCAGCTGCTTGAAGCTGTTTTAAAAACAACATACTGTATACAACCTACGTAAATATGTTTTTTTATGCTGAGCTAAGAGGATGAATCTCCCAAGTTTTAAAAGCTATTTATTTTGCTCTTCCATTCCATTCCATTGTAGGCTTAGCAATGTGACAGCACAAACGTGTGAAGAAGTCAGGGATTTTATAAGGCGTTGTGAAGTTAGGGTATAGGGACTTTGATGAAAGGAAATCAAGCAATATAATTCTACCTGTTTTTATTTTAAAACTTTATATGCATTTGAGTAAATGTATTCACCTATAAAATAATAAATATGATTTGCTTTTGTACTGTATTTCACTTATTATATATATTTTTTTCATCAGCTTTTATTTAATTATAAAAAATACTGCAGAATATAGCACATTTTGGTGCAAAGTGCTTTGTAATACCTTGAAAGATTCTATATCAGTCCTATTGATTTTTGTGTGTGTGTTACAGTTGTATACTGTGTGCCTTATTTCATTCAACCAGTTAATTGTTAAAGGACATTTACATAGCATAAGTTACCAAGCTTTGAAAATGACCACTTTTCAACAAAGGTAGAACATTTGTAGCTGCTTAAGACATTTACTTCAGTTTTTAACTGTTATAAAACTGACTACTGTAAGTAATATCATTTCAGGTCTCCTAAGCATGTATAAGCATGTATTGTTTATTAAAGACTGGCACAAACTCTTTCAAAATGTGCCCTATGGCTGTTCAAGGTGCGTCTCGTGTGTTAGGATTACAAATAAATCTGTTGTGGATTCCTGTGTAATATTACAATGCATTCAAGGTTTCTCACGAGCTGTGTAAGGCTGCACTCGTGCTTGTTGCGCTCTCCTCTCTGATGATGTTCGCACAGGGTGAGGTAGTAGGTTGTGTGGTTTCAGGGTAGTGATTTTGCCCCATCAGGAGATAACTATACAACCTACTGCCTTCCCTGAAGGGCAGCAATGCAACACTAAAAACAAGCAACAGTAATCTTTAATAGTTTAGTTTCAGCAGGGGAAATATGTAGGGGACATTTTTTATTTTTTCAGTGCAACTTAAAACGTTTCCTAAAACTGGTTGTTTATTTGAAAATAAAAATGTATCACACTTTTGTGTTTGTCTTGAATGTTAAATAAGGTAAAGTTGGTTAACATGGTACAGCAGATGCACTTCAAAAGTTTTGTAGTGTTTCACTGTTTTCAATTAAAGTGTTCTCACAAAGGATAAACACACAGGACCAGGATATGCATCACCAGACTGCTGTATGTTCCTTCTGAAATTATGTATAAATGTGTTTGTTTGTAATGAACTTTTATTACATTATAAATAAACAATTAAACAAGAGTAATTAAAATGAGTAATTTGCTTTGTGTATGCCTAGTTCATAAGTGTAAGTCGCAATACACTTACGGAAAAAAATCAACATTTTTCACCTGTTTAATGGTAAACTGAATTTGCCTAAAAGCAGGGCTTTACTTAACCATTATTTGCAATAGTGACTTGTTGCTGTGTGGCTGTCACTACCTCACTCTTAAGAAAAAAGGTTTGATCTAGAATCATTAAAAGTTCTTCATACTGATGCCATAGGGGAACCATTTTTGGTTATGGAAATATACTGTGTATGTATGTATGTATGTATGTATGTATGTATGTATGTATATAAACCTATATGAACATAATTTTAATATTTTATTTAGCATGATGCAATCTAAGAAACTACAAAATTGTATCTCAAAAGTATACTGGAAACTACAAGAGTAGTACAGTATTTCTTGTTAGATTTCAAAATGTCACATTTTTCAATTTTTGTAAACTACAAAGCGATATGTAATTTCAATATGTCAATGTAACATTATTAATTATATAGGGTGTGATGCTAAACTTTTGGCCATAGCTGTAATGCCCCCCATATAATCTACTAAATAAAAACACTGGTTTGTTTTTCAGAGTTGTTTTTCTGTCACATATATGCAGATGTATGAAATGAGCCATCATCTCAGCAAAGAAACATACAATAGGCTATTTTGCTGATAGCAAGTAGCTTACTACTAGTGTTAGAAAATATATCCTTTTACAGCCAGTTATTTAGTACAAAATAGTACTTAACTACAGAAATGATAAAAACAAAGCCATACGTGATAAGAGTATCATATTGGCTACAGGAAGGATTCTTATCAGGGGGATGTATAAAATACTGACCTCCCTGTCCTATAGGGGAGGAATTAAACACTTCAGGGCGCTTGGACACCTCCGTAGACAACAGTTTCATTCATTTTTTTTTTTCTGGCAAGCACATGTTAGCACTTGGCTGTGAAATCCACCAACAGGCGACGGTACCGAACAGCAGTCAGAAAAAATCGCTCTGGTTTCGATTTGAACAGTACCGCTCAGCCACTGCTAAACATCGTTCATGGGTCACATGACATAGTGGTTTAATGAACCACATGAACCTTGGCTTTGTTACACTGTTTGCTTTAATTGGTTAATGTGGGGTTGAATCAGTTGAAGCTTCAGTCCCATCACTAATTAAAAGTTTCCCTGCCCGAACCACCGCTTTGAATGATACCTGACAGCAAAAACAAATGATACCTGATACCAAGAAGCGGAGTGATACCGGAGGGGTGATAGAGGAAGTTATTGATGCATGAAGACTTGAGTGGGGGGATACCTAATACTTGACTCTAGTAAGGGTGATGTCTGAGGATGTCCTAAAATGGACACAGTACACACGCCCTCAGAACGTCTGTGCTGTGTGGGGGACTCGTTGTGGTGAGGAGTAAAAACATAATAATTGGACATTCCAAATTGGGGGAAAAATAAATAAAAATAATAATTGGGCACTCTAGATGAAAAAAAAGCTAAACAAATACAGTAAACAAAGTACCCACATTTGTGTTCAAAATAAATATAATAAGAGAGGAAACTAAATGTAAAACAAGAAACGCACACTGAGAGGGATGACCCAAAACATAACTTACATTGTAGCACGAGGAACACATTCTGTACAAACAGCCCAGGTGAATCCATGCAGCATTCATCTTCCAAATTGTGCTTCATCCCAAAACACCATGATAGCCACCATGTTTAAACACCCCATCTGATCTTACAGTGCTGTGAAAAAGTATTTGCCCCCTGTCTGATTTTCTGCATTTTTGCACATTTTTCACAGTATTTGGTCAGATTTTTTTGTGGGTTGTAGTAGTATATAGAGGGAGTCAGAGAGAAAAAATGACACCACAGTTTGGTGCTTCTTTCATTTGTTTGGTGTGCAAGGTAATCAAACATGCAGTCTTCAGGTATGAAAAAGTTATTGCCCCCCCTAGTCAACTCAACCCAATTAAAGGGATAATTAGGGTCAGATGTTTGAGTACTTTGGTTAACAACCAGACCTGATTTGGGCCAGCCCTGCCCAATATAAATCTGACAAACTTTGGCCCTTACCATAAGAGTGAAGTTGTCAGCACACAGGTTCTAGAGGCACATCATGCCACGAACAAAATAAATTCCTGAAGACATCCAGAAAAAAGTTGTTGATGCCTATCAGTCTGGAAAGGTTTACAAAGCCATTTCTAAGGCTCTGGGGCTCCACCGAACTACAGTCAGAGCCATATTGTCCAAATGGAGAAAGTTTGGGACAGTAGTGAATCTTCCCAGGAGTGGCCGTCCTGCCAAAATCTCTCCGAGAGCAAGGCGTAAAATCGTCCAGGAAGTCACAAAGAACCTTAGAACAACATCCAGGGATCTGCAGGCCTCTCTTGCCTCGGCTGAGGTCAGAGTTCATGACTCCACCATCAGAAAGACACTGGGCAAAAATTGTATTCATGGCAGAGTAGCAAGGCGGAAACCATTGCTCACAAAGAAGAACATGAATGCTCGTCTCAAATTTGCCAAAAAGCACCTGGATGATCCTCAAGAGTTCTGGAACAATGTTCTGTGGACAGATGAGTCAAAAGTGGAACTTTTTGGCCGACATGGGCCCCGTTATGTCTGGCCAAAACCTAACACTGCATTCCACAGTAAGAACCTCATACCAACAGTCAAGCATGGTGGTGGTAGTGTCATGGCTTGGGGATGCTTTGCTGCATCAGGACCTGGACGCCTTGCCATCATTGAAGGAACCATGAATTCTGCTCTGTATCGGAGAATTCTACAGGAGAATGTCAGGCCATCCGGCTGTGAGCTGAAACTGAAGCGCAGCTGGGTCATGCAGCAAGACAATGATTTGGAATGGCCTAGTCAAAGTCCAGACCTAAACCCCATTGAGATGTTGTAGCAGGACCTGAAACGAGCAGTTCATGCTCGAAAACCCACAAATGTCACTGAGTTGAAGCAGTTCTGCATGGAGGAGTGGGCCAAAATTCCTCCTCGGCGCTGTGAGAGACTAATCAATAACTATAGGAAGCGTTTGGTTGCAGTTATTGCTGCTAAAGGTGGCGTACACAGTTATTGAGTCTAAGGGGGCGATTACTTTTTCACATGGGGGCATTGGGTGTTGCATAACTTTCTTTAATAAATAAATGAAATATGTATCAAATTTTTGTGTTATTTGTTCACTTAGGGTCCCTTTCATCTAAAAAAATAGGTTTTGGTTGAAGATCTGATAACAATCTGAGTCAAAAATATGCAAAAATGCAGAAAATCAGACGGGGCAAATACTTTTTCACGGCACTGTACATTGGCTGTAGGCATTTCTGTGTGCATTCCCTAGGCTCCTAGGTTCTAACCCTCTTCACTGGCGATTAATAAGCAAAACATTAAAATGTTGTAGATGCTATCTTGTAGATAGTTAATATTCTTAAAACAATAACCACGTCCTATTATAATGTATAAACCTGTTTTCAATATCGCTCTCTGAGAATGATAGCAGATTTACACGTTACAACAAGCCAAAAATAGACCACATTCCAGATTGTTCAAAGTTCATAAATCGTGTTTGTTCAACATGAGTGAATGAATCAATACTGGTAATCTCTTCTTAGAAAGATGGTATTTATTAAGCATGCAACAAAATAGGTTTGAAAATCACACAAAACAGTTACACATTTAGTATCACACTATAAGAATTACAATGAGAACTAAGGTTTTAAACAACAATTTACCAATGAAATATTAGTACATACTGACACTACAAGAAGGGATTGTGCAATACCTGAACAGATATTTAAGAGTATTGTTACTTAGCCTGGAAAACAGTCAAGTTTCAGCATTCTGTTACCATGTGTTACTCTCTGTGTCAGGGCCCTTGACCTAGATGGATAAATACTGAGAGCTGAGGGCTCCAGGTGCAGTCTTGTAGTTTCCTTGTTTCTCTGAATCCAAGAGAGCAGAACCCTACAGAGCCTGGGGGCACTGCATTGGCTTTGGCGCTCCTGGGGTTGGAAAGCTGGGATCCAGCTTCGACTGTTTCTCTTCATCGCTCTGCGGTGACCCCTATAGGTGCGAGTGAGTTTGGGGGCAGAGATTTGCTGGGCTGGTCTTTGTCCTCTAGAGGCCGGTAGCCTGCAGACATCCGCTCTCGAGTTCCTGGGTGTAAAAAGATGCTGATTGGCCTGTGTGATTGGAGGACACCCACTGAGCCTCGGGTTCCTGAGCTGTGTGGGGAATCGCCGCAGTGAAGGAGAAACAGTAATAATAATTGGGAATTCCAAAATGGGAGAAAAGCAGGGGTAAAATATTTTGAGATTCTAAAAAAAAAAAAGAATTTTAAAAAGACAAATTGAAGGAGCGTCACATTGGCTCAGACGCTCACCTTATCCACTTACCAGTGAATCTCTTAATAATAGATGACCAATTTGAAGCAAGATGTTTCTTTCACCTACTTCCACAACACGTCAACGCATATGGTTGGGTGCTGAGACACATGATGCTGCTGAGAAGCGTGCTGAGATATACCCCTCTCACTCAAGCGGACACCAGCAGGGCTCCAAGGGCTGATAGCTCTCCAACGTCTGCTCTGCAGCTTCTGGGGGTAAAGAGGCAATTGGTTTGGTCCTACGATCGGAGGACGCCCACTAACATTCAGTTCTCCTGAGCTGTAGTGAAGAAATAAAATAAAAAATAAATAAGTAAAAAAGACAAAAAGAGAGTATTGGCAAGCAGGTTAGACAATAAATATTGATACAAATAATGAATGGTACTAACAAGGGTCAAAACTGACTTCTTCGCGATAGCACATTTCCTGGCATTAATAGTTGGCCTGGCTTGTTTAATCTGGTTCAGGCCATCAGCCAGAGGAGTTAGATGGACTTCACACGTATTACTGTAGATGACCACATCATCCAAATAGGCAGCTGAAAAGTCATGGCATCCTTCCAGCACTTGGTCCATGTAGTAGGACTGATATAGTCCAAACGGTGTATGGAACCATATACTCTCGGGATTTGGCAGTTAAAGGCACTTGCCAATATCCAAAGTGGTAATAAACTGCACCTTGCCCAGTCACTCGATAAACTCATCAGTTTGAGGCATCTCGGTCAAATTTAGACAAACCTGCTGAGCTTACAAAAATCGATGCAGAAGTGAATACTCCCATCATTCTTGGGCACCATAACGACAGGGCTACACCACACATATACGAAGTAGTAGTATGAGCAGAAAATGTAATTAAAAGCAACCACTGGACACTGGAAAAAAGAAAGAAAAATATGGCAGTAATTTCAGAGACTTCACGTTTATTTTCTGGGTGTATTTTCCAGCTACAGAGCCATCCATCTTGGCCCTGTTTTGCGCGCTCATCTTCCCCTTTGTCAAGACGCAGCTCCTCTGTTATTACAGCCCACCGTACGAGCAGCTGGAGAGCAACAATCGTCACTCAGCTACCTAGTACCAAAAACTAACGTGAACGTCCCTGGCAGCGCTGTCTCCATCTTTAGCGCATGTAAGAAATTGCAGAATGGATAAAACTGTGTTGAGAATTTAAAAAAAAAACAATGGTGCATTATATTATGCCTGACTGAAAATGCTAAATTATCAGACAGCATGCATTTGAGAACAAAAAATAGTTTGAGATTTTTTTACTTTCATAATATAAGAGGTGCTGGCAAGCCCTGGCACAAATTAAACACTGCCTGCATGGCTCAATAACTCCCATCTCTACCATGGTTGCAATTTCCTTTTACAGCACTTCCCTGGCCTCTCTGGAATCCGATATAGTCACTGTCTTACAGGCGTACCGGTTTTGATGCTGATATGGTGCTGCACCAATGTGTGCTTCTGCAAACTTCTGTGAATGGTAAGTATTGTAGGAGTTGCTGCAAGGGGCAGGATTTTCAAAAAACAGTGTTATTGTATGGAACTCGTGGTATAGTAACGAGAGCTTTAGTAGCAAGGGAACCACCGGCTACAAAGAAGGGGGGAGAGGTGAGGAGACCACCTCCATCTCCAGTAGTTTTACAGCTGGAGGATGCAGCGCTGCTGCCACTGCCAGAGTGTCCCTCACTGAAGGCAGCATTACCGCTGCTAGTGTCCCCACCACTGCCAGAGTATGCAGTGCCAGCGCCACTGCCGGAGTGTCCCGTGCTGAAAGCAGCATGCCAATGGCAACATTGTCACTGCCAGGATTGCCCCAGCTGGAGGAGCCAGCTGTGGCACTGTCAGCATTGCCACTGGCAACATTGTCACCCGTGGGCCCATTGATGCCTCTTTTCCTGGCCCAAGACCCTGACCAAGACTTTGGGGCTTTTAAGGGGGGAGGTGGCCTATGAGGCCATGTGTGCTGCACAGAAGGGGGGAGATATGTGACAGGGCCTGCCCCATGCGTATTTTATGTTTTGTGTTATTATGTGTGGTCAACAGCGAGTGATTATTGACAAACTGGCTGTTGACCACGCATATGAGAAACCCCATGCCGAATGTGGCAGAGGGATAAACTAGGTAATGAATGTGTTTTGTTTGGTTTATAAATAAAATGTGTTTAATTGTAAAGTTAAGTTTGTTTTAAATATGGCAGGTGGCAAGGTGTTGATTGATTAATTGTCTGGCTGAAAAGCCAGTTTCTTTGTTCTCCACAAGTATAAGAGGAAGGACTGTGAAATATGTGGAAATCCCTCACGACTGCGTGTACATCCAGGGTGAGAACAGGGTTCGACATAAACCATGGCCCGGCGGCCCGGGGCCGGTAGAGATCGCAGTTTGGCCTGTAGTTATGAAGCACCACAGGCCCGACTGGGTCGGTTACATTTAACTAGTATAATATATATATATATATATATACAGTGCCTTGCGAAAGTATTCGGCCCCCTTGAACTTTGCGACCTTTTGCCACATTTCAGGCTTCAAACATAAAGATATGAAACTGTAATTTTTGTGAAGAATCAACAACAAGTGGGACACAATCATGAAGTGGAACGAAATTTATTGGATATTTCAAACTTTTTAACAAATAAAAACTGAAAAATTGGGCGTGCAAAATTATTCAGCCCCCTTAAGTTAATACTTTGTAGCGCCACCTTTTGCTGCGATTACAGCTGTAAGTCGCTTGGGGTATGTCTCTATCAGTTTTGCACATCGAGAGACTGAAATTTTTTGCCCATTCCTCCTTGCAAAACAGCTCGAGCTCAGTGAGGTTGGATGGAGAGCATTTGTGAACAGCAGTTTTCAGTTCTTTCCACAGATTCTCGATTGGATTCAGGTCTGACTTTGACTTGGCCATTCTAACACCTGGATATGTTTATTTGTGAACCATTCCATTGTAGATTTTGCTTTATGTTTTGGATCATTGTCTTGTTGGAAGACAAATTTCCGTCCCAGTCTCAGGTCTTTGCAGACTCCATCAGGTTTTCTTCCAGAATGGTCCTGTATTTGGCTCCATCCATCTTCCCATCAATTTTAACCATCTTCCTGTCCCTGCTGAAGAAAAGCAGGCCCAAACCATGATGCTGCCACCACCATGTTTGACAGTGGGGATGGTGTGTTCAGGGTGATGAGCTGTGTTGCTTTTACGCCAAACATAACGCTTTGCATTGTTGCCAAAAAGTTCGATTTTGGTTTCATCTGACCAGAGCACCTTCTTCCACATGTTTGGTGTGTCTCCCAGGTGGCTTGTGGCAAACTGTAAACGACACTTTTATGGATATCTTTAAGAAATGGCTTTCTTCTTGCCACTCTTCCATAAAGGCCAGATTTGTGCAGTATACGACTGATTGTTGTCCTATGGACAGAGTCTCCCACCTCAGCTGTAGATCTCTGCAGTTCATCCAGAGTGATCATGGGCCTCTTGGCTGCATCTCTGATCAGTCTTCTCCTTGTATGAGCTGAAAGTTTAGAGGGACGGCCAGGTCTTGGTAGATTTGCAGTGGTCTGATACTCCTTCCATTTCAATATTATCGCTGCACAGTGCTCCTTGGGATGTTTAAAGCTTGGGAAATCTTTTTGTATCCAACCGCTTTAAACTTCTCCACAACAGTATCTCAGACCTGCCTGGTGTGTTCCTTGTTCTTCATGATGCTCTCTGCGCTTTAAACGGACCTCTGAGACTATCACAGTGCAGGTGCATTTATACGGAGACTTGATTACACACAGGTGGATTCTATTTATCATCATTAGTCATTTAGGTCAACATTGGATCATTCAGAGATCCTCACTGAACTTCTGGAGAGAGTTTGCTGCACTGAAAGTAAAGGGGCTGAATAATTTTGCACTTCCAATTTTTCAGTTTTTATTTGTTAAAAAGTTTGAAATATCCAATAAATTTCGTTCCACTTCATGATTGTGTCCCACTTGTTGTTGATTCTTCACAAAAATTACAGTTTCATATCTTTATGTTTGAAGCCTGAAATGTGGCAAAAGGTCTAAAGTTCAAGGGGGCGAATACTTTCAAGAAGGCACTGTATATATATATATATATATATATATATATATATATATATATATATATATATATATATATATATATATAGTGCACATGGCTTCTGTTTCATGAATAAAGGGAAATGGGAAAACCAATTTACAAAAAACCATTTTTTAAAAACACAACTACGAACTAATCCTAACTTTCCTGCCACACGTCATATTTGTTTTACAGTCCGAAGTGATGTGTTGGTACTCGTTCCCGCGACATGGCAAATCTTTTACAAATCGGGTTTTCTACAACTAAGCAACCAGTAAGCCAAAAGGAAACCGCTGAAATCAATAAATCATAACGAAAGTAATTATGAAAAAAAAAAAAAAAATGAAGACGAGCATTTACAGTGGAGGCTTCATCTGGCTTCATTATGACAGTGAAAAGTTTCCTTAGGCACAAGTTTTTCCTTTTGTTTACTGAATTAAAATACAGAACTCAATGAGCAGCAACGTCACAGCACGTATCTCTTCCAATTAAAGCAACAGTAGCATAATATTGTGCAAACCACCAAATAATAATTTGTTGTTGTAGTGTATTCAGAATAAAACAACGCCTATCATATAGCAACCTAAAATTTCTACATCTGTTTAATTCTAACAAATAATATTTATAAAATAATCTTAATAATGTAAATATTGTAACCTGGCCAAAACAGTAGAAAATACATTCCAACATTACTAATTACAACTAGCCATCAAGTACTGACATCAGATGAATCTAAGTCAAGTTACTTTATAATTCAAAACAAGGATACCTGGTTGTACTTTTAATGGTCAGTGCAAATGTTGATGTTACTCTGTCCATTCACAGAAAGTCAACAGTAGATGTTTACATTGAACTGCAGTCCAGAGTTAAAAAATAACTCCTTTCCAACTCCAAGTAGCTTGCCTTTTCTTATTAGTCACTGCGTTGTTCTGCTTAACATTTAGTATGTCTTTATATTCATCATAACCCGAATATATATATATATATATATATATATATATATATATATATATATATATATATATATATATATATATATATATATATATTCATAAATTACCTTTCTAATTTCAATGTTACGCATGTTTAGATGACTTCTTTTAGCACTTGCTATATACATTATTTTATTTCAGTTCACACATTCAGAGTTCGCCGGTGCCATGCTCCCGGAAGCTGTTTCACGACTGGCTAGCAACAGCTGCAGAAGCTGCTGTGTACAGTCATTACACAGAGGAACTCATGCAGGTATCTGTTAACATTAACTAAAAACAAGGCAATAAAATTGGAAACAATTTCAAACAATACGATTACTGTAGAATGTTGCTATTACAAGCATTGCATAATTAATTAGAGTCCTTACGTTTACTCGTTAAGCATCAGCATTAAAAAAATAAATAAAAGAAAGACGTATTTCTACTAGTAGCAAATGTATAAGGCTTTTTGTGTACTTTCGAATATGCAATATGCTATTCAATAGATTTTTATTTTTGTGTAATCGTGTATTCGACTACACTGATCCACGGATCTCCAATCAGGATTATTATAATTCCGTTTTAACGTTGCTGTGACTATATGGTAACAGCTTGGTTGCATGTTTGCTTATAAAAAAAAAATTAGTATCATTTGTACACTTACATTTTCAAATATTAATAGTATTTTCTTTTTCTGACAAGCACACAAATGTGTGCATGTTAAATGGCTTAAGTAACATATATTGAAAGGCTTCGTTTAGCCACTTTCTTTCGAGACGTTGGCTCTCTTTGGTTACCATACACAGTTAGAAACACACTGAAAATAAAAACCATCATGAAAAAATATATAAATATATTGGGCCAGATAAAATTGCATCCTGGCCAGTAAAAACACTAGCTCAGTGGCCCAAGGGGCCAAAAGTTAAAAATCTAAACGTAGAGCCCTGGAGCAGCCAAAGAAACGGCTGACTAGTAATCACTGTGTGTATACTGGGGTTCTAGTATTTAGGAAAGTGAATTAAACCCACAACACTATCATTTAGTTGTGTTAGTGTAGAAGGTTCCTGGAGTGGGACCTCCCTTTTAGCGTGAGCAGTGCTGAGCCACTTGATGGCAAACTTTTGTTTTTAATAATAATAATAATAACAATAATAATAATAATAATAATAATAATAATAATAATAATAATAATAATAATAATACTTTATTTTTATATAGTGCCTTTATCTTTTCCTGGTGCTATTGGAGGTATTATCACCATCCTTAATATCTTATTTTATTTGTATTTCCCTATTCAATAAAATTGTCATTGCTATTTACTTTGATAAAAAAGAAAACTATACAGTGCTCCCCCTATATAGTTAATAGATCGTGCTGTTTCTGTTCTGCCTTACAACGAGACTACTAGTGTTAGTGTGATGGCATTATGGGGCAAATGGGAGCCATGACCGTGCCACCTTATAACCTGTTCTGCAGTATAAAGAGCCACGTTATAAAGGGGAGCACTGTATTTGCTTATCTTCTGCTTTATTTCTCAGTCTTGAACTTTCTTTTGACCTGAGTAATTGTGGTCTGTGAAACCACTTTGTAATGTTTATGAAGAAGTAGGCATTACATTTTTTTTTTTTTAATGTAATTTGGGGGAAAAAATGTAAATTACCAAATGAAACATGCAATTGTAACACCAGTAGGGAAAGCAGGAACAACCTTTCACCACTTTGTTTAGCCATTTTAATCTGATGTTCTTTTACTTAAGCTAATCAAATTGCAGTAACTCATTTTGATTACTGAATATAAATTGTGTACTACCAAGGTCACAACAAAATACCTGCTAGTCATTCATTACGTGAAGCAAAACCTGTAAGCTGTCAATAATTGGCTATCCCTCAAAGAGTATGTGCAATAAATATGAACTTTGCTCCCAGATTCATCCTTGGACCCATCTGACAGTACAGGGAATCTAAAATAAAGCATGCAAATGATAAGCTTCGGATAATTTGCTATTGAGAACGTCTTTGGTTAAAGGGTACATTTCCTCTGGCACTTGCACATACATTTTCCATAGAGAGTGTGCAAGCTGCTATCGGAACACCATGAGCCTGACTGCAGAGCGACATTCCGTTCCTTTAAATGATGGGAACACGATGCCTCTTATGGGAATTGGAACCTATGCCGACCCCAGGACAGTAAGAACAGCATTCTCCTTTTTTTTTAACAAATGCACAAATAACACATGACAAGTTGGAGGAATCTATTCTATGACTGTATGTAACTGCAGTGTCAGCTAGATTGCGGGTAGATGGGGGGGTATCCCAGCTAAATTATGCACTTACAATGTGATGGAAAATGTAATTTCACGCCCAACGGGTGAAATTCTCAACAGAAAAGTGCAGGTACTCATATGTAAACATTTAAAAAAAAAATAGATAATTTGAGTGCCAATGAATAAATACTTCTAAAATGTATAGCTATTGGTACACAATATATATTTTTAATACAAAATAAGGCCTAAACAATAACTGATACAGTATAACCAATTCACCAGAAGCTGAAAATACTGAAAGTCTTGTACCCTCTGCATGTATCACTCAGGTATGTACTGTAATATAACACTTAAGTTAAACCTTAAATGATAAGTATTAAGAAATATTACACTATGCAGTAACTGCTGTAAAAGGGGGAGTTCAAGATATGCTTAATATACAGGTGATATAAAAAAAAGTATACAAAAAAAAATGCTATAAAAAAGATGATACAAAAAGGTCTATGTCAAAGAAAGCACAATAAAGGGCTGAAATACCCCTCTAATGTAACAGGCAGGTAACATACCTGTTGTTTCTTTTTTTCTTTTACTAAGTTATTACTTATTACAATGATTTATTCTGTGTGCTTCTCTGTTGTGTTTCTGTCTAGATTCATTACCATGAACTATTCCAGAAAAAAATAGCTTATGAAAATAAGCGAATAAAGATTTACCGTTATCGAATGTTTTCAGATATACAAACAAAAATATATTTTAAAATGGTGCATTATGATCCACAATAGCGATTACTGTTGTTGTTTCACATCTGCTCGTAATTTTTTTTAGTAATTCACACTCACAGTATTTTTTCTCTCGCGGAATGTCAATCAACTTCTGAATGATGCATGACTTGTATTTTTTTATCTTCATGGGAGTAACATTCAAAAACACAGTAATTTCGTTTTTTAAGACCATAATTCTATATTATTTATCTGTAGAACTGTTCCCAGAATGGATTGACACACATATTTTACTTTTAAATGGATTTTATGTCACATGCCCCAGAAAACAGCTGTATTTTCCAAATTCCGTCATACTCATTGTTTTGAAGGTTTAAAAGAAGAAAAAAAACCAGCTAGTCCGCAACTTAGTACGCTTGATGCGACCTAACTCTGAATGTTCGTTGCAATTGACCCACTATGAACAACCGTCTTTTACTTTCCATCCCAACAGAGAATTAGTAGTCGCTATCAGGAGGGTACCGACAGCACATTATTTAGATAAAGTTATTGACCAATCATATAAATCCGTAGGCAGACGAGACTGACAAATAACTTCTCCTCCTCCTGATCTTGCTGCCAAGAACTAACGTAAGTAAGTCATCCATTGCCATTTGTTAATTTCGAGAATATTTTAATGATTGTTTAGTTTTGGTGACGAGACTGGTTTTTAATGGAACACTAGTGGACTGATTAAGAGTGGATGGAATGCATGCACGTTGGATGAAAAGCAGATGAAATAAGTCCCAGTAGTACCGGCTAAAATGAGTACAGGTCAGTACCGGTGTTATGCAGATTTCTGTATCCCCATAGAATTCTTTATCCCAGCATGATTCCATGCCTGTGCAAATGCAGTTTTTCAAAGCTGGACGTGCGTGATATTCCTGTGCCCAAGTCCCGCTGTGTTCTCAAGCACTGCCATGGAGTTCTGCTGCAGTTTGCAACAAATATTGAAAACAAGACCAAACTAATTCTGTAGCAAAATAAAACAGCACATTTAACACCACTGATTTTCTACAGTGCGCTCAGCCTCCTGCGTTGCTCAATACACGAATCCCTTGATTAAAAGTAACCTTATAAAACTGTATTTTTCTTTTAAAACACATTTTAATTTTATTACATGTAAATACTGTTCAGAAACATCAAGCGTTCAGGTATAGCGATCTTGATCTACGCAGGCATCAAATCTAAGGGGACACAGAATTCTATGAGGATACAGAAATCTGCGTAACACTAGCCAAAAATATACGCCCAAACACATTTCTGCTGCATCTCGTGCAGCGCACTGCCTCACTGTGTATGGACTGTTTTCTCGCTAGCGCATGTGATTGTGTTTTTCTAAGCACTTTTTATCAGTCAGACACCAGGAACAAGCGGATACAGCGAGAACACTGTTTCTATTGGAATTCAGCCAATAACACAAAAGAGAACACACGTTGTGTCAGTACGTTGACCACGTTGTCATTGCTTTGCTTAAACCACTTTTTTCGAGCTTTTGAAAATGCCTAGAGAAGCACAATCATTCCTGCTGAAAACAGACCAGCATTGAAACTTTTAAAACAGTTTAAACCAGAAATCTATTGGGTTGTTTTGCACAGCTGTAGGACAGAAAGTAAGTTATTTGCATTGGTTATACTACAGTATGTTTGAAAAGTGCGTCTGCACCTTTAAATCACAGGTTTGAATTCACGCACGTTTGTATTTCGATAGTTAGGGTTCCATATATTGATGTGGGATCTCAACATTGATCTTTAAGGGATACAGGAAGTGAGAATGGGTGAGAAACGTGACTGAGACTTGTAAGCAAGTATAAACCGATGTACTGTCCCTCATACAGTGACCGGTGGGGGTTCTTATTCGGTTTTGAGAAAATGGAAAGTTGGCAACCCTACATTTGCTCATAGTACTCTCCCAATAAAGCCTTTTGAAGCCACTCAACAACAATCAATACACATGCCTTACACAATCTTTTCAAAGCCAAAGGAATTAGTTATGAGAAGCCGTCTCAGAAGAACAACTACCAGTTTGTTCTGTTGGGATGAGTGATGACTGCCAAACATTCCAGCTTTAGATTGTAAACAAGATAACGTTTGATTATTGGAATGTGTTGGCTTGATTTCGATAACATTTTCCTGTTACATAAAAGCAAAAACTGTCAACAACACAATTCCCAGTAAATCTAAGTACAATACACAGGTTTTAGTGCAACAATCTGAATACCTTTCATTCCACTGGACATTTATACATTGGACTGAATACCACAGGGTCAGGGTTGGGGTCAGTTCCTTTTTAAAGTGAATTCCTAGTTTCAATTCCATTTCCCATTCCCTGTAATCAGTTTCCATTCCAACTCCACCTGGCCTCGTTGGGTGGCTGACCTGTAGGAAGTGGCTGAAGTGCGATAATGAACTATCCAATGCTCAAGTTAAGTGAATACTTCATACCCTCTGAACCAGCAACCAGCATTTATATCACTTATTTTTATGTTTGAAAGTTAGTTTTTTTTCATTGTGACATAACACTGCACTGCAAATACATATTTAGAAAGTCACTGTTTCAGGGGGGAACACATTTAGGGGTAGATGTACTAAAGTGTTGCGCCTGTCACAATAGTCGCAAACCAGTTGCAAACCAGTTGGAAGTCTAGGGTGAAATGTACTAAACATGCGCAATGCTGTTATCAACTTTTTAGGGAAAGCTTTGTGGTTCAACCTTAGATGAATATGTAATTATGGCATTCTTGCCCAAATTTTGCAAAAAGGGGGCGGAGATAGTGCAAATGAGGGTTTTCAAATATTATGATGAGATGTACTACAGCTGCCAGCAATTGTGACACTTATAAGTGCATCAATTTGTTAAGAACTTTTGAAAGCATGTTTTAAACAGTTGCAATTGTTGCTGGCATTTCCCAGTCCGTTTTTTCTCATGCAAGTTGTGCTCAATATATTTTTGAGGTGAACACCCAAATACCTATTTCTCCCTAAAAGTAGGGTGTACTTACAAGCCTTGAAAACAAAATTATGTGACATTTCTGGTTTCCCCAACATGTTGGAAGCAATAGACTGCACACATGTGCCACTAACCCCTCCAGCTCATTCTGAGCATCTGTATAGGAATAGGAAGCACACCTATTCTATTAATGTGCAGGTGGTTTGTAATTGTGCACAATTTAGCACTGCACCTCTAACTAACTTAAATAAAAACTGATAGTATTAATTTGGCTTATAGGCTACTTATGATAATACAAATTATTGGTATAATGCAAAATGTGTTGCTGGTCCCTTGAAATTCATATTAACGAACATTGACTGTCCTCCTGTAGGTATCATAACTTGTCAATGCGGCACCATGATCTATTTTGTATTAATTGACTAGGCTACTAAGAAGGTCAAGTTAATAATAATAATAATAATAATAATAATAATAATAATAATAATAATAATAATAATAATAATAATAATTAAAAAACGCTAAAATCATTTGTTTCAATTTAAAATAATCTTTTATTCGCATTGTACACCAATGTGTACAATGCAGCAGCATGATTTATTTTGTGTTTCCGGTAGCCTACAGGCTAAAGTAAAAAAGGTGTGCTAGGTATTGATTTGATTTTACTACTGTACTGTATAGGCCTACTGTACATATTACTGTAATGTGTAGCCTACCCAGACACATTTGTGTTATTTCAGCGCAATGATTTATACATTTAAAACACACTGAGCATTATAAATGTACGTGTGCGATTTTATTGTATTTTTTTAAAGCCGACACCACATTATGTCGGACAAACATATCTGGTTTAGCGAGGGGCTACTGTATGATTATGAAAAGCTTTTTGATAGAAACACATTTTTTATTTGGGGGTGAAGCTGGGGGCCCCGCTACAGAATATGATGAGATTAAACTGCCTTTCATTATTTATTTGAAAAAAATATCTCACAATGCTAGAGATCACGCTAAGGGGACACAACAAATATTTATATTTGTATATTGCGGCTCTCTTTATTAACATATTGGCTGTTCGTACGCACGACAAAATGCATACTTTGCTAGTTGTTGCAAAAGAAATTCAAATTGTGGTATGTTTGCACTGCCCATCCTGGTACATCTACCCCTTAGTGCTGAAACAGTAACACAGGGTATATGGTGATTGTGAACACATATCATGTGATATAAACAGATTACACTTTTTTTTCTAATCAAAGGGTATAAAGTATTGATTTCACTGTTGCACTGAATTGTATTGTGTGTACTGTAAGAACACCTATATACTGTATTCAATATGCAACTGAAACTGTTTTTTTCTTGGCAGACACCAAAAGGATTGTGCTATGAGTCTGTAAAGGTGGCAATTGATGATGGATATCGGCATATTGATGGGGCCTTGGTCTATTTTAATGAACACGAGGTTGGACAAGCCATTCGAGAGAAGATCGCTGAAGGAAAAGTGAAACGTGAAGATATCTTCTACTGTGGAAAAGTATGTAAGCTTTTATTTAGATTTATTGGGTTCAGATGGGTGTGGAGGGTGGGGGAGTTAGCCCCAAGATGTTGCACCCTTATGCAGATATGAGTTATTTTCCTGACTGATCCTTTTATTCTCACTTGGATGATGAATGTCTGCACTATTTTTCGCTGAGCACATATTCACTTTATCCTGTACATCGTCGATCTGTTAATAGATTTTTTGTTGAGTCCTACAGTATGTGCTCAACCCAAGTGATTACTACTGCAGCAACACTGCACAAAAAGGGTTTTAATGTGGATTTGTGTGGGCAAAGACCTCACTGTGTAATTTTGATCCACACAGAAAATGTGGTCAACCCGTAAAGGCTTTAACTGCTGATTTGTATCAAGTAATAAGAAACCACCTACTGTGAGGGGTCCTACTACTAGCAGCAGACAGGCTAACAGTTGTCAAATCCTTCTTTTTTCGCTCTTTTTGCCATATATAAGATGTATTATTTAGAAAAAGACTTGTAAAATACTGACTTGCCCCTGTTTTGACTTCTTGCAGCTATGGAACACCTTCCACCCACCAGAGCTGGTGAGGCCTTCCCTGGAAAGGACCTTGAAAACCCTGCAGCTGGATTATGTTGACCTCTATGTTGTTGAGCTACCAATGGCCTTTAAGGTAATACAGTATATTTAAACTTAAGAGTATACAGTGAGTGATACCATAAAACGCCTTACTCATTTTGCACTGGTATTAGTTTAATAGGTCTCAGATGTGCAAAGAAATATATGGTATAGCAATCATGCATTTTCATTTTAAAACAGACATCTGGTACTACACTAGTTTAAAGATGTTTCAGTTCACTTTCCTTGCCTTCCACGAAATCCGTTACTGCATTACTTCCTCTTGTCATTTCACCCCAGCAGTGTTTTCTGGTTCAGAGCATGTTTCTGGCTGAAACCATGTCAGTCAGTCGGGGAATCAGCTGATTTGTTACTGAGAGGAAAGAAGTCGGTGAAGGGGTGGGGACAATATTTATCAAATCTGCGCATATAAAGTGCATGATCTGTTCTCACACACAAAGTGATCCTGATTTATCATTCTGATGTTGAGCCTTTGCGCACACAATTGGTGTTAATAAATCTCAATGCTTCTAAATCTGTTTGTACAGGGAATGTGCATTTGAACCGCCTACAATAGGGTTCATTTTACCCTACATAAGCTGTCAGTGAAGTTTGTTTGTATAGATGTTAAAAGTATTTCAGAAGAACACAAACTGAACAGCAAAAAATGAAATAAAGTTTTCTGATGAGGAGATAGAGTTAATAAAGTTCACACACAGAAAAAAAAGTCTAGAAATATAGATACATAGACAGATATTATTAAAAAAAACATATCAAGGAAACTCAGTGATTGCACAAAGATTTGGACCTTCTCTTGCAGTACTCATTGCCTACCACTAGCAAACGGTTCTTAGAGTGTGCGTCACTCAAAGAACAGTCGCAAATCACATCATTTTGGTTCAGATATGCACTCCTTTAAATGGACAATTCTGTACGTATATTTGATAAATATGGGCCCTGGCGTGACAGTCTAAAAGCATAGTTTGCAAACAGATTTGTTTGACCCATTGTAGTACTAGATATGATTTAAAATGAAAATACATGCTGGTTGAAATATGTTTCTTTGAGAACAGCACAGTTTATGTAAGTAATGGATTTGCATGTCTGAGAAAATCTATGGAACTATTTTGTTAGTTACAATTAATTTAATTGCCAGGATTTATATTTTCCTAAAGTGCTTTTTCCCAGCAAAAAGAATACCTAAAAACATATGTACCTTTCTGAATCCTATGTTTCTATTGCAGTGACATATCTTTAAACATAATCCCGGTTGGTTTGATTATTTTTGTCACACATCATGGGTCATAAAACAGCCATCTTTTACTCTGAACATCAAATCAATCAGTATTATGTTTTAAAAGTAATGTTTTTTCTTGTAAACACTGCAGGAGGTTCTGTTCTTTAAGCATGAATACAATGTATACAAAGCTGTTGTCAGGGACAAAATGACAGGAGCCTGAAACCAAGGTGTTCTTCTCTTACTGTAGTTTTTGAGTTTCACAAATGTCTGCGGACTGATCAGGGTTTGTTTCCTTGTTATTGACACATTTAAAACTTTCTTTCAGCCAGGAGACACGTTTTACCCCAAAGATGACAATGGAAAATATATTTTTCACAAAACCGATCTCTGTGCCACCTGGGAGGTAAGATGGACAGACAACGAGAACAAACTTATAAAAAAATCTGTTAGCAAAAGTCTTTTCGTTCTTCACTGTTTTCCTCATAAAAGTTTACCATAGTAAAAACACAGCAAAGTGTAAGCATAGTGAAAGCAAAGTAAAGCATAGGCAAGCGTTGTAAAACACAGCGAGGTGTGGTAAAGCATATTAAAAGAAACATGGTTAATTATGGTAAATGGGTAGTATAACCATAGGAAAAGCAGTGGTAAACTTTAGTTTTTTCACATTAATTCAAAATATCCAATATTTCAAACACAACGCTATAGTTAAATTGCTGCATCCTGGCATTTTGCTGTATGTCACACGGTCAGGTTGCAGCTGGTCCATTGGAGTCAATTTTAACCATAACTGAATTGACCAGGAAGCAGTAGCAGCTTTTCATCTATTGAGTTTTTTTTTCAATTAACTCAACAAATGCTAGGGCCAGTACAGAACTAACTTTGTCCCTCCTGGTTTTTGCTCCAACTGTACCCTAAATTAATTAATTTGACCAATTAAGCTTCTAATAAGCACTTAATTGGTCCAATTAAGTAATTTAGGGTACAGTTGGAACAAAAACCAGGAGGGACACTGGCCCTCCAGGACCAGAATTGCCCACCCCTGGTCTATATCAACACATACAGTACACAAAACAAGCACATCCAACAGAATGCAGTATCTATTTATAGCCAGTAGATGGCAGTCTGCGCAAGTCTCTCCAAACCTTATTAAAAAGTTGAGTACTTGTTTTATAAGTAGGCTTGCTACTATTCGATTTTAATTTTTTGCCAATTCGACGATTAATATCAACGTTTATTTTTGAAAGAATGTACTGTTTTTTTTTTATCTTTATTTTTCAATTCAAGTAGAGCATGGGTGAAATCGACTTTTATACTTTAAAAGAAAACAGACTTTTTATGCTTTTGAGAAACGTCTAATTTAGAGAAACCCCTTTATCATATTCTACATGCAACAAAACCATGGTTACCAACATTCTAATTGAAATAACGTTTGGTCAAAGCAAAGCTATACCTGTAGTATAGATCCTACACAAATTTTAAAAAAATGTCTCAAATAAACCATAGAAAATGCAGCATATAAAGTGTATTACATAGACTTTTATAGCATACATTTACAAGTAAAAACAATATGCACAGACAGAACAAAACATTAGAGAGTTGAACAAAACTAACTTGCACTTATTCTGAGCTCCGCCCCTCTCCTTAACACAGCTGGACTCACTGGAGACAAGGCAGACTGGCCCGCTTCGTTCTGCTGCAGAGACTTCTGGCAGTTCTGCCGTCGATCAGGGTATTGTGCACAATACTCATTAAGTGTTTTCCTCTTGCGCCCCATTTTCAAATCAAATTAGTAACTGCCACCGTATATACCTATAATAGCAAACGCTTACCTACAACTTAACCCGCTAATTTCAAAGTAAGCGCTTTGTATGACAGCCTATAGCTGGCAAATGAGTGCACAGTCGGTCTGATAATTCAAAATTGTCATTTAAACGAATGAGAGCATTCTAGCGCTGCTTCAGCCAGCGAGATCTATCAGGACAGGATGAAATGACTGACGGTGAAACTACACTAGACTATTAAGGAACCACTGAGTTGACTGACAGCGACCCCTAGCCATTCTGAGCAGAACAGAGACGGGATAGACCGCAAGTATAAAAACTACACAGACGAGATGATTTCTTAAATTGTTATTTTTGCTAAGAAAAAAAAATACCGAGTAGTTTTACTGACGTTTATCGTATATAAATTTGTTTCAGTCGAACTCAGTCGAATATTTTTGGGGAATTCAACGTTTAACGAGCTTTACCAATTACAATCGAAAAGTAGCAAGCCTATTTATAACTCCCTAAAATGTGATCTATAAACAATATATGCCATACTTATTCCCATGTCTATACTAATACGTACAGTTGCTGTTCATTTAGTTTCTTGTTCATTGATTGTTGGATCAATTTATTCATTATACTAGGCAATGGAAGCATGTAAAGACGCAGGCCTGACAAAGTCTATCGGGGTGTCTAACTTTAACCGCAGGCAGCTGGAACTGATCCTGAACAAGACAGGCCTGAAACACAGGCCCGTCTCCAACCAGGTACAGTGCTGTACTAACTGTCTTTGAAAAGCTTGGTTCCAGTCGCCCTCACTTTGTCGAAGCAAAACAGTAAATGTCCGAAATAAACATGATTTATTTCAGACATTTACCGGTAAATCTCAGGAATAGCCAAGTGCCTTTGATTAATGACTGTAAGGTATTGTAAGGCTTCATGAGTCCTGTGTCCAAGTGCCACGGAAGTCTACCACGTTACAATATGTAAGTAAATATATCTATTCAGTGCTTGTATTTGCTTGTAGCGTGTAACGCTATATTTTTTAAACTGTCTTGGACTCTCATTCTGTCAACGTTCCCACTCACACCCGTGGAAACACCCTGGATCTGCTCATCACCAGGGGTCTTGATAGTTCTCTCTCTGACCATTTCTTATTCACTGCCAATATTAATCTTTGTGCACTTTCAACTACTACTGATACCGTTATTTCCTTCCGTCCCAAATATCTGCTAAATCCTACAATGCTTTCGGAATGTGTCTCTTCTTCCCCTATGTCTGGTACTCTTCCGTCTTCGGTCGATGATGCGGTGTCCCCCTACAACGCCCCCCTTACCCAGATCATCGACACAGTAGCCCCGCTTACAACCAAAATAGTGAAGAAACATTGCAACTGTCCATAGCATACCATCGAACTTCGATTGCTTAAGTCTGCCTGTCGCAAATCTGAGCGCAAATGGAGGTCATCTGGACTAACAGTTCACTGACAGATTTGGACTGATCACCTCAGTAGCTACAGACGTGCGCTTACTACTGCCAGGGTGAAGTACTTCTCAGAAATCATATCTATAGGACACGGTAAACCAAATATTCTCTTCAAAACCATTGACCAAATCCTGCATTCAGCCATTGCCAAATCCACCTCCCATTCACCCTCCTCTCTTACCTGCTATTTCTCCTCTTTCTTTCAAAATCGACACCATTTATTCTACGCTCCTGCCACAAACCCAGTATCGTAGTTGACCACCTTGACTGTCCTCCGATTGCCCCTCCTGCTGTCTCTTCCTTCTCTCCATTATTGTTGTCTCCAGCCTACTGCTGAAATCAACTAAAGCCACGTGCCCCCTGGACCCCTGGCCAACAGATGTCGTCTGTCTCTGTGCTTCTGACTTTGCTCCTTCTATTATGCACACTCTCAACCTGTCCCTGGTTTCAGGCCTGGTTCCTGCTGCCCTTAAGACTGCCAGAGTAACACCAGTGCTCAAAAAACCCACCCTTGACCCGACTGTCTTATCCAACTTCCGTCCCATATCCAATCTTCCTTTTCTCTCCAAAACTCTTGAAAGGGCTGTAGCAAGCCAGCTGACGAAACATCTCACAGATAACAATCTGCTTGAATCGCTGCAGTCTGGCTTCCGGCCACATCACAGTACTGAAACTGCTCTGCTCCAGATTGTGAATGATCTCCTGCTCAATGCTAATGCTTCTGCTCCCTCTGTCCTTGTCCTCCTTGACCTAACTGCTGCTTTTGATACCATAGATCCTAGCATTCTTCTTGACCGCCTTCAGAAATATGCTGGGATCTCTGGAACCTGTCTCTCCTGGCTGTCCTCTTACCTATCTGGACGCATGCAGTCTGTTTTCTATGATAGAAGCAGTGCTGACGCAAACCCGGTCACGTGCGGTGTCCCCCAAGGATCTGTTCTCTGGCCTCTTCTCTTCAACATCTACATGCTTCCCTTGGGTCACCTTATCTGCCAACATAGCCTCATGTTTCACTCCTATGCAGATGACGAGGCCTGGATGTCTGCCAATTTTCTTCAGCTCAACACCAACAAATCTGAACAACTTCTAGTAGGATCAAAAACTCAACTCAAGAATCTCAATATTGCTGCCTTGAACCTCGGAAACTGTCTGCTGCTGCCTTCCCCCACTGTACGAAGCCTTGGTGTACTACTGGATAGTAACCTCTCCTTTGATGCCCAAATCTCTTTTGGTCAAATCCTCCTTCTACCACCTCCGAAACATCTCAATGGTCCATCCCTACCTTTCCCTCCTGGATGCAGAGATACTCTGTCATGCATTCATCTCCTCTCGACTCAACTACTGCAACTCTCTCTACGGTGGTCACCTGTCACGCGCCAGAGTATCTCTCCAACCTGCTGACCCGCTGTGTCCCTGCATGCAAGCTGAGGTCCTCTGACTCAGGCCTGCTTGTTATACCCAAGCAAAACCACCACACGGAGAGTGCTTTTTAGCGTCATGGCCCCGACTCTATGGAACTCTCTCCCAGCTTTAGTGAGTGCAGCTCCCACAATCACTCGCTTCAAATCAACTCTCAAGACCCACTTGTTCTCTCTTGCTTTTAATGCTCTCTAAGCCTGGCATCTGTTGTTAGCTGTTATCTAAATTGCTATTTCAGGCTTTTCACTCTTATCTTCTTTGTTTAATTCTGCTTGACAATTCACATCCTAGCCTTTTATTTAATGTATTATGCCTATATTTAATGCATTTGCAGAAATAAATAGATTGTTCGACATCAATGATTTTTTATTAAAGGAAAATGTGTATGCAGAAATAAATGTATTCTACATTTTGTTAATCATTTTGTTAATTGACAATTTATAGGCAGATTAAATACATTCTTTGATGATATACCTGCATTTACTAATACGCTTTGGTAAATCATAAGATTTAACTGGTAAATGTCCAAAGAGCCATTTATTTCTTTATAGCTTTGAACATTTACCACATTATTTGGTAAATGTTGACATTTACGGGTAAAACGAAAAAGATTGACCAGATTTTGACTTTTACCGTAACATAAATACTAAATTTGAATTCATATTTCTGTAATGAATGACTTTTTTTCTTTATACAGATTGAATGCCACCCATACTTCACCCAGCCCAAGCTTCTAGAATATTGCAGACAGAAAGAGATTGTGGTCGTAGGCTACAGTCCTTTGGGCACTTCCAGAGATGAGTCCTGGTATGCCGTATAATGCTGCAGTGCCACGCAAGCATGTCTTTATCTCCTCTACTTGTTTAGAATCCTGTTATCTGTGTTATGTGTCATTCACTATTGAGATATGCAGGTGTGCTTTTTTTACCCCTCTATAACTTTGATTTTGTATATAGAGAGGTTTTCTGTTTACTAACTTACTGTTGGCCCAGTTCTAGAGGGGGAATAAATAACAGTTGCACAAGCCTTCATTTCTGAAACCACCTTTTCATGAGTAGCCCTCGTGATTGACAAAAACATAATTGGGCAAAACCTGCTGGGATTGTGTTTGCTCATGATGCTACAGCGGACCCTACTGGTCAGGTTCATGGTGAGCTTAAGAAGACACTTGCATGGCTGGCCTTTGTCACCCAGAGGCCGGTAGCTCACTGACATCCGCTCTTGAAAATCAGGGGTAATCAGTGACCACCAAACCCACTCATATTTAACTTTTAATAGGGCTAAATTAATGGAAAGGACTTTTGGTCTGGTCTGTCTGGGAATATAGGCATAGACTTGGCAATACAGGAATAAACACTGAAAGATAACCTTGTCTCTGTTTTTATTTTATTTGTTATCACCAGGGTAAACTTAACCTGCCCACCTTTGTTAAAAGATGATCTGCTTATCTCCATTGGAAAGAAGTATAGAAAGACAACAGCTCAGATTGCCCTCCGTTTCAATGTTCAGCGTGGAGTCGCTGTCATTCCAAAAAGTTTCAACCCTGAACGCATAAAGGAAAACTTCCAGGTTAGTACTGTACTGCTGCTAAGTTTGGTTCGCTTTTTACATGGAGAAGATGTCAATTCTGTTATCTTACAGGAAGTTGCTGTTGTGGTGTTTAAAAATGATTACATACAGAATTCTCCGGTATCCTTTATGGTTCTGTGGCCTGTGCAGTCAGCTTTATCAGAAAGTAACAACCTTCTTAACACTTACCCTAGTATTATGTTTTCATTATGCTGTCCCTATGTCTTTAAAAAAAATAACAAAACAAATGACAACTTTGATAAAGATAAGTGATGTTTTTTAGTATTTCATGCAGTGTAAGATTTAATTGCACAGTTATGAAAAAAAAAATGAAAACACGAAAATATGAAGGAAAACATAAACACAGGGCACTTAAATTACAATGGAGTTCTTTATCGAATGTGTAGACACACACACAGTCTGGAAAGGTGCATGTTTGATCCCTGTTTCACACTGCTAGTTTGCCAACCTAGCCAGGTAGTCACAAGGGGAAACTGACTCACTTTAGACTCTCATTTTGCATGAGACTGTCCAATGTAAAGAGAAAACTGCTGGAATACGACCTGGAGGGAACTGGTCTTTCACTGGTGCCTCTTAACCAGAGGAGGTGAACCCTCGTGAAGGTAGTCCACTAATAGACCTGGGAGAAAATATTTTTAAAAAGTGTGTATGTGAACAAAAACAAAGTATCCAATGAGAAGTGAAATCACTTTTTTAAATGTACTTCATAAAAGTAATAAGCAAAAGGTTTTGAGCAGACCTAGTACATGGAATGTACATATATAAGCATTGTCAGACCCTACCTGTCAGGATCGGGATGTATCGTACATACTGTACTCCATGCACTGAGATGACATTTTACAAAGACGTGCAATACCTTCTAGCATCACACTTCTTAAGTTAATGATCCCAAACAATTATAAATTATGAAAACAACGAGGAAAGCAATGAACAGCAGGGTGTTCTCCAAAACATGGTCTGGCTGGCAGTCCCCTGGTTTATCATCAAGTGAGCTGCTCTTATGAATGACATTGTACTAAACAAATCTAGCTTGATTTTTAACTTGTATATTATTAATAAAACAGTACATATAATAGATTTATAGGACTACGAGGGGCTGTCCGCTTCTGCTCGTGCCGATATTACCCACATACACAGATGTTCGTCGTCCTATAACCCTATATTAAAACAGCAATATGGTAACAATTTAGATATCAAACTTTTTGTTTTGTATTTGTTGTGCTAGCTAATTGACATGCATGACGCATCTGTCTGGACTGACATGTGTGTGCCACTCTAGAACTACAGTACAGTTCATAGCTTTTACATGGGTACTCGATGTCTCCACCTGCTTGTAGACCCCTGGCGTGCAACACTATGTACAGATTTCAAACTCGAAGAGACACTCCACTTTTAGCAATATGTGATTTTACTTTTGTAGATCTTTGACTTCTCATTGACCGAAGATGAGTTGAAAGCAATTGAAGGGCTGAACAAAAATATACGTTTCGTGGAGCTTAAAATGTAAGTGGATTACAGTTGAAATGGAAAAGTACCTAAGTGCAATGTTTTAACGTTGGGGTGGAAACTTCCAGCTTGTCAGGTTCTGAATGCAATTGCGTTCTGCTGGATTAAGTTGAAGAAGTGACTGAACAGTTGAAACATGCCTGGAGAGAAGCATGGCAAAAGATATTGTGTTCAGATTGTCTTAGAACAGCTGAGATAGTTATAGTAGGCCATACAAAATTATAAAAAATATGTATTGTGGTTGAATGTTATTTCTATATGTATGTATCTGGTTCACCACGGACAACTACATTGACTTATTGATTGATTTATTAACTGAAATCAAACTTAAAGTGATTGTAGCTTACAAAATCATTCTATTAAACTTACCTCTAGTGCACTTCCATTTGTTATATGTCTAAAATGTGCAGTTTTGAAAGAAACATGTTATAAGGTTTAATAAATCTGTTTGCATCCCATGGTTTCAGATAATGTTGTACTTTCAGTGTCATTTCACCCATCCCATCAATGGTTCCTTTACTGTCATTACCAATCAGCTGCTTCCCATATTGACAGATATGCTTTTAGTCATTAACATGGTTTAACATATACATGTTAACTACCATTTTCTTTCAAAACTACACATTTAATACGTTTCCATGGAATGGAAGTGCACAACAGCTAAGAGTTATGGAATTCTTTGTTCGCTACAACCATTTGAATCCAGTCATTGACTGGACTTCATACAGATAATGGCTTTAGTAGTACAGTGGTATCATAGCAGCATTAGTACCTTAGAAGCACCAAGTGGTACCTTTTTGTAAAGGTTGTTTTTAAGTATTAATCACTGTAATATTTTATATTATGTGTTAGCTGTTTTTAGCAGACAGGGTGCCAATGTGTCATTTTCTTCCTGGTTTTGTGCAGGTGGGATGAGCATCCAGAATATCCATTCCATGATGAATACTAGCCTTCAGGCTTCTCCGACAATCTGGTGAAAATGAGATTAAGATGTCATTGTCATTCTGTATAACAGGAGTGGATTCAATAAAAAAAATAATAAAACAGTGCCTATGTATTCCTGTGTTATTTTCCTGTTGAGTCAAACACAGCTGTCTTGGACATAAGAGGACTTAGGAGAACATCCACCCAAAACAACACTGAATTGGCAAAAGTGTGAAACCTGGTGTTTATACAGCCCTGAAAATAATTTTAGCTAACAAATTATGCCCATAAAATGTATCTGTTATGCACATTCATTATATAAGTCTCAAATCTGCAGTTTTGAAAGAAACATGTTATAGCAATTAGCAAACATGTTTTTTCATTATAAAACATGATATCTGGTACTACATTAGTGTAAAGAAATCTGTTTACAATCCATGCTTTTAGCCTGTCTTGCACTTCCTGGGTCAGTTAACCTGGATAACCCAATATCACTAACCAATCAGTCGATCAGCTCAACTTCACGCAACATATTTATTAGCATCAGAATGTTACTTTGCTTTGCGGTAACTGGTGTCTTCCAGTAATAAATTGTTCAGTAACTGGCATTTCTTTCTTTCTTTCTTTCTTTCTTTCTTTCTTTCTTTCTTTCTTATTAGCTTTTTGGAATGTTTAATAGTAAACCTGAAGCCTGAAATGGCCCTGGTCAGTTTCAATAGATGACATCATCCAGGAACCATGTGTGTGTGTGTGTGTGTACAGCATGTGTTTGTGAAGTGTAAGCTTTGATACTGTTGTTTTGGTAAAGTTATTCTAATTAACAAAATAAGTGACATGGTGGGGGGTTTGTATATAATATTTCACGAATAAAATACTAATAAAATAAGGTGGTCCAACACTAACCGCAGCTCTATGCAAGAAATACTAAAATTCAATTTAAAACATACTCTGAAAAAACATTCTTGAAGTAACTTATTAAAACAAAATGTCTGTCACCAGAGGAGTTTGGTTGGTTGGGAATCTACTGTATTAGCTCACCTATTGTCCAACCTTAAAATAATGTTGATACAGTAGCAAGTTTCATGACAACGGGATAAGTGGTTCTCCAGATATATGCATGCAAGTGTGACACAGATGTACAGATAGAGACAGAATCTAATCTGATATTCTCAATAACCTCGGCCAAATGATGCTATTACCAAGGAGAACCATTTATCCAATTAATAATCAAGTACTGTATAAAGAATAAGATTAATTTTTTTTTTTTTTAAATCCTCAGTTGTTGTTTTATTGAATCTGCTTTTGTTTTTTGACTGGCTTCTGGTGATTATTTCATAGAAGCATGCCCACAGATCATGATTTCATCCAAATGCATCATTTTTATCACGTAATATTGTGATAGCATGAAAATAGTAGGAAGGTTGTAACATGACATTGATGTACTGAGAAACTCTGGCTTCTATTATGGCAATTGAATCAGGGGTATCTAAAGCTAGACAGGATTTAGTATGGGAAATCAGACTTCTGTATAATGAGTTATTTTATAAAGGAATTGGTGTGAGTTTTATGTGGGTTCCTGCACTTATAGGAATAAGGGGAAATGAAAGAGCAGATTTAATGGCAAAAATTGCAATAAACATGAACATTTCAGTGGGTAGGACAGAGGTAAACAGTATTGTCAAGAGGAAGGTTTTGATAAAATGGCAAGAACTGTGGAATAGTGATGAAAAATTGAGGCGTAGTTTTAGCATTTGTCCAGTGGTTGACAAGAAGATACACAGTAGGTGTAAAAATAAAAGAGGAAATAATCTGGAGTAGAATTAGAAAATGACATTGTGCCATTAATACATTCCTTAATATCATAGGCAAGCATGACAGTGGAGATTGTGGCCAGTGCAAAACAACAGAATCCATGGAACATTATTTTTGTAACTGTACAAAATATATTCCACAGAGAAGAAAGATGATGGGGAAATTGAGGCAGGAAGGCTTGACAAGTCTTGTATATTCAGACTTTTTAAAACATACTACCACAAAACACAATAAAGGATACAGGGAGATATAACTCCATTTAGAAATAAAATAAATGTTTGTATTCTGTTTTATGACCAGTAGTTGGTAGCAATAAGTCACATCACTGATTCGAGCAGCCACCCTTTCATTAAAGAGATGTACTGAGAAAGAAAGACAGAAGCCTTGACACTTGCAATGCAAACGCTGCAGTTCGTGTTTCTACTCGGGGAGGAGTAGGTAAAGCGACGGACCGGATACAGCGTGGGCAACTGGAGACAGGTCTGTGGAGCATGTTAATATCTTTATAAAATATGTTTTATATAACGCGTAGAACAGTACCTGATGTATGAACGTACTGGACAGCTAAGACGAGAAGGCACTAAGATAGAAGTATTTACGAATACATATCCTGTAGTTTAATGATTGCATAAGCTGTCGTGAGTTCGCTGTGTGATGATAGGTCTGAACTCGTGGAAGTAACTGCAAGAGGATATAACAAAACAACATATTTATTTATAATAATACAATGGTATTTCAGAAATTAAGGTTATAATTGTACATAATGTTAACAGTATTTAGTAAAAACGTCACTATAGAAGTTAACGGGATTTCCCGGTAGATTAGCCCAGGGAGTATTTTTACCATACGGTTGCGGTATTGTGTTTCATCGGGAAAACTATGAAGTCAGATATAACATGGAACTGGTGTAAAATAGAACTTTGATAAAATAAAATAAACAGCCGGTTTCAGTAAGCTACAGCTTCTTGCATTTTTCAGCAAAGTAAATACACCTCAAAGTTTTGGTAACGCTTTATATTGCGTGGCATACATTAATAATATATATATATATATATATATATATATATATATATATATATATATATATATATATATATATATGCAATTGCATATTAAATTAATATTTAATAGATATAGCTGGTTTCTTGCTTAACCAAATGTCGATTTAAAATGTAATTTGTATATCACGTCCATTTACGTCGATTGAAAATGTAATTTGTATAAAACGTCTTGTTACCTTTGAAAATATGTAATAATGTCCTATTGTTTACATGTTTTTTAATTGAAAATGCAGTTAATCTGACTTAGTTGTTAATGGAAAGTAACAAGGAATAATTTATAATAATTTATGCCACGCAATATAAAGCGTTACGAAAGTTTTTGTATTGAACTGGCCAGATATATATATGTGTGTGTTTTTCTTAAAGTTTTAACTGATTTTAAACCTTATCAATAATACGCTTCTTATTTGTTTGCAGAAGATCCACGTGAGAGAAGCGCAGCCATGTTTAGGAGGGCGTCAGTGCAGGTAAACTACAGATCTGATTGAAGGGGATACCATAGCAATTGTGTCGGAGCAGTCACTTGCAGGTTTGATTCTGCAATGTATACACCCCTGTTTGGGAAGGGGGGCAGGGCCTCGGGGAAATCGGTCTTTTTTAGCAAGTCCTGTTGCCATTAGGTAGAGATTCATACTGTGAAAATGGTTTCTTTTTAAGTCTTAAATCTTCGCTCTATACTGATATAAGTTTAACTTGAGTGTGTAACTTTGTGCCTATTCAATTAGCCCAGTTTCTGTTAACTTTTCCTGGTTAACAATAAACCAATAAAGTCCTATAGCCATACCTGGTTGTATTGATTTTACATATGATCAGTCTCTAAACCTTATTGTTTGTAGGTATTCCGACAGTATGTCAGACATCAGTCAAACGAAATGAACTCCCTCATCCTGGAGCGATGTAAGTACTGATACTATCTTTCCACAAACCTGTCTTTCTAGCAGACCTCATTGTCTTCCAGCATTGACAACTCTGCCACATTGTTTTCTAAGAGCTTAGCTATAATCAGTTGTGTACATTAATGCCTCTTTTCCACTGTACTACCGCGCCGGAGCCATACTGAGCCACACTGCTTTTCATGTTTAACAATTGGGTCACACAGCTTCTCAGTCATCAGCTCTAACCACATAAAAACACTAGCTTGCATTTCCTCAGCTCTAACCAAGACACCACAACTGTTCCACAAGGATACATTGCCTCCCAGTCCCATAACTAAACCACTACACCCCCTGCAGGCCACAGCTTCCACACTAACGCTTGTCCTCTCTCTCTCCCAGCTATGAACCGAGTGCAGCTCCTGGGGCGCGTGGGTCAGGACCCAGTGATGCGGCAGGTCGAGGGGAGGAACCCTGTCACCATCTTCTCCATGGCAACCAATGAGATGTGGCGATCGGGGGAAGGGGACACCACTTCTGGAGGTAAGAACACACTGGGTTGTTGTTGCTGTTGCATTGGTGTCTCAAATGCAGTACTGTACTGTCATGTTTTTGTAGTGGTCCAGTCTTTGGTCATATTGTAAAGAATTTACACCTTATTCTTATTTGTTTGGGAAAAGTAATTCTGAAAGATTTCTTTTCATCTATTTAAAAAAAAAAAAAAAAAAAGTTTATCTTTTACTGGGGACAGGTGTGTGTTTGTACCTTAAGTAGATCGGCATTCACGCCTTTATCATTTATGATGAAAAGGACAAAAATACTATATTAGGGGAGAGGTAGTCAAAAATGTTAAGTAATTGTTATTGAATGATCTGACTTGTAAGGTATTGTACCTCAAGATCATTGTGGTGTATTTACTTTGTAATTCTAAATTACTACATTACGAACAACAAAGACATTAAACCTGATACTTTGAATACGGATGTATTGGTCTGTAATATACTGGATAACCAGTTTGCTTTTTGCGTCGTCTCCTAGGAGATGTCAGCCAGAAGACCACGTGGCACAGGATCTCTGTGTTCCGGCCAGGGCTGCGGGATGTGGCTTACCAATATGTGAAAAAGGGGTGCGTTAAAAACAAGGTCATGTACTACACAGAGCATGTCATGTCTCTTGTGCACAACACTGTCACTAGGGTGTAGGGCCATCATGCTGTAGGCTAGCAAGGCAGCACTGATTCTATGTGGCAGTACTGTTACTCTATGATTAACACCCACCATAGTGTCAAGGGTTTTCTCATCCTCATTTGCAGGGATACATTGTGAACATTCTCTTTTGTAATTTTCAGAGCTCGTGTTTTGGTTGAAGGAAAGCTTGATTATGGGGAATATGTGGATAAAAACAACGTCAGACGACAAGCCACCACCATTATAGCAGGTTAGTGTGGGTACGGTTATTCAATAAAACTTTCAACTTTGTTATTTAAACTAGCTAGGAATAGATCATCATGTGCAGTACTAATGTGGGGAACTGTATACATTTATATACAGGCTAACCTCACTATAACGAACCCCCATGGGACCTGTAGAAATGTTCGATTTATCAGGGTGTTCACTAGAATAGGGTTTGGCAATTTGCTGCATCAGAATAATGAAGAAACATCCAATTTGAATTGAACAGTAGTATATAGTACTGTTATGAGATTAACTTTTTCTCACTCTATTTTGGTAGTGTTTTCGGGTTGTGTGCATTTCCATGTAGTTTTCTTTTAGCCAGAGAAATTCTTGTTCCAAATGCAAATAACCTAGTTAATGGGATGGTATATATACGGGATGGTATATTTAAATGTTTCTGTCTGAGTTCCAATTTGGCCTTGCGCGACGACTGATATCGTACAGCTTTCTTAAACTGAGTTTCCTTGAACTTTTTAGGGTGTTAAAGAAAAGTGCAGCTGCTGCTGTTGCTTCTTCTGTGGAGTTAATCAAGTAAACCGTTTTTAAACTGCTTCAGTTTAAAAACGGTTTACTTGATTAACTCCAAACCTGAAAACCATCATACCCGTGTCAGTACAATTGACTTTTTCAAAAATGGTGTTTGTGCGTGAACCAAGACGACACATTTTTGGCAGGTCTAGTTATTATTATTTAGTCATTTAGCAGAACCTCAACCCGACAGAGACTAGTCTACGAACGGAGCTAAAATACCAGCACTTAAAATTATTCAGTCAAAATGTTTAGACAATACATTTTAAAAATATTGATTGTAAATCAAGCTACCCAACTCGCCCGCGTTTCTTCTTCTGACAGTACTCTAACACCCCTCGGGAAGCAAGCGAAGTGTTCTTATAGCCGAAGTGTTCTCTAAGACAGAGTTATCCAACAGACCCAAAATGAATCAATAAATAAATAAATACATGTGTATTACTTGTCATAATGCACGTGCAACAACATATGCAATGAACTGAATAAGTAAAAGCAAAACAACAGGCAAGTGTATGTTAATAAACTAATAAAGTAAAAAACTAACGTTAGTAAAACCTAAAGCAAAACAACATGGTCAAAAAACTTAAATCGATATGTACTATGAAATTAGCTGGCGGGTGTGTTTCAGGCTGTCACAATGGCAGAGGCAAAATTAATGGCCGTTACTTAGGGTAGCATAATATTAATAAACTAGCTGTCAAACTAAATTAACACAGCACCCCTACACACGACACAAAATGCAGCAGCAATATTCAAGACATGCATATTATTTAACAGAATGGTGAAGCTACTCACCAGAACGGGAAACACCAAATTGTTTGGTGACTTGTATCTGATTCAGGTTTTTTTCAAGAGTTTGAAACATTTCCAACTATGTGTAGCAAGAGAAACAGCAGCACATTTTGCCATTTATTTACATGCCATTTTATAGCGATGTACAGTTATTGTTAGATGCTAGTGTACAATGAATTGCATCTTATTGCTAAGGAATAGAAAAGTTTAGGCTAAAGCAATCGGCTATCTGATGACCAATCACGAAGGTAATGAAAGTAAGTGTAAAGGGCTTTGTTATTTATTTATGTATTTATTGCAAAGGGTATTTTTTTATTTGTAGTAGCTTCAGTATTTTTTCATGTTGCTTATGAAATAGCCAAACCATAAAGCACTATCATTTTATGAGTCAAATGGCAATAACTTAAAATGCTGAATAAATAGTGTCACATAAACCCCTTCTACTGTATGCTTATGTTTTCCTATTTGGTTAAAGAACCTTGCCATGGTTAATTCCAGCAGCTCTTAGATAATAAAGGATTTGGTCAATTGTACAGTGAGAAGACGATTTACCCACCCCTTAAAGTCGTACAATGTTTTAGACATGCACTTCCTATTGCGCGTGCTACGTCACGTAAGTAATGACTGTTGAGAGACAGTATTGGCTTTCTAAGCTGTATGGAAACCCGGGTCCGCAAGGCCTGTTTGATCAATATTTAAACGGTATGTTTCATTGAAAACAGCAAAGAAATTAAAAAGGAAAGAATGCTGAATACAGTAAGTACATGTCCTTTCTCTTGAAAGAAATATCCAGCGTAGATTCCTTTCGTGTTTTTCTCAATCAGTTGCAGGTGCCTCCTCACGCCTGTTGCCTGGTTGCAGTTTGTGTGAAGATGACGGGCAAGCAACGATTGCATACGTCATGCGCGATTCACACTACAATAGGTTATCTTTAAATTAGCCTTATCTTTGAAAAGGTCAACCATGGTCTTTGTTTTCACTGAGAGAATAACACATTCACACAGGAGAAAGTTCAGTGTCAGTCAGAACTGACATCGTTGTGTCGATCCTGGTAAGTGATCATTCTAATAGAGCTAATTTCTGATGAAATTCCGATGTTGGGATCGTTAAAAACAGGGGGTTGTTATAATAAGGGTTAATTATAGTGAAGTTAGCATCTATTGTATTAGAATCATGGGTGCCATGATCTTTTGTTTTTGTTTTCCTCTGCAGACAATATCGTCTTTTTAAGTGACACCTTGAAGGAGGGAGTCTGAGAAAATCAGCCACCGCCGGTTCCTCAAACCCTGATGTTCCTCTAATACAAAAAAGCCTTTTATATTTTAGTATTTTTCAAGTATGGAGAGAACACTGATTATAAGGGGGTCGCTAATTACAGACTTGGCTATGTATATTTGTGTGTAAAATGTCAAAGGATGTTAGTGGACGGTAGCCTTTTAATTTAGGTGGCATTCCCTTGTGAGCAATGATCTTGACACTTAAAGTTCTGAAGACTCCAACTAGCTATTTCAGTTAGCTGACTAATCCCCAAGAGATGAATATTGAAACTTTATGGATCCTCATTCTCAGCCAGTCAGATTGTTCACATGCAAGAGAATTTAAGCTGTCAGTTGATCATTTTGAAACCAAGATGACTGTAATTTGTATAAAAGTTTTCTCTTTCTTATTCTGACTGGGTACTCTAAATACTGCTTCGATGGGTTTGATATCTTCATGCTTGAAACTCGGATGGCATCTATTTTCACTGATAGCTTCAATTTACTTTTAGTTAAGTGCCCTCGGTATCAAATCAAGACACTGAACAGTCACTGCTGAATCAGAAATTCAGATACAAAAGAGACTTACTAGATTTCTCACTGTGCAAAGGTTGAGGGTCTGCAAGGCCTGTTTCGGGGGCAAAGGGTTATCTTTGCAATGTAATTAATAACATTGAACATTTAAAAAGTAAAGAAACATAATTGGAAAATAGATGTTGTGCCTTCCATTCATAATGTTACCATTTCTAATCTTAGTAGTTTGCCTCTGATGCATTGCCACGTCACAAAGGTACAGAATCACCATTTCCAATTAACATTTTACTTAAGTCACACCAACCATAAGCCAAAAACAGGATGTATATGTGAACATCCCTCCTTTAATCATTTATGTCTCCAACTATGGTCCTTGCATTAGGAATCTGTCGAGGGGAAATTGCATGTGTTTCAGGATCTCTGTAGGTTGAAACAGTGCTGATACTGCCATGGTGTGATCCCTTTTCTTCTTTTTAACCCAGTGCGCTTGCTAACCAATCGGAGACCAAAACTATTCTGCTTGTGGGGGGAACAAATCATGCGCAGAACGTTCTTGTAAAGAACATATTCCATAATTAGAAATAATGTATCCAAAGCCGTTCTGGCTTCTATAGAGCCCAATTTTGGTTGTAATACAGTCTGCGCTGTTTTATCAGTATGCCTCGAGAGATGTAAAAATATCCTGAGTAAGTGGCTGTCACAATTAAATGAAAAGAAAAAGAGTGAAATCACATCACATTATGATTAAATGTTAATACATAATTTAAAATAAGAGTTCTTTTTTTTATTCCTAAAGAAAATGAATCGCACCTGCGATGTTGACACACCAACTGTCTTTGCAACAGCAGCGTGAGAAACCACAGGAGACTCCAGCTCCTTCAAGAGTTCAACGTGATTTATGCAAGTCACAGGTTAATCACATACTCCCTGCACTGTGGTGCGTGAACCTGTCTTACTATGAAAGAGATCTCCGTTCATTATTTGAAAATACTTTATCCCAATTAAACAACATAAATAGCATTGGGAAGAACTGTCTCCCACAGTTGATCCCATTTAAACAGCAATCCCGATTTATCAGTATCCCGATTAGATTAGTCTTGACTGTAATCAGACCTCAATTATTTGAACACTTGTGGCTCCTGTAGTACCCACTCAGTCAGCTAGGGGGCATGTAACCAATATCATCTGCAGTGTTTGCTATTAATGAAAAAAAAAACCTAAGAAATGATGTAAGAAGAATTTGTTCTCGTTGGCGTGTGATTTTCCCAGTACAGTATTTTTATAAAAGATCAGTGTTTATTTTAATGTTTTGTTTATATTACATTTTACTGTAAATGTTCAACTTTCCAAACAACTGCTTATATTTCCAAATATCCATTTAACTGTATCCTTACAAACCATTTTGTCAGAGGTGCCATTCACCTTAATCTGTTTCTTGATGAAAACAAAGGTAAAAGTTCTGGAATGTCCTTTGGAATCCCCAGATCTCATTCCAATAGAAATGATCTGAAAAAGCTGTAGCCAAGCATTGTGTGTCCAATTTGTCTGGGCTGAAGGAAATATGCAAGACAGAATGGTCCAGATGTCACCAACAAGATGTAACAAGCTAGTTAAGAATTCTCATAAACGTCTGAAAGCTGTTATAAAGGAGGACACAATACTTTTTCCATGAACTAATTCTTCAAATTAGTTTTTTTTTTAATTATTTGTTAAATTACCAGAAATTGTGTATTTTGGTTTTTGTTTTATTAAAATTGTGGTTAAAGTTTGCTAAGTGTTTGTCCTGAATATGTTACCTTGAATTATAGTATAATTCAAATTGATTCAAGTTGTTTAATAAAATTGCTGATTTTTTTTTTGTATTTAGTATATTTCATTTAATTTATACAGATTTGAGTGACAGATTTAACTGATCGCACCTGACTAATTGATTAAATAACTTAAATATGAATACTTTTTGAAACTTTTATGACATTTTTTTTTCTCTTTACTAAGTGCCATTCATAACTTAAAACTGACAGCAAAAGTACTAAAAATAAACTAGAAGACTATGATTTATTTTAAAACAGTTCTAGTTTTAATATATAGAATAGACCCTGTTCAAACATATTTTGTTAAAACTTCTCAGCTGGTTGGAGTTTTCAAAGAAGATGCTTTGGTTCAACCTAATTTCTCATTGTTTTAGTTACCAGATGATCAAACAGCCTTTGAGATTAGGGGTTTTAGATTTGTAGGTAACACACAAACCTCAAGTGGGCTGTTTCAGTACAATTCAATTGTTAAAGCGCTTAGAATGTGAAGATATGGAACTGTTCTTTTCCTGATTGGAATGCAAGTAGATCTGAACCAGTGGTTGTACTCCATGGGATTGGAATGCCACAGCAGCCAATTAGGATGCATGGAATTTCTAAGCCATTTTATTACAATTCAGGTTAAACAGTTTTTAATATAGTTTATTAAATGTGTTGCTAAAACCACGCTGCTACAGTACAAGTGTTTGGAAGAAAATAAATTGTGTTTCTATGTGTAGACACCAGGTGGCACTGTTTTATTATGGAAAAAGCGTGAGGGGATCAGGAAGGTGTCATGGAAAATCTGAGCTGCATTTTAGGTTTTCTAAAAGGTTAGGGCTATAATGTAGCGTTTTGTACAGTGTAACTTTGTTATGCAATACGACTGTGCATAGAGAACTAAGAACTCACCTACTTCAAAAGTTACAGTACTACGACCAAAATATTGTATTAAATGAAACTAGTGTAGTTTAATTTTAAGTAAAGAAGAATACTTTAGTTTTTTGTTTTTCTTGTCTCTATTTGATTGGTCAGCAAGATAATAGATTAGTACACGCTTGGATAATTGCGTTGTCGATCAAAAGTAGGCGGGCCGTTGAATTTACCTCATTCCGATTGGTAACCTTTGCTGTTAGTCATTCCAAATGGTCTGTTCACAAATATGTGGGCGTGTTTTACGTTGCTTAGATCTACTTGACTGATTTACCTAAAGAACTTGAAGGCGGTATCCAAGTTACCATTTCAGCGCTTTGATTCGCTGCTTTGCTTCAGTGGGTGTGTCAACGCATCGTTAGTACTGTGATTGGATTCCAGAGAGGCGGAGCTGTAAAAGAAGGGTTATGCGTCAAGAAAGGATTCCACATTTTTGACAACACCAAAGCGCAGAAACTTTTTCTTTTTTGTAGAAGTATTGACAGTGACTTGTAGGATTTAAATACGTCAATACGTGGTGGAACATTAATTGGTACATTATTTACATAATAATATATAGTGCAAAGTGAAAGTTAAAATTACAGTTTGTAAATGTTTTATTGCAAACAGTAACTTTCTTTAATTGAGTGACGGTGATTCTTTTTTTACAGCTAGCATTAAACAAATGTATTCGTTTTAATGAGGACCCCTTGAAATATAGCAGCTTTAGAGTGCACTACAATTAAAGATTAAGTTAATTGCATTGCTATTACAAATAAATACCGGCTGTACAGTAAACAGGGAAGACATGATGGAGATACTGGATGGCGGAGAACCTCTTTTACATTGGGATCGAAATCTAAGTGAACTGTCGGAACCTGGAGAACATGAAAATGTACTGTACAGTACTGTAAGTAATCGTTTTAATTGCCTTTGTTAATGTGATGTTTTGTGGATGTATAGTAAATTAGCCCGTTGTAGGGCGGAGATGCAAATAGTCAAATACTGTACTGGAACACCGAGCCCTCTCTCAGACACTCCCGATTCTGAGTCTGTCTGCCCACCTGCAGCGCGCAGAGGAATGTGTATATTGTCGATAGGTTTCACAGAAATGTGTTGCCATGCCTCTTGTTTTATTTTGCAGCAACTTGTCCCAAACGCTGCTGAGACCCTAAAAACGAAATTCATAAGTGGTTTAAAAAACCACCGGGGTGAAAGTTTGTTGACTTCTGTCCTGCCTTTTGGACTGATCTGAAACCGGTCAGCTGGATTTACCATACACGCTACCACATGGGGTCCCTTATTGATGCTAACCAAGATTCCAGCGCTAACCCCGCTACCTGGATTTCCCTAGACCTCTTTAGTCTAGTATTTGCTTTATTATCGTATTTCCATCATTTGCAGAAAATGTATTAAAAATCCCCAGAGAGTGGGAGGTATCATGGTGGTTTTATTCTTTAAGACTTCTTGTTACAGAAGATGCGAGGGTTTGCATTGACTTGTTACCTGACCCCCGTGTCTGTGCACTTTGTCTGGAACTAGCTAGATTTTGGGTAGATTGGCACAAAGGGCCCCCTATTTTATTATCTTGTTAACAGTGTTGATAATAAGATCTGCAAGATCAATCTAACAGTCCCTGTGCCATGATTTTTAAGAATATGTTTTTAAACCTAAAACCTAAATGATAAAATGCCCATGACTCCAGGGGTAACAGTTTGGGATTTCTTTGGGATAGCCAGTATTTCAGCAAGGGTTTTAAGGAATCACATTGGCAAGGGAGTGTTGCAAATACTAAGGCAAAGGGGAACGGCTTTTAATAAAGATTTTCAACTTAAATAAGTAAAATAATTATTTGAACCCTACTACCAAATAATGTCTTAGATGCTTAAGAGTTATTTTTCATGCACAAAAATATGGTGTCCCCAAGTTTCCCTATGAGGTAATTTAAAATAACAATATGTTGGTCCATAATTTTAAATAATTGCATTTCAAGTTTTAATGAATCAGTTCACACTATAAAAGCACTGACAAATATATAATAAAACTAAAACTTTCACTAGAACTAGACATGTAGGCTACATTTAGGCCACTGTTTGCTCTATAGCAAAACACACTTCCTTTTGATCTTAGCTACTGTAAACTACCAGTCCTGTCTCCTTTAAAAGGTGTGCTGAAAAAATAAATGACCTGCTTTGAATAAAGTTTTATAAAAAGTTTAGACACCAGTTAAAAAGTAGTTGAACTAGTTTCTTGGAGAATTCATTAGTTTCCTAGATTGCTGATATTCACCCTAGCCTCTTATCATCCTAACAGTATAATTTGATCAATTTGACATGTTCTTCATTGTAAAGCTTACAAAAGTGTATTTGCAAAAGGAAAAACAATGTTTAAATTGCAGAACAAGCACCTAAGACCCTGTTCACACTTGCGATTTAAGGTAGCCCAGGGCTGTCCCAGATTTAGGTCGCAGTTTTGATGTGGTTCAGGGCTTGCAATCTGACCAATGTGGTTGCATAGCTCGGTAGACACTCCCCTGCTCTCACACATGTGAAAGGTAAATACAAAGCTGAATGCTCTGCTAGCCAAGACGGCAGTGGATCAATATTGAATGGTAATTATTTCTACACAGAGGTCGCGTCAGCTTTTCTGTTCATGCATTCTTGAAACGCACATGCCCAACATTTTGCATCCCATTCATCAGATTCTAAACGATCAGTTGTTAACACAAACGCTAATAAACTCCAAGGATGTGCATTTTGATACATTTTTATGGTTTAAACTCTGCTATATCATAGTTTAAACAACCTCTGTCTGTGTATAGATATACATATGGGCAGCAGTGTGGAGTAGTGGTTAGGGCTCAGGACTCTTGACCGGAGGGTCGTGGGTTCAATCCCAGGTGGGGGACATTGCTGTTGTACCCTTGAGCAAGGTACTTTACCTAGATTGCTCCAGTAAAAACCCAGCTGTATAAATGGGTAATTGTATGTAAAAATAATGTGATATCTTGTAACAATTGTAAGTCGCCCTGGATAAGGGCATCTTCTATAAATAATAATAATAATACTTTTTTATTCCGGTAGCTCTTCCATTCTGAGTGCAGGCTATCGTTCCATTAAAAAGAACAAGCATTTCGCCACATTTCAGGCCTGCTTTTCAGTCACATTTGTGAATGTGCAAAGGTGCTTTAAACTGAAAATGTGAACAGGGTTGCAGACCTAAATCTGAGGCGGCCCTGGGCCAGCCCAGTAGTGTGAACGGTGTCTAAGGGTTATGTTTAAGCTCTTAAGATAACATGGATAGATAGTGAGGATAGTAATCTACTTATTGTAATATGTTGTAACAACAGCATTTAGGCCTAGTTTTTACTTTTCGAATCATGGCTGTAATATCAACTGTAAGCAATACAACTGTGGTAATGATGTTTCAAGCAGAGGATCCTATTCCTTGCTGTAACTGGATGTAAACTGACCATGGGTTACAGACAGTCAGAGTGCACACAGTACTGTACAGGATCCACAACTACTTTCTTCCAGTATTTGAAATAGACAAACTGTGTTTACATTGTGCTGTTTCCCACTTGCGTTCAAAGTACAATCCAGGAATTCCAGATTTGCTTCTATACAGAATTCCTAATAGTATCCTTGCTGCTTTGGTATTTTGAATACCAAGTTTAGAGTACATGGGAGGAATTGCATTTTGAGTATTCAGTAGGAATTGAGCTTGCAGGTAGAGTAAACACACCAGCATTGTTAAAAGTGTGGTTGAGAATAGATTAACATAGTGGAGAATGTGTTTTGTTAAGGTTGGTGTTGATGGCAGTGTCTGATGGTAAATAAACCTGTACACACACACACAGACGCACTCGCTCACCTCAGCAATCATCCCGAGAAAGGAAAACTATCCACCACTGAGTTTGTAATTAGCATCCATAAACTTTTTGTTTTAAGAAAAAGTTCACACCCCAGTCATAACGAGAGCCTAAAATAGGTTAATACTTGGGCAATTATTTCTGAATTAGTGCCTATAAATCTTGCACTAAACTGTAGTAGCATTCTGTTTAAATCTGTTAACACAAGAATTGACCTGGGGTCACTGGACACCCTAGGAGGTTGTAGTAAGCTTTTAGTCAGCTATAACATTATCTTCAAAACTAGTTGCCCAATATCCATGAAATTTTAGCATTTGTTCTAAATAAAGGGCACTGAGAACTGTAACCTGTGGAGAAATCTAAACAAATACCCCAGCTTACTGACTGACTAACTAACTAAGCCCTACTCTTAAACACCATCTGTTTGATGGTACAGTTTCCATTTTGGAAAACTGACAATCCTGAGTGTAATACGAGTGTGCAGGCAGTGAAAGGTTTGAAGAAAGGGGAGCGGGGGCGTGCGTGATGGTGCTTTGTAATTAGGGTTGTCACGATACCAGAATTTTGAACTTCGATACGATACCAGTTCAGTTTCACGATACTCGATACCTCTTCGATACCACGGCAAAAAAAAAATCTTAACACGCAAAATAAGAGAACATTCCTTTAATAAAGGTAAACAATCTTGATTCTAGGTCAAACGGTGCAGGTGCAGTAAACGTAATTTGTGTATGACTATGATTGACTGGCCCTTTAATAGTTCTGCTTGTTTTTGGTAGTGAAATAAAGAGGATGAAGTAAAACTACAAAGTGGATGAATTTGAGATTTTTATTAAGTGATTCAGGTGAGTGCTCTGTACATTATTGATGGAGAAAAGTTCTCAAAGTTATATTTGTGCGTATAACTGTGACTACAGGGGTTTCAAGTAAGTACCATATGTGGAATAAATCAGCACAAACTGGGGTTTCAGAAAATAAAAAAATCATTGTTTGATTTGATACCCAATAAATTTAGTTAAGAAACATAGGGCAGCAGTGTGGAGTAGTGATTAGGCGTCTGGACTCTTGACCGGAGGGTCGTGGGTTCAATCCCAGGTGGGAGACACTGCTGCTGTACCCTTGAGCAAGGTACTTTACCTAGATTGCGCCAGTAAAAAACCCAACTGTATAAACAAGTAATTGTATGTAAAAAATAATGATAACTTGTCACAATTGTAAGTCACTCTGGATAAGGGCGCCTGCTAAGAAATAAATAATAATAAACAAAAAACTAACGAATGGTAGGATGAAAATAAAATACGCTTTTTAGAAAAAAAGAACATTTGTTGTCAAATATTTTTTTCAGTGCTCTGAGTTGAAAAAATGTATTTTACAATCAAACTTCAAGGTCTTGGGAACATGTCTAAAATGAAAGAATTAAAATTGGAACACCTGAAAAAAAAGTTACAGCCATTTATAACAAAACTATAGAAAACGCAAGAAATACAAAATAATATATAAAAGAAGAACATTATCAAAAACAAGGGAAACGCAATCTTGTTTTATTTTGTTTGGCAATGTTTTCTTTGCTATCCTGCGCGTCTGCTCCATCCAGTGTTCTCACACACAGCGTGAAGCAGTCAGGTCAGATTCTCACCGACGTAGATGCCCATATTTGGTATAATTAGAAAGCCACAGCCCGCCCCTTTCCAAGAGTGACAGCCATATGCGCCTATGATATACCGCTCTCGTGTACTACATCTAAGAAGACCGAGCCCGGGGGCGACCGCAATAAAGCTAGACTAACCTCAAAAAGAAATCTGTGAAGTGTGTTTGATAAATTAACAGATAACTAGAGTCGTTATTTGTAACATTAATGTGAAGGCAGACAAATACTATCTATCACTCCAACGTAGAGCACAACACCGTACACATTAGCACTAAATTAGCTAGCTTGCTTTCTTAATTTCACATTTCCTCATCGTTTTCTTGAGGACATGTATTTTTAACGTATATATGTGATGCATTCATTCAATAATCTACGCTGTCGCTAACCTGAATTATTTGAAGAGGTCAGAGTGCCTGTCCGCCAAATGCTTCGCTCAATTTGAGGTGTTGCCTCCTTTTGTTTGTACCGTCTAAAGCACCGTGTGCATATGGGCTTGGATGGATCTTTTGCTTTGCCCTGCTCATTCGCTTCATACACGAAATATTTCCACATCACTCCTGCTGTTCTCTTTTTCTAAGAGCGCGGGTGGCTGGGCTTGTGTGCCATCCACCTTAACCTTTTACTCCTGAATCCTGGCTGGCTCGTTGTCGTTGTTTCCACCTGGAGTGTATGGTGTCCCTGCGCGGACAGAAAGGGAAGCTTTTTTTTTTTTTTAGTACGACTCCGTCTTTTACATGAAGGACGCAAACACGCAATTTTCATACACGTACAGAGTGCTCCGATACTTTCTGTTTTTCGGTACTACCGAATGCATAATTAATGAAGCTCAGAACCGTTTTTGAAATTTGGTATCGCGATAGTATCAAAGTATCGGTATTTTTGACAACCCTATTTGTCATAGTAATGAGAACAGGGGTTTGAGAATCAGAGGGAGACAAGGAGAACGTCTGTGAGTCAGTCTGGTTAGGTCCCTTGCCCAGTCCCCTATCGGCTATAACAAAGGTCACTTTATTTCTGCGTACACTGTAAGGCCTGTTTGCTTCCCCTGAGTTGCTCCTGAAGGAAGGTTTAACAAGTAGCCTCTCAAGAACCCCACCTGTCTACCTCAGCTGGTGTATAAGGGCTGTCTTTGTACAGCTGCAGCCTGAGACCCGAGCCCAGACACTGCCGCTGGAATAGCACGATCTCACTATCGTCGGTTTCTCTGGCACATAAACACAAACACTTCCAGGGTTGGACCAAAGAAACATTTAAAAAGGCCTGATGCAGTATACTGGAATATATTTCACACACTGTTGTGTTAGTAGGCTGTTCCTTATGTGTAAGGCTGGGGTGATGCCTAATCTTTCACTATCGATATATCGTTCTCCAAAAAAGCAGATGCATCAATTCATCAACGTTATGAAAGGGAAAAAAGTGGAGCTGTGGAACATTGCAAGTAATGCTTTAAAAACTATTACGCATATTAAATTGATTATGCATACACAGTTTATGTATGTGTGTGTGTGTATATATATATATATATATATATATATATATATATATATATATATATATATTTTTTTTTTTTTTTACATTATTCATGTTGATTTGTACCAGTTGGGTGTCAAAGCAAAATCCCCCCCCCCCCCCCCAAAAAAGTACCGTAAAACTTCAAATACTCGCCGGGTCGCTAATAAGCGCTGGGGCTTCTGGAAAATATGGTAAATAGACACCGGGTCTCTGTTAAACGCCGGGTTATGAATAATAATATAATGCGCGTCATACTGAATGTTCCAGCCAACACACACACATGGCTGTACAGCAAGCTTACCAATTTGTTTTTCAACAGCGATGAAGAGACTCAGAGGCTCAGGATGAATGATAAGAAAACTGAGTTTAATTTATTTTAAGGTACACATAATGCATACAGTTGTTTTATTTGTGAAGTTATTCATTTTAAAACCAGTTGTGAAGCTTTTTTAAACGTGCTGAAAGTAAGTAAAATAACAGTAAAATTAACAGTATTTTGTGCATTTGAATATTCGTATTTTGATCCTTTTCCAGCGTTCTTATTTATCAATGTACACATTATAAAAATAAATTAGTCACTTTTGCTTTGATTTTGTGATAAAACTGGTACTTGTATTGATTTTATTGTTAATTTTTAATCAGTTTGAAGCATTTTTGAGTCTGTACTGGGCCAAATGTATGAACTTATTTTTCGTATTAACACAGTATTTCATGCAGTTGTTTTGCATTGAAGATTCATTGCTGGTTAATTTTTCATCGATTGTCCATGCTTACCAATGTACACGTTTTGAGGGTGATCAATAAATATAATATGTGTTAATAAAGATGATACTTATTGCTTTTATTCATTTTAAAACCAGGTTTGTTTCTTTATTGTGCTGCAAGCCTACCTCAATACACGCTTGTGTTCCGATATTTACAGGGCTGTCTAGTGGGTTTTACTGGTTTTATTATTATTACAATACAAACTGTTATTACCCACTGACACAATCTTTAATGACATTGCTGGAATGTTATAATTTACTTATGTGGTTTCTATAAGGTTGTGTGCAGGCAGCTTTTTCATGATTGCATCTGAAGTATTTGCAGATGTTAGTGATCTTACATAATAAACTCCGAGTCTCAAATAGTCGCCGGTCTCCAATAGGCGCCAGGACTACTGGCAAATATTGTAAGTAAACGCTGGGGTGTTTATTTAAAGTTTTACGGTAGTTTAAATCCATAACCAGTCAGAGTAACAGTCAATCAAGAGAAAAACTGTGCAAGACATTTTAATAAAACGCCAACAATAACAGCAGCGCGTTTCTAAAACATAAATGTAAAAGACAACATTTCCCCTTTTCATCCCTATCAAATATCTCGAGGTCTCAGTATCTCAAACATTCTTTCCTTTCCTTTCTTGTCGTCTTACTTTATAAAATAATTGTCAAACGTCGGAAGGCATTGTAGCTCGGTCGATACAGTATTTGTAATTCTAGCACATGCTCTTAACTCCTGCACAGATGCAATCCCATCAGTAAACATTCACAGGGGGCGGGGCAGGGGGGAGATGGTGAGCTCAATAGCCTGCAGATTCAGTGAGTCAGACCTGAGGGGAGCAGAGAAGCTCTGCGCTTAATGCAAAAAATAATGTCCGATTCCAAATTTAATTTAAAAAAATAAAATATTTTCTTTGCTTAAACCCTTTACACAAAAAATGATGCACAGTTGTAAAACGATACAAAAATCAATGCATCGCCTCAGCGTTACTTATGTGACTGATTCATTTGTTATTTACAGGGAATACCTTTGTTTGTTATATGTGCTGTAGAAGCTGCATCCCTGTTACTAGTCACATTTTGCAGTGCAAGTTTCAATAGGCAAGAGCTGATAGGTGGGCCTCAGCTGGCGTGTTATTCATTTTGATCCTTTTAAGACTTTTCAACCTCTAACTTACCTTGATACATTTCTGTTAAAGGCTGAGGAATGGTTATCCCTCCATACAAATGAACATTTTTCAGACCCACTGTCCCACTGAATCAGTACCATCTTGGCTGCCCATTGTGGATATGCATCCAGTTGACAGTATTTTTGTACTGTCCTTGTGTCTGTAACACATTTTTTGCTGCATTGTTTCAGGTATTTGTCTGCAATGTTGTTGCTTTTTTATCATTTGTTTTATGATGAGCAAAAGCTTATTAGGTCTGTTTGTTTGTCTGAAATACCACCTGGTCCTTTAAAGAATGCTGTTTGCAGAACTGAAAGAGACTGCTTTCGGTATTGAGCCAAATGCATTCCGAAAATAAATGTAAATTAAGATTAAAAGGAAAATATGAAACAGGTGTAATTGCATTACGAAAACAGGGTCCAATATTCTGTTATTGTTTTAAACAGAGGATACGCCATAAATGTACAAAGATTATTCCAAGATAAACTTCCAGTTGAACCCTTCTAAGATGGCGGCCTAAAATCTTTTGTATGTGCACTTGTTCCAATTATTATTAAAATAGTATACATTTGCTTAACAACTTTATATAAAAATGGAAACACTGGCTAAAAGACTGGGGAAAACAATGAAGAAGCAACTCATCCCGGATCCTGATCCACGTGCAGATACTGCCTTGGTATTGTCTGACTCGCAGTTGCTAACACTTAAAGGTTTTTTGGCCGAAGCTGTACAAGAGTTCAAGAATGCATTATTTGAGCTTACTGATGATGTTCAGGCAATTCGGGTTGTGTGAACAGGATGGCTTGCAGTGGTGACGTCAGAACAGAAACACAGACTCAGCACAAGGACTGGCGGGGCAAAACTGAAGCGCAGTGGCGCTCAGCCTGTTTATTAAATAATAATACAAACAAAAGATTTAAACAAACACAAAAGACACAAAACAAAAGGCGCGTTGGCCAAACGAATAAACAAATAACAAATAAGTCTTGTGCTGGTGTTTTAAACCAGCACACTTAGCAATCGTTATCTTTTTACCTCCTGTCTCTCCTCTCATTCTCCAACTCCGAACCCTCTTTCCCGAACAAAGACAGCTGCAGGCTTTTATATTCTGGCCGAGGGGTTAACTAGCTGTTAATTATCTTATTACCCCTCGGCCACAGTCTGCACGCGTTTGGTAAGGATGCATGACTGTCAGCTAGTTAAACAATCAGTAGCTGATCAGTCACGCATCCTCACAAGGTTTTATAATAAAAAATACAAAACAATAACAAATAATGGCGGCGGCCATTAGTAACAAATTTAAAACTTTTAATTAAAACAGTGGTTTTGTGTTTCTACCTAGCAAAATGACCTGAATGCCGTAGATCCTGAAAAAATAAATTGGGTTGTTGCCAGTTAAGTTTGTGCGAGCCATAACCATGGCTGTAGTAATCCCATTGTGGCGCTGGTACAGTAGTTTAATATTACACACACTGGCGCATACGTTGCACCGGTGTATTAGTCACTCCCCCCTTTTAAGGGTCCCAGAAAAATGGCTAGAAAATCGACTTATACAACACTTTTACGCTTAAGTGCCAGCCGTCATTACTCATGTCAGTCGCATAACTGCTGAAACAGACGTTTTAAAACTCCAGAAAGAGAGAGAAAGTGATAAATGGCTGTTGCAGGTTTAGTAACAAGAACGATGAAAGGTGTTTACGGAGGGGAGTATGGTCTTGGTGAATACCTGAAATTCAGTTTTTTAATTACTGAAGAAAATAGAGAGAACTGACACTGAGGCCACTTTCAGTGTGGATGAGCTCCAACTCGACCTTTCCATAGCCCTGTTGGATGGATCTTGTCATGCTGATGTGGAAAGGCTCAATCTCCACTGGTCCCGATTACACAACAGAGATAAGTAACCCTTGGACACCTAGCTGTGCTGGAGAGGAGGTTTCTCAACACTCCATAGAGTGTGTGTGTGTCTGTCTCACTCTCTCTTTGTCGTGTGTCCTGGGGTTCATTTCTGTACTCCGACTGCCAGCAAACACACTGAGCTTTACATCACTAAAATGCTGAAAGAACTGTACACATTTTCTCTCTCTCTCTCTCTCTCTCTCTCTCTCTCTCTCTCTCTCTCTCTCTCTCTCTCTCTCTCTCTCTCTCAAAATTCTATTCAATATTTGAAAATAATCCTGATTTACGATTATCGATTATTCTAGTAACATCATTCTTTGGGGGAAAAAAGTCACAAAGAATTAAAAACTACAATAAAACTTTGATTACTTTTCTCAAGAGCACTTTCAAACCTGCAAAACATACAGTATGCATATATTAAAGTCACTACTAAAGCAGCACAACCAATATATAAACAATACCACTACAGAAACCATTTTTAAATAAGGAAATGCACACACACAATCTAACAAAGCAGACTCTTGCTCTCAACTGCCTGAAATCTTCTCTTAAGCTCTTTTGAATCCCTAATTCTAGGATTGATAATGCTTCAGAACAGAACATCATAATAATAATAATAATAATAATAATAATAATAATAATAATAATAATACATGGCTGGAAGTTTATTAACTTACAGTTTTTAAGCACTTCCTCACATTCTTTCTCTGATAAGTATTTATAATGAAGAGTTCTGATACGCTACGCTCCCTGTATGTTTTTGGTAATGACGCAGTTTTGTGTGCATTATGGGAGCTTTACAGGAGGGCGGGTCTTGTGGTTCCCTTGACTACAGATCCCAGAGTGAGAGCAGCTTAATTGGTTGCCTGATGTGAACCGCTGGAATTGAAAGTTGCTGAGATGCGGAAGTAACTTTTATGATGAGTGACCATAAAGAAAACGTGAAGTTTTATTATAGTATAATAATTGATCGAAGTTGTGCAGTTTATTAATCGTTCGAAGTCGGTTCCGGTGTTTAATTTAATAATCAGAAATTAACTGTATAACAAAATAACAAAAATATTTGGTGTACATTGTTACAGGTTTGAGTGAGTGATTGTGGGGGTTTAATTGCAGGTCTCTTTCACTTTCCTTTCCTCAAATCACAGATACTTTTTAATACTTCAGTGCTGTATATATTATTTCTTCTTCTTAAAATAATTTAAAGCCATGTTAAAAATCTAAAGTCTTCTAAACTAGGTGTGCCAAATACCATGTATTTGCTTCATTGTATTTCTTTGCTGTTTATTCCCTCCATTTCTCCCTTTTCTGTATCTGTTTGATTTTTTTCTGTCTCTCTCAGTTCATGGGTCAAATATTGAGCTTGACAGGGTGAAGTGCACACTGGGGTTGTCCTGGTGTGTTTATCCCCTTTGTTAAAAGACAACAGCCTACTGTGTTCTTATTTTTTTCACCTTTTAACAATTTCATAAATTGATCTCAGTGCTTGTTGCTGAAATATATTTTTACAGTCTGCTTTAATACCTCATGAATATTTGTAGCTTTGTGAACAGGCAACATTGAGTGTTACTCATATTCCCTTTTTATTCATGGAGGTGCTTTGAGCTGACTTCAGGGTTGTGCACTGGAACTGCTTTCCTATTTCAATATATTTCCAGTCACACTATAGCTACAGGATAACGGTGTTCTGAATCTTGATGCATCTCACTAAATGTTGTTTACTGTGGAGTAGATCAACCAAAGGTTCTGTAGATTGGGCACATTCAGCGCCACAATAGTTGATGGCTATTGTGAATCAAGTTTCCTGCACAGGCTATAGAAAATGAGTGAAACTCGATATCTGAGCAGCAACACTCAACCACTCAACCACTGAATTATTGCAGACATCTGATAAAAGTGGAGCTTTTTAAATTTACAATTAACTTTGTTACTTATGAAGAAAGATAATATACACGAAAGACACCAGCAGTACCTGGGGAATCGTCTGACCGTTTTGAAGCTATTCATTCTGTGGAAGTGTCCTTGTGTACTAGGAGAACACACAAGAGACTGCTGTAGGGAGAGTGACGTTGTTACGCTGACACAGGCGCACAGGATTTAATTAATAAACAAACAAAAAATAAACAATAATGTCATGTGGCGCTACCAGCAATGGGAGCGCCACAGAGGACGGTACAGGACTGTACAAACACTACAAATAAAACACAATATGAGAAACTATAAATCAAAGGTGCCATGAAAACGGCAGGCCTTGCAGCAGTGATCGCTGTGTTTTTATAATGACGCTCCGCTGAGACATGCCCACCTGCCTGCTGGAACAGCGGATTGCTTTCAGCTGCTGTTCCATGCAGACAGGTAGCGGTACCAAACGGAGCGTCATCACAATTGAATAATTCAATTAATCTATTTACACAAATCCATATTTACAACAATTAATCTCAAATATACAAATATACATAATTCCCCATATGCAGGGCTTCCGCCCTGTCACAATTCTTTTAACTCCAGGCTGGGAAATCTGAGCTAAATTTTTTAATGGAGTACCTACAGTAAAGTTTATCTAGCCGTGGGCATAATGTGTTTTTTTTTGTTGCTGTTATCCTTCCCAAATGTTCCATTCCTTCACTTCCTCTGCAGTAGGTCATCTGTGTTTTTTTGAGAGTTGTCTGACAGTGAATAGAAGCAGCTTCATGACGATGGTTAGTTAAAGCATGGTCTGGTTAGTCGAGCTGACGACTTCAATTAACCAGAGAGGGGGTTTTTCAAAGCATTCTCTGACCAAATGTCAGTTTTACACCTCTGTACACGCAAAGGATGAACAAGTTCATGTGTTTTTGAAGTTTTAATTGCATAATTGGTTTAATTGTGCGTAGAGATTATTTAAATAAAAAGTCTATTTTCCTTTGTCTGGAAATCTCCACAGGGGTGTAAAGCAACACACAGGCTGCCTTTTTTGTAAAAGACCCTTAAAAGAAGGTGCTGTCCTCAGAATTCTTTTTTATTTTTTTAAATAGTCCCTTCGCAAGCAAGCTTGGCTCTGTGGTTTCTGGTAACAGGGCCCCTCCCCCTCTGCTATACAGATGTGTCTTACTCAGTCTTTAATTGTATCCAGATGTTTGGCTGACTGCCGGGACTCTGACAGAGCCTCCCACCCTGTGCCTCGTTTTTGCATTCTCATTCTCTGGCTCTGTTGCTTCTCTCCGCTTTCCCTCTTTTGCTCCCATCTGTGCTTGAACGCAGTCACTGATCTGCCTTTATAACATTGTCTGCAAATAAAATGGTTGTTCCCAATAATAATAAAAAAAGAAAATATATTTGGATTGGAACAGCAGATTCTCATTGCATCATATATTTATTTTAAACGTAGCGTGTAACTCACCATTACTGTACATGTTGTATTAGCATGCTACAGTTGTAACAGCCTGTATGTGTGCACTGCGCCGTAGTACTCCCATCCCAGTCCTCTCCTTTTACCATTCCCTGTAGTACTGCTGTTTCACTGTGTAGACTAGCTCGGATTTCAAATTGCACACTGTTTTGTGCCCACGCTCTGACTCACTGCTGGCGAAACAACTCTGTGCGATGACTAATTCCGCACCAGAGATTTGCAGTGTGTCTGTAAATGACTGGAAACAAGCCTCTGTGCTCCGTGATTCCTGGAGAGGTTGGAAAAAGCTTGAAAAATACTACTGGGGTGCAATCGTAACACATGTATTTGGAAATAAATATTCCCTGATGCAGCTGCACACTGGTTCTGATTTGCTGCTGTAGTACTGCAATGGATTACCAGCAGTGTATGATGTATGTTTATGGTATAAGTGTTTGGTGGCTATAGTACCTAATAATCAAGTTGAGAGCACGATGGGTCTGTCATACACAGAGTGCAAGAGAAAGTGTTTTACCCCAGGGGCTATTTATTGACCAACTGGTTAACATTAGTACAATTTAAAATGCAGTAACAGGCCCAAATAAAATCAAGTTAATTCCTTTTAGAACAGCTGTGTTAAGATCTGCCCCTGCTTAGATCAGTGCAATAAACCCCACTGTTACCTGTGTTTTATAGCATTTTTTTTATCATCATGATAGAGCAGTTTGAGGCTGAGCAGGCTGGCCTGTGCGGGTGACGTCAGACCCGGAAGAAACACAGCACTGCGAGGTGATATGGTTAATGAAAGGGAATCCACAGCAGACTGGGGTATGAGTGAAAGTGTTTATCCCGTGCACTAATATATATACACCGACATTAACACGCCACATACAACATATAACACAAAATACGCACAGGGGCGGGGGCACCCTGCCACAGAGACGTGTAGATGTAGTGGTCTGGGATGCTAACTGTAGAGGATTGTCCTCTGGCTGTATAGATGGGACACTGGAGATTGGATTGCCCATTATTAGATGCCTGTGTAGAGGCTGGATTCAAGGAAGCGTCTGAGGAATGGGCAGCTGGAAGTGTCTGTGGACCTACTTTCAGATCTTGTAGGAAATATGCATCTCTTTGATTGAAATTCACATACTGTCAGTTATGAATGATTTCCCAACCTTGCTTGTTAAAAGTAGATGTCATCGTGCAGATGTCAGTGTTACTGTATGGTGCCACCACCTCAACGGAATGCAAGTACTGTTCACTGGATTTTCTGGACAGCTGATTTTACCTCAAACATTCATGAAACCAGGAAGCTTATAGTACAGAGTTTAATAGTGCAAAGATATGCTGATTTGTCTGGTTTAGGCTAGGTTTTATTTAGTTGCAGCTGTGCTATGCCTATATAAAGTACTTGCTACCAGTTTGCATAAAAACGTGCCAAATTCATTCCCTAATAGTTCTTAATAATGTGTACTATGCACAATAAGGGTTCCATCATTCCCATGAGTTTTGCTTTTTGAGTTTATGAAGCTAGATTATACGTGTGTAACATCCTGCTGCTTTTGCCTTGATATAATATTGTTTGAAGTGAGGTGCCCAATAGGGGTTTCATTTGCTGCGTTCTCTGTGCCCCTACAGCACTTCTCAGAGCTGCTGGACGACTTCTCTCAGGATGCCATCCTGGGCCAGCTGTTGAGCGACCCCTTCCTGTCTGATAGGAGCGAGGCCATGGAGACAGAGGAGGAGAAACTAGCCTCCCCCTCGCCCCCTCACATCCAGACTGAACATAGCTACTCGCTGAGCGGGGACTCCCGGCCACAGTCCCCCCTCACACACCTCCCCGGCGAAGGGGGCAGGGAACAAGGTAAGCCAGCAGAAACTTACCTGGGAGAGGGGAGGACCGCTTTGTCCACCATTAACTTGAAAGACTTACTCATAAGATCTTCAGTAGCATTAAGGTAGGCAAAGTGTGATGTAGAAAGTACAATTTATACTTGCTTAAATGAAAATATACCTATTGAATCTTTATTTCAAAGACATGACAAGAGATTTGGATAAACTCATCTAAGACAAAGAATGCCATTTGTTACGCTAAATCCCTGCTGTGAAGATTGTTACCAGAACTAAGTATCGAACTTCAAACAGATTTTTTTTTTACACCTTGTATCTGATTTTCGGTTTTAACCGATAAAACACGATAAAACACCCCTGATATATTCAAAGAAAATATATTCATATGTTTGTCTAACTTTTGATTGCACTTGGATATGAATGTATTTTTGTTGGTGATATAGAAGGATATTGTGGTAAAACCCTGGATCATTATAGTACGTTATTGTTTATACATAGCTAAAAGGGAGCTCATTAAATTATCACCACAAAAGTATGTCTTTTGTGGTTTCACTATGAGAAGCACAGACTGTTTGCGTTATGTGATTAAGGTCAAAATATCATTCAACATTAAACGCAATTTAAGTGCAACACTTCCAACACCATACAAGGGTTAAATCAGTTCTGATGTTTAATTAGAGACTAAGAATTACCTACAGGGCAGGGATAGCACAAACAGTACCTCCTGAAATGGTGCCCACTTTAAAATTGAAAGTGCTCACTGGTTTGTATTTAGTGTATACTTTCCTATATTTAACTTAACTTAACTAAAAAAAAAAAAAAAAGATTAAAAAAAATGCACTGTTTATATAAATATTTAAAACATTTTATAAATGAAAATTACAATAAATTAATACAAACCTCCCAATGTCCTTTTTATTGAGATATTTTCTAGTTTGTGCCGTGATGCTGGGCATGTAAAATGGTTTAGACTTGTGTCAGTGTCCATTTAATATAAAGAAACAGTATTTTAGCATCTGCTTCAGAGACAAAGAGCTCTTTCTCCTGCACTACTGTAGCTGATCTGTTCACCTTGAATGCTGTGAGCTGTGCAGGCGAAGGGGAGCTCCCAGCAGCACACAGGGAGCTGTGTGTCTCTACTGTCTATGAACACCCAGCCACCCCTAACCCAGAGACAAAGGCACATCTTAATTCAGAGTCATTTTTTACACCATTTGCATTAGTACTGGACTCTCTGAGGTATAAACTAGACAACCTATTTGAAGACCAGTGTAGAGAAAGCGTGGAAGGATCTGGAGACTGAGGTGACATGTATATCTTTTCATTGAAGGGGAAAATGAATCTGATCTCGCAGGCATGTCTCTTTCTCCTGGATTCAGGTGTGTGAACCTGTCTTATGAAAGGCTGAAAGAGCACAGGCATTAGGAATGAGGGTGTGTAACAGGGAGAGACCTGGACTGGCCGTCTGACGCATGCACAATGCTGCAGGAAGGGGGCGGCAGTCCCGTGGGGTCTGCCTGCCAGTCATGGCGGTGACACGGAGAGGTGGGGAAGAGGGTGTGTGTGCTTTCCCCCTCTCTGAGTGGCTGGGAGGCGGGCTTTAATGGGATTGTTAGCCTATAAAGTAATGCTCTGTTGTTTCCTCAGATCTGCCCCTTTAGAATGGACCAGCGAGCAAAGCGGTCTGATTCTGACTACCGAAGGACGGGAGGATAACAACCGTCCGAAAAGGAAAATCAAAGAAAATAATTTTAAAGAAAGAGAGGGAAAAGTGGGGAATTGTTGGGCAGCCCCAGTATTGTTGTAAAGTGAGTTGGAGACAGCAGAGTGTAGGACGGAGTCCGGGTCGTCGGGTGCGACGACTGGGGAGATCCACGCTGCGAAGTGCAGCACATTTATTTTGTAGTTTTCCCTTACTATGTTTTATTTTCCCTGTTTCTTTTTGCCTTCTTCGTCCTTTATAATTTGTGAGCACCTGTGAGTGCCGGACTGTACCTGAGTACCCTGCCGTAGTATTCCCCGTTGGCTCTGGATACCATAGCTGGTAGCCAGACCATGGACCACAAGCGCCCTCTACGGGCTAAAAGAAATCAGTGCACCCACCAGAGTAAAAATAAAACCGAGCACCTGTGTGGTGTTTTCAAATACCATTTCTGTCTCCCGTGTCAGTGAATACCCGCACCCTTCCACAGGGTGGATTTTGAATACGCCTAGTATCAAATGCCAATACACATACCTGAGAAAGTTTCAAGTGAAGCCAGCTTGGAAGATGCAGATTTCAGTCCTGTGCCAACAGGGCTCCATCGATTCTTGTATGAGTAGTTCCTAGCGTCTGCCATGTTTTCTGTTTTAAGAAACAACAGTGTGTCTACAGCCTTTAAATACATCTTAATTTGCTCCCAGTTCAGTTACCTGGTTCAATACCTGCTTTGGGTTAACTATGTCAACTTTTAAGATTGTAAAGACTTCAATCACGCCCCCCTGATTCTTTTTTGGTTTCAGGCTAAATATATTTAGTTTAATCCTTTCTTCATATGGGGGGGGGGGTCCGAATTTACTCAAAACTATAGTATATTGAGCATATACTATACTTTATTTATGCATGTTTCAGACAGTAACTTACCTTTTTCAGTTTCTTTCTTTTCTTCTGTTGTATATTACTGGGGTACAGTCGATTTTCATGTTGCTTTCTTTATATTAATCAGACTATCGATATACTTTTGTTTATTCTCGTAACTTTCCATTTTGAACACTGAACTTGTTCTTAAACTTATCAGACTGTTAATATATAAAATGAACTGTTTTTATTTTAACACCTAAGCTGTTTGTTTACTTTCTCGATATTTTTCATAATTCTCAAAGCCCAACAGCAGCTATGATACATTATTCAGATCATCTTATTATTTTTTATTTATTTTACTTTTTGGAAATCTGAAGAAATAGAGAATAAAAAACAGACATTAATGTAACTGTCGTCTCATTTACATTACATTGACATAGGAGGCAGATGGGATGTAAATGATGACTGTGACTGCCAGGGAAAAGTTGGGAGTTTTATATTAGGTGTGTTCTCTTTCATTATATTAAACCCTTTTCAAAGGGGAGGAAGCTTCATAAATCACTGCAGCTAATAACTGTTTTAGTACATCTGAAAATCTTGTGTGTCAAGTTTTTGATTGAAATTAAGCAAAGTATATTGTAAACAGTCACTAAGGAATGAATTATATGGTGCAACACTGAACATGACTGTGGAATCTTTTTGATGTCACATTAAATAAATAGAGCACTGTTCCCCCTGGTTAAATGGTTCAAATCATTGTTTTGGCGTTCTAAAACACATGCTATTTAATATTGCAAATACCAACAAGATTAAAATGGGACCCCACTTAACCAAATGTCTTGATATGACTCGGAATTTATTCTTTGTTACTTTACCTTTGTATTTAGCAACAAGTCTAAACCAGTCCTCCCACTCACTGCTGTCTCTCCTTCTCTCTGTAGGTGATGAGGATAGCGAGTGCTGGCCCATGGAGAGCCCAGAGAAGGAGCTGAAGATGGAGCCTCTCCTGTGCGACCCCACCAGCCTCCTCCCTGCCCTCACACTCAGCTTCGCAGCCTCCAGTCAGACACAGAGCCCCGCACTGGCCGTTCCCATCCTGGTGACCACACCGCCACAGGTCACAATCGCCAACCAGGTTTGTAGACCAGGTGCCAGGATGGGCACTAAGAAGGCCTGTTTTGGTGAGAAAATAGATTGTAAAAATATTGGCAGTTGACCTATATTAATAAGATATGTTATTTTGTATATGTAAAAAGTTATTTTTTATATCATTGTACATGAATTGTGGTTTTTTCATTGGTTCTATGGGGAAGAAAAACAGCCATATCATCTTGAGATTTCAATATGTTTCACAATGGAGAACCAAGATGATATTTTGTGCAGAAGAATCTTTTATTTTTATTTTGTGTTTATCCTGACAAAAATCTTCTGGTCTTTTGTGTTTGACAGCTGTTGTCTGGGGAAAGATGTGGAAGGTACTCATTGAACTGTTGTCAACTGTTGTTGGTTTCTTTGACAACAGTTTAGAAAAGTAATAGTCATGCAAAACTGTATTTAATCCATCAAAACATTATTAAAGTTTTGTAGATGGGGCCCATATTACATGGCAAAAAGAAATCTGACAGGCCATATTAAATAAATTTGTAATTAACCAAGCACCAACAATGTTACTTTTGTTACATTCCCAGAGGAATGATGCCGGTGAAAAGGTTTTGCCAAAGATTAAGCTGGAGCCTCATGAAGTGGATCAGTTCCTGAACCTCTCACCTAAAGGTAAGGACTTTCTTTTAAATGGGAGGGTGGGGGAGGAAGGCTTTAGTGTGTTTAGACTCCTTGCATTAGAGACTGCAGAGAGACTTTGAACCAGGGTGGAAGAAGCGATAATGCTAATCTTCATCTTCTTTTAATAAAAACATCAACTATCTTTAGCTCATATTTTGTTTCTTTTGTTTGGTTCCTCTTGGAAGCCCCAAATTATCCTAGCAGTGCCTTGTCCCAGTGGTCAGGTTGACCCAGTGCCCATATAAAAGTTAAATTTGCACAGTGATTTATCCAGAGATATCTCTGTCTGTCTGTCTGTCTGTCTGTTTCTTCCGTTCCTAACTGTCCACTGTTCACCTCCACAGTCCTGGACTCCGTGCAGCTGCCCCCTACCCCCCCCCGCTCCCATGGCAGTGACTCAGAGGGTGGGCAGAGCCCAACCAGATCCTGCCTATCTCCCAGCTCCACCCAGTCAAAGCCCATCCTCAAAGTGGCACCCCGGGCACCTTCCTCCCTCGCCAACTCTCCGCTTCTCACCGCCCCACACGTAAGTGCTGGAAAACTGCTGAGGAGTGGATACTGTATCTCTCCTCTTGAAGGCATTTAAGCAAGACTATGATGGCAGTAATCGCAGTCATTGAGACAGCCTAGCTTCTTACATGTAGCTTTTAATACCATTGCCATTGTCCCCCCTAATGTTGTTTTATCTTCTAAATTGGAGGACATTTTTTTTTTCTTTTTAAAGCTTACAAATTTATTAAAATAACTGTTTCCATTCACAAATCTTCCTCAGTTTAGCTATGCATTGGATGTTTTCAATAGTTTAGTTAGTCACTCTTTCCCAGCAATTCCCATTCTAAATAGCTAACATATAACCTGTGTTGGCATAGGGTGCTGGCCACCAGGGACTTCTCGCAGTTGATGGTGTATTTTTTTATTTTATGTTTTTGTAGAAGCTGCAGGGCTCTGGGCCCCTGATGCTTACAGAGGAGGAGAAGAGAACACTGATCGGTGAGGGTTACCCCGTCCCCACCAAGCTCCCCCTCTCCAAAGCTGAGGAGAAAGCACTGAAAAAAATCCGCAGGAAGATCAAAAACAAGGTGAGAGTCTTTGGATCCCATGCAGAAATATAGTGACGCATATCACAAGGATATAGTGACACTTACTTTGTTCTTAAATGTTTTGTTATATCTTGCAAACTGCTCATCCAGTTGTGATGAAACTTGGTAGGGGCATTCCTGGACAAGCAATACTGTAGCTTAGACTAATCCTGAGATCAGATCTCAGGATTAAGGTAACGTATTGATTTTTATTTATTATTTATCCTCTCAGATTTCTGCTCAAGAAAGTCGAAGAAAAAAGAAAGAGTACATGGACACACTGGAGAAAAAGTGAGATTTGTATTTAATTTTGTTTATTTCTTGTGAATTTAAAAATAAATAATACCACCAGAGCAAAACATTTTGTCTTTTTTTAGGCTGTGTTCACACTGGGTCTGTTTAGAGGGTTTAGTCCACACACAGTACGTTTGGTGTGAAGTGTGAACAACAAAGGTAAAGGAACCGTACCGAGTCCACTTTAAGAGGCGGTCTCAGTCTGTTTGGTAAATGCACCGAGTCTGGTTCACTTGCTAAACCTCAATGTGAAGAACTGCTGGACCCAGTCCTTTTACACATAGGAAACAAACCTGACTCAGAAGTAAACATTTCACACTTAGTTTAGTTCATTTTCTGAGGAAACAAGTAGAGCAAAAACAAGATGTCTTGGGCTACATTAGAGATTATCCCAGTTTCCAGCATTTCTTAAGTGTCTGATAGCTTGAAGCAGTGTTTAACTGGTAATATACTAATCGCTGATCTATTTTTTTGTAATCTGGTTTTTTGTACATTTAACATGTTTTGAGAGGACAATGTAAATAAAGAGTTATGATCTGCACTAAATACACCTGGTGTTGTTTAATTTTTAAACTATTTTTGTGTTTATTATATGCTGCTATTTTAATGGCTTCAGAGTTGCTAGGGCATCAGTGAATTGAAGAAAAAAAAATCCCAGTTTTTCACTCTGCATATCTGGTAACCCTAAATTATATGGACAGTGCAAGAAACTAAAGCTCTCATAGAAATTTGGTGAGACACCAAAAGCCAAGCCGAACTGGACAAAACTCACAAAAATAGTAACATATATTTGGTAGGTGAACAGTGCAGTGTTGCGTAACTGAGTACTGCACTATTCTCCTACTGCAGACATTCAACACGTGTTAATTAAATTAGCAAAGTTCTCCCTCCGTTCCCCTGCTTTCTTCCACAGCAATATATAAGAATCTAAAACATGCTATTAAAAACCTGAGCAATACAATAGCTGCCGTCTTTGAAGATACCTTGCAGGATATTGTAAACAACTGATTCACAGACCACATAAATGAACTGAGTTCACTTGCAAACTGCATTGTGAAGACAAACAAACTCGGTCCTGAAAAAAAGATAAGTCGCAGATAAGTGTGAACAGCAAGCACATCGATACATTGTTTCAAACAAAACGACCAGACCAAGTCCATTTGAAACGGACCCAGTGTGAATGCAGCCTAAAAGGCACAGACATACCAATTGGGTTTTTTAAAACATGGCTTTTAGATTTGAATCATAAAACGTAGTATCTTGTTACATTATGTTTTAATTAATAATAGTTTTAAATATTGTCATTTCTCCAGGAAGTGTTTGTGTAATCCCTTTCTCTTAAATATGCAACAATATTATCAAATTTTAATATTGAAGCTCAGAGACTGGTGTCTGGTGCCCTCTAGTGGCAAAAGTGTTAAGTAATCTGGATAGTTTTACGGAAAGTCTTTTGTTCGTCAAACATGCTATTGGTGCAGTCACTTGGTGTGCCTCACACAAGGGACAATGAAAACATTGCACTTGGGCCATGCAAATAGTTTAACATACAAAGACTGTGTTTCTATTACTGAAAACTTTACTAAGAAGGAGAAGGAGGCTTTTTCTGAGAGCAGTTCTAATTCTCTGTCCACAGGGTGGAAATGTGCTCCAATGAGAACAGCGAACTGCGTCGCAAAGTGGAGACTCTGGAGATCACAAACAGGTAAGTGTTTAACTGAAGCTGTGTTTCTCCAGGTGTCACCCTGCTCTGATGCACACACATTTAGTGTCATTCTCATGAGTCTTAATCCTTTCCATCCAAGGTTGTACACACCTGTTTTCAGTAGAAACATATGAAGATACATACAAATATAGGTTGTATGTTGAAAAAGGTTGCTAAGTTAACACTACCTTAAATCTGAAGATCACCAGTTCATTGAGCTGATTTAACTGTCCTAGTCTTGTGTTTTAAATCAGGGTGTTGGTGGAATTTAATTAGCTTTAGGCTTCGAAAGCCAGTATTTAACAAGAGTGTTGCCAGCTTTGAGCTAGTTAGCCCCAGGTTGTTTTGTGGGGGAGCTGCTGCTATTCTAAGTGCTGTGTTCCCTCTCCAGGTCTCTGCTCCAGCAGCTTCAGTGTCTGCAGGCGGTGGTAGCTGGGAAGGTCCCCCGGTCCTGCCGCGTTGCCTCTACCCAGACTGGCACCTGCCTCATGGTAAGAACAGGGCTGTTATTCTAACTGTGTGTGATGTACGTGATTGCTATACTTGATAAAATAATAAACCTTGATAAAATAAGTCATTTATTGGGACTTGCATTGCAGGAGTGCTAATCCAGGCATTTAAACCCATTCATTATGGCTTGTATCAGGTATAACAATGCAGTTTAGCCAAAACTTACGTGGTTGTGGGGATCCATGACCTAAATGAGTCTAAAATAAAAAGACTCACAAGTGTAGTACCGTATGTTTCCTCCCACATCAGTAGTAACTATTTAAAAAATGGGCCAGTAGGCCTCGGTCTAAAAGTTTGTATTATTATTTATTGGGTCATTCCATGCCAACTCAACCAGAAAAGGGACCCCCCTGGACAACTGAGCCTTTCAGCACTGTCACCCCCCGGAATTCTGTACTCTGACTGGTAAATGAGACCTTTATCTTGCCTGGGGTATCGGGTACAAAGTGGTGTGCTTCCCTGGAGTCGGTGATGGCTAGGGCATTGTCATACCTGGCATTAAGGAGAGGGTGGTTCCCTTCAACTTGTTCTTCAAAGACAAACATGTCCTGCACACCAGTTATGTGTCCTTCTCCTATTCATACAGCTGGTAAGGGGTAAGAATCGTGTTGCCTTGAAGACTAGCTCGTGATGCTCTTTCCTTAACCACCCAGCTGCCCTTTTATTTTGGAAATTTCCATGTTAAAAATGCTCCCTTTTTTTTGTCAAATAAGCAATTTGGACAGTTTTCAAAACAATTTTTGCTATTTTTTTTTTTTAAATGCACACTTTTTTATTGTGATTAATAAATGGAAATAACAGTATTTCAGTAGAACTTAAATAACAAAATAACACCAATGTGTTTACAATTGTAGCATTGTAATATAGATCACAACATAACATCTTTATTTAAGTATAAATAACATGATTTTACAATGGCAACATTATAATACTTGTGCAGGCATATCACTTTTTAGAAACTATTTTTTGTGTGATAGATTTCAAGCATTTCAAAACCTCATCAGTGCTAACGTCTTTATTTAGCACATGTACATCAGAAAACTTGCGTCGCAAATTTTCAATCACGTCATATACAGTATCTTCCCCAGTTTCAGGCACAGGTGTATAGCACTGTTATATGAATTATTATCTGTGAAGTGTAGGTACAATAAATAAATAGGTCGTTTTCACCAGTACCAAACCTGACAAGGCTTCCTTACAACCTGTAACACCAACAAATAAATAGACATCTCCTTGTTTTATTCTCTGTAGATACACAGACATCCATTTTTCACTCTCAGCTGTTTGTATACAGATGACCCGGTCTGTCAAGCACATTTCTTAGGGAATGCTGCCATCTGCCAGTAAAAAACAAAACTGCATACACTTTTACAATACAGTTTTCTTATTTTTAAATTGAAGTACGTTAAAGACGAGTTCAACTTTGAAGATGCACATATAAGCGCCTGCACGCTATTCTCACGGGAGTGACAAATTTAGGCTCGCTTGCGCTCCAAGTGGAAATCGCGGGATAAGCAGCTGGGTGGTTAATAGTTGATGGTTAATACCATCACACAGACTTTTTCCATGTGAAATGGCAAAATAATGCCATTCTGCAGTGATACAGAAGTCTTGCTGATGAAAGCGAAGGTTGGTGAAGTTTTCGTGATTCTTGTACTACCTAGCAGCTCCATCACTGAAGTAATGTATATGTTTCAAGTCAGGGACCTCCCTCTTGATCAAAGGAATTACCTCCTTCTGAAATGCATACACTGTCGACGTGGAGTGTTGTATTTCATTACTCATCACTGCAACACTCATGTGCTTAAGTTCACTGTCCCGACAGAATTAGAACACAAACAGATGGAGTGTTGCCTGAGAATTGTCCCAATGAAATCTTTGGGCAGCGTCTAGGATCACAAAACTATAATTTTCTGAAAAATTGAGCAGACAGATGGCATGGTCCTCTTTCAGATCTTCTTTCAGGCACCTCAGGAGGTTGCTTTGACTCATGGTGACGAAGTGATGCCATCTGCAGGCTCAGAAGTTTTTGAACCAGGATTCTTTTAAAATCCTCGACATTCTCTGTCAAAGTCAGCAGGTTGGAGCGATCAACGTACACCCACTGATGGAATAAAACATTGTCAACTGTATCCAGACTTTCCAGACCATCAAAGTATTCCTCTAGAGGTTGACGCGACCAGGACCTGCTTCACAAGCGCCTGTCATACAAGCTTCTTCCTCAAGGGAGCACACAGTCTTTCCAAGCGGTGTGTCTTGAGGAGGCGCCGGAAGGTGGTCAGGGACAAGGCAGTCCTGACATCCATAGTAATCTCGTTCAACCACTGCGGGGCAAGGGTGGAAAAGGAGCGGGCTCTGGAGGTAGGGGAGCATAGAGGAGGTACAGCCAGTCTTCTACTTCAGGCGGAGCGGAAAGTTCGGGTGGGGGTGTAGGGAGAGATGAGGGTCTGGAGGTAGCTGGGTGCAGTCTGGTCAAGGCATCGGTAGGCGAGTACAAGAGTCTTGAACTGGATGCGAGCGGTGATCAGGAGCCACTGGAGTGAGCGGAGCAGTGGAGTAGTGTGGGAGAAGCAAGGCAGAGAGAACACCAGGCGAGCAGCTTCTAAACAGCAAAAAATAGCACATTTCTGTAGTTAAGATAACTGGTATTTCAGACGTGTGCCAAATGTCTCTTTCAGCAGTGGCATAGACCTGAAGTTTCAGGTGTCACATTATCAAAGAGCTCCTTCAAGCAGTACTCACGGGTTATCCTAAACAGACCTGTTTTTCTTGGTTTTGAAGCATGGGAGACTTGCAATGTGATATGTTCCACTTGAAGAGCATCTTAAATAATGTTAATCTTGGTTTTATTTGCATATTTAATTGATACAATTACTGCATCCATCTCATTTAAATTTGTTTTATTACTGATGCCATCATCATCATCATCATCATCATCATCATCATCATCATCATCATCTCTAGTTTCATATTTATTTACAATCCAGCATTTTGGTTTAATTGTTTGAACCAACTGCTAAATCACAATGGAGTCAGTTTATTACTCTCTTTACTGCATTTACAATTATCAGTTTCCTTTACTCATAAACTGATGTTTTTCATTGCAATAATAATAATAATAATAATAATAATAATAATAATAATAATAATAATAATTTTAAATTACTTTTTATTAATAACTTGAAATTGCCTAAGCAAAACATTTACTGAATAAGTGTTATATCCTCCATAATTGTAAATAATATAGTTTCAAAATAAATGTGGTTATTGAAATACTGTAAAACAAAGCTACAAAGTTAACAGGTCTGCAGTCGGTAGCTATCCAACAGCCCTGGTTATAGTATCGTAGTGCGATTGATTCATGGGTTTGCAGCAATCCTGAATTTCTAAAAGTACTCTGTCGAAACTGACGGGTTTCACTTGTTATGTATTGTTGTTGTCTATAGCAGAAAAAACTACTAGAGTGTATTTTGAGATGTGAAGGCGCGTTTTTAACTTGCAGGTGGTACAGCAGACTAGATGCAAATCTGTGATACTGGAACTCACTTTGACAGTAGATGCAAGTAATCCTCTTTCTATCCAATGAACTATCACAAAGTTAAAAAAATAAAAATAAAGGTCCTTCTTCAGGTTTGCTACGTAATGCGGTTCAGTGATTTTATATTCAAATGACGACAACACTCCCTCCTGGCATGCACTAAAATGGTGCTGCAGAAAATGAATAACGGTGATGGAGAAAGGAACGCATTAATCACAGAAGTTAACTGCGATTGACAGTCTTAGATGTTGCCTATTTACGCTTGTTGATTTGAGCATTTAAGATTTCAACGCCTGATGCATACTGTATCCATTACAGAGGTCCTGTGGGTTTTATAAAGCATAACACGGACTTTTGACTTTTCAATACATTAATAAAGCAATTTTTAAATATTACTCATAGAATGCACCCATGTTCTTAGTTCTACTGTCATTTTTTGCATTTTGTGGCTCCATGCAGTAGTTGCAGTGTATTAATACAGTGGGTTTAAATGAAGGAACAAGTCATTGTGGTGGATATCCTTCCAAGAGTTTTGTGTTTACATTATTAGTGTGAGTATATTGGTTGACGACCTTACAGTAATACACATTTTTGGTTTTGAATTTTGCAGTTTTGAAATCTGAATAAAAACTCTTCATTGCTGATCATTTCCTAAGAAGCCTTTTTCATGTTACATCTATTCTCAAGAGATCACCTTCTAAGTCTGCATCAGACAGATTCATCGTATTTGGTATTATGCCTAATAACAGAAGACTCTGTACAAAACAGAAATCTTCTAGAAATAAAAAATCATTTAAGAATAAAAAAAATAAAATATTGGTATTGATTTGTTTTATATTTTTGTTGGGAGTGGGTGGAGAATTTGGCATTTATTTTTATTTCACAAAAGGAGACATTGTTTTTTACATGAAATAATGTTAAAGGTGATGTCGCTCTCAAGTGATTTTTTTTCATAATCGACTGTAACACACATATACATGCAACATCTCCACAAAATGAGTTTTTCTATTTCTTCATTGGTTTCAATGTGCAGTTTGTCACATCATATATGTAGGAAAAATCAATAGTACCTCAGTTATTAGCAGTGTGTTGTTGTATAGCACTGTGTAATATGTGTTCCAAGTCTGTTGGGTTGCCATTGCTGACAATGATGTAGTCTGTCAGTGGCTCTGTAGGGTTATTCAGTAAAAATGGCTAAATAGTTACATGGGGCTGGTTTAATGAATAATTTTAGCAGGCATCTTTAACACAGGAACTCATTTTCCTTTGTTTACAGCCCCCACTGGGTATATTTTAGTGACTCTATCTATGTATCTATGTCTTTCTCTCTCCTAGGTGGTGATGCTATGTTTTGCTGTCTTCCTGGGTAGCTTCTCACCGAGTTTTGGTCCCTGCTCCACTATCACAATGACAGGAGTTCCCAGCCAGAGTTCAGCAAAGGAATCCTATACAGCCACAGGTAAAGACATCACCTGCACACACGCACACGCACACAAACACACATATTCACACACACAGACAGACGCACACAGACACACACATGCACGCACACAGACACACAAACACAGGCACACATGCACACAAACACACACACACACACACACACACACACACACACACACACACACAGCCAACGCTCCTACTAGCATTTACGTTAGCAGAGTCTAAAGACTACGTGCACTGGCTTATTCAATCCAGCAAGGATGGTCTTGGGTGACAATAGCGTTACATTACAGTCTGGAAATCATCCATCAAAATGAGGTTAAACCTTGTAAATGAGGCTGTTCCCATTGGCTGCTTGGCAGCAATGCTAACATCCTAAACCTCTGATAGCTTGACATGGCAATTATTAGGTATGTCGGGGCTTGTGATTGGATAAACGCAGATACACGTGACGGATACTGCCCTGGAAGCTCCTTGTATTGAGAGGGCATTGTATTGTATTGAGGTAGTCTCAGATTCCTTTCACAGATTGACAGGAGAGGCCTGTAGTGTAACAGATTATTAAATGCAGACGACTACTGTTGGAAATCAGTTGCAATGTGACAACAGTGACAGCCCTGACTAGTACCACATTGAACATCGCAACCGTTTTTTTTAATTACTCTTAAATATCCTACCCACGTTGAAAGTACATTAACAATGTTTGGTGTACCATTCTAATGGGTAAAGCAGGCATCAATTGCCCCACCCTAGTGTATACAGTACGTACATACATACAAACATAAGATGTCATTGCATTTAAAAGAAGATGTTCTGTATTGAATCACCCTCTACACAAAGCTTTTACTTTATAGTTAATAATTTTTCCCAGTGTCTTTTACTTTACAACTGCATATTCAGTTTGCAGAGGCAAAGTACAAATCTATTTGGCAGGACTACGTACAACTGTCAGTCTCCAGCTGAGTGAATTTGGCAGCAGTTGTTTCACCTGATTAAAACTCTTCCCATGTGCAGAACAGTGATGCATGGTTTTCTTCCATGTGGGGAATATACTGGTGTGTTTTAGATCTCCCTGCTGTCTTAAACTTCACACATTCAACGAATCGTGCTGGATCTTCCCCTATGTGAATATGCTGCTGTGCTACTGTTATAGATGAGTTACTTCCACAGCTTCCCCTACCTATGGGTTCAAACCCAGTCACATGAAATAAGTTTAATAGTCACAACCTAGCCCCTGTGGATATTAGTCCACATCACACAACCAACACACAATCTGAGACAATTCAGCACCATTACTGTGTTGAAGATTCAATGATTGACTGCGATACCTGCACGATGCATTAATAGTCGTACAATGTAGCGACAATAACAATCAACCATTCTGTTACAGACACAAGTCTGACACAAACAATTTTGGCTGTTCCTTAATTAAACCCTTGTGAAAAAAACAAACAAAAAAAACACAAAAATGGTTAACAAAAAATAATAGTCCTGCTACAGTAACAGGCACAGTTTACACTGCCTCTGGGTTTCTGATCACATCATCATTCCACATTTTTTAAATCCATTGATGGAAATGTCCAGTTTACTTTTAATGTTTTCAAGCAAATTGGCTTCATCACTGCAATTCTCATATCCACTTTGATATCTGACACATTATGTTTGTTGTCCAGCGCTTCTTTAATCTGTTCTGTATACCAGTCTGACAGAGGGCGGGATCGCTACAAGTATTGCAAGTATTGTATGCAACTCTCTGATTGGTGGAAGTATTATTAGCGATCCAATCAAAATAGCCAATAAAGCCCAAATAAAGTATCCGCCCGTTATTCGGTATAGCCTAGGTTAAGATGTGCGCTGTAATTAAATATATATATATATATATATATATATATATATATATATATATATATATATATATATATATATATTAAATTTAAAAAAACCAAAAAACCTTAACCTTCTAACGCCCCAAGATACAGTCTGCGCCCCCCAGTTTGAGAACCACTGCTCTATGGAAGAATGTAGTAAGCATATACCAATGAATTGTGTTGAACTTGATTGTGGGACCCTTTAAAGCATGCCTCTCTACTGTGTTTCCTATGCAGTGCGGTCGAGGAGCTTGCTGGGGTATGAGGAGCGCAGTGCACTTGAGGAGCTGCACCCCTCTGTGCTGTCCGTGGAATACAGTGAGGCATGGGACAGACAGAAGGACACAGGCCCACGATACACAGCACAGGCACAAGAGCCACACAGCCACACTGAGTATCTGAGCAGCAATGACACGCAGACAGAAAAATCCAAACTGATAAACTTGCACCCTCACAGGTAAGCAAGTCCGAGGTCTCACTCACAGTCTCTGCCACCATGCATGTTTTCAGGTAACTTTTTTTAAGCAACTTTCTTATTGCAAGTGATTTTTCAAGTAATTTTTGCCATGTGCAAAGTTCAAGCAAACAAATCACACAAAAGGGCTCCCAAGTGGCACCTCCAGTAAACGCACTCTGCATGGAGTGCAGAATGCCCTATAGCCTGGAGATCGCAGGTTCAAATCCAGGCTGTGTCATTGCCGACCGTGACCGGGGGTTCCTAGGGGGCGGCACACAATTATTAGCGCCGCCGGGTAGGGAGGGCTTAGGTTGGCAGGGCAATCCACAGTTCACCATGCACCAGCGACCCCTGTGGCGGATAGGGAGCGTGTGGGTCTGCAGTGGAGCCATTCAGACCTGTGTTATCCTCTGGCACTATCGGTCTGGTGGCTTCACTGTGGATCCGCAGTGTGAAAAATGATGGATTGGCAGGAACACGTTTCGGAGGACGCGTGTTCCAGCCTCCGTTTCCCCAGTCGCCAGGGGGTTGCAGCGGTGAACTGGGATAAAAAAAAAAAATTGGGCATTCCAAATTGGGGAGAAAACCGGGATAAAAACCATTGGCGTGACTAAATTTAAAAAAAACACAAAAAAAACACAGGTTTGATTTCAGCAAATGGCAATTTAATTGAAGATGTCTCCTACAAGTTGTTTCAGCAGTTGCCAGATAAAAGGTTGCGTGTTGCATTAGGAAATTATTCAGTTTTGCAGCATTAAATCTCCAAATTTAGGGTCTTAAACTGACACTTTTTTCTATTTTTTGGGCAGATCTCACATGGAACTGCAAGCAAATGAAAGCAGAAAAGTGATCGAGATTGAGAGGACAGTGAACAAAACTTCCTGAAGTCCTGCGCCTCCTCAGCCCCCAACCCCTTACCCCACCCCGCCCCCTTCCTATCCCTTTCAGCCAATACTCTCAACATCACAGGCTTATTCTTTTCTCTTTAGTATTTATATTTTATTATACATATTGTATTCATTTTTAGTGTTTTATGTATTTTTTCAGTTTTGTTTTTGTATACTTTTGAAAATATTTAGTCATCTGTGTTGTTTTATTTGTTATTACAATACCCCATCTCTGCCCCCCATAAAAAATATGATTGAAAATATCTGCATAGCGATTCAATATACTGGGAAGATACAGACCATTCCTCAATTATTTTACTGCCTCTGATTCCTTCAGGGAAGTTGTGGGTAGAAATATGTAGCAAAGTCTGTTCTCCAGAATGACTCGTACAGCCTGGTGAAACATCACTCATTTGTGCAGTTTTGGATTCAGAAGCACCTGCCATCCGAGAGCTACGATTAGCTCTCTGTCAGATCTAATGTTTTGCCCATCGTAACTGAAACTGATTTGCATCGGAGAGATGCCGCTTATGTTTAGGGGGTTGTTGCTATTTAAAGAATTCAAATGGGCATCCTCCCTAAAGTTTAAATACTTTGACATATCAAAACACATTGCCCCTGTAGTTCATTATCTGACTTCATGAAATATAGAAGGCAGTGGATTAGTGAAGAGTCCTTGCAGAATATATTACTGTGTACATGGCAATATGGCCTCGTGAATCAATTGACTATTCGAATCGTGATATAGAGCATTGTACACTGAAGAAGTTTACTGAATCCACTGCACTCAATCAAATGGCTGCATAGTAAGTACAGATTGTCAAATCTTAAAATAAATTATATATATATATATATATATATATATATATCACACCCACCCAATTTATCACAGCCCATTGCCTTAAACCAGGGGTGTCAGATGCCAGTCCTTGAGGGTCGCAGGGTCTTCTGGTTTTCATTCCAACTTAAGCTCTCAGTTAACATAATTGATCTAATTATTTGTTGAATTTGACATATTTAATATTTTTCAAGGTCTTTTTCAGTTGATGGTTTTAAAAATGCACTTGATTCAAGGTATACTACCTATGAAACATTTTGAGGCCTGAAGAGAAGTGTTAAATGTGTCCAGTTAATCAAATAATTAGACCAATTAAGTAATTGAAAGCTCAGGTGGACCGAAAGCCAGAAGACACTGCGGCCCTCCAGGAACTGAGTTTGACACCCCTGCCTTAAACTGATTGTTGTGACCCTATCTTTCCATTTACACCCTCCCCACCCACTGTACAGTATTCATGATTCTGAATATGCACTGTATAGTATGTGGTTCCTTACCACACTGTTCTATCTTAGCACTGCAACAAAAAATGTGTTTCATCTTAAGCAAGCATCTTCAAAATCAATGTTATTTTGGTTGCAGTTTCTGCTTCTGAATTTACAATAAACAAACAGACTAAAGACATGTTAAGATTTTTTTTTTTTTTTTCAGAGCAAATAAATATTTTCCTTAGTAAAAGCAACAGTGGCCCGTGTCCAGTGTGCTTCAGTCACTTCACCTGTTTCCATCTATTTGTACAGGTACAGTATTATGTTAAAATGATTTTGAGCAAATGCAAAGGCAAATTTCTGAGAGGATGTGGCAAAGTGGTTTGCAGTGTGCAGGTGCAGGTGATCAATAAAAGACAGACCATTATAATCCAGGTGCAATGTTGTTTAATGTTTTTTTTTTTAATCCAATGGCCTGATGGCAAAACAACAGTAAATAACAATGTATACAGTGGCGTGAATTGCTTATCTGTAATCCGCGGGTTGGCCCCGAAATAATAAGTCCTGTTTCAGTTCACCCACACGTAACACATACACATACACAAACACAAACACCAGTCCACAGTGTGTGCTCTAGTGCTCGTGGTGAAGACAGTTCTTCAGTGTTAAACAAAAGTGCAGTGTTGCTGATCCGGGTTTAATGCTGGCCTTTGGCGACAGCTCCGGATCGTGTTAGCCATCCAAATAATTACAAACAGTATTATTAACGACAAACGAAACACTCACGTTTCACAGCACAGGTTCTCCTTCTGGTCATTTAATACAGGGCCTATAGTAAGTATTCACCCCCCTTGGACGTTTTCACAGTTTGTTGTGTTACAACCAGAAATCTTGATGCATTTAAATTGGTTTTTTTTCCCTTTGATTTACACAACCTACTCAACACAACCCATTTAAATGCATCAAGATTTCAGGTTGTAACACAACAAACTGAAAATGTCCAAGGGGTGAATACTTACTATAGGCACTGTATGTATGTTTATATATATATGTATGTATGTGTGTATATATATATATATATATATATATATATATATATATATATATATATATATATATATATATATATATATATACACTACCGGTCAAAAGTTTTAGAACACCCCATTTTTCCAGTTTTATTGAAATTTAAGCAGTTCAAGTCCAGTGAATAACCTGAAATGGTACAAAGGTAAGCAGTAAACTGCCAGAGGTTAAAAAAGTTTAGGTTACCAAAAACTGAAAAATAATGTACATTTCAGAGTTATACAAAAGGCCTTTTTCAGGGAACAAGTAATGGGTTAACAACTTACAGCTGTTCTGCAGCAATGGAAGTAAATTAAGCCTTGAAAGTTGATGCTAACAATTCCTACAGGTGTCCCAACTTTTGTTGATTACCTACAAACCCTTTGTCTGTATAAAAGCAGTGTTGGAACAGACTGTGTTACTACACCCTCTTAAGCATTATTTGGACAGTATTGTACTGCAGGAAGTAGTATATTGCTATCATAATGGCGAGAAAAGGCAATTAACAAAAGAAGACAGACAGACCATTATAAACCTTAAAAGTGTAGGTCTTTCCTTTAGAAATTGCAAAGAAAGCCAAGGTGTCAGTGAGTACAGTTTCCTACACCATCAAAAGGCACTTGGAAACTGGAGGAAACTGACAGGAAGAGGTCTGGCAGACCCAAAGCCACAACAGAATCAGAAGACAAGTTTCTGAGAGTCAACAGCTTGCGTGATAGGCGGCTCACAGGACAACAGCTTCAAGCACAGCAACACTGGTCGAAGTAAGCCTCAGTTTCAACTGTGAAGAGAAGACTTCGAGCTGCAGGTTTGACAGGTCAAGTGGCAGTAAGAAAGCCATTGCTAAGATGGCAAAATAAGAAAAAGAGGCTTGCCTGGGCCATGAAGCACTGCCAGTGGACTACTGAAGACTGGAAGTCTTATGGACCGATGAATCAAAATTTGAAATCTTGGTTCATCACGCAGGGTTTTGTGCGCCGTCGAGTAGGCGAAAGGATGGTTCCTCGGTGTGTGACACCAACTGTCAAACATGGAGGAGGAAGCGTGATGGTCTGGGGCTCTTTGCTGGATCCAGAGTCGGTGACTTGCACAGAGTGAGTGGCACCCTGAACCAAAGCGGCTACCACAGCATTTTGCAGCGCCATGCAATACCCTCTGGTATACGCCTAGTTGGTTAGGGGTTCATCCTACAGCAAGATAATGACCCAAAACATACCTCCAGGCTATGTCAGAACTACCTTAGAAGAAAAGAACAAGGCGGTAGGCTTCAAATCATGGAATGGCCAGCACAGTCTCAGACTTAAACCCCATCGAGCTGGTTTGGGATGAACTGGACAGAAGGGTGAAAGCAAAGCAACCTACAAGTGCAACACATTTGTGGAAACTTCTGCAACAGTGTTGGGAAGAACTTTCCGAACAATATTTGATTTCCATTGTAGAAAGAATGCCACGAGTGTGTTTGGCTGTTATATCTGCAAAAGGTGGCTACTTTGATGAGTCAAAAATTTAGATTAAATTTTGTTAAACAAAACGATTCCATGATTTCTTTTTTATCTCCAATTGTTTATTTGTTCTATGCTTTAATTTCAGAGTACATTCAGACATTAAACTGCGTAAATTTCAATAAAAACTGGAAAAATTGAGGTGTTCTAAAACTTTTGAACGGTAGTGTATATATATAATGTATATATTACTGTATATATATTACTGTATATGCTTCAGTGAAAATAGATATATGGTATTCATACCCTGACAAGGAAAATTAAATTAATAGCTAGTTGAGGCACCATTAGCAATCTTTGAAATGATTAGGATATTTGTCAATGAGCTTTTGGCATGATTCTTTAGTGATTTTTGACATTTCTTCTATGCAAAATTGTTCCAGTTCATTCAAATTCTGAGGACTTCTCTTGTGCACAGCCTTCTTCAACTCATACCAAACATTCTGAATCAGATTTAGATCGGGACTTTGACTAGGCCATTCCTGAACCTTGATTTTATTCTTCTTTAACCATTCTGAAGTAGATTTTGATGTGTGCTTTGGATCGTTGTTGTGTTGGAACGTCCAGTTGCGCTTTAAACCAAGTTTTGCAGCGCAGGATTTCATATCTTTTGGTATGCTATGGAATCCATTTTACCATGTATTGTAACTAAATTTCCAGGGTCTCATTAGAGGAAAAACAGCCCCATAGGAGGATATTACCACCTCCATGCTTGACAGTAGGTATGGTGTTCTTTTTTTTTGTACGCCTCACCAGACTTTCTCCAAACGTAACAACTACCTCGATTTTTGTTTCATCACTCCACAAAACCTTTGACCAGAACTCATATCCATCATTCAAATGCCGTTTTGCAAACTTTAAGCGATTGTCCTTCTGACGTTTTCCTAAGAGTGGCTTTTCATGACCATATTTATTTTGAACTCATGACCCATATTTATTTTGAACTCAGAAGGTGACAGGGAAGTGGTCAGGTAAGGGGGGTTTGGAGAACACACACAGACACAAGACTGGAGCCAGCTCCTCTCAGCCTCCTACAATCCCTCTCTAGCCTCCAGGCTCCCTCCTCTTTGCCTCTCTCACTATTCTCTGCCAGTCGCATCCCGTCACTATTCTTACCCCTTGTAACCTCACGGTTCTTTTCCCATCCAATTAATTGGCTTTTAATGTTTGTTTATTGTTGTGTTGTTTCCTTTAACTCTCGTCCAACTGCCACCACCTGCGACAATGCAGAGCCTCCTTTTATCACCTCGTAGGCCTCGCCCCCAGTTGTCCCCTTCACCAATAGGGGTGCCCCCGTGTGTCACCCCACTGCTGGAACATCTCTTCCTCGTGTAGTCCGCGAGCCCCCTCAAGACAATGAACTGCCCGGGTCACTGCCCTACCCGTGACTCAGTCCTGCAGCCATTTTGGGGCCCGGGACATCGGGCTTCCAAGTAGTCTGGCTGACCACATTCGCAGCACAGTCTCCTGTCAGCAGGCCGGTTGGCGGACCGGGCATGGTCCCTCTTGGAGCACCCGGCTTGGATCCTGGTACCGTGGCAGGATTTGCTCCAAACGACGGCTCTCAGTGATAGCCTGTTGCAGTGTTCCAGGTTCCCTCAATAGCAGCTGCTGCTGTAAATCCGGTGACGTCATGGCGTGGAGGAACGCGTCTCTTCCCGCCCTGTCCCTGACAGTCTGGTCCCAGTCTGGATAGGCATGCTCCACAAGGGGCGTGATATAATTCCCTGGGAGAGACAGATAATGAGATTGCCTGACAGAGCAACAGAGTGAGTCTGGGGTTACTTAACCTGTGGTGTTGCAAATCAGAGAGGGAGAGGCTGAGGGCTGTGTTAAGGTCGGGAGCGTGTAAGGAACAGGGGGTGGGGGGGGGAATTACCATTTAGTGAGTGACAGGGGAGTTTGTTATTTTCGTGGCGTGGTCCTGGCCCAAACAAGCACTCGAGGCATATTGAGTTCTGTTCAAACAATACATTAATATAATTTAGCCCTGCACACCTTGTCTCCAGTGTCATTCAGCCTGTGTGGAGCTCGAGTCATCGCAGTATATTAATAATTCTATAATTGTTTTAAACAGTTATAGGTTTAGTTCTGAACTTTCTGAGGAGAAATGCAATACTTTGAATATCACTGCTAGTCACAGGGAGTTCCTCTCATTGCTATCGGAGCACACGTTTATAGCTTGTTGAGGCACTACAATTGAGACAGTTAAGGATTAAATCACCCCCTTCAGAAAGTTCCTCCACAAAACAAAATAGTTATCATTTGGCTCAGACACTTGCAGTGTAAAAGCTTTGGTTTCACTAGTTGATAATCATTGGCTGTTTTTTGACATCCAGCAAGTGTACAGTCTGAGTCAAATGTGAATCTTTGTTCTGTTGTGTCCTGTTTGCGTCTCTGCAGAGGAACTATCTGTAACTTGCCTGTCCCACATTACAAACTAAAAGTCAACATATCTGATTGATTTTTAAATCATACTTTAAAAAATGAGAACAAAACATAAAATCATTAATTTTACATGTAAATACAAACCTCTGTAAGATGGTAACAGAGTGCATTTGAACTGTATCCAACAGACAAAAATGAACAGCCTAGAGCATGAACCATCCCAGAACGACCCCCTCCTCCCCCCCCCAAAAAAAAACTGTTAAAGTGAACAGTCTCCTTAGGATGCTGTTTTTTTTTTAATAGGAAGTTTAGTTTAGTTTATCCTGGTCAGAACTGACAGCTGTGCTGGTAACATATAATGGTTCCTGTTACAGCAGTTTATGAGACTGAAATGCTGTTTGAAAATTATGTTATGTTGGCTCAAGAATATTCAGCTTTACTGGAAAATTCAAAAGGCTCATAAATGAAACCAAATGCAGTACCCCTGTTTTGGGGTTTTCTTCCAGGAGCATACTGTATCCAGCGAGAAACCAGTAAATGTGTGTTTCAGTTCCCAGTGCCAGTCACCAGCTCATCGGAAGTGGCTGTAATATTTTAACAGAAAGTTACAAGGAAATTTAACACAGTTAAGATGTATTTAGTTATTAACAGCTTTTTCATAACCTAAAACATTTTTATTTAAGTTGTACTTGTTTTTTAGAAGGTATTAATATACGTGAAAAGTCAATACATGTGTTCAGGCTGCAAACCCCTTCCTCCTAGCATTAAGATGGCAATTGTCGACGGTTTTGGTTGTAAATAAGATGTTTTCTATCTACTCTACTTTCTTTACTCTGTTCAAATGATTCAAAACTACACATTTATATACACCACCTGTAAAACCATTCTGATGAGATTCAGTAGGTCAAACTGGGGGACAATCCTTCCTAAGGACAGAGAAGTGCAGCTGACATCTTTAACAGACACACACCCCTTGGTGTCATGATGATGCTGACGGGATCACGGTGGAGCCCCTCTATGTGTATGTGTGCGTGTGTGTCTTCTTCAATTGCCGGGCACCCAATGCCCTACTTATCCCCAGCTGATGCTGCGCTAGGAGGAGGGGAGTATCCCAGCATGCCCCTGTGCAGTGCAGCCGGAGATGGATACTGCTGCCTGCTGCTGCTGCTAACACATGCTGCCATTTCCAGACTGCTTTATCTTCATTCCTAGCGGATCCGTGATCGAGCCGCCCAGCAGCGGGACGAGCCCAACACTGAGCCCTGCCCTACACCCAGTTCCGAGATAACCAGCACCGCCTGCCGCTGCCAGCCGGGGAGAGGGGGTCCACCCTTGCCGTGGAGGGGGGCATGGACCCCCTGGCCAAACCCTGCCCGGTTCAGGGAGAGCTAAGCCCACAAAACCAGGTCTGTAATTTGTTAGCTCCCCTCGAAGCTGCCGGAGGAGAGGGAGACGAGCGCCGTTGCAGTAGGAACGAGGCGAGGGGAAGCGAGCCCCAACCGGGCCCCAGGGATATGGAAGAGTCGCTGGAAGAGAAGCTCAAGGGGCTGGCATTCAGAAAGCAGACTTCGTACAGGTAAGCACGGGGATGGTACAAGCGTAATATTTATTGTGATTATCATTATTGATAATAATAATAATAATAATAATAATAATAATAATAGGTATTCATATGTTCAATAATTTATTAAAGATAATTGAATAGCCAAAGGGAAGAATATCTTAAATAGTAGCTAAGGACGTTTAGTTTGCAGCATGGGAAAATAATAATAATAATGATAATAATAATAATAATAATAATAATAATAATAATAATAATAATAATAATAATAATTTAAGAAGGGAAACAAATTTTAAAAACATTACAAATTCTCACAACAACAATACTGTTCAATTACATTTATATATCCCTTTTAATGTCTTCCTTTAGTTTAAATTGAAAGCAATCAAGAACTGACATTTTAATTAAAGACATAAGGAAACGAAACAATATATAACAAATCAGTTTGTTCAAATGTGTGTGCTGTACCCATTGAACTGTACTATATATACAATGTAGTATATAAAACATTACAAGTAATACATGACACAGTACTAAATAACACGTAACGAAATGCCGTGTTTTTATGTTGAAAGCAGACTGCGGTGTAATATTTATATTCTTTTGGCTTGGTTTGTTTATTTAATGGTTTTAACGTGTGTGTGTATTTTGCGAACAGTGGATATTGTTTTTTTAGGGCGGCAGGTTTGTCTTTATTTATGTGGCACCAATTCCCCACATTCCCGGAGACACGTACAACTGCTGAGGGATTCAAATTGGCTAGAGATCAGGAAACAGAGGGGGGGAGGGGGGCTTTGCTCCGTGACAGTGGCGTGTAAATACACATTTTAGTACAATATAAAGTGTAATTTATTTGCTATAAGAAACATGTTAAATGTCTTTACCTTTCTGTTTGTCTTCTGACCGTATACTATCTATGTGAAGACATGTTAAATACATGTTATGTGTGTATGCATACGTACTAAGTCATCTTGGCCACTTTGTAATCTCCATTCAGTTCCCTTCAGTACAATTATCAGAAATAGTCAATTTGATTAACCTGCCTTTATATGCCATGCGGGTACTAAGTGACTATCAATGTAGAAAGTTAAAATACACAGTTCTGCACATGCTGATGCATAAAGTCAATGGACACTTTTCACTGGTGCAGTGCAAAAGAATACATTCCTTGCAGAGCTAATGACAGGCAACAAAACTGTAGTACACTCACCTTTGACTGGGTATAAGGGTCCATGTGCTGCCACCTGCAAGTGTTATTGCATTGCTTAAAACACATATAATGGAGCTAAAAGGTCACAATGTCGTATGATTAGCCTTGAATGATGAAGTGTATGCAGGCTGGAGGCAAACAATACTTTATAAGCAGAAATGAAAGACGGTCTAGTGTTAAGGGAAAAAATGACTAAAACCTAACATTAAAGAAACCATTAAGACTTGTTGCAAACATCATAAATAGCATTAAATGCTTATGTTGTAGTGCATTAAAAAGTGATTTCAGTCTAATATTTTTTCAGGGACCTACTATATAACATCTTGGCAGAAGGCATCCTTCAAATTTTTTAGAAATGTTTTATTTTTTCATAGCAGCACTGCAAAATGAGCATCTGAGTTATAACACTCCATGAAACATATACTGACAAGAAACCCTATGTTTTACCTTAGTTTAAAATCGCCATGTACGTTATGCATTTTATAAGTGCATAGGTATACTTTGTATGTTTAGTCAGCATGTCTCATGCAGTTCCATTTTGTATTACTTCTGTTTTTGTTGCATCATCAGTACAGTCCGGCTGTGAATCATAGATGCAAATATAACACGCTGGTCTGCTGGTCTATTCAATTGATTTAAACAGTGGCATATTCAAATACTACCACAGCTTTGATAATAAGTGTCAGCTTGAGTTAGTTACCCCCATGGTTAAGTCTCCCCAGCACCTTTTGGTGTCAGTTTCCTGGGTTGCTTCATTGGGTAAAACTTGTTGTGAACTATGACTGAGGAAGGAGCTGAGGTCCAGGCACTAGCCTAACAAGCTCTGGAGTTTGAGGGGCATAGTGCTGTGAATATCCGGCTGGATATCATGAGCAAGTGAAAAGCTGTAATGCTGGAACAAATAGAAGAATGTTCAAACAAACACTGCTTGAAATGTATTCAATGGCAAAAAAGACCATGTTCATATTTGTTCATGTAACAGAATTTATACATGACTGCATGACAAGATATCATGCGATGTAAACCAATGCATCAGTGATTTATAAAACAATGAACACTCATTCTACTTTATGGAAGAGTCTTACTCTGCTTTCTTTAATAGGTCATTTGATGGGGTACTGGGTTTATTTTAGAATTTTTTTTTTTTACTGTAATATGGTACAAATTATAATTTTTCAGCTAATTCAAAATGAAAGAATACTTACATTTTTTATTACATTTGGAAATCATTTTCAGACGTGTACTAGTGCTGTTGTTTTTAATAGAATGTGACTCTAAAGTCTGAGAGATTTATGAACTTGGCTAAGCACCCACCTAGTATTATAGTATGTCCCTGTCCTGGGGGAAAGTCAGCCTCCAAATGGCCTAATGATGAAATCTATAGCTCTCAAGAATGTGCCCCTAAATGTGTTGTCCTATATTGTCTCTATTCACCCTTTTTGTACATGTACCGGTACAACACTTACAGCTGGTTTCACAGACCCATATTAGCTCTAATCTTGAAGTACTTAATGTTAATTTCAAGAGAAATGATGAAACTTACTTAAGATGTTCTTTAGCACAAGTTATTGAGCGTTCCATCATGGAGTGAAATAGGAACTGCTTGTTCCCTTTCAAGTCGAAAATAACCATCAAGGTATGGGATATTGCCGTCAGCAGTAGCGATTGGCTGAGACTTATAGCAAAGCTGCCGATCGGCCTTTGCGCGAGCTGCCATGTAACCCCCCCCCCTTGGTAGCGGTAGGTCATTAGAGCTTGTCGACTGACTGTACTCACTAAGCTTAGGCTTGAGAAGCTGGTTTTTGCCCCTTCTCCGAGTTTATTTCAGTTGTACTCATTATTATTTTGGTATTTTCGGTTTATATAATTGTGTATATAATTTTATATTACATTATATATTCCTTCACGCTTTGCTTCGGCATCGCGTTTTTGTTTATTCTCGTGGTCTTCGTCTTTCCTTATTACTATAATTATTTAATAATTGTTATCGTGTGTTTTTGGGTTTTTGTAATATATTTTATATTTGTTATATATATATATATTTGTTAGGACGCGCGTTGCGTTGGCCTTTGGCCACGCGCGCATTGCAGCCTCGGTCTTGCCTCTGGCTAGACCGCGTGTGTGTGGAGCCTGCTCTGCAGCTTCTATATATTAATCCACTGCGGTGTGTTCCATCCCTACCGCGTGGTAGCTGTACGGTCTGCCCTTACAGTCACTAAGCACTATAGTGTTGCTGCAGCGTCCCACTGCTTGGTGCAGCGCTTCCGCGCTTGGGACTCGGCGCCGACGCCGGTGCTCGACGCCGGTGCTCGACGCTCGGTGCTCGACGCCGGCGCTCGGCGGCGCGACGCACCTCCGACGCCGATGCGTCGGTGCTCGGCGCCGACGCATGCACCTTAGGTGCTTAGCGCCGACGCTTAGGCGCCGACGCTTCGGTGCTCGACGCCGGCGCCGACGCCGGCTCTCGACGCCGGTGCTTTCGACGCCGGTGCTCGACGCTCTGTGCTTCGGACGCTCGACGCCGGTGCTCGACGCCGGTGCTTTCGGCGCTTCGGTGCTCGGTGCTTCGACGCTTTGGTGCTCGATGCTTCGTGCTCGACGCCGGCGCCGACGCCGGTGCTCGACGCCGGGCGCCGACGCTCGACGCACTTTCGGCGTTCGTTGAGCCACGCTCGACGGAGATGTCGGGCTTTCATCGCTGCGTGACTTGTCAGGCAAAGCTGCCTGCCAGCGATCCACACGATGATTGTGTGACGTGTCTGGGGCCAGAGCACGCCGCATCCGCGTTGGCGGATAGGGCTTTTTGTCATCTCTGTGCTGGCTTCCAGGCACGCACCCTCCGCCAAAGGGCGAAGAAAGCAGTGGGTGTGCACTCTCCTTCCTCGGGATCATCCCACACCATTTCTGCCCCGCCGTCGTCTACGGCGACGCCGCCAGGGCGGCTGCAGCTCTCCAGGAGCCCGTCCTCCCAGCTAACAGCTGGTCAGAGGTCCCCGCCAGACGCCGCCGGGAACGCAGCCCCTCCCTCGTAGGGTACGCCCCGTCGGAGTCTAGGTTGCACTCCAGATCGCCTCGACGGAGAGGACGCTCTCGCTCCCTCGTCGGGACAGGCGATACAGAGACAGGTCGGGGTGGCGGAGCTAACCTCCAAAATGTCCCAATTTATGGAGGTTATGATGGGGCAGCAGTCCATCCTCATGTCCCTAGCAAATGTGGTGCCCCCAGTCCCAGAACAACCGACTGGGCCCATTGCTAGCCAGCCAGTGGCCCCTCCACAACCTGCACCGGTCGTCGCCCTTCCAGTGCAACCTCAAAGGGAGTGGGATATCGATGCAGTGTCCAGAGACGTATCTGACATCCTAGAAGGGGAGAGTATAGAGGCTGAGGTAGCCTCCCAGCACTCTGAGCAGGACATCGAGCTCCAGGTGCTGGATACCGATGACCCGACATGGTCTGTGGTGGAGAGAGCAACCCGCCACTTGGGCATCGAGTGGCCTATGGCGGAACTACCACGGCGATCCTTGTTTGAGTCGCCTTCAGCCCAGCTCCATCAGTCCAGGATGCTTCCGGCATTCCCAGACTTTATTAAGGAGGTGCAGTCCACCTGGGGGGCTCCGGCCTCTGCCCCTGCGACTTCTCGCAAGGCCTCGGCCTTTAACATGCAAGGGGCAAGTGAAGCTGGGTTGGCGTCCTTCCCACCGGTGGACGCTGCGTTCGCCGCGTTGGTGAAGACGCCAACATTATCGGGGCTGACAAAAGATCCTGCATGCCCCAATAAGCAGTGCAGGACCACAGAGGTACACCTAAAAAAGGGTACGCTGCGGCCACGGAGGCGGTCAAACTGTCAAATGTGGCCAGCTTGCTGACAGTCTACCAAGCGGCACTCATTAGAGACCTGCCTCAGAAGCGAGTTGGGGACGGTCAGTCAGCTGCTGGTGAAGCTGGCCCAGCTCAACGCAGGAGCATCGCGTCTCTGGTGGTGGCCAGAAGGCAGCTCTGGCTCTCGCAAGCGAGAGTGCAGGAACCTGACAAGGCCCCGTTGCTGGATGCCCCAATTACACCGGGACACACATTTGGTCCAGCGGTGGAGGAGATGCTGCAACGCTCCGCCAAGGCGTGGGAGGCGTCGCAGCAAATGGCGAAAATGTGGCCAAAAAAGCCGTTCCAGCCGAAGCAGCCTCAGGAACATCAGTGGCGCAGGACACCGCCACAGCAGCAGGCGCAACCACGGGGTAGTAAGACCTTCCCTTCAGGTCCGTCAGCGCGCGGCCAACCCTCATTTGTAAGACCGCAGCGCGGAGGGTGGCGCCCTAGAGGAGGTGGCAGGCCACGTCCTCGTGGCTCTGGCCAGGCCCCTCACGAGCAAGCGTAGCCAAAACAGCCCTGAAAACTCCAGGCAGCTGTTAACCCATCCCTACACTGTCCCACAGCTCCAGTTCTGGCAACAATGCACCAACGACATCTGGGTGCGCGAAACTATATTCACCGGGTACACCCTTCAGTTCCAGTTAAAACCTCCCCCCTTCCGGGGAGTGGTGGTAACTGCAGTGAAGGACTCGGTTCAGTCCTCAGCTCTGAATGTGGAAATACAGGCATTGCTCAGGAAGCGTGCCATTCAACAAGTAGACCCTGCTCTGATCGACCAGGGGTTCTATTCCAAATACTTCCTGGTGCCCAAAAAAGGACAACGGGCTCCGCCCTATTTTAGATCTGCGAGTACTGAACAAATACCTGCGGGTGTTATCGTTCAGGATGCTTACGCACAGGCACATCATCCAGTCAGTCCGACACGGCGACTGGTTCACCACCGTGGACCTGACAGATGCGCATTTCACGCTCCCATCTGCCCGGTCACAGGAAGTATCTGCGTTTCGCGATTTCAGAGCAGGGTATACTGAGTTTTGTGTCCTTCCATACGGCCTGTCACTAGCTCCTCGAACCTTTTCGAAATGTATGGATGCATTTCTAGCTCCCTTGCGGGCTCAAGGCGTCCGACTGCTGAACTATCTGACGACCTGCTCGTCTGCGCCAGCAGTCGAAGGAGCAGTTGGCACAGCACACAGTGATGGTTACAGACCATCTTCAGCGGCTAGGTCTGAAGGTCAATTCAGAAAAGAGCCGCCCGTGCCGAGCCAACAGACCGAATTCTTGGGTCTGCATCTGGACTCAGTGTCCATGGAAGCGACCCTGTCGACACAAAGAGTTGCCTCGATGGAGCGGTGTCTCTCCCTATTCAGGTTGAGAGAAACAGTCAGCATGGAGCTGTGTCAGCGCATGCTGCGGTTGATGGCTGCCGCCTCGCAAGCCCTTCCTTTGGGCTTATTACACCAGAGACCTCTGCAGGCCTGGTTCAATGCCTTCGCGTTGCATCCGCGGAGAGACAAACACCGCAGGTTGACGGTATCCCGAACCTGCTGGGAAGCACTGCGCTGGTGGAAAGTTCCGTCGAACATCCGCCAAGGCGTACGCTTGGGTCCCATCTTCCGAAGGGAGGTTATCACGACCGACGCTTCCAACCAAGGTTGGGGAGCAGTCTGGAACGGCTCAGGGACCCGCGGAGTGTGGTCAGGACCCTGGAGGTCAGCCCACATCAATGCTCTGGAACTCAGGGCGGTGGACCTCGCCCTTCGGCACTTCTTGCCAGTGCTTCTAGGCAAGCACGTGTTAGTGTGGTCAGACAACACCACAGTTGTGGCGTATATCAACCGCCAGGACGGCCTACGGTCCCCTCGCCTTCACCGGATGGTAACACAGATGTTGCTATGGGCACAACCGCGTTTGACCTCTCTGCGTGCGGTTCATCTACCGGGCAGAGTCAATTATGCAGCAGATCTCTTATCCAGAGGAGGTCCTCTTGCGGGGGAATGGCGTCTCCACCCTCAGGTGGTAGAGCGCATTTGGGAATGGTTCGGCATAGCGCAAGTAGATCTCTTCGCTTCGCAAGAGACCACGCACTGCCCCCTATGGTTCTCGGTGAGGGACCTCGACAGCCCCCTAGGAGTCGATGCACTGGCTCACGAATGGCCGCCAGGGCTCCTATATGCGTTTCTGCCGATTCCGATGCTCCCCGCCTTCTTAGAGTAGGTCAGGGTAGAGCAAGCGACAGTGATCCTGATTGCTTCTCAGTGGCCTCGGAGGATATGGTTCCCGAGCCTGGTGCAGTTGCTGCACGGTCACCCGAGGGAGCTTCCCCTGCGAGCGGACCTATTGTCCCAGGCCCAAGGAGGGCTTTGGCACCCGAACCCCAAGCTCATGCAGCTATGGGCTTGGCCCCTGAACGGGAACGCCTGTCAGCCTTAGGGCTCTCGACGGCAGTGATTTCGACCATTCAGAGTGCTAGAGCCCTCTACTAGGTCGCAGTACACGCATCAAGTGGCAGTTGTTTCATGATTGGTGTCTGGCGGAGGGCCATGACCCAATATCCTGCCCTATGGCAGTGATATTACAGTTTCTACAGAAACTGTTAGATGAAGGGAAATCTCCCTCTACACTTAAAGTGTATTTAGCCGCCATATCGGCTTGCCATGTACGCATTGACGGTTTATCACCAGGTTGCCATTTTCTGGCATCGCAGTTCCTGAAAGGCGCAAGATGTTTGCGGCCTCCAAGGACGACCAGTTTACCTTCATGGAGCCTTGACGTGGTGCTAGAAGCCCTTACCAAGGCACCGTTCGAGCCTCTCCACAGCGTGGATATGAAGCTCGTGTCTATAAAAACTGCGTTTTTGCTGTCAGTGGTATCAGCCAAACGCGTGAGCGAGTTACATGCACGGTCAGTGCATTCATCATGTACTCGTTTCGCAGGAGACGGTTCTAAGGTCTCCATGCGCCCAAATCCAGCCTTTTTACCCAAGGTCATATCCCCGTTTCATATGAACCAATCAGTCGAGTTGATGGCGTTCCATCCTCCTCCTTTTTCGTCCCCAGAGGAAGAACGGTTACACATGCTCTGCCCCGTGCGGGCATTGAGGTGTTATATTGACCGTACAACGACTGTGAGGCAAACAGAACAGTTGTTCATATGCCATGGTTCTAGGACTTTGGGTCAACCGTTGTCTAAACAACGCCTTTCCCACTGGATAGTGGATGCTATTAAATTAGCTTATGAATCTGCAGGCCTTCCGCCACCAGGGCAGTTGAAGGCGCATTCCACTAGGGGTATGGCGACATCCTGGGCCCTCTTTAGAGGGGTGCCGGTGTCTGACATTTGCGCGGCAGCCAGTTGGGCTACACCGCATACTTTCATGAGGTTTTACCGGTTGAACGTACTGGATTCCTCTGCTCCACTATTTGGAGCATCTGTGCTACACTCTGATGCCTCAGGATGCGGACATATAGAGTGGTTGACAACATGGTGTTGACTATTCCACCTTAGGACAGGTGTCATTGCAAGCATAGACGCTGAGGCACAGCTCCGCATATGCGTAGATGTATTGCCTGCGCAGTTGCGTTATGATGTAAGTCTGTCCTACTGCCGAGAATCCTCCCTCGCGACGGCTTGGGTACACTGTTAACCATCAAGCCGCGAGGTTGCTCCGGAAGCCTTCACGGACTGAAGAGCAAAAGAGTCTCTGCGGCGCGCGTGTAGTAAGCTCCCAGGGGGGCGGGCTTACGTGGCAGCTCGCGCAGAGGCCTATCGGCAGCTTTGCTATAAAGCTCAGCTAATCGCTACTGCCTGACGGCAATATCCCATACCTTGATGGTTATTTTCTCTTTCAGGGAACCGGGGCTGCATCCGCAACCTATCGTTTCTTTTTATGTACATCATGTTTGTAGGTTTTTATTATGGGATGTATGGAAGAACATGCCTGTCTGTTTGTCCTACACTTCCACATGTACATTGTTTTCTTCTTCTGCTTGTTAAAGAAGCAACACAATGGAAGTGAAGCCAGATTACTAAATGAGTGTTACATTTTGTATGCACATAGAGATTGGAAAGATAACTTAGTTTTGGGGTTTCACAAGAAAACATTTCTTGATCGTTTCTAATGCCCTCCAACCTCAGAAAACATACTCCTTTAAAAAACAGTAGTGGTGGTCACCTGAACTAGGCAATCCCCTGCTCTTACCAGTAAGATACTAATAAGTCTTTGTGGAAAGTGCATTTACTGTAACTTCAAAAGTGCAAAAATATGTAAGGGCCACTATATTCAACTTATGAATTTGCAGGGCTGAATTTAATTTAATTTTTTCAAGTACTACTGAGGCAGAACATACACAATTCTGTTATATATATATATATATATATATATATATATATATATATATATATATATATATATATATATATATATATTGTTTTGTTCTTTGTGTTTTTGATGTTCCAAATAATACAGGGTGATTCATAAACAACGCACAGTAGGAACAGTGAAAAACCCAGAAATATTGCAGGATTATTGAACAAAATTAGGACAAAATGGGCAAACATCACACCCAAATGTTTATAGCGAACTGGAATCAGATAATTACCATGTGCCATGTCAGAATTCAGTGCGAACTATTCATGATCAAATGGTGCAAATCACCTTGCATGTAGACACTCACTGCAAATATTCCTCTCAGTAATATAGTTTAAAATATGTTTTAAAAAGGGTAAAATACCCCTAAGCTTGTCAAAGAGTTGTGGTTGAATTAATGCAGTGAATACATTTCAGATGTGCTTCATGCTGTTGTGGGAGCTGAATTCAGTACCTGAGTTTAAAAATGTTATGCTTGACAACTCGCATTGCAGAACACAGCTTTCATGTATTTGTGTTGTTAGTAAAAGCTTCAACTTTATTGTAGGTTGTGCTGTGTTCTGCAGTGTGACTCATCAAGTGTGCAGAATGGTATCGCTTGCAGCCCAGGTTATCGATAATGTGGGGATCAGCTGGTCAAGTGGCTCTTGTGTCATTTTAAACAAATGAGTGCTTAACACAAACACAGAGATATTTTGTTGAATTTTCAAGTATATTTTATTTTTGATATGCTGAAAAAATATTCAAGAATCATAGCTGACAAAAGTCTTGCTCCCTGATTTGCTGTCACTGCTGTAATTCAAAGCATTGAGATACTTCTGATGATGACAACTCCCCCTTTAGCGGCTGTATTTTAATTTTAAACTGTTCAATTCAGAAGAAGCATTTTCTTACAAGAAAGCTCACTAAAGGAAAGAAAGGCTCCTTATGCTCCTTATGTTTTTTTGTTTTTTTCTCAGTAATACCACATAACGTTTAGCTGTGAAAGAGGCATTTTAGAAATATATTAATACTACTGGAGTGAATGTTTTTATTTTAATAAACACATCATTGAATTAACAGAAACAAATCATATTTACTCTGTTTATTGCATGTTATTTATTCTCAGATAAAACATTTAGACTAGAAATGTCTTTCTTGCTTAAACTTATTTTTCGTATTCCATAATAAAAGAATGTGATGAAAGGGAGTTAGCAGCAGGAACATGACTGTGCAGTTCAGTGTCAGGAATGCTAACAAGAGGTTTGAAACGCTTGTGTGCTTACATGTAAGGAATGAAAACAAACTGAACAGTCATCACTAATGGAGTACAGTGCAGGGCAAATTATGAAGGAATTTAGAACAAAGTAACCAGGGTATCATATTGTAGTGTAAACAAGAACATGTCAATTGTCAATTTTTTTTTTTTTACAGACCATTTGTGTGGGATTCCTGTTAAAATATATATATATATATATATATATATATATATATATATATATATATATATATATATATATATAAACATTTTTGTATCAATCTTTGTTTTTGTAAAATAAATAAAAAATGGACCCAAAATTCTTCACTTTTTTATTCAGCTGTTTCTACTGTAATAATATCTGAACGAAAGCGTTGTAAAGTGGTTCAAAGCAGGTTAGTTTGCATATACGGTAATGTGTTTCACAATTAAATTCACACAAGCATCACTCAAGCTAGCCTGTAAGAGGGTAACTGGTGACTATGAAAATTGCTGTCTCTATTTACCGGTTATATAACACATGTGCAAAAATGCTTCTATTTTTAGCATCCAGTGCCTCTTTAAGTAGTGCACAAAATTATTGTCATAAAATGGAGTGATGAGAGAGTTTTTTTTTTATTCCCTTGGGGTGTCGTGTGACACACTGCTGTAACACATTGAACAAAGAAGACTACACGGCGATCTGATTCAAACATTCAAAATCCTAAAAGGTATAGACAATGTCGACCCAGGGGACTTCTTTGACCTGAAAAAAGAAACAAGGACCAGAGGTCACAAGTGGAGATTAGATAAAGGGGCATTCATAACAGAAAATAGGAGGCACTTTTTTACACAGAGAATTGTGAGGGTCTGGAACCAACTCCCCAGTAATGTTGTTGAAGCTGAAACTCTGGGATCCTTCAAGAAGCTGCTTGATGAGATTCTGGGATCAATAAGCTACTAACAACCAAACGAGCAAGATGGGCTGAATGGCCTCCTCGTTTGTAAACTTTCTTATGTTCTTATTCTGCTGAGGGCTACGGCTGAGACAAGCGACACAGGGAATGAATTTACAGTGAGGTGGCGAGTCAAGAATGAAAGTTAAAATGGAAATGAAGAACTCCTAAAAACAACAAGGGCTTTGCGTGAAATTTGTTATGCTAACAAGAGGGAAGAAAATGTTTTTTTAAAGCCTTGGCTATTCCCGTATAAAGGTTTACCATAATAAAATGGGTGTAATAAAGCAAAGTGAAAGCATGATAACACATTTGTAAGCATGGTAAAGTTAATTAAAAACCATGGCAAATTGTGGTAAGGCTAAATAAAAAGAAATATGTGTGGTTCTGGTTACGCTGGAAAAAAAATAGTGTACGTAGGCAGGTAAAACTTTATATTTTATTTTATTTTATTTTTTTTATTTCCTGAATAAGCAGTGTATACATGGTAAAAGTGGCAAGTGATAGTTTACAGTTTACACTGTCATCTTGCTTCATTCTCCCACCATCTCCCCTTTCTCCACCTCACAGCTGGCTCATTTTGAGGGTGCATCTTCAATAATAAACTTCGCCTGCCTTGTTTTATGCTATAGGGTACAAACGAGTCACAATCTGTTCAAATTTGGTTCGCAGGTTTTAATAATATCACAGTTAGGGGTATTATGTACTGATTGATACATACACACGCACATACATATGCATGAGGTTTAGTTACGATTAAATAACATATTCACATAACCACATTTTATGTATTTGTACTTACTGTAAAGGTAGTGTATTTAATTCACATTGCCAGCACACACTCGCATAAGCCTCTTGGCACTGGATATTCAATGGCTCGGCACTGTCAGCAGCAGTGCTGGTGTTACAGGCTAGTCCTCACCCTGTCAGGCCAATTCTCACCCAAGTACTCTTCTGGTAGAACATATATTTGTGAATGTACTGTAAAAGATACGGGGGAAAATGACTGATGTAGACAAAATAAGCTATTTATTGAACAGTAATAGTGAGAACAATAATAGAACAAAAATGTTTCATACACTACAAACCAATAATCTTGTTTTACAGCAAGCTTGGACAACGTGTGTGTGTGTGTGTATATATATATATATATATATATATATATATATATATATATATATATATATATATATGTGTATATGTGTATTATTGTGTATTATTTAAAAACATTGATGTTATATATATATATATATATATATATATATATATATATATATATATATATTATTTAAAACATTGATGTTATATATATATATATATATATATATATATATATATATATATATATATATATATATATATATATATATATATAAACATCAATGTTTTAAATAATAAAGATAATAACTCTATACTTGAAATTAAATATGGAGTGGATCACTTTCTTTAATTATAAGATGACCAAATAAAAAAAAGTTTTATATATGTATAGATCTATCTATCTATCTATCTATCTATCTATCTATCTATCTATCTATCTATCTATCTATCTATCTATCTACTCCTATCTACCTATCTATCTATCTAATATGCAGTGAAGGTAGAGTCTATGGCAATACAAAAGTTCAGATTTCTTTCAATTTCGATGGCTTACCGAAAGAGTTTCTGTAGGGACATTCATGGTCGCACTCTCGTCATTTTGTTTTCAAAATAAGGGAGCTTTTGTAAACTGACAGTGGCCTGAATACCTACATAACACAAAGGCATACGACTATTCCATTTTATTACTTGGTGATAGAATGATAGGCTGGTGATACGCTGCTCCAGTAATGGCTTTTTAATAAATCAGATAGCTGATAATAAACAAAAACAATAAAAAAAATCATTTCAGCTGAACATCGCCCTCAGAGCTACGAAAAGGGGACGTTGCATGCAGATGGTGGTATTTTGTTTTGCTCAACATGTAATGTCTCTTTAGATCATCTAAGAAAAGGTACTATTGACAAGCATCTAGACAGTGCAGTACACAAAAACAAACAAAAAATAAAAGGCTCGACACAGGGCTATTTAAAAAGAGCACAGATAGTAGAGAAGCATGTAATGTCAACACGTTTGAATTAGTGGAAGCCTTCAGTGCAGCAAACATACAACAGCTAGATAATGAAAAACTACGACGTTTTTTAACTACAAAAATCCTGCCTAACAGTGACACACTTAGACGAGAGTATCTCCCTAAAATGTATGCAGCACATGAAGAATTTTTAAAAGGGGAGTTGAAAGATTCCGAGTCTGTTTGCGTTGTGTGCAAGGAGGCCACTGATGATCAAGACAACTGTGTTTTGTATATTATTTTTTATCCCACAGTGTGTTACTACTGTTAGTTCAGGGGAACTTACAGCTTACCTAGTAGATACACTGCATCTTGACGCTGTGAACCACACAACAGTAGGCCAGGCTGTCATTAAAACGATAGCGAAGTACGGCATTGATTTCAACCTCGTGTCTGCCTTTGTCACAGACAATGCCAGCTACATGTCAACGGCATATAAAGTTACCTTGCAAGGGCTGCATCCATCTTACTTGCAGTGCACACATCATGGCATTAGTCAGCGATCTACGGCGTCAACATTTTCCACGTGTAGACCACTTTGTGGAATTGGTGAAAAAGATCTTTAAATCCTGCCCTAGTAGAAAATTACGTTTCAAACAAATCATGAAAGAGTTGCGCGGCGCGGGACCTGTGAGTCTTCCACCAGAGCCAGTTGTTACACGGTGGAACACCTGGTTCAAAGCTGTCAAATTCCACAGTGAGAACCTTGACGTCTACAAAGAGTTTGTAAAACAAGAACTTGATTTAACACCAGACACGCAAGCTCTAAAACAACTGAACGAATTGTTTGACAGTAAAAACCCACACGATGACATGCTTTTCATTGCACAACATGCAACACGATTCATGGATCTTCTTACATGGTTTGAAGCACGAAAGGTTCAAATTCACCTTGTTTACAGCAAGGTAATGGACTTGCTCCATTGGAGTGAAGGGCATGCAAAAGCACATCACAGCCATTCAGAAACAATTAATAAGGACAGGCAAGGTGTATTTAAAACAAATAGCAACCAAACTCTCCGACTACTACTGGGTGAGGTCTGAAATCAGATTCCCAAACATGGCAAAAATTGCACCAAACTCTGTGGATGCAGAACGAGCAGTTTCCACATATGGACAGGTTCACCACAAAGACAAACCATGAGTGTTGAAGCTGCAACAAGATGCAAAATGCTGCCCTTCAACAAATAACTAGTTTTCTGCTTACGGGCCACATAATTATTTTGTGTGTGTGCACACAACACGCTAGATGGATAAAAAGTCGCATACGATTTCTTCTTCTTATTTTTCCTATTCTTGTTCTTCAGATTAAATGACCCACGGCACAAACAACAACCCCACAGCCTCCTTCGGTGCTAATTATATGACGACAATCATTAAAACACACTGCAAAAAAACTCAGATTTCTCAGATCTGCCTGTTCTGAGATTGGGAGCTGCCAGCCTCCATATGGCTGGTGTCTCCTCACTACATCCCTACAGGCAGTCAGTGTGAATTATGACACCTCCGTATTTAACCTTTCTATTCCCCTCTCTCGCTGCGCACTGTGGTGTAGACACAGGGTGCATGTCATGTGATTCTCTACCACTCTGACCTCCCATTACATAAAAATAGCACAGCGCTAAAAGAGTGATGATTTGTTTTGGCTCAACAGGCTGCATCCAATTTGGAGTTAAAACATACAGGGGAGACTAGGGTACATTCATCAAGTTTTTTTTTTTGTTGTTGTTGTTGCATTACTGTGCAGAATATGCTATGTACAATGTGGGATGTGTTGCCAGTATGCAAATTGAAATAATACCACATTGATACCGTCCTACTGCCATTAGCTGCCTCTCCTTGCACACTTTAAATTGTTGGCTTTTAATTGATGAAAAATGTTTATTTTCTATTTCTTTATTAATTTGTGAACTCTTTTCTTGCTCTATATATAGAGCCACGGAAACATTACACGAATTGTCATGGAAGTGCCATTTTATTTAAAATGTTTCTATTGTAAGTTGCCTAAAATTAATAACACATCAAAGAAAATCACCAAGGTTGAAACATTTTAACATTTAACGTTAGCTACTGAGTCAACATTTACATTGTAACATTTAAAACAATATTTTAAAATGTAACAAACAAGGGTCATTTAAATGTGTTGGCTGAAAAAAATCATCACTTTTTGTGACCATTCTTGCCTTCAATCGCCCCTCTATCAAAATCAGACAGGTTTTCTGTCTAGCCCATCATGACTGAAACTGATTTGCAAAAGAGAGATTTTAATATGACAGAATACACTTCGGGGAGTGACTTTTGCACAACACATGAATTAGGCATGTAATGTACAGCCTATGTGTGTGCTACATATCACAGTTGTTGATTCTGATTTTTTTCTGGTACAACCCCTGTTTTTCTCAAACTGATCACATGGGTCTGTCATGGCAACAGGAGACTTATTTTTTATTCAATGAGAATTTCCTGGTAGCAGTACAGTACATACATTAAAAAAGCAGTTTTGAGTGTGAAGGGCCTTTTGGAGAAAGGATCCTCCCTTGTGATTCTAGGAAATGAAGCACATGACTGTGGTAATACTAGACTATTGATTGGCTGTTTTCAAGCTAGTGGGAACCAGAGGTTGCACAACAGAAGCTCCCAGTGAATTCTGTGTGACTGTGAAACACTCTGATAGAACTGAACTGAGCAAATGCTTGGGATATAGTAAATTAACAGTTACTATAACACTATGCAGTGCTATACAAAGTATGGGTGCACAGTACATGTAAGACAATGACATACCAGCTGTAGAATTCTAAATTTTTGCTTGTTGCTGTAAAGTGTGAATGAAGTATATTTAATCTGACTTGCAGAATGAAACCACCAATCGCTGGGTTGGTTTCATTTTTACATTAGTTGTGGGAGAGTAATCCTGTAATTATGGTAACATTGTGGCTAACAAGGAGCAGAATGATGTCAGGTTGCCATGGCAATTTTAATTTTCTGAGGCAAGAAGACTCTTCTGAAAACAAGACAGGGAATGGCAGTCTACTTGGAACCAGAGTGTGTCCTTGCAAGTTCCTACAGTACTTTAGGTATTGCTGTGATCTGATTATGTTGGATGTTTTCCAAACAGCTCATCTCAAGTAACCTCAGCAAATACCCAATGTAACTTAAAGAACAAAAAAACATCTCAAGGCATAATACTAAACTCAAGACCAGACAGATTATTTTGTGTAGGTTTTCAGCCCAAATTTGAACAGTGAAAGTGTTTGATTGGAGTTTTCAAAGAAGTGAGTTCTGAAGCCTAGTAGGCACATTGCAGCAGAAAGCCCTACCACCCTCAGAACATCATCGTGGGGGTAGAAGGTAGGTTAGCAGTAGATCTGATGGAAAGAGAAAGAGGATTGTTTTGCATTAGATCAAACAAGTAAACTGCCATTTAACCCTCATTTTTACCCTCAGTGTGTTGAGGGGGAGAGATTTGTATATATTGGTATGTTTTTGACAGTGAGAGATGAAATCCATAGCAGTGCGCCATAGCAACTGACTAAATCAACAGTGGGATATATTATTATTATTATTATTAGTTTATTTAGCAGACGCCTTTATCCAAGGTGACTTACAGAGACTAGGGTGTGTGAACTATGCATCAGCTGCAGAGTCACTTACAACTACGTCTCACCCGAAAGATACTATATCGTGCACCAGCACCACTCGGGTGCTTGTTTAGTTTAGTGGCACTATAATAGCAATACAATGGAGCTGTACAAAGGATCAGTGTGAACAGAAAAGCTGGTATGATGATCCCAAAATGGTAATGTTTTTATATGGGATCACAATGGTAGGACCCAATGCACATGCTTAATCTATTGCAGTTCCATGGTACCATTTCCAGAACAGACAGTATGCTACTGGACCATTGTGCAGTAGTTGTGTTGCCATTGATGTTAATGATCTGGTTTGCTATGGGTTTTTTCAGGGAGGTACAGTTGTATAATAATGGTGTCATTCAAACTGTAACTGTAAATTCAGTGTGGTCAGGTGGTCAAGGGAGAAAATACACAGTAAAATGGAACATTCATTGAAGGAGGAGCAGTTTGTTCAGTTTCTTGTGGTCTCATTTAAAACATTAGAGAATGTGTCTGGTAGTGATTATTACCGCAAGTTTTACTTACTGTTGCAGCATCCTGCATTCTACTCTTTTATAATACAATTACCGCAGTGGAAACAAACGCGTAGCAAATTAATTGAGAGACGAAGTGCCATACTAACTAAGCCAGTCCACAGTCGTTATCGATGCACTTTTGCTGTCTTCCTCGCCAACATTTTTACTAAAACATTTTTTAGCCTTCTTAAAGTACTAGTTTGTAATAGAAGAAGTTCCTAATTTTCTCTTCATTGCATCACATGGACAACTGACTGAATCAGACACCTGAGCGGGAGATGTGTGTGACTCTGACTGCAAACATTTAAAATACGTGTACCATGAGTGTACCATCAAAAGTGGCACATAGGGAATTAGACACTGATTTTTTGTTCCTAGTGCCTATTCAATGGCAAAGTGCAGAAAGACTAATTTGATTACCCCACAGCTTATTATTGCCGTGACACAACCCGGAAAAGAGATCGCTGTTGGTGTCCAGGCACCGAAATTGGAGCGGTCGGGCACCATATAAGCATTTTCATAACAAATCGGTAAACATTTTAAGTTAAGGTTCTACCTATAGAAAATTTGACCTGTCCAATTGACTTTCCTTATTACCTATTTTGTTTGATATCATTTAATTTTCTTCAACATCTTTACCATTTAATATGGTTTTATTGGTCTTTCTAGGACCCTTGAGGGGCCATGCAGTCTGGATCTAAAGTTTGCCAAGAGGTCTTCCTTTGAAGCAAAGATGTTAGGGTTTATACTGCTATACTGGTGTTGTTTCTGTTTAGTTCCTGAATAAATTACCTTGATTTAAGAAACATTTTGTTAGATGACTAGTCTTAGTCTTACTTATCTGTTAAAAGAAGGCAATATGACCTCCAGTATATTTAATAGAAGAAAGTGCAGTATTTTTTTTTTAATGAACACCTTACATTTACCTTTAATGTTTTTACAGGGAGAGAATGTGGATTGCTGTACCAAACTGATATCAAAAGATGGTTCTGTGGTAAAAAAAAAAAGTTGGGTCTACTGTATAAGGAATATAAATGGTTTATCTAACAGCAGTTGCAGTGGGTAGTCAAATAAATCGATGCCCCAATGATTGGTACAGCACAGATCAGTGGTGGCCAGTACATGGTGGATCTCAAATGATTTTTGGTGGATCTCGGGACAAACCAGTACAAACACTAACATATAAGCATACAATAGTTTTTGTTACACCTGATGGGGAGAGCCTTCTGTGTCGTCCAATAGCACAGATGAAAATATCACACAGTTTCTGCATATATATGAGACTAAAAAAATGCTTGTGCGAACGCACATTTTAATTTAGGAGCACGTGTGCAACTAGAAATTCCTAAAGGTTTACTATAAAAAATGTTCAGCTTTTAAAGTTTATATAAAAAAAAAAACCTCACAGTTGGATCTAAAAGTTGTCCATTTTATAATTTTATTGATGCAAAAGTATTGAACTGCACAAGTGTTATGTAAGAAAGGAAAGAAAACAATGGATTTGTCGATATTCAATAATACATTTGAGCAAAATTGGAATTTTTTTTTTGTGTGCCCCTAAGTTTTTCAGTGCGTGACTGCATTTTTTAATTTAGGTGCACGTGTGCCTAAAAAAAAGTTAGCAAAGAGCCCTGCCAACAGGTTTCAAGACTCAGATGAAAAATGCTTTGATTGCGCATTTGTTACGTTTTTGTGGTGGTGGTTGTTTTGTTTTATTATTGCTATCTTACGTATTGGACACTATTATAAATCCTGATAATAATTGTTGGTCATAGCTTACTGGTGGATTGCAGAGCCTGTTGAGTTCCACCAAAATGGATCGCAGTGTTTGGGGTATTGGCCACCACTGTGTTAAAGCCATGAAAACTGAGAATCAATGACAGACACAGACTATACCTCTACACCCTAGATGTCTCGCAGACTTTGCCTTTCAAGTGGTCAGTGAAGGAAAGGCTGTCCAAAAAATGAATGATTAATTAGTATCCCTAATTAAGGCAGGTGTTTGTCATTTTAATTCCTTCACATACTCACAAACATATACACCTACACAAAGCCACAGAAGACACACATACATGGAACTAAATTTAAACAGAAGGGAAGGAAGTGGAAGCCAAGTTTCTATGGAATCTCTTCCGTGACCTCCTCCTGGCCGGGTTCCAGGGACAGAAGGGATGGGGTGTAGGGGTGGGTGGGTGTGTGTGTGCGCCTGTGTGTTTGGGGGTGGGTGTGTTTGGGGGTGTATGTGTGTACGTCTGTGTGTGTGTGTGTGTGTGTGTGTGTGTGTGTGTTTTGGGGGTGGGCGGCGGGGTATTGGAAGGTGGATTTAATGCCTCCTTTTCCTGTGTTTGTATAAAACCCAGGACTTGGATGGAGAGCTGGAGACAGGGAGGAGCTGAATGTGAGCTGGAGATTGCGCATGGGGAGAATTGGGTTCTTTGGCTAGTATCCTTGAATTGTTTACTTATATACTGTACATAAGCAAAATACAAAATATTGGGTACAGTGATTTTTATATAAATACTGGTAGATGCTGTGGCAATGCTAACACTACCTAACTTTGCTTTATTCTTGACTGAATATTTTTGTTTAATTATTAGTCCTACTTTTAATACAAAGAAAAAAAAAATAAATCCTTTGAGACTTTCAAGAATGCATGTGGCTGGGCTCTTGGACAAATGAGTGAGAAAACAGCCTGATCTCTGTGACCCTCTCTAATGTATCCATTTAATAGATAAGGCTTCAGATTATGCAGTCTTACAAAGGTTTTAATAACTAAAGTAGCACTTGGGTACCCACACTGTGACTGACTCATGGCCACAATGTAACTTCTACTCTACTAAAAATACTTTAAAAAGTTTGAAATGTAAACAATGACGTGTCAGAAAAAAAACAGTATTTACAGCCACCTGAACTACGAGTGAGCAAAACAAGTGAATAAGACAGACACCTTGAATAAACAGACACCTGTCTAAATTGCATATTTCAGAATTAACAGACCCAGGCCTGACTTTGCACCAAGCAATGCTGCCAGTTTCTCATGCTCTTGTGGAAGTTATTAACACAAAACTGATTTGTCTTATTTTTTTATGAATCTGAATGCACAGAAAATCTCCATTTTGAGCTGGATTTAAACCCAGTCTTCCAGAGGTGTCAAGCAGGAAAGGCTTGGGTCTTTATGTGCGTCTGGTAAACAAACTGTAAAAGTTAACCAAAATGTACAGGGTGTGCTGCATATAAAATTATATTTGTGTGTGGAAGTTTTACAGATCAAAGTGAGGGGGATTTAAAGGCAGATAAACCTCAGGTTAAGGTTTTGAAAACTTCTGTTAAATTGATCTGCTGATAATGGGGAGCTGTATGTGTGCTTTACTTTAGAGTGCTGACCCTTCTTTCTCTAGTGGCGCTTACTAAACTCAACCATCATCGTTCGGAAAAGAAATGTGCGATTCAAATGGAGTACAAAACCCTTTTCTTTCAGCAAGCCATTACATTTGTCAATGACATGTTAATTTGACCCACGCACTAATACAGTTGCCCTTGTTTTAGATGTAGCTTAATGTACAGTACAGTGCACTTATTGAGCACAGACAGCTATTTCTTGTGGAGCTGAGGAGAGTGTTTTACCTGATCACATCATCAGTGAATCCTGAGTACTATTAATAAAAATTCATGTGACTTTCATCACCTTACCTGTATTTTACCAGCCCTCACTGTAATAATAAAAGCTCTGCACATCACAGAGTGCCTTCATCAGAGTATTAATGTGTTTTTATTCTGCCACTGGTCTGTTTATGGTTGTTAAATGCAGAGGATTTTTAACAAGCAACGCCAACACAAGCAACGCCAACACAAGCAACGCCAACACAAGCGACGCCAACACAAGTGACGCCAACACAAGTGACGCCAACACAGAGTTAGAAATAATTCTCTGAAAGTACATTTTTCAGAAACAGAAGTACAAAAGCCATACAACTGGTGCAGAACAGAAGTACTCTGATCTAATTGAGTTTGGGGAAAAAAAAATAAGAAAAGTTTTGTGCAGGACTAGATACAAAAAAGTCAAATTTGCCTGAACCCCAGGATATGTTCTGGATGTTGGAGAATTTCATTTCAATGTTTCTTACTGCTGGGCTACAGCGTCACACTATTTTCAGCTAAAGTGTCCCATAATCATTTTAATTTTCTGTGCATCCACTTTTCTTTAAGGTCTACCTGTTTGTATTTCCTGAATATAGTTTTAGCTGCAGTGATAAGTGTTTCCCTTCTCCATTGAAACCTGTTTGCCACTCTGTCATTGTGAGAGATAAACAGATACACCCCTGCTTCTGCTGAGTTTTAGAATGAAGGTTCTCAGACTTTTTATTTGCTTACAAAGCTGACAAACAACTGGCAATCAAAAACTTTACTGCAGTAACAATAAACATTAAATATATAGTGTGTGTAATTATCATAAAAAACAACAGTGTAAGATCATTATTGGTAGGGGGTGAATACTTCTTCAAACCGCTGTATTTCCCTCAAACTTTCAATGTTGTTGCAAAATAAAACATTTTTTACTAAAAAGCAGTGCACACACATACATGGAGTGGTCACAGTCTACGACTTATTCAAAATTCCATTCAAGCACAAACATTTTCAGATGTATGGTTGACCTGCCCAATTGGAGGTGAACAGTAATACACTATCTCTGTTAAAACACAATATATACATTGATTTACAATGTGGAGGGCCTTTGCTCTGCCACACACACACACACATATTTACATAGAGGAATTTGGAATTTTTTTGCACAAATGAGGAGTGGGGAGCTTGGTACAGTCATCTTTTTTGGCAGTCTTGGAAAAGGCAGTGATGTATGCACACTTGTGACTTACTTAGCTGTGTAGTTTATGTACCAAGTTGGCCTAGGGCTTGTGAGTTATATGTATAAATAGCATATGGATCATAAGTTGTTGTTTTGTGTGAGATGCTGATGTGTTTTTTGATTTATTTTTCTTCAGAAAAGCCATTTCCCGTTCTGGCCTCCAGCATCTTGCCCCGTTCCAGATGCCCTTCCCTTTGCTGTCAAACGGGCCTGCCAAGGAACTTCGGACCACTGTAGACTGGAGCGTAAGTTACAACTTTAAAATTGATTTTTTTTGTTTTGTTTTAAGATTTTTTTTCATGACTGCCCAAGTCGGATGCAACAATCTTAAATATCCAGCAAAAACTGTCCACCAATGCCAACTGGGCCACCAATGCAAAGATGAGCTGAGGGAACCAGAGATCTGTAGGCGAGAAAGAGCATTGGCAGCATTATTTGTGATATCTGGAAGGTGTCAGGCTTGCAAGATGAAGTTATTGGTAACAGAAGTCTAGACGAGCCAGAAGAACTGCCTTCATTAGTAATATGTTGTGATGGGGTACTGCCCGCCCCTGTGCTTATTTCATGTTTTGTGTTATTTTGTATTTGTTGTATTATTATTATTTAAAATGTACTGTTTTGTGTATTTAAAACACTGTGTTTTATTGTTAGTATTATTTATAGCCTGGATGGGGTTAAAATGCCCCATCCAGATAAAATCATGAAAATGGGTGGGCAACGACGAGTGATTATTGACAAACTAGCTGTTGACCAAGCACAACGGGAGCGAGCACGGCGGGAGCGAGCACGGCGGGAGCGAGCACGACGGGACCGAGCACGGCGGGAGCGAGCACGACGGGAGCGAGCACGACGAGAATGAGCACGACGAGAACGAGTTTGACGGGAGCGAGCACGGCGAGATCAGCTGAGCTTGAGGCAGCAGGTTCAGCGGGAACGAAAAATAGGGGTCGTAAGCTGCAAAGGAACAAATTAACTCTGCAGCCCTCTCCTAAAACAGGGTGTGACAGAAATAGAATGATTCTTGGTGGTAAATCTCCCTCCCTGACCTGTGAGAGCACTAAGTAACGGGAACAGTGTACCCTGGACTGGTTGGCCTGACAATTCATTCCTAGGGTTAAAAGGAAGTCGGTCATCTAGAAAGGGGGCGGAGCTTTGCTTCGCTGCACTAACTCATCGACCTGGAAGAGAAATGATGTGGCAGCCGCGGATTGGAGGAGCGGCTGCAATCGTTTACAAAGGGGTCATGCATGACATTACGGTACAAAGAGGGGTCGAAGCAACATAATCTGTTCCTTCAGTTATGGTTAAGGAACGACCCGGAAGGACCAGTATTGTGAAAAGTGTTTTTTGTTTGTTTTGTCTTGTCTAAAAATAACATGATCCAGAGCTGTTGCCAAAGGCCAGCACCAACCCGGACAACATCACTGCACTTAAGGACTGTATATTCACTACGAGCACTAGAGCACTCACTGTGGACTTGTGTTTGTGTTACGTGTTACGTGTTACGTGTGAGTGACTAAGAACAGGAATGTTTATTATTTGGGAACCGACCGTGGATTTAAACAGAGCAGTACATGCCGCTGTATTGCCTGTTAACATTGTTTTATTATTTACTGTTGTTTTTGCCATCAGGCAATTGGATTACAAACCATTAAACAACATTGCACCTGGATTATAATCGTCCGTCTGTTTATTGATCACCTGCACCTGCACACTGTTAACCACTTTGCCACACAGGGACAGAGAAATTGTAATTGATTTCCCCTCTGTGGAGTTGACAGCTCAGTTTGAAATCTTTCTCTCCTCTGGAGAGACAAAAGAAAATAAAAAGAAGCTGCAGATCACTAATTACTGTTGTCTTTCACGCTTGGATATCTTTGGAAAAGGGAATCTATTTGCAAGGCAGTGATGCAGGAAGGTCCTGGATAAACAAGCTAGTGGTTACGATAACAGCAGAGTCAGCAGCTTGGGAGCTCAGTGAGCTAAAGGGAACCTCTTCAAAGATAAAAGAATTACAGTTGATCCTTCTAATTCAAGAATCAGAGGGACTGTTAAGTGGTCTTAATAGGAGGTTGGTCCTAACAAGGGCAGATGTTTTAAGGCTGAGCTGGTCTTCACAAAAAGGGGTTTCACTGTACGGTACTTAACAGTAACAAATGTCCATTCTGCAAATAATTGAAGGTAATTAAAGGAAAACAATCATTAATTGTAAACGTGATCTGGCTTGTGATAAGCTACATCTTGGCAACTGCTTGTCTGAATTTGATCAAACTCATTTTGGACATTTGGTAAAATAAGATATTGAATGTATAGTCACCCATAACTTTAAAATGCTCAATAAAAATATACAGTAAAACTTAAAAGAAACAATTTGACAGCCAGTTTGAGTTGTGACTTTATCAAGTGTACTGATTTAAACTGTATGTGTGATTATGTTATTTTATCTGTTAAAAAAGGGTGTACCCTCCCAAACTAATCAAAAACAGTGAAAAAGAAAATTAGATTAGGTAGGTTCCATTTTTTTCATGTCTTTGTTAATTCCGTAATTGGTCATAAGGTGTACAATTAATGTACAGTAGCCTCCATTGCCTTGTTTACCAAGTATTTTTGCACTGTATTTTTGCAGTTTTACTATGCTTTTCCTATGGTTATACTATGCATTTACCATAGCTTACCTTGGTTTGCCATGGTTTTATTTATATGCTTTACTGTACCTTGCTTGTCTTTACAACGCCTACCTATGCTTTACCATGCTTTCACAATGCTGTATTACATTTTGTCACGTTACTATAGGAAACTTTTTATAAGGGTTTAGCTCAACACAACAAGATACAATCATTTACGGTTGTTTATTTTTTTTTTATAACTTTTAGAAATACTAAAAACTTAAATGACAAATGTTTTGACTAGAAGGCTTTTTCCTTGAAGAAAATGTTTGTCATTTAGGTTTATTTTATTAATTATAAACTCAGCACTATAACATGTTATATCTTTCCCTGGGGAAACTTACATGCATATTCTTGTTGTTCTTGTTGTTGCAGGAGAATGCTTTAAACGGAGATCACCTCTGGCTGGAGACAAATTGCTCTGGAGATCTGTGCTACCTGGGGGAGGAGACTTGTGTTGTCAGGATTGCAGTGAGTCTAACATCAGAGTAGAGTTATGTGTATTAAGCATACAGTGCTGTTTAAAAGTTTAATGAACAGTTCACTGATTTGCAAAAAATTATGTGTTGTCGAGCAATGAAACCTGGCATGCAGCAACAGTAGACAATGGGGATTAGGATATGGTATGATTAACACCGTGCTTCAGTGTCCTCGGACGTAGTAAAAGGTTGAATGGGGGTATCTCCATCACACTCTGGACACCACTGGATTTGGCGCTGTCTTTCAAACTTTGATAAGGGGGCTTTATGGTAACCCATCTGCAGTAGTTTAACAAAATGGACTGCTCTGCCCTGCTTTCTCACTGGGTAGGGGCACAAGACAGGACTGCCCTTCTTTGCATGCCGTGGCATGCCCATGCTGTTTCTGTAACATACACATTGTCTTTAGTGCATTTTAACAATTCTTAAAATGTTATCCCGGGTCTAAATGTAATTCCTTACCAGACATTATATTTTACTTTTATAGGAAAGCAAAGGAACACTCGTATATATTGCAGTTTTGATTTATTATTAATTCGTGTTTATCCTTTCCTGAAGAAGTTTAACACTTTATGTTATCACACACAAGTCATTATTGTCTTGACACAAAACAACTTTATAAATGACATTACCTCACAGAACAAAGAGTCAGGGACCTAATTAGCACATAGCCAGAGGGCGGCATCCTGGGACAGAGCGATTGGACTTTCTGTCGGCTCTGAAGGACAGATGGACTGTTCTATTCCCCTTCCTGTTCTGTTCTGTTCTTTTTGAGATAAGTGTGATCTGTTACTGTATAGTGTGTGTGAGTCATTTGGTATCTTCCCCTGTCTCTTCCACACTGTGTTGAATTCCATGACCTTTTATGCTCAGCAGCTGTATGGGTTGGGTGAATAAAACTTGGTTCAGTCTGTTATCAATTCTGAGTACAGTAGATGTAGAATGTATGTGTAGCAGTAAAGTTATGATATGTTAGAAAAGACAATAAATGAATGAATCTGGGGACAGTCATATTCTGTATGAGTTTAGCATGGGTGGGGAATTTTAACCCCATCCATGCTATAAAACAACAGTAATAGACATTGTGTTTTTAAAAACAAACCATACATTCAAATAATAATAACACAACACAAAGACAGGGGCAGGGTGTACCCCGTCACACTTCTCCCCCCCTTGTGCATAGCCCCTTAAAGGCCTAAAAGTCTTGGTCATGGTCCTGGCCCCGGACTGGAGCCACTAATGTGCCCATGGGCGGCCACGGTGTGATGCCCTCCTCCATCACCAACCGCAATGTTCCCATCGGGACACGGGCACTCCTGCCATACATGGTCATACAAAGAAAAATACTGTGCTTCATAAGGGGCGCTGTTATAGATAAACCAGGAGCCTATAAAACAGCAAAGAGCCTGCAAATCATTCTTCCTACTGACATTCACTGTGAAGTGCTTGCAATTCCTGCATATTCATGGTATTTTCTTGTGGGTTATGTCACCCTACTGTGGAAACAAATGGAGGTCCCATTGATAGACGTGCAGTGTCAAGCATACCATTCCTCGTAGTCTACTGTCACTGTCTACCATGTTTCAACTCTCTGAGAACTCTCAAGCGACTGTTAATTCACCCTGTCTGTGGTTTACATTGTTTGTAGGCATTGTGATTAGAAGCGTGCTGATACATGTACACGTACTCGTAATTACCTTTTAAGAAGTACTTTTTGACTTAAATAATCCATATTAGAAAATGGATTTCCTTTAACCTGAATGGTCAATACGAGGGCATTCCGATAAAGGACCTTGAATGTTATCTTTCAAACTATGATTAAATCACTGTTCCAACTCAATCCGCCGGAAAATACATAAAATACAGTGTTTGTGTATTTTACCTTTTTTCTGCTTGATGAAAGAAAATCCCTGTTTTTGTACATGCCCTCTGAATGTTGTCTGTCTATGCACACATGCTGTCCTGTAAGCTCAATCTATCTATTTAAATTTAGTGTAGCAAATAAACTTAAAACAAAATAAATAAATATAAATAAATCGAGTAGTGTTTGCTGTCAGTGGCAAGAAAGTAACCACAATAGTAACTAGTCTCCAGTTTGAACGACGAATTGAAGAAATCAAACAACTGGATGCAGTTTTTTCAGCATATTACAACAACAGTACCGGCACTTCTCTAACAAGCCAGAAATGAGGCCTTGAATGAACTTTATGAACACACTGTGAACAAGTTCCTGAACAAACAGCACGATCAGCATAAACACATGTAGACTACTAGATATTTTTAATTACTAAAACTTTTTTTTCTCGGAATGCCCGGACCTGGGACCCCCCCTTGGTGGGCAGCACTGTTTACACAAATACACAAACCTGCACTCAAATCCTAATTAAAAAAATAGTTACTTTTATTAATTTACGTGTTACAAACAGTACACAAACCATGTTCACTTTTGTATACGAGGTACCTGAACTGAACAACAGCTCCATTGTAAGTCGAAGATTTCTTTTTAGTATTGAGGTATTAGGCTTTTGGAAATAGCCATAAAGCGACAAAGTCCACTGCTGGGTTAATGAAGCCTGAAGGCTACCAGACCAAATTATTATAGAATAAATTACATAATTTAGCACAAGCAAACATCTCTTATACAAAGAGACATATGACGTATTACCTTATATTACAATGCAATGTGTATACTACAACTGTGTTGAATTTGAAGCCTCACAAGCTTGAGGTGGTGACTGTTGTTGTGCTCCGTGTCTTTAAGAAGTCAGCCCCCCGGAGGAAGTGCGCAGCATGCAAGATCGTGGTGCATGCGGCCTGTGTGGAGCAGCTGGAGAAGGTACAGGGACACCCAGTGGCACCTCAGACACCAGTTCTGCAGTTCTGTATTTTTGTGCATATCTGTACATACACTAATTACACAACTCCTTATGCATACCTTATATTCATAAGCCTTTCAAATATTTTTGGCCCACATTTGCTTTCTGACAGTTACTCAAACAATCAGTACTCTGATTTAATGTAAAATGGCAAATTTAAACATGGTTAGATCAGTGATAGTAGGTGGGGCTAGCAGAGTTGAAAGATCACCTTGTCACATGATTTAAATGGAATGAGGAAGGCTGTTCTGTCACACCACTTTGAATTCTACAACAAGCAGATCGAAACCAGGTAAAGGTAGATTTAGAGAAATGATAATAATTCGGTATAGTGCAACAGAACCCAGAACGACTAAGAGTGATGGCAAGTACCATAAAATAGTAAGGGAGATAAAAAATAAAAAAAAGCTACATTTAAAATGACATTTGAAGCTACTTAAAATAAAAGGTGTTTTTTTTAATTTCAAACAAATCTGAGCAAAAAAAAAGTCTAGAAGACAGGCTTTTTGACAACTGTTTTTCAATGTATCTAATTACATTTTTACAATGTAATTTCATCTTACAGATGGAAAACCATATTCGCGCACATTCGGGTAGCTTTGCAAGCTCAGAAATCTTATTTTTCATCTGCAGATCAATTTCCGATGCAAACCAACTTTTCGAGAGGGAGGCTCAAGGTCTCTGAGGGATGTAAGTTTCTGTTTTCGCTGCCTGGAGTTACATAACTGTAGCAAACACTAAGTCTAGTACACCTAAAATAAAGAAAATATAACTGCAGACGGAATGCAACCCCATAAAAGAAGCTAGCCAATGCAGTTAAACCACTGGAGTAAATCTGAGCTACAAAACATTGTTGAAGTACCAGGACACAACGGCAACTTTTAGTGTAGTGTTTTAATATAACATCTGCATTCAAGTGGAGTTAACAAGAAAATAACCAAAATGTTTCAGCACACTAATGGAGGAACAGTGATAACGTTGCTCGTGAAAACAACAGGAAATAAAATATTTTTTTTAAAGCTTTGGTTCATCAATTTCAGTAAATGTAGTTTTATATTATGAGTAAAAATGTATGGTCACGTATAGCACAGAAGTTCCATCTAAGGGTGTGCAACATTTGGGAAGCGGATGGGGGTCAAAAAACTGAAATTTGTACAAACAAGTGTTATAGATGCACTGTGTACGTCTCTAGCAGGAGAACAGAAACAGTTTTTTGATTGCAGAGAAATAATGTGGAATTTCCCAGCCCCACTTGCTCGAGGCAATTGTATAGAATTGGGTGTAGAAAGGAAAGGCCACAGTGTCACATCATTTCTCTAGAGCAACACAACTCAAGAATCATTCTTTAACGCTATATAGACCTTATGAGCACTAGCTGCATCTTAACTGCCCCCCTCTCGTTGTGCTGAATACATTTTGTGTGATTGTTCTATTTACTTTAATTAGGAATGTGTAGATTTCTTTAAATGAATGTATGTAAACAATGTTTTGCTGTTGTGTCCTGGGATCCTATTACATGCTGATTTGTGGTTCAGGTCAACTGAAATATAGTCCCAGGGTTTGGCCTCGCTCTCAAGGTCGTGCTCTTAGTATTTTCTTAATAATTTTTTCCAGCAGAATATTGTTCGGCACCACTGGGTTCATCGACGTCGCCAGGAAGGGAAGTGCAGGCAGTGTGGGAAGGTGAGGTGAAAGCATCACAGGGGTTATTTTAATGATGTAAATACAATACATTAATCTTGCTGGTATTTTCAGTGCCAGTACGCTATCATATCAATATTTTTCTAATTAAAACTCCAGCATGTTGGATGGAACATTTGGTTAGTCCGTTTTATAGCCAGATTGGTTATGACTTAGCAAGTAAGTAAAAGTATACAAAAATCATCACATGCAAAAGTATGAATTGTATATTTTATTCTCTGGGTTAAAGGTGCTTCTTGGGTTAGTTATGTTGTATCTCTTTTTACTTGTCCAGTACTATACTTTGTGTTAACTGCCTCACATAAGTAAGTGTTATTTTATGGATTGAACAAAAGGAATTTGCTCAAATACAACAAAGTTTAATTTCAATACTAATGCTTTATTATATTTAAATTACGGTAAGCATTTTACAGAAAGGATTTTTCCCTGCTTTACAGGTGGCCATTCTCCATTTAGCACGCAATGACCTAATTGGGGAATGACCACACCTGTGATTGCTGGCAAGGGCAGAATTAACCCCATCCCTTCAAACCTTACATTCCCAAACACACTATTTACACAAGCAGGGTTTTTAACCTGCTACAGTCACAGAAAATGCTTGTTAACCACATCCTTATACAACCTGAAGTTAAAGAAAATGCGCAGATAAATTACAGTATGCTAGCATAGCAACACCAAAAATGGCAAGCAGCATTTCATACTGTAACATTTGTATATTATCTAGATTTCATGTTCTTTTGAAATTCTTTTTTTTCCAGTTGTTTCAAGGTTTTTTATTTCTCTCTCTGTTTTCTTTCTTAGAGTTTTCAGCAGAAATTCTCCTTCCACAGTAAAGAGATCGTTGCCATCAGCTGCTCGTGGTGCAAGCAGGCGGTGAGGATGAACACTTGTTTTGTATTTATTTATCTGAAGCATTTATCTGATTTAAAGCTGCAGTGCTTTAGTTTAGTAATACAATGTAAATTGTATTGTCAGTTTATTACATAGTTTAGCATTACTGTATATACACATTTGATATGGTGAAGAATATTAAAGAAACATGGTAAACCATGCTAACTGCAACACCTGCAAAATTACCATGGTAAGGGAGGTGCTGAGACACAAGCTTCCTCACACCTTGAAACCTGCTAAACAGTTGCAGTCCTGCTATTATTGCAAAAGTACAAGATGATGCCCTGTAGTATGCAGGCAAAGTTGTAGATTTGGTAGAAAAACAAAAAATAAATTGGTGTTCGCTTCTAACAGGCAGAGGCTGGGCAAGAGAACCATCAAGTACACACTGCAGAAATGAGCATCTTAACAACTGTACAAAAGAACCGGCCTCTCTTTACACAAGAAGTTATGAGAATGTTACCTTGCCTCTCCTGCAGGAGTCAGAATCTGTACCAGCAGCGTCTCTCCCACAGACAGCACGCCGTTCTAATCTGTGACCAAGCGTGTTCTGTCTTTGTGACTTTGTCACTTTTCTCAGGACTTTTGACTTTGTCTTTCGTGTAAACAGCCCTCTGGACAACAGCAAGTATGTTTAAACAAGACGGTAGTTATTTCAATACCCACCTCACTTTAACACTAGACCTGCCGTGGTTGTACTCATACCAAGGGCAGCAGTGTGGAGTAGTGGTTAGGGCTCTGGACTCTTGACCGGAGGGTCGCTGGTTCAATCCCAGGTGGGGGGGGGGGGGACAATGCTGCTGTACCCTTGAGCAAGGTACTTTACCTAGATTGCTCCAGTAAAAACCCAACTGTATAAATGGGTAATTATATGTAAAAATAATGTGATGTCTTGTAACAATTGTAAGTCGCCCAGGATAAGGGCGTCTGCTAAGAAATAAATAATAACAATTACATTTTAAACAACATCAATATTAAAATGGAAGGCAAACTATTGGATACAACTAAAACGTTTTATTCAAGCATGACATATCAAACATCTGCACAGCCAAAAAGCCGTATTTAAATGAACAAAACATAAAATGGTTTATTTTCTAACTTATCACATGTAAAGCACTACTTAAAAAAAATTAAAAACTATAATAAAATCAACATTTCTAAAGAAACTAGTGTGTAAACTGGTATACGTACACACAAAACTGTAAAAACGAAATTATTTTTAAATTTAAAACAAAGGTGCAGCACTGAATCCAGGTTGAGCTGCAGCAGCCTGCTGCTTTTAAAGTTTCTGCCGAAGCGCTGTGGCCAGCTTCAGGATGAAATCTCTCCTACTGAGATTTTCCCCGTGGGATTCCTTGCACAAAATGAAGGAATTGATGGCTGCCAGGTCCAGTAGAGATAACAACAGGCTTGTTTGTTAAAAAAAACAAAATAACAAAAAAAAAAAACATAGAATATTGTAGGTTATATTCAAATTAAAAACATTTATTGTAAAACAAGCTTTGGCAGTTCTAAGTCGGCAGGACTATTTTTGTGATCCTGCCTTTCAAATGCCGTCAGGGTATTTAATACATGTATTTAGGAAAAGTCATAAACGGACAACTGCATAACTTTCAGACATGCAGAGTAATTTCAATTTGAAAACCTCAAACCGTCAAAATGACTGCCGTGTTAATACTAGAAGGACCGGAGATATACTCATACCTAGAAGCCCTGCAGCAGTCTTTCTGACGGCTGTATTCAAAACACTGTAAATAGTATAACGAAAGGAGAAACAGTCGAATGTAATTCGTTTTTTTTATTTTTATTGAGTATGTTACATAAACATCTGAACAACCGAAGCATATTATATACATATGAACATTTATTTTACAAGTCAAAACAAGAAAATGCAAAGAAATAAACATCTGAACAGGCATCGGTTTACAACATACATATTTATAAAACTGAAACGATAGCAATACATTTTTAACTTTTCAACAGCAATCGTTTATTATCAGATGCACAAAAGCAACTGAACAACGTAGATAAATAATCTTAGAAGAAAACATTTTACAGAAGCACACAGCACAAGAAGTTATAAAAAAAGTCAAATTTATTTTTCTTTTTTTTCGACAAAATGGTATTCCTTTACTTTGAGTCTAAGGCTGTTCACAATCAATACAGATAATGCGCTTCTCCACGCCGCCTTTCTGCACAGGGCACAGCTGTCCGAAGTTTTATTTTTATTGCACTTGCCAACCTGGCATTGGCATCTCTTGCGGCTCTCAGCAGGGTTGCCAGCTTCAGCTGTGGGTACACGCTTGGCAGTCACCCTCTGTTGCAAATGCTTCTTGCGAAGTTCCTGTGCTAACTGTAAAATATATTCTCTCCTTGGTAAATTGTTCTCCATGCATTCTTTGTAAAGTACCCAGGAGTTGCTGGCTGCTAGGTCCACCTGAAAAGGCCACCATCGGAAGCCAACTTTCACTGAATACTTCCGTGCCATCTGATCCAAAACATCAACTCCATATTTTCTTGCGTTGTAAAACTCCACGGTCTCTGGTATTTATTTTCACTAGTCCCGATGCTAATTGACAGACAAAAACAGCATTTCAGAACAGCAAATAAAAGATTTTAACAAACAGAAAACACTGCTCACAGAGCAAAAATAAAAGTTTTAAACCAAAAACAAATCACGAACACTAATACAACAAAACCCAGGTCAGGCTGGGCAATCGCCTTCACTGATCCTATGGTCTTTATTTACTTTCAGTTTTGTTTCTCCACCTCTCTCTCGTTCACTCCTCCGAACACCCACACAGAGCGCAGAACACTGCAGGCTTTTATACAGGTGACCATCTCCCAATTAGCAACAATTAATCAATGAATTAACTCGGGAGATAGTCACCTTCTGCAATAAGTTTTTTGTGTGGATGGGGCTTCCCGTCCACGCTGACAAAAGATAACAAAACATGTTTTTTTAAATACAAAACAAAATACATTCAAAACAGAACATACGGCTACGCCGTCATATTTATACATAATAATAATAATAATAATAATAATAATAATAATAATAATAATAATAATAATAATAAAAATAATAATAAAAATAATAAGAATAAGAATAATAATACAAAACATATAGACAAGCAGGGCTTTGCCCTGCCCCCTTAAATAGTGTGAAGGGCTCTCTCCTGCTGCTCTGCTACACAGACACTGTACCTTTAACACAAAATTAGGTATTGAGATGGGAAAACAGGAGAGGATCAAGATTTATTTTTAATTCACTTCAGTTTACATCTTCAGGGAAGAAGACCAATATAGAATAATGCCCTAATAGGTGATTTTTCTAATATTTTTAAAATGTATTTTTGCACTCTTAATTAACTTCAGTAGCCTATTTTAATTGTTTAATTAAATTTTTTAATGAATATGTTTTGAACTCTGAAGGTACACTACTATAGAGAGAACCTCTTTTCCATGTTGGTCTTGTGCCATCCTGCTTTACTGAAACTCTAGGACAGGTGAACGACAGCGAGTTGAAACTGGACGAGCATTGATGGGCCAAAGGGCTCTTCTCATTCATAACTTTGAGGAAACATATAAAAAAATGTTGCTGCCTTCTTTGGTTCTCTCCTTGTTCTGAATTCCCTGCCCTGCCCCCTTCGCAGTATTGCTAGTATGCCCGGAATGGGGACCATCTCTCTGACAGGACACCAGAGGATTCCTCCCAAAAAAAAGGGGGGGGGGGGTCCTTTCCACTGATCGGTCAGATTAGTTGAAAAAAAAAAATCATAATCCATATTTGTTTTGTATTGGTGGCGCAGTTGCGGGGTACATATCTTCTATTATCAATTCCCGAGGTCTCTTCCTCTACGCAGCCCTTGATCATGTCCAGTGAATTGTGAACTGTATTTTGATATTGGTTTTGAAGGAATGTCAATGACACAGTTTCAATGTCTCAGTCAGCAGCGTAATAGCCTTATTGTCAAAGTAGTTTTGTTTAAACAAGTTATTTGCAGTATTCACTTTTTTTTTTAGGTAAACGTGACAAGTTGCGAGTGGTGCGGTGTACAAAGTGACTGTCCCGACAATGTTGTATCTCCCCAAAACGTCCATATTTATTTAATGCACAACAAATAATAAATCAGTCGCCCCTATAGCAGCAATGGTATAGGGGAAGCGGTACAGCGGGTTTGCAATCCCAAACAAAAAGAAACCACAATCGTCCGTGCACAAAATTGTGCTCCTTTTATCCCAGGGAAGTGGTGCTGGTGTCTGTGTAGTGCTGTGCCGTGAGGTAGTGATCAGGGGTTAGTGCTGGCTCCGTGGCTGCAGTGCTGATCTCCGTACTCCTCCTCTACAAACAGAAAAACAAAAACACATGGTTTCTCCAATCGCTGTCTGCCCCGCTGATTGCAGTGTAGTCCTTCCGTGTACGTGCAGCTACGCGCTCCCCCAAATATGGTCACCTTCCGGTTTCTGCCGACCGTTGAGGCTTATGTGTAATAATTATTTGTAACAACATTGGAAGCTTACTTGTGCAATGTCACGGGAACTGTAGATATTAATCCATAACATAGATCTTAGTATTACAATATTTTTTCTCAATGGTATTGCTATACATATTTAATTTAGCCTGTGCCAAAAATAAATAAACTCTTATAAACCTTTAAATATATACTCTTCTCTGCTCTTAAATAATAACCTGTATTAGTACATTGTTGTGTTTTAAGCATTATAACCGGTCATTTCCTAATTCTGTTTACCATCAACTAAACAAAGCACTTCATTTTTTGTACGTTGGAATTTTGTAACTGAAACTGCAGCACCACATTGTTTTGAGCAAAGGATAGATCTTAATAATAGAATAATACATACTGTTGCAGCATAACATATATTCTGATTGTCTTTAAAAAAAAAAGGTAAAAATTGCTGCTTTTTTCACCTTTTTGTCATAGTAAAATATAAAACAGCCAAAGTTTAAAGCATTCCATGTGTTGTTTTTTGTGAATTACAGCAATTTCAGTAATTTAGTCGTATTACTCCGTTTTTAGTAAGTCTTCATTTTATAACTTGTATGATGTAGTGTATACCATGATTTTAAGGTTACCATGGTATTTTTTTTTACGGTTATCATACCGTGGAAATGTTGTACTGGCCCATCCCTAGGCCAGATTCCTGGCGAGCTTGAGTGGACTACAGCTTTAAAGAGCATGCAGAGTCTTATGTTGGATTTTTAACTGTGTTCGTATTTTGTGTTGTTACAATAGGTTCTAAATGGTAGTTTACATTCTTTTCCTGAAGTTTTACTATTTTCATGTTCCCTGTATAAGAAATTATTTCATTGACCAATCAAAACTCAGCCTTATTTGCTTTGATTTGGTAGCTGGAATATATTTTTCTTACTTTTTTTTTTATTTTTTATTTTATTTATTTATTTCTTAGCAGACGCGCTTATCCAGGGCGACTTACAATTGCAAGCAAATACATTTCAAGTGTTACAGTACAGGTAATACAATAAGAGCAAGATAAATACAATGACAAGTTCAAGCAAGTACAAGTGTGACAAAATACAATTCAATTCAGCAGATAAGTGACAGTTACATCAAGATATGATTAAATACCAAATACTACAGTTTAAACATATGGCAGATTACAGTACTCTGAAGTACAGGATTAAATGCAGTAAAATAGGGGGCAGGTAAGAGTAAGTAAAGCAAATTTAAGGAAGGGTGAAAGTGTCCCAGGGGGAAACAGAGGAGTTCTACAGGTGCTGTCTGAAGAGGTGAGTCTTAAGGAGGCGCTGAATGTGGTCAGGGACTGGGCGGTCCTGACATCTGTAGGTAGGTCATTCCACCACTGCGGAGCGAGGGTGGAGAAGGAGCGGGCTCTGGAGGCAGGGGAGCGAGAGGAGGTAGGGCCAGTCTTCTAGTGCAGGCGGAGCGGAGAGGTCGAGTGGGGGTGTAGGGAGAGATGAGGGTCTGGAGGTAGCTGGGTGCAGTCTGGTCAAGGCATCTGTAGGCTAGTACAAGAGTCTTGAACTGGATGCGGCGGTGATCGGTAGCCAGTGGAGTGAGCGGAGTAGTGGAGTTGCGTGGGAGAAGCGAGGCAGAGAGAACACCAGGCGGGCAGCAGAGTTCTGGATGAGCTGGAGCGGACGGGTGGCGGCCGCAGGGAGGCCAGCCAGGAGGGAGTTGCAGTAGTCTAGGCGGGAGAGTACCAAGGCCTGGACCAGGAGCTGGGTGGCGTAGTTGGTGAGGAAGGGTCGGATTCTTCGGATGTTGCTCAGGAAGAATCGGCAAGTGCGTGCCAGAGGGCAGGGGGCAGAACAAATAAAGATACCTATATGTGGAATAAAGAGACACTTTGTGAGTCAGATCAGGTAAGGTGTTTACCATGACAAACAGCCAGGCTGTGCCTCCTGGAAGTCAAAGGGTAGGGTTTAAACTGTCATGATTGTGCTTCTTTTTCTTTATTGTACTCCCTCTCCCTCTTAGACTTTAATGAGGAGCTCCCTGCCATTCCTGAGGTCATGTTGCCATCTAATGCTAGTCAGCTGTAACAGCATACCACTTTCTTTTTAGGTTGCATTTAACATTGTTAACATTTTCTTCATAGCTCTACTATGTATTGTCAGGTGTTTCATTGATAAGCTTGTTTTTTATGTTATGTACATTTTGTAATCTTTTGGGGGAAAAAAGGCTTAAATGGATACTTTGTAGCAATGGTGATGAAGCCTTTCTAAAAGTGGGGGGGGGGGGTTGGTATGAAGTATTTCTATGGATAAATGAATCCAATTTAACAACTACATCAAATATTCAAGCAGGTTATATATTTATATTCTACTGGTTATTTAAAGTTTGCAACAACAATGCTACTACACTACTAAGACGACTACGACTACTAATAATGAGCTTGTTATCTGAATGTCGGGTAGTGAGTGGTGTCCCACAAACATCATTTAATTTACTTCAAAATAAATGTAATGTTTGTTTTGTAAAACAAACCAAAAAATAAAATGACCATGTACAGCATTTACATTGATAAAGAATATATTAATAAAGACTATTAAACCGCTGTCTACGAAGTATTTGTTTAGCTTTATAGGCTGTGGAGCTAGCTGAATAGAATAGAAGCTGGCTGCACAGCTACGAAACGTTATGATTATTGTCTACCAACACTGTTCCGGTGTCGTCTTAATTTGTGGATTTATTTGACTTATCTGTGTCACTGTGTTTTGGAAGAATGATGAGATTCAAGGTATTACATTTTTTTTTTTTTTTTCTTCTCTCCCTTGCTGTTAAAAGTGGGTGGGCAGGGCCCCCCCTGTTTAAAAAGTGTGTGGGCAGTGGTCCGTTGGCCCACCTATCTCCGGCGCCTATGCTTTGTAGTATCAAGTTTATGAAGTAGTTTTATGGCACTAATGTCTTAACAGCTTACTACTTTCCCTACCTTTCATGTCTTACTTTTGGAATGTCTCTGTAGATGTAGCTTCCCTCTCCTCCATGTTGGTCTGTTGGCAATGGAGCCCCTCAGTAGTGCCTTTCATTAGTATCGAACCCTGGGTTATTCACCTTTCTCACAGTTTTAGCACAGCAGAATGTCAGGCATGTGCAGTTCTAACTGGAAAGGGACTCTTTCTGTCCAGCAAAGAAAGTAAGGAGGACTCCAGTAGGTGCAGGCCAGCATGGAGGAGAGGGCTGCTCTACACTGTGATTTTATCCCTGTTTCTCCCTCATCAGTTCCACAATAAGGTGACCTGCTTCATGCTGCACCAGATCGAAGAACCCTGCTCCCTGGGGGGTCATGCTGGGGTCATTGTGCCCCCATCCTGGGTCATCAAAGTGAAGAAGCCTCAGGTATGGCCAGCTTTAGAGATTGAATTCAAGAGCAATCAGTGCAATCATTTATGTATTTGTTTTGAACTCCAGGAAAACCACCAACCATTCCACATATAGGTATCTCTGGCAATGTTCCACAGTCTTAATGTTGTGCCCCTGAGCAGATTACAGCAATAGTATTACAAACAATTTGTTAAATTCTGTCAGCCCATTAGCTGTTTGACATTTCCCTGAGATAAAAGAAAGGTGTCTATAATAGTGCCAAAGGAATGGTAACATACCATGTCCATTTATCATTTATATTGATCATTTAAAATGCTTATGGAAGAACCTTTAAAATTGTACAAACTTGTATTCCTAATTTTCTGTGGCAATAAACCCCTGCAAATTTTGCGACAGATGGGCAGATTTATCAAGGTCTTACTTTCAAAAAACATGGTTCAAACTACGCTTTGTAGTAAAGAGTTTTACATTTATCTAGGGGACATGTCATCCACTTATGATTAAACTAGGTAAGGACATTCTTAAACAATTTTGTAGGAATGTTTGGATATTTGGAGGCACCTGTCAGTCCATCCTTCACACTTACAATTTAAAGTAGTTATCCAATTGTGACGGAACTTGGTAAAGGACATTTCTTAAAAACTGTTCTTTTTGTGATAATTACAGCCATCCACTGTTTTACTTTGTGCATTTATGTCAATACAGGATGCTTGTTTTGTAATGTGTTTCTTTGTTGCTTTCAGTTTCCCATGTGCTTCACTTGCAAACAGGAAGGTGAAGTCAGGCCTTCCTTCCAAACACTTCCTCAATTTCCTCACGGATAATTTGTTGTTTGTTTGTGTTTAGCTTCTATCTCTTTACATTTAGTTGTCTCATCACAGAAGCACTGCATATTGGGAGTTAAGAGAAGGGTGTTTCTGTGTCACCAGACTAAAGCACTCAAAGTAACACAACTTCCTTTAGAGCAGTGCTTCCCAGCCTGTGGTCCGTGAATAAACGCCAGGTGGTCCGCAAACAACTCCCAAAATTCTACACAACAAATATCTTTAACCATGTGGTATATAATTATAATACATGTATGTAGTCTGCATTATTCCCCTGTGTTTTCTTTTATTACAGGTGTGCTTATAAATTAATATATATTACAGCTCCCTTTGATGCAATACCAAGCATTGCCTTTAAAGCTGCTATTAACTGAAATGGCTTTCTAATGTGAAACAAATATTAACTAAATAACGTACACATTATGGGCTCTATGTACTAATATTACTTTCGTGTTCATAAATACTGTGAATTCGTAGCCTTCGTCCTTTGTAGAATTTGTAGATGTACTAAACAGCTCTTTTTCGTGAACAACTACTGTAATATCACCGCAAGCTTACGAACATCTTAAATTACTGTCCATTATACAGGAGAGATCAGAATTTGCATCTCATTATAAATAAGTTTGCAACGCCGAAAGTCAAGATTTTGAACTTCCTTGTGGCAAAGATAAGTGAGTGGTATTGTGAACAGGAAGAAGTAGTAGCAAATATAATAGGATCGAGTATTTTATTATACTCAACCAGAAATGTCAATTTTCTGGTTGAGTTGGCATGGAATGACCCATACGTTTAAATGATGATGATGTTTCCATGATTTCGTATTGGTTCAGTAAAATAATAAATGTAGCATAATGCATACTTTATGTAAGAACTGGGACTCACCAACCTGCTTAATTGTGTTAAACTGTATTACAGTATACTGCAGTTTTGATAGACCAAGGCTGACTGAGAAATATGTCCGGGTTTGGTCTGTGGAAAATGTGGCAACCCTAGTGGGAAGTGGTCTGTGGGAAAAGGTGGTCCCTACATTGAAAAAGGTTGAGAACCACTGCTTTAGAGTTATAAAGTTTAAGATTGCAATTTGGAAAGACAGTTGACTGCGCCATCCTTTAACCAGCTCAAGGTTCGGGACACAAAATGGAAGCACATAGAAATAAATGGGTGTAAGAAAATGCACATCATTTTCTTTTCCTGTTCCCAGAACTCTTTTAAAAACTCAAGCAGAAGAAAAAAAAGGGCATCGTTCAAACGAAGGACCAGCAAAAAGGGAACAGATGTGAGTACTCTTTAGAAATGTGGTTTGAATAGAAACGGCAACCTTGACAAAATAAACAAAATTGTTTTTAATATAGAACAAAGTAGTGAACAAAGAAATGACCTCCCAGCCCCAGATTAAATATCCTTACCCTCTAATGCTTCAGTCTTTTAACATGATCACAATTAAAACAAGACTTTCCGACTTCATAGTTGAGAATTAAAAAAAAAAAAAAAAAATTAGGATTAAGAAAATAAGACTCATCGAAACGTTTGTCTAAATAGCTGCTAAGTTACTTTTTAGTATTACTGATACGGTAGTAGTCAGGATTTGGTCAATCTTAAATTTTACTGGAAAATGTTAACATTTGCCAGATAAGGTGGTTAATCTTATGATTTACCGAAGCTTATTGTTAAATGCAGGTATATCATCGAAGAATGTATTTATTCCTGCATGTAAATTGTTAATTAACAAAATAATCATTAATGTCGAACAATATATTTATTTCTGCATACACATTTTCCATTAAGAAAATAATCCTGAATGAGTTTACACAATTGAGCAATTTAAACTAGTTCACCATGGTACTGAACAATATTGTGATCCTTATGTAGAAGAACCAACATTCTGGTACATTTGCATATAAAACAATTCAGGTGTTGAACAATATTGTACTCCAAATACACAGTAGCTTGATGATATTATGACATTATGTTAAATGCAAATTAAATAATTTAGGACCTTAGTTTTTTTAACAGACAATCGCACTTTGATTATGAGACAAAACACCACAAAGACAGGTGAATTGATATATTTACTTAGTGCAGCATTGTAGACTTTTGTGGCACTTGGCGTTACACAGGACTCCTAAAGCCTTACAATGCGCAAATGCAAGACATTTGGTCATTAGTCAATGGCACTCGGTTATTCTTGAGATTTACCGGTAAATGTCCAAAATAAAGTGTTATGTTTTTTTGGACATTTAATGTTTTGCTTGGTAAATGCTGACTTGTACCAATAAATCTTCAGATTTCCCAATATTCTGACTTTTACCATAACATTACGACTATATACAAGTATCTTATGATTGAGGGTTTAAAACAATGGATGATTGCCTTTGAATCTTTGAAAATAGCAACGCTTATTGGAAAGTATATATTGTAAAATGGTATACTCCTTTATAGTATCAGTTGAGTCCCTTGGTAGGTTTAATTTTAGGGAAAATAATCTAATACAACAAGTTTGCAGTTGTGAACTAAAGGGTCAGCTGTATGGCTAGTGAAGGGTGGTGTCTGGAACCTTTGTCCTTTTCTCTAATGAACTCCCTTCCCCTAACTCCTGCCTGTATAACCCTTTGCCACAAGAGCAGCTCCAGTGCTTGACAACAGATTCTGTTTTCATAGGAAACCAAGTGGCGACCGTTCCTGATCAAGCCCCTCCCGTCCCCGCTGATGAAGCCAGTCCTTGTCTTTGTGAATCCAAAGAGTGGGGGAAACCAGGTGAGACTACTCTGAAGACCAGGACTTGCCCTACCCTTTGAGCAATGCTCTTTACTGTGAATAGGGTGCAGGGCAGTTGAACTCACTATTTCAGTTCATTCTAATCCAGGATCTTCTTTCAACCAGGTCCTTAATTCCGTATTTGAACATAAGGGTTATATTGGACAATTAAGACCTGGTTGGAACATGGATCCTGATTGCTTGCTTCAATAAAATGTGGATTGAAAGAGACAAGCAAGTAGCAGTGGTTTTAGTCTACCATGGAAGACACTCATTCAACATGGCTAAAGGTGTTAACATTGTACTTGAGGGATACCTGACCATTCCTAAGTGATTACCGCTTCCACCTTATAGAAATGACAGCACTGTTAAAGTCTGTCAGATCTGCTGTCGTGCCCATCGTGATGGAAACGGTTTGGAATATTACAGAATGCATGTCAGGGAAGGTTTTTTGCATAATAAATTAATCAGTCAGTCGTGTAAGAGATTGCCCCTCTACACATGTGTGATATGCAAATTTGTCCAATCCCTGTAGACAGACAGGCATATGTAAATAAGTACAAAAACACATTGAAATAAAGGCAATGTGAGGCAGTGTTCTTGTTAACACGAAGGTAAAAGATTATAAGAGTCAAGCAGTCACACATTAGTTCCATGGTACTCAACATACGGCCCGTGGGCCGGATACGGCCCTTTTAATGATTTACAGTGGCTCCAGGTGGGAAGCAGAGCAGGCGTAACCATAAAGACAACAGACGGCCGACTAGGGCGGCAAATTGACGGGGCCGGCAAAAACGGTATATGATTACATTTTATACTGCACGTTTCTTTAGTCGTAAAATGTTCAACATCTTAGATCACTGTTTCTTGTTCTGCAAAACTTATTGCTGATGTTACGGAACCATATCATGAGCAGTGGTGTAGTCCTAAATCTGGAAGTACGGGAACGCTGGGGGGCAGGGTGATCATGCCGGTGCGAAATCTGGTCTCCCCTGGTAACAGGCTTGTGGCTGTTGAGCCTGTTGCTAAGCAAAGGACGCATTGAAGTTCCTTGCATATTCAAATGGGGCGGGGCATTATTGGATTCCATTTAATTACCCTGACAATGATTCTTATAAAAGGATAATCGAAACATTTTACCGATTTTATAACTCTGAAATTCTCTGATGACTGTTCTGGAAATCGCTAGATTTGTAGCTAGTTGCTTTTGACAACAAATCTCCCAAATCAGCCCTTAAAGTCACTAGATTTGGCAAGAAATTAACTAAATTGGCAACACTGCTTGAAGGTGCAGAAAAAAATATTTGATTTCCGCACAGCTTATTATTGCCTTGACCCAACAAGGAAAAGAGATCACAAGCGTACAAGCAACTGAAGAAAAAAATACCTTTAAATACAAAATTCAAACATCAAGCATTTGATTTATAGGATTGCCAGCTCTAGGCGTTTATTTAGAAAGCACAATAAAAAAAAATGATATGCATTGCTGCCTTGTCGATTTAATGCTATAACTTTTCAACTTCCATGCTTTTCAACTTACTCTTTCAATGTTACGTTGTGTATTTTTGGAGCATTATCAAAAATATATGTAGCTCTTTGCATGTTTATCTTAGGAGCTGCTGATCAATGGCAGCCACTGCACATTACCACAGGAGCTGCTGAATCGCCGTGAACCCGCTCTGACAAAATCAGCAGAGCACGTGTATTGACTGGAAAGAGATACCTCTGCACATGCACACAATGAGCAGGGGCACTGAATTCTACAGGGAAGAAAATGTGATGCTACACCGGCTCCAGCTTGACAGTCAGCTAAACAGGAATGGCAGATATGTCAGAAATCGCTCACTTTTATTTTGGCCTTTGTCATCGAGAAATATTGCAATTTTTGAGTCATTTAAATTGTGTTGTGCTTAGTATGAGAACTTCACGAAGGGTCTTTAAAATCAAATAGCTTGTACCATCGGAAATGTATCTATTTATTTGACAGGGACAACGTACCGTTTTTAACAACAATGACATGTCATAAGATGTATTGCACCCAGATTTAGCTTTGAGCTCATTTTCATTGTTAAATATTAAATTCAGATATACATGAAATAGCACTGTTTTTGTTGGCAGAAAGTGGTAGACATGGGAAACTACATGCTTATAAATGGATGTGTCTCAAATGCATCCAACAGGGTTTTATAGTAATCCAAGAGACAGTTAGATCCCTGCTTCAAATACTTGCCTTTCTCTGAATGCTGCACGGATTACACTTGCTGTTTTTTTTTTGACCAAATTGAGGTCTGATGTAGAGCAGGATTATTAGCCGAAATTGCAAAAAGACTCGCATTTTCATTGGTCCAAACATTCTTGTTCTCTGATTCCTGCCTAGAAATACCCAACAATAGAGGACGCTGCTTTGAAGGGCTTTTCATTATTTGGATCCAGATATTGCTAAGAAAGTGCTTTTTCCTCAATGAAGCAAGTGAAATCTGTGCATCACAGTACTTTGACTGATTCACACCTACATCAGTTATTAAGACTGGCAGAAAGTGATACATTGCTGCAGTTCACAAATATTGCGAAGGAGAAAAAGAAAACTCAGCTGTCCCATTAAACAGGGAAGCATTTGTACATAGTTATTTGAATGTACTCTGTATTTGTAAAGGATCATTGCCAAATTGGAGAAATAGGTTTGGGTATGTCCGGCCTTCGAGAACTTTCATTTGGAGTTTTTTTGGAAAGTTCAACCCTCACAGTAGTTCAGTGTTCAGAATCTTCTTTAACCTCATAAGTTGCATAATTCTCAGTTCACAATGGATTCTAGGAAACTTTTTACACCACAAATTGGTAAATTGTTTCACACGTAAAAAATTTGACTTTACATAAAGAATCAGTATGAATCATACTCTAAATACAGACACAGTACTAGTTTATTTTGTGTGTGCGTAAATGTGTGAGTGGACATTCACCCCTATATCTGTGCCCCAGGGCACAAAGGTTTTCCAGATGTTCATGTGGTTCCTGAACCCCCGGCAAGTCTTTGATCTTTCACAAGGCAGTCCGAGGGAGGCGTGAGTATCAATCCCAGATCACTTCCCCCAACTCCCATTGCATTAAACACTGCACACCCTTACAAAAACTACTTAACAACTATGTATACACGGTTACTGATGGTGAAAGACTTAGTACTACGTTTATTAAGTACTACTTCAGTTACATTGACTGACTGAGGTTGATGGAACAGTGGGGAACCAAGTTGTTAATTATTTATCAGCAGGAGTTCTTGTCTGTAGCTACATGTTAGTGCCAGTGACTATTCAGTAGCCTCCAAGTGCCACAAATAATGTGAGTAGTAATTAAGTTGGATATAGTCTGCTATACAGCTCGGTATTACTATGCCCTGTTTAAATTAACTATTTAAATGCCTTTGAATAGAAGTAATACAAACATAGTGTACAGTAATTTTATTAGTACTTTTTTATTTAGGGTCAGTACCTCATTTCATATTATTTCCAACATTTGAAGATTATCTCCTCAGTTGTTTTTTTATTTCTTATAAATTTACTATAAAGAAACATTTTCTTCCTTTACTATACAAAGGGACTTTCAGCAATATCGTTTGATACCAATTTCTCTACAGCACAGGCACTAGCTAAACCCAGTCTAAAACAGCACAATCACCAGGTAAACCCAGTCTAATACAGCACAATCACCAGGTAAACCCAGTCTAATACAGCACAGTCACTAGCTAAACCCAGTCTAATACAGCACAATCACCAGGTAAACCCAGTCTAAAACAGCACAGTCACTAGCTAAACCCAGTCTATTACAGCACAGTCACTAGCTAAACCCAGTCTAAAACAGCACAATCACCAGGTAAACCCAGTCTAAAACAGCACAATCACCAGGTAAACCCAGTCTAATACAGCACAGTCACTAGCTAAACCCAGTCTAATACAGCACAATCACCAGGTAAACCCAGTCTAAAACAGCACAATCACCAGGTAAACCCAGTCTAATACAGCACAGTCACTAGCTAAACCCAGTCTATTACAGCACAGTCACTAGCTAAACCCAGTCTAAAACAGCACAATCACCAGGTAAACCCAGTCTAAAACAGCACAATCACCAGGTAAACCCAGTCTAAAACAGCACAATCACCAGGTAAACCCAGTCTAATACAGCACAGTCACTAGCTAAACCCAGTCTAATACAGCACAATCACCAGGTAAACCCAGTCTAAAACAGCACAATCACCAGGTAAACCCAGTCTAATACAGCACAGTCACTAGCTAAACCCAGTCTAAAACAGCACAATCACCAGGTAAACCCAGTCTAATACAGCACAATCACCAGGTAAACCCAGTCTAAAACAGCACAGTCACTAGCTAAACCCAGTCTAATACAGCACAATCACCAGGTAAACCCAGTCTAATCCAGCACAGTCACTAGCTAAACCCAGTCTAATACAGCACAGTCACTAGCTAAGTCCTGTCTAATACCGCAAAGTCACTAGATAAATCTAGTCTAATTTCTCTACAGCACAGTCACTAGATAAATCCAGTCTAATTTCTCTACAGCACAGTCACTAGATAAATCCAGTCTAATTTCTCTACAGCACAGTCACTAGATAAATTCAGTCTAATTTCTCTACAGCACAGTCACTAGATAAATCCAGTCTAATTTCTCTACAGCACAGTCACTAGATAAATCCAGTCTAATTTCTATAGCTCAAAAAAACTGCACTAAGTAGTTGAGTAGAGTAGGTCAAGGGCTTTTTTGAACCTGAATGAACTCTTGTCTTACCAGGCTTGTAGAAGCACGCAGTACGTTTATTGTATGTCTTTAATGGGAGTGTATGCCTCTCTGTCTCTGTTGCAGGCTGGAGCTCTACAGGAAAGTGCCAAACTTGCGGATCTTGGCGTGTGGAGGCGATGGAACGGTTGGTTCCACATTCCTGTTTATAAAACTAAGGATCTGTTTATATTAGCACTGACTTCTGAAGGGCTGCCATTGGTGTGCAAGAGTGTTTTGTTTTTGTGTTACTCCATTAAATTACAAGATATGGCAAGCAAACAGCACATCCTTGCCATGTGTACAATTGTCTACACTGAAATTAAGAGATTACATTAAGATACAGAAATGCTCCTTGAAAATATTTTAGCTATTTAATAGTTTTGAGAAAATCAATGATAGTCAATTAAATGGTCTTTTTGTAAGTGAGAATAAATCTATATAGAACCAAGATTGTAAACAATGTGAAATCTGTATGGGGACTTCAGTCGCACACAAGCCATCGCAGAGTTGAGGGGGTTTAGTAATATTCCTCTAGTTTATAGGATTCCACTAATACTGTTTTTTCTTTTCTTGTTAATACCAATGTAGCTGAGAGTGCCCTTGCATGAAAAATATAGTTTCCCGATCAGATGTTTTTGACAGCAGAATCAATTTTCCAGCCATTTTAAAACTAAGTATTGTCAGATGACTTGTGGAATTGTCTGCATATTTGTTTTGTAGGTGGGATGGATTCTGTCTGCTCTAGATGAATTACAGTTGAACCCGCCACCGCCTGTGGCAGTGCTACCTCTTGGAACTGGGAATGACCTGGCGCGCACTCTCAACTGGGGAGGGGTGAGTGTGGACACTGGAACAATTAAAGGGTGGGCCACAAAGAGCCTCCTAATGTGCTCCCGGGTAGACAGTCTTACACCACATCACCTATGTACTGTAAATGAACAAAGATCCAGTGTCTAAACCCACGGACTGACCTGCTGCTGTGCTCTGCAGCTTGCTGATTTGGAGTAGTGGTTGTTCTCAGTTTTGACCCCCTTATTCTCGCTGGGTTTCAGGGCTACTCTGATGAGTCTGTCTCCAAGATCCTGTGTCACGTGGAGGACGGGAACATCGTGCAGCTGGACCGCTGGAACCTGGAGGTGACGAGGGATCAAGATGACCAGGAGGAGGGGGCACAGAAGGTCAGCACTACAGCACTACTACACTTGAAATGTATTTTTGTTTACGACTATAAGTCGCTCTGGATAAGGGCGTCTGCTAAGAAATAAATAAAAAATAATAATAAAAAAAAATGTTGGCTGTTATTTAACTTTTTATATGAGGCCAAACTTAAACAATATAATTTGCAATGTATTGTATGAAACTAGCATTGAGTAGTTATTCTAAGGAATCGATACAACTCTCAAAGAAAGTTTATAAATGTGGGGGTGTATTATCTACTGCATATTGTTATGTAATTTACATCTAATGCAAGTTAACTGCATGGAGTAAGAATATGACGAATGTTAATGGTCTGAATTGGAATTTATAATTTCTGAATAAAGTTTTGGTAACATTTTAGTTTAAGGATCCGTTATAAGTGGTTATAAACAATAACAAAAACAAACCAATGGCAAAAGAGTATAATAACTGTATTGCAAAAACAAAGCAACCCCATACAATTGGTGAGACAGACATATAAAGACAAACAGACCTGAAAAGACAGGCACACTATATTGGTTATAAGCGATTATAAACAATAGTGCAAAAAACAATGACAAAAGTGTGTAATAATACTCTTATTATTTATATTCATATTCTGTAATTGTTAATAGCATAATTAATAACATGTTTATAGATTGTTTATAATCACTTATATCGGATCCCTAAACTAAAGTGTTACCAAAGTTTCTGCCATATAAACGGTTGAATACTTTACAAAATATTACCTTTTTTATATATCTTTTCAGCTTCCTCTGAGTGTCTTTAATAACTACTTTAGCCTGGGGTTCGATGCCCATGTTACGCTTGAATTCCATGAATCCAGAGGTGAGAAGCATGTCTGTCCTTTACCAAAAAGTTATTCTGAATCTAACTTAGTCACTGGGTGATAAATTGAAGAATGAACTTGCTACTGCTAAATCTTTCAAGTCTGTGTCCATGAATATGGCTTGTAAATGTTTCTGTCAACTGCTAAAAAAAAACTAAAATTGTCAGTAATTTGTCCTTTGCATCTTTGTTTGCAGAAGCTAATCCAGAAAAGTTCAACAGTCGTTTTCGGAACAAAATGTTTTATGCAGGGGTAAGGCTGTTTTACGTGTGTGTTTTAAAAATATGAAATAAAATCAGTGCACACACAAGTCATACACACATGGAGAGAGATTCATAAAATCAACAGTTTATCGCAATATACCCAAATGCAACCCAAAAGGTTTTTATGGAGCAAGGATTCTTATGTTTGGAGAAGATTTAAAGGAGTCAAGTCAGTTAGCAGGTTCACCATGTAGAGTGTGACAGACAGACAGACAGACAGACAGACAGACAGACAGGTGACACAATCACTGCATAAGGGTCCACATTTTAAACAGTGACCCTAAACAGCTTACCCAAAAACTAAAATAACTGAACACTTATTTAAAAATTCTGTTTTGAGAGAAAAAAGTTAACATTTGGAATTGAGCTGCAAATATCATGAACTGGGCTGTAATTCTGTGATTGGGCATCTAGTTATACTTCAGACTAACAGTCACTCATCTGACCTTTTTTTTACAGGCAGCTTTTTCCGACTTTTTGCAGCGGAGTTCCAGAGATTTAGCAAAACATGTCAGAGTTGTGGTGAGTGCCAGTAGACGTGTATTAGTAAAGCATTTGCATGAGATCCAGTTATAATTTTATGTATCGTAGATTTTATAACGAGAGTTTTTAAGTACATTTTATCAAACCCTTGGATTGAAACTTGCATCCTAATTATTTGTTTATTTAGCAGACTAATTGACTAATGCAGGGTCACATGACCAAAAATACATTGTGCTGTTCACAAAAAAATGGTCTATGCAAGAACGGTCAATATTGTCAATAAACAAAATGGCGGACTAGCAACAGCATTACAGCTTTTTCTGGATTAATAATTTTAATACATGTTTAATAAAGATTTTAATAAAGCAGATATTTACTGCAGTTTTCACATTATTGTAGAAACCATTATTGCCCACTGTCTGTCACTTTTTCAACCCTCAGGCCAGTCTTAAATTTCAATATTTGTACAGTAAAGGTGACTTCGTACAAACAGATTGAATATATACATTCTATATACCCTTTGTTTTTTGGTTTTCAATACGCAGCAATGTTAGGATAAAGTTTAAAGGCTTGCCAGAATAACAGTGTTTTGTTTCCTTTAGTATTTCAGTCAAAACCGATGTACTGTAGTTTTTTGTTGTGGACAAGAATGGGCAGAGTGGCCAATAGAGGGTTGTCTGTTGCCAGCAAACCATTTGCTTCATGACAGAATCAAAATGTTCTTTTAAATTGTCACTAGCCATCCTGGACAAAAACCTGAGTCTAAAATATAAACTTACCTAAAGTAAAACTTTTTTTTTTTTAGTATTTTAGTATTTTGAATGAATGACTTTGGAGGATGTTCATATTTAAATAAACAAGGACTCCTAAGGTATTAATAACTTTTTTATTTCTAGTGTTGTAAAAATCAGTGTTTGGTGCTGAAAATGACGATTTGGAGTGAATGGCTTTGTGAATTTTTATGTTGGAGTTCAGATAGCAAATACATGAACATTCATTGGATTCACAGTTTTATTGCTAAAAACTACATGCAACTTAGTTGTTTTATGCTAAATGTATACCTTCAATTTGCTCCAACAAGTCTTTGTTCCAACCTTTAAAAACATTTTTGCATTATACTTGTTAAACTTAAACTTGATATGGCCCAGGAACCCTACTCTGAAGATCAAACGACTCCCACAGTCTTTCTTTGTATTCCTTCCCAAGTGTGACGGCACTGACCTTACCCCCAAGATCCAGGAGTTAAAATTCCAGTGCATCGTCTTTTTAAACATTCCCAGGTAAGCTGCTTCGCTGAGCTTTACTGCAAGAATGACAGTGTTATTGACATACAGTACAGTAATTACTTTCATAGTATACACTGTTCGACATTTAAAAATCTAATTACTGAGCTGTAGTAACCAGCTTAAACAAACTAATTACGTCTTAAAGCGAATATTTATAGGTGTAGAAGTTTATTGGCCGTAGCAGCTACTATTTTTTGGAGGTACTGTTCAGCGCTACGTTGAAGGGGTATGTATAATACTACGATTTCTAATAAATAAATACATGATGGATACACCCTGAACGTTTATGAAATATTATTTCAATACCATGTGTTTTTTTTTTCTTTTTTTTAATGAATTAATGGTTTGTAATACTGTATTTCACTGACAGTTTATTGTGGCATTGACATACTAAAATCTCTGAGCCGGGTTGCTTAGTATACATGAATACGAAAATATCTGTACCTCCAAATAATAGTTGATCTCTGTTTATCTCGGGATGGGATGGGACGGGATTTTTTTTCACAGGATAGGACGGGACGGGAATTAAAAAAAAAAAAAAAAAAAAAAAAAAAAAGTTACGGGACGGAAAAAATTGGACAGGACAGGATTGGAAATGATTACTCTTTCATGGGATGGGGCAGGAACATTTTTGACAGGACAGGATGGGACAGGACTGAAGTTTCATTCCTGTGTCACTCTCTAATCTCCGTGTACAGTTTCCTCAAACCCAAGTCATACTCTTTCTTTCCGTACGAAATGTGTGTGTGTGTGTGTGTGTGTGTGCAGGGCAGAGGGTTGTTTGGGTGGTAGGGGGCAGGTTACAACGTGCTCCCCTACATACACGTCAAATCAGGTGAAATAATTAGATATGTGTCACACTCATTTAGCCGTCACTGAAGTCAACATTTTGTAGGGTCGGATATCTGAGTGCTGACTGTATACAGATTTTGTATTTAAATTTAGACAGAGGCACTGCAGAAGGCCTATCTGTCTGTCAGTAATGTCTATGGTACCTGGGTATTGTGCACGCTCACCTGATCGCTAAGGGATCAAGTTGTATGTGACCACCTCTGTTTTGTTACATTACTTCACCTGTAAATATTCACTTTAATTATGTAATACATTTCATTATACAGATGTATTAAACTTGCATTGGATATTTTTTTACTAAATCATATATATTTTCAATGAATGTAGATTGTATCCTTTGTTTTAGTAGTGGCATCTGATTGGTTGTACTTTCAAAGGCTATGTGTTGGAAACCGCTCGATTTGAAATAAGAGATTACATTCAAAACACACTTGTGTGAAAACAGGATGTTCAAGTTTTATATACTTTTGTTTTCTTACTGATTTATTAAAACGGGTTTTATTGCTATGGATATTGGCGTATCTACTTCTCCTTTTTATAACCCTCAGCATGTACTGCACAAGGATCATTAGGTTGCCTTACACCAATGATGGTGTAAAAAGCTGATATGTCTATTTATCCTACAATAATGTGCATTGATTGAATGCATTTTGTTGTGACACAAGAGAAAGATTTGTCTTTGTTCACAAAAATGCATGTTTTGGGCTGCTTATTTTGTGGCCCCACAGTAAATGAGTTTAAGGGGTGCCCTACCGTGGTGGAAAAAGTTTGGGCGGCCCCTTGTATAAAGTGTTTCTGTCCATGTGTATTTGGTTACCTGGCATCACCAAGTTCTGGTCTCTGATTCCAGGTACTGTGCTGGCACCATGCCCTGGGGCAACACTGGTGATCACCGCGATTTTGAGCCACAGCGCCATGACGACGGCTGTATAGAGGTCATCGGGTTCACCATGGCCTCTCTGGTGAGTATTGACAATGCTGGATGTGTTAGATTTCAGAAATAGAATGAATATTAGCCATAACATTTAAAATGACACTGTGGTGGAAATGCTGGAAATGTAACCTGTAGTTTATTAATGTAAATGGTAGTCTGTTCAACATAAATTGAACCAAGCAATGTGTAAAAGTTTCGGCCAGTTGATTAAGGCTTTCTAGAATGAAGGGGCGGGACCGTGACCACAATGTATTGTTATTATTATACATTTATTAGTGGACTCTGCTTACAGTCTATATCCATTTGTAGTACAACGCTTACATTACCAGATGGAAATTAAATGTCAGTGGAACAGCTTCATTTTAAACAGTAAATTAATAATCTGATAAGACATCAAAAGTTGACTTTATTTAATTCATTCAAATCCATATTTAATTCACTAAAGATATGAAACATTTCATAACTTTATTGGAAATAAAATGTTATGAGTGCTGGTACATGCTTTCAGTAGTATTCTTGTTATAAATGTAGTTGCCACACGTAGGTTCATCATAACCTAATGGTGGGCGTAATGGTGGCATCATTGAAACACCGGTTGACCTGGGTTACCATTCGTCCTCTGCCAGGCAGCGCTCCAGGTCGGAGGTCACGGCGAGCGACTGCACCAGTGCAGGGAGGTGACCCTGACCACTTTCAAGACCGTCCCAGTGCAGGTAGACGGGGAGCCCTGCAGACTGGCCCCTTCCACTCTGCGCATCTCTCTCAGGAACCAGGCCAACATGGTGCAGAAGAGCAAGAGGCGTACTGCACTCTGCTCAACGAGTGAGTGACAGAGACCAAGTAGAGGTTCACACCTGTACCTGTTTTTTGATCCATGTTTTTCATGCGAAGTTCTGGTAAGGTTGAAATATTCATCTGAACTGATAGTTGACTTCATACCCAATACAGAAAAAGTATGAAGATTATTTTTGGTGACTGCATATGAACAATACAGCCTTGTCTTGGTTCTACAACTTCACGTGAATTGTATCCTATAGAACCAATGTTAAAGACACATAGCCTAAAATGCACTTGTCTCAGTCTCAGTAAAGCAGGATGGGACAGCTTGTGTTTAGTGGAAAGCCTTTTATAGTGAACAAAAAATGTATTAGAAATGTAAAGGTTGAACTAAGCAATAATAATGTAGGTTGTGAATAATGTAGAGATGCTAATGTTTTAACATACTCGGGAGTAAAAGTTAGTATGGAGAACAAAGTCCAGAGGATCTTATAGCCAATAAACAAATATAATCCTTTCTGATTATCCTTCAGTCAGAAATATTTAAAATATGGGTTTTAACAGCTAGCAAATTCTAATACAGAGAACCTAATCCTAGCAAATTGAACACATTGAAAAACAATCCTGGGGCTGACACAGACGCTTGCTACTGTTCACTACGCTTGGGCAGATCCTCATGGGCTTGTTGTTATATTTAACTGAAACATGCCTATACTAGCTGTACTGCTTCTCTGCTTGTTGTTTCTGCTGCTTGGTAGATTTAGATGCTTTGTTCAGGATTATTTTCTCTGTCTTTTTTTTTGGGGTGTTGTTTTCCTGCCTGTTGAAACACTGTGTGTGTGTTTCTCTCTCTCTCTCTCTCTCTCTCTCTCTCTCTCTCTCTCTATCCCTCCGTCTTTCTCCCTCCTTCACATTACCCCTCCCTCCTTCTCCTGCCCCCCTTTGCTCTTGTTCATGCTGTCGATGTATTGCTGTTGGGCCGCAGTATTCAGAAAGTGTACACGGCCGATCTGCGGCGTGTTTCCGCTCCCCCAGACTCCTTTACTGTGTAAGTATCTGACTTCCTTCATCCCTACAGCACACTCTCCCATCCCTCTGTCCATCGGCACGGCTTCTGTCTGTCCTTGAAAGTTTTTTGGTTATTTGCTTGTATATCATACATATATGCATATATTTCCGAAACAACTCTAGAGGGAAACTAGTTACAGAGGTTTCTTCAGAATCACTCACCTGAATGGGATGAAAATAATTAAAATGTATGCGAGATGTAAATGTAGGTCATGTCAACTCAAGTTCTGACCCCAGATTGGGCAGGTTTTACTGATACTACGCATGGGTATTTGTTACGAGCTGCTATTCTGCAAGCTTTTTTAATAATGCTGACAACTGTATGGTGGTGTTTACTATTATACCCTTTTAATAAATCATATCAGTGATTGTATATATAGTAATACTAAAAGAAACTTATACAATTCAGTGACACATTTCGATGAGAAGGCTTTTTCAAATCTGTTCATTAAGAAATACTTTTACAAAACATTTGTCATTTAATTTTATGAGTTTTATTTAGGTACTGTATGTTAATACAGTGAGGAGATTATTTGGTTACCATTGGTAATTCCAGTGATGGCCATCCAAGAGACTTCCCTTACTGAAAGTTTTGGTGAACACAGTACCATTGGCATACCACTATAATACCAGCGTATTACCTTGAAGAAACCCATAGGAGACCCACCTGATACGGTAGCACACTGGTACTGGAATGGTACCACGGAACTGCAGTAAATTAGCAATGTGTATTGGTTCATATCGAGATACCACTGATATGTATAAAAAATAAAAACATTACCACCGTGGTACCATTCTACCAGGGCATGGTGCTTCAGTATAGAGAATTCCTTTTGATTTGGTTGAATGGTATTTGTTTGGAGTATGGTTTTCTTTTAAATTTTAACTTTTTTGTTTTCTATTTGTTTTCTTTTTTTAGCCCTCACTCTGTTCCAGACCGGTTGCGGGTTCGAGTGAACAGAATAAGCTTGCAGGATTACGAGGCACTTCAGTTTGACAAGGAGAGACTGCGAGAAGTCTGTGAGTTTTTCGAGGAGGTTAAAATTACATCCAATGCAATCTCATGCCATAGGGCACAATACATTTGTTTTATGAATGTTCCTAGTGTTTTACTACTTCACTTTGTAAATGACTGCTTTTTTTTAACAAATGCACATTTCCTAAGAGTAAATATTGCCTTTGCACTTTCTAAGATAACTTAGTGTATTTATACTTATCTTCCACATGTACTCTCTCATCCTACTTTGTGCTCGGTGTGAGGAAGTAACTTTGGTTAACGAGGATCAAATTAATTTGATTTCAGCACGATTTATCCAACTGTTATACATTGTGTGGCTGTAGTCGTACTACCAGTCGTAAACACACCAGCTCATTAGAGCATCTCTTTGATTACAGCTGACAATGCTCTTGTGAACACAGTATGCATCAGCCAAATGTATAAACATACAGTATAACACAGAGTTAGAAAGGTGTCACATTGTTCATATTAAATTACGAGTTTCATCCCAATCGAATGAATTCACTATATCCCTATAGGCATACCGTAGATATTCATACTCAGTGGGGGGGTGCAGTAGTTCTTTGTTATTTTGATAACGGAAAGGGCTCTTTAACAGGAACAGTACATGTACAATTGTCTGTCAACATGGTCAATCTGTGAATCAATTCATGAATTAACGAGGGAGCACCTAAGATAGCACAGATAAGGGAAGGCTGGACTATTTTAAATTAATTAAAACCCCAGGAGACCAATTTGATATAGAGTCAAGGTAATTGATAACTGGTTTAAATATAACACAGGACTGGATTTTCAAAAGTTCGTAAATCAACAAATCATTGTTAATCATTGTTAATCAACAAATCATTATGTAGCATTGATTTTGGCATTTTCAAAAGGTCGTTATGCCTATCTCTTTATTAAATAATCATGCTAATGTGATTTCCGAAATTATGTTGAATTACGAAATAATGTTAATATCTTAACGAGCTGTGCTTCTTGAGACCTATTTCTTTTGTTTGTATGGGAATTTAAAAGCAAATCCGTGTTGTCATTATTTATAAGGAGTTAATTTGCACTTGGAAAAGGGGGGTTTTAATTAGAAAAACTCACCTTGAAACACAAATTTAACAGACCGCAGCTGTGACGCCGACGATACAGACTACATAGATAATTCAATATTTGTAGTTATGGAAATATTTTGGACTTTTATATACTTGTGGTTATGAATGAGATTTGTTCACTTGTTTTAACAATTTATAACCTTAAGCCCGGAACACACTGTCCGATGACATCGCAGGAAGGGATGCATAAAGTACAGTGGCAATGAGGCGAATCAATAGGCAAAAAGATAAGGCTATGGCAGTAATAAATATCTACAATTTTGGCTAGAACTTAAGGCGACGTGATCATGAAAACCACATATGACTGGAAACATATGTCTGTTAAACACGCACACACATACCTACCTACCTACCCACACGGTATTCCATTGGTTTCTATATAATGTCCTTGCCGGTATTTTTTGAAAACAAGACCTGACAGCCCCACATTGTACAAAATATTTACAGAATATTTAAAAACCGCTGCTATAATCATGATTCATTTATTAAGTGTTATTAAATTATACCAAATCACTTTTTTATTTACAATGAAGGTAACCTATACTGTGTCACCCAAATGCTTATAAATTCATTTAAAACATGTGTGCCCTTCGTTGTAAATAAACATTTATTTGATTTGGTATAGTTTAATTATAGCGGTATTAATAATAAACAAATCATGCAGCATGACTTTAATAGCAGTTGTTAAGTATTCTGTAAACATTTAATCTAATAGTGCAATATGGGGCTTGCTTTCAAAAGAAATCGCCACGGACATGAATGGAATACCTAATGTGATCGAGATGGATTTTGCCTAATGTATTTGAAATGTTGTCAGACTCACCCCACACTGTATGTAAGGCTTCCCTACAACCTGTAACACCAACAAATAAATAAAGACATCTCCTCGTTTTATTCTCTGTTGATACACAGGCATCCATTTTTCACTCTCAGCTGTGTGTACACAGATGACCCGGTCTGTCAAGCACATTTCTTAGGGACTGCTGCCATCTGCCAGTAAAAAACAAAACTACACTTTTACAATACAGTTTTCTTATTTTTTCATTGAAACATGTTAAAAAGACTTGTTAAACTTTGCAGATGCACATATAACTGCCTGCACGCTATTCTCACAGGAGTGAGCAATTTGGACTTGCATGTGTAACAATGTACTAGCCCCTCTTACTTAACATTTTAAGGGTAAGCAAGCTTTATTTTTATAGAGACATCAAATCTTAATCTAATTCCTAGATTCAAATGAGACTGGTTATCTAGTTCAGATATAACCTGTGGGTCCAGTGCTTCAAGGAGAATTAGAATGGTTAGGGTTAGGTTTAAATAAACAACAAGACTCTATGTGATCAGTTAGACAGATATTTTTTTTATATATATTTCAACACAATACAGAATTTCAACAAATGTGCATTATGATGAGCTCTCGTTTGGGGGAAAAAAAAAGCAAAAAAACAAATAAGAAGGTATCAAATTAATGAAAAATAGTCTTTGTGCACTTTGTTCAATTGTTCCTACCACCTGCCGAATATGGAAACAGTGTATTTATTTAGGCAAGGTTGATCCTCACTGATGAAAAGTTTAAACTCTAGAATCTTCTTAATTCTTTCTTTGCCTCAGGAAAAGACAAAACAGCCTGTACCAAAAATCATTCAGGACAATTATTCAATACAGATCACTTTAACCAGTTAATATATCATGCATCTATATCATAAATCACATTCATCCTGTTAACTTAATCAGTATTCAGAACAAAACATGAAATAAGCTGCTATCTTACTGCAACTTATTTAAAAGTTAAACTTTTTTCTTTCAGTATTTGCATTTCCTTTTATCATTTCTCTTTTCTTTAATTTTCATATATATATATATATATATTTCTATGCACACACCGTATATAGTATACATCCTTAAAAGACAAAATAATAATTTTTATCTTACTGCGGTTTTTTTTCTATTAAGCAGGATTGAGAAAATAAAATATAGCAGCAATCTACACTGCAGCACAAATATAAACTATCAGTAGACAATACTGTTTGCAATATTCTTTCTTTTCTCTTAAATACAATAATTATTTGTTAACGTGTGCTGGTAAACTCGGCACATATATTATACTGTATTAATATTATCGAATAATAGTAATAATAACACAATTATCTGGTTTAAACATTTCTTTTTTTCCATCCAAAACTTTCTTTGGGCTTGTTACACATTACTACATGCATTTCACATACATTCTTTCATTTCTTACAGAAAAAATGATAATTATCCTTTGTTTCTTTGCATTTGTTTATATTGTTTGCAAAATCCTGACTGGTTTTAACATTGAAACTTTAATCTACTAGCGTATTGTAGCGTGCACGGGGAAGGCAGCAGTAGGGCTGGTAGGTGACATAATCACACTCAGAAGACTTAAGCCTGATATACGCTCCTTGCAAAGGAGACAGCTCTTTTGTACAGCGGTATCAGCGCTATGCTTTAGTGCGAGAGGTCCCGGGTTCGCGCCCGCCCTCCGCCTGTGTGTGGATTGCCTCGCCCTGTGTGATGCGCCTGCCTGCGGGAACCAAGATCGCTACATTGGTGTCAAAAGTGGATGCAGCTACCCCGGTATGCACTTGTCGGACTGTAGTCTGGTTAGCAAGTCCGGGGCGGACTTGAGGCTGGCAGGGGAGAGTGTAGCGTGCACGGGGGAAGGCAGCAGTAGGGCTGGTAGGTGGCGTTATCACACACAAAGACATAAGCCCGATATACGCTCCTTGCTAGTGAGCCGGCTCTTTTGTACAGCAGTATCGGCGCTGTGCTTTAGTGCGAGAGGTCCCGGGTTCGCGCCCGCCCTCCGCCTGTGTGTGGATTTCCTCATCCTGTGTGATGCGGCTGTCCGCGGGAACCAGGATCGCTACAATAAGTTTACTGCTTTACTATGCTTTGCTATGCATTTGCCGTGCTAAACATGGCAGTAACCTGTTATAATCATGTATTTCTTTTCCTTCAGCCATTCCAGTTGGGATCATTGTTGTTCGTGGAGACTGTGATCTGGAGACCTGTCGGCTATACATTGACCGGCTGCAGGAGGTAAGTCTGGTAGTGGTGATGGGACATCCTTCAATTGTCATGTTAAACAATTCTTCAAACAAAAAACAGGTCAATGCACTGCTTCTGTCAGTTATTTCTCTCCAACTCGCTGCTCCCTTCTAAAAGGCATAGTACCACTTTTATAACATGTTTTTTACGTATGTTCCTCTTTCACTTGAATGTGCTCATGTATGATAGTCTCTCGTTCTATCTTCATGTCTTAGGATATTCACCCAGCTTTTTCCCGCACTCACAGAGTACATTACCAGGTATTTACTTATTTGTTTGTACAGTGTGCAGTGAACTAGTGAAGGGTACTTGTACACTGAAGTGAGTGTTAAAGTACTGCTAGCATTGCCTTTTCATGAATTAAACAAATTGTTGAATTATGAAATTGTAAAACTAAAGAAGAGCACTGTTCAGGCTTTGTATTTACAGTACCAGATTACCCTAAAAAATGTGCCACAGAAAATTAGCAGTGTAGCATGCTACACCATGTTTACTGTGTAATTACATTCTTTACCATGGTTAATCATAGTTTTTACCATACTTTACCATCCTGACACTTGTGTGTGCTGGCAGTTTGGTGATGTAGACTTCTGCCCACTGGTAACAAAGTTGGCATCACCAAACCACTGACTTTAAACCAGGTTTGAACCCAGGGCTCTTGAAATGAAAGGCTTGTGCATTAACCCATTCTCTGCTGCCAGCGTGTCTGATGTTATTGTGCTCCTGCCTCCTTGTCAGGATGAGAACGAATTCCAATACAGACCACGCTCCCAGAGACTCTCTCCCAACTGGTGCTTTCTAGACTGTAAGTCTGCTGCAACTTCAGCACTACTTTCAAAGTATTCTGGGTCATATTCACAAAGTATTTACCACCATGCTAAGTTAAGTTTCTAAAATCAAGCCATGTATTAAAAAGCTTGAAATAAATAGCTTTAAATTGGCTATCACAGTCACATGACTGATTTGAGACTATACCATATGGACTGCAATGTTTCTGTGTTTTCATTTTGGGGGCTTGTACAGTAAATTATGTGATTAACTTCTACTGTGTAACATGTGATTGATCCTGCTTTCTTGCACCCAGGATCTAGAAATAAAAGTAGTTCTTGAGGCAGTGATTTCAGATTTATTTTAAATGAAATAATGCCCAACCAATTACATTTTCAATGAGGGTTGTTAGAGGTACAATCTGATTTGGGAATTTACAATGATTAATTAAACGCATCTCTGAATATGCCATGTATGAGTAAACAGAAGACTGAATCGGGCTGCAGCAAGGTCAACACTTTAAAAAATCATTTCAATTTGTCTTTTTTTTTAGCGACTTCTGGTGATCTTTTCTATCGCATTGACAGAGCTCAGGTAGGAATAGGACTGGGATAAGATTTTTTGCATTCGCACTAAAAATACACTTCGTACACTTTAAGTATTCGTTTTTTTATGGGGAAGCACAGATGCACAAACATGTTTTAATTATTTTTTACACCAGAAAATTGAAGTTCCAGTGTTCCACAATATATTTTTTTACACTAAAACTTGCTCTGGTGTTAGTTTATTACAGTCTCCCATAGTGTATCTCTTTGCTGCTCTTTGGCATTCTCAAGTTGTTTGTTTCTAGTTTTGTAACCTGTAGTCAGCTTTAGGTGCACTAGCTTACTCTGCCTTAAAACATGAACATATTCAAGCTCTATAATAGCTTCCAGTCCAGTCCCAATACTGGAACCCAATAGTGTTTAAATTGGTGCCATCTGGAGAATGGATTGACCGCAGTAGAAAAGCTTAGATAAACCTTGGGGACTCTGTGTGTGTGGTGGTGGTTGGGGGGGGGGTGGGGTTCGTGTTGAAGTGGATGGTCAGGCTTGATGTAGGTTGAGAAAAGGATCTTGATAGCACATCTCAGCATTTGTCTGAACCCATGATAACAGTATAGTCTGTTTTGTTTTCAGGAGCACCTCCACTTTGTGACAGAGATTTCTCAAGACGAAATCTTCATCCTAGAACCCGAGTCTCTGGGACAACAACCGGGAGGCAACACTCCGGGAATGCCAGACCTGGTGGTGGAGCCCTGCTCAGGGTGAGTACCCACAGTGGGCAGAGTCAGCATGGTAACATCCTGTTCTGGATGCTGTGTTACTACATTCGATTCAGACCGTGTGAAATCATCACACCAGTCTCGGGTTTGGAGTAACACAAAGCAGGTCAATTTATTGGTCTTTTCATCTGTGCAGAAGCAGAACTGCGTATTGAATATGTTTTTGTATATCCGCCGATTGCTCATGTCTCATATGATGCAGATTTTTACAATTGTATAATTGGATGCCTGTGACAAAGGGCATCCAATATTACGGTGGGGTAATAACGTTAGTGACAAGCATTTTTTCTGAGTTTGTTCTTTATTTAAAATGGCATCTCTAAACAAAGGAAGCCACGTTTGGAAGTATTTTGAGGAACCGGATAAGAAAACCGTGGTATAACCGTGGTATATAAATAATTATGCCAAACAAAATTACCGTACCACAAAAACACAAGTTCAATACTTCACCATTTGAAATTAAAACATTCACAATTATTGTGGATGGAGCTACTGATGGCAATAAAAAGCAAACGTCTATAACAACATTTGCTATAGATTTGGCCCAACAGATTTGGCTGACCACGTTATCCCCTATGAGAACAGTGCGTGTGAATCGTGAAGCACAACTCTTCCTCGGATTCGGAGGTCTCTGAAGATCACTTCTTGTCTGTATCGGAACATTTTCTGACATCTTCAACCCAGGATCTGGTCAGCCACCACTCTTCTCTCTGTCAGGTGTCTCAGTAACATCCGAGCAGGACAGCATACCACTACCCACCGTCCAAGGAGTCAATCCCTGTCGATCAAAACGGCTGCGGACCAAGGATACACCTCCAGAGCGACTGTACTTTAAGGACTGGACTCTCAACAAACTCACAGGGATCAAGCACCAGTAGCATTAACTCGCACATTTCTCACAATCAAATTTCTCTACAATACATGATCATCTCAGGCACAATTCATTCAATTAAATTAGCAGGTCATGGTTCCTGGTTAGCAAAAGCAGATATATATCAGACACATTTAAAGTAACCCTTTGCGGTCCTATGTCGGACCTGGTCCGACATCGCAATTTTCCCTTTCCGATCCATCATCAAAAAGACGCAAAAAACAGGTTTCTAGTCATTTTTTCTCCGGAAAAAGCCGAGAAAACCTTCAATGGCCGAGTGAGACTGATAGGAGCCGAGAGAAGCCGAAAAAAAAGGGGGCGTATCTCATGAACACTGATAGACCTGACACCACATAGATAACACGGACATAAACAAACAAGATAGCTGCTTCCTTATCCAGAACTTTCAGATCAATAAAACAATCAGGAAACGCACACTTCTCTCGTTGCTGGGTCATTTTAATTTTGCAATTTGCATTATCCCCCAAGGTCGGACATGTATATCTCAATTACTTAATCTTTCATCAATACAAAAAACTTGGACACCTATGTCAATATTTCATCAGAAGCTAGAAAAGACATTAAAATGTGATCTGCTTTCATACAGCACTAGAATGGCCTCTATGTGCTATGAAGATTTCATTTCAGCACCACACGATCTGGCTTTATTTACGGATGCTTCATTTAAGGGATTCGGAGGTCTTTTAAACAAGCAATGGTTTTCTAGTGCATGGCCACTAGACATCAAAAACCTATCATCACATCTAAAATCCACAGTAGTGGCAGCAGCACATCTATGGGGTCATCTTTGGCCAAAGAAATCAATACTTTTCTTTTGCGATAACAAATCTACATATTATCAATAAAGACTGTTCCAGTTCACCTGTTATTATGCAATTGCTGCAGCGGTTAATATGGATTTCAGTATCAAATAATTTTGTAATCCAAACATGCCATCTACTGGGCATTTATAATTTTTATAATAATTTATAATAATTACAGATTTCCAGATTTCCAGATTTCACAGGCTGGTCCCTACAGCTCTACCAACTCCAGCAGTGACACCCCAGTTCAACCAGCTAATTTTCAATTGAACCCAACTATCAGAGGACTAGTCAATACAGCACAAGCATACATGGCTGCAGCACTGGCTCCTTCCACCAGATCCTCTTATTTCACTGGCTGGACCACCAATTTGACTATCTGCTCTCAGAACAGAATTAATCCAACCCCATTCAACCAGGACTGGATTATGGCTTTTATAGTGCACACAAAGGACTCTTTACATCTTGCACCAGCTACAATCAAATCCTATCTGTCAGGAATACAATACCAATTTCGCTTGATGTCCATTACCTCCCCAACTCTCCTATCAATACCAGCTGTCCGACTCCTCCTGCGAGGAATCTCTAAGGGCTCTCTGGCTGCTTCTCTTTCTCGTCTGCCTATCTCTATAGATATTCTGAGCAATCTGATTTCAATTGTCCATCAAGGCTGCTTCTCTACATTTGATGACCTAACAATGGAAACTATATGACCAACCGCATTTTTTGGTGTTTTAAGATGCTCAGAATATGCGGTTCCTTCTATTGCCAGCTTTCCTATGCTGGGTATTCGCTGCAGTGATCCCACACTCATCTCAGATTCCCACTTTATCCTCTTCCTGCGCATTTTCAAAACGAATCAGCTCCGGCGAGGTCAGTTCATTTAGCTATCAGAAATGGACTTTTCTCTATGCCCATATGCTTCCATGCAGAACTATATCACAGAACACAAACCTCTCTCAAATTCTGACCCCCTCTTCATCGATTCAAGTCAGACTGTTATATCCAGACATTGGTTTTCATCTAATCTGTCTACATTGGTTTCCAGAGCAGGACTTCCCCTGCAATTCTATACTCTTCATTTAGAATTGGGGCAGCCACATCAGCAGCAAGAGCAAAGATTATCCAGCATCTGATAAAAAATATGGGGTGCTGGACCTCACAGCAGTTGAATCATACATACGTTCTTCCCCATCTGAGATATCTTCTGCACAACAGTATGTCCGGAGTGGGAACGACGCTTCTGCCGGGACCATCAAAGATTTTCCCCCTAAAAAGAAAGTTTTTTTTTTTGCCTTTCCACTGAGCAGAGGGTCTTCACATAGTTAGTAGGGAGCCAGTTACTAACCTTCTTTGTTGTGTTAAATGCTTTCTTTCTTTTTTCTTTCTTTGTTTGTTTATACATTGGCACTCGTAGGACTCTTTAGAGGGGAGCCGGGGGTCCATCCTTTTGGGGGGATAGTGAGTCACACTTCCCTGACCTTTGTGCAAGCTACGCTTCTTTTACCTACCGAGGGAGGTTCTCTCAGTGAGTCAGAGGGGACCCCCAGCCAAACCCAACTTTTAGCATCTCACGCGCTATCACTCCCCTCGCAAGCCAAAGATCTAAACTTATTCTAGCTAACCTCACAGAAGGAGCTCTCCCTTCGTAATTCGAGGCAATCTTCTCATTTTAGGCTCTCTGAGGGTGCATCTCAGCCCCAGCTTCAGAAGTCTATAATTCACCTCATCGAGGGCAGCTCTCAACGAGCCAGAGTCCACTTTCTTTCTTGCTTTCAGGTTCCCAAGCCTCTATGTGCAGGAGATCTCCCCTGTGTGTCTGGTCCCCCAAGCGGTGGGGACCCCCTTTTATATATGTTTTGCGTGCAGTGGATCTCCCCTGTGTGTCTGATACCCCAAGCGGCGGGGACCCCCCCTTCTATATGTTGGGCCTTAGCAAACGGCCTCTCTTATATGTTTTCAATCTTTACTAACTATATGTCCCTGAGGGTGCCGTACACCCAGCCTTGGAATTAGCCGCATCACGACACAGCCCTCTCATAATCTGCAGCACTGACCTCACCACGACTCAGACTTCTTCCTGCCGAGGGCTTGGTCCCAACGGTGGACGGCTCTCCGAGAAGTCAGGCGACATCTCTACAGGTAGCATGGCTCCCACCCTGTGAAATTCTTATGTTGATTCCAAAAATATATCAATATGTTTTGTTCACTGTACTATATTGTGTTGCATCATTACAACCTAAAACCTACTGGGCCATATTTTCAAAGCGATCCCTCCAGTCGTTAGTTAACTCGTATGTTTTCTTTGTAACGTTCCTTAACATGGTAGTTTGCTGCAGAATTCCCCTCCACTTCCCCCCCCCAGGATGTCTGAGTTGTGGAACGGCTCAGTCCGAAAGCGCATTGTGAGTGACAGTGGTGTGCAGCACTCTGCTACAAGATGGGAGAATCAGGAAAGGCAGTCTGAAGACCGGGACACACAGGGGCTACGGTAAGGATGTATTTACTCAATTAAAATGGGACTACAATGGCAATGCAGTTATTACTGTGGTAAATGGTAACGTAACGGCAGTAGAATGGAACCAAACTGGTAACATTTTTACATATCACAATAGTATGAACCAAAACTGTGATCTATTGCAGTGCGTGTTGCAAATCCATTCCTTTGCTTTGCCGTTGCAAATCATTAATTGGCCTGCTAATGGTATGTATTGTTAATGTTACATTAGCATTACACTGATAACAAATTGTTTTGTGTTGTTTTTTTTGTCTGTAAGAGTTACAAGTTGTGCTCAACTTGTTGAATTTATCTTGTTCAATCGAATACAAGCAAGCGGTTGCATTGAAGTTGCATCCTATATTGTATGGGGCCTAGTGCCTCAAAACTAAACTATCAAGCCTGATTTCGATATTGGTTTTCCTAGGACCCCTGTAACTCCAGAAGAGCAAGGTAAGCTTGGTTATTGGTATATGATCAATTTATTAAATTATGTTTAATAAATCAAAATAAATGTATTCTGAAAATCTATTGTTTTCAGGAATTTACACCATCATGAAAGTGTTTGTTTTTATAACGTTTGAAACTGAAATAACAATGCCCCATATCTAATTCTGAAATTTTGCATGCTGGATATAAAATAGTATCTGTTTTACTTGGTAGTTATAGAGCAATTAAGCTTGGAAGGTAGCAACCGGATAATTTCACCTTTCCACAATGGCTTGCAGTAGTAATAAGATGAATTGGGTGGCATTATTACCCTCAGCCACGATAACACAACACATCTGCAGGGATTGCAAGCAATTCATGGCAAGTGGCTCTTTGGTTGTCTGTATCTCTATTAAAGGGAGTAAGAGAGACTTAACAGAGTGCTCGTCTACTAGAGGGAGTTCTTCAGATTGTCTCCATATGAAATGGTCTAACAGAGAGTAGTCTGCATGTGAGCAGGCCACAAGGAGGAATCGTCCTATATGTTAATATGAATACCATCACATTGCTGTACTTTATTGCTGGTGGTATGGATGAATGATTTGAGGCTGTTTCTGTTCCAGCTCTATTACAGGCTGCTGTCTGCGGAGACTTGCAAAAGGTAAACACGTTATTAGTCTCCATTAGTCTCCAGGTTCCAACTCAGGTTTCCACCATTAAAACAGGTCAAACCTGGATCATCGGTGAGCGGTGTTATATGATTCAGAGAAAATTAGTAATGGATGAATCACTTCTCTTTCATAAATGTTCTCAGATTTTCTAATTTTAAGATAAAAACTAGTTAGTATACTCTACAATCTCTGATTATGCAACACTATCAGACATATTTTGGAGTGTAACGGACAGTGTTGTGTTCTATTACTACTTTCCTAACTAGCCTGTCTCATTGTACACTGATTACTTTGCATTATTTTACAGCTTTTTTTGCTGGCCTTCTATATGTTAAATAGGCTTCAGTTGATTAAGAATGCTGCTGCCAAAATTGTTACTAACACACACAGACTCAGCATATCACTCCAGTGCTCACACCGGCACCCTGCAGGTTTAAGTAGTACTTCTTACTTATAAAGCCCTTCATGGACTTGGGCTTTCTTATAGTCAAGGCTTGTTGATTCTGTATTCTCCCATGGTCTTTGAGGTCTTGAACGCTTGATGTACTGGTGATTGCAAAAAGTCTGGCAAGGGCAAAGGCTTTTAGTTGCCTTTTAGTTGAATTCAGTTCCAGCTGATAACTGGAAAACGATCACCATTGAATCTTTTAAGTCTAGATTGAAAACATATCCGTTTTGAGTGTGTTTTGTTTTAGCTGCATCTGATTATAATCTGTTGTTTTTATTGGGATGCTCCGACGTGAGCAGCGCTATATAAGAGTGCTTTTGTCTTGTGCTGCTGTTGTGTTATATTTAGGGCTTCTGATTTTCGATTTTAACTGATAAAAACCGATGAAACACCCCCGATTACAAAAAAAATGAAATCAGTGTATAGCCAACAGTGGGAATGGTTAATTAATTCACTTTGCCCATCCCTTTCCCATTAAAAAAAAAAAAAAAACACTACAAAAAAACATTTCCCAGTGCAGCTGGGCAATGTCCCTCCTTACTTATATCTATCATTTAATTCATTCTGAATGCTTCAAACCCACCCCAACTGTCGAGTTACTACTATTTCTTTACTTGTAAGTAAATAAATAACTATTAGTTTGTCTTAATTGTGAAGTGAGTTATTGAGTCTGATTCTGTAATGTGAGCGAGTTGTGTTAAATCAACAACTTGACATCTTGCAACAGGGCGTGGCTGACTCGAGTTAGCCTAATTTGCAAGCAGTTGTCTGCAGCAAACAGCCCTCAACCTCCAGGACATTATATAAGCACTGACGCCAATCTAGCACGCCAGCGCTCAGTGTCAGCTCACCGAAGAGCCTGATTACCAAAGGGCCGGTAGTCCAAACGAGGACTGTGGTAGTCCATCGAACTGAAGGTTCCAACGCCAGACCCTGACCACCTTTCAAGGCCTCCTCAAGACGCACCTGTTCAGACAGCATCTGTAAACCTCACAACTCTCGACTATACTGGATTCTCACCCAATTGTACCACTACTTGCATCAGCTTGTATTTGCACTGAACTCCCCCAATGCCTTGCTGTTTTCTACTACTGCTCTTAATTTTAACAACTTCCTGTATCTTGTATTTACTCTTACAGGTATCCGTATTCATGTTTTTTGTAATTGCTCTTATTGAAATCATTCTCGTCCATTCATTGTAGTTACTACGTGCTCTTACTGGACATTACTTGTATAATCAAATATTTTTAATGTAAGTTAACTGCTCGTAGTCGAACCTGCTCTTACGTGTAATTATTTACTCTGTTCTCTATTTTTTGCTCTTATTTGAATTTGATCTTTTGCTACTGATTTTATTCTACTTTGTAATGTGATATTCTGAAATGCGATACTTTGTAATGTGATAGTCTGAAATGCGATACTTTATAATGTGATATTTTGTAACAATTGTAAGTCGTCCTGGATAAGGGTGTCTGCTAATAAATAAATAAATAAATAAATAAATAAATAATACATATTTTGACAGAAAAAAATGCCCAAGCATTGTGGAAAGTAACTGAAAACAATAATTTCATACAGTATATAAAAAGCAAAAGCCCCGAATAAAAAAACGATTTACATAAAACTTGAAAATAGCTCAAAGTAAGCACTGAAAAATGAAATTAATAAAAACTGATAAACAGAAGCCCTAATTTATATTGTATGTGTGGCTGCCAGATCACACTCAATCTCTAACGGACAAACCCAAGTCTATTTGCCCACTGAAAGAATACATACTACTTTTAGTGAAAGCATTAGTTGTATATACCTATATTATATTAATTGATGTGTTTGTGCAGCACTTCAATAATGCCTGTTGTTGCTGTAGGATGGATTTATTAAAGTGTGTATATCTCTTTCTTGCCTGCCTCAGTTCTCGGAGATCTGCCGGCGAGGCATGAGCTTGATGGTGAGGAGTTCAAACGGCTGCTCTGCTCTACACCTTGCAGCCCAGCATGGGCACAGGGAGATTGTCACCTTGATTCTGGAGCACAGTGAGTTCTGTACTACAAGTTAAGCACTCATTTATCAAGAATTTACACCAAAACGATTTGGGTCCTTAAATTAACACTATTAAATTAATTTTACTGGGTGCATTTTGGTGTAAAGACTTTGGTATCTGGTCTATTTTCTTTGATTTAACATGTATCAACATTTACAGCACTGGGGCATCACCCTGGATTGCATAAACCACCTATCTATGGTTATCTTGGTAATACCATTAAAAAGTTGTTGATGTAATCCAGGTGCAAACTGCAAACAAATTGGTTATCCATTTAAATAAACCCTGAATTAAGAACAGTCCACCATTCTGTTTTGAAGGTCTCATTGCTCCCTGTGATTACATGACAGTGTCTGTGGTTTGAATTGCAGGCTCCATGTCACTGCTAGACGTCGGAGACAGCGAAATGTGAGTATTTGTCTTGTCTTAATTAAAGAACAGTAACATGAAGTTTTAAATCAGTAGTGCTCTGTGCTTCCTGACTTTGAGTGAGGAGGATCGTTTCTTTGAGTGAGGAGGATCGTTTCTTTGAGTGAGCAGGATCGTTTCTTTGAGTGAGGAGGATCGTTTCTTTGAGTGAGGAGGATCGTTTCTTTGAGTGAGGAGGATCGTTTCTTTGAGTGAGGAGGATCGTTTCTTTGAGTGAGGAGGATCGTTTCTTTGAGTGAGGAGGATCGTTTCTTTGAGTGAGGAGGATCGTTTCTTTGAGTGAGGAGGATCGTTTCTTTGAGTGAGGAGGATCGTTTCTTTGAGTGAGCAGGATCGTTTCTTTGAGTGAGGAGGATCGTTTCTTTGAGTGAGGAGGATCGTTTCTTTGAGTGAGGAGGATCGTTTCTTTGAGTGAGCAGGATCGTTTCTTTGAGTGAGCAGGATCGTTTCTTTGAGTGAGCAGGATTGTTTCTTTCATCTCCCTGAGAAACCTGACTGCCATCCTATAGCAGTTGTTTGATCCATCCCAGGTTTAACTGCAAGATTAAATTGAGAACTTCAATAGACAAAGGGAATTCTGGAATTCTTTATTTCCATCCGTTATAGAAAAAATATTTAATTTCCCTGACCTTTTCCTGTCTCATCTAGGGGGGATACTGCATTGCACAAAGCTGCCTACCATCGCCAGCACAGTGTCTGCAGGGTGCTCATCGATGCAGGGGCCTCCTTGATAAAGCCTAATTTCCAGGTAGATACTTTATCTGACACTGCTAACACAATTATCAAAACATTTCACACACACACACACCAAAACTTACACACAAGTTTGTACAGATACTATTTTACAGGAAATACATAAAGATCTGATATATTATCACCACAGGCTACAGCAGTTCTGAAATATGTAGAAATAAATCTTGAATTCTTGTTTGTTTCATTTCATTCATTACAATCCATCTCTTTTGCTTTTGTTTGTCTTTGCCCATGGCCGATCTCCTTCTTGTTTTCCTGCTATTCTCTGTGCCGCATTCCCTGCATTTTGCTCCATCCATAAAACCACTTTAGGGGAAGACTCCCAAGGACAAGGCCCAGGCGGCTGGTGACTCAGATTTGGCCTCCTACCTAGAGAGCAGGCAGCAGTACCGGATAATCACCCACGAGGACCTGGAGACTGCGGTGTGAGTCACTGGAACCCGATGGAGAGAGTTGATGCTCTGCCTCTACACACGGCATTGCCCCCCCTCCACACACACCAATTCTGCACCCAGCAGTTGGGTGCAGAGGCCGAGAGGAACTGTGGAGAATTTGTCAGACTTTACCAGGAGGCTGCAGGCTGTTATTTATTTTGTATTTATTTTTTGAGAGGTGTCGGGGGTTTGGGCAGCTGGCTCATAATCTTGTATCCAGCGACAGAGAATTGCCTCGCTATATCATCCAGCTCCCTGGACCTACCTTTCTCTATGACATGTGAACACGCTGCACAATATGTAACACTTCATCCTGGAGAAATGGTATTGGAGAATGTGGTGTGGATTTTACAGGACCGTCTGTCCTGTGCCTTCAGGATCCTCTATTGTCATTTAACAGAGACAATCCAAAAAAGCTCTATCATGAGATCAGGAGCTCTTTGTTGTGCTCAGTGGGTTTTACTGTCAAAATGTTTTCATGGGAGATTCACTTTCTCCTTATTGATAGGTCTGGAAGCAATATTCACATTTGAGTAGAAGCTATAGTGTAATTTCCTAATGGTCGAGCAGCATGAGGCAATTTTCCTGTTGAAGCAGCTGTTTGTATTTTTTTTTTTTTTTTTACTTTGATAGTGTTGCTTGAAGTTTTTTGTATATGGTGAAAATGGCCACCATATCAGCTAGCTGTTAAGCCTTTTTAAACTGGCCTGTCTCACTGCTGGGGGAGACACTTATTGCAGTGTTTCTGGTAGACACTGGTATAGAAAACACTCTAAAAGTACAAATCCATGTCCCTCTTACAGTAGTCCTGCTTCACACCACTTTATAACTTCCTATTATTTCTCACCCAGTTTACTATAACCTAACTGACTTCCAGTACTTTTGCAGTCTCAGCTCAGTTTGGTATCTCCAGCAGCTCTTAAAATGCCCACCCCCTCTACCCCCACTCCCTCCCGCTCCCAGCCCACTCAGAGCATGACAGCCTTCCTGAGTGGACCATGCTTCTCCTGTATGAGTCGGAGCGCAAAGCAGGAACTTCTAAGTTTTGAATTTGTTGTTGTTGAAGCTGACACCCTGGGATCCTTCAAGAAGCTGCTTGATGGGATTCTGGGATCAATAAGCTACTAACAACAAAACGAGCAAGATGGGCTGAATGGCCTCCTCTCGTTTGTAAACTTTCTCATGTTCTTAATTTGACGCCTGGAGCAGACTGACATTCCAGGAGCATAGCCTTTTTTTCTGGAGAATGTATTTATTATATTTTAAATGTCCTAAAATACTTATTTAATGATTTATTTGCTTACACTGGATTGCCTACGTGAGATGCATATTCAGATTCTCCAGTGTGGGAATCGCGAGTTCAGCTTTTCAGAAAAGGTTTTTGCTGTTTTAACCAGACAAGCAGTCAGCTGGGATTGAAACAAGCTTCTCCCAGTTAGAATAAAACTGCAATGTGCATAGCGCCACCTAATGCATAGTCAGAGAAATTGTGGTGTGGCTGTCTGTGAGACTCCATGTCTGCCAGATAATGATGTGTGTGCAGAGCACCTCCCTGTGGGTGCAACAAGGAAATACAGTGAGCCAAAAAAAAAACTCCAAAAATATATTGAATTCTTCCACCATGCATTGAGATGTGCGGAAACTATGGAAAAAAAAATCTCACACATGTTGCATTTGTTTCTCTAATGGTTCAATTTGTGTTATTGTTTATGTTTATTTATCTCTCTTTAAAAAAAAACAAATCTGAGCCATATTCAGTGCAATATGAATGGATGACATTTGTGAATTATTTACATTACATTAATGTTGTGAAACATGAGTGGTTGTTAATGGCACTGCAGGGCTTTGTGGTGGATGGTGTTTTACAGTGGCGTGGTTGGAAGTGTCTTGTTTTTGGTCAGTCACTAGGTGGGGGGCTTTTATTGTTTACCCCTCACAAGACAGACACCCGTTTTTGGGGCCTCCTGGCTTGCGGCAAATCTTGGATTACACATATTATGTAATAACTTCTGCCACTTGTTTTTTCAGTAATGAAGACACTTTAAGGAGGCAGGTGCAAATCCTTTCTTTTAAAATACAGTGTCCCCTAGAATCTGTTTCTATTTTATCATAATTAGGGCTGTCAATTAATCACAGTTAACTTCTGTGCTTAACACGTTAATTATTTGTGAGATTAATTTTTTAACGCATGTTAATCTCACTCCTGTCTTGTCCCTTTTAGCATACTGTAATTCATGTCCTGCAACACCATTTTAATACACTTGAGTGCCTGCCAGGATTGAATATAAAATTAGTCACGGAACTGCATTATGTACAAAGCACTCAAACTGAATGATTTGTTAATAGGATTTTTTTTTTTTTTACTTTGACAGTACTTTGATAGAAAGAGGGATTATTTGTATCTACTGTCAAAGTGAGTTCCAGTATCACAGAAGTGCATCTAGTCTGCTGTACCACATGCGTGTTAAACATGCTTTCACTTCTCAAAATACACTTTCTAGTAGTTTTTCTGCTACAGACAACAACAAATGAAACCCGTCAGTTTCGACAGAGTACTCTTTTAGAAATTCAGGATCACTGCAAACCCATGAATCAAGCTCACTACGATGCTATAACCAGGGCTGTTGGATAGCTACCGACTGCAGACCTGTTAACATTGCAGCTTTGTTTTATTTAAATAACCACGTTTATTTTTAAACAGTATTATTTACAATTATGGGATAACCGTTACTCAGTGAATGTTTTGTTTTATTTATGCAATTTCAAGTTATTAATAAAAGAGAATTTAAAATTATTATTATTATTATTAGTAGTAGTATTATGATTTAAACGGCAATGAAAAACATTAGTTTATGAGTAAAGGAAACTGTAAAGGAATCTGATAATTGTAAATGCAGTAAGGAGAGTAATAAACTGACTCCATTGTGATTTAGCAGTTGGTTCAAACAATTTAACAACAACGCTGAATTGTAAATAAATATAAAACTATAAAGAGAATCCAGAAATAGGAAAACAGGGTTTTTATTATGGTTTGTTTATTGGATAATGATGATGATGGTGATGATAGCATCAGTAATAAAAACAAACTTAAATGAGATTGTTGCAGTAATTATATCAATTAAATATGCGATTAAAACCAAGATTAACTGAGATTTTTTTTAATCTGAAGATTAATCGCGATTTATTATTTTTTTAATTGCTTGACAGCCCTAATTGTAATATTTCATACAGTTTGCAATTGTCTACAAAGATACAATTTATAATTAGGGCTTCTGTTTTTCAGGTTTTATTAATTGTATTTTTGGTGCTTATTTTTAGCTATTTTCAAGTTTTATGTAAATCCTTTTTTTTCAGGGCTTTTGTTTTTGATATACTGTATGAAATTAGTGTTTTCGATTGCTTTCCAAAATGCTTGAGCGTTTTTTTTCTGTCAAAATATGTATAGTGGTAACTCGACAGTACTTGCACACTTAAGTTGTACCTTCTTTCCTTTGCTGTCTTCCACAACGAAATCCCTATGGTCACGGGCACATTCTTCTGGGGTTTTTGTGTGTAGGCATTTTTGTACATTCTGTTTTAAATCCTCTGTATCTTAACTGTAATACATCTTGAAACAAGCCTCCATCCTGATTGTAATCTCATTTTAAATCTCGCAAGCGGAGTCTTCAATAGAAATGTCATTCAGTAGTTGGGGCGAGTTTAAATGTTGAGAACAAATTAATGTAGATGCAAGTTAGGAAGGCGGGACATTGCTCAGCAGCACTGGGAAATGTATTTATTATTAATTTTGTAGTAGGTTTTATTTTTTAATGGGAATAGGGTAAAGTCAATGTGAATTGATTAACCATTTCCACAGTTTTTCCGGTGTTTATTGGCTATCCACCGATTTAATTTTTTTTTTATCGGGGGTGTTTTATCGGGTTTTATCGGTTAAAATCAAAAATCAGAAGCCCTATTTATAATCTACTTCTAAGTATACCTTTATAAAAGTTTACCACAGTAAAAGCATAACAAAGTATAATAAAGCATTGTGAAAACATGGTAAATCATGGGTAAGCATTGTAAAGCACAGAGAGTTATAGTAAAGCATATTAAAAAAAAAAAAAAAAAAAAAAAAAGACATGGCAAAGTATAATAAACTATTGTTAATGCATAGTATAAACCATGGGGAAAAGCATGAGAAATGACCATGCACATTTACTGTGGTAAACCTTTATATAGGAAAAACATGGGCTTACCTTTATGACTTGCAGAGACGTAGTGGCATATAGTTTTAACAAATTGGGGCTTGTGTCTATTGTACATTTGAAATACTTTTGGGAATTGTAAACTTTCTGATAAAGTACAGTACACAAACAGACACCAAATAATAATTCAGTGAATAAAATTGAACAGGATTGTGAGACTTTACGACAGTTAATACAACAAAATTCAATTACAATGTAAAGTTGTATAATATAATAGAGTATTTCATATATAATAAAACAGACATTGAGGGTGTCAAATAGTTGCCACGCTTAGCAGACTCTCCAGCTTACAGAAGTAGTCTACCTCTTGCCACATGCCAGCCACAAGTTTGCAGTCAGTTTCCTGTGATGACATTTGCATGATTGGACAGTGATTTGTAAAGCTATTTTATTTCTTTTTTCTTTTAAATGCATGAACCTGTCTTCGGGCAGGCTGTCCGAAGGATTACATTTATTCTCCTCTTGTGTTTCTATTTATTGTTTTAACTGAGTGTTTTTTTTCTTTTGGTATTTTTTTTAACTATGGATTTACTTGAATGTTTCAATATTTTCAGAAATGCAAGTGTGTTGATATTTCCTGTCCCTGCTCAACTTTCCCCTCTCCTGCATTTGGGATATCCCGCGCTTCACAGTGGGGAATTGTATTCTTGCTATATGGGGAATTTACTGCCGTTTGTGGGAACAGGTTGTTAAATGGTGTATGTGGAGTTCATACCACTGGGTGGTGCTGTCTGATGTGGAGAACCGCACTGGTGTATCATTAAAAAGTGTACTTTGTGATTCTTATTGCACTTTATTTTAAACGGTACAGCAGTACCCTATTGCAGACAGATGTTAGCCAGATACCGTGGAATTACATGTACACAATCGAGAATCTGATTGTCTTGGCTTTGCACTAACTAACTTTTGCTTCGATGGAGGGATATTGTGCTGTTTTTGTGTGTTTGGTGGTGGTTGGCAGAGATAGGGTTAATTCCTGTCGCAGCCACATCCTATAAAAGGAGAGCCCAGAGCTCCATTAGGGAGATGACCAGGGAGCTGGAAACAAGGAGATTTTGGGGAGGGAGGGAGAGAGACAGTTTTATCTCTTTCCTGCAGCCAGAATGCTGCCACCCTACTGCCCAGATCTACCAGACCTTGCCCCCCCTCTTGCAGCGGCAGGTACAACACAGCTGCTTTCAACCAGTGTTGCCCCAGACCAGAAGAAATTTACCAACATCTTCTGTTTTTCTGTACAAAAGGTTCCATTCCCATATACACTCCCAGAACCTTTAACTCAGCCCGGCCCCACTGTAAGGCCCCAGGGAGCCACGGGGGACCCTTCCTTGTCAGGATCCACACAGCAACACCTCACTCTTATCCCAATTAAGCTGGGCAGAGGAGGCCTTCTCATAGACTGAGAGACAAGCACTGAGGGCCTGCACATCTTCCTCACTGCTGATCAGCACTGTCACATCATCTGCATAAGCTGACAGCATAATGACTGGAGCCTGTGGGGCTCCAGACAGAGCAGCAGCTCTATGGCCAGGGTGTACAGCTGTCCTGAGAGAGGGCAGCCCTGCCTGATCCCCCTCTGCATTGCGATGGGCCGACACAGACCCCCGCTCACCTTCACCATACAGGATGCCCCCCTGTACAGCAGCTGGACCCAGGACACAAAACCCTCCCCAAACCCAAAGGCTTTTAGAGTCTCAAATCGGTAACCATGATCCACGCGATCAAAAGCTTTCTTTTGATCGAGAAAGCAACCCGACGTCCAGATGGAAAAGTTTTGAAACATCCAAAATTCAGGTTTGGGGTCTTTAGGAGGTTGTGGAAGTGTGAGGAATTCATTGATGCAGGAGACAGAAAGTTAGTGTTGTAAACGACACTCGGGTGCACTATTTATTTTTCACCGGCAGATGGCACTGTGGGTCCCCCATTCCCTTATACCAGCAATGGTAACAGAGAACGACTACATAGACACATGCAGGTGCCTAAACAAATAATAATCAAAAACAGAAGGAACAAAGAAAAAGAGAAAATAAAACACTTTTAATAAAACTACAAAATAAAGTTGTTGTACTTTGCAGCGTTTCCCCAGCTGTCGCTACCCGGGTCTCCTACACTCCACTGTTCCCTCAGCCTACTTTTATGCACTTTTGGGGGCTGCCCAAGGTTTCCCCACTACTAATATTTTTATATTCTTTTCTTTGTTTTTTTCTCGTTTTCTTGCTCTGGCCGTTCTTGGTCTTGGAGCAGAGCTTCCGCTAGCTCGTTGTCGTCCTATAGAGGCAGATCTTAGGTAACAACAGAGCGTTATTTTATAAGCCCAGCAATACCCTAAGACCTGCCTACCAACCACTCAGAGAGAGGGAGAGACCACACACCTTCTCCCAACCTCTCTGTGTCATTGCCATGACTGACAGGCGGATCTTATGGGGCTGCCACCCCCTTGCTGCAGAACCACGCATGCGCCAGACAGTCAGCACGGACCTCTCCCTGTTACAGAGGTCAATACCCATACAATGGTTACAATTCTATTTCAGGGAACCAGGGTTATGACAATAACATTTTATTTTTAACCTAAACAAAACATCACATTGTATTAGCAGGTCTTTGTTTGACGACATGATTGTGTCACTGTAAATATGTCATTTGGAGCTGTCTGAGTTCAAATGACTGTCAGGTGAACTTTGCTGTTCAACTCAATCCCAGTGACAGATGGAAACAAGACAATAGAGTCTGAAATGTGTTTAAAAAGTACTGTATCCTGGTTTTGGAAAAGGCTTTTAAATAAGTATGTTTCTGAAATGTAACATTTTTAATCTATGTTGTCAGATTCATAGATACAACACTGCAATATAAAAATGAACCAATGGTATTGTTTAAACTGCAGTACGTTGATAGGCAAAAAAAAATACAGATTCACTGTGCTATTTTAGTAACAAAGATTTTGGAATACAGTGGAGTTTATTTAATTTTACACAGCGCTAAAGAGGTCACAGTAGTGCAATGCTGTATTATTTTCAGTCATGCAGGGATGCGTTGCTTCAAACAAAACAGAAGAAAAGCCATAGGTCGGTTGCTGCACATATACTCGCACAGATAACAACACTTACACAAGCAGACACATTTGCTTGTGTGTATTGCTTTGCATTACTAGGACCTGCCTTATAACCCCTTCTCATTCTGTATCTTTAAAATAATCCTATGGAAAACTTACCCTAGGCATTCAAGCTAAGTAATTTACCACATCAGTTAGTGCCAAATCCAAAAGAAATACTGACAGCAAAGGGTAATAATCTGGAGAAATTATTTATATTTTTATTCCAAATATACAGAGGCATTATACAGTAAAATTAAATTACAATTAAAAAAATAAAGTTGCTCTGTCAAATAAAATGTCACTATTTTTCACAACTATCCATATATATATATATATATATTTTTTTTATTGAATCTTTAAAAGTTTAAAATACCGGTAGTATAAAAAAAAGGCCATGGCTAAGTGAAAAAGTAGCTGGGAGGACAGTTAAAGGTCCCTGCTTTGGTGGGTTCAAACTACTCCCTCCAGGACAGCTCTTCTAATAAACATTCTCAGTCTCAGAGTCTCAGCATGTGAGCAGCATGGAAGTGGATCAGACTTTCAGCCTTTAGGTAACTCAAACCCTGTATTATGTGGGTTTCAGGTATGAACAGTTTAATACAAATGAGCTCTAAAAATAAACACTGGAAGTTCTCCTTACTCGTAATTTCCAGGATTGAGAAGAATGTAAGGAAAGGGATTGTTATTGTTGAGCTCTGCAGGTGCAAGAGCCTGCGTGGCTGCTGCTGCGTCCCCCAGGCTGGAAGGACATTGTTGGATGTATTCTCTGTGTACACAGTTTCAGCAGGGCAGTGGAGTGTGTGTGTGTGTGTGTGTGTGTGTGTAATACAAACGTATCTGATGTAACAAAGCAATATATAACTGAATAAATGCTGTATGGGATTCTTATTAGAAAGTGTCTCGCGTGGAGGTTTTTTTTTTTCAAGTTCTGTGGCACATGGTGTGTGTGTGTGTGACATGCTCTACATGTTACTCGGTATGCAGGCATGTCTTTGCTTGAGTGTGTGTGTGTATCAAATCCATGTCCACACATGTCATTAATGATTGTAGCTATTAACAACTGCGTCGATGAGGACCTGATCTGTTAAGATGAGCTACTTCAAAACTTTCAAATTAAGAGTTAGTGTAAAAGAAAACTATCCTTGGTGCTTAGTTTAGCATGACCATATGGAGCTCAGAACAGTAGAATCTAGAGTGCATAGGGCTCAATTACAAGACCCCACAAGCCATGGTTACAGGCATAGGCCTGAAAGTGTAGATGTGTGACTCTCCCATTATTTTCAGTGCACCTCACCTCAACAAACAGGTTTATGTGTTTTTTCTTCATTAGGAGAGGTTACAGTTGCACAGTTCGCAAACAAGTGTTTGATAGAATATGTGCATAAAGACCCATTCAAATTTGTAAAGAAGTTATTCACCAGTGAGAAGAATGGTGCACTAAAAGCATCTAAGTTTGAGCTGGAGAGATATTTGGAAACACATACAGATTCAAAAAGGCAGGAGCCTATGTCAATTCCTTCAGACATCCCACCTATCAATCCACCAGACTACCAAATGGAGGACTGTGCACCTAAGTGGAAAGAAGTAGAGCAAGCTGTGAAAAAAGCAAGGGCTTCATCATCTCCAGGGCCTAATGGAGTTCCGTACAGAGTGTACAAGAGTGCTTCAGGAGTTCTACTAATCCTGTGGAAATTGATGAAAGTAGCATGGGAAAACAGGTTGTACCAAGAGCATGGCCGAAAGCAGGTGGAGTCTTTATACCTAAAGAAAAAGATTCTACAAGCATCAGTCAGTTTCACCTATTTCCCTATTAAACGTAGAAGGCAAGATTTTCTTCAGCATTATTGCTCAGAGATTGTCAACTTACCTATTAAAGAACTGCTTCATTGACACTTCAATACAAAAAGCGGGCATTCCAGGTTTCCCAGGATGCTTAGAACACATCAATGTGATCTGGCAACAAATTCAATCAGCTAAAAAGGAGAGGAAGGAGCTCCATGTGACATTCCTGGATTTGGCTAATGCATATGGTTCAGTGGCACATGAACTTCTTTGGGCAGCATTTGATTTTTTCAGTGTACCAATGACAATAACAAATCTAGTGAAAACCTACTTTGGAGATTTGCAATTTAGTTTTTCAACTTCAGAATTCAGCACCACATGGCAATGCCTAGAAGTTGGAATAATGGCAGGATGCACCATTTCTCCACTGGCTTTTACCATGGCAATGGAAGTAATCATTAGGGCATCAAAATGGGTAGTGGGAGGAGAGCCCTTGGCTTCTGGAATGCCACTACCACCAATTCGAACATACATGGATGACATGACAACTATGACTACAACAGTAGCCTGCACTAATCGGTTATTGGGCAAATTAACCAAGAACATTGAATGGGCACGAATGCAATTCAAGCCCACTAAATCAAGGAGCATCTCTATAATTAAAGGTAAAGTAGTAGATAAAACGTTCTTCATTAATGGTGAGGCAATACCAACAGTGTCTGAGAAGCCAGTGAAGAGCCTTGGGAGATGGTACGACGGGGACCTAAAGGACACAGTTCGTGTGGGAGAAGTTAGACAACAAGCTATGGAAGGGTTGAAGAGCATAGACAGCAGCGCTTTACCAGGCAAACTAAAACTTTGGTGCTTTCAGTTTGGTCTACTGCCAAGGTTGCTGTGGCCACTGACTGTGTACGAGGTTTCTTTGACAACAGTAGAGAAGCTGGAAGCTTTAATCAGTTCACACATCAGGAAATGGTTGGGAGTTCCACGCTGCCTCAGCAGAGTGGGACTTTATGGTAAAGGAATACTGCAGCTACCTGTCTCCGCTCTAACCGAGGAGTTTAAGTGCGCCAAGGTCCGACTGGAAATGACATTAGTAGAGTCACATGACAAATGCGTAAGGGAGGCAGCACCTGTGTTGAAAACTGGAAGAAAGTGGGCGGCAAAGAAAGCTGTGGAGGATGCAAAGGCTGCCCTTCGAATTGGTGATATCATGGGGCAAGTTCAGCATGGAAGAGGGGGTCTTGGTCTCAGTTCAGCTCCTCCTGCATGGCACAAGGCAGCCCTAGCTCAACGGAGGAAGCTGGTAGTCAACGAGGTGCAAAAGCAGGAGGAGAGGATGAGGTGTATAAAGGCCATTTCCCAGGGCAAGCAGGGAGAATGGATGAGATGGGAGAGTGTGGAACAACGCAAGATTGGCTGGCAAGACCTATGGTCAATGGAACAGAGCAGGATCAGTTTCCTTTATAAGGTCAACATATGATGTTCTCCCATCACCACAGAACCTAAACCTCTGGGTAGGAGAGGATCCCTCATGTCCTTTGTGTTCATCACCTGCAACATTAAGGCACATTTTGACAGGATGTAAGGTGGCTCTTAGCCAAGGACGGTTTACTTGGCGCCATGACCAGGTGCTGCGATGTTTGGCCTTAGCATTGGAAGACAAGCGTAACATGACCAATAAGTTGCCACCTGTTCCATCAAAACATTACACACAAAAGACAACATTCCTCCGCCCAGGAGAGCAACCACCAAGAAAAGGTGTTAAAACCAATCCTCGCCCAGGACAACTGGAAGCTGTTCGAGACTGGAAAATGCTGGCAGATGTTGGTCAATGGCTTATTTTTCCACCTGAGATTGCCACCACAAACCTTCGACCAGATATTGCCTTGTGGTCTGGATCAGCACGCCTTGTTCACCTGGTAGAGTTAACAGTGCCATGGGAGGATGCTGTAGATGAGGCGTATGAGAGGAAGAAACTGCGGTATGCTCAACTAGCCACTGAAGCGGAACAGCGAGGATGGAGAGTCTGGGTTTACCCAGTGGAAGTGGGATGTCGAGGATTTGTGGCACACTCTACAACCCGTTTCTCAGAGATGTCGGATTCAATGGCCAAGAGTTGCGTCGCACAGTGAAGAACTTATCTGAAGCAGCAGAGAGGAGCAGCAACTGGCTGTGGTTGAGACGGAAAGATTCTGGCTGGGGATCTCAAGCACAATAGAAAGAAAGAAACGCTGATGTACAGGTAAGTAAGCTGGGCTGAGTTGAGTGGGGACGGAGGGGGTGATGGTGGGACGCCAGAATCACCATCGAGCCCTCTTGAGGTGTCGTGGGCTAGTCGACGAAACACCGAGGATGGAAGGTGCCCACTTGAAGACCCCAGAGATGTACCCTACTTAGCTCAATCCAGACGGTTGTCATGCTGATGCGCTGGGGAGACCGCACTTTGTTGATCCCCGAGCCAGCATCGCAGCCGTTGTGTGTGCTGATGCGCTAGGGAGGCAATAAGCTGATCCCTGGAGCCAGCATTACACTTCAGCCATCAACACCAGACAGAAGGATATCTACATCATCATATGGAAGGAAGCGCAAATGGATGGAGACACATATGGATCACATTAGTTTACTGTGAAGCTACGTCTTAGTTGGTGCTTATCTTGGCGAGAGCCAAGTTCAAATTAGCATGAAGTTTTAACATCTACTCTCATGTAATGGAAATCATGTGCACTTTTAAACTTTTTTTAATACAATTAAATAAAACTAAAACGTTTTGAATTGTTGAATTGCTATATTATGCTTCCAACACAAGTTGGCAGCAGAGCTACAGTCAGTCTACACAATGTGCATTAGTACGTGAGTCAGTGCCCTATTCAGAACGGCTTCATACTGAACGCCAGGGCATCACGACTATATTGGTTGACCATCTATATAAAAGAACCACTTGTCTGAAGTGACTAGTGTCATGAAGTATCAAGTGAAACCTGAATTACTAGAGTTTAAGAGAAGGTGACCCCTCATATCATACTGTATATCAGTGATGCACAAACTTTTTTTAGCCAACTTTTTTAGTATACAATTTATCGTGCCATTGACACGTTTGATTTGACATTGTGTTTGTTTGTTTATTTATTGCATTTATAAAGCACTGTACAGTACATAGCAGAAAAAAAGAACAAGCCGCACCATCTGCGCCAGGCTGAGTGATCCCAACATCATCTGTAAAATATATCACAAGTAAACCGTTTTTCTAGAACAGCACCTATTGTAGCAAATTCATTTGATATTTGACTCCACATGTCCAGGGCCAATTCTCAACAGGAGGATTGCCCTCCTATTGTCCTCTGAGAGCTCTTCTAAAACTCCTTCTCAGCCATGCTCTTCATTCCTCAACACAAACTTTACACAACAGGAAGCACTTGTGGACTTGTCCCTAATTTCCTGTTCCAGTAGGTAAGTGTCAGTGTTGTCGTGGGGCAAACAAGCAAGTGTATGGATACTAAAATGAGTCTGGGTTCGATCCTTAACAAAAAGTCATTCTGAATTACTGTTTAGTTACTTCATCTCATAACTACAGTACATGCACTGCTGCCACTCAGAAGTGCATACCTATTCATGAAACGTAAAACCAAGGTCCTATTGTAAGTGACTCTGCAGCAGCAGTTGTGATGCATGGTTCACTCCGTAGTCTCTGTAAGTCGCTTTTGGATAAAAGTGTCTACTAAATGACTAATAAAAATAATAAATAATAATAATAATAATAATAGCAGCAAGGTGACGGCGTAGTTAAGAATATTTAACCTGAAAGAAAGGTTTAACCTGAAAGGAGCTGCCCTCCTGTGGGGTACAGTACATTGTATTTCTACGTATCCTACTGAAGTAAGACTACTTGGATATTTTACCATACTGCTTAATAAAATTTGATGGCTTTCTGGCTAGACTTGCCACAGTACAGTAAGCCATTCCAAAGCAGCACAAGAGGGGACCAAAAAAGTGTTTTGGTTGATTTGTAATTACTGCTTAGTGAACTAGCAAGTACAATTTTAGGTAACACTTCAGTTAGGTATCAGTTATATAAGTGATTCTAAACAATCTATAAACATGTTATTACGCTATTAACAATTATAGAATATGATTAGAAATCATACACTTTTGCCATTTTCTTTTTTTTGCTATTGTTTATAATCAGTTATAACGGATATTGTCTGTCTGTCTTTCCATGTCTACTTGTCTTTCTATGCCTGTCTCTATCTTTAATTGTCTGTCTCACCATTTTTATTGTATGCAGTTATTATACACTTTTGCCATTTTATTTTTTTTTTTTGCTATTGTATGTAACCACTTATAACAGATACCGATAATATTGTATTACATAATTACAAATTACAGTATTTAAATAAGGTAAGCTGTTCATCTGCTGTTTTTGTTTTTTTCAACTGATTGAAACAAAACCTGCAAAACACAGTAACAATAAGGAAAGAGTGAAATATATTTTAGAGCTTTAAATTCAATTTTAAACTGAATAATAGTATGATAGTCATTTTTAATGGACAGACACAGATATCTGTGTATTGCCTGGTTCTATTTATGTTTAACAGATTATATTACTGTAGTACTAACTTAGCACTGTTAAAGGGGTTGTAGTTTAAAAAAAAACTATTATATTTACTCACCTCTGAATTCAAGTTGCACCCCCAAACCCGAAGACAAAAATGTGCTGATGTGAATCAGCCCCCTAACTGAAAAACCCTGAATCCATGTTTAACTTAAAACTGAGTAGGCCTCAATATGGTATTTTAAAAATGGTACCAGTTGTGCACTTCCATTTGTTATATAGGCATCAGAGGTGGTGTTTGGAAGAAACGTGTTAAAGTTATTTAAATTTATTTAAAACATAATATTTGGTTCTACAATAAGTTGAACCTTGAACTTCCTTGGTCAATTCAGTTGGTGGGTAAAATGCCTCCACCCCGTTACTGTCTATATGTGACATCCAAATTTGCATAGCTTGGGCTGGTATGGCTGACGCGTATCCATCTAACGTTATCCAATCCACACAGACTCCGTAGTAAAATAAAGCAATACAACTTTTATTCCTCAGGTTTCCACAGGTTAGTATTCACAGTTATTTTACAGGATTTTCAGCGTAATAACAGATAAGTTATTGACCGGTAATTTCCACAGAATAACAAAGATAACACGACATGGTAAGAAAACCGTGAGGCTCCAAAGCTATGTCTACAACAGAGTCACAAGTGACAGTTATTTTCCAAATTTATACAAAAGCGCGGGAGCCCCAGAACCTAACAAAGCTCGCTCTCTTAAAGATATACTACCCTATTACTGTAAATGCGTAATAGACAAATATAATGTATCAAAATATGTCTTCTCATAAATAATATAGGCAAAAAATACTAATTGGCTCCTACATACCGGCCCCTAATTGTTATCTAAATCACAAAACAATTACTAACCAAATAAAAACAAGGAGCCAAGTTAACTGAAACCTTTTCTTGAGCAATCTTGAGTCTTCAATTACCTTACATTACCTGGAGTCAGAGGTTACTAGTACATGACTCACCGTAGGAGAACAGTCTTTACCACTGTCTCATTCTTATTCAGCTTCTTGAAGTAGACAGACCTTAGTGATGGGTCTGTACAGTACGCTGGTCTTAGTCTTGATGCGGACCTGACGTACAAATCCATGTCTGTCTGGCACAACCTGGATGACCTTTCCCATGACCCAGGAATTACGAGGTGCTGAGTCGTCCACCACCAGCACGACATCTCCAACAACGAAGTTGCGCGACGCACGTGACCACTTCTGGCACTCCTGTAGCTGAGGTAGATATTCCCTAGTCCACCTCTTCCAGAACAGGTCCGTCATGTACTGGACTTGCTTCCACCTTCTACGAGAGTAGAGGTCTTCCTTCTGAAAGAGCCCTGGAGGCAGAGACGGCTTGATCTTGAGGAGCAGCAGGTGATTAGGTGTTAATGCCTCCAGATCGTTTGGGTCATTGGATACCTTAGTAATCGGACGACTATTGATGATAGCTTCTGCCTCACACAGAACAGTGTGAAGGCCCTCCTCGTCCAGAGCTTGTACTCTCAAAGTGGCATTAAGAATCTTCCTTACTGACCTGATCAACCTCTCCCAGACACCACCATGATGAGATCCAGTAGGGGGGTTGAACATCCACTTGATTCCATTCTGAAGGAGAGTGTTTTTGATCTTGGAGCAATTCCATCCTTTGATTGCTTCCCTAAGTTCACGTTCAGCTCCGATGAAGTTAGTTCCGTTGTCTGAACGAAGCAATGATGCTTGACCTCTTCTGGCTATAAAGCGGCGAAGTGCATTGATAAACGAGTCTGTATCCAGAGATGACGCTACCTCAATATGGACAGCCCGGATAGCCATGCAGGTAAAGATAACCCCATACCTCTTCACGACACTTCTTCCACGCCGAACCTCAAATGGACCAAAGTAGTCTACACCAGTGTTCATGAATGGAGGTTCATCCGGCAAGACTCTGTCCTGGGGTAGATCAGCCATCTGTTGTCGCCCAGCAGCACCATGAAACCGCCGACAGACAACACACTTGGATAGAACTCTTCTTATAGCTGCATTGGCACCAGGAATCCAATAGTTTAAGCGCAGCTTGGATAGCATATGGTTGCGACCACTGTGACTCACATCCTGGTGGATCTCACGTAGGATAAGCTCTGCCACATGGAGGTCTTTCGACAGGATGGCAGGGTGTTTAGATTCTTCAGGCATAGCTGCCCTACTGAGTCTTCCACCGACTCTAAGTACTCCATCTTGTAACACAGGGTTGAGCTTATAAATATGACTGCTCTTCTTCACACTCTCACCCTTCTGCAGGGTGGATATCTCCTCAGGAAACTTCTTCCTCTGGCTGTAGCGGATAATCTCCAACTCAGCGTCCTTAAGGTCCTTCACAGTGACGTTTCTCTTGTCTAGGCTTGCTTTGAAGCTCTGCATCTCCTTGTCCAGCACAAGTTTTTGTCGATTCTTATCATCCTCAGACTGAGCGATGGCCACACTCAACTCCTTCCTCTTTTGACAAAAACGCACCAGAGTGCCTCTCAACTTGAGGACCCATGCCACTGCCCTCTTAAGACGAATCCAAGAAGAGAAGTGTTCCATCATCTGCTGAATTGTATCCAACTCCTCTTCAACAGTCAGAGTGTACACCACAACATCCCTTCTGAACTCTGGGTCCTCCATGGCAGAATCTACAGGGAGGTCTGGGTACTCTGGCCAATCCTCCTTCGACTTCACAAGAAAGTCTGGCCCTGAGATCCAGGCTTCATTTCGCATGAAGGAATCCACCTTCAGTCCCCTCGACGCATGACCAGCTGGATTCTTGGCAGTATTAACGTACCTCCACTGCGAAGCTTCGGACATCTTCAGAATCGCTGATATTCTATTGGCCACAAAGGTGTGGAACCTAGTGGTCTCATTTTTAATGTACTTCAGTACAGCAGTACTATCTGTCCAAAACACGGAATCTTCGAGCTGCAGCTGCAGCTCCCTTCTCAGCATCTTATCCATGCGTCCTGCCATAGTGGCTGCAGTGAGCTCCATGCAAGGAATGGTGGTTGTCTTGAGCGGAGCAACTCTGGCCTTCCCCATAACAAAGGAGCAATGTACTTGATTGCAGCTGTTCCATTGCAGCAGGTAGCTCACTGTACCATAGCCTTCTTCACTCGCATCTGCAAAATGATGCAACTGAGCTAATGAGGAGTCTCCAAAGCCTGCAGGTTTAAAACACCGCTCAACCTCAAAGTCTTTCAGCTGATGGAGCTCTTTCATCCAGTCATACCACTGCTGAGCAAGCTGATCTGGTATGACATCATCCCAGCTTAGCTTCATTCTGCAAAGCTCTTGCAGGATCTTCTTAGCTGGCAGAACCACTGGTGACAAGATTCCCAAAGGATCATAGATCGAGCTAACTACAGAAAGGATACCCCTTCTGGTAAAAGGCCTGTCTTGAATGACAATTCTGAACTTGAAGGTATCAGACTGGACACACAACTGTACGCCTAATGCTCGCTCTACAGGGAGTACATCTTGTTCCAGGTCCAAGTCCTTGACTTCCTTGGCTCTCTCCTCTTCGGGAATAGCAGACAGTACAGCTCGACAATTACTCATCCATTTCGTCAGTCGGAATCCTCCATTTGCACAGATGGCTCTCAGATCATGATACAATAACACAGCTTCTTCCTTTGAGCTGACTGATTTCAGACAGTCATCGACATAAAAATTGTGCAGCACTGTGTCGATCACCTTGGCGTCAAACTGTTCTCTGTTGTCTTGGCACATTTTCTGAGGGCAAAACTGGCACAGCTTGTCACTCATGAATGCAGTGTAGTCGGCGTGAAACGAGGGATTCTTGATTAACTTATTTCTTAAATTCAGAGCGCTGTTCAGCTACTCTGCGGTTGTTCGGCATGTTGATCACTTCATTCCTTAACGGCAGCCTAATGCTGTAATATCCGTCCACTAGTTTGGCAGACTGTGAGACCAAATCCATAAACTGGTGGTCTTCCCTTGACATTTCCAGTTGGTCATCCTGACCACACTCAGGGAAGTCATTCTTGAACTGCTGACTCCACAGCTCATCCAGCCTGGCCACTGATATTCGGGTTTGTTGTTACCTGGATCAGTCCACTTCTCATCCCGTTACCTGTGTCTTCTCTAAGAGGTCCATTCACAGTCCATCCCAGTATGGTTCTCACTGCATAAGGTCCATCATCAACACTACTGATGACCTGCCATGGCTCCATTGCCTTTGGCGTGTTCGTCCCTATCAGCAGCCCTATCTCTGCGTCGATATGAGGGAGTCGCACTTGTTCCAGGTAAGGCCACCTGTTCATCTCCTTTTGCAGTGGGATGTTCTCCTTGCTCACTGGAATGGTCTTCTGAGCGAAGACATCTGGAAGATCTATGAAGTTGCTGTCCTCCAGACTGCTCACCTCCAAACCTGAAACAACCTGACTGCTGACAATCTTTTCTTCACCCATGGTTCTCAGCAGTATGTCTATCTTCCTACCGTTGACATTGAGCTCACTCATAAGCTCCTCAGTGCAGAAAGTGGCAGTACTGCCTGGGTCAAGGAAAGCATAGGTAGCCACCACTTTATTGCCCTTCTTCGACTTGATTCGAACGGGTACAATAGCCAAAATGCTGTCAGCGTCACCGGCCTTGGTGCGTCCACAGATCGCCTTCTCTGTTCCAACGAAACCACTGGTGACTGACCGTTTTTCACCATCTTCTGATGGCTCTTCCGGCTCTTTCTTGAGAGTAGCATTTTCTTTGATCTTCATGTGCAACACAGTAGGGTGTGTCAACGAGCATACTTTGCAACTTAGCTTCTCCTTGCAAGTTTTACTCATATGTCCTTTTTTCAGACAGCCAAAGCATAGCCCTTTGCTCCGTAGAAAGTCAATCTTCTCCTTGTGAAGAGACTTCTTCATCCGTTTACACAGCTCCATGCTATGATCACCTTGGCAGAAAAGACAGGGCTTGGTAAATGCACTGCTAGGACTGCCATAATCATTTCCCATAGGCCTAGACTCTGTGCCTCTGGTTGTCCACCGGTGTTGCAGCTGTGGTGAAACTCTTCCTGCTACCACTTGTTTTGTGTGACTTTGAGTATGTATGAGACTTCACTTGTCCCCTCACTGCAGCGGCATCCTTTATGTCTCCAAACAGCGGGTGCAGTGCTATCTTAGCTTGCATGTTGACAAAGTCAACAAGGTCTTTGAACTTTGCTCTTCGTTTCTGCCTCTCCTGTATATCACAAGCCATGCCTCTCCACCTCTCCCTCAGCTTGTATGGAAGTTTGGCAATAATAGCACGCATGTTAGCTGCATTGTCGATCTCTTCCATGTACTCCATATCCATCATGGCATTACAACATCCAGTGAGGAAGAGAGCGTACGAATGGAGTGCCTCTCCATCATCAGACTTAATGGTAGACCAACTCAGAGCCTTGTCTATGTATGCCACAGAGACCTTGTATTCATCTCCAAAGTGCTCTTCCAAAAGCTTCTTCGCTTTACGATACCCTCGTTCTGGATCCATGTGGAGGCAGCTCCTAATCAACTCTCTGGGCTGTCCATTGGTGTATTGCTCCATGAAGTAAAGTCTGTCCTTGCTGCTATCTGTCCTATCCTCCACTCCGTGTTCAAACGCTCTGATGAACAGCTTGTACTCCAAAGGGTCCCCTTTGAAGATGGGTATGTCCAATGGTGGTAGAGTAGATAGCCTTTGTTGTTTCACCAGGAATTCTGTGATATTGTTTTGTCGCAGCATGACACCGTACAACGTCCCTGTAACATCATCTTCTGGCAGAGCGGCACTGGTAGGTGTTCTTTGGTTACTGAAACTCAACTGTTGTTCTCCCTCCACAGCAGTACGTACGGCGGTAGAGGTAGGCTGGCTTTGGCTTCGAGCTTCAAGCGACTCCTCATCTTTGTTGCTATAACTAACCCTTTTCATAGCAGGTAGGACCTTGTGTGACTCCAGGTAGGAGTTCATTCCATCACTCAGGCATTTGGGTGGGACTTGAAAACCCTCCAACTCTTCCAAAACCTTAATTTTAGCATTTGAGGCTGCTAAAGCGGTTTGTAACTCCAGCTCTTCTCCCTGAGCCTTTAGCTGGGTTTCCTGTTTGTCTAAGCTTGCTTTTGCTTCAGAGCAGCTCTGTAACAGCTCTTTCCAGCTGCTAGATATGCTATCTGATGGCTGTACCTCTTCATCACACTGCCTAACTTGCTCCATACGTTGATGGACTTCTTCCATCCATACCTCAGTTTTCTCTATGAATTCTCTGAATGAACTAGCTTTGGGCTCAAACCAGTTAAGCTGATCGTCATTCATTTCCTTCTCTGATTGCTGCTGAAGTAGCCGTTTTACTGATGTGTTTAGCTCACAAAATCCCCAAACAGCTGGCTGAGCTCAATCATCAGCTTGTTCTTAATTACTTCCAAGTTACCATCATCATCCATTAAATGATGCATCTCATTCATTTTGCCTGTCAGCTGACCTAGCTTGGCTTTCCGTGAGCCGATGAGACGATTCTGCGTTTCCTCCATAGCTTTCACTGTAGGTTTCACTTGCCTTTTAACCACAGGTAAAACAGCTAACGCTTCATAACCATCCATGATGACGTAGCTTAGCTAGCACAGTACGTTCCAAAGCACTTCCAAAATATAGCTGCGTCACACTGAATACAGCCAATGGTCCAATATTCCACTAATATTCCTTCACGACGTCCGACACATAGAACTAGCAACGAAGGAGATAAATCCGGTACTGTACTATCCCTTTTTACTGTGACATAAATAGCGAAGGCTACACAGAAATAAACAGGACTTACTTTGCTGTCGAGTTTGCCCATTCAACGCGACCTTCCGTATCCTTCATTGTACTTGTCCTAGTATCCAAAAGCTCCTTTTTTTACACGTTCAATTTTCCAACCGGAGCTGGGTTTTCTTACTATATATGTGACATCCAAATTTGCATAGCTTGGGCTGGTATGGCTGACGCGTATCCATCTAACGTTATCCAATCCACACAGACTCCGTAGTAAAATAAAGCAATACAACTTTTATTCCTCAGGTTTCCACAGGTTAGTATTCACAGTTATTTTACAGGATTTTCAGCGTAATAACAGATAAGTTATTGACCGGTAATTTCCACAGAATAACGAAGATAACACGACACGGTAAGAAAACCGTGAGCCTCCAAAGCTATGTCTACAACAGAGTCACAAGTGACAGTTATTTTCCGAATTTATACAAAAGCGCGCGAGCCCCAGAACCTAACAAAGCTCGCTCTCTTAAAGATATACTACCCTATTACTGTAAATGCGTAATAGACAAATATAATGTATCAAAATATGTCTTCTCATAAATAATATAGGCAAAAAATACTAATTGGCTCCTACACTGTCATTCAGCAACCAGATTCCCTTATTGACTGAGAAGCTCTCAACTATGCTTTCACCCCAGATACCACGCAAAGGTGAAATGACCTAGGACTTGAAACAATAAGAGACTTTATCTGAGGAAGTCACAGAATCTGAGAACGTTCTTTCACCATGTCTAGTGTCAGCTGTCATGTTCTAAAATGAAAATGCATGTTTGCTATAACGTGTTTCTTTCAAAACTGCACCTCTGAGGCTGCTGTAGCTAACGGAAGTGCAAAAACAAAGTAAGATTTATGGAATTATTTTGTATGACCTACATTTCATTTACAGTAGGTCATCCAGCAAAACACTGAAGGAATCTATCAGGACAGATACCCCTCTCTGTGGCTCACCATGCCTTTGTCTATCCTCACTGTGATGGTGACCAAAATACACCTTTCATTCATTATCTTTCATTCAGATGTTTAAAGTGTTTGCATTGCTATCTGTGGTAGGTTAATACTGCAAGAAACGAATTCATGAATAGTAGTTTTTTGTGAAAAAACCCCCAAAAAAACCCAACCCTTTGCTCAGTTCCACATGCAAACATAGGGAAAAAAAGTAACAGATAAAAACTGGAAAACTCATAGAACAGTCCATGCAATTCCATTGTCTTTTTTTATCACAAAACATCCATCAGTAACTGTAACTAAATTTGTTATCCTCTTTAAATGTTTAAAGTGTTTGCATTGTTCAATTGTCTTGTTTACAGGAAAGTTTAGGCACCAAAAAAATATATTCGCTCTTGACCGGAGGTTGTGTTTGTTGCAGCAGTAGTAGAAGTAGTTGGAAGGGGGTCCATCTTCTCTCCCAATCCCCTAGTCCTTGACCAGTCTATAGATGTGGTGCTGGGCACCATGTTCGCTGGTGGACACCTCAAAAACATAGGCGATGCACAGCAGTGTCTCTTGTGTGTCTCGGTTTGTTACCACCTGCAAAAAAAAAAGCAGCACATCGTTACTTTCCAAATGTTTAGTGTAGCTTTATTAATGAAACAGCTTCTATTTTTATACAGGGTGATTATACAGGTTTTTTGGAGCATTGTGTGGAGGATGATAGAAACATGTCTCTGGCAGAGATACTCTGTGATGCACCTTTTGGCCATCAGAGGGCTGTTCAATAATGTTAATATTTAAGTAGAATTGAAAACCATGCAAAACAATGATATGCAAATTTATGAATCACCCTGTATACATCTGAAAGGGTTGAGTTTAGAATTAGTAAAAGGAACGTAATCAATTAATAAATTAACAAACATTCTGACTATAGTCTTTTTCAATGTCTTCAAATGTTAGGGTGGTCTATGGTTTACTACTTAAGAATGGAAAAGGGCATCATTAAATAGTATTTTATATTATTTGTTATGTTATTTACTTTTACTTATTTTTCTTACGCTTGTGTCCATTTTTGTCTACGTCACTAGCCACTCACACCTGTTCATGCTTAAAGTCCCATTCGTGGATAATTACAAACATTCTTCTTAAGGGTAACCATTAAGAGAACACTATATCAATCAGGAAAGTTTAAACTGCAAAACAATATACTTAGTGAATCTCAAACCATCCCAACATTTGAAGAGACTGAAAAAGACTTATTTTCATGCTTATTTAGTTTCTTTTAGTATTTCTGATTTCAGCACTACTCAGTTTTTAATAGTTATGGATACATTGAAAGTGCCCAATTATTTTATCCCCAGTTTTCTTCTTTTCTTCTTCCCACTTTCGAATGTCCAATTACACGCCCTCACTGCAAGCAATGTGTCAAACACCCACTTAAACATGTGTCAAATTAAACATGTGTCAAGCACCCACTAAACATGTGTCAAGCACCCACTTAAACATTTGTCAAGCACCCACTTAAACATGTGTCAAGCACCCACTTACACGTGTCAAACACCAACTAAACATGTGTCAAGCACCCACTAAACATGTGTCAAGCACCTACTTAAACGTGTCAAGCACCCACTTAAACATGTGCCAAGCACCCACTAAACATGTGTCAAGCACCCACTACACGTGTCAAGCACCCACTTATACATGTGTCAAGCACCCACTTAAACATGTGTCAAGCACCCACTTAAACATGTGTCAAGCACCCACTAAACATGTGTCAAGCACCCACTAAACATGTGTCAAGCACCCACTACACGTGTCAAGCACCCACTTATACATGTGTCAAGCACCCACTTAAACATGTGTCAAGCACCCACTTAAACATGTGTCAAGCACCCACTTAAACATGTGTCAAGCACCCACTAAACATGTGTCAAGCACCCACTTATACATGTGTCAAGCACCCACTTAAACATGTGTCAAGCACCCACTTAAACATGTGTCAAGCACCCACTTAAACATGTGTCAAGCACCCACTTAAACATGTGTCAAGCACCCACTAAACATGTGTCAAGCACCCACTACACGTGTCAAGCACCCACTTATACATGTGTCAAGCACCCACTTAAACATGTGTCAAGCACCCACTTAAACATGTGTCAAGCACCCACTTAAACATGTGTCAAGCACCCACTAAACATGTGTCAAGCACCCACTACACGTGTCAAGCACCCACTTATACATGTGTCAAGCACCCACTTAAACATGTGTCAAGCACCCACTTAAACATGTGTCAAGCACCCACTAAACATGTGTCAAGCACCCACTTATACATGTGTCAAGCACCCACTACACGTGTCAAGCACCCACTTATACATGTGTCAAGCACCCACTTAAACATGTGTCAAGCACCCACTTAAACATGTGTCAAGCACCCACTAAACATGTGTCAAGCACCCACTAAACATGTGTCAAGCACCCACTACACGTGTCAAGCACCCACTTATACATGTGTCAAGCACCCACTTAAACATGCGTCAAGCACCCACTTAAACATGTGTCAAGCACCCACTTAAACATGTGTCAAGCACCCACTTAAACATGTGTCAAGCACCCACTTAAACATGTGTCAAGCACCCACTTAAACATGTGTCAAGCACCCACTAAACATCCAATAAGTAACGTGCTAACTGCTTGTCAGATGGTTAAGCTGCTCTTCTATGTGTTCACACCAGCACAATGTTTTTTTTTCATACCAGTGGATCTAAAAGCTTTATTTATTTGGTTTGTTTTTTTTCTTATAAAACACAGTCAATGGAACTGTCCCAGGGAATTGGTGTTATTGTTGTGTTGTCCAGTACAATTGGGGTTTATTTAAAATTGTTTTACTTTACCTCGCAATGGTCTACAAAGAACACGTAACTATCTGGGAAAAGTCATTTGTAGTACTAAAATGACTGTGACTATTGATCTTCAAGTGCTTTAATGACATTGACTCTTGTAGTTCATGCAGGTGTATTTATGCTGTACAGATTCTACTACTATAAAGTTTCTACTATTTGTAATTCCTGGACCCCTTCACATCGCTCACCTGCAGAATAGTAAAATTCTCCAAGACGCTGTTCATCATGTATTTCTCTGGGAGGTGCTTGAGTTTGTGGATGAAGTTGATCATGTATTCACACAGAGGGGAGCGGTGAATTCGAAACACATAGTGCCCATTCTCAAAGCGAGCATACACCGTCTACCAACGGTTCATGTAAAAGAAAAGATTACAAAAATATACTTTGTGACTTAAAGCTGTAGTATTTTTTTTGTTTTTTCTTATGCTTGCAATACAGTGAGCCCTGAATTAAGCAGTCACTAAAGGAAAGGGAAAGCTGCTTAATCAAGGTGCCTCTGTCATTACATTCCTTTAAAAAATACCCTCACTGGGGTTTACTGGCTGATAAGAGCAGTGATGGCTTGATTGTAAAGATGTTACTGTAGTATAACCCAGTACGCTCATGGCAGGAGGGTACCGGTGTGCAGCATATTAAATGCTTCCTCTGATCTGTGTGATGTTGAGTTGTTCGGGACAACAGCTGTTAGGTGGAAAAAAAGAATGCCACATGCACAGGGTATCTTTGGTTAACTGGGGTAACTGGATCTGCTAGCTGGCACCCTAGTGCAGTTTGATGAGATGTGGGCCAGGGTCCCTGCCAGAGTTACAGAGAGTAGTGTGTGACTGTTGCCAGAGGTAAGGTCACATGCTTGCCACCCTTGCCTTGCACGGCCTCTTCTCTCTTACCACCAGTGACTAGGATACAATGCTCCAGTTTCCAAGGATTAAAGACAACCCCTCTATCCATATCCCTTAAGCTCAGCCGCTTGCTCACTTACACTACCTTGGGACAGTCACTTGACCTCCTTGTGACTCACAGTCTTAACCCCCGCTGTTGGAAAATGGTCCACAGCTACACTACAGTACCTTACTAGTTTACTAAGGACAGTGTAGGCTCTGAGCTTTATAGACGCATAACATCACAAGTGGTGGTGTGAGCTGGTTGTGTCCATTATAAAAGTTAACCACAGCAAAGTGTAATAAAGCATGATACAACATAGGTGACCATTGTAAAGCCCTGAGAGGCTTAGTAAAGCATATTAAAAAACATGGCAAACCAAACTATGGTAATACATAGTCTAACTATGGGGAAATTTAGTTTCTCCAGTTACTTACATGCTTTCAGTCATCTTACTATTTTTTCGCATCATTAATGTTGGTTTCTTTAAAGATACTGTTTAAGGTTGTTGGTTTTAGCAGCTCTTTAGTACAGTATAGAAACGGGTGGTGATGGAAAGAGAAAGCATAAAGGATGCAGACAACAAGGTTTCTCAAAGCAATCTCAAGGCCTCTTTATGACTTGGACTTTGCAACTCTTAAATCAAAGGTGTTTAAAAAGTGTTTTTATCAGCTGTGTTAGTATACACTTATTCTTATCTACACTGCTGCTAAAGTTGTTTGTGCCTGGTAGCTTTATGTTAAATATGTATAAATTGCAACTAGGATTAAAATCTTGGTTGCTGCCTTCAATACACTTCAAATACAACAAATCCTAATCCATAATATAGTGGCTGGGCAATGTAATTCATGTTGTGTTGAATTCACATTGCTCCTCAACCTCCCTCTTCCTTACCTCCACTTTCTCTACCACCTGCTTGCCGAAGGAGCAGACTTTGGTGGAGCAGGTGATGATCATGTTCTCTGAGCTGTCGTACTGACTGGAGACCCCATAGAAAGAGCCGCTGTCATCCTGCATGTTCGTGTTCAGATCCGCCTGTCCAACACCAAAGAGACAGTGCTTACTGACAGACAGTCTCATTTCATTCAATGGAAGTCGTGTGAAATACAAAAATTAGACAAATCCAAACACCTGTGATGTTTAGAAGACGTGTGAGCTAGCTACCCCTCATATGACAGACTGCACAAATTAAAGATGCACCAAGTGAGGACTCTTATCAGTGCGTTTACACTTACAATTCAGACCTGAACTGGCTCAGAGTCGATCAGTTAGAAGATTCTTATCATGTGAGCCAAACTTTTACACCTCAGCCAGGTTTGACCCAGTATGCACGCACATAGCCTGAACTAGTCCGTGCCTGATGACGATATATCGACCACCCCTTACGTGAAGGTTATTTCCCAAGCTAAAATACAATCCCATTGCAATGCACACAATTCTCTTTACCTCCAGAAGATCCGACCATCCCTTCCGTGTCAAAGTGAGACTAATTTGAATTATTCTCCAGGGTAGCACCAAATGTGTCAAACGTATAGGCTACTTTGGAAAATTACAAAATTAAAAAAACAAACTAAAAAAATACTAAAAAGCGTTAATGCGACAATGCTGAAGTTGGCTTCTTATTCATGTATTCTTCCCTGTCTAACATGGAATTTGCTTTTGTTTGCTGTCTTGTCTAATAAACCATTTTTAAGTTTTGTGCTTTCCCCATTTAAACAGTGCACGTGAGAAGCCCTGCCTGCGGAAACCGCGATTCGCCACAATAGCATACTCACACAGACCTGAACAAGAAAAAGTCAATTTAACAAACCATTCCGGAGGAAATGATACGATCTATAAATATACTATGGATGTAAAATGTTATTAGGGATAGAAATTGATGTTCAACAATGACACAGGGTACACATTACTTTGCACTTCAGATATACGTTGGGCTTACCTTTGAAAAGTAGAAATAAAAACTTCAACATGGAAAACATGCTTTCTGTGCAGTGCAGAATAAAGTAGTGAACTTGGACAGGTGACTTTACAATAGAATGGTTTGTTAAATTGACTTTTTCTGTTGCTGTCTAGTTTTAAGTAGGATTTATAATGGAGTGCTTAACGTTGTGGATGAACATACAATAAATACAATACATTCCTTGCAGTAAGTTAGCTTTCATTTCTCTTCAGGGACCGTCTTCAGTTTAACAATACAGTATTCAGTATTTGGATGCATATGCGCTACTTGCTGTACCATTTTGTTTTAGCACTGTTCCTTTTTTTAAGTGCATATTTATAATTTTGGAATGTTTTGATGATATGCTTGTTGCAATATCGACTTAACAATTAAATAGTACTTAACCCACTTTAGTACTTCTGAAATATATAAATAAATAAATCGGATGGTTTGATTATTTTATTTAAAAGCATATGTCTTCAATGTGTTTATTTATTTATTTATTTTATTTATTACTTTTTCAAATCTGTATTTCCAAAGTATAGATTGACACATTTGGGGCTACCCTGGTTGATTTCCATTACATGAGAGAAGATGTTAAAACTTCATGCTGATTTGAACTTGGCTCTCGCCAAGATAAGCACCAACTAAGACGTAGCTTCACAGTAAACTAATGTGATCCATATGTGTCTCCATCCATTTGCGCTTCCTTCCATATGATGATGTAGATATCCTTCTGTCTGGTGTTGATGGCTGAAGTGTAATGCTGGCTCCAGGGATCAGCTTATTTTGCCTCCCTAGCGCATCAGCACACACAACGGCTACGATGCTGGCTCCGGGATCAACCATAGTGCGGTCTCCCCAGCGCATCAGCATGACAACCGCCTGGATTGAGCTAAGTAGGGTACATCTCTGGGGTCTTCAAGTGGGCACCTTCCATCCTCGGTGTTTCGCCGACTAGCCCACGACACCTCAAGAGGGCTCGACGGTGATTCTGGCGCCCCAGCATCACCCCTCCGCCCCCACTCAACTCAGCCCAGCTTACTTACCTGTACATCAGTCTTTCTTTCTTTCTATTGTGCTTGAGATCCCCAGCCAGAATCTTTCCGTCTCAACCACAGCCAGTTGCTGCTCCTCTCTGCTGCTTCAGATAAGTTCTTCACTGTGCGACGCAACTCTTGGCCATTGAATCCGACATCTCTGAGAAACCGGGTTGTAGAGTGTGCCACAAATCCTCGACATCCCACTTCCACTGGGTAAACCCAGACTCTCCATCCTCGCTGTTCCGCTTCAGTGGCTAGTTGAGCATACCGCAGTTTCTTCCTCTCATACGCCTCATCTACAGCATCCTCCCATGGCACTGTTAACTCTACCAGGTGAACAAGGCGGCTGATCCAGACCACAGGACAATATCTGGTCGAAGGTTTGTGGTGGCAATTTCAGGTGGAAAAATAAGCCGCTGACCAACATCTGCCAGCATTTTCCAGTCTCTAGCAGCTTCCAGTTGTCCTGGGCGAGGATTGGTTTTAACACCTTTTCTTGGTGGTTGCTCTCCCAGGAGAAATGTTGTCTTTTGTGTGAAATGTTTTGATGGATCTGGTGGCAACTTATTGGTCATGTTACGCTTGTCTTCCAATGCTAAGGCCAAACATCGCAGCACCTGGTCATGGCGCCAAGTAAACCGCCCTTGGCTAAGAGCCACCTTTACATCCTGTCAAAATGTGCCTTAATGTTGCAGGTGATGAACACAAAGGACATGAGGGATCCTCTCCTACCCAGAGGTTTAGGTTCTGTGGTGATGGGAGAACATCATATGTTGACCTTATAAGGAAACTGATCCTGCTCTGTTCCATTGACCATAGGTCTTGCCAGCCAATCTTGCGTTGTTCCACACTCTCCCATCTCATCCATTCTCCCTGCTTGCCCTGGGAAATGGCCTTTATACACCTCATCCTCTCCTCCTGCTTTTGCACCTCGTTGACTACAAGCTTCCTCCGTTGCGCTGGGGCTGCCTTGTGCCATGTAGGAGGAGCTGAACTGAGACCAAGACCCCCTCTTCCATGCTGAACTTGCCCCATGATATCACCAATTCGAAGGGCAGCCTTTGCATCCTCCACAGCTTTCTTTGCCATCCACTTTCTTCCAGTTTTCAACACAGGTGGAAAATAATTCAAACTAGTCTCACTTTGACTGGAAGGGGTGGTCAGATCTTGTTCTGGTATTTGCTCTTATTCAGATCAGCTTTGGTGAAGTCAGTTGTCTGCACAAGACTAGTAAGATTTCAGCTTTCTAAAAATGTCAATGAACCGTCCTCAAGGCGATGGGGTTGACCCCGATGGGGTCGTAGTTTGGCTTGGGATCATAACATAAAAATAAAAGAACATTTTTTATTTTTGTTTTATGTAAATAAATGATTCACATGATTTACATGATTTAAGATATAAAATTATATATAACATTTCTGGATGTATTAGTCTTCATCTGTGTAGAGAGAAACAATTAAGCGTCCTGAAAGAAATGATTAATTTAAACCCTTTGTGTAACATCCCAAAAAAAGTTTTCATTAATTTTCATTTGTGTACACTGCAGTTATACCTCCTTTCAATCCTATAACTCCCAGAATTCTTATCCGATCATGTTTGTTTGTTTTATGTTGTCCTAATTAAACAAGCTAATTCGACAAGATTACGAATGACACAATCAGCTCAAGCTCTGTAAGCAACAATTAATTACTTATTTATTTAGAACCGCAGAAAATGATTCATGAAATGTGATCCGCTGGCGGATAAAACGGAGGATCACGTTAGAAAATAGGCAGATATTTTTTAACCGATTAGCCTATTAATTCAGCGAATTTTGACATTTCCACCAAAAATGAAACCCCTTTTGAAATTCGGGCCCATTACCTGTACAAAAAAACAGATAATTTCAAAATACGATCACAGGTTACGTTTGTAGATATGTGTGAAAAAATAATATTTCTGACAATAAAAGTTTTGTGGCAACTGGGCTTGTTTCACATTTATCCCACATTAATTATTAAATGTCTCTTCCCATAATAGCACAAATATAAAAGCTTGTTTGTATTTTGGAATCCTCTGCCTCTCTCAGCATTCTGTCAAAGATATTATTTTGTTCGAGTAACAATCCCAGCTTCCTGTTGCTGTTGTTTGTGCCTGTTTGACGCTGACTATGAGGGTGTTGCCCACGAGTGTACATGGCAAATGTGAGCCGTCTCAGGGACAGCTGCGTTCACAGTAGACCAAAAAAACCGACCAACGCCACTGCAGAGCCCCCCTCTGGAGCAGGTCAGTTTTAGACTGCTGGACCTGGGACAGCTGCGTTTACACTACACAAAAAAAGACCTAAGCTGTCTTAAATTTGCTGCATATTTCCCAATCAACTTCCTTGAAGAAATTCTTAAGGATTGGTCGCTTATCCCTCCAGAAAGAATTGAACACCTTGCCTACTCAAAATCAATGAAACCCCACACACCCTATTGACAGTGTTGTGGCAGGTGATTTTCATTTTTGCTCCAACTCCTGTAGATCTATAGGCAGGGAGGTGACTGAGCCACTAGCACACACATATACCCTACCTGAGTAATCCTACAACTTAAAAGACCATTCATTCTCCTACTGCTTTTTTATTTGAATATAATCTGCTCATTTATAACAATTTACTGAACCCCTTAACTTAATTTGACCCATGCTGCCTTGTCTTAATAGAACCGCTTCAAAGATCCGTAAGGGAATTTATTCCATAAAAAAATCCCATAATGTCTAATCGAATCACCCAGACGTGCTACTATGTAAAAATATACAGAAGCTGGCTGAAATCTGATTCTCCTGGTGTCTCACAGGCGCAAGACAATCTGTTAAGACAGGGCCACAGGCGGCTCAGGGGACCGGGCAGAGGCTACAATCCAATCCAAAATGCCATCACTTTCAGGTAGACCAACAGCCTGTCACCATTGTCATGCCAACCCACACCTCAGGACCCCGCAGGGCAACCCTGTGACATGCCTATATTAAACAACTCATTTTCGTGGTTAGGTGCTTTGTGTGTGTGTGTGTGCAGTGTGAAGGGAGAGAAAAGGAAGGAGAGAGGGAGAAACAGGGAGGGGTAGAATGAGTAGTTACCATGTTTTTGAGAAGCAAGGTCTGTACATCTTTAGAAATGTTATTTATGAATTTACTTTATGATCACTAGTACCTGTATAGTTCCTAGACTGTAGCTGTTCCCACCCCACTGCCCCTCACAAACTTTAATTTGTTAAACAAACAAAACTACCAGCATAAAATATGCTGCCACACACCTACACCTTTTGATGTTTAATGTAGCACATTGATAAGACATGCACACTTCTAAATACATGTTGTTTCTAGCGAAAGGGTTAATAAGCAAACAGTTTGCATGTTTTTCTTACCCCTCATGCGCACATTCTCAGAAGGCCCTTATCATTTAGCTATTCATTGCTTAGCTGGATTTTTTACTTGAGTCAGGTAAAGTGAATGTATCATGTCACCACACTACATTGGGTTCAAGCTTAATGATCTAAACAGTGGCAGATCTTAATATATATTTATAAAGATGTTTTTTTTGTGGCCCTCATTTCACTGTATTTTAGTGTATGTAATGTTAATAGGTGGGTGTGACAGAAATACAATGATTGTAAATCACCCTCCCGACCTGTGAGGGCACTAAGCAGCGAGAACAGAGTTCCTTGGACGGGCTGGCTTGACAGTTCTTTCCCAGGGTTCAAGGGAAGTTGGCCAGCCAGGAAGACTCCGTTGCAATAACGCATTAAAAAACAGTAAAAACCTAACTGTTTAAATGGGTAATTGTATGTAAAAATGATGTGATATTTTGAAACAATTGTAAGTCGCCCTGGATAAGGGCGTCTGCTAAGAAATAAATCATAATAATAATAATAATAGGGTCATGTCGCTGCGAAAGTGTCTCGTCGTTAATTTAAAAAATCTCATCGCGTCTGGTGTGTGTGGAGACCTTAAGTGTGGCTGGATTAAGTTCTGTCATGAAAAACAGACCCCACTGACTTCTGGTGCAAGAGGTATTAGGACCCCACGCAACTCCACATAAAATCCTAAGCAAGTGAAATATGAATTTATTGTTTGGTGACAGGAACAATTGTCTTTGCCTGAGTGACATATAATGAAATATAATGTATATGCCACATTTTGTGTTGCAGTGAGTGTCCCCACTCCAGCCTGTTTGGGCTGGCACTCTATAAATAGTGTTGCGTGTTGGAGGGGGTCAGGCAGCAAGCAGGGGGACAGGTGCCTGTGCTCGGGTTACACTCTCAAAGAGCAGCCCTGCCATTCTCTGCGCCTCCGAGCGCTTTCTTATTATACACACATAACGCTCCTGCATTGTCGTGTTGGGAATGTGAGGGGACGAGACCTTGGACACCAGACTCCTCGGTTAAACAACTCCGCCTGCCAGCACCGCTCCCAGTCTTTAAAAGCTGTCCTTCGGTCTGTCCTATGTTTGATAACAACACGATAAACGGCTGCGGCAACTGGAGAGGGTGCAGATCACACACAGAACACAGGGTGTCAGGTCTCACAAGGCGTCTGCAGACGGTCTCTCACGTGATGCAGTCACATGACTGTTCCCCTGCAACACTGCAATGTCACACAGACTCAGGCTAAGATTCCACCCCCCAAAAAAATAAAATACCAAAGTATTTAATAACATACTTTAGATACCCCCATAACAACAATAACAAAATAAAGATGTCATTATTATTATTATTATTATTATTATTATTATTATTATTATGATTATTATTTTATGTAGGAGACACCTTTATAAAAGGTGATTTACAGAGACTCACGCACTGTTCTAGCATCTGATTGTTCAGCTCAACCAGCCTGGTTTCATTATTTAAAGGTATACAAATTACCTTTTTTCTAAACGGTACTCTGAATGTAACAACCTTCTTCAATATATAAAAACAATTTCAAACGTTATAGGTCCCTACCCTTCCAAGTGAAATGTAGTATTGCCCTATTTCTGAAGACCAACCAGCCTACAGGAAAGAAAATGCATGACCGTGACGAGCACAGTTTGGGAGAGAACTGACCTCGTCTTACACCCAGTCGGTTATTAGACAGAAATGGCTTTGGAATCCAAACAGGACCAATTTGTAACCCACTGTGTTGTACTTTTTGAAACAGAAAACTCACCCAAAATTTGACAAGGAAGAATGCATTGACTGGTCCTTTCTCGAAAAGGTCCTTCAAGCCTCCCCTCTTCTCTGGAAACTTATCGTAAATCTGCCGGATGTCCACTGCCTCCAGGTAGGGGTCGTTGAACGTGGGGTTTGACTGACCGATGTGGACAAACAGATGCTTGTTATACTGCAGAACCACATAGAAGGAGGGGAGGGGAGGGGAGGGGAGGGGGGCAATTGAGTGAAATCTCCTCTGAACTCCCAAAAAGCATCAACAATTGAAAAATAACATATTAAAGAGTGAGAAGCTTCAAATGACATTTTCTGAGGTTTTCTTTTTTCAATCATTCCGAGTGCTTCCTTTGCTCAGGTACAGCTATTTTTTCTTTTGGTCAGTCTAAGTTAAGTTGCTTTGATTATGAGTTCAGGAGCGGTTTTCAGTTCAAGTTTCTGCCATAAACATATGTTTGAGGCTTGATCAGCCAAAGTGTCTTTATGTTAGTAAGTGCAAAGCATATACTGCTGGCAAAACAAAAGGCAACTTGATACAAAGTGGTAGATCACTAGATGGCGATGTGTCTTACTTCTATAAAGATATGTTGGCTGATCAAGTATCTATGGCAGGTAAGTAGAAATGTAGAGCAGCTACTGAACTCATCTTTAACCTTTTCAGTGCAAGGAACCCTGTCATGCCTTCTATTGCAAATGTTGTGTGGTTGTGAATTCGCATACTTAGTGCTAGCTATTATAATAATATATTTAAGCAGGATAGATCCAGAGAGACTATATCTAGGGCTGGCCTGTTGCTTTTTATTCATTTGATTGGGGAATTCAAGCATTCTGTTTTTGAGACAGAGGGGAGTTTAGCAGGGCTAGGATTGCGTTGTCCTGTACTGGGATTTAACACCAGGGCTAATGGGATGTCAATGGGATCGTTCAATGTCCACAGAGTAGACAGGACCTCAGTTGAACATCGAAGAACAGCCCCTCCTGCAGCGCACTGCCCCCTGGTTGAGATCTGACCCAAATGAACCTCCAACACAAACCTTCTGCAGACCCTGATTCCCCATTCAAGATCAAACTTCCATTATTATTAGTTTTAAACATGAGAAAAATATTTGTTTAAAATCTGGATTGTTTTTCAGTTCACAAAAGACAGCACTTAACAGTCTCATAAACTTTAGCTACTGTGATTTCTCTGTGATCTCATATCTATAGCACACAGTTAAAGAAGGAAACAAAAATCTGAACCATTCGGGGTACTTGTGAAAACCACTGCTTTGTATGATTGGCCTGGGCTTTCTGAGTCAGAATACCCATCAAATCACCAGTGAAGGGGATATCTCTCTCTATATATATCCATATACAGTATGCACATCAAAGTACCAGTCCAGCTTACTGTATCAGGATCCCTCTGCTGTTCTAGGAAGGCTGAGAATTCCAGCATTCGGAACTTGGAGCTGCCAATGCTGCGGTCCTGCCAGGGAGGGGCTGAGGGGGAGGTGGTGAGTCCCACTGGAGTCTCATAGCCTGCAGAGAGGGGCAGACAGAAGGGAAGAGGCTCAAATACATTGGACAAATTGGCAAGGAGTCATCGGTCAGTTTTGGTGTTGAATTTAGGAAAAGAAACCTGATTAGAGAGCATTACCGTCTGGTAGTGTGCCATGTCTGCAAGGTAAGAGTACAGCTACCATACAGAAAAGGTTAACTATCGATGTAATGCCCAATAACTATGGTTTTACTGCTGTTAGAAACTTGTGCACAGTGTTTTATTGTTATTTTAAAGACTTAAATCAGAACTTAAATCAGTATCCTAATGGGATTGAGCCAGAGTGGACTTCTTTTCACTACACAGCCATGATCAGATCTAGTAATGGAATACCAATAAAGTCAAAGCTGTACAGTGTTGGACACAATGGTCTGTGTTGGCAGTCCCTGCCCCTTCCTCTGTCTAGAAACCACTAGGTCAGTATCACTGCCATCACAATTACCTGTGATTGAAGATGCGACAGGTGGCTGAATGTTGTAGGTCTGTTGTGAGAACGGTTTCACACTAAAAAAAACAAGAGATGCAGATAAATGTAAGTACTATCATTTTAGAATAGTACTTTGAGCCCAAACACAAGCTCATCAAAATATGCCAAGCAGTAACTTCTTTTACAACAATGTCTAAGACTTTTGCACAGCACTATAGATAGATAGATAGATAGATAGATAGATAGATAGATAGATAGATAGATGTAAAAAGACAGTGTGAAGGGTTAACCCCAGTACTCACTCATGGGAGGCCACAGGTTTGCCTTGTACAGCTGCATGCCAAAACTGGAAAAGAAGATTTTTATAATCTTATAATCCTGTTGAGTGCTTGAAACACTGATGAAAGTCATTCTACACATCATATATTATTATTTACATTACATTTCTCAGGCAGAACGACTGAGCCACCCTGATCAAGTGTGACGGTGCACAAATCAGTGACCATCGGGACTCATGCTAAATGAAAGCCAGAGACTGTTACATCTTACAACGCCAATGGTACGGTGTGGATATACTGGATCAAATGGTATGGCTGTATTCTGTCAAAGTTGGTACTCGCAGGTGGCCTGTGGCTGTTTTTTATAATGTTTTGGACCTGGCAGCCATCAACGCTTTGGTTTTGTATAAGGAGTGCACCGGCAACACAATCACTCAGAGGGACATCATTTTGCAGCTAGCCCTGGAGCTACGGCAGAAACATTTTGATAAGAGACACGAAAGACAGCTGGCAAATGCCCCTCAACCTTCAGCCAGCTCTGCGCCCAATGGCACATGGAATAAAAGACAATGCCAGGCTGCTAAATGCAATAAAAACAGAACTTTTGATGTCTGCGTCCGTTGTGAAAAGGCAAGTCTGTGACAAATGCACTGGTACAGCTGAAAAGCGTGTTTTCTGCATAGATTGTACTTAGAATGCTGTAATAAAACTCTAAACAGACAGACAGCCTCTGAACTCTGTTTCACTCAAAGCGCTTTCACGTTGCATAGGCCAAAGTTATGTTATAGTTTTGTTTATGCTATTTTTATAAGTAGTTATTTATGTTTTATCATTTTATATGTGCATACAGCTTTCTACACCTGTTTACACAGAAGCTTATTTTATAAAGTTTATTTTATTACAGTTTTTTATGTTTATGTAAAACTGTGCTCTTTTTGAAAAAAAAATAGGAAAAAAGTTTAATTTTCAATGTAAATACAGTGTTTCTGCTCTGAAAATGTTATGTATGATGTTAATAAATAAAAATATTAAGTTGTGTCCCATTGTTTGTTTTTCATTTTCATATCGAAGCCGTTTTAAAATGGAACCGCACATTTTGCGTTCTAGTGTTAAAAAAAGATCATTTTAGGATTTTTAAGCTTTCAATCACATCTCCCCTAACCAATCTATGTTCTAGGTTAAACTTCAATCAAATCTCCTCTAAATCTTTTTAGTACAGGTTACTCTATTTACAGGGTGCATAGTATACTTATAGTATTCTCCACAATGTAGATGTTCCGATTTAAAAAAATAGGTGCACATTACACAAACGGTGTGTATTACATTCCTTCATGTCACTTTATATAGATTACAGATAAGTAGGTTGCTCTTCCTTACATTCACTGTATGTTGCATCAAATTAGGACCAGAGATAACAGTTACAAAAATATCTGCATATTTTGGGGCATGCTTGTTGTTTATTCAAAAGCATGCACCTCATTCACAGAAGGCCAGCACCTCTATCTGCAGAATTTTAACCATGCATCCACACTTACCCCAGTGGCTGCAGGGTAGGCAGGCCGGGGCAGTGCCTGCAGTGCCAGCTTGCTCTCGAAGGCGTTGGCAGAGAGGATCTGGGTGGCCATGCTCTGGAGAGCCTTATCCTTCGCTGCCTGATCCTGGGGAGGAAACACAGGCACTCAGTAAAGAGTCTTTTCCAGCGCAACCAGAATCTCTGATTCTTAATCTTTTAGTGCAGTAGTCAATCTAGCCTATCCTTTATTTAACTTGGTAGTACCAAATGTGAAGAGGTTTGTATTTAGAGTGCTGGAAACATGGAAGAGAAATGAAGACGGTCTTTAAGAAGGGAAAGGACAAAGGATTTTACCAAATGATGGTCAAAAATATTTACTATGGAAGGTGTTTCATCTTTAATGAAAGCACTAAGTGCTTTGCCACATTTTTATTTTTTGTGCAATTTTCTTACTGCATCAAATGTATTAATGTGAGCACCATCTATTAAACTTATTCAGTCTTCAGCATTTTGTTTAGCATTATGAGGTGAAATATTAAAAGATGACATTGTTTTAAGATTTCCTTAGTAAATATTTCATTTTTGGCCATCCCTTACAGGCAAAATCCCCATCTCATATCTTGTCCTTCAATAAGGTCAACTTGCCAACTTCATCCATGACACACTGGATAGCATTCTATTCCCATGCACAAGTCAACCTAAAATGGACAAGCAGTGCCCAAGCATTATATCTCAAAGCTGAACTGTGGGATACTGTGACAGAAAGACAATGATTCTTGGTGGTAAATCTCCCTCTCGACCTGTGAGGGCGCTAAGTAACAGGAACAGAGTTCTCTGGACTACTTGGCCTGACACTTCGTTCCGAGGGCTAAAAGGAAGTTGGTCATGTAGAAAAGAGACGGAGCTTCGGTACACGAACTCATTGACGTGGAAGGGAAATGATGTGGCAGCTGCAGATCATAAAAAGCAGCTGCAATTGTTTACCAAAGGGTCATGGGTGACGTTATAAATAGGGGTCGAAGCAATGTTATCTGCTCCTTCGTTTTGGTTGTGTCATTTACCTGGAAAGAACAGGTGTTTGTTTGTCTCTTGTTGAGTGTATTCACTAGATGGCTAACACGTTCTGGAGCTGTTGCCAGAGGCCAGCACAAACCCAGAACAGCACTTCACTTTTACCACTGTAAATCACAATCACAATCACTATTTCATGCACTAACTGGACTTGTGTATGTGTTTTGTGTTTAATGTGGGGATACAAGAACGGGACTATTATTTCGGGACCAGCTTGGGGGATTATAAATGTAAGTAATAAACGCTGCTGTATTAATTACCATCATTATTATTTCCTGTTTGTTTCGCCATCAGGTACTGGACAAACAAATAAACAACAAATAAAAACAAACCTTTTCACCTGTTTGTTCTTTAATCACCTCCACCTGTACACAATTAACCACTTTGCCACAGATACCAAGAAAGGATTGAAGCAGCACTATCTTTATCTCAAAAGTTTATAAAGAGAATGTGCAATCAGACAGTAACTAAATTATGCACATAGGTTACTCTTTACTTGCAATCATTCATTAATAAAAGGTTATGAGCAAAAGATAAGTCTGCCTTCATAATCTTGATGAGAGCTGTATGTAGGGGAGCACCACTCTTATAAAAGTTTCCCATAGTAAAAGCATAGCAAAGTATAATAAATCATAATGAAGGCATGGTTAAGTCCAGTGAGGTATGGTACAGCATATTAAAAACATGGAATACCATAGTAAACTATGTTAAATGCATAGTATAACCATGGGAAAAGCATAGTAAAACTGACGGTGATAAAACTGCCATTAAATTGTCCCAAGTGGAAGTTCATTAACTAAGCCTCCAGACTAAAGAACTTGAACAGATTTACTGAGATACTTACCATATGTAGTGCCTGGAAAGAAGGATACAAATGTTTATTCAGAAGAATTTAAAAGCATGGTGTATTGAGAAGGTGAAACGGTAAGTATGCAAGCCAGTAAATGCTTGCGATATTGAAATCCTGCGCTGTGGGGTGGGATTTGCACAGGATGTCCTGGACTGTGCTCTAACTACGTCGTCTCTAATTTCTTTTGATTTGTGGTTGTTTCCATCAATGACATCCTAGCACTAATCACTGCTTAATGTCAGATCCACCTGTCTGTAAACCGAGGTTCAAATTATGACAGCATTCAAGACAGGACTGCATCAATAATAGCTAATGGGTTATTATGTTAAACTCCAATCTTCAATCATTAATAGCTCTGCAATGGTAGGGGGTAGTGATGTCCTTGGGAACATTAACACTTTGTGACATTGCTTCTTTAAATCTTTAAGCGGTCATTTAATAGGATTAGTATTTTAAAAGATATAAGGAGTGTCAAAGTGTTAAAGTTTCCCCTGTGTACAATCCAAATTATAATGCAATTTTTCAGAAGACCTGAAGAAAAAACTCTAATAGCTACAGCTATAGTAGGTGGCACTGAGGTAGCAGCCTCTGCTGACTTCATTTCTAAAGGTGGTTAGCATTTCATTGGATTTGTAGTTTTAAAGTTATTTTGATTTTTGTGGCATGTACAGTCGAGTGTTTGAGAGGTGATGGTTTTCAATGGGGTTTGCCCATAACACAAGGTGCTGTGTGAGAAAGCTCCCGCTCAGCAGGGGATATTGGCTCTTTGTGGCTGGCCTCATGGAAATGATTTTGGGCTGCAGGCAACCCAGTCTCCCAGTCTAGACTTTCGGCTGATGTGGTGGTTATTAAAATAACCCATGTGCCCTTTTAAACAATAGCTCTTAAAAGAACCAGACATGCTATGATTTTGTGGTGGAACTTTTCCTTGTTAAAATGTGTTGTTGCTGAGGTATTATGTGCTAGATATTATGTATCTGAGTTTTCTGATCTTGTTTATATGCCATTGCTGCATGTTTTTTGTTGTTGTTATTAATATTTTTTGTATTCATTTTCAATAAATAGCAAGACATCATTTTTTAACTGCTAACATTAATTAGTTCACATAAACATTCATAAATATGTTAATACCTTCAAGAAAAAACCCACCCCCACCAATACAGCCATGTAAGAAATGATGTTATTAAATTCAATTTAAAAAAGATTCATTCAAATATAAACAGATTAAATAGTGCCAAGGGCACCAAAGCACCGAAGGGCGCGTGCACTGAGAGCAGCTGGGGCACCAAAGCACCAAGGCATGGAGCGTCTAAGCACCGAGGGCACCAAAGTACCGAGGCACTGAGGTGCAGCACGGGCAAATTATTTGGACCACGTGCAGTCGCACACAACCGGGGCAGCGCGTAGAGTACGCCGGGGTGGAACACAAGCTGAAGAGCTGCGGTAGAGTAGAGCGAATGTACTGACTTTACTGCAAGAGCAGTAAAGAAAAAACACCAAGAACGTCACTCCTGGGAGGGGCCTATCGGCAGCTCTGACATAAAATGCTTAGTAAATACCTGACCTGTGGCAGGCATATCCCAAAAGTATTGGTTGGTGGTCGTCTTCGAATTGAAAGGGAACCTAGATTTACCAAGGTGATTCGTCAGGAACCCTTCCATTAAACAGAAAACATTTTACTTGTCAGCGCTGCTTATAGTTTATCTGAACAATGACACAAAACTGAATGGAGCATTTTTATTGAACCACCTGTATCTCTGTGTGTTGTTGCTGAAAGATGCCGAGTATCAGTGGAGCTGACAAGCTGTGGATTTGATGATGTGGTGGTGGCAGGTACAAGACTGGTTGCTTTAGTATTTTTTATTGCAGTATTGATTGGCTGGTTTTGAGGCAGAATTGATTGGCTGGTTTTGAGGCACACAACTGGATGATTCAGCTGCCCATCACATCTCACAATCACAAAGATTTGGATACCCCCAATCACTTGTGCTAATACCCATACTAAGTGTCATCACAACTGAATGAGATATACTGTAGTTAAAACAAACATACAGTCATCTCCCCGGTATCCCTGTCGCCAGGGGAGAAGTGTAAATGAAAATGTTACCACCACCCTTAAAAAAACATATTAACAACATTCACGGGGAGCAGTGAAAATGCAATTGAAAATGGATTTTCACTGCTCCCCTTATCATTGAATGTGCTACCCTGCCCATCACATCTCAGTATCTATGTTAAAAGTCTAACCTGGATGCAGTCGAGTTGTAATGTCTCGAGTTTTCAGTGACTCGACTCGAGTCATTGTCATCAAATGATTCGACTCGAGTCCCTGCAAGAAAAGACTCGACTCGACTCGAGTCTCTGCTCAAAATACTGGACCTTTAGTGAAACTAATACTGCGATTATTTAAAATATCACATATATTTTGTGTAAAAACACAATAAATGTGAAAATCTATAGCAGAAAAAATATCAAGTACTTATCTGAATAGGCTCTCCTGTCAGGTCAGTTCTTGAAAGGTAAAATGGCGCTAACCGTCTGTAAGCACTGTAATTTTGTGCCCTCGGGGGCGGGCCATGACAGGCTCTACGAGCAGCTTTGATATATTTTATTCAGGTTTCGGGTCTTTAGGAGGTAAATACTCATTCGTACATTCGGTTACATTTCGTACTTGAAAGGGAACTTTGTGTTCGGCTTGGGGTTGTCTTGCGAATGACCCCATCGCGATGCAGAGAATTCACTTTACCTGAAGCCCATCTGAAGAAGATGATCCAATACCAGAAGATCCGACCGTCCCTTCATGTCAGAGATTACTTTGAATTACCAATCTGAGTTTTCATCCCATAATGTAAAAGAGAAACTAGTTGGAATTAATGGCCAAACCGTCCAATTTATTTACATTTTAAAAGTACAAAACAGGATCTTCTTCTTTCAGCATCACGATGGGGTCATACATTACAGAACACAAACTTGCCTTTGAGTTGTCTGAGAATGTAAATCATTGACATATCAGTATCTTAATTACTTGACAATACATAAGCAACTCCAACCAGTATCATAGGAGAATCTAACACTGGAATATATTTTCAATATCCCTACACTTTGTAGCTATTATTAACCACAGAAGAAACTCCAGGGAAGCAGGGAGAAGCGGCCAATATGATGTGGTGGCTGAAAGTTACAGTGGCCAATCAGCACATACCTTCAGCTTCACTTGGATCTCTCGTGCCTTTCGCCGGGCACGCACCTGGATGTGGCTCGATACCTAGAGAGCAATGTGTGACTTTTAGCTCAGGTGGGACAATGTATTGTGGGTTCATAGTACAGAATTCAATTCAGAAACAGCAATAGAGGATTATATAAAGACATGCATATAGAACATGCCTATCATTTAAGACATTTACAAGACAACATGATCAGGCATCAATTCAAACTAATGCCATTTCCAGAAAAAATCTGATCCATGCAGCAATTTATAGCTGCTTCAAAAGGACAGATTAAGTATTTACCTTTATATATTTATTTTTAAAAAATGTAAAATATATACTTGCTTTTTGAAAGGGTGCAAAGCATGTCAGTTATAAGGGGAAGCTGGTTGGTTAATGAGAGGAAAGAAGGCATTGAAAGGGTGGGACAATTTCACTCTCCTGTGAAAGCAAGGCTTGCAATCAGAGCTTTCTTTTGTGAAAAAGCAGATATCTTATGAAAATAAATGTTTGCTACAGCCACTTTAGTATTCAACTGTCAATCTAAAAGCACATCTGTCACAGTCTCTATACATTTCAGATTAGCATCTAGACGGAACAACGTGGTCAGGCAAATTATTATTTCTATGTTATATAATAAAACAAGGATCACCCACTCACCTGTTTTCTGGTTCGTGTTTTCCCTGTTCGTAGCTTGATATATCTGGCTATCAATTCATTTCGACCTGAAATTACAGAAAGGAAAAAAATATAAGGGTGCATCTCTCAGAACTGTCAGAAAACAAGGCCTACTGTTTCCTTAATATTTCCCAGAGACACTCAGTGTAAGCACCAAACACAACAAGCAATTTCAAGTCACAACAATCAGGTTTTATTAACATACAAGTAAAGTTATACAGAGAAATTCACTACTAGAGTATACTTTCCCATAGCTCCAGATAGTTGGTGATGTCAGCTTTCTTCTCCTTTTTCCAACTGTGCTGAGTTTAACAGAGTAACAATACATATAACCTAACCCTCCACCCCCAACCCACACATTTCCCAGACAAGAAGAGAGAGGCCCTCATCTTATCTCTCTTCTCCAGCACAGACCCTGAATATGTCTTGGCCAGTCTTGACTTGGCAGACAGTCAGCAACTCCTCACTTGAAGAACAGGTGTCACCTCTCCACAAGTTCTCAGACATTATATTTATAGAAAAAGTTCAGTTCTCAGCAAGAAAGAGTCAATTAAATGATTATTAAATGTATATCAAAATATTAAAAGGGTTAAAGGTGCTAGATGTTGCAGAACCAAAAGTCTACTTTTGGTATTGTGGTTCTATGGTTATCATCACCCTAATACAGAATCCAAATGGTTTTGAATTATGTCACATTTTTTAATTGTGTGCTCAATTATTTTACCACTGATTTTCTTCCCAATTTGGAATGTCCAATCAATGGGCTCATATTTATCAAATTACTATTATTTATTTTTCCTGTTAAAAAAAGGTAACACATTGAACCATCAAAGCCAGACTATCTGAAAGTAACCTGTTACTTTCTAAAATCAGTTTGAGAGCATGACCAACAAATATTTCCGCTCCACTCAATACAGTTTTAGAACACAAGTGTAAGAAGCCGACCACCCGTTTGAGTATCCATAATGACACATAAGTCTATCCATTCACTACCCTTTCAAAATCTGACAGTTAGCAAAGAAAAGGCCAAAGAAATTTACAGTTTTAAAGTGTAGCACAGAAACAACAAATGCAGGCACGCCTATGAATGATAACATTGATATTTGTGTTTGGCCCATGACCTTACCCATTGGTGCTCGGTAGCTTGTATGCTAGCAAACTATAATGAATGAAGTATATGAATTAGATGAATGTCTAATGCCAGCTGGCACTTCCCCCCTAGACAAGGCACGCTGCAAGGTGGAGGCGGAGGAGATGGAGGACCAAACAAACAACGAACGATAAGGGCCGCAGATGATGTTAGTATTTCTATGGTTCAATGATTATGTATTTGATTAAGAGTGTTTACTCCTTTTAGAAAGTTTCTAAGGAAAAGTATATTAAGTGAAGTATTAGATGTATCTTACTCATGATTCTATATGACATATGCATCCACAATGTTTTTGAATTTTCACATCCTAGTCTTGTATTTAATGTATTAAGCAGTTTTTTTTGTTTTTGTTTTTTTACTGTGCGTAATGTATTCATTGTTTTTACTGTATCTTGTAAAGCGCTTTGTGATGGTGGTCCACTATGAAAGGCGCTATATAAAATAAAGATTGATTGATTGATGTGTGCAAAATAAAAAGCAGAAGTATGTGAGTGTTTTTTTTAATTAATCTGATCCTGTTTTCTCTCATCTGGTATTGACATAAAATATATAAAGATTCTTTGTCTGCCCCTTTGTTCTTGTTCCTCATCATTCATTATAGTAGCAATGAGTCAAATCCCTTTCTTAATGTAGCAAAATATATCAATCAATGCATGTACAGAAAATGATGGCCATAGCAGTAATTACGTGGTAGTTTCCAAAATAGTAGTAGATTTGAGCAATTTAAATAATCAATCTAAAACAATCAAAGTAGGGCGTGGCAGAGTTTTAGTGACTCGACTTGATTAAAAGGTTATTAGGTTATGCTTCATTTCTAGTAGTTTCAATTTAGATTTTTTACATGTGCGATTTTGTTGTGCAAAATATATTGTGATTATGCGTACTTCAGAGAAACTTGCTGAGTTCGACTACGGTGCAGAAACATTTCTGTATTCCACTTCTAAGTGTAACTTCCTTGTCAGTCAGGTATGTGCAGTCAATCCTGCAACTCACAAAGCCTCTTCATGTGTTACTGCAACATGAGGATGTCGACTTGATTCAAGCAGGAGAAGAAGCAAATGTTGTGGTTGACCCATGTGTATCAATGTTAACTGTTGTAAAACACGGTCTTCAGATGTTTAAAAAAAACTAATTCTAACTAGTTGTGTAGTTGCTTTGAAGGGTAGTTCAATGGTATTTTTATGATTTCTATTGTATCTCATATGCTGATAGAGTATACACCACAGGCAAACAGCTTTTATTTTGTGTGCGCGGGCAACATCTTGGCAACTTTGCATACAAAGTTGAAATTCCTGCCTAGGTACCTGCCGAATTGAATCAGCTCTAGACGTGTTTGATTAATTTAATACATCAGGATTAGCATCCTGGATAGATGTTTTAGAGTTAGTTTCGTTAAAAACATTTTGCTTTTTTAACGAATACATTCAGAAAAACAAAAATGGGCAGACCAGACCACACCATAGCAACATGATTTTGGGAATAGGCACAATCAACATTGCCAGACGAAAGGAGGTTGAGGATGGAACTGTATTGTTTTCAATTCATTTTTAAGAAGTGGTCTGTGGATTTTGTCATAGTGGGTGAACAGATCAATTATTACAACGGTGGGGCTCCCGAGTGGCGCATCCAGTAAAGGCCCTCCGCGTAGAGTGCGGGATGCACTCTATAGCCTGGAGATCGCAGGGTCAAATCCAGGCTATGTCATTGCCAACCATGACCGGGAGTTCCTAGCGGGTGGCGCACAATTGGCCGAGCGTCGCCTTGGTAGGGAGCGATTAGGTTGGCAGGGGAATCCACGGTTCACCAAGCACCAGCGACACCTGTGGCTGATAGGGCATTCCATAATAACTGGCATTCCAAATTGGGGAGGAAACCGAGGTAAAAATCATTGGCAACAACTAAATAAAAAAAAAAAAATTACACCGGTAAAAAAATAAAAATAATAATAATAATAATAATAATAATAATAATTTGTTCGTTTGCGCTGCTGTGGTATTTTGCATGTGTTTACGAAACAGCAACTATAATACCAATCTTTTTCATTAGTAGGGTTATTCAAAATACGGATGGCTAAGGTAAGCGATGAAGGAAGTTAAAATCAATAAAAAGGAATTGATGGCTAGGGTAAGTGAACTGGGCTGGGTTGAGTGAGGGGATGGATACGGGTTATGCAGGGACACCAGGATAACTGTCGAACCTTCCTGAGGTGTGGTGGGCTAATCGACGAAACACCAAAGACAGGAGGTGATGACCCCTGTGAAGTGCCCCACCCAGCCCATTCCAGACAGCTGCCATGCTGAGTCAATAGGGAGGCCACACTTTGGTTGATCCCTGAAGTCTGCATCGCCGGCGTTGTGTGTGCCGATGCCCCAGAAAGGCCCCAAATTGGTCCCTGGAGCCAGCACTACACTTCAGCCATCAACACTGCAGCAATAGGAAATCCATGTTACCTGGCAGAGGAAAAGCACTGGAGGCTCTTATCTTACTTCAATGTATGTAGACGTTGCAGAGAAGCTACATCTTGGTTGGTCCCCATGACTACCATCTCATGTTATCTTAGCAAGTCCAATATTAGCGTGAAGTAAATAACAGCTACTCTCATATAATAAAGATCAGATTCCATGCCTCATTCTCAGGTTATCTGTAATACTGTACTTCCTGGGTCATTTCTCCTCAGCAGTGTCGTCTGGGTCAAAGCATGATTTCAGCATCAGTCAATAGGGGAAGCAGCTGGTTGGTTAATGACAGGAAAGGGACAATTTCACCCTTCAGGTGTATCACCAACTGAAAGCATAGCTTGTAAACAGAAAGCGTAGTACCTAAAAATAAAAATATCTATTTACTATAACGAGCTTCCTTCCAAACTGGGCATTTGAGGCCTATAGAACAAAAGGAACAACACAACAGGTAATATTTATGAAATAACATATGAAAAGTATCACTTTATGTGGATTTTGTACTGGGTAATAACTAGGCTTGCTACTTTTCGATATTAATCAGTAAAGCTCGTTAAACGTTGAATTCTCAAAAAATATCAGTTCGACTGAAATAAATTTATATACAATAAACGTCGGTAAAACCACTCGCTATTTTTTATTTTCTTACCAAAAATGATGATTTAGAAATCCTCTCTAGTTTGTGTTGTTTTTATACTTCCTGTCTGTCCCGTCTCCATTCCCCTCTGAATGCCTGAGGGTCGCTGTCAGTCATTTCAGTGGTCTGTTAGTACTGTAGGTCACCTGTAGTCACCCTGTTCTGACAGACCTCGATGACTAAAGCAGTGCTAGAATGCTCTCATTTGCCAGCTACAGCACCTACTTTGAAATTAGCGGGTTAAGGTGTAGGCAAACTTTTGCTTTAGGTATACGTTGACAGTTACTGGGGCGCAAGAGAAAAACACTTACTGAATATTGTGCAGAACACCCTGCCCGACGACTGAAGTCTCCACGGCAGGACGAAGCGGGCCCGTCTGCCTTGCCTGTGACTCTGAGTCCGGCTGTGCTAAAGCAGGAGAGGGGGAGCTCAGACTCCGAATAATAAGTTAGTTCTGTTCAACTATATAATGTTTTGTTCTGTGCATATTATTTTTTTTTATATGTTGTGTTTACTACGGTTTATTTGAGACACTTTTTAAATGTATAGCTCCACTGTGACCAAATGTTATTTCAATTAGAATGTTGGGAACCACGGTTTTGTTGCATGATGACTATGATAAAGGGGTTTCACTAAATTAGACGTTTTTTCAATGGCATAAAAAAAGCTTCTTTTTTTTTTTTAAAGCAAAAAGGTCGATTTCACCCATTCTCTGCCTGAATTGAAAAAAAAAAATAAAAATCTGTAAATTCTTTCTAAAATAAACATTGATATTAATCATCGATTTGGCAAAAAAAAATTAAAAATCTAAGAGAGTGCAGGATGCCATGGCAATATTCTCCTTGTTAAGTGATGATGGCTCTTCCATTGAAATAGACATTCCAGCTGTGTGTGTGTGAATGTTTATAGAATATGTCTTCACACCAGCTGTACATCTTTAGCTTGTTCCCCTGTCAGGTCTCCAGTTACACATGCTGCTCGCTGTGACCATCATGTGAAAGGACCATCCTGAAGGATGTCCGTCAGCAGCTCCCCACCCCCTGGTCTGCTTGACCGATCAAGCTTTTTCTCCACAGCTAAACAGTAATAAGGTACTCCCTTATTCTCCCCATGCATATCCCCACGTTAGTCTGTATATGTACAATATTTCCACGTGTACGCATGGCCCACTTTTTTTGTTATGGAGTATATCATGATCTGTGTGCATAATGTGAGATGATTGTCTGTCCCTCCAACCGTCTTTTGTATGTCACTGTTACAGTTTTACATACATCAAGCAAACTGGTGATCTATTGCATTATAGTATGATACCAGGGTGTTAATGTATCAGGACCATTGTTCAATATTGCGTTGCTATTGCTGTAAATCATGTGATGTGCTAATGGTCCTTTAGGGAAATACACTGGTATAACAGCTACTTACAATCACCAGTAAAGTATAATGTATAAAATAAAATGAATTATGTCGTCACCTGGGTGTTACAAGAGCACAGTGGCATCCCAATCATACTTTTCTGTAAAAGATATTCATAAAAACTTTAAATGGAACTTTTCTTGAGTAAAATGTTATTTTCAGCTTCATAACTATACTTACATAATAATCAAAAACAGAAGCCATCTGATTACATTAATCCTAAATACAGGATCCTAGCACAATATACAAACTGAAGAGAATTGTTTCCCTTCATCTATAATGTGTATGTTTTAAATGCAGCCCTCTATGATAACAAAATACTGTCATATAGGTGGATTCAATCAAGAAAATACAGCATTGTGGTAGAATGTCAACATAGGCAAGTAATGCACCTGCTGTATTTTTTGCTTAAATCCAACCTTGGAAGGACAGTTGGACATAGATTCCACTGGGAGGTAGGCAGGTCATCCTGGAACAACCCCCCATCCCAGCCCCTCCGCAGACTGGGTGAGTGAAAGGTCAGCGAGCCTAGTCTACCTCCGAGGTGCTTTCACGCGAAGGCTGTAATAAATCTCATTCCCTCCAGCAGTTCTCACTGGCCCTCTCAACACAGGGGCTGTCCTCTCCTCTTCTCCACATTCCAGACATTCCATCCTGCTGACTCAACTCTGCATCTGCCGCTCTTCCTGTGGAGACAGGGAGGGGGCTGTGTGGCGCAGGTGGGAGCTGTGATACTGTGAAACAGGAGCGGAAGCCCTAACTCATATATACACAGACATACAGGGATAGGACCAGAAATAACAAACACCTGTTGTATATCATTGTAAAGGCATAGAATAGTGAAAACATGGTAAAGCATAGGTAAGCATTGTAAAGCCCAGAGAGGTATGGTAAATCATATTAAAAACATGGCAAACTACTGTCTTCTGCTCACTCCCTTCCCATCACCCTCTCCTACCCCTACTATTCTACCCACCACGTGTGGTCTGGGCCCCCCTCCCACTGACCTCTTCCAGGCTGCTGCCCCTGCTCTACTCCCTTTTATTTTCTCCCTCCTCAACACCTCTCTGCTCTCTGGCCGTTTCCCCTCCCTTCAAACAACCCTGCATCACCAAGCCCATCTTAAAAAAAAAAAAAAACCCTCACTGTGGGGGCTCCTGAGTAGTGCATCCAGTAAAGGCGCTCTGTGTAGAGTGCAGGATGTGCCCTATAGCCTAGAGATCGCGGGTTCGAATCCAGGCTACGTCATACCTTGCCGCATTTAACTACTGCTCCTAACTAGAACTACTTACTGTATCTTGCATTTGATTTTACTCTTATAGATAACCGTACTAATGTTTTTTGTAATTGCTCTCATCCATTTATCATACTAGCTACGTGTTCTTACTGGACTTTACTCATATAAGCAAATATTAACTTGTAAGTTTTACTGCTCCTAGTCAAACTCGCTCTTACTTATAATTTACTGTATTCTTTATCTTGCTCTTACTTGAATTTGATCTTATTGTACCTTCATAACTGCTCTTGTCTGTACTATGATATTCTGTAATGTGATGTGATATTTTATAATGTGATAACATGTAATGTGATACTTTGTACTGTGATATTTTGTAACACTTGTAAGTCGCCCTGGATAATAATAATAATAATAATAATAATAATAATAATAATAATAATAATAATAAATACATTGTTTTAACCTATATTTAGTTTTCTCTACAATGTCTTCCTCACATGCTGCTTTTTTATTGTGTGTTCAGTAGCTGCTTTGCGATAAGATGAGTAGGTGCGTTTGGATCGCAAACGCAAATCTTTCCTCATTATCAAAATTACTCAGGTGAAAATGATGAGGCCACTCCCCACATTTTTTGCCAACGGTTGCGCAGGTGTAAACACTCAAGGACAAAGTCTGATTGTGCCCGTTTGTCCCACCTAGCACCCCATAACCCAGTACTAACGACCTTTTTCTTCACGTCAGTGCCTTGCCTTGTGATCATAATTGGGCACATGGAATTTTCTCTTTTCCAAACATTATTAGGTTAAACTGTAGCAAATGCATGAAAGTTTGGCCTTTTGGGCTCATAAGAACAGTACAGTAAAAAAGGAATGTGTTACCCTACTGTGATCTTCACTCAAAGGTGCATTGCTTCTTTTTTTATTATTATCTTATAGATTGCCTAGCAACTATCTCCGTGGTTATAACTATTGGCAGGCAAGCAAGTGGGGAAAGCACTCAGGCCTCCAGCAAAGGTGGTCAGACAAAGGTTCAGAAACCAGTGCACCAATTTCACTTGTTTCCCTTGTAACAATCTCAACTCTAGAGGAAAATCAAATAATTTTAATTACCTGATCACAATTATATTCCCACCTGTAATAAGCCATATATTAAAAGGTAGGTGAGCCAAGCGCCAGATCCAAAGAATAAACGCTGGGCAAGTCAGTATTCATTACAATAAACATGCTTTGTTGTAATCAAAACACACCAAGAAAGAACAGAAACACTGGAAAACAATTGTTCAGCAATAAGAAAGATAAGTGGAAAGAATAAACAATTAGCATAATGAGAAAATTAAATTCACAATTCTCTTCAAATGTAAATTACATCCAATATTTACAGATCAATAAATCTGGTCAATTGATCCACAAGATAAAGACAAGCAAATAAATAAATAAATAAATAACAGAAACTAAAATGTCCAAAAAGTGTCCCCTGGACTAAACTATCCATGCACAGGGCATGAAAAAAGAAAATAAACTGAGGCTTCTGTCTTGAGGCGCTTTCCTGAGTTTTTTTTTTTTTTTAGAGCAGTAGATTAGAAAATACTTTTTCTAACAAACACACACACAGTAACCACACCCTTCGCTCTACCCTACACCAAACTGACTCTCTCCCTAAAAAACAGTCTGGTGCCTGTAATATAGAAATTGCCAAATGGCTTAATGAGACAACGATAATCAATTAGATAGAACCAGACCATTGCTATAAGGACAGTTAAAAACAATTAACTAGATAAATAGGAGAAGAGATGCAGGTATAATTACTAATATGTTGTGTATGGTACACAGAATATATGCAGATTTTAATAACTTTCAGCATTTACCGGGAAACCTTAGAAAAAGTTACATTTGTAATGCTTTCAATTACAGTTTGATAACCTGGCCAGGTTTTCTGCCATCAAATTAAGTGTAGCAGACAACAAACTTCATATGCTGCAGGAGTAGCTAATGCTACACCCTGTTGTACAGCATAGCTTGTAGGATATATAGGATATACAAAGCAAAAGGATATATAGTATATATATATTTTTAAAAATAAAAACACTTTTTTTGTATTGTATCTGTTTTATAAGCGGGATAACACTCCAGGGCTTGTGCATTGTGTTGCATTAACATACGGCTTTGTTGTTTGAACCCAACTACAGCTGTATGTTAATGCAACACAACGCACACCCTGTCATGTGTTATCCCTTACTTTACAAGCTGCTGTGTTGAGTGCACGTGAGTGCAACACACGAAACCTCCCTAGTAAAGAATACATTTTAGACGCTCCAAAACTAAATAACGGAGAGTTTAGACCTTTTTTTAACTTGGAGATATTCTCCATACATGCAATTTCTTAATGCTTCTGTAACTGAGTTTTTAAGGTCTCACATTTTGGGTTTGCAATGGGATCTATAAACTATGCTACCACTTCCTTTCCGTAATTATGTAACCTTTCCACGGACAACCTGAAGGGAGCCGGCAGACCACAGATTGAGAACCGCTGATTTAGATCATTAAAATAGACTCCCTTAGTTCTTAAATTTCTCCAATAGTCCTTAAAACTTCACGATGGAACAAATGTAAGTTGGTCCTAGGGGAACAGCAAGTAATATAGGGCAGATAAGACAATATGCTGAAGCAGACAGTGTGGACTCTGTCATCTTCAGCCAATGCAGATTGTAAATCACAGCTCCTCTGTTGTCCAAGGATCGTGGAGAGGTGGGGATTTAAAAAGACCCACAGCAGGGACAGGTGCATGTGGGCAAACACCCTAGCGTTTCTTTGTTTCCCTCTGCCAAACACTTAAAGGGTAAATGTCTATTCTGGTGTTGCATTACACTGCGAAGTGCCTTGAACTCTTGAGTTCCAGCTCTGCCAGCATACCATTCCTGTCACAGCCGTGTCCACTTTCCACCCCGGCTTAACCCTTCGATCATCCAGGGAGCACTGCAGGACCCCTACACCCGCCTGACACTTCATCGCCACACGAGTTATCTTACTTACTGACCCAGAAAAAAGAATGACATGTTCTTCAGTGGCAATGCAGTGGCACTACAATGGTAATGCAAGGATTCTGTATTATGGGTGAATGGTTGCACAATGGTATGAGCCATTGATAGCATTGTATCACGGTGGTTTTACAATTTTAACATATCAGTTGTATTGAATAGTATGAACTAACGAACATTGGTAATCCATTGTGTGTAATGGCACTATATTTTAACTCTTTTTAATTTAAATTTGCTAGGAAAATATTATGCTAATGCACAAATGTAACATATTAAGTACAATTATCAATGAATAATATATTTAAAAGTATCTACATATTATAGTGCCAGACAGTGTGCTACAATAACAGTACCACTATAGATTCCACCATGCAACAGTCTAGTGGTTCTAGTGTTGAACTGATACCTACCGTACATCTTGCCCTCGTCAGAAAGGATGATCTTGCGTCGTCCGCAGGGTGGGTAGATGGCGAGCGCCTCATGGAAGCTCTGCTCAATGTCGGGGCTCCAGACGCCCTCTGCATTGTTCGCTAGGGGCTTGTCGAGTGGCTCGCTCAGTGTGTCGCTGCTCCCGGGGGAGTTCGCTGGGACCCAGTCTGCCGACGTGGTGCCGCTGGGGGGGACAGTCTGGGGGTGGGGGCGGAGGGGAGCAGACTCAGAGTCTTGGGGGAGACAGCAAGGGGGCCTGCAATTAGACTACCAGTAAAAAGCCTAGAAACATATCAAGGCTGTTCGTGACAAATACTGCTTATCGGGCCCTATTCACATTGGAACTTTGTTTTAGGACTGTGAAAAATACAATTTGATATTAATTCAATTGTTAAAGACTTCTGTTGGCTTCTCTTTGTGTAAACAAACTGTATTTTATTCATTAAAAAAACAACTTATCATATATTTTTAGGAAGCTATAATACTCAACAAAACCTCTTTAGCGTATCAGGTAATATGTCATATGTGGGGTCTCTTATTGCATGAGCGATGTCATCTCATGCAGTATACAAATTATACAATAAGAGACACCTTGAACACAATGTATTAACTTGAAACAAATGAAGTTTGTACTCAGAAACTACTTTTAAACATAAAAAGGTGTTGTTGTTTTTTTAACTTCAGGCTTACACCCCATGTTCTATGTACAGGGTGACATTTGCACCCATGATAAGATGTACGTAATTTTGACAAACCCTGGGTACATTTTCATGATTGATAATAGTCATTCTTGTGGAACACTGCAGTTTTTAAAAGGGACTTTCCTTCTTGTTCTCTGATCGGGTCAAATCCGGTTCATCTTGGTTCTTTCTGTTCTGTGCTGGACCAGTGAGGCAATGACAGGGAAATACTTTAAAGGCAGCGAGTGAGTCAGCAACAATTGTTAATAATGAACCTTTTCCTCTGTAGTGACTCGAACAGTGTGGCTAAAGGCTGTGCTACTTCTTATATTTGTAATTTGTTTTAAGGAAACCATCAAACTCCTGTGTTAAAATTTGATGTGTCTTTAATTAAAAACGCATACAACCCCTTTCCGGAAAAAAAGTGAATGTTGTCAGACTAGGGGGAAGAGGAGAAGAACATGTAGTCCAGGAGGGGATAAAGGACTACATCTCCCAGAATGCCATAGGAGTGACGCAGGAGGAGGTACACCGGCTCCCATTAGTATAATGAAGCCCTGCTTTTTTTGGACTGGTAAACGGCTTAGCCGTCCAACAAAATGTTTATGAAAATAAAGAAAAGAAAACCTGCCTGCTAATCTCACTTCTTCAACTCTCTCCTTTGCTTGCACGAGCTTTCCTTGTTGCAAGGGAAAACGCAATTGCAGATCAGTCCAGGTTCCGTCTAGCTGCTGCTGGCAAGTGTAGATCCGGTCTTGGATCAGAAAGTCTCGCCAGGTAAGTGTCACATGTTCATTTACTTTTATAATCCACAAGGACTGTCGGGTAATGAAGTTTGTAATCCTTTTTCAGGTGAACAGGTAAGTATTCCAAGTAGTATCTCACTTGATACCAGGAAGATTGCTTTCTGTGTGGTGCACATAGAAACAGGTGAGAATGCTCCTTTAGTGCCCTCTCACAGTCCTTGTGATTACCATAGTACCTTTGTGTTTCACTGCACTTTCAACTTTGATGCTGGAAACACCACCCAGCACCTTTTGTCTCTCCCCAGGTCTTTTTGCTTTGGCCTGTTAAACTCCCTGAGTTCCCCCGGATAGGTCACCTGACAATTGCCCACCGGGATCATGGGAGTTGAAGTTTCTTCAATATGGAATACTGCTCTCCACCGTAACACACATCTCTTCAGTTTTGAGCTCAGGGGCAAGATATCAGAATCCCCACATTTTTGATACCTTGCTCATCACGGACGGTCTATTACATATATATATATATATATATATATATATATATATATATATATATATATATATATATATATATATATATATATATATATATATATACAGTACTGTGCAAAAGTTTTAGGCAGGTGTGAACAAATGCTGTAAAGTAAGAATGCTTTCAAAAATAGACATGTTAATAGATTATATTTATCAATTAACTAAATGCAAAGTGAGTGAACAGAAGAAAAATCTAAATCAAATCCATATTTGGTGTGACCACCCTTTGCCTTCAAAACAGCATCAATTCTTCTAGGTACACTTGCACAAAGTCAGGGATTTTGTAGGCATATAGTCAGGTGTATAATTAAACAATTATACCAAACAGGTGCTAATGATCATCAATTCAATATGTAGGTTGAAACACAATCATTAACTGAAACAGAAACAGCTGTGTAGGAGGAATAAAACTGGGTGAGGAACAGCCAAACTCAGCTAACAAGGTGAGGTTGCTGAAGACAGTTTACTGTCAAAAGTCATACACCATGGCAAGACTGAGCACAGCAACAAGACACAAGGTAGTTATACTGCATCAGCAAGGTCTCTCCCAGGCAGAAATTTCAAGGCAGACAGGGGTTTCCAGATGTGCTGTCCAAGCTCTTTTGAAGAAGCACAAAGAAACGGGCAACGTTGAGGACCGTGAGACGAGTGGTCGGCCAAGGAAACTTACTGCAGCAGATGAAAGACACATCATGCTTACTTCCCTTCGCAATCGGAAGATGTCCAGCAGTGCCATCAGCTCAGACCTGGCAGAAAACAGTGGGACCCTGGTACACCCATCTACTGTCCGGAGAAGTCTGGTCAGAAGTGGCCTTCATGGAAGACTTGCGGCCAAAAAGCCATACCTCCGACGTGGAAACAAGGCCAAGCGACTCAAATATGCACGAAAACACAGGAACTGGGGTGCAGAAAAATGGCTGCAGGTGCTCTGGACTGATGAGTCAAAATTTGAAATATTTGGCTGTAGCAGAAGGCAGTTTGTTCGCCGAAGGGCTGGAGAGCGTACACGAATGAGTGTCTGCAGGCAACAGTGAAGCATGGTGGAGGTTCCTTGCAAGTTTGGGGCTGCATTTCTGCAAATGGAGTTGAGGATTTGGTCAGAATTAATGGTCTCCTCAATGCTGAGAAGTACAGGCAGATACTTATCCATCATGTAATACCATCAGGGAGGCATCTGATTGGCCCCAAATTTATTCTGCAGCATGACAATGACCCCAAACATACAGCGAAAGTCATTAAGAACTATCTTCAGCGTAAAGAAGAACAAGGAGTCCTGGAAGTGATGGTATGGCCCCACAGAGCCCTGATCTCAACATCATCGAGTCTGTCTGGGATTACATGAAGAGAGAGAAGCAACTGAGGCTGCCTAAATCCACAGAAGAACTGTGGTTAGTTCTCCAAGATGTTTGGGCCAACCTACCTGCCGAGTTCCTTCAAAAACTGTGTGCAAGTGTACCTAGAAGAATTGATGCTTGATGCTGTTTTGAAGGCAAAGGGTGGTCACACCAAATATGGATTTGATTTAGATTTTTCTTCTGTTCACTCACTTTGCATTTAGTTAATTGATAAATATAATCTATTAACATGTCTATTTTTGAAAGCATTCTTACTTTACAGCATTTTTTCACACCTGCCTAAAACTTTTGCACAGTACTGTATATATATATATATATATATATATATATATATATATATATATATATATACTGTATATATTATTTTTTCCTTTGAAAAGTTGAGGAGGCTCTTGGAGCCTCCACTGCTACATTTAATCCATCTGATTGTGGTTTTCTGGCTCACTTAATGCAATTGCATGCTTAAACATGAAGCAGCCATGTCTTACTTTTGGTGATGGGTTTTTAATTGTGTTACTTCAGCAAAAGCTAAAACAGCAGCTTTGAACTCTAGATTATCAGGCTTACTGGAATGAATCACGAAGACCAGGTTTATGAAATAGATCAGATACCAAACATAAATCTAAAGAGGCCAAACATAGCTAAAGAACAACAACGATCCAATATTTACAGCATATTATGGTTTAAATATATTGGTCAACAAACTCTAGTGATATACACAGTAAGAACTGACAGCTCTTTCCCAGGGTTCAAGGGAAGTCAGACAGCTAGAAAGGGGGCGGAACTCCGTTGCATTAACGCATTGACCCGGAAGGGAAACGACATGGCAGTCGCAGATTGGGAGCGGCTGCACTCATTTACCAAGGGGTCATGTGTGACAGCATAAAAGGGGACGGAGAGACGCAATCTGTTCCTTCATTTTGGTTTGTGTTTTGAAACCTGAAAGGACCGTGAGAGACCCTGTGAATTATACGTATCGTGAATGTTTTGTTTGTTTGTCTATAATTGTTCTTGTTTGTTATTATTAGACGGCTAACACGTTCCGGAGCTGTCGCCAAGGGCCAGCACAAAACCCAGAACAGCACTTCACTACTGTCATTAATAAGCTTGTATAGCCCACCACGAGCACTACTGCACGCACCCAGGACTGGTGATATTGTGGGGCAGATATTCGTGTTTATTATTTGGGACTGCAACCCTGTTGTTATTTACTCCGTGCAGCACACATTGTTGTGTATTGCCGGGGGATTATTGTTTGGTCACCAGACCTGGATATAAAAACAACAATAAAACCTTTTCTAAACTGGATTATAAACATGACTGTCTGCTTCATTAGCGCACTGCATCACTGCTGCATCTGTATCCTCTCAGCCACTTTACCACAGTGATTTATGGGTTTTTAAAAATGATTTGTCAGGTAAAAGATCAGTGTTTCTGCAGCCTCTTAAATCAGATTTTTCAAGGTAATCTGATTCTTTCATTGAATACACTCGATCTGAACGTAACTGGGGATAGCCATCAGTGCTGAACTCCCAAAGGGAATCAGAATGGGGTGTTTTTGTGAACAAAAACAAAGCATCCCAGAGGGAATAATTTAAGGGGCATTTCTAATTAATGGAAAAAAGGGATTGTGAAGTGGAAAAAAGTTACGGGTCGTTAATGATTTTTTATTGGACATTATGATCAAGAGAATTATAAAATATAGTTGTAAACCAAATGTGTGGTCTGTATCACTGATATTGCCAGAGGTTATTACAGTGGCAGTTACACTGTTAATATTAAGTGGACAATACCTGTAATGGGATATGATTGAGATGATCAAATAAATAAGTTGCATACCAAATGTGAAGACTAATTCAAAGCATCTGGTCTGTACCCATTTATAGGGGCAGCTGAATTCTATACATCCGTTTCTATCTAGGACAGGGGTGGCAGATCTTCCTGACCCTACAAACCACATACCAAAATTTTCATATGGCCGAGAGACGCAAGACACATACTATAAAACATGAAATGTTTGCGAGCAAGATATTTTAAATACTAGCATTGTTTAAATGTTTGTTTTTTTTTAAATTCTCTCAAACATTATAACGGAATCTTGCACTTACTTTGTGCAGTAGTTGTTATCTCTTGATGGCAGCAAAATACACAAGAACAAGGGAGAACATTGCAGAGGCTTACAGTTTGTGTAATTTATATTGTATGGTGTTTTCCATTATTTCTGTTTATACTGAATGTATTACGCACTTTAAAATATATTCAGTTATTACGAAGCAAAATACGTTAACTGACCCGACTTCACCAAAAACACCACATAAGAACAAGCTCATCCCTTGAAGGTATGAATGCTGGGTTTAAACAAAAAAAAAGTTTTTTTTTGTGTTTTTTTTAATGACTACTGTGTGTATTAAATACTTTTGAGAGCTTTATGGATGACAAATGCATTGTATTTTGAAAGGGATTAGAGTACCTGCTCATGACGAGATGCAAGATATGTAAATAGAATATTAATTTTAGACCTGCAACATTTCAACATGCATTCTCTAGTCTAGTGCCAACACTCCAGTTTTATGAAAAGATTAATTAATCTGAATAAGGATGTTTGGCATGAGCAATATTCCATGCCATACAAAACTTGCTTGAGTCGTTAAATCAGATTCTTTGCTGAACACCGAAAGGAGCATCTGCTGACTGCGGAGGCGTGCATTTAAAAAGGCTAGCTTGTTTCTTTTTAAGTCTGATCCAGCAGGATATTCAGATAAACATTTGTTTCATAATGGTGTTTGCTCGTCTTGTACAGAATACAGTGTGTAAGCAATTTGTTGAAGATGAGACACAGGTGAAAGCAAACTCTTCCTCCCATTCTAGCTTACAGCCAGAATACTTCCGTTTATTACTCGTGGAGGGTTTGCTCAATGCCATTATCTCCACGAAGGAGCACTTAATTCAAAATTATGAAATTCACTTTCAACTGCGCATCCGGCTTTCAGTTGATGTGATCAAAATACGCATTCGCCAGCGAGCGGTGTCGAAAGTCATCAAGTGACAAAATGTCCTTGCAGTGAACGTGCAGGCTCAAAGACACAGAAGAGAGAGAATGGGAGAGAAGAAAGAGTGATTAACATGAATGAATACAGAGAACAAAATTAATAAACTGGTTGTGTTTATTTGTACTTTTTCTCGTTTTTCTTTTTTGGTTATTATTCTTTCTTCAGTTCAGTCGAGCCACAAAGTGTGAGTCACCCAGCATTTCACCGGGAGCCACACTTGAACTGCCCAGGAGCCACATGCAGCTCGGCCACCTCTGATCTAGGGGCTTGTCTTGCATATTCATAAACCTGTTCACATCCCTGTGTACACCTTGAGAAGATCCGACAAGAATGCTGGGGCAGACAAACCAATCAAAACGCTGAACAAGATGCAAAGATCAATGACTGCAGTGAGTGCGCAATTGTACAAGAACATTCATATTTAAACGCAACTGTGTAACTCTCTGATGAAAAAAGTAATACATTTTATTCCACTGTCCCTTTTTAAAAGCAGTTTCCTTTTAAGAGACTTAAATGAAATGAAACTCAAACCAGATGTACCTCATCTCACTAATCTCCTACCAGGTGTTTCCAGTTGTTGTGGTTAAGCAACCTACAGCCCAGTTGGTTCTCAAATAAAGAACCCACACAGTGGCTGAATTGCACCCCAACAACTGCCTGAACATAACCACGTCACACCCTGGAAACAAGCTAGGGGAGGGGTAAGACTGAGTGCAGACTGGGAAGTGTGCATTTCTGAATCTGTTACTGGCACTGTTCTAACCAGACGAAAACACTTGCTAAAGTGCCACCTCCCATAGTTTCCCATAGTTTAGTGTAGGTGTGGATAGCTGATTCAACCAGAATCTTGTACTCAGTCCTGGTGAATACAGGGCTGTGTCATAAAAAAAAACAAACTGCTGTGTGCAGCTACCTCTGCCCGTTGCAAAAAATACACATCTGAAACACAGTTACAGTTCACACAGTGCATCAGTTGCTGTAGCCACTGGTATTTGTAACGCAACCCACAAGAAAACAGAAAACTTTGCCGTGGCTTTGACCATCTGCCAATCAGAGACACTTAGAAAGGAGATCTGTGTTAGGTTGGGGGATCAGACTCAGAGGAATTAAGTTTCCAAGGGATGAAGGTGCAAAGAAGAAACAGTAAAAACCAAGCAAAGGATGCGTGTCAATGAAGCCTTTTTTGACCCACAGCTTTCTTTAAAAATGAGAAATGAAACGGGCCAAACTAAATTCCTAGATTCGATCACTCCTAATTCTGTGTATAAATAAATCAATTTTCAGTCATGAAGGCCTGGGGGCCTTTATCTCCTCTCAGACTATTTTAACCCTATCCTCGGTACTGGCTTCAAAATAGGGCCATGTGTGTGGTAAGTGTGACGCACCTAGGAACATTGAGACTTACAGAAAATTGCGCTGGTGTTGTATTGTACTGTAGTTAGGGAGGGAACAGGAAATACTGAGTGATATGACTAGAGACACAGTTATATATTTCCCCTCAAGCTGTCAAGAGTTCCTAAAACAATCTGTCTGTATGCACTCCAATCCTAGCCTCATTCCACCTGCAGCAATATAATAATAATAATAATAATAATAATAATAATAATAATAATAATAATAATAATAATAATAATAATAATAATATATTTATTTATTTTTATATAGCACCTTTCATAGTGGACCACCATCACAAAGAGCTTTACAGAGTTAGGATGTGAACTGTGCATTATATGCAGAGTCACTTACAAAATTACAAATTAAAAATAATAAAAGGAGCACACTGCCTTTCAGTCAATAAGCAACCACACAGCCGGACATTCCCTGCATAAAAAAAAAGCCCTGAACTGTCACAAAATCTCTCCAGTTGCTCTTTTTCTCTCTTTCTGCATTTAATTTAATGTTGTGTTCCCCACAAAATACAAAAAAGAGAAGAGAGACATTTTAATCCAACAGAATGGGATACTTTATATGATCTACATTTTCATGAGTTTTGCTTTCCCACCCACCTAATATCCTATTACACATGTTCTCCATTATGTCTGCTTAGATCATTGTTATTAATACTAAAAATGTCCTTTTCCAACCTAGTATAACCATAAGGCAACACTGCTGGTGACTATGATAGAAATTATATAGACATGATTCACTGTGATAATGGTACTGTACTGCTATGATTATTTTAATGTATAACAACACATTCATGATCCTCTGGTGCACAATATATTTTAAGAATCCTCACCACTGGCTTCTGGCCTGCAAACACACTGGATATACTGTACCGGTATGAAACTAGCTATAAAGCAGCAAGAAGCAGCTAAACAAATAATCTCCTCGTACACAAGATATGCCCTTTTATTTTTTTTTTATTTTTTTTTTAATAGAGCTGAGCCAAAAAACTAAATAAATAAAAAAATTTTTATGTATTTTGACTTGTTTCTACCAAAAGCTACAGACTGTCCAGCTTTCACCTCTAAACCAAAAGAGCCCTGTAAGGCTGAAGAGCCATCTGCTGGGCAGCCCTTGGACATTCCCATGTTAGACATTGATTTGTGTTTTGGAGGCTATAATAACATTGCCGTGCTCTTAAGACTAGACACTTGTAGTGGTTTTCAGTCTTGCGTGGGTCAATTATCCATCAAATCAACTGATCAGACTGGTTACACACCCCATTCGGGTAAAAACAGATTTATATATTTCCATAGTCTATTAGTAATGTTTTTGATTGGGGGGGGGGTTGTGTTAAACCAAAATCACAAAGACAAACATTGAAAAGCACAGCCCTCATATATAAAAGCTGCATCTCCCTGTTGAAAATCAGTGCCGTCACTTACCCGACAGAGGAGCTGACAGCAAGAGCTCGGTTGGAAGATGCCTCCATCTCAGATTGCACACATTATTGATACTTTAGGAGGTACAGTCTCAAATGTGATGATTGAATTGAGAAGCTAATACTGTTTAATAGATTAACTGTTATATATAAACACTAGCTTTCAAGGGCTCAAGGGTTCAGTGGGCCATTCTTAGTGTAGATTTCTACCCCAAGTTCTCTAAATGATTTCAAATGATTAGTTATGTTCCCGTTGGAACAAGTGCAGACTTCACATTGGTCCTGGTCGCCTACATTACTGTATACCAGTTATCAGGGATATGCACCCTCTGCAGGCTTATATTTGTGTTTCAAGGGAATATGTGATCAATAAATAATTACATTATTATTATTATTATTATTATTATTATTATTATTATTATTATTATTATTATTATTATTATTATTATTACAAATAGTTTAGATCTTTATTTCACGAATTAGACACAGACAGGTGAATAGCAACAGGTAAAATAGTGTCCTATAAAAAATACATAGAAGAGAACAAAAATTACTTACAAAAGCTTGCATGAGAAATGCAGTCATGCTATTTGATTTTACATAGACAAGAAGTACAGCTTGTTGGTTTACATGTCAGCTAACGACTTGGTAGCTAACAGAATAGAGACCGAATGTATATTAGTAATTACTGCTGCTACTACCCATGTAAACACTGCCGTTGGTGGCGCAACAACGTACCCTTTTTCTGTAGGCTACTGTATGTCACATGAATAGAAAACGCATCAATATTTCAAAACAAATCTCCTTTTGTCAAGATTTTCGTTTTTTCAAAGCACACTGACACTTTCTGTTTACTATAGGCTAATAAAAATATGAAGAAATCACACTGCACACACATCTACATTTTATCAGACATTAGTTCACCTACTTTGCTGATAATTAAAAAGTATATATATATATATATATATATATATATATATATATATATATATATATATATATATATATATACAATAATAATTATTATTATGATAATGATAATGCCGTTGTATATTTCAAGTTAAAAAAAACGATGTTGTCTAGTCAAATAGAACGACCAATATTGGTCAAAAAAGAAAAACCACAAACATAATCTGTGTTACTCACCTTCTGAAGAACCGTTTAATTATACTTTAGCGATTTTTTTAAAAAAAGCCAGGTGATGCCTTTATTTTGTCATGAGGTATTTTCTTTCTTTTCAGTTTCAAAATCTTGTAAGATGTCACAGCTGGCTTTAAAGTAAAAACAAGAAACAAAGTTGCTTCAAACAAACAGACATTAAAAACATTCATCATTATTATTATTATTATTATTATTATTATTATTATTATTATTATTATTATTATTATTATTATCTTATCTTAGTCTACTGGTGGCGTGTTTTTTGTTCCCACTGAAATATAGGAAGTCGAGCACCAGGATGGAAAATGGAAAAAAAAGAAAAAAGAAAAAAGATATATATATATATATTAACAAATTGTGATTGTTAAAAATTCAGGGAGATGGGGAACGACAGACAATAATAACACATACGTTTTTAAATTCAGTGTGCTTCATTACAAATAAAACAAATTAACAAACAAATACACAAACAACAAATAAACAGAAAAATACAATTAATTAAAATATAACTTCAAGGAAACTCACCTGTTGGAAGTTTTAAAGAGGGCAGTGCAGCACCGGTGGATTTGAATGGTTGATTTTGGAGGGAATATTGTACTTTTTGGTCCCCAGCAAGGAAGGCTGGAATTCCAGGAATTGGGACTGGTATGAAATGAAGTCTATGCGAACGAGAGAGAGAAGCAGGGTCTACGTAATGCAGCGCGTGGGGGGCAGCAGGGGGGGGGCTAAGGACCGAGCAAGGGGAGGGATCGGTCGGGAAAGGAAAACAGATTGGGTTCTCGACAGAGGAAAATACATCACAGGAACAGGAGACCAGTGAAGAGATAAAGAGAGGAACTGCTTGAGACACACTGCATTACAATACAGTTTACTTATATAACGCATTCCATGACACGAGCTTGAGACACACGTCACGCAAGATTCAGATTCAGTTCTGCCCGCTACAGTCTTCTGAATAGTTAAATCTGATGGGCCTGTTCATACTTTACTACAGTACATAGGCTGCAACCTTAATTCCAAAATAGCAGGCTACTTGAGTGGAATGGTTTCTGTTGTTGATTTACTTGATTTGTACTTAACTATTACTGATATATGACAAGGGCTCTGGGATAAACAATACCAACCAACCCTTCAAACTTTTTAAACTTTTAAGCCTTCAGAGGTTGCAGCAACAGCGTTGGTGAATAGTCGCGATACTGCAGATGTATTGTTTGTGGAGACTACTCAAGTCAAATTTCAGCTTTAATTGCTTCATTTAGTTTTTTTTTTTTTTTTTTTTTTTTACATTTTAGCTTATGTTTTTTAATCTTTCTTACATTTTCATACCTGAGCTTTTGGAAACTGAAATCTAGTGGCCTAAATTGAAGTGAATACCTACAGGGTATTCCACTTCATTACCTCCTTCTAATTGCTTTTAAAAGGAAAAATATCAAACAGAACAACAGCTATGACATGCCTCACAATCCAACCCTGTCTTGGCCGCTGTGGTTCTTATTGTGCTGTAGGTGTAGGCGGATGATTTGGAAGCAGTCTGTACAGCACACAGGTCCACCTGACGTTGTTGCTTTCATCACACAACAAACCTAAAGGCTGATTTTTGTGCTTTACCATTGAGCTTGTCATCAAAGGATGAGCTATGACACCTACTTTATAACAAGAAAAAAAAAACGAAATTAATTTGAAAAAGCCAAAATACACAATGTGGTATTGCGACGTTATTTATTACACTGCATATATGTGGCGGATCACTAATATCACTGTCAGTAACATTTCATTGTCAACTATCTTCTATTTTAAATGAACACACTGTTGCTGTATATAAACACATCAAAAAAATCTGAATTTCTAAAGCAATGTTGATGCTGAAATTGTAATAGCGTGATCGAGTCGTGGTCCCAGTGTGCTTGTGACTGATGTCCAATCGTGTTGTGTTTGTCCCTCGTTCGATTTGTGCTGTGGGCTGGGTTGTTGTGTGCTGACCGTTGCTGAATAAAGTCTGCTGTTTGGCAAACGAGCTGTTGCTGTGGTCGTCTGGCTCCCGTTTTTCACCCAACGTTACAATACTTTGTAACGTGCGAGTCTGGGAACATGTCTACTTCAGATTTGCTGAACTAGTCACAACATGTTTCCTGTGGAAACGCTGGCTTGTGACTGGCTTTTTGTGTTTTTGTAATCTCATCACTCTTGCTCCCATATCCCACCGTTAAAATCAGTACTGCATAGTTTACAGAATGTAGTTCTTTTTCTAACTTTCCTTATGATTATGTGAGAATATGTTGCGTTCCAAGAAAGTTGAATTTCTATTTTTGTGGGGTTTTTTTTACCAGACCAGGAGGGCTTATCGCACACACAGCCATCGTAGATGGTCAACTACTGACTGCATCATGCCTGCCACAAGTCTCCCTGCTACGTAGATACGGCGATTGCAGTAATCAGAGACTGGACATGACTTTTGCAGAAATTAGATATTTGCTGACATAAAGGGGTTTAACAGAAGAGTTTTGTGCAAAATACAGGAGAAAAATCTGTCCCGGGAGTTGTCCGGGAGGAGTGTCCAAAAAACTGTACAGTTCCGGCAAATAAGTTGACAGGTCTGCATTTTTTATTTCTTAGTCTTTAAACCTTTTTGTTTACACACGCAGTTAGCATGGTAGATATGTTGTAGTGAGTTTTCAGTTTATAAAACTTTTCTTTTTCATGAAGTATTTCTAGTGATTGATGAGTACGCTGTTGGATACTGATTCTTGGATATAAAACAGTTTGCTGTTTTTGAAGTCTGTATATATTATATTGCTTTTTATTTTTAGTTGGTTGTTTCCTGTAAATGGATAATAAATACCAGTATAAAATACCATTAGGTAAAGACAGAATAGCACTGCTTTTTGTTTCTTTTTCCATGCACAACAGCTGAACTTGCTTGCCTATAGCCAACAATGTATTAATTTCTAGTGAGCACAAAGCCCTTTGCACACAAAAAAACAATAGGGTTACCAAATATATATATATATATATATATATATATATATATATATATATATATATATATATATATATATATATATACACAGCTCTGGAAAAATTAAGAGACCACTGCAAAATTATCAGTTTCTCTGGTTTTACTATTTATAGGTATGTGTTTGGGTAAAATGAGCATTTTTGTTTTATTCTATAAACTACTGACAACATTTCTCCCAAATTCCAAATAAAAATATTGTCATTTAGAGCATTTATTTGCAGAAAATGACAACTGGTCAAAATAACAAAAAGATGCAGTGTTGTCAGACCTCGAATAATGCAAAGAAAATAAGTTCATATTCATTTTAAACAACACAATACTAATGTTTTAACTTAGGAAGAGATCAGAAATCAATATTTGGTGGAATAACCCTGATTTTCAAGCACAGCTTTCATGCGTCTTGGCATGCTCTCCACCAGTCTTTCACATTGATGTTGGGTGACTTTATGCCACTCCTGGCGCAAAAATTCAAGCAGCTCGGCTTTGTTTGATGGCTTGTGACCATCCATCTTCCTCTTGATCAAATTCCAGAGGTTTTCAATGGGGTTCAGGTCTGGAGATTGGGCTGGCCATGACAGGGTCTTGATCTGGTGGCCCTCCATCCACACCTTGATTGACCTGGCTGTGTGGCATGGAGCATTGTCCTGCTGGAAAAACCAATCCTCAGAGTTGGGGAACATTGTCAGAGCAGAAGGAAGCAAGTTTTCTTCCAGGACAACCTTGTACTTGGCTTGATTCATGCCAAAGCTGCCCGATTCCAGTCTTGCTGAAGCACCCCCAGATCATCACCGATCCTCCACCACATTTCACAGTGGGTGCGAGACACTGTGGCTTGTAGGCCTCTCCAGGTCTCCGTCTAACCATTAGACGACCAGGTGTTGGGCAAAGCTGAAAATTGGACTCATCTGGGGGTGCTTCAGCAAGGCTGGAATCGGGCAGATTTGTCTTTGCGAAGGACGCATGAATCAAGCCAAGTACAAGGTTGTCCTGGAAGAAAACTTGCTTCCTTCTGCTCTGACAATGTTCCCCAACTCTGAGGATTGGTTTTTCTTTTTCTTTTCGTGAAAGAAAGTAAAAATAAAAAATAGCAGAAATAAAATATTTGATTAGATTTAATTTAAAATCACAAAAGCTGTATTTGCTTGCAAGTTTGTTAGTGTGGAAGAATGCAATAAGGAATTATATTCCAGGGTAAATGAACGTGTTTGTGCAACACTGCATTTTAATAGATGAGTTCTCTACATTATGTTAACAGTTTATTGTGAACTGAACACAAGGGTGAAATGTTAAATTTTCAGTTTTATTTCATTTTAGTGCCACCTAGTGGACAGCTTGGCCTCCCATTTTTTCTTCTCTGTTGGTCCTGAAGAGCTTCATCTTTACATTACGAACAGAAGTATTGCACTCATTTCAATAGCTTTTGCTCCACCGTTTTTTCGTGATTATACAAATTTAATAAAAACTTACATTCAATGTTATAGTGTCCCACAATCTTATTCAATTTTGCATTGAAGTATGCCATAGTTTAACCTCCTGAAGGACTATGATTAAGAAGTTCTAAGAAACCAAGCAAACCTTGCTGTTCAATTTTTGTGAAGTTACGGTTTTAGTAATTGCAAACCCACAAAATTGGGCAGATGTTTCAGCATAAAATGTTCAATATGTAATTATTGAGTATGTATTTATACTGTGACAAAGGGCTGGCACTGGGACTTTGTTTTGTGTGTTTTGTGTGCTTGAACTGTGCTTACACCAAACTATGCAACTTTGCAGAGCTAAGTTGCATGGTCTGCAACTGTGATATCTGTGTGCAGGAGTGCTTACCCTGCTGCAGACAACGCCCCCTTATACTGGACTATTGGTGCACTTGGCAGGAGCCAAGGGGAGTGGCGATGATAGCGGCCACTGATTAGTCAGGGTTAACCTACAATGTTGCAATATTGTAAGGGGTTTGGGGTATAAAAGAGGCAGTCTGCGTGCTAGCCGAGGGTGGAGAGTTGGAGAAGTAACCTGTGTAACCTGTCTTGCCGAGAGGTATTGCTGACCTGCCTATCCTATCCTGCTTTTGAAGAACCTGTTTCACACTTCCGTTCTCATCAAGTCATTACAATACATATAAATGCAAGAAGCATTGAATGGCACAACCAGTACCAATGGCATCTCTGCACAATGCTATACATAGAATTCATACATGCAGATTTTTAAACAAAGTATTGTCCTTCATGGTAAATATTCTCTCAGGTAAGTATAAATGGCAATTCAAAATACTTGACATGTCAGAAGTATTGGTTTACTATTAATATAAAAAAACCTTCACTTTGAAGCAAATGCAAAGATATTCTTTAGCTGAATAAAACAATTTTAACCATATACATTTAAAAGTATAAATTTAAGTCACAGAAAAGAGCAGTTAAGAATTGGTTCTTGTTTGAACTGCAATGGCATTCACCAGCGGCCTATATAAGTACAAAATGCAGACTCTTTCCCACCTACACTCTCTGCCTTTTCTGCCTTTGTGTATGTATGCTCCCTGCCTCTGCTACTTTCTAACTACTAGTCTGTTCACTCTATCCACTATGACTTTGCTACCCCAGTCCTTCCCTCCTCACGCACACAAAATATGTCACCTGCAACAACTCCGACTTAATCTCTGCCCATGCCTCTCATCTCTCTCTTGACTTTACAGAAACACTCACTCTCCCCGCTCCTCAGGATGAGATGAGGGAACTGGATACCTACTTTCTCCATCCTGGAACTTCTCGATCCCCTCTGCTCTCTCCTCCCTCTCTGTGAGCTCTTTTGAGTTTCACGCCGTTGAACTGCACTCTCCCTGTCATCTGCTTCTTATTGTTCTCTATCACCCCCTGCTCACTTTCCTGACAAGCTCGACTGCCTCCTCTCTTCTTTCACCACCTCTATTCCTATCATTTTGCTAGCCGATTTTAACATTCATCTCCTCAACTCAACTCATTCTGCTGGCTTCCTCCCTCCTTGATTCTCTCTCTCTCCAACTCTCCCCCTTGCCTCCTACTCACAAAGCTGGCTGTCAACTGGACCTGATTTTCTTCAGAAACTGCTCTCCTCCTTCCCCTACTATCACTTTCATCTCCTTCTCGGACCACTTCTTTGTCTCCTTTTCACTTCTACCCTCTCGCTCATTCATTTCTAACCCCCCTCTCTCTTTTCACCACAATCTCCGCTCCCTTTCCTCAACCAACTTTACTTCCTCTGCTCTCCCTTCTTCCCCCTATTGACTCATTCAGCAGACTCGGCCACCATGACACTCTTCTTCTCTCAACACAACTCTTGACTACTTCTGTCCTATCGTATCCCACCCTGCTTGCTCCTCCACTCCCCAACCCTGGCTATCCTCTACACTCCGCTTATCCCGTAACGAGCTGCACACTGGAGATAGAGGAGATACAAGCTATTATCAATCTCTCATCCTGTCCTCCAGTAACAACCGCTGACTTTTCTCCACCTTCTCCCTCTTCAAACCTCCACCCCCTCCCCAATAATCCTCCTTTAAACCTGATGATTTTGCCTTCTCCTTCTCCTCCAAAGTAGTGGACATTCAGAAGCTACTCTCTAGACCAGCTCCCCCCCCTCCCCATTCTCAACTTTCACACCACTATCTGACCCAGACAAGCAATATACACGTAATTAGAAAAACTATTACCCCGTTTATGTAATATCACATAAATTAAGTGTAAAGCACAATAATTTGCGAAAAAATTATGCAGTTAGAGGCAACAAGTACTTATCTGAACCAGGCTCTCCAATCAGGACATCACAGGCTCGTTGAGCAGCTTTGGTATATCAATATTCAGGTTTTGGGTCTTTAGGAGGTAAATACCTATACGGTAATGGTTACATTTTGGACATGAAAGGGAATCTAACATTCTGTTTGCTTTTTTATAGGTTATCCGCACTGTCTAGTTGGCGTAAGAGTTTCAACCACTATTACCCCCAAGTCCTTTTCGTACATAGCTTCCTCTATTTCGTTACTATTCATGTTGTACTTGCCTGTAATGTTTTTGCGCCATATGTGCAAGACTTTGCACTTATTAAATTTAATATGCCATGTGTCAGCCCAAGCTTGAATCTTGTCTAAATCTCTTTGTATTATTAAAGTTATTGATTGGGAGTTGGCTACCGCTCTCAGTTTTGTGTCTTCTGCAAATTTGCATATCTTACTGATTATGTCTTGGTCCAGGTCATTTATATAGATTAGGAATAACAATGGCCCCAATACTGATCCCTGTGGTACCCCACTTGTTATGTTACTCCAGTTTGATGCCTGGCCTCTAATTATAACTCTCTGCTTTCTATCTTGTAGCCAGTTATGAATCCATGCTGCTACTTTACCATTTATTCCTACTGATTTAATCTTTAGATATAGCCTTTCATGCGGTACTTTGTCAAATGCTTTTTGAAAATCTAAGTAGATTATGTCATATGCACTATCCTTGTTTTAAAGCTAAGCCTTCACCACTGTCTCTAACTGGTGTTCTTTACATTTAGCCATTGGAGGAACAAAGTAAACTTGTCACAGGAGCATAAGTCTATGTGCAGTTGAAATAACACAATTTTAAATATTAAAAAGAAGCAAATATATTCTTATTGAATTTTACACAGGGATAGTAATAAAACTCTGGAAACACATTTTGTATGGTCAACTGCTATTTTCTTTAAAAACAAAACAAAAAAGCTTATTTAATACAGATTTTTTTTTTGCTTCAAATGCAAATCTAGTGATGTTTTAATAAAAGTCTCTTTGCACTTGGTTTAACAAAACTAAAATAGTTCTTTGGAGATGCCATTCCAAAATGGAATTGTCCAGTTTATTCACCCTTCATAAAATGTTCTGAAATGGAATGATTCACAGTTCCTAAATCTTCTCCCAGGCTTTCAAAGTCACATGCCAGTAGTCCAAATGTTACATCCTTCAATATTCTGAAACATAATCATAATCAGTCTTGACCAAATCCACATTCTAAACAAAACAAAAAATGTTCCACAACTGTGTCCTTCCTTGTTTTTATAGTTCATTCTAAAACAGACCCTCCCTTCCTGTGTAGTGGTACAGGCCTGTAGTGCTTTAAAGTGGTTGACCTATCAAAATATGCATTTAACCCTTACAAAACAGTTAAAAATAAAATAAAAAAAAACACACACAGAAAAATGCTAACTATTATACAAAACATATATGCTGCCAACAAATCAAAACAAGAATTACAAGCCTCCTGTTTTAACAGAATCCCATTTATTAGCCACTTAAGGATCAGTCATTCTGGAAGATACCCTTTTGGTTAGAAAGAACTGTTTCCTTTTGGTTCACAAGTCACTGTCTTTAGGAGAAGTTTGTATTCTGTTCCAGCCTGTGGAGTTCTAGCTCTAAATCGAGTCTCCTGTTGGGGTATGTAGGCAGGTCTGGAGACTCGGTGAAAGGTTCTTGAAATGAATGGCATCACAACCCCCAGCTGAACAGACACTCCTGTAGCATTCAGTTAAACTCAGTACTACGTCACAGGAACAGCACTCAGTGTCTGATCCTCAAACCATGGAGTGACTCCGCACCGACACCGGGTAAGTTATAAACCAGGATCCTCAGGCTTCCAGTGCAGAACTCTTGCTGGCTCTGGTTTAAGTTTTGCTCAGCAGTTATAGGAGTCACTCACAACCCAGACAGCTTTTCACTGCTCAGTCTGAGGTGAAGCTGTATTCTATCATGTGATTATTCTCATTTATTTGATTCTATCCAGGAAATAAACAAAAAGCTTTTCCTCTGAGTATGGGAGGTTTCATTGTTCTTGGTAATGTTGGTTATTGTTGATTCTTTAAACTCATTTTTTGGAAAGGAACTTCATTTTGTTACCTGGAATAAGAAAAAAATAATAAATCAGAATATCTTCTCTGTTAAATACTTGGTGCACATGGCTTTACCAGTTTACTGTATGTCACTGTATTGTACTTTTGTTGAAATTTCGCTTTTTTTTATGGGGGTCCATCATTACTTGAACATGCAAGAGTGTGATGCACACGCTAATGTCATTAATATGAGTCACTGTAAGGGATAACAACATTGTGGGACCATGAGCCAAGAAAGTGTGGGAATCCCTGACTTACATGAGCACTCTACTCAGAACCTGACTGTCAGTCTGTAAGCCATGCCCATCTCCTTTTAAGCAACCAGCTCAGAGATTTTAGGCTTAACTGAACCAAAAACCTTATCCAAACACACAATTACAATTCCTTACTAGGTGAAGCATTCCCTCTTAATTCATATGGAATTCAACAGTTGAGAAATAATATGTAGATTGAATAACAGATTCCAGGTTTTGTTTTACTGTCTATGTAATAATCTCAGATGTGTGTAATTAAAATGAGCGCATAATAAATTCTGGAATAGCTCCAGCTGCTATGCAATGGGAGTATCATGTGCCACACAACTGGATACACAATGTAGATGGGAATTCATTATTACCTAAGCCTTTGAGGAATTTATTGACTCCACTCTGCTCGCTGCCTGGAAGGGAATCCAGGTAATCCTGGGCTCGTAATTCAAACAGACCTGTAAAAGCGAATGCAAGCTCCTCTTAGTACAGCAGATCACTCTGCTTTAACCTCATGCCTTTAAAAGAGATACTCTTTAACACATGCACGTAAGCCAGTACATTCTTCAGGCTTTACAGTATATCTCTTGTTGAGAGTGTCTGCATGGTGGATTTGTAAAATTATACTGACATACACATGGACAGTACACACAGATGCATCTTAGCCTATACAAAAGAAAAAAAACCAATTGGGCTGCTAAATTACAAGCAAATACATTGCACTTGTAGCTTATGATCACAGAACTCGGTAATTCACTGCAGGTCATGCAAACGTCAATAATAAACACATTTTCAAGTAGACGTTCATAATTCTGCACAACATGTGGAGTTTTACATATTTGCACACTTCTGACCAATTGGTAGAAATCATGTAGTGATCATCAGAGTTGTTTATTAATAATAGCGGTTGCTAATACATCAATATTTGTGTGTGTTTTTCATTGTTCTCTGACAAATGGAGAATATATTTTTTTTGGGATGTCCTTAAGTTCGCTGTAGGAGAACTGGAGTTACACTTGGAACAGATTATTTGTTGTGGAAATAGGTTCAAATGTTTTACTGTTTTTTTACACTTAAAATGATCTTGACTGTCAATGTCTTTGCAGAACGTTTATTTTTTCACATCAACGACCACTGGCACAAAAACAGGTCTTATTGGCGGTAAGCCCTCCTTAGTTCCTCTGTAAACATTTTCTTGAAAGATAAATATGTTAAGTAATACGGTAAGGAGTATGGGTAGAACGACTACTAATTATTCAGTCAAATAGGTTAAATAGTTGACACTTTAAAAAAAATATGAATAAATCATTTATTTGGTCATGTCTAGTGCTCTGTTTGTGATCGTATTGTTTCGTAACACATTGTTCTTTGTGTACTACATTTTAACACTGCTTAGAACTTTTCAAGAACTATTTCATATTCATTGTTATTTACATGTTCATGGTTTGCAATCATAACTGCATTTCCATCCATCTGAAAGTGCACACTTCACAATTACTTTACTATTTTACTAGTCGGCTACTTGGTGCTACCCCTGGTAAGGAGATGCAGTATCTGTTGTGAAAGGTAAAGCGCTGAAGGCTGGACCTACCCCTGAGTCCCTGCCGCCGCAGATCCTGGTCGTGGATGAAGCCGGCGAACATCTGCGTCTCCATGAAGACCTCCAAGAAGCGGCGCAGGCTTTTGGAGGAGATGGCCTTGCGGAAGGCATCGCGGTGGAACACGGCCCCCTCGTCTTCACGCTCCCCCGGGCCCAGGAACAGCGAGTAGTGCCCTACCATCTCCACAAAGAAGCGCACAATGGCCTCTGACACCACCACACTCAAAGAGCTCGAGTCTGCACAAGGGAAGGAAAGAGTACCATACTAAGTTAAAGACAGCTCGGTCTGTATGCTATACTTTCAGTTAGTTATGCACCTTTGCTTGGATCTGTGGTGTACAAGAGATCACACTGAAAAGCATATCAAAGTGTATTTAAGGAGTGAGAAGTTATAAAACACATACAGTAGCTACCAGACTAAAGACAAATACACTCACCATTCAAGGAAGCCTCTCCTTTCTCGCACGCTAGCTCCTTCCTCTTCTCTAGTACGTGTTCTAGGGCTGCTTGCAGTTTATGGGGCAAGATTGAGTCCTCGTCGTCCATCTAAATGGAGCAGAAGATATTCAGGTTGGGTGAGAAAAGCACATGTGTTGATTGTGTTCAAGGTACTACAGTGGGAACCGCATATTATGACCGCTGTGACGCAAAATCCTCCGGCAGAATTTGCAGCACAATTAGGTTGCTGCGATGTGCGATTTGCACTGTATTTTGAACACTAGAGGGCGCTACGAGGCTAGAAACTGGAATTTCAAGGATTTTAACTGAAATACATCCGTTTACCAGCAGGGTCGCAAACTGAAGCCTCTTCCTTTCCTGGCATCTTTCTACTAGCCCCAAGTATAGGCCTATAAATAATATGAAGATTACGGTTTATAAAGTTTTGTGGTAAAAGGCAGTTTCTGCAGGAGACGGATAACAAGCATAATCACTAAAAAAAACAGCATAATACCAATTTTAAAAAATACAGAGATCTAATATAATGTTAAACTAGTTTTGTCTCTATTTTTGCATTACATTGAAAAGTATTTTCTGTTAACAAATTTAAAATATTAACACTAATGCAGGAGGAATCATTTCCCAACACAAGCGAAAATGTACAGTGCAATGTAGCCAACTGCACATTTAAACCAGCTTACATTTTTAATGTAAAACACAAATACTCTAAAATATGTCTGTCATACAGTAACATGCTTTTTAAATACAGAATAAAAGGTTATTTTTTCATAAATCTAACTGTGTCTACAGTCTGTGTTAGATGGAATCTCTGTTAGATTTTCAAGTTACTTTTATCAATTGTACTTCTTGTTGACACACTATCCACAATCACAATATTCATTATTTACCCAAATGTTACTAAAATTGCATGAAGTATTTGAAAACCATTTAGGAGTACTAAGACATTGAAGACACTGTAAAATGTTTGTCATTTCAGTTTCTTTTAGTATTACTAAAATCAGCATTATGAAGTGTTTAATAGTTGTAATGGTATTTTACCATCAATGTGTGGTTAAGGGAGTGTATCTTTATTGAAATCTCTAACATACTCTGCACATGTTCAATCCAAATAAACAAAAAAAAAACATTTCCATGACCATTCACATTTTTTGATCATTATTAATCAAAATACTCCAAATTATCATGGAAGTTTTGTAAAAATAAAAGCAGGTCACAACCAGACAAAGTGGTTCCCAAGAATTAGCCTTCTAGAAAAGTAGATCACCATGACCTGAATTCTCATACCCTCAATCATTTGTGCTCATCAGACAGAGGTTTCTGCTCGACGTGTTATGAAGGCACTTTAGAAATACAATTATCACTCGGCCAGTCAGTCCGTCTCCAGAAAAGGTCTCATTCTAGATTGCCTCTACTCTGCGCTGACTGTGTTAATTAAAAGGATGCTGCTGGTCTACGAAGAACCAGACAGAAGAAGGTAATATGAGAAATCCCGCCTACCTGTCTCAGGAACCGATTGTTACAAAGGTCAACCACCAGGACCTGGAAAGAAGAGCATAGAAGGGTGTGATGTAATTTCCTGGCAGTGAACTACCTGAGCTCTTTCCTGCCTTGTTTGAATACACTACGGACCACTGTTTGAAGGAGGAAAAGCCCACACATCAGTCAGGCCAGAGTTACGTCATTGTACCTCCATATCAACTCTCTCTTTCATCACAGATATTTTTTTACACAGATCTCTTTCATCTGTTCTGCTTCTATATTTAACCTTTAGAATTCTTAGGATCCACTGTGTTTGCATTTCATTTTTTCTACTTAGTAATTCCTTTCCTTAGCTTAAGCTAAAACACTTCCCATATTTCTTTGTAAAAACCAACAATGATCATGTTTGTAGCAGTTTAGTTGGATTTGTAGGTTGTCCTCCACACAAAATGACTGGGTCTGGTGATCCTGTATTTCTTCTGCTGACATTTTGCCCTTTTCAACAACACACTTGAGAAGAATCCTTATAATTTTGTGACAAGCCCCCCTCATGAGCCTAAGAAAGGAGTGTTAACTCTGGCTTTAAAATCATGTTTATTTTTTACTTTATATTAGCATGACTTGTACCATTTTGGTTGATTTGTGAAAAAAAAATATATGTACATTTTATTTATTTTAAATACATCTAGCATGTCCATTTATTATTTTAAACTCTATTTTCTTTTTGGAGTGCCCAATCGCTTTTCCCTTCAGCTGGCTTAGGAGACTCGAAGGTTCAGCAGGCGTCTTCTGATCCTACACCCAAGACTGCTTCCTTTTTCACCAAGGAACTCAAGCTGATGTCAGAGAGCTACTGACCTCTGGAGGACAAAAGCCAGCCCTGCAGGTGTCAGCTCTGAGCTCACTGGGTGCCTGGCCAGCAGGGTTCGCTGTAGCACGATGAAGAGAAACAGTCCGGTTTTGCCTCCCTAACCCACGGGAACACCACAGCCAATGCGACACTCCCTTCGGAGTCCCCAGCAAAGACTGGCTTAATTTGCACAGCCAGGATGAAAACCTGTGCTGTAGGACTCACCCTGTGCAGCCCGCGGCTACGCTTCTACCAGGTGCGCCACTCCAGTGGTTAAAGAAAAGGGCTTGTAACCAGGAGGTCCCCGGTTCAAATCACACCTCAGCCACTGACTCATTGTGTGACCCTGAGCAAGTCACTTAACCTCCTTGTGCTCCGTCTTTTGGGTGAGACGTAATTTTAAGTGACTCTGCAGCTGATGCATAGTGACAGCCCGTTTGGTGGTATGACAGCAGTGGAAAGCCCTGATCCCCAGCCTCGCTCACTCCCTCACTCACTCACCTCTTCGATGGGTAGCTCTTTGAGCTGGGGCAGGGAGCTGGACAGCAGGCCCACAATGAAGGGGGTAGGGGTGCAGACGATGTCGATCATGGAGGGGGGCAGCACCGGGATGTAGGTGTGCTGCCAAGCAAAGGGGTACAGCATGGCAACAACGGCGTGGCAGCACTGAGACAGCGTGCTGGAGACAAAGAGAGAAGAGTGGAGAGGGTGATACAGAGTCAATACAGGTTCATACTAAGGACGGGCATTTCCGTATATTTTAATAATCAAATTCACATAACTTACTAAATGATTAAAGTATTACACTATTATACTTTACATCAACATGCCACTGGTTAAAAATGATGCTTACATAACACCAAAATACACCAAACAACAGTTAGTGTAATAAGAGTATGCATAAAGCCCAAACAGCAATACAAAGGCAACATAATAATGCACAGATTATAATGAATCAATGCATGATATCTTCATTGGACAACTATAAAATAAATAAATACTTACATTACATAAGTTAATATAATATATTTACTGTATTATATTAAATACAGTAAATATCTCCCGGTCCTGGTATACATTCTGCTACTTATAAATTATACAATTTATAAATAATGTTGGACAAATTCGACGTTAAAACATTGAATGTCATTAACTAAATATCGAGATAAAACTAACCTTAACCCTAACCCTACCCCTAACCCTGTCCTTCAACAGTGCTAATAGGCAACGTATCTTTAGCAATCATTGCATTTGGTGGAGCAAGCTGTAATAGTTCTCTGTGATTTACCGGTCCTTCTGCTGCTTGTGCAAGGAATACTCTCAATCTCACACAACAGTCTGAGGCTTGCGGCTGGGCCTCTCTCTGCAGGTAGGTAGGATACATGCTTGTATGCTGTTTATGTAGCTCAGTCTTTTATTGCAAAGTGTGGATTTTACTGTTTTAGTGTCTACTTTGGTAAAATGTCCACAAACAAAACATTTTTTTTCAAATCAGATTGGAAGTTGATTGGCTGTATTCTTATTCATGTTCCATTTGGTATCAGTTTGCGATAATAATAATAATAATAATAATAATAATAATAATAATAATAATAATAATAATAATAATGTCATTTAGAAGACACTTTTATCCAAAGCAACTTACAGAGATTAGGGGGTGAACTATGCATCACAACAAGTCACTTACAATAGGACCTTGTTTTTTAAACCTCATCTGAAGGCTAATAAACACCAAAGCGTTTAAGAATAAATAATTATACCATGAACGCCGACAATACCGCATTATATGATATCTCTTTTTTTTGTGTGTGTGTGTATAGTTTTAATACTTGCAATGGTACATTCCAACCACCTGCATTACCCACAGCAATAGTGTTGGTATCACGCTGCACTTTTAAGAACTGCTGTTTTGTTGTCAGGAGCTTGATTTCCATTACACGAGAGTAGATGTTAAAACTTCATGCTTATTTGAACTCGGCTCTCGCCAAGATAAGCACCAACTAAGACGTAGCTTTACAGTAAACTAATGTGATCCATAGGTGTCTCCATCCACTTGCGCTTCCTTCCATATGATGATGTAGATATCCTTCCGTCAGGTGTTGATGGCTGAAGTGGAATGCTGGCTCCAGGGATCAGCTTATTTTGCCTCCCCAGCGCATCAGCATGACAACCGTCTGGATTGAGCTAAGTAGGGTACATCTCTGGGGTCTTCAAGTGGGCACCTTCCATCCTCTGTGTTTCGTCGACTAGTCCACGACACCTCAAGAGGGCTCGACGGTGATTCTGGCGTCCCAGAATCACCCCCCTCCGTCCCCCACTCAACTCAGCCCTGCTTACTTACCTGTACATCAGCATTTCTTTCTTTCTATTGTGCTTGAGGTCCCCAGCCAGAATCTTTCCGTCTCAACCACAGCCAGTTGCTGCTCCTCTCTGCTGCTTCAGATAAGTTCTTCACTGTGCGACGCAACTCTTGGCCACTGAATCCGACGTCTCTGAGAAACCGGGTTGTAGAGTGTGCCACAAATCCTCGACAACCCACCTCCACTGGGTAAACCCAGACTCTCCATCCTCGCTGTTCCGCTTCAGTGGCTAGTTGAGCATACCGCAGTTTCTTCCTCTCATACGCCTCATCTACAGCATCCTCCCATGGCACTGTTAACTCTACCAGGTGAACAAGGCGTGCTGATCCAGACCACAAGACAATATCTGGTCGAAGGTTAGTGGTGGCAATCTCAGGTGGAAAAATAAGCCATTGACCAACATCTGACAGCATTTTCCAGTCTCTAGCAGCTTCCAGTTGTCCTGGGCGAGGACTGGTTTTAACACCTTTTCTTGGTGGTTGCTCTCCTGCTCTCCTCTAATGTTTTAATGGAACAGGTGGCAACTTATTGGTCATGTTACGCTTGTCTTCCAATGCTAAGGCCAAACATCGCAGCACCTGGTCATGTGGCAAGTAAGCCGTCCTTGGCTAAGAGCCACCTTACATCCTGTCAAAATGTGCCTTAATGTTGCAGGTGATGAACACAAAGGACATGAGGGATCCTCTCCTACCCAGAGGTTTAGGTTATGTGGTGATGGGAGAACATCATATGTTGACCTGATGAGGAAACTGATCCTGCTCTGTTCCACTGACCATTGGTCTTGCCAGCCAATCTTGCGTTGTTCCACACTCTCCCATCTCATCCATTCTCCCTGCTTGGCCTGGGAAATGGCCTTTATACACCTCATCCTCTCCTCCTGCTCTTGCACCTCGTTGACTACCATCTTCCTCCGTTGAGCTGGGGCTGCCTTGTGCCATGTAGGAGGAGCTGAACTGAGACGAAGACCCCCTCATCCATGCTGTCGCATGACTCTACTAATGTCATTTCCAGTCTGACCTTGGCGCACTTAAACTCCTCGGTTAGAACGGATGCTGGTAGCTGCAGTATTCCTTTACCATAAAGTTCCACTCTACTGAGGCAGCGTGGAACTCCCAACCATTTCCAGACATATGAACCGATTAGGCTTCCAGCTTCTCTACTGTTGTCAAAGAAACCGCATACACAGTCAGTGGCCACAGCAACCTCGGCAGTAGACCAAACAGAAAGCACCAGAGTTTTAGTTTGCCTGGTAAAGCGCTGCTGTCTATGCTCTTCAACCCTTCAACTGCTTGTTGTCTAACTTCTCCCACACGAACTGTGTCCTTTACATCCCCGTCGTACCATCTCCCAAGACTTTTCACTGGCTTCTCAGACACTGTTGGTATTGCCTCACTGTTAATGAAGAACGTTTTATCTACTACTTTACCTTTAATTATAGAGATGCTCCTTGATTTAGTGGGCTTGAATTGCATTCGTGCCCATTCAATGTTATTGGTTAATTTGCCCAATAACCGATTAGTGCAGGCTACTGTTGTAGTCATGGTTGTCATGTCATCCATGTATGCTCGAATTGGTGGTTGTCGCATTCCAGAAGCCAAACGCTCTCCTCCCACTACCCATTTTGATGCCCTAATGATTACTTCCATTGCCATGGTAAAAGCCATTGGAGAAATGGTGCATCCTGCCATTATTCCAACTTCTAGGCATTGCCATGTAGTGCTGAATTCTGAAGTTGAAAAACTAAATTGCAAATCTCCAAAGTAGGCTTTCACTAAATTTGTTATTGTCATCGGTACACTGAAAATATTAAATGCTGCCCAAAGAAGTTCATGTGGCACTGAACCATATGCATTAGCCAAATCCAGGAATGTCACATGGAGCTCCTTCCTAGAGCTAAACAAAGAAATAATGCTTTATTTAATATATAAATTACCTATATGGTAACAGTATCCTGGGAGACAGTCAGCATGGTTTTAGCAAAGGGAGATCGTGTCTAACTAATCTACTTGATTTTTTTGAGGATGCAACATCGACAATGGATAATTGCAAAGCATACTACATGGTTTATTTAGATTTCCAGAAAGCTTTTGACAGTCCAGCATAAAAGATTAATTCTCAAACTGAATGCAGTAGGGATTAAAGGAAATGCATGCACATGGATTAGGGAGTGGTTAACATGTAGAAAACAGAGTGTACTGATTAGAGGAGAAACCTCAAAATGGAGTGAGGTAACCAGTGGTGTACCACAGGGATCAGTATTAGGTCCTCTGCTATTCCTAATCTACATTAATGATTTAGATTCTGGTATAGTAAACAAAGTTGTTAAATTTGCAGACGACACAAAAGTAGGAGGAGTGGCAAACACTGTTGCAGCAGGAAAGGTCATTCAAACTGATCTAGACAGCATTCAGAACTGGGCAGACACATGGCAAATTACATTTAATAGAGAAGTGTAAGGTACTGCACGCAGGCAATAAAAATGTGCATTATAAATACCATATGGGAGGTACTGAAATTGAAGAAGGAATCTATGAAAAAGATCTAGGAGTTTATGTTGACTCAGAAATGTCTTCATCTAGACAATGTGGGGAAGCTATAATAAAGGCCTACAAGATGCTCGGATATATTGTGAAATGTGTTGAATTTAAATCAAGGGAAGTAATGTTAAAACTTTATAATGCATTAGTAAGACCTCACCTAGAATATTGTGTTCAGTTCTGGTCACCTTGTTACAAAAAGGATATTGCTGCTCTAGAAAGAGTGCAAAGAAGAGCGACCAGACTTATCCCGGGTTTAAAAGGCATGTCGTATGCAGACGGGCTAAAACAATTGCATCTATTCAGTCTTGTACAAAGAAGACTACAAGGTGATCTGATTCAAGCATTCAAAATTCTTAAAGGTATAGACAATGTCGACCAATGGGACTTTTTCTACCTGAAAAAAGAAACAAGGACCAGGGGTCACAAATGGAGATTAGATAAAGGGGCATTCAGAACAGAAAATAGGAGGCACTTTTTTACACAGAGAATTGCGAGGGTCTGGAACCAACTCCCCAGTAATGTTGTTGAAGCTGACACCCTGGGATCCTTCAAGAAACTGCTTGATGAGATTCTGGGATCAATAAGCTACTAACAACCAAACGAGCAAGATGGGCCGAATGGCCTCCTCTTTTTTGTAAACTTTCTTATGTTCTAATGTATACCTATTTAAAAGTTAACAGTGGCTCTGGACAGGGGAAAAGAAAAAGAAAAGGAAAAATAAGGCTTACGTCAATGGTTCTTGTGAAATTGAAAGTATTATTTTTCCAGTGCTGTAGGTTCAGTTGTCTGCCAAATAAGGCAGGATATAAACCACTGCTCTGGAAGCTGGACGCAAGGTTGCAAAATCACATTGCAAACCAGTTTTCTGGCCTCCTCTTTTTTTCCCAAAAATGATTGTTCTCATGGCAACGCAATAACATAACATTCTTTCCTAGCTCACTATAAAAAAAATAACAACCAATAATTTTATTATTAAAATGCAATCCTATCTCTACATTCTTTCCTGTTTTATCTAATTCCTCAAGCCAAACAGTCTGGAGGAGACTTCTGCTGGAGGACAGGCTTTGGGCCTAGACAACCTCAAGCTATCCTGAAGCATTTGCCTGCTAATGGAGCTCTAGGTTCAGCAGTGTACCCTGCCTGGACAATCCACTTTGGCCATTGTAATTAATAGGTCTGGAGGTTCTTTTCTGGATCAGAACTGAATCCACGTGGAACAGGACTGAGGTACAGGATAGTTTGGAATTAATAACATGGGATAATACATTGAAGAATTCCCAGCAGAGCCATAAGTAAATCACAGCATTACAAAACAACTCGACAGATTTGAAACAAATATTGCAATATTACTGCTGTGGTACCATCCAAGGGCTCATACCACTGTAACTTTCCTTATAATACCACCAACCCTGTAGTACAGAGCCAATGTATTGCCATTGTCATTACATATTATATGGAAGAGTTTCTACTGTAGTTCCGGACTCCAAAGTGGAAGAATGTGACCATGCACTTTGCATTTAGGGGAGAAACAAACAAAGTACATACATACCACAAGTGGAGGCACAGGTACGGCTTTTTAGGCAGATTTTGTTTTGAAATTATTCAACAGACTTGTTCCTAACTCCTATCCAACAATAAGTGGAAAATATAAACTGTAGTTGTTGTGTGGCAAGCTAGAACCGCGTTTGGCTGCATTTCAGCTGCTGTAGTAATGCTTTACTTCTGTGAAGTGGTTTGGGTTGTTAATCCTCTATGTGAATGGTGATACACAAGTGTGAATTGTATATTGTATTGTAGAGTCTATTAAAATAGCACTTTCCTTACACAAACCCAGAAAATCATTAGCCTATATATCATAACCCCATCCCAGCCTCCGAGGGGATAAAGTCCTGCACACAGAAGGGATGAGAACGTGTGGAGCTTCCTCTCCCTGTCGAAGCCTCCAACTCCAACTGACTGGTTGACATGAAAAGCAGAGATGGTTTTAAGGAGGAAAGCAGAATTAGTACGGAGCGTGACCTTAGTCCTGGCCTCCGTGAAAAATAGGCAGGCTTTAGCAATGGCAAATGCTTGCATTTCACCTACTCGCTTCACAGAGGTGACTTGAGTTCCTGGGGGGACAATCTATTTTAATATGGCGAGCTGAAATAGCTGCCAGGTATACCTTAATTAGGGTCCGAGCTATTTTCGCATGTTTTTTTTTTTTTTTACTGTTGCTAGATTTGTGGCTATAACTCTTTAACTATATGAAATTAATGTGCACACACTAGACTTTCATAAAAAAGTGAAATAGTCTCCCTGTTCAATACAGATAATAAAAAACACAGAAAAAGAGGGACGCTTTTTAGAAAAAAACATTTATTGTTAGTAAAAAAATATTATTGCATGGCCAGCTCAAATCTGACAGTGCAGAATGAAACTTCAACATGTAGGGAACATGGACATTTTTTTTAATAAACTGGATAAAATAAATAAAGGAATTATGGCCATATATACAAAAGGGACCAAAAGCAACCAAAAAAAACAGATTAATTGAATGTGCAAAAGAAAACAAAAAGAAAAAAAAGAGAAAAAAAAATTCAAATTATTCATCCCAGGCATCCTGATCATATGGCACAAGATGGGGCTGTTCACTGTGGCTTGAATAGCCAGCAAGGTGGCAACCAGGGCAACATAACCCTAAACAGCTTTGGTCTCATACATCTGATCCACAATCACGAAAAAAAAATACATATTTAATCGGAAAATAGGTCCTTGTGCCTTTGATGTCGCTGTTTCTCTTCTTTCGTAAAGAATTTGTGTTAAAATGTTTGTTTACTGCACCGAGGTGAGTCCGTCTTCAGCACAGCAGCAACATTCCAAAACACTTGTGTTCAAGGCTATCTCATAATATGGTCACCTACCGGAAATACATAAGAAGGACCTCGTTTTAAAGGTCTGAATCTCTTCTTTCCAATGACAAGCAGGGCTGTCTCTTACAGTGCCTGAGTAAAAAGAGTTAAAGGGCCATGTTGCCGGTGGGATATTTAACATTGGGCAGACTCTAAATGGTTTTAAGAGTAGGAGGGAGATTTCCTTTCTTTAAATATCCTGCAAAAATTGCAGTATGGCTGCCATGGGGGCAAGTGATAGGGTCCAGAACTTGAGACTTAAGTTTAAAGTGCACATTTATTTAGATATATACAGTAACTTGCCGCGCTGTGCACAGTAAACAGGGTACAGCAAAACTGTCTGGGTGCTGAAAGACACACACAGGCACACACGAGAGATGCACGAGAGATAAGGGTAAAACACGACACTCAGTACGAGGCCGACCAGTGCAGACAAAGTCACCCGGTGCAATGCTGGGAACCGCATGGAACTGGTTTGATGGCTGATCGGTGACTGGTTACAGTAGTGATCAGTATTTGTTCTCTGTACGATTGGGGTACTCTCGGTACCAAGTGTAAAAAACGTGTGGAACGGGTTTGGTGGCCGATCAGTGACTGGTCTCCATACCAATCAGGGTGCTCTCGATACAAAGTGTAAAAACACTGGTACCGATGGTAAACAGAAAAGGAGCGCTTTGTGCTCAACACAGACTAGGAGCCAACCGAGGGGCTGAGAGTCGATCGGTACAGGCTAGGTACAGAACCAAGGAGGCGGGTACCGGTGCGCAGGAAATTGAATGTTCTACGGAGGCCACTTGGTAAGAATGCACAGCTTGTACCATATTTGATGCAGAAGCCGAGATCTGCCAGCTGACTAGCTCCTAGCAGCCTTTGCTAATGTGATGCTGAATCAGCTGCTCACTAAAGCGGCATAAGACTTCAGTCACAACATGCAGCGTAGCTGTAAACAGCTCGTCACGAAGTGTGGAGAAGCTGGCTGATCAAAGTCAAGCAGCTGCAGCTGGGGCTGTCTGTGAGCACAAGCTTTGTAGCATAGCAACAGGGAGACTTCTGCCCTAGAATAATCTCCCTAGAGAGAAAATGTAATTTACTTTTCTTTCCTAATGTTAGTAATGCAAATATTCCCGAAGGAGCAGAGCAGCAAGAAGAGCACAGAGTTCACACAAAGGTAGAACTGGATCCTGGAGAACGAGTGGGGAAACCTGCCGGCTTCTAGCGATGCACAAGGCCATGCAGGGAAGTAACCAGAACTGAAGGCTAAATGTTCAGAAAGCATTCAAAAGTATGATATATACTAGCAGCATGAATATAAGGAAGAGGGAGAGAAGTTGAAAAATATGACTTCTCACAAAACAACCGTGACAGTAACGCATGCTCCTTCTCAGGCAAGGTTGAAGAGAAAAGTGGCGCTGATCCCTTCTGCTCGTGGCATTTTATTCCCTTGGTGGCAGGGACTCTGTTCCTGTTGCAGAGGGGGCTCTTTCAGCAGCTTTGAGAAATGCGCTCAGGTAAAAAATAAAAAAAAAATCGGGCTACACAGAGGTATATCTCAATCAGTAATAGAATAACATTTCGTACTTGAAAGGGAACTGATAGGTCTTGAACTACAACAGCTGGAACTGTCACAGATGTACTACCATGGCACAAATAAATCATTGAAACTAACAAAGTGGGCCTCACCTAGTCATGTTACCTGAATGTAACAGTTTGGAACAGTTCCCAAATGTATGAATTCATAAACCCAAAATACAATCAGTCTGACGATGTGTTTTATGAAAATATTTCCATGCTCTGATGATCCAAATCATGTTTTATTTGTTATTACTGTGCCAATATTGTGAATTATTGTGAAAAGCTTTACTACAGAATACAGAATATCTACTAAATTCTCTGACCTTCAAAATACTCATAGTGGGAAATACGCAACAATGACTACTGTGGAACTTCAAAATGCTAAATATTGTGTAAAAAATGCTCCTGCACCCTGGATGCTCCCTGTACTGTGCCTGGCCCCCTCACGGTTCCCTCACCTCAGCTTGTCAGCAGTGAAGATCACCCTCCTCTCCAGCAGCAGAGAAGCGAACACTCGAACCAGCAGCCGCACGTTCAGTGAGGAGAACAGACACTCGAAATCCACGTGCTCCAGCCGTGAGTCCAACGGGCGGCACAGCATGATCACCTGAGGGAGGGGCAGGGGGACAGGTCAGCATTGACGTCCTGATTTCATTGCACTATTGACATGGTTACCATCATTGACTGGACCACAGGTGGGCAAAGTTGGCCCTAGTTGGCCCTGTTTCCAATCATGTTCTAAATTGTTTAACGGAAACACATAAACCTCCAGTAATTTATAATTTTATTATACCAATTCAACTCGGAGTGAATTGGATCCTCCAGGACTGGAATGCCCACCCTTGGATTAGATTTACCTTGTTTATTTTGTGATTGTCTCTTTTTTTTATTTTTATACATTTTTACCAATTTTCTCCCAATTTTTGGAATATCCAATTATTATTCAACCTGGCTCACAGCTGCAACCCCTGGACTAACTTGGGAGAGACAAGGACGAGCACATGCGTCCTCCGAAACGTGTGCCATCAGCGTACACATAATTGTGTACAGGCCGGCCCACAGGCACCTGGCCAGCCACAGGGGTCGCTGCTGTGCGGTGAGCCAAGGACTCCTCAGCCGACCTAATCCCTACCCTACCCGGGCAGCTCTTGGCCAATTGTACGCCGCCCCCTTTTTGAACTCCCGTCCACGGTCAGCAGTGGCATAGCTTGGATTTGAACCGCCGATCTCCAAGCTATAGGGCGCATCCTGCGGAGTGCCTTTAATGGATGCGCCACTCGGGAGCCCCATGATGGTGTCTTTTTTGTAACTTAATATTAGACATTTTTAAGAGGAACGTAAGTATTCTTTGGGAATTAGTTGGATAAGGGCATCATTTTTACCTGTATATTCATACTGACCAAGACAACTAGTGTAACTAACTTCCTGACCGTGATGCTTAGTTATCTTTTATACACTAGTCAAAAAAATAAATAAAAGACATAGGTAAATTGAAATGGTACAGGGTGACAGAGATCTGGTTATAATTACAAATCCAATATCTGAAAGGCGCACACCTCGGTCCCGGAGCCAGGGAGGAAGTTTTTGACGGTGATGGTCCTGCCGGGGGCAGGGAACGGAGCCTCCATGATGCTTCTCATGAAGGGCTGGACGAGAGCCGGGGAGATCGCCCTCCTCTTCTCCACCTCATCCAGGATCTGCAAGGTGATAGAGGACGCTTATGTTTCAAACCTGCCATCTTACCGCACTCAAAGAGCAAGAAGCCCATAGGATGTTTATAGTTTTAGTAAAATAATTGATTAGTATACTATAGATGGTACAATAATTCCATCTTGCTTTATTGGTTGTAGTAAAAGCGGTCCTGTTTTCTACAGAATTGAAATGAACTGAAAGGGGGCTAGGTGGCGCAGAAAAACAAAGATAACGTCACAGATATTGAGGCACTTATATCAATTCCATGTAAAAATTTAAAACAGGCAGCCATGCTGTGTGCCTGGTTACTGCTGGGCTGCCAGACAGCCCCACTATAGGAGCTGGATCCTGGCTGGTACACTGACCCCCCCCTCCATGTGGTGTATCTGAACAGTGAGTACAGCCCGACCTCTGGAGGTCTAGGTACAAATACGACCCTGGAGGAAGAAGAAAGTTTGCCTGACATTTCTTGAATATTAAATTTAAAATTACCAAGAAATAGATGAAAAACATGGATACTGCACCTTTGAAAACAGGTCAAAGCACCCCAATCGGCTCACAATACAGTACACCTCCGGCAGTCGCCTTCCCTTTCCACTGGGCTATGATTGCAAATAAAACAAAAACACATGCACAGTAAATAAACAAAGCTTTCTATCGATATATATCGAGATATATACTGAGTTTTAAAATAATTTTTATAGTGAACTACAACATGAAACTATGAAATATGAACAATCTGTATACTTAATTACTGTATAACTATTCCATCAACGTAATATATTATGGGACCTGTACATTTATAAAAAAAAATCTAGAATTGTTACAGCACTAGTAAGAAACAACAGAGTACATATAAAATGAGCAAGGAGTTATTGATTTAACAGTTTGTAACAGAATAAATATGGTAAAAACAGCTTAAACCTCGAACCACTACCTTATTTTCTGATTGGTGTTACCTGCAGGCTTAAAGGGTGATCACGCAACTTGCTATTTTTTCTTAGAATTTTAGGCATTTGTCTTCCAAAATGTTAAACTTTGCATTCAACTTCAATATTTTTCAAAATGATATATGCATAGTGTATTTTGGCGTCAAATGCATAGCTTGGCTCTTTACCAGTAAACGTCGACAGTATCCAAATCTCCTGCTCCCATCCTCTCCAGTCAGAACGAACGAGAAGGTTTCACTGAAAAAATAAAGAACAAATATATATTTTTACACCAATTCCAAGCCATGACTTGAAGCCGACACCATTTAAAATTGAAGTCGTCTAAAGTTAAGAGTTTTGCACGCAAGTGAACTAAGTAAACATTAGGCACTGAAGTGAAGTTTCAAGTGGAAAAGCATCAACCCCCTTAGATCAGTATTTACATGACGGTACCCAGTCAGAAAAGGGTAGTTGCACTGATAACTTGCAGGGTGCTTTAAAAATAAACAGCATATCTTTTTCCTTTCATATGACCAATTAAATCCAAATCCAAAATATTTTCTTAGGCAACTGCTGTATTACTGTTTTTTTTCCAGACTCCACCTTCCCTTTCCTTCTTAGCCCCCTCTAAACTCAAAGCTGTGTCACTCCAGTATTGGTTTATCCATGACAGCTTTTAATATGCTTTATAATTTTAAAGTGTAGAGCAGTTCAAGTACTCGGCTGCAGACGGGCATCACAGACCTACTTTGGATTGACTTATTTGGTTTAGCCACCATCCATAGCACTACAGCTCACAGGAAGACATCATTAACTTTAGGCAATTGAAAGCTGCTGTTTAAAAGTGAAGTCATTCTAAACAATACCATCTTAGGTCATTTTTATTTATGTACATGTTGCAATTCTCAAATTAGGTTTTTTAAAAAATATCCTTAAAAAGCACTACACAGTCTCCAACACATTCATGAATATGCGCTGCAAGCGGAGTGAAGTGAGTGGACTAACCTGGCAAAGTTCTGCACAGGCGCCCAGTCTCCAGCATCAGGGAAACAGAACTGGGGGATCACCTTCAGCTGGTCCTCCGTCTCACGCATGAACTTGAAGCCTCGCTCCAGCTGGCAACATCAAACAAGCAGTCAGTCAACAGACCAGCCAACTTCATATATTAACAGATGAGCACGGTTAAGGTTCACATGGTTTATAAAGGCTGCCATTGATAACATGTGTCGGTCTTCAAATTCAATTTAGTTCCAATTTGGAATTGCTGGCTATGTTCCTCATCACATGTGTGTCTCTCCCACCTCCCGCTGCTACCAAGCTCCACCTCTTTGTGTCTGCCAGATCAGCTGGTGTCTAATTTGAAAGAGGGCATTACCAAAATCAGATTCAAATAATCTAAACACTGCCGTCTTCTTGACCCCTGTGACTGGGTACGCCCGCCCCTGTGTTTATTTGTGTTGTTTAATGTAGTATTATTATTATGATTATTAGTAGTTCAATGTAGTTGGGAGGGACAATGCTTCTCATCTTTGCCAAAATACATCCCGTAAGAAGGTGTGGTCGGCAGCTAATAATTTATTGTTATGTTTTATTTATCCGTGTTTATTGTTTGTTTTGGCCAACTTGCCTTTTGTTTTGTGTGTTTAAAGATTTGTTTGATTTAATAAAGAAAGACTGCATTTGTGTCTCACCCAGCAGTACTCAGCCTGTGTTTACTTCCTGGTGTAATGTCACCCACCAAGCCATCCCCTGACAGCCCTTTATTAACATTACTATTAAATACAAAAGCAATCCAGTGGAAATAGTCCAGTGTTGGATATATTAACACTTATAACTGTCAGATACACAACAGGGCCATTTTAAGACCCACGGCAGTGTTCTTATATAATAGTTTTCCATTGTTTGGTGTCTCACCCTGACAATAGTGGAGCAAAGTGGCCAGCTAACTGTGTTGTCTTTTCAGGCCCAGCCCTACCTTGAGTGGGAACTGCTGCGTGACCTCAGGGAGGTACGGCAGCCCTGCCTGCTTCTTGTGCAGCGCCACCACCAGGAAGTACTCGAACAGCTTGCGCTCCTGCAGGTTCAGCAGGTCCAGCAGGTCCCTCTCCTGGGTGCGGTAGCGTCCTGTCTGCTTCAGCATGGACTGCACGTGCACCAGCCGCTGGCTATGAGCTGGGGGAAAGAGAGGCACAGCATCACTGCAGCACTCACCACTGCTGCATTATACAGTAGTATCATCACTACTCATACACACTCACACACGACAGCATCACTGTACAGTAGCATCAACACTCCTCATACACACACGACAGCATCACTACACAGTAGCATCAACATTATTCACACACACACGACAGCATCACTATACAGTAGCATCAACACTACACACACACACGACAGCATCACTGTACAGTAGCATCAACACTACACACACACGACAGCATCACTATACAGTAGCATCAACATTATTCACACACACACGACAGCATCACTATACAGTAGCATCAACACTACTCACACACGACAGCATCACTGTACAGTAGCATCAACACTACACACACGACAGCATCACTATACAGTAGCATCAACACTATTCATACACACACGACAGCATCACTATACAGTAGCATCAACATTATTCACACACACGACAGCATCACTATACAGTAGCATCAACACTACTCACACACGACAACATCACTATACAGTAGCATCAACACTACTCACACACGACAGCATCACTATACAGTAGCATCAACACTACTCACACACGACAGCATCACTATACAGTACCATCAACACTATTCATACACACACACACACACACACACGACAGCATCACTATACAGTAGCATCAACACTACTCACACACGACAACATCACTATACAGTACCATCAACACTATTCATACACACACACGACAGCATCACTATACAGTAGCATCAACACTACTCACACACGACAACATCACTATACAGTAGCATCAACACTACTCACACACGACAGCATCACTATACAGTACCATCAACACTATTTATACACACACACACACACACACACACACACGACAGCATCACTATACAGTAGCATCAACACTACTCACACACGACAGCATCACTGTACAGTACCATCAACACTATTTATACACACACACACACTCGACAGCATCACTATACAGTTGCATCAACACTATTCATACACACACACACACGACAGCATCACTATACAGTAGCATCAACACTACTCACACACGACAGCATCACTATACAGTAGCATCAACACTATTCATACACACACACACACGACAGCATCACTATACAGTAGCATCAACACGACTCACACACGACAGCATCACTATACAGTAGCATCAACACTATTCATACACACACACACACACACGACAGCATCACTATACAGTACCATCAACACTACTCACACACACGACAGCATCACTATACAGTACCATCAACACTACTCACACACGACAACATCACTATACAGTAGCATCAACACTACTCACACACGACAGCATCACTATACAGTACCATCAACACTATTTATACACACACACACACGACAGCATCGCTATACAGTAGCATCAACACTACACACACACACGACAGCATCACTATACAGTAGCATCAACACTACTCACACACGACAGCATCACTATACAGTAGCATCAACACTATTCATACACACACGACAACATCACTATACAATAGCATCAACACTACACACACACACGACAGCATCACTGTACAGTAGCACCAACACTATTCATACACACACGACAACATCACTATACAGTAGCATCAACACTATTCATACACACACACACACGACAGCATCGCTATACAGTAGCATCAACACTACACACACACGACAGCATCACTATACAGTAGCATCAACACTACTCACACACGACAACATCACTATACAGTAGCATCAACACTATTCATACACACACACAACAGCATCACTATACAGTAGCATCAACACTATTCATACACACACGACAGCATCACTATACAGTAGCATCAACACGACTCACACACGACAGCATCACTATACAGTAGCATCAACACTATTCATACACACACACGACAGCATCGCTATACAGTAGCATCAACACTACTCACACACGACAGCATCACTGTACAGTAACATCAACACTACACACACACGACAACATCACTATACAGTAGCATCAACACCACTCACACACGACAGCATCACTATACAGTACCATCAACACTATTCATACACACACACACACACACACACGACAGCATCACTATACAGTAGCATCAACACTACACACACACGACAGCATCACTATACAGTAGCATCAACACCACTCACACACGACAGCATCACTATACAGTACCATCAACACTATTCATACACACACACACACACACGACAGCATCACTATACAGTAGCATCAACACTACTCACACACGACAACATCACTATACAGTACCATCAACACTATTCATACACACACACACACGACAGCATCGCTATACAGTAGCATCAACACTATTCATACACACACACACACGACAGCATCACTATACAGTACCATCAACACTACTCACACACGACAACATCACTATACAGTAGCATCAACACTACTCACACTCGACAGCATCACTATACAGTACCATCAACACTATTTATACACACACGACAGCATCACTATACAGTAGCATCAACACTACTCACACACGACAGCATCACTATACAGTAGCATCAACACTATTCATACACACACACACACACACACACACACACACACGACAGCATCGCTATACAGTAGCATCAACACTACTCATACACACAGCTCATTTTACTAGCTTAGTGAGCACATTGCAGTGACTCCTATTTTATTATAACTTATAATTCCAACACAAAAAGGTAGAGGGGGAACACAACTCTTCTAATTCTTAAATAAAGCATTTTTTTTAGAAAACAGCAAATTATAATTTTCCCTTCCATTTGTTGATGTACATGTCCTCTCTTCTACAGCACAGTGAAGTACACACATACCACCTATTTAAGACAATTTCTTCCAATTTGCAATCATTATAAATCACCCTCTGCTAGGAAAAGCTCTCAATTACAACCATTGTACTTGGTCTCATCAGTCATTGTAATAATAGCAGAATTTAGGATTACATACACCAAAAAATAATTTTAAAAATCCAAAGTAAATGTAGAGTGCTAACATTCGTATACACTTTCTTAAGCAAAGAATATTTCTTGTATAAGAACCTAAAGTAATTTGAGAATTCTGGTCAGTGTTTTAACTCTTTATACACTGCAGACCTCCACTGGTCCCCAGTCCTTGGTACTGCTAGTATCATTCTCGGAAAAATAACTCCACTCGACACAGCAGACCCAGTTAAATCGGGTCCAGTCTTGGATCTGAGCCTGTATAATTATTAAGTTAATTCCATAGAAGACTGGAACTATTTAATTAGATATAGCATTGTGACAGCGAGGACCCTGTTGCTGGTTCAGCTGCTGCTAGCAAACAGGAAGGCTTGCCCGGAGCTGAGCTGATCGGGCTGTCCTGATTGGCTGGGAGGGGGGGTGCGTGCCCGGGGAGCCTACGCATGTTTAAGAGCACTATAGCTACACAGGCAGGCGCTGAGCGAAAGCTTGCTTGTTGACATCGAGGAGGAGAGCATCCGCTCCACAGAGAGAACTATTACATGAAACCCTCAACTCCCAGATGTGCTTGTGAAGGCGCTGCCCAGCCATGACCATCAGAAAGAGCCAGAGCTGCCTTGAGGATGCTGGGACTCTGGGAGTCCAAAAGTAGGTCAGTTTAAGGGATTTAATCCCAAACTAAGTACAGTGAGGGTTAGTAGTGTAGTAGGTTGCTGGAGCGGGACGTTCCTTTTAGTGGAACTAGTGCTCGCCATCTGCAGGCAAACTTATTTTTAGCTTTGTTTTGTTTTGTTTTCTTTATTAAATCCAGCGCTAGGATTACCGTTGTTGGTACCTGTGGCAGTGTGGCAGAGTGAAAGCCCTGTCGGTGCACATGTGTATGTGTTGGTGTGGGGAATATTGGGTTGGCAGAGAGGTGGTTCAATTTCTCCCAAAACACATGAGAATGTGGCTCGGGCCATGAATTAAATAAGTGAGTAAATGATTAATTAAGGCTCCAGCCACAGGTGTATAAATAAAGTGATCACAGGTGTTAGTTAGAATGGATAGGATGGATGTTGGTGATAGAGGTGGAGGGCTGTGATCTGTGTTTTGTGTTATGATTACATTCATGAGTTTCTGTATAACCTTTTGTTTTGACCCTTGTGCCATTTTGTTTGTTAATATGTTTTGTTGAGTGTTTCGTGTGTGTAAATATAGTGCACATTAAAACCTGCAGCTTCCTTGTCTCCGAGTCTCCTTTCTGGTTGAAACAGCTTGCCAGTGACGCTACCCTGTCACAGTACCCTAGCGTCGGGGCAGGTGTTAATTAAGTCTGCGTGCCTGTGCGGCGTGTCAACACCCACTGCTCTGTATCTGACTCCTTATTTATTAACGTCGACCCACGTAGGTAACATCACCCTGTTACAAGCAGTTTTCTTTTTGCAAAGTTCGGTAAAGTCTTGAATGTAACCCAACATACACACAAATAGAAGTGATTGTGCCATCTTTGTAAAGTTCCGATTTGATGAGCAAAGGGCACTGGTGAGACATTTACCTTTCAGCTTCTCTTCTGTGTCGCTCTCTGACTCACTGTTCTCATCTGTAACTGAAAAATAAAATGGAGGTTTTACATTATCAATATATTTTAGTATTTTAAAGTCACAAATAGTCAGTTGCATGCTCAGAGACAAACTGAAACTATTTTATGCAACATCCAGTTGACGTTTTGTGTTTCATGCAAATTGTGCTGTTGAGAATATTTGGAATTGAGAGTTGAGAATACATGCCTCTGGAAGATTCCACCCCTACCTTTGCCAGAGCTGGACTCTGCGGACTGAGACACCCTCTTCATGCGCTTCTTCCCCTGACGGCTTCAGAATACCATTGATCTTCAACACCAGCTGGAAGAAAATCAATTCAACCGACTATCCTCAATACCCTCCACAGTATTTTTACACATTATTTTAGCAGTTTTCTCATGCTTTTCCCATGGTTATGATATTCCTTTACCATAGTTTACACCTCACCATCCTTTACCATGCTTTCACTATGCTTTATTACACTTTGCTGTGCCTTTACCAGGCAAGATTCGTTGACTCTTGTTTAGTGAGCACCACTGCTGAATGCAAACATCTTGGAAAGCCCACCTTTGGGATCTTTCTGCGGCGACGGTTGTTGGGGTCTCCCGAAAGGCAGGGGGTGTCATCTGGGCTGCTGGGGGTGGAGGGGGGACTGACTTTGGAGGGGGAACACGCACCCTCGCGGTTTGTCTTCCGCAGGTCAAGCAGCTTGAAGCTGCGTCGCTCTGAGTTCTGGCGGAAGAAACTCGGTTTGGAGGGGAGCTGCAGGAGAGGAACGGGGAAACTTCAGACAGCGATTACTCAACACTGGTGTCTTATGTCAAGGAGACATGTCTAATATAAATTAGGTTAATGGCCTCATTCTGTCTGTGTAGTTCACAAATACAGTACTGTTTGAAGTCTGTATCTCAATTGGTTTCTGAGGGATGAAATGTTGCATCTGGAGGAGGATTTGCTAATACATTCAAGCACCCCTATGGAGGACATTCAAACAGTCTTTAAAGTAATTGTGAAGTAAAGGTTTCATTTACAGCATAACCCTCAGGCAATTAGACACTCAATCCTGTTGCAGAAGGGAGGCTTCCTGAACAGATAATGACAAGGCATGGAGATGCTGGTATTACCTTTAGACTCATGGAAAGTTATAATGACCAGGTACCTACATGCAGTGTTCCTGACAGACTTTCAACTAAAGCTAAGACCTAAATAAGAGAGAAATCAGTGAAACTCACTCTATCCTAAACAATGGGGCTGAGTCTACATCTACTTTCACCCAAAATTTTAGCAGAGTGCAATTTTTTTTTTCTTTATATTTTAGAAACCCTGTGGTTTTTATTGCCTCAATATATATGCAACCCTGGGGTCAGGCTACACTGGTAGTACCTTAGTGGGGGTCGCAGGGGCAGATAAAGGCGGTGAGTGGGGCAGAATACACTTATTCCCCACACAGCGGCTGTCTGTCTCAATATCTTCATAGGGGTTTTCCTTTGAAGGGGGGTCTGCAGAAACAAAGGGAGAGACACACACAGCATTCACATTACAGCATCAATGCACAAGGCCCAGATTCTAGTTCAAATATTTGATTTCCAGTATATACAGCGTACAATCATCATTATTTTGTGACAACATGTTAAACATATAACAGTCAATTCAACAACAACAATAACCATCAAATAACTATGTAACCATGGTATACAAACTATAGGAAATGAACAAGAGAAATATGAAAATAAAATACTGAGAGAGAGAGAGAGAGAGGAGCACTGACTGGCTATCCAAAACAAGATAAAAGGAAGTCTTGGAAGGCAAGAGAGCTTTATTGGATTTAGATACAACAAGACGATGGCTTGACTGTTTTAAATAGTATTAAATTAAACAAAAGGAACCAGTCTGCCTAGCCCATTTGACTCCAGTCTGCACAGAATGCACACTCCTCTGAGAAAAACTGCTTCTATAGGGGACAATTTTTGGTATACCAGGAAACTACATCATGGGTAAAAAACACAGTTTTTTTTTTAAAAGATAGTCAAAGCTTATAGTAAGCCAAAGAAAAACTAAACAATATATCTGAGAAAAGTTTAAATATACACAAAACAAAAAAGCAAGCAAAACATTAGTAAACTTTCATCAATATTCACTTTAAACTAGTTTACTCTTTTTGACCATGGAACCCTGCCCTGAATTTTGTAGTACTCAATCAAAAAAACAACAAAAAAAAACAGCAACCACCAAAACAGGATACAAAATGTCTTTGCTATCTTGTCATCTTATTCCATCTTTCCAAACTCCACCCTGTCCCCCACTGCTTGCCTGTTAGGGTTATTAGGTAGGATAGTGGCCAAGTTTTCTTATAAGGTTCCCTTACACAAGTGAACACACACACACACACACACACACACTAAGTATATACCCTCAGGGTGTATTCACATAGGGTGTGATCATGTTTCCTTATTTATAATAAACATCAATCTAGTGTGAATGGAGGCTTGGTGAGTGTAGCTGGCAGGCAGTGTGTGTGGGGGGGAAGGAAGAAAGAGAGCACCATTCACATAACTGATTGTTACACACACTGCAGCACTTCATCTTCCAGCAACAATACCAATTAAAAGCAGTTTTTGAACCAGGCAGCTATTTTGTTTAACCACAGATAAGGCAGGGTGAGGTAAAAGAAAACAAAACAAAAAAGGAGTTTTAAAATAATGTTTCAGTATTTTGTCACTTCTCTAATTTAAATTTAAATGTATTTTACTTATATAGAGCAGTGCCTTTCTTACCACAGTATCTCAAAGCACTTCACATGTAGGTTAACGAACAAAAGCATGTAGTATCAACAATTACAATTAACAGTAAATTATTATAATATAAATAACAATAAAAAAAAAATCTAAATAAAAACGGAAGAAAAATAAGCAAATAAAACAGATAAAATCAATTATGTTTATAAGTTAGGTTAAAAAGACTAAACTATATCAAAGTATTGACTTAAATATTGACAGAAGCAGCATCTCTAACAGAAAAGGGCAATGGTTTCATAATCATAGCATTATAACTAAGGCTATGATTTCATCACGAAGGTCACAGAAATCGTGAAGTTGAATAAAGTGAAATCTTGGAAATGGATGTAAAACACATTTGATTAGGTGCTTTCTTTAATTCTTTTAAAAAGTGCAGTATGTCATGCACTGAAAATACAAATCTGCGAGAATCTGTACATTGTTTGGTTGTGTATAGACGCAGCTATAGGTCAGCGGATCTCTCGCTATACAAAGGCTTGGAAACCAGTGAATCATTAATCTGTTTGCCATAGCCTCAACTGCATTGCTGCTGGTTCCGGAAATACCATTACCTAGGATGTCTTCGTAGACATTCTCTTCTGATAAAGTGCGTGTAAGAGACAGTTTGGACTGGGCATTCCAGTCCACCTGGCAACCTTCTGTCGAAGACTGAAGAACATCCTCAAACTCATACGACTTCCTAAAAAAGATAAGGAGCTAAAGAGATCAAATCGCAAAATGCAGGACACATGTTACAAAGGTTTACGCCCATCAAACAACATTTGCACACAAGCCCCTTACAAAAAGTTAATATGTGGTAAACCATTTACAAGTAATTCTCCCTCTCATTATGTACAGATTATATTTAAAATGATCAAGATCAATTTAAATGTCAAAGCATATTGGTTAAAGCATTATCAAGCACATCCCCAGGGCCAGACAGCCACATACTGTACATATTGCACCCCTTAAAAACAGACTTCCATATACATATTGCACCCAAGATTCAGTCTGCCACTCCACACAACTGATCTCTAAGGACGCCCTGGATCAAAGAGTGGAGGCAGGTTTCAGCGAAGTGAAGCCACCAAGAGGCTTCATTTTAAACTCTGTGTTTGAGAGGTTTATTCTAATCACTTCTGTTATTACAGTGTTTCTACAGAGATCAATGCTTCACACACAGTAAAACCGTTTCGTACAGTAATCTGGAGGTAAAAAGAAATTACTCACTTCCCTTGCCATACCAATATATATACAATCAGCACTCACATATCCAACCCTATAAAATGTTCACTTCAGTGACGGGTTAAAAGTGTGATGTATATCGGATTATTTCATTTTGGCCTGTTCCAACCACCCTTGTCCATTTTTCAGGGAACACAAAAAAGATACAATGCCAAAAATAAATGAAAGGACTACTGTGTTTCAAAATATGTTTTTGTTAGTTGTCGGACACCCTCGCGTCCAAGTCGTGCCAGATTAAGTTGACGATCGAACCAGATTTTACGCACCAATCCGACCGTGGTGTCAGGGGACAGTGCCTCAGTTTCCTGCAGACACTTAAAATCTATGACGGTAATCATAGGGGTCAGCAGAGATGTTGCTGTTAAAATAAGTATTTAGTCCAGCTCAGCGTTATAAAACTGGAGACTGAATACTGGTCCCCAGTTGAACTTCTTGCACTGGCATAAAATTCCCTTAATGTTGTTGAGATTTTTTTGGACTTATTTCGATAAATTGAATGTCCATATTTTTTTTCTTTAAGTACATTAACCAGCCCATGCTGTAGTTTCTTTTGTGTGTTTTTTTCAATCTTTGTTGTTTTCTTACTTAGCTGTTCCTCATCTACTGTTATGTGTCTACTCTTGCTGGTGCACTTATTTTATTTATATATTTTTTTCAGGTGGATTGCTGTCTTCACTCAGAAAGTTGGTGTTGTACCAGTTATGTGGCGTTTCATCCCCAAATATATTAAAGGAAATGGGTGAAATGCCACTCATTTTTGGCTGTGGTTTTGTAACTAATAACAAATAAAATTTGCAGTTTATCATGGAATTTACAATGTAGTGGTGCATAGTGATTTATTCAGTGTGAAGCGGCTCATTAGTATGCAAGCTGTGCTATACTCTATATATACGCACGTTAATGTGATGTTGTTTAACCAATCAGAGGTTGTTAATTTTCCAAGCCATATATATACAGTTTGGCTGACAGATCTCACTAGTTAAAAATGTATCTACTGTGCTTTTAGATATTCTTTTTAAGAGATAAGAGCAGACCATTTTAAGGGTCTAGTAGTTTTATTGAGCAAGATGAACATCTTGTTTCTTTTTAGCACAGGCATAGTTGTATTTGCACTGAATTTTTCAGTTTAATGAAAACAACGATCCTGCTGATTATGTGGTATTACTACCTGTGTACTCATTGCTGTTCTTCCCTTTATGTACAGTTTTCATGGTTTGATTAATAATTTAAATAAATCCATGAAACTGAGTGTCCAAACTGTTATCGAAGCACATCGGCTTCAACTAAGTGTCTGGCCCAAACTTTTGAAACTCACTGAACAGTCAAACCACATATGGTATGGTATGTAAAGAACCTAAGTTCTGCCCAGACCAATCTTCAGGGGAAAATGTCCAGTGTTTAAAAGGTTTCTTGCTTTAAACTATATAGTGCTTGTAGTACACAATTTTGTATTAAAAATGAGTCCATTGTTTCTAAACCTTACCAGTCAAACAAGTTAACAGTTACTGACATTCAGTAAGAATCACATACTATACAGTGCTCCCCAGGTATTTCATGATTTTGAAAGTTCACAGATTCAGTTAATTCGTGTTGACAGATGCTCATGTACTGCAATTCAAATTGATCAATCAATTTATTTTTATATAGCGACTTCATGGCAAGCCATCCTGAACTGCTTTATAAAACAAGCAGGCTGTGTGGTCCAGTGGTTAAAGAAAAGGGATTGTAACCAGGAGGTCCCCGGTTCAAATCCCACCTCAGCCACTGACTCATTGTGTGACCCTGAGCAAGTCACTTAACCTCCTTGTGCTCCGTCTTTTGGGTGAGACGTAGCTGTGAGTGATTCTGCAGCTGATGCATAGTTCACACACCCTAGACTCTGTAAGTCGCCTTGGATAAAGGCGTCTGCTAAATAAACAAATAATAATAATAATAAAGTTGCCATCATATAGTTGTACACTAAGGCACATATGTTCAATACCCTTCATTACTTTTAAAATAGCTTTTGCTCTTTTAAAACTACATTTCAATAATACAGTTCAAAATAACTATTATTCTTAATACTACAACACTGTATTAAACTGCAAAAATATTTCCAATAAATATTTTTTTTTGAAAACTATTCAGTATTTTCTTTTTCTTATTTAACTCAATTCAACTTAAGCAATTAAAAGATCAAACTTTCTTTTTTTTTTTTTTTTTTTTTATAAAAAATTTAGTCGTTGCCAATTATTTTTATTATTTTCTCCCAATTTGGATTGGCCAATTATTTTTTATATAGCGCCTTCATGACAAGCCAACCCAAAGCACTTTACAAAAACAAGCAAAAATGTAACTATAAGAGCAAACATTAAATTACAACAATTCAAAATACTAACACTTACAATAAAAAACAGCAGGTTTTTAATAGAGACTCAAATTCCTCCAGGGTGTCAGACTTTCTGGGAATTCCAGAGGGAGGGAGTACTTGCTCCCCAAGTATTTAGAAATTCATCATCCTCTTACCTGTTAGCATTGTTTCTATGTTTGTCTGCCCAGGCTCTCCTGCTGATGCTGATGCTGGGGGGAGGACAGGTGGGGAGGGGTGGTGGAGGGATAGAAGGCAGTGGTGGCAAGTTCCTCCTCCCCCTCCCTAGCCCCGGTGCTGTGCTGGAGGGAGACCCCGGCCCGTCGTGCTGAAAAGTGCGCTGAGGCTTGGGGAGAGGGTTGATGGAGGGGGTGCCTGGCTCAGTGTAGACATTTTCCTGATCACTTGTCCTGCTGCCAGGCCTCACCACCTCCAGTGTCCCAAAAATGGGCTCTGTTGGCCTCCTATCCCACCCCTTCGCTTCGTCTTCCTTGGCAGGACAGAAGTAATTGCCTGGCATCACCAACTGAGGTTGGCTGGGTCCTTCCTTCAAGGCCTGCTCCAGCTTCTTGATGTGAGTCAGAACAGACTTATTGTCCCGGACATTTGCACACGGCTTCTCGCTAATCCCCTTTTCTAATTTACACTCCCTATTCACAGGTGCCTGTGGGGTGTTAGACCTCAAATCCCTGGTCTTTCCTGAATTCTCCTTCCCCGGGTCCTCCTTCTCGCAGCCCACAAATCTTTTGCTATTTCCCCTCCGAACCTCGGAGGTCTTTATCTCCTCTTTCTTTGCCGTTTCTGGCTCTTTTCTGGTCAGAAGTGGGGATGGGACCTCTTTTTTGCCCTCCCACTGCGAGATCTTGTCTCGTATACTGGCCTTGCTCTTGAGGCCCAGCTTGTTAGCAGGCAGTTTTTTTGAAAACTTGTTGCTGCCAGTCAGCCCGTTTTCGCTGGCTTGATGGTCCGTGCCAATATGCTTTTGGGTCAGCATGGTGGTGCGTCCCTGAGCGTCAGTCAGATTATCCAAGGAGGTCAGCGGGTTCTTGGTCTCCCCTTCCAACTGGAGGCCTGAGTCCAAAACAATTGCAGCCAAAATCTCCCCTCTCTTCACTCCACAAAACTGAGGCCTGCAGGAGGAAAGGCGGCACACACGGTCAAAACGATACAGAAACCAGTCAACCACTATGAAAATGTTTAGTTTTTTCAAAGCTTAGTACTGAATGCTCACACCTGAACAAACAACTTGATTTAAAAACATAATGAGATTTAACTGGTAGTGATGCTCCTTAGGTATTATGGAATATAGCCATATTCAGAAACAGAGTGTTAGTGCACACCACTGCTTTCTCAATATGAGAAACCATTAATTTAGCATGAAATTCAGTAGAACGTTTAAACATATACATTAATGAATATTACATTTTCAGAAACACAATTTGCTTACTTTGTTTTAAAATAAATAATATTTTCTATTCTATTAAAATTCAGGGTGAGTTTACTGTAACTGGTCACTTTGCAATGCTGCTGCGGAATAAAAACACCAGTTTTAACCTATTTAAAGGAGGCCGCCTTTCAAGAGGGGTTGTGTGTCCCTGTAAAAAAAGCTACATCCTGCTGTTTTTGAATCTCAGCTGTTCAAGATACCTGAAGTTGTTAATGTAAGAATGTATCATGCTAAGGCTGACAGCAGGGTTGTCCACAACAGCAGTGCAAAGTGGTCAACACATTTTACAATCACCTGTACATACAAGATCTCAATGTCTTTTCAATGTATCCGGATATGTTCCCCAAATAGCTGAAGGGCGTCTCTGAAGCAATATCTGCAGCTAATTAAAAGAAGACGCACTGAGGCCTGTTTGCAATTAGCCCTTGAGTGGGACGAGGAGCAAAGCCAGCAACACAGGTCACATGTTTGAGGTGAATCAGTTGCTGGGCTAAAGCCAAGAGAAGGGCCCCCTCCAGCTTGTACAAAGCTTTCTTCTGCCAGTAAAAATAGCTTCAAGGAGTGTTTAAAAATATATGTGTTTACCTCTTATTATCAGTAGCAATTTTAGCAGTGGTTCCCCATGTTGAATAATTGAAATAACAGAACAGAGAGCTAAATTAATTAACCCAGGCAAGAACGTGTATATGTGTAACAAATACTGGGAAAGAAATGGAGAGTGTTGGAGAACTGTGAAGTATTTAAATGGTTGCAAAGCTATTAAAATCATACTGATCAGAACTTGAATTCAGGTTCTTTGAACATAACATTATTGATGAGTTTAAACTGCACTAAACTGCTTTGATATAATCAACGAAGCATAACTTGTTTCATCATTCGTTCAAAATGTCTCCACTGTGCCTGTTTCACTGGTAATAGCAGTTTAAACATGATACAGAATGAAAAACTATTTGGCAACAGCAATACTACAGAAGGAAACATTGAAATGATCTACAGATACTACGATACATATAATACTTCATCTGGAAATGGCTCTTCTTTCCGTTTTACCTCTGGTGCCAACTTGTCCACATGGACATTGTCCCATATCACTAAAAAACATGTCTGTGATTGAGACAGCGTCTGGACTGGATTGTTCAGGTCATTACTGAGGTGTGTTATCAGAAACTCTCACAGTTCCAACAACTGCTGCCAGCTGGAGCCCTAACTTGCTGCAACTAGTACTATTGTCACTCAATGTTCAGTAACACTAAATACAAAATAAACAAACATAACTACTCGAGGACAGTCATAAACAAATCAACCATGCCCAATTGCTTAAATGAGTTGATAATTAATTCACACAGACTATTTAAAAGGTCCAATTTATTTAATAAGTGGGAAAGATTGAAATGAGAAATTAGGTCAAACACAACACATTTTTTTTCATCTTGTTGGCAGGAGAGGGGTTTGAGAGTGAGGTCCAGGCCACAAACAGATGCTGTGGATGGGCTGTCTTTCCATGGGCTCCTACTAATGCAGAGAGGAACCCAGAGGTGCTGGGTAGGGGGCGCTGGAGAGAGGGTGACACCCTTCCCCCAACATCTACCTGTGATTGCTCATCCCATTCACAAACAGAAAAAACTTGTGGAGACTTTCAGAAGTCATACAAAACAATGTTATTTTATTGTTTAAGGAATTGGAGGGGGGTGGATGCTAAATACAGTTGATTATTGTAAGGAACTTATTTTATAATCTCATATTAGTTCTGGTTAAAAAAAAAAAAAATGGAATCTTAATGGTCTCAGGGAAACATGATTTTAAGCACTGCCCTGATATGCTTCTGAACATGCATACAGCTCCTCCATTAAAATCTGACAACTCCTGAAGCATTTCAAGCCACATACTGTGGTCACCCAAAGCCACATGAAAGCTTCCTCTCTGGTCCTGTGGTCAGTGGGCAGGTTGTTGGTGGTGGAGGAAGCAGCATGTGGATGAGCAATAGTAAAACAGGGGAGGTTCCCTGAGGCTGATGGGACAAACAAGATATCCAATAACACCACACAGAGCTCAGGGATACAGAAAGAGAGGGAGAGGGGAGAGGCACGGAGAGGGGAGAAGGGGCAGTGAAAATGCATGTGTGACACACATGGTTTGATTAAAGTTCAAATTGTCCTATGACTGCTTAATGTTTGGTGACACACTACACACTCATTTAAAAAAGTTGTTTCCTTGCAAGCCCCCCACCCCAAAAAAAAAAAAAATTAAATAAATTGGGAAGAATAGTTGCAAAGCTATCACTCCAGGGGAAAGTTGTCTCTATTTTTTGCTCTACCAAATGTAATAATACAATTTTGAAGTTTCCAAACAGTAAGAAACCACCCAGATGTAGGTAGAGGCCATTTACTAACAGTGTTGAAGCATTAATAGTAATGCAAACTTTGCACTTGAGCAAAAACTTAAGACCTACAGTTAATTGAACTGGCCCCTTATCTGCCCCATAGAGCAATGTAGTGGAAAGTTTGTTGTACAGAGTTTTATCAGAACTTAAAGTACTGTATCTCGAATTAATGTATACAAAATTAATAAAAAAACTGAAGATTTCAAGACTTCAATGCTAGAAACGGGGGCAGTGCTTAAGACACTGTGGCTAGTAAACGGTAAGAACATGGATTTTAACACTTTGGTTAGTTGGAGAGTGAGGAAGGTTGCTTCTTTGGTAAATCTAAAACAAACTGGACCATAAATAAAAGTACGTAATTTGAAGCCATCTTACCTGTCGATAGATTGGGAATTACAATTTTCAAAGTTCCTTCTCACCAGCACCGCCCTACCGGCAGTCATCGTGTTAGCAACTGGCATTGTCACTACACACCTGTGGGGGGAAAAAAATGGTTAAGATTCTACCAACTGCAGCTAAAGAAAGCATATGAACAGTATACAGGGGGATACATCCAGGGTATAAAGAAAGCATATGAATAGTATACAGGGGGATACATCCAGGGTATAAAGAAAGCATATGAATAGTATACAGGGGGATACATCCAGGGTATTAAGAAAGCATATGAACAGTATACAGGAGGATACATCCAGGGTATTAAGAAAGCATATGAACAGTATACAGGGTGATAAATCCAGGGTATAAAGAAAGCATATGAACAGTATACAGGGGGATACATCCAGGGTATAAAGAAAGCATATGAACAGTAAAGAGGGTGATAAATCCAGGGTATAAAGTCAGTTGAATATATGCAATACTGGTGTTGCTGATGGTGCTTCCTAGTACCACATTACTGTGATCTGGTTCCCTTTCAATTCGAAGATGACCACAAACGACATTATGTATGGGATATGCCTGCCCATTGGGTAGGTAATTGCTGAGCTCTCTATACCAGAGCTGCCGATAGCGCTCGCTTCCTCAGGATTAAAACCATCATCCTGAGAAAGCCATTTCTCTTTTTCCATCTCAGGTAGGGCAAGACCTCTGTGTTGAGCTGAGCGTGTTGATAGAAAATAGCTTTGAGTCGAGTCGATTGTATTTCCCTTGCATTTGTGCTGAAAGCTAGCTCGCCGCTTTCACGGAATCAACGACTCTGAAAAGACTGAACCTTTCGCCTTTCTGTCTTTCAGTGGCCTCCTCGCTTGCCTGGTAGGCCGCTCTTTGTTATCTGTCTGTCGTGGTGTGAGCCGACTGCCTGTGCAGTCACCCTCGCGAAGTGGTTGTCTATTTCCTTCTTGAGAGTGTACAGCTCCTCCACGGGGCTAGGCCTTGCCGCATCCCCACTGTCGAGTGACTCCTCCAGCCATACTCTCCTCCACGGGGCTAGGCCTTGCCGCATCCCCGCTGTCGAGTAGACCTTGCCAGCTGCGTAGGCCCTCCTTGTGGACACAGTCTTGACTGCGCATAATGGTGCTGGTTTGCCCCCACCTGGGAGGGTAGCTGCAGACTCCACTAGGGGGTTGGCTACTTCTTGGGCCCTCTTCAGAGGGGCCTCGCTGTCCGATATTTGTACTGCAGCTAGCTGGGCTACGCCGCATACTTTCTCCAGATTCTACAGCCTTAACGTGGTAGATCCTGCCCTGCTTTCACTAGGCACAAGAGTCCTTGAGGGTGTAAGCTCACACCGCTAACCCTTGGGTTATGGAGTTCTGATGCGTCCCTCATATGCTGCTGTTCCTTCTCCCTCGCGACAGCTCTGGTATACATTATCCCATACATAATGTCATTGGTGGTTGTCTTCGAATTGAAAGGGAACGTTAGGTTACTTACCATAACCCTGGTTCCTTGAAAGACAAGACGACCACCAACCCCGAGGTCGCATCAGTCGCCTCACGGGTCGATGGAAAAGAGAAATGGCTTCCTCAGGATGACGGTTTTAATCCCTCGGTGGGCGGGACCAAGTGCATCATCCCAGGAAGGGGCCTGTCGGCAGCTCTGGTATGGAGAGCTCAGCAGTTACCTACACAATGGGCAGGAATATCCCATACATAATGTCGTTGGTGGTCATCTTCTCTTTTGGGGAACCAGGGTTAGGTAAGTAACTTAACATTATGTAATCTAGCACAAAGAAAATGCTAAGATACCACGAAAAAACATTTTTTTAAATCTGTAAATCCCAAAATAAAGAATAAGAATGAAGCAAATAAAAAACAGCACAAGGGAACCAGGGATAAGGCTGCTAATGCTGATAAAAACTTGGTTATCACTTCATAACAAATCTAATCTTTCAAATTGGTTATATTTTTCAAATAAAGACTAAAAATAAACACATAAATAATCTTTTAAACCCTAAATTGAGATTCCTGTGAAATAGGATACTCATTCAAAATGTGTACCCTTTATGCAGGGCCGGACTAACCTATACGCAAATTATAGCACAGGGCCCCCGGCAGAACTGGAGCCCCTGCGTGGTTGTCGCTTGTTTGGGACATTTTACAGAAACTGCATGAGGGAGGACAGGCCTACACACACAGAAAGAGAGGCGCACAGAAACGTGCTTTTGGTTAATTTTGTTCTTATATGATGGCTAGCCATTTCTTTTTTGATACAGCATTCCTGGTCTCCGAGTCTCTCACGCAAGCAGGTTGCTGCTAATGTACAATACCCAATGCTCCACACCCTCTACCTCCAAGGAAACATCTGTCCCTAGTCCTACTACGTAAGAGGCATCAGTCTGCAGGATAAAATGTATGAATCAGGCTCAATTTACATATTCATTTATTTCAGTTTTAGGGTCAATTTAAAAATATGTCCCGTCTCAAATGTGCACAGTATACCTATTTACATTTTAGAAATTTGGGGGTTGTAATTTTAGAAATAAAGATGGGTAAAGGTAAACAATGCGGGAGGCTGAAGGAAAAGCAGCCGGCAAGAACGGTTTAAGTCCAGTGTTTGTTTCTCCGTTGAAGGAATCTACGAACAGGTTTGGAAAAAAAAAAAAAAACAACCAGCTGTGTGTAATTAATTATATATACTATATATATATATATATATATATATATATATATATATATATATATATATATATATATATATATATATATACAGTACTGTGCAAAAGTTTTAGGCAGGTGTGAAAAAATGCTGTAAAGTAAGAATGCTTTCAAAAAGACATGTTAATAGATTATATTTATCAATTAACTAAATGCAAAGTGAGTGAACAGAAGAAAAATCTAAATCAAATCCATATTTGGTGTGACCACCCTTTGCCTTCAAAACAGCATCAATTCTTCTAGGTACACTTGCACAAAGTCAGGGATTTTGTAGGTATATAGTCAGGTGTATGATTAAACAATTATACCAAACAGGTGCTAATGATCATCAATTCAATATACAGGTTGAAACACAATCATTAACTGAAACAGAAACAGCTGTGTAGGAGGAATAAAACTGGGTGAGGAACAGCCAAACTCAGCTAACAAGGTGAGGTTGTTGAAGACAGTTTACTGTCAAAAGTCATACACCATGGCAAGACTGAGCACAGCAACAAGACACTAGGTAGTTATACTGCATCAGCAAGGTCTCTCCCAGGCAGAAATTTCAAGGCAGACAGGGGTTTCCAGATGTGCTGTCCAAGCTCTTTGAAGAAGCACAAAGAAACGGGCAACGTTGAGGACCGTGACGCAGTGGTCGGCCAAGGAAACTTACTGCAGCAGATGAAAGACACATCATGCTTACTTCCCTTCCAATCGGAAGATGTCCAGCAGTGCCATCAGCTCAGAATTGGCAGAAAACAGTGGGACCCTGGTACACCCATCTACCGTCCGGAGAAGTCTGGTCAGAAGTGGCCTTCATAGAAGACTTATGCCAAAAAGCCATACCCGACGTGGAAACAAGGCCAAGCGACTCAACTATGCACGAAAACACAGGAACTGGGGTGCAGAAAATGGCAGCAGGTGCTCTGGACTGATGAGTCAAAATTTGAAATATTTGGCTGTAGCAGAAGGCAGTTTGTTCGGCCAAGGGCTGGAGAGCGCATACAAATGAGTGTCTGCAGGCAACAGTGAAGCATGGTGGAGGTTCCTTGCAAGTTTGGGGCTGCATTTCTGCAAATGGAGTTGGGGATTTGGTCAGAATTAATGGTCTCCTCAATGCTGAGAAGTACAGGCAGATACTTATCCATCATGCAATACCATCAGGGAGGCATCTGATTGGCCCCAAATTTATTCTGCAGCATGACAACGACCCCAAACATACAGCGAAAGTCATTAAGAACTATCTTCAGCGTAAAGAAGAACAAGGAGTCCTGGAAGTGATGGTATGGCCCCCACAGAGCCCTGATCTCAACATCATCGAGTCTGTCTGGGATTACATGAAGAGAGAGAAGCAACTGAGGCTGCCTAAATCCACAGAAGAACTGTGGTTAGTTCTCCAAGATGTTTGGGCCATCCTACCTGCCGAAGTTCCTTCAAAACTGTGTGCAAGTGTACCTAGAAGAATTGATGTTTGATGCTGTTTTGAAGGCAAAGGGGTGGTCACACCACATATGGATTTGATTTACATTTTTCTTCTGTTCACTCACTTTGCATTTAGTTAATTGATAAATATAATCTATTAACATGTCTATTTTGAAAGCATTCTTACTTTACAGCATTTTTTCACACCTGCCTAAAAACTTTTTGCACAGTATATATATATATATATATATATATATATATATAAGCTCAAAGAGCCAGCTGCTATTGTATATATTACCTCAGTAGATGTTATATTATGCACTTGCTAATGCTTTTGTACTAATGCTTACTGCCTGGGACGGAAGCTTTTTCCATAATGCAGCATTTTGTGTTCTATGTGCCCACGGATGTTTGAATGTTAATTAAAATGATCATTACCAACAGTGAGATTTAATTATTATCACTCTCATGTGATTTCTGTCGTATGGTACAAGGCAACAAAGGCATACACAATTTAACAAGCCTCATGCCCAGCTATGATCAGCAAAGAAAAAAGCCTACGTAAAGTGTTCAGATAAGTAATCTAATTCAATTCGAAGACACGTCCTCATTATTATTGATTGGTACTGAATAAATGTGTAAATTTAAAATAAAACTAAAACTAAATATCATCTTGCAATTAACAGGTTCCTACGATGTCGTGTACGGTGTACTCACCTCTTTCAAACCTTGCATATGATTCGTATCAAATTACCTTTATGCTGGGCTTGTTTGTATCCGAATATCTTATAGGGAGCTCAAAGCAACCCACGAACACATGAGTGAGGCTCAACGGGGCTGACGGACCACCCTGTAGTGTATGAACTATCCTTAAGAGTGCAGATAATATAAACTGTGTTCACAGCGCTGTATTGGGGCATAACCATAGAACTGTATAAGAACAATATAGGCTATGTAATAACCACAGACAGATGGACACTCTGATGACGTTGAATCCACAATTGGGAGAGCATATATTTCTCTCTCCATAATGAACTATAAAGTGCAATGTCAATCACATTGAATATAATGCTTTTTTTAATGCAATTCTCAAGTCTACAAAACATAAAAGTGCCTAATTTTGGTTTGAAACTGGAAAAGTAATGGTTACCAAGCACAGGCATGATGGAAAATACTATACAGTGACTGCATCTGTATTGTCACCTTTTTTTAATTTTTTTGTGCAAACTCCATGGCCGAACATATATTTAAGAAAAATAAAACCGTGCTCAGTTCTTCTCAGTGCTGTGAAAGAGCGGGCTGGAAATGTCCGCTCCATGCTCCACTCCAGCAACTACCCTGCTCCGCTCCCCTGCTTCATATACAATTGGCTCGTTCAGCTCAACTCACACACTCTGTCTCCAATGCAGAGCCGGATTAACCAATATGCCCATAACACCATTAGCATTTTATTTGATACTTTGGCTGATTTATGCACAGTCCACAGCTCTTACACACATGGAAGACACTCAAATACAAGTAATAAACAATATTTTTAATAGAACAAAACCAGATTTAGGAGCTTCGCAAGCAGTTGGTTTGGATGCAAGATGCTTTAGTCAAAGAGAATTGGAAGGCAATTACTACAGTATGTAATGGAAAATGCCAGTCACAAATTGGCATGCCAGTCTGAAATGTTAACATTTAATGAAACCTGTTTTAATACATTACAAAGTCACAGAAACACTACACATATTACAGATATTGTATTAGGTAACCCACTAGTACTGTTTCCTATAGTGAAGCACTTGTAACACAACAAGTATTCTTCATGCAACACATGCCTTTGCAGTATTCAGGGACTGTTTTACAAAGTTTTTTGTTACCCTAATATTTACAAGAAACACTTTTGACATATACTTTCAATAAGGGTCTAGAATAATATACCAACATTGTTGGAACCTCTACAATGTAGAGCATCTTTACACTCGGCAGACAATGGACATGCATCAGCACTATTGCTGGGGTACAGTCGAACCAAAGGGTTTTCTCTCTCCCATTGTTACAAGCTCAGTGTACTACTCTAAGCTTGGATCCTTGCCTAGAAAGTCAGATGTCTCCACAAAAAAATACTCACTTCTGATGCTTGTTAAGCAAATTAAATTAGTCCCAGAGAGCAAATACGTTTTTGTTAGTACATTTTGGTACTTTTTTCTTTGGGGCGGGGGGTCACATGCTTTAAGGGCTGGAGGAGCTCAGTGGGAGGGGGCTCAGCTTCGCAAAGCTTAGGATGCAGGGTTAGGAAATGCACTGGTCTGAACACAGAGCTGGAGGTTTGAGTGGCTCAGCTGTGGAAGCAGGGTTAAGAACTGCACTGGTCTGAACTGGTACCTGGGAGTTTGAGTGGTTTAGTGGTTAGAGTGCTGTTTTGTCACGTGGAGGGCTGTGGGTGTAAGTAGCTCATTGGGGGCTGTAGGGTGAAAGGTAGTGGGTTTCAGAAGTTTGTGGTAAGAGAAAGTACTGGAGAGCAGTGTGGAATATAATGTGTTTGAGGAGCTCAGTGGTTTGTTAAAGTGCTGGGCTGTAGTGTGGAAGGCAGAAGATTTATATAGCTCAGTGGGTAGACAAAAGTGCTGGACTGCAGTGTGACGCGTAGTGTGTTTGAAGAGCTCAGTGGTCTAGTGGGCTACAGAGTGGTATGCAGTGGGTTTGATTAGATCAGTCATTACAGAAAGCGATGGGCTGCAGCGTAGAAGGTGGTGAGGCTGAGTAGCTCAGTGGTTAAAGTGCCGGTCTGCATGGTGGAAGGTAGGTGTGTTTGAAGAGCTGGTCTGCAGCATTGATTGTAGTGGGTCTGTTTTAGACCAATACTGTCGGTCAGAGGCTGAACTCACAGAAGATAAGCAGTCCTGGTATTGAAGTTCTTTCATTGTATCTGAATAATATCTTTCTGTTTTGGAATGATTTGCTGCTTTTTTTCTGAGAATTCACCATTGTAACAACAGTGCAAACAAAAAAAAAGACAACTCCCACAATTATTTTGTAAAGAGCAGCCATCTGCTCAGACCAATAAAACCCTGCAGGAGAATGTGACCTCCATGACACTCCCACCTTACTCCCCTCTGCCGATAGTTGATACGTGCCGAGACAGTGCCAGGGGGTGAGCTGTCTTGATATGCCTAGAGGTCATATAGATATGCAATCCACAAAGACAGCATCCTTGTTTTGGGAGTGAGATTATGTTGCAGAATAGATAACCAATTATGGCTCTGGAGGTAGGTACTGAGCTCTATTTTGAAGGGAGGACTGTTGCCTCATGGTTTGAGCGGAGGTACTGGGAGGCAGTGTGGCCTAGTGGTTAGAGTTGAGGACTCAGAGATAGGGTGGCCTAACAAGTTAAGAACTGGGAGACATCATGGTCTAATAGTTATACATACCTCTGCAGCTTTTTTTTAACTTGACAGAACAGCTCACAGTGGCCTTGCATTTCCTGCAGACAATGCTATTATTTACCCTGTGTCTCCAAGACCCCAATTTTATTACTACTGCAACCTTTTGGGGCAGGTCTGGCAGCTGCTTTTCCTAAGCTGCTCGCAATAAAAACACAAATCAATTGAGGGGTCCAGCGCGAGGGGAATAAATAACAATGCTGTTCCCCCACACCCTCCCCTTGCTCTGTGGGGGCAAGTCCAGAACCCACGTCCAGCAGTGTGAACTCCACAAATCAAACAACTAGTGCTTAATTCAAACCAAGGAAGCGAACACGAAGTTCCAACAAGCCAAATCACATACTGGGGTAAGACAACTGGAAAAATGTACCATGGTAATTTCCTGTACTTTTCCAAGCGAGGCAGTTCTTCCAGCGACATTGTGTGAGAAGTGCATTGTTTTAAAAGTGCAGAGCAGTTAGAAGAAGTTTGAAAGAAGATTGACAGCTGCAGAAACTAAATTTAAGCTTACAAAAAAATAACAACAACAACAACAACAACATGGCCTTCAAGCCAGTAGTCTGTGACACCTGCATGATGTGGGAAATCCGAGAAAACTCAGAAAAGCTAAACCAAATGTGTGTAAAGTGCCGCACGATCCAGTAAGTATGTGTGAACAGGTTTCGACCTGAAAAAAGAAACAAGGACCAGGGGTCACAAATGGAGATTAGATAAAGCTCAGCATTCTAAATTTCATCCCTTGGCTGATATATCAAGCATGGTCTGGCAATGGTTAGCCAGAATCAGTTGATGATATTATGCTTAAATGTCCATAGTTTAATAATGAAAAACACATGGTACAACATGATTAAAACGTGGTACTCGTATATTGGGGCACCTTTAGCAGGACTTTTACAGGGAAAACATCAAATAAAATAAAACTAACAATGGAATTTGATCTCAGCTCAGTGAAGCCAATTTTCTGTTGATGGTCTGGGGCCCCATTTTCCCCAAATAGATCCTATAACAAGCTCTGGATCTGAGCCAGACAGATTGTGCATGGGGCTAGCGCCACTCTCTTCCTTACATAGTAAACAGTGTTATCTGGCAGCCCGTGGGAATCCAACAGGACATATACATTGTGTCTGTACCACTGGTAATGTGGTGCCGTGTGTTTACGTATATTAAAAGGGGCGGGGCATTAGACTGTGGAGCTGTGAGTTAAGGGGCTTTAGTGCTAGATAAAATACAGGGCTAACAGAAACAATGGTTTTTGTGTTCGTTCAGGGAACTGCGAATGATTTGCTCCTGTAAGATATATGTTCAGTTAAAACAATGCATTACAACTGTGACCTAGGTTAGCAGTGTGACACACACTGAGAGGCATGTTTGGTGTTGATATGAAAGTGTCTGTATTACAGAATCTAATATTAATATAGCTTGATGTTGATGGATTTGGTAAAAAGGAAAATAGAGGGGTGGGGCCATTGCAATTAGAACAATCAGCATATCTTGTTGTGGTTTAAAGCTCTGCTTCATCTTCAAACTTTGTGATATTAGTAAAGTTACTAGCAGTGTTTTTGCAGGGGCATGTTTGTTTTGTGAGTTTAGATTTTTTTTTTTTTTTCATTTCAGAATTCCCTTTTTATAATAGTCAATCAGTTGCCCAAAGAAACCCCTAGCAACAGCCATGATATGAATATCCACACAGACAACATCTTACTGCATCAACAAAGAAACCCCTCGCACCACATGGCATAATCCTGCAACTACCTACAGCAGTGGGAGGTTATGATTGCCATCTGCTAGAGGACACACATGTATGATTAATAAGACAGTAATAACCTTCCTTATAATATGCATATGTAAAAAAAATGTAAAACTGTCCAGTGCAAGGGTTTTCAACCAGGGATATGTGTACCACTGGGGGTACTAAGAGTCATAGTGGGTATGCAGGACGTCTAAATGCTAAATTAAAATGAAAGATAGAAAATAATAATCTTGAATTTTTTTTTTAACTGTATTATATATTATCTCTAAACAACTGTGCAGAAATATTTCATTTTTGTTTAGCAACTCAAAGGTTACAGCCTGACTATAGTTTCAAAATGATCATCCACCTGTACGCATGCGAGATTTAGGCACGGTTGCATCTACGTAACAGCAATAGCAGCTGGTTTAATTTGTTTTCAATGATCGATAGAATACATCCAGATTATCCTGTGTATCGTTTCTCGAGTCAAAAATTGACGCATTTCGTACTTGCAAAAGAAAAAAATAAAGGGATAAAACACACAAAAGAGTCTACAGAAAGTGCAAAGCAACAGAAAATTATTCCCAGTCCCTTTGGATAATTTTCATGTTGGTTTAAAAAAAAAAAAAGTTTATCACTGTTAGTTATCATAGTTTTATCTTGAGGTTAATGTTTTTCATACTGTAAACATTTTACATGGCACACAATTATGCTGGAATGGTAAGTAAATAGTATTGTGGATTATTTTTAATAACTCTGTTTATTATTTATAATAAATACTTTTGATTCTGTGGGCAGGATTTTCAAAAGCCAGTGTTATCGTATCGAACTTGTGGTATAGTAACGAGAGCTTTAGTAGCGAGTGATTTTCAAATGAAATGTGTTATAAATCAATCCGTTAATGCTTTGAAACTGAGTTGATGAGGTCGTTAATGAATGCATTTCTTGTTAAAAATCTTAATTTTCACAGGCCACCTCATAACTTCCCATCTCAACGATTAGCTGAGGGGAACTCGTTAATCAAAATGCATGTTGTTAACGAGATCAAGCAAAGTGATGTTATGGAAACTACTAACGTCCAGGGAGGTGGCTCTCCCACCAGCGAGCAGCAACCAAATGGGAATAACAAATAAATGGGAATATCTATGTTGTGTATAATTTGTAAACTTCATTTAAAATTGTGCATTTTGTCATGCAGAATGTACATTTATTTAGAACACTTCACATATACAATGCTGATTTACGATGATCTGGTGTGTGGGTAAAAATCGGATGGCAAGGAATAAAAAAATTAATTAATAAATAAATACAAATTTTGCCACAGATTACTATATACAACTCTTTAAATGTGCATTTTGCAATCTTTTTTTTTGGTTAAAAAGAAGAAAAAACACCATAAGTCATCTATAGATTGGTTGGAATTTATTTTCTTATGTTGACTTATATATACTGTTATAGTTATATACTGTTTTGTTAATTAAAACCTCATTTTCCAAGTGCAAATTAACTCCAGATAAATTATGACAATTCACATGGATTTGCTTTTAAACTATAGAGAGTTTTATATCTAAGCCGTGTTCTAGAGTTCATAACTAGTGTGCTATGTAACAGTGAAGGAGACATGAGAACAGAGCGGTACACTGCAGGGAGGTTTAAAAGGTTTAGCCCACTGTTAATATCCCGACCTTTGTTTTCAACAAGTCAAAAAGTACATTGTTTTGCAGGGAGGCCTGGGTGTGTTTGTTGTGTGTGTGTGAGGGGTGTTTGTGTGGGGTGGGGAGGGGGTTCAAAATCTCCTCCTGCCATATAGAGGGTCTTGTTTCAGCTTTGAAAAGGGGAGAAGACAGGCCAAGCCTACAGCAACACCCTCCTCCTTCTAGTAAATCACTGAGCTCTCCTGAGAGCAAACTGCAACAGTGGCTCTTGTTCGCAAAAGTGATTGAATTAACTGAGCTGTAGGAATGTAAATGCATCAGCTGATCCATTCTGTCTGTCTCATTTGATCTGCAGAGCCAACAGACCAGACTCAATACTAAACATTTTAAAGACTGACCAACTTTACACAGGTTGTTGATATCTAGGGCAGCAGTATGGAGTAGTGGTTAGGGTTCTAGACTCTTGACCGGAGGGTCGTGGGTTCAATCCCAGGTGGGGGATATTGCTGCTGTACCCTTGAGCAAGGTACTTTATCTAGATTGCTCCGGTAAAAACCCAACTGTATAAATGGGCAACTGTATGTAAAAAATAATTGTAAGTCGCACTGGATAAGGGTGTCTGCTAAGAAATAAATAATAATAATAATATCTTCCCTAGATGTAGTGTATATATAGTATATAGGGATCGTATATAGGGACCGAATGTTATAGACATTTAAGATACAGTATAAATACAAGTGTAGGTTTCTAGAACATTATAATACATTATATTATGTAGTCTAGATAATTATTGATATCATTTAATTTTAGAGCTTGAGTGTGAGCCTGAGATTGGCAGACCCCGGCTGCAACTCCGACAATGCAAGAGAGAGGATGTACAAGACCAGGGTTCATGTCTTAGATTCACCAGACGACGATCTAAAAACTTGATTGCGTCTGTATCTCTGTCAGACTCTGCGGGAGCACCCTGAATTGCCTATGAAAAGGGACCGTGCCATACCCCCACATATGAAGGTGTAGACAGCATTGTCCTTCGATGTCTCTGGGTATCTCAGAGTAATGGGAGCCATCGTTTGCACACACGTTGCACTCAAATCACTGCAGCACCATGCATATGTGAACAAGAAGGGGTCCAACATTCACTTTTAGAATCCTTATTTTGAGTCATTCTAACTGCCTTGAATTTTCACACTTTTTTTCAAACTTGTATCATAGCTTGCTAGCCTCCTATAGACCTTTAGGTTTCTATCTAGCAAACTGGTACATTTACAAATCTGCACTTTACCATTTGTAATAGTGAGATTATGAAGACCCCTGTATGTGTGTGCACTGGTTATGCATCTTAATACACTGGGTCACTAATCAACCAAGGAATTATTTCTGAATACATAGCACTTCATAAAGTGTGTACTTGCTTTGAAGAGTTTAAAACATGTAGGTGATTCAGTTTAGGTTACTGCTCATAAACCATTCTCAAACAATTACACTCTGAGAGCAGCCACTGAATTCATTACATCCATTTTTTTAAACTTGCTTTAGTAATTTGTAATTTTTTTATTTTGAATTACAATGCTTACTACACTGTTTTATAGCTACTGTATGACATCACAACATTTCTGTAAGTTGGTCCTAAGATAGTACTTTTTGTGAATTTAACCGATTCAATGTCCATTTTAAACAGTATCAATTCAGTTCAGTTTACGCAGTTACAAGTCTTGAAAGAGTATTATAAAGTCATTATTTTCACGCTTGACTTCATTTCCTTGATGTTTTCCACATAAAGCTACCCCGACAACCATCTTCCCATTTGTCTGTTCCCTCAATAGCAATAGTTGTCAGGGGAGCTGTTATTTGAACAAAAATTAACATGGATCAAGTAAATGAACAGCACGACAAGCTTAGGAGAGAATTGCAGGAAGGTAAATTATTTTATCCCTAGTACACGTTTATTTTAGTTATGGTATAATTTGAGTGTAAAGTTCTTTTAATTATACCGTCATCTTTTCTTTAATAACTTCTTACTCACCCACCACAATAACTTAATGCCATCTACTTGAACATTTGATTGACATTTGTGTCATCCAATGGAAACATTGAAAGTTTTTTACTCGTTTGATTGGGTGATTTAGACGACTCCGCCCAACCCCTCACTTTCCCCTTTTAAAAAAAAAAAAAAACACACACTTGAAGAGGATTGATGCCTGATGCCTGATGCCTGACGACTGACTCTAGGAGGACTGATGCCTGACTCAGGAAGTGATACCTGAGTATGTCCTAAAATGGACACCGTACACAATACACCGGAGGACACCAATGAAGAAGTTTTGACAGCTGCTGTTGGGCAGGGACTGCCTTTGAAAAGAAGGGAGAAAAAAACACTTCATATCAGCCCATCAACACAGCCACTTCTCTCATCTGCTTTCATGTCTCACTTCAAAATCAACACGTGCTATACTGCTTACAGGCTAGACCCTGACTCAAAAAGGGGACAGCTACCTCCGAAGTCAAAGCGTAATTTGCACACCAGCTAAAGCTACAAAAGTACTGTGGAAATAAAAAAAACTGAAGTTTAAAGGCCTTTCAAAAGGTGATTGAAATAGTTTTAAAACCTATTTGAATGCTTGCCTATTTTGAAAAAAGCTCACAGGCAAAGGCATTTTTAAAGGAATAAAACAAACAATCATAATGAGGAAGCAGCAGCAAGACACAACTAACCCGACGATTAATCTTTTTATGGCGCCGCTGTCCTCTGAAAGAGTGCCAAATTACAAAAACTGTGCTAACTGTATGCAATTGCATAATGCTAGTTCTGCATAAAATGCCACAAAAAAAAAAACATGTGCTATCTTAACCACAGTTGCTGAATAATTTATCATTTGGCAAGTAAAAAGTTGTGGCATATTAACTAGATAAAACTAGATTTAAAAAATTGATTAGTAATGCATTAGGATGCTACCTTTAAGAGAAATCTATTAATGATTTAAACCACCCTAAAGTTGTATTCACTTAATCTTTTTTTTACATACAGTAATAGTTTTGCTAATTTTGTAACATTACACTTTGAAATACATTATAAAGCTTTTATCACCCCACCCTCCTCACCTTCCCATCTAAAGTAGCCTTGCTTTTTCAGTCCTAACCAGCGTCGATGCCGTCACCTGTAACAACACCTTTATAAATCCCATCTCACAGGTCCCACTAAAAATCTCACAAACAAGTCTTGCTTAAACACATAGGAATACAAGAACATGCAATATTTGAAAATCGACAAGTTTACAAACATTTTTTTTTTCTTTTCTTCTGTTGGGCTAGATTCGCTATGCATTGCAAAGTTTTAGTAAAGGGATACTGTTTATGTTACAGAAACACCAAGAAACAATCAGGGTTAATAATTGAGCATTTTATAATAATAAAAAAACAGTAAAAAAAACCCCCACAAACTTAATGCGCTCTCACAGCTTATCATTATCATGCATAAGCTATCCTTGATGAAGACTACACAGAAAAAACCCCCCACAGCAGTCAGCCATACAATTGCCCACACAATATAAATCCCGCATAACCTTACTGTCTTATTGGTGCTTTTGAGAACTGGTGTTTTAATACGGAACTGTGGCAAAGTGGCTAGTGAAGGGGAACAGGTGTAGCAGTGATGCGATGCAGGAGTGACAGACTGACAACGGTATCCAGTGACAAAGGTGCTTTATTTATAATCCAGGTCTGGCGACCGTCAAATAATAAATCCCCGGCTATACACAACAATGTGTAAAGCGCGGGATAACAAACAGGGCAGAGTCCCGAACAAAAACAAACACACGGTCACCAGTCCTGGGTGAGTGCAGTCGTGCTCTGTGCAGTGGTGCTCGGATAGTGCTTTAGTGGCGACAGCTCGGAGGTGTGCTTTAACTGTCTAGTGGTGCGATACAGACAGACAATTAGACAGACAGAAATAACACACAACACGTAACACTTATCACTCTTATTTTCTGAGAGCTCCTCTCTCAGTCCTTCTCTCCTAGGCTAACCCAAACGAAGGAAAAGATCAGCGTTACCCTGGCCCTATATGTAATCCCGTATGATATCTAGGTAAACGGTTGCAGCTGCCTTATTACTTGCAGCTGCCCCTCGTTTACCTTTCAAGTCAAAACGGTCTTACAACAGAGTCTCGCTTCCTTCCAGGCTGACCCACTTCCCGGTCCCGGAAACAAACTGTCAGGCCAGCCCTTCCAGATACTTCTCCTCCCGTTCTTTAGCGCCCTCACAGGTCGGGAGGAAGATTTATCACCAGAACTCATTATATTTCTGTCACAGGAACGCAGAAAACTCTTTGCTTCCTACAAGACCAGAGAAAAACCTGGTTTTATTTAGGCCTACAAATTGTAAAAATGCATGGGAACATTTAATGGTTAAATGAAATCAAAATGGCCTCATCTTGAGCATATGTTTTTTTTGCAAACAACAGACTCACAAGGTTTACATTACAGCAGGCCCCCCAGATTTTAGGAAGACACTGAGCCAGACCCTGGTTTCAAAAGGGTTGTGACAAATGGATATAAAATGCTCTAAATCCAGCTGTCACTTATCCCAGTGGGGTATAGGTTGTTCAAATCAAACCCTTATCCATGGCCGCCTGAATCTGCTTCAAATATTAGCCATGTATTGGCATATATATGGAATAAGCAATCTGAAAAGTCAATTAAACGTCTTCCAGTATTACTAGCAAGGCAGTAAACAGTTGGAACAAACATTGCATAGTGCTCTTGAAATTCACTGTTATAACTGTAGTGCAATAACATCATTAGTTCATACCATTGCTACCAGTACATAAAATATATGAAAATGTTACTACTGATGTAGAAATCCTTAGAAGCAACCATAGCATTGTGGTAGTTCCACTGAAGATCACATAGAACAGCTTTTCTATGTTTCCCTGGCAATGGTCCTCTATGTTCTGTAATTTCTGCATGTTACAAATTCAGATCCCTATAACAGCCTCTCTCCGTACTAATGTGTCGGCCACATTAAACTATTCCCTATAGGATTTCGCAAGTCAAAAGCTTGGGAAACTCTCTCCTGACAGAGTGACACAGTGTATAATATCGGAGTTCTTCTACTTGGAGTTTTATATTTTTGTTAAAAGTATCTATCCACCTATAAAAGTACTCCTAGATGGTCACGTGTCAGCTATTTTTGATCCACTTCAATCGCAGATGAACACATATAAAAGGCCATCACTCGCTACAATTTTTAATAAAATGTATTGGATCATTCCCATCTAGACCTCTTATAAAGTCCACATGTGTGATTCGTTGTTATACCATCCAAGTTTCAAGGCAAAAGCTATGCACCACAATACTCAACCTCTTTATAAAGATATCAAAATCATGATGATACATGATGAACCACATTCTGAACTGCAAAGGCAAAAGGTTTTCTATTATTTCTGAAAAGGACTTTAGCCTTTTCTGCTTCAAAACAGAGACCCTGAAGTCCCACAAACAATCCTCAGCCCCCAAACAGGCAAGTAAATGGCCTTACACATTATCCTCTGTGAAGGACTGATTTGTCATGTGAAACACTGATTCAAACATTTTACTGATCTCTGTATCAAACCCCCTTTGTAAAAGTCCTTGGGGGACTCTGTTTATATCACCACCCCCTCCGCCATCCCTTTAGGCCTGAGAAGTTCCAAATCCTTCAAAGAGCAGCAGCTTGCTAGTGCAGTGCTGGGGAGTTAGGAAGGAGGGACTGAATGACAATAACAGCATCTGGCCACCCTGGAAAGGCACAATGCATTGGAATTCAAGGAAGCAGAAGCTGTCATGTATGCTGAAGGAACATTCTGCTACCCTCCCCTAGGAACCAGCTGGCAATCCAGCAATAAGGTCTGCCTGCTCACAGCATCATGCAGAGTTTGGTCAAGGGGCCACCTGTTGCCAGGTTGATGTGCCTTCGAAATTAAAATCAATGTAAAAATATAAATATTTGTTATGATTTACCATAAACCAGTGCACACATACAGATGATGCTCATAATCTCAGACTACATTAATTCATAGGCTAAATACATCATAAGAGTTTGGAGAAGATTCATGAAAATTCTAGGCATTTGTCAATTTGGACAGAGGCTTCGATTGTCATTGAATCTATTAGGTTTCTTTTAGCATTGCTAAACTACTGTAATGCTTAGCTATGATGTTTACTACAGTATGTACTACTGCCACTCAGTACATATGTAGTAAAGTTAAGACAGGCTTAATAGAACTTGCTAGTATTACCAGACTACCTAAGTACTACTTAAACTACTTGGATATTACTGAATAGCCAGTGATGTACTATTTTAGTAAAGCTATTTACTGGTTTCAGATGTTGAACAACCTCAAGTAGTACATTAAGAAGTGCTTAGATCACCACAATACTCCTTTGACCATGGCTACTGGCTACAATAGAGTTGTCATGAGGACAGCAGAAACACTACTATAATCCTCAACTATGCATGGAAAGGCATGTTTTCAACACTTGCCAATAGTGCCATGAAATCCCACTGAATTTCAATAGAACACAGATTATTCTAGCTTAAAGTACATTATCTTACTGGACGTTTCAATGAACTATTAACATATTTTAAATAAACAGTGAGCAAAACTTAAAAAATGTTCTATATAAATCAACCAATTACTCCATATAGAGAACGAATAAATACTGCTACAAAAGACCTGCAGAAATACTTTATGCAATAAGCACAAGCTGCTCCTAAATAGTGCACTTGCAATTTTAGCCAGCAGCAGCAATCGACTGTATTAGCCATCATTCATTAGTAGAGTACAAATCAAAGTCTTCCAGGTGTCTTTAACATGTCTTTAAAGACTACATCAAATCTTAACTTTTAATTCAGAGAATTGTTTCAATTCCAAGTCTCGTAATGCAAGTCTTTCACGATGTACCCAATTAACACTTTAAAAATGTAGGAATATTACAACAGCATGCTATTTCTGAAGACTTTATTTTTCTTTAACAATAACTTGCGTATCTAGCATTTTTATAATTAGGGAAAGCTGCCAGTGAATAGCTTCCTAAACACTACTGAAGGAAGTCAAGAGAAAAATATATTGAAGGGGTTCCCAAGAGACTGTTTTTATAGCTAAAGGAGGCAAGCTTTATCTCTTTTGAAGGGGAGAGATGGGATACAATGCATGTTATCAGGGGCAAAGCTAGGAATAGATTTTTACTGAGGCAAAAAACTAAATTTTTGTCAACAAAAAAAACCCCTGCATATCCTGTTCATGAAGCCTGGAGACTATTAATGCAAACTGCAAAGCAATATAAGTCACTAACTCTTTTTACCCAGTGACCCACCTTGGATGATGTTTAAAATTTCATGACACATTTTTTTTAAACAAATCTCCCAGCAAAAACACCAACCTAAAATCACTCTATTCACACTGTTGGAAATATGTGATATTAAAAGGACAAGAAGAATAGAACTTCATAAATATGAGTAAGTAGATGGGTTTATTGAGACATGCGTTTGGTTCACTGCTACTGAAGTTAATGCTGAGACTGGTGACACTGATGCTACAACTGGAACTGGTAAGACTGGTGCTGCTGCTGCTGGAACTGGTGCTGACACTGCTGGGACTGGTAAGACTGGTGCTGCCACTGCTGGAACTGGTAAGAGTGGTGCTGACACTGCTGGAACTGGTAAGACTGGTGCTGACACGCTGGGGCTGGTAAGACTGGTCCTGACACTGCTGGGACCGGTAAGACTGGTGCTGACACTGGTGCTGCTACTGCTGGGACTGCTAAGACTGGTGCTGCCACTGCTGTAACTGGTTAGGCTGGTGCTGTCACTGCTGGAACTGGTTAGACTGGTGCTGTCACTGCTGGAACTGGTAAGACTGGTGCTGACACTGCTGTAACTGGTAAGACTGGTGCTGTCACTGCTGGAACTGGTAAGACTGGTGCTGACACTGCTGGGACTGGTGCTGCTACTGGGACTGGTAAGAATGTTGATACTAGTGCTAAGATTGATCGGACTTCTGACACTGTATACTTACACAATTAAAAACACTGATTTAGAAGGATTTACTTTAAAAATTGCCAATCCTCCTGTGGCCTGATCTATCAGAACACTGTAACTTCTCAAGGCCATTCAGTCTATCTTTACCCATACTGCTGCAAGACCAATCAAACATATCTTTGCTCTTATTAGGACTAAAGTCATTGTATTTTGTATCTTCATCTTAATTGTACTGTAATTCTTGATATGTATTTTTTGGGCAAAAAACATGCAAGGCTTTTTTTGTTTGTTTGATAACCAAACCAATACACTACATAAAATAATCATCACAGACAACACTTTAAACTGCTTCTGGTGTACAGAGGTCAAGGTTGAACGAGGCGCGCTGTCACATTCACGCTGGAACCTAGCTGCAGTTTACTTCAGTATCCAGTGCGTTGTTACCACTGAACAAGCTGTTTAAAGATGCTGAAAACGATTGAAAAAAAAAAAAAATCCCCGGTATTAAAACAGTACTTCCATTGGATTTTTTTTCTCTAACAAAAACAATAGGACAGTAACTTTTTCTTTTAAACTGCTGTTGCCAAACAGTGAATTTATAAATAGTATTACCTCCAATTCTTCTAGCCCATGGCATCAAATAATACATGAAAAGTACTACCGTCATGAATCGTTATAGCTGGGGAGGGGGAAGTCGTTGCCATTGAGCAAGAAAAACACTGATTTATGAAAACGTATCGCAGCTCAACATCACATTGTACAGGACTGTCAGCAGAAAAACAATATTAATATAAGAAATACAATCACTAAACATTCGTACCCAGAGTTGGCTTCTTGTGAAAGAAATGCGTTACAGATTGGTTGCTTCGTTTCATCTTTGAGTATGCACAGTACAGTACCGAACCGTCCACTAAATAATATACGGGACTACCCGCTGGTCCAGGGGCTGGTTGCACTAACGAGAACAAAAAATGGGCTCGGATCCGAATTCACTACAGTGGGATCATAAACAGATGTTCGATCCAATTCTGGAGCTACATGCAGCGTAACTAGGAAAACTGACCTTTGATAACGAGAAGCGAACATGTCTGTTTGGCGCGAATTTTAAATACCCCGGCTGTCAAATTTATATACAGCCATAGGCCCTGTCCACACTACATAACCAATCTCGAGAACCGTACTCGAAACTGCTCTAATTAATCCAGCTCAAATCGTCCACACTGAAGTACCGTTTCATGTTTAAATCAGGCTTAATGCGTCCACACACCATTAGAATAGTCCGGTTACAATTCCCAGCAGCGCAACGAACCATGGGAATTAATACGATAGTATCCCACCATGCACTGTATTTTATTTTAAAATAATGTGTTATGCCCCATATTAACAGAGGTCCATATTGCTAAAAAGAAATAACAAGTATTGTGGAAAAAGTAAATCCGAACACACACAAGTAGGGCTTGAAGTTTTCAGGTTTTATTTTTAATCAGGTGAAGTCCCTTTAAACAAATTGAGCTGATTCTGTTTTATAATGAAACTCAGAAAAAAACTGTTAATTACAAAACAATCTTTATTATTATTATTATTTGTTTATTTAGCAGACGCCTTTATCCAAGGCGACTTACAGAGACTAGGGTGTGTGAACTATGCATCAGCTGCAGAGTCACTTACAACTACGTCTCACCCGAAAGACGGAGCACAAGGAGGTTAAGTAACTTGCTCAGGGTCACACAATGAGTCAGTGGCTGAGGTGGGATTTGAACCGGGGACCTCCTGGTTACAAGCCCTTTTCTTTAACCACTGGACCACACAGCCTCAATTTTCCCCACTAGTTTAACAGAGATGTCCTGACAGATTTTTTGAAGCATATAGATAATTACCTAGTGCGGAGTGTACACTGATAGCAAGTCCTTCAGGCGCCTGCTAGGAGTATTTCGCCAAACATACCACAAAGCATTTTGGGATATTGGAGGATACACAAAAAAATCGTCCACACTTCGACACAAAAAAATCATCCACACTTCTGATAAACCGCACTACCTGATGCGATCTAATTAGAACCGGACTCGAGACTACCTCCTGAGGTGATCTCGAGTCTGGTTCACAAGTACGGTATTAAATGCTGCATAGTGTGGACGCAAACCGTATTTAGCACTTTTAAGCCGGCTTAAATGCAACTAATACGGTTTAAAGGCATAGTGTGGACAGGGCCTAAGATCACAATGTTACGGAGAAATGGCAAATAAAAAAATAAAAAATAATAGTAATATGAAAACATGTCGATTATATGCCAGCCTTCAAAATGTAAGCGGGCACATTATTTAAAAAAAAAAAATAATAATAATAATCTTGATGTATTTTGTACTTTAAAAAAAAAAATGTATAGCTGATTTTTACCTATAATTACTACAATATTCACCAAAGGACACACACCGCAGTGCAGTGATCCCCATGAACACTTCATCTCTTATATTTTCCAATAGGCATTTGCAAGTTATAGCATTTTATGGATGATATGTTGCAATTCAAAATTGAATCTGTTTAAGATTACAGGGTAGCATTTTCTTTGATTTGTTCTCATATCCAGTAAATGCATCTTATGGAATCTATTGACATTTTTTTAACATCAGATTTTTATTTGTTCTTCAGGGTTGACACACAGAACCTAATAACGTACAGTATATTATATATCCTCTCCCACCTCACCTGGCAACTTCCATGGACCCATAGATATAGCACAAAAAAAAAAAAATCTATTGACATTTTGTTTTTGCACAATTACTATATTTTACTGTGCAATGGCCCTTCACAAATTCGTAAACTGTGTTCAATATTTTTAAAACAGGAGGGCCATGCTTCACAGCATTATTATGAGTTAGCTTCAGGTGTTGTGGCAGGGTGCCCCACCCCTGTGTGTATTTTGTCTGTTATATGTATGTATGTATGTATGTATGTATGTATTGGTGCACGGAGTGTGGGTTATCACAAGTGATTTAAAATATATTGTTGTATTGAGGCACGGGGATTGCACAATCACTCCACGTGCAGATAAAGTATGTAATAGTGTGTGAGCACGGGGATTGCACAAAGTAGGTCATGTGCAGATGTGCTGAGATTCCAATTGAATGACTGATTAGCAATTGAGTCTCGGTACAGCTGCATAAAAGATCCAGTTTTTCATGCACACAGGGTTGGGTGTACAGCGAGGAGGTACGGGAGAGAGAGGAGATAGAAAGAAAATAACAATTGCTACTTATGCTGACACAGCACAGCACGATACTGGTTTGTTTAGTGTCCGTCCATTGTTTTTTTGTTTGTCTATTTGCTTTGGCCAATGTGCCACTTTGTTTTACACATCAGTGTTTTTGTTTTGTTCAACCGGTTTCTTTGTTCATGTATTAAAATACGCAAGCAGCGCATTCAATTCACTCACCACTCTGTGTGTTTCATCCTGGTCTGACGTCACCACAAAAGCCAACCTGTCACAGGTGTGCACACAGAACACTGGCAACTCTCTAAACACTTTGTTCCACCCACCCCTGCAGTTATTAGTTTAATCATTTTTTGATAGTAAAACTCGTTTTAAGGAAGACTGGAAATGTGCCACCAATAATTTTATAAACTCTGGATTGTGCTACCTTTCACGTATGTATTACATATGGAAAAATTAGAAATAGTTAGCAATTGAATAAGCAAGTTGTCAAAAGTTAGGCTTGCTCTTCCTTCAATTCATATGAATGTTTTTCATAGTATGTCTGCATTTGTGACTCAATCCTCAGATGGAAAATAAAAAGCAGCTCCAGACCCTTGAATCAGACCTGTGTCTGCATGTAATCCGACACTTGGGAATGAAATCGTAGTCCCTGTTTGGAAAGTGTTAACTAGTCACCAGTCCTTCCACCATCACAACACTACACCAATGCTACTTTAACAGGGCTGTTAAAAATGTAAGTACTAGTACTTCAAAATGCGAGTTTATTAATACAAAAAGGTCCCAGTAATATTTAGAGAATAGCTTTCTGTAGAGAGCCTTTGGTTATCATACACCATGCCAGTTGCAGCAGTATCACACTGTCCACCTAGGCGGTCTCAAGAGAAGATCAAAATGAGATCTTTTGCCACATGAGTAAGGAAGAGTGATTCTCTTAAATTTCAAGAGAGTCAGCCACACTGTAAATAAACATGCAACACTTAAATGACCTTCAAAATACAACGCGCCTAGAACGATATCCACTGCATTGCATCACTCTGAAGCTACAACTATGAGGACCCAAATAAATAACAAAGAACTATTTTCTAATGGCATAAACAATGTCAGAACTAAATAGCTCCTCTCCTTTAACTTATTATGCCTCAAAAACCGAACTGAGACACAAAACATGGGTGCAATTACTGTATCCCAGTAAACTAATAACATCAACAGTGTCAGAACTAAAATAGTAATTATTAATCTTGGTAGGTGTATGTGTGTGTGTCCCATCCCCCCAGGGGTCAGTCATCTATTCACCCCTTTATTAACAACATTGACTACAATAAAAAATACAGTGGAGAGGAGTCTATAATTGAGTAGGTTCACAAGTATTAAGGGAGGTGGTATTTAGATCAGTTAAATGCACCCCACCAGTACAGACATTCCCCAGTACTAGATTTAAAGCATTTCTTAGTGTAACCCTTTTCAGCTGCTGTTTAATTTGTAAATACTTGAATATAGTTTACAATATTTTAGCTTGTAAAAAGGAGAGAGAGAGAACTTTGTGCAAGAAACAAAACAAAGGTGTTGATGTGTTAAACAAATATTACTCTATCTTTCCAAAACCTTTTTCTCTAGCTACTGTAAAATACTAACTAAGACACAAACCATGAGAACAATTACTGTACCCCAGTAAACTTTACCTCTAAATATACATTCCTCCTGTCAGGTCAACCTAACCAAAGCCTTACGTTTCAAGTAACTTTTTGGATGAATGGCTGTCCTGTGCAGAATGGCAGACAGATCCACAACTGAAATTAGCAGAATGTAGCCTATCCAGACTTTAGTCTGTGGTGTGATACAATGGTTGGGATAATGTGCACTCTAACAGCAGTGGTTGTAGTCGGCTTAGGCTGAGGGCAGGGAGTCCCAGCGAGTTCCAGTTACGACAGTGGAGGACTGTCTCCACTGTGGGGCTTAGTGGTTAGTGTGGAGTACTGGGAGCCAGATGTTTTGAATGCAATAAAAGCTTGTAAATACGCCAGACTTTTCAACATGTGCTTGCTGGATAATACAGTATATTTGATATACTTGGACAGTTGCTCCCAAGTGCATGAGAAGGTTCAACAGAATAGACTGAACTATTCTTTATCAATGTGGTTTTACCACATATGTGCTTGTATTGCCACCCCAGTAGGCTACACAATAGAAATGCTGATGGTTCTACATAACTGTACATTTAGCATGCCAATTGAATACTGATGTATTAATATATAGATTATTCTTCTAGACAGTAGTAACAGTATGCCGCTCGCACAGACAACCAGAAACACAATCGAAGAAGTTATTCTGCTTCAAAAACTTTTGCAATCTAACTTATTATATCCACTATATAATCTACTTCATAATGCATGTGCATTGCAGTTCTCCTATCAATGCACTGATTGTGCTTATGCAATCTGTTGTAGCTGTAAACATACCAATACATAGCTTAGAAACAATACACAGTATTATAAATCTTTATCACACTGACCTACCCTTTGAAAAAGTGAGGCACATTTAAACCCTGTTTAAAATATGCAAATATGTTTTTGTATGCATCCAGCTTTTTAATTTCTAGAATCTCCTACCTTTCCCAGCTGGATGGTCCCTGTAGCAGTGGTTCTGTTATTGGCCCTCATTTTCTGAAACCCAACACCAGCTCTGGCAGCATCTGCTTGCATGATTTCCTTCAAGAAACTTTTTACACAAAATTCTACAAACTCCCCCCCCCCCTCTACCACCCCCACAATCATTAGCTCCACTCCTTCCGTAGATTTCCTTTCTTCTATCTCCGGAAAAGAAAAGAAAAAAACAACCAGTTCAAGCAACTTTTCTGCACCCAGTTTTTTCCAGTCTTAGGCTTGATGCTTCGGTTTAGATTTCCAATCTCCTTTCTCTTTCTCTCTCTCTTTTTTAACACTCTCTGACAATGTGGCTATCCTTTCTTGCAATGACGTTGCCTGTCTCTCTTTCTCTCTGCACTTTTCCCACCCCTCCCTCTAATACCACCCCCACCACTGAGCTAATCTGCAGCTGGCTGTTTAAATGGAGCCACGGTTGTCATAGAAACCAAGTGTCCCTGCATGGACAGGACAAGAACAGGAAGAGGCAAACTAAGCGTGACTGAAGAGATAAATAACTGGTTCCTCTGGGACCAAATTAATTGCTCTTGAAAGTTTTCCTTTTTCTCTGAAGAGAAAAAATTGAAAGAATAGAAAATATCTTTCTTGGGAAAGGTAGATTTTGTTTACAGCCAACTTTTTATCTCCCCACCAAACTCATTTCTCTGTACACTATGCTAACAATAATATATATATATATATATATATATATATATATATATATATATATATATATATATATATATATATATATATATATATATATATATATTATACCAACTGTAATAGGGGAACTGGGAAACCGTTTGGAGTTATACAGTAAAGCTGAGGGGTGGACAGTGTGGTCTACAATGGGATCTATAAACTATGATGCCACTTCCTTTCCGTAATTATGTAACCTTTCCACGGACCACCTGAAGGGAGCTGGCGGAGCACAGATTGAGAACCACTGGTCTAGTGGTTAGAGCTGAGTCGTGGGAGGCAGAGTAGTTCAGTGGTTAGAGATGAGGGACTGGTAGGCAATGTGGCTTTGTGGTTAGAGCTGAGAAAATGCGAGGCAAACATCAGTGTGGTTCGAGTTGACTGGGACTGTGGTAAAGCATGTACAGTTTAAATCCAATTTTCACTACACTAAAATAACGTAACTCACTAACAAACTATTTGTGACTCCTTGACACAGAACCCCAAAAGGGACATTGTGAAAAAAAAAGTTTTAACCAGTTAGTATATCATGCACACCAGTTATTATCTTGTGTGCACCAGTTATCTTGTACGCACAAGACTCTAACTGGTGTGCACCAGTTAAACCTTTTCTTTTTTCACTATATCCCTTTAGGGATTCGTATCTTGACACACCTCTTCCTCCTGGATTTAGTCAGTATTTCTCAAAGCTGAGGACTTTTTTTTTAAAATTTAGAATCTCCAATTATTTTTCAATTTTCTCCCAATTTTGAATGCCCAATTATTATTATATTTTTCACTGCAGTGATTCCCCATGCAAAGCTCAGGGACATGAGGCTCAGTGGTCGTCCTCCGATCCCACAAGCCAATCAGCGTCTTTTTACACCCAGGAACTCAAGAGCAGATGTCTGCAGGCTACTGGCCTCTGGAGGACAAAGACCAGCCCAGCAAATCCCCGCCCCCAAGCTCACTCGGTGCCTGGCCTGTAGGGGTCACCGCAGAGCAATGAGGAGAAACAGTCTAAGCCGGATCCCACCTCCTCAACCCTGGGAGTGCCAAAGCCAATGAGGTTTTATAATATTTGAATCAGTAAGGTTAGTGTGTTAAAACATGAGAATAAAGTTGAGCAGTTTGTTTCAGATTGTTAATGTATATTGATGTAGAGGGAGATCACCTTGGAAATAATTTCCTGATTTTACTTGAGTCTGTGGACTTTACTAAGCATGTATCTGGTTACACTCACACCCACAATCACACACTTGATCTAGTTATTACTCGTGGTCTTGACATCCAAAACGTAATCCTGCTACCTTGTAATCCTGCAATCTCAGACCACTCTCCTATTATTTTTTTAATTAATACTCCCCAGTCCAATCAACCCCCAGGAACATTTTATTAGAACTCTGTGCCTAAATTCCTCAACCGCTGATGAATTACTGGATGCATTGTCCACCTCAGCACTTATCCATTTGGGATAAGTTGATGTATTACTACATAATTATAACACAACCTTAAGCATTATCTTGGAAACTGTAGTGCAGCTAAAAACATAGTGTTTTTCAAAAGATTCTCCCCCTGGTTCAATGACACAACTCGTATCCTCAAACAAACATGTCATATATTGGAATGTAGATGGTAGATGGTTTTTTACCTTGCCTGGAAAGACAATGTTTTGAATTACAAGGCTGTACTATCTTCCGCCAGGTCAGCTTATTACTCAAACTTAATAGAAACAAATAAAAGTAATCCTCGATTTCTTTTTAATAGAACTCAACTTACAAACCAGCAAAAATAACCTTCTATGAAAACCGAAGCAACAGCAAACAGCGATGACTTTATGAATCACTTTACTAATAAAACTGCTGATATAAGAAACCAGATCTCAAACACTGCGGGCAAATCCGATGACCCAAACTGAAATACTGGCACTGCTACTTCTTTGAGTCATGCTACAACAAAACACATTTTTGATTATTTTTCTTTATTGAGCCAACTAGCAAAACCTACTACTTGTTCATTAGACCCCATTCCTACTAAACTACTGAAAGTTATTATCTATTATTATTATCTAGGATTGATTTTACTATTCTAAATATTATTAATAGCTCCCTTTAATCTGGCATTGTTCCTGACTCATTTAAGGTTGCCGTGGTAAAACCACTGCTTAAAAAACCTACTTTGGATCCAGTTCTTAATAATTTTAGGCCCATTTCTAATCTGCCTTTTTATCAAAAGTATTAGAGAGAGTGGTGACAAATCAACTAAACTCATTCCTTGCAGCGTATAAATTTATATATATATATACAGTACTGTGCAAAAGTTTTAGGCAGGTGTGAAAAAATGCTGTAAAGTAAGAATGCTTTCAAAAATAGACATGTTAATAGATTATATTTATCAATTAACTAAATGCAAAGTGAGTGAACAGAAGAAAAATCTAAATCAAATCCATATTTGGTGTGACCACCCTTTGCCTTCAAAACAGCATCAAGCATCAATTCTTCTAGGTACACTTGCACACAGTTTTTGAAGGAACTCGGCAGGTAGGTTGGCCCAAACATCTTGGAGAACTAACCACAGTTCTTCTGTGGATTTAGGCAGCCTCAGTTGCTTCTCTCTCTTCATGTAATCCCAGACAGACTCGATAATGTTGAGATCAGGGCTCTGTGGGGGCCATACCATCACTTCCAGGACTCCTTGTTCTTCTTTACGCTGAAGATAGTTCTTAATGACTTTCGCTGTATGTTTGGGGTCGTTGTCATGCTGCAGAATAAATTTGGGGCCAATCAGATGCCTCCCTGATGATATTGCATGATGGATAAGTATCTGCCTGTACTTCTCAGCATTGAGGAGACCATTAATTCTGACCAAATCCCAAACTCCATTTGCAGAAATGCAGCCCCAAACTTGCAAGGAACCTCCACCATGCTTCACTGTTGCCTGCAGACACTCATTCGTGTACGCTCTCCAGCCCTTCGGCGAACAAACTGCCTTCTGCTACAGCCAAATATTTCAAATTTTGACTCATCAGTCCAGAGCACCTGCTGCCATTTTTCTGCACCCCAGTACCTGTGTTTTCGTGCATAGTTGAGTTGCTTGGCCTTGTTTCCACGTCGGAGGTATGGCTTTTTGGCCACAAGTCTTCCATGAAGGCCACTTCTGACCAGACTTCTCCAGACAGTAGATGGGTGTACCAGGGTCCCACTGTTTTCTGCCAGTTCTGAGCTGATGGCACTGCTGGACATCTTCCGATTGCGAAGGGAAGTTAGCATGATGTGTCTTTCATCTGCTGCAGCAAGTTTCCTTGGCCGACCACTGCGTCTACGGTCCTCAACGTTGCCCGTTTCTTTGTGCTTCTTCAAAAGAGCTTGGACAGCACATCTGGAAACCCCTGTCTGCCTTGAAATTTCTGCCTGGGAGAGACCTTGCTGATGCAGTATAACTACCTTGTGTCTTGTTGCTGTGCTCAGTCTTGCCATGGTGTATGACTTTTGACAGTAAACTGTCTTCAGCAACCTCACCTTGTTAGCTGAGTTTGGCTGCTCCTCACCCAGTTTTATTCCTCCTACACAGCTGTTTCTGTTTCAGTTAATGATTGTGTTTCAACCTACATATTGAATTGATGATCATTAGCACCTGTTTGGTATAATTGTTTAATCATACACCTGACTATATGCCTACAAAATCCCTGACTTTGTGCAAGTGTACCTAGAAGAATTGATGCTGTTTTGAAGGCAAAGGGTTGTCACACCAAATATGGATTTGATTTAGATTTTTCTTCTGTTCACTCACTTTGCATTTAGTTAATTGATAAATATAATCTATTAACATGTCTATTTTTGAAAGAATTCTTACTTTACAGCATTTTTTCACACCTGCCTAAAACTTTTGCACAGTACTGTATATATAAAATCAGGCTTCCGTCCTGGTCACAGTACTGAAATGGCCCTTATCAAAGTGGTAAATGATGTGCAACTATCTTCTGACTCAGGCCTTGCATCTGTCCTCATCCTTCTAGATCTAAGCACAGCATTCAACCATCCAATTTTAACTGACCAGCATGAGAATCTTATAGGACTGTCAGGTTGTGCCCTATTTTGGTTTAAATCCTATCTTTCAAATAAGTTACAATACATTCAAATTGAAGAGGACTCCTTATCTAGTTACGTGTGGCGTCCCGCAAGGCCCTCTTCTTGGACCAATCTTGTTTTCCCTGTATATGCTCCCCCTGGGTGATGTTGTCCGTAGACACAGGGTAAATTTTCACTGCTATGTCGATGACACACAATTGTTTAATCACCTGGTTTCAGAGATAGACACATCTGCAAATACCATAACTACCTGTCTCACTGATATTAAGAAATGGATGTCAATACATTTTCTACTGTTAAATTCTGATTCTCATAATTTTGGGGTTAAGAAATCAACAAGCAAGGGTAAATCAATGTGCCTTTTTTTCATCTGTGAACAGGCTGGCTTGTGTGGTGATGTCAGTCCAAGAAGTAGACAGACATCAGTGCTGGGATTGAAGCCCTGGTGCGCAGATTTATTAACTAAACAAAAGTAAATATTTTGACAGAACAAACACTCAAAACAAAAGGCATTTCTGCCAAAACAAACAGACAAGAGAGGGGACGAACCCAAACAAGTATCATGCGGGTCTTCCCGCATGATTAGCAATTGTTATATTTTATATTTCTTTCTCCTCTCTCTCTCCAGTTCTCCACTGTGAACACCCAAACCCGTGTGTGTGAAACAGTGACTCTTATGCAGCTGTACCGAGACTCGATTGCTAATCAATCATTCAATTGAATCTCGGCACAGTTTGCACATGGACTAATTGTGCACTCCCCATGCACCCACACAAATACCCACTTTAATCTGCACGTGAAGTGATTGTGCAATCCCTGTGCCTAAATACAAATATACATTTTAAACCACCCATGCCCAATTTATACCTTGTGCACCAATACTTACACACCACATAAAACATAAAACCCAAAATACACACAGGCGCAGGGCACCCCGCTACTCCATCTAAGAAATATTGCTAAATTAAGTCGCTTTCTCTCAGCACAGGATGCTGAGAGACTAATGCATGCCTTTGTAATTTCTATACTAGACTATTTTGCTGCCCTATTTTCTGGTATTCCAAACTGTTTTTTTTTCAGATTGCAGCTCGTGCAAAACGCTGCGGTCAGGATCCTAACAAAAACAAGAAAGTTTGATCATATTACGCTAGTATTGGCGTCCCTACACTGACTCCAAATATGATGCAGGATTGATTTGAAAGGCCTGCTGGTTAGATCCATCTTACTTGAGTGACTTATTGGTCCCATATGTTCCAGGTTGCCTGCTCCAATCTCAGGATGCTGGGAATCTCACCGTTCCAAACATTTTAAAAAAAGAACACAGGTGGTAGTGCATTCGGCTACAGGGCCCCTAAATTTTGGAAGGAATTGCCAGTCGTAAGGGAGGAACCAACTATGGCAGCTTTTAAAACTAGGCTGAAGACATGTTTTTATAGTCTATCATATACATGACTACTACCATTGCCTTTTTACTGCACGTTTCATTGTTTTTATTTCATCTTTCTTATGTATTTTATTGCATTTACTAATTTGTTGCTCTGCTTCTAATGCTTACTGCTATGGATATTTTCTTGTTTTGCCCATGTGAAGCGCTCTGTGGCAACTTGTTGCAAAGGATGCTATTTTAAATAAAGATTGAGATTGAGATTGAATGAAAAATATAACACCAGGAAATACAGTGTCAATTCAGTACCAATTCAAAAACGAAGACTGAATGTTCTTGTCTGTAATTTTACTTGTGTGTGATATATACATTTCAGTGACGTACTTTAGGCTGAGAAAGTCTCTCTGCACAATGAAACATTGCAGCAGAGCGGACCTACTGTACCTGTGTAAATACAGGGTGCATATGAAGTGCTGCTGTACATTCCTGGACAGTCTACCATCTTCCCTGGTCTAAGGACAGGGCTGTTGTTTTGGTCCCATTCACCCAAGTCATCCACTCTAACTCCCCTTGACTTCTCTCCTTAAGTACTCTTGTCTGCCCCTTATAAATGCTGAGCATGGTAAACATGTATAGTAATTTTGCATTTTACCATGGTTTCCCCATGCTTTTTCTTTGCATTTTACCATGGTTTACCAGCATGGCCTTCTCTTTACCATGCTTTCGCTTTGTGCCTTTACCTTAAAAAAAACCTCCCCAAGTACTACTACCACTCAGAAAATGTATAGTAAAATTAGGTTGTGCATAGTTTAGTACACAACAGACTATTCAAGTACTAGTTAACTTTGACCTTGGCAGCTGACCTCCAATTCAGACAATTACAATACAACAGTGCCTTTAAAAATCCAACACATTCAGTATTGTGCTGTAGTCTTCTGTGGTGCAAATAACAGAGGGCTGGTTAGTGCATTTCTATGACAAAAGGGCAAAAGAGCATCATACACAACATGACTGCTTACTACTACAGTTCAGAAACAATGGTGCCCGTAACTTCAGATCAGGGTAACTTTAAATAATATGCAACATCTGCCTTAGGTTAGGGTCCCCTAATGGAAATTCCAGGAACTGTCTATTGTTGTTGCTGTTTATAAAAATATTTTTTAACTGTGACACATGTTGACTCTTTCCCAGCTAGTTTATAAAATATACCTGACATTGGTTAATAAAAAAAATAAAAACAAGTCCAGGTTTAATAAAATAGAACTACACTTATTTAACAGGGCTGTTACCCATAGAGTGGTTTTAGAAAAACAATAGTGTCCCTTTACGATTTGTAATAATTTTTATAATAATAATAGAAATGTGTAGTCAGATAGAGAAATAGAGAAAGCAAACTGTGTTATATTAAAAAAAAATACAGTTATCAAAATCTGAGAAATTTTTTAGATGCCGTTAAGTCATTTATAGAGCTTATTTTAAAAAATGCGATACAGTATTTATTACTACTTAAAGATCTCCACCTTGTGGTCAAAAATGACAGCACATTTAGTTACCAGTATTAATCCTAAAGAGAAAGCATGAAACTTATTTCAAGCGTTTAGTCAGCTTTTTTTATTGTTGTTGCTTAACTTTTTTTTTTTTACCATGGAACAAAGGCCCTATGTTTCTATTGTGAACACTGTGGTTTTATATTGAACCCAGTAACCCATACCTCACAGGGGTCTATTTTATTGATCTAAACAGTGACTCGTCTTAATATCGTCACCCTTTAACTCTGTATTAATCCTGCTTATAGGCAGTACCTAATTATAATAACAATCCAATGAAGTGAATTCAATTTTAGAGTCTTCTTTAGTTACTTTTTTGATGATTTTGTTTTTAAATATTTTTACAATCTAAACAAAAATAAACACATAATGGGGTCACCCAGTGATTATGGACAGTTCATAGTACTGTACTAATAAAAGTTACACACAAGAAATCATATATATATTCTGCTATCCAGCATGACTCCAGAAGCACCTGTTTCTTTTAAATGAAAACTAACACATGGTCTCCAGTCCCACAATGCCATGGATTCAAGGGACACTAGTTTTAGTTGACACTACCAATTACATTGGCAGCTGTTTCCCGCAAACTTAATAATTAAAACATAAAATGTAATTTATATATAGTCTAATAAACGTTTTTGCTACTATCTATTTGCACAGTAATTGACCTTACTCCGTACATTTTTATTTTGTTCTGTCCATGTTAATGGCTTTAAAAATGTATTTATTATTATTATTATTATTATTATTATTATTATTATTATTATATTTCCATTGCCTGACATATAAAGCTACCCTGCAAACCATATACATCACAAACCCCAAAAATACAAGCTTTCCATTACACGAGAGTATATGTTAAAACTTCATGCTGATTTGAACTCGGCTTTCGCCAAGATAAGCACCAACTAAGACGTAGCTTTACAGTAAACTAATGTGATCCATAGGTATCTCCATCCATTTGCGCTTCCTTCCATATGATGAAGATATCCTTCTGTCAGGTGTTGATGGCTGAAGTGTAATGCTGGCTCCAGGGATCAGCTTATTTTGCCTCCCTAGCGCATCAGCACACACGGCTGCAATGCTGGCTCCGGGGATCAACCACAGTGTGGTCTCCCCAGCGCATCAGCATGACAACCGTCTGGATTGAGCTAAGTAGGGTACATCTCTGGGGTCTTCAAGTGGGCACCTTCCATCCTCGGTGTTTCGTCGACTAGCCCACGACACCTCAAGAGGGCTCAACGGTGATTCTGGCCCCAGCATCACCCCCTCCGTCCCCCACTCAACTCAGCCCAGCTTACTTACCTGTACATCAGCGTTTCTTTCTTTCTATTGTGCTTGAGATCCCCAGCCAGAATCTTTCCGTCTCAACCACAGCCAGTTGCTGCTCCTCTCTGCTGCTTCAGATAAGTTCTTCACTGTGCGACGCAACTCTTGGCCACTGAATCCGACGTCTCTGAGAAACCGGGTTGTAGAGTGTGCCACAAATCCTCGACAACCCACCTCCACTGGGTAAACCCAGACTCTCCATCCTCGCTGTTCCGCTTCAGTGGCTAGTTGAGTATACCGCAGTTTCTTCCTCTCATACGCCTCATCTACAGCATCCTCCCATGGCACTGTTAACTCTACCAGGTGAACAAGGCGTGCTGATCCAGACCACAAGACAATATCTGGTCGAAGGTTAGTGGTGGCACTCTCAGGTGGAAAAATAAGCCATTGACCAACATCTGACAGCATTTTCCAGTCTCTAGCAGCTTCCAGTTGTCCTGGGCGAGGACTGGTTTTAACACCTTTTCTTGGTGGTTGCTCTCCTGCTCTCCTCTAATGTTTTAATGGAACAGGTGGCAACTTATTGGTCATGTTACGCTCGTCTTCCAATGCTAAGGCCAAACATCGCAGCACCTGGTCATGGCGCCAAGTAAACCGTCCTTGGCTAAGAGCCACCTTATATCCTGTCAAAATGTGTCTTAATGTTGCAGGTGATGAACACAAAGGACATGAGGGATCCTTTCCTACCCAGAGGTTTAGGTTATGTGGTGATGGGAGAACATCATATGTTGACCTGATGAGGAAACTGATCCTGCTCTGTTCCATTGACCATCTCATCCATTCTCCCTGCTTGGCCTGGGAAATGGCCTTTATACACCTCATCCTCTCCTCCTGCTCTTGCACCTCGTTGACTACCAACTTCCTTCGTTGAGCTGGGGCTGCCTTGTGCCATGTAGGAGGAGCTGAACTGAGACGAAGACCCCCTCATCCATGCTGAACTTACCCCATGGTATCTCCAATTCGAAGGGCAGCCTTTGCATCCTCAACAGCTTTCTTTGCCACCCACTTTCTTCCAGTTTTCAGCACAGGTGCTGCCTCCCTTACGCATTTGTCGCGTGACTCTACTAATGTCATTTCCAGTCTGACCTTGGCGCACTTAAACTCCTCGGTTAGAGCGGATGCTTGTAGCTGCAGTATTCCTTTACCATAAAGTCCCACTCTACTGAGGCAGCGTGGAACTCCCAACCATTTCCTGATATATGAACTGATTAAGGCTTCCAGCTTCTCTGCTGTTGTCAAAGAAACCTCGTACAGAAGACCAAACTGAAAGCACCAGAGTTTTAGTTTGCCTGGTAAAGCGCTGCTGTCTACGCTCTTGAACCCTTCCACTGCTTGTTGTCTAACTTCTCCCACATGAACTGTGTCTTTTAGATCCCCATCGTACCATCTCCAAAGACTCTTCACTGGCTTCTCAGACACTATTGGTATTGCCTCACCGTTAATGAAGAACGTTTTATATACTACTTTACCTTTAATTATAGAGATGCTCCTTGATTTAGTGGGCTTGAATTGCATTCGTGCCCATTCAATGTTATTGGTTAATTTGCCCAATAACCGATTAGTGCAGGCTACTGTTGTAGTCATGGTTGTCATGTCATCCATGTATGCTCGAATTGGTGGTAGTCACATTCCAGAAGCCAACCGCTCTCCTCCCACTACCCATTTTGATGCCCTAATGATTACTTCCATTGCCATGGTAAAAGCCAGTGGAGAAATGGTGCATCCTGCCATTATTCCAACTTCTAGGCATTGCCATGTAGTGCTGAATTCTGAAGTTGAAAAACTAAATTGCAAATCTCCAAAGTAGGCTTTCACTAAATTTGTTATTGTCATCGGTACACTGAAAAAATCAAATGCTGCCCAAAGAAGTTCATGTGGCACTGAACCATATGCATTAGCCAAATCCAGGAATGTCACATGGAGCTCCTTCCTCTCCTTTTTAGCTGATTGAATTTGTTGCCAGATCACATTGATGTGTTCTAAGCATCCTGGGAAACCTGGAATGCCCGCTTTTGTATTGAAGTGTCAATGAAGCAGTTCTTTAATAGGTAAGTTGACAATCTCTGAGCAATAATGCTGAAGAAAATCTTGCCTTCTACGTTTAATAGGGAAATAGGGCGAAACTGACTGATGCTGCTAGAATCTTTTTCTTTAGGTATAAAGACTCCACCTGCTCGGCGCCATGCTCTTGGTACAACCTGTTTTTCCCATGCCACTTTCATCAATTTCCACAGGATTCGTAGAACTCCTGAAGCACTCTTGTACACTCTGTACGGAACTCCATTAGGCCCTGGAGATGATGAAGCCCTTGCATTTTTCACAGCTTGCTCTACTTCTTTCCACTTAAGTGCACAGTCCTCCATTTGGTATTCTGGTGGATTGATAGGTGGGATGTCTGAAGGAATTGACATAGGCTCCTGCCTTTTTGAATCTGTATGTGTTTCCTCCAAATATCTTTCCAGCTCAAACTTAGATGCTTGTGTGAATACATAATAATAATAATAATAATAATAATAATAATAATAATAATAATAATAATAGTCCTATAAAACGATATTTATTGAATTTTAACCTTTTCTTGGATTTTTTCAAGTTAAAGCACACCATCTTTTTTTTTTTTTTCCGAAAGCAGCCTACTTTTGAATTACCATTAAATACTGTAACTACAGTGTATTTAAAACATGTATATACTAAACCATTACAATATGGTGCATATTCCATCACTGTGTTTATTAGCATTTAAACTGCCCAGTCTAGTATAGACGTTATTAAAAGAGCAATACAAAACATTAATATACAGTTATAATAAAAACATTAATACAAAATACACCGCTTACCTCTTTTATTCACTTTGCAGACACACAAGACATTGGAATGAAAAAATGTCCGAGCGCTATCACTTTATTTTGGGCTTATTTGCATTCAGCCAATCGTAAACGAGAAAGACTACTCAATATGCATGTGTGCAATGTCGAGGACAAACGGGAGACGAGTTGACAGCGAAACAGGTGCTGCACGTTTTGTACAGCTGAAGAAATGAATGGGCTGCTTATTAACCGTGTGAGGTAGAAGTAGAACACAATCCCAATCATTAGATATGCGTTTTTATTCTTGTATTGTTTCGTATTTTGATTTATTTGCATGCATTGATAGGAAGATCAGATAATGTAGCAGAATACAGTTATCAAAAACAATACGGATAAATGTGTTGATAACAGGGTTCTCCCCAGGAATTTTCTACAGATCATAACAACCATTAACACTTGCAACAGAACAAAATGTGTGTTTACGCTCATGTACCATATATTACCTTAAATAATTAAGCAAACACATTTTAATAATAATAAAAAACATTAAAGTACATGTATTAATACTTTTGTATATACGTTTAATATTCCAACTTTTTTTAAACTTAGAAGTTAGCCATTCAATTTATTTCTTTAGTTCCCCTTTCACTTATTTTTACTTTCGATGTTTTTTTTTTAAAACACTCTCATTTTTAAGGACAATTTGTTTAATAACCCAAAATCTTTAAATGAAAAAATAAAGGAAATTTAACATGTGTTACTGCAGAAATTAATTAACAAAAATAGTAAATTAAGAGCAGTCAGTTAAAAAAATAAATAAGTAATTATGTTTTAGCAGAATGTAATCAAAACAACAAAAGCTGACTGCACACTTACTTCAAGTCTTACAACATCTTTCTACACCAAAACAAAATATGTTCGTTTGCTCTTCATAAGTTCACTTTTGCAAGACTTTTAGTATGATAAACTTTCTTTTTTTGGATAGTTTTGACAACGCATTGTCAAAAGGTTGGGCATTTTGTACTTAATATCAGAATCTAATCAGAAAGTCGGAGTAGCATCCATATATTACATTTATAATAATTATATAATGAACACTATTTAAGGCATATCAGTGTTCCGTGTACATTCCAGCCAATCGTTTTTGCGTTCTAAATCGGAAATCAGAAAACCACTTGATTTTTCTATTTCGGTTTTTCATAAAAACAAACATCGACCCGTTTTTCATTTTCCAATTTCTGAGTTTAAAGTACAAAAACTTATTTAGGCTTGCTTCCCATTTTTCACATTGCTTTTTTATACATTTATATCTATGGATGCACGCCCCCCCCCCCCCCACCACAAGTGAAACAAATTGGGTACCCGTGAAAGGGGAGCTCTAAACATACGTGAGCGACCTGGACAAATGTGCTATGATAATATAATCCAGTTAGGTTTATAAAGTTAATTTATAAAGCCTGGTATAAATATTAAGAACCGTATCTGGATTTGTTTCCCTTATTATGTTTTGTATTATTATAATGCACTGTACCTGAGTGATACAAGGATGATTATTATATTAACTTAATGTAGCCCTACGGCTGTATTGTAATACAGTACTTTGTAACAACTGCTAAATTAATTAATAAATAATGTTGGTAAACAGACAGAACACTTCCACGACAATAAGCACAGGCGCGAAATTACTGCATCCTCATAATAGCGGGACACAGAGAGCTGGCCGTGTCTTACCTTTTTTTTAAAAGGTCTTGAAGGAGCTACATAATTTTTTAGATATTAAATGTTGTGGAGTGTTTTCATGCTGCAGTGGGGTGTTCTTTTGTAACAGAATATGGTGAAGGGTAGGGTGAATTCTGTTTACAGTTCCGCACTGTATCGCAGTTCCTTCTTTTGTAAGAGCTGCAAACCGCAGGGAGAGAGGAAATGTTAACATCTTACAGAGCTTGCAATAGGATCACTAAATGGGGGCTGACACGCTTGATTGAATAGGTCTGTCCCTCTTCCGATACGTTAGTATATCTATCATTGTTTAAGTGTGTACCTGTTAGAGAAGCATTAACAGATTGCCTGTTAGTAAGTGTTGTCTCTCCAGATATCTGCTTGAATAAAGACTACCTACTTTATCACAGACTCTTGGAGATTGATTTCATTTTCCGTCCCTGCAGTCTGTTATTTATTTTTGTATTACAGATTATTCCATTTCGAATACTTCGTTACAAAAAGCAATATGAAAAATGGGGAAACAAGTCTGAATCAGTTTTTGTATTTTAAACTCAGAAATTGGGTCGATTATTGTTTTTATGAAAAACCGAAATAGAAAAACGAGTCGTTTTCTGGTTTTCCGATTTCCGATTCTGAATGCAAAATCGATTGGCCGGAATGTACACAGACCATCAGTTCATGCAGATGTTAAGCAGTAACACATGAAACTTACCTCTATGTCTTTGAAGCCTGCCATGATTTAAACCAAAACAAAGTGTTCAGTATTGTGGAGAACTTCTTAACTTATCCAGTTGCATTAGCAGCATCCACGCTTTCAAGTGCCAGTCGGTGTGAGACGCAGTGATTGGATAATAGCAACCGGGGATTGCGCTTCAATCTTTGTAGCCACTCCTGATTTCCTGCCTGTCATTACACTGGCTCCATCACAACCAAATCCGCAAAGGTTTTTTGCAGCCCAGTCCATAATCCAGTAGTATCTTAATCAGTTATTGTCTCTGCTTTTCTATCGGGAATGTCCTGTACAGCTAAAAACGAGGTCTGCACGTCACAATCTTTGTCCAGATAAGGAACGTACACTCTTTCTTTCAGTACTGCTATGTCAGTGGTTCCGTATCAATTCGAAGATGACCGCCAATTATACTTTTGGGATATGCTTGCTTGTCAGGTATTCGCTGAGCATTTTATATCAAAGCTGCCAATAGCTTGCCGCATGATCCTAGCAATAATTTTCCTCTGCTTTTTGAAGCTTTTTGCAGCTCCGTATTGTGAGTGTTTGTTTGTTCTGTCTACTTGTTGTTTGCTATCGCTAGACAGCTAACATGTTCCGGAGATGTCGCCAGAGGCCAGCACAAACAGCACTGCACTTGTATCACAAAGGGATTTTCTTCCTCTGGAAGGCTATGGCCAGTAAAAGGTCTCATTAGATTCGATCGCAGCAGAAATGCTTCGTCCCCAACAAACACACCCGGGACTTTAACATTGGTGCCTAGCAGGTTACTAGCATGTGGTAAATCAAGTTCACACTCCTCCATCAGTTTGCCTCCCTGGGCTTTCAATGTCAACTAGGGTAAAGCAATACTGAGCATCGCACACTGCCAACAACACACGGCTGTGGGTCGTTTTGTAATTAAAATAGGTGGAACCAGCATTATCTGGGGCTTGCATAACAACATGCTTCCCATCTATGGCTCCAAGACAATTTGAAAAGTTCCAGACTTCATCAAATAGAGATGCTACTTGTCTCCATGTGCACAACTGGGGACTTGAAGAACCCGCGGCTGCAATACATCCCACAAAGCACAACACGTTTCCTCAATAATTAATCCAATCTCTGATTTAGATATTTTGAAGAGAAAGCGAGCGATTGCTGAGTCTCCTGATGCCAGATACCTAAAACAAATACAATGCAAATCGAAAATTAACTACTATCTTATATTTTATTTAACAGCTTTAATCCTGTTTGATTAGGTTTTGAGTTAGAAAATATGGTATCACACTGTTTTGTTTTTTTGACATTTACAAGTCATCACTAGACCTAACGGGTGCTTTCTTTTCTAAGCTGTCCGATCCATTAACAATGTAGCAGTATTTTACACAGTGCTACAATGTAGCGAAATCAACAATGCAGGGTTTTTCGTTTGTTTATTTTGTTTTTCTCGTTTGTTTGTTATACCGGATGCAATAATGTATCTAGGCCTAGTACAAGTTCCTGTTGTAGTAAAAATAATTTTTGCGACAACAATCGTCGTCTGAGCTAAATGACATAAATAGGCTTACGTATTATTATTATTATTATTATTATTATTATTATTATTAAACATACAAATAACACAATTAACTAGCCACTGCAAAATATTGTATGTCAAAAGTAAAACGGAATTAGAAAATCTTAACCTATGTACCTGAGTGTCAAAGTTAATCTTTCGTGACAGGTAGCCTAGTCGATGGGTAGGTTTGTGATGTATACCAGCTGCCACTAATGTGAGTAGATCTTCAGGTTGCATTCATAAGTATCGAGTGAAAAACTCGGTGTCACCCAATTTCTTGTACTAGCCTGTGATTGTCAGCTAATTGTTCTCTCTTAAGGTGGATTTCTCGCATATAGGCCTATGTTTTTTTTGCGGCGTGGTCTTCGACTTAAGAGCAAAGCTGCCGAGGTAAAAACTAATTGAACTGCTTCATCCTCCATTTCTGCTCTAATTAGTTGTGGGTCTGGAGGAACTGGAGTGTTGCTGTGTGTTTATAGTTCGGTGACGGACGGACGGAGCATAAGCCGGCCTTTAATCACACATTGAAAACTACAATCCCATACCCTGACAATTTCACTGATTTATCAGCGTGAGGGGTACTCGTTTCTAGACAGTTTGAAAAACTGTCAAACCAAGATGAGGAAAATAACAAATTATTTTCATGTGATTGGAGAAGTTTCAAAAGAAAACCGCGAGGAACAAAATTCAGATATGTCGCCGTCTTTACAAGTGTACCCAAGTTCTCTGTTATAGGTAAATAAGTAAACTTACACCACAGAGAGAAATAGGAACACAGACTATTTCAGGCGCTATCAGTTTTTATCGGTTAAATCTGAACATCAGAAGCCCCAATTATGACTAAACAAACTATAACTGTACACCTGGTCTCTATTCAAAGGATTGTCCTCATGATTAGCTTTACAAGATGGTAAATGTTGACCCGCTTGCTTACTCTAGTAGTTCAGCTATGATTGTTCTGTCAGGGTTTCAAGCAATCATTTACAATGGCTTCTTAATTATTAGATGGCAATACAACTATGTGATAGGGCCTGTACCTTGCACCAGACACTGCAGTATTTGTGTCTCAGTCACTGTTTAGTTGATGGCTTTCAATCTGCTACAACAGCTTGTGCTAAGACATGAAATAAAGTCTAAATGCATGTGATATTATACCAAGATTGTTTTCAGCGGTTTTCTGCCAAGGCACCCCAAGAGCCAGATTGCTATGTGCATATAACATCCTCTTTGCCAGACTTCCACTCCACACATTTTGTAATTTGATGTAAGTTATGCAACATTTTAATGCTCATTACAAAGGATAATTTCCAATGTCTGTAATGAAATACAATGTCTTGACTTAGGTGCACTAAGAATTATTTGCAAGAACAAGTACAAGTGTTTTGATAATTTTGTTGCAATAAAAGTAATCTGTACCTTTTAGCCGTCCTGTACATTAAAAAAAAAAAAAATAGAATGAAAAGTTCAGTTTATAATAACAGTTAATAACTTGGCAATACTTATGATGCATACAAAATCATTTGAACCTCTATGGATGTAAAGAAAGAAATGTGCAGTTTTTAATCCTCATCCTTTTTTTGTTATTATTTAAGAGGCACTTTCCATGGCCTGATGCCTCTAAGTGGACTGATGAAGAGTTTGGAATCCCAGCTGATGAGGAGGAATGAAAAAGATTGCTTGCTGTAGGTATCCTTCAGATTACTCACTGTAACTGGACTTAAAACTTGCATTCGTACTGCAGCCAGTCCTGGGTTTCAGAACTTCCATTGTTTAGGTATATTATTGAAATGACCAGGTGTCAGGAGTTTGAACAGTCAGTAAATGTTCTCTGAATTGATCACACCTATAATTAGTGCTGGGACAAATATTCAAATGTATTCAAAAATCAGATGTTTGTATTCGCTACAAATGACAAACATACCTTGCACTTATTTACCGTCTCACCAGAATTATCGCAGCATTTTAAAAAAATGGCACATGAGAAAGAACTGTGATGTGAGATTAATCTATATAGTAAGGCCTACACAACGTGGTCTTTACTCCTGGGATATTTTTCTATTTTAACGTGTTACATATTGTAAGGTCTTGCTGTAAAATAAAGATACACACACAGGGCCACAGCCATGCCCCCTGACCCTGCTGCTATGCTGTCTCTGCCTGCATTCAGCAATATAATGGGTTTTATTACTTTTTGAAAAACGAACAAATATTCAAATGAATATTTAAACTGAGCGAATATCTGAACATGAAAATCCCATGTTTGTCCCAGCACTACCTATAATAGCATGAATAAGTCAAGTCTGAGTCATAGGAGCTGGTCATGCAGCTATAAGGGAAGAACAATTTATTTAACATGAAATGTCTGACTCTTGAACATTTAAATAGTATACATAAATAGAGTTCACCCAGGTCTGGGTGTGTGGCTAGTGTAAGTTTCATGTCATGCATCACTAGTCAGCAAACTATTAACCTGGTTTCTAGGAACATAAGTGGCTCTGTAGCATGTAGCTAGTTAAGAAATTTGAAATGAAATCAATAATAAATAGTATCTTTTTTCCATTTCTGTAGATACCCCTGTTGTGGCTCAGAAGATACCCCCACCCCCATTGGACAGTCTTGTATTTAAATTAATAAATACATTTGTGGTACAATAACAGATTTGCATCTGAAGTCATTTTTAGTGTTTTTGTGCACATACCCTTTATGTAAATAGATAGGTATCCATGAGAAATAAAGTTCATAGGTCAGACACCACGGGACAATTGCAGCATACCAAATTTAGTATACTTGATGCGCCCAACAGGGGGATTAAGTGAGTTTGATAAACTTGGTGGACTAACGTTAGCACCACTTGCAGGGTGCCAAAAAGTATTAACTCTTTGGGATCATCAGTTAAACTAGATCAAGTTTAGTGTTGATTTCATCGTACTAAACCGGACCCTTGTGGTCACAAAAAAGATCCACATTAAGTGGATTAAATTAGTCCTGTGAAGTTGCTTGTTCTGATTTGTCTTGCTTGCAAATCCATGTAATATGGAGTATGTCCCTTATGCCTGTATTACATCAGCCAATGTATACTGTAATATCACACACACACACACTGGATATGGAGTGATTTCAGCTGTTGAATTGCAAGCCTGAATAAAAGCAATAAAGTTAATAAAATAAAAAAAAACAATATTCCACGTCTGTCAAGAGAGCAGCGCCTTCATGCAAATCGGCATGTTGGAGGCAGCGTACTGTGGCTTGTCATCTTGGGTGCTCACAGCTAGCAATTTCAAGCCTGGCAAGATGGTATAACCAGACACACTCTGTCAATGACAGGCCACAAACTGGGAGACCAAGAGTCACAACACCTTCCCAAGATCGACAGGAGGTCAAATGTCAGCAAAACTTGCAAAGAAAATGTACAAAATGAAATTTACTGGTTGCATAAGTATTCAGCCCCTTAAGTCAGTACTTGGTAGAAGCACCTTTTGCAGCAATTATTGCCATGATTGCTTTTGGATAGGTCTCTACTAGCTTTGCACAGTAGGATGGTGAAATTTTTGCCCATTCTTCACAGGAAAAATGCTCAAGTTCTGATAAGTTTGTTGGGGATCGTCGATGGACTGCAATCTTCAAGTCTCGCCATAAATTTTTGATTGGATTCAAGTCAGAACTTTGACTCGGCCACTCAAGAACATTAATTCTCTTCTTGTTCAACCACTCCAGTGTGGCTTTGGCTTTGTGCTTGGGGTCATTGTCCTGCTGAAATGTGAATTTCCTCCCCAGTTTCAAAGTCTTGGCTGACTCAAACAGGTTTTCCTCAAGGATTCGCCTGTACTTTGCACCATCCATTCTCCCCTCTATCCTGACAAGCTTCCCAGTCCCTGCTGAAGAGAAGTATCCCCATAACATGATGCTGCCACCACCATGCTTGACAGTTGGGATGGTGTCGACTGGGTGATGTGCAGTGTTGGGCTTGCACCTGACATAACACTTGGAATATAGACCGAAAAGTTCAATTTTTGTCTTGTCTTACCACAAAACCTTTTTCCACATGTCTGCAGTATCATCTACATGCTTTTTCGCAAACTCCATACATGCTTTAAGATGAGGCTTTTTGAGTAATGGCTTCTTTCTTGCCACCTGTCCATACAGGCCAGCTTTGTGTAGGGACCGGCTTATTGTTGATGTGTGAACACTGACTCCCATCTCAGACACAGAACTTTGCAGATCTCTCAAGGTCATTGTTGGCTTCAGAGTGACATCCCGAACCAGTTTCCTGCTTGCCCAGCTGCTCAGTTTGGGAGGGCGACCTGATCTGGGTAGTGTCTGGGTGGTATGATGCAATTGACCTCAGAATGGTCCCATATCCCTCCAGAACAATTCAAACACATTGCTATCCTGGCTGCAGATGGTAACTGGTATTTTTTTATTTTCATTTTTTAAATAAACTAAAATGATACTCCATGGGTTTTCCCAAAAGAAATACTGGTATATTCAATTAAGGATGAATGACTTATTGTGTAATACAAAACAGAATCAAATAAATCCTACCAAGAAAATATCTGCTGGCCATTTGTATTTTATTATATTTAAAAGACAAGACACAAACAAAAATTCAATAAAACAAACATTATACATCAATACGACAGCAATATGTATCAAAATATAGTATTACAAATACAAGTTGTCCCTTCTGGTATTTCACATCAGTATTTTGTCAATACTGCAACTGGTTGAGGATTTTATTTATTTACTTGATTTTATTATTATTTTTTAAACCAAAAGGATCTCTTTTGGTTTAAACACAACAGCAGCAAATCTTGGAGCAATGAAGATATTTAAAGTTTGTTTGGATTTTATTAAGGCATGAATTTTGATTGTGTGCTTTTTTTCTTCTTTGATCACCTATGAAGTTAAGAGGATTAAAATCTCTGGTCCTAAGGGCTTAATCTTAAATTTCAATAGAGAATGGCATAATTAAGAGATTTGAAGCTTTAAATATAAATGGAAAATAATCTATTGCAAATCTAAATAAATAATTCCCTTTTGGTTTAATTTGACAAGGCCACAGGCTGTGTTGAGGAGGGCATTTCAAAACACAGTCCACTGAAGCTCTTGTTGCTACAGGCTTCCTGTAGAATCTGCTTCATTGATTCTCCTTCCACTTTTACAACATAAATCCTTGCAAGCAACACCACTGTCTGCTTTCCTAATACCCCTTTTACACTGGCAATATACCCGACCGGAACCGACCCGTACTGTGAAATTCCGGCCCGATAACATATCTGAATCTGGCTCAGGGCCGAAGCAGGCCGTGGGCGGGGTTATTGACTTTCATCATGACACTGGTGCATCTTGACTGTTGCATCTGTAACATTATTGCTTTTGCCTTTATTTTATGTTTTAAGTTTTTTTTTTTCAGTGTAAACTGTCATTGAAGTTGTCTTTTCACAGATTAACAATGATAAAACTAAAGTATTATGGATTTGTACTGTTATTTATTTATTATTACTTATTTTAGGCTAGAAAGTTCATACTGCATGCAAATGCTTGAACAACAAAGCATGAGGAAAAAATAAACATTCCTTTTTTGCCATACACCTCCTCTCTATTCTCTGCGACTCGGCACATTCGTTACGCGTGACGTCATTCAGTCGGCTCGGCTCTTCAGTGTAAAAGCAACTCCAGGTACCCGAGCCATAACAGGCTGGCTGGGCTCGGCACCGGCTCAGCTTGGGTGTGCCAGTGTAAAAGGGGCAATAATGGTTCACATGCTGTGATGTGCAAAGCTGTCCTTTTTGTTACCAAACAACAAAAAATACTGGGATAAAAGATTCCTGATGTACTTTGTCATAATGCTGTGTTGGCAATCAATAATTGTACAGTTATCATAGTTTTTATAATTCTACAGTTATCATAGTTTTTGTTATCTGGTGCATTTAAAAGGCGCAATCAGGACAGCAGTGCCATAACTGAAATGTAACCCTAGGGTTAGCTCAGTAGTGTCATGTCTCCATGTACTCCATGTACATGACCTCTATGACTGCAATAGCATTGAAACTGTGACAAAGATCATTATGCTAAAAATGCAACAGCAAAAACCCTTAAGCACAGTTGGTGTATGCTTTATTATCAGGGTCTTCTTTATGCAGCTGTTTTTAAGAAGAAAAAGAAGAAAATATCCTATTTTGAGGGAAACTGATTTTAAACATATTCTGCCATTCAATTGAACTGGGCATAAACAGAAGGGTCCCTTCACTGGTAAGAAAACGAGGGGTTTCCAACCTAAGGCCATTAGACAACTCTTTTCTTTAAAGACATTTATACAATAAAAGCTTAGCACTGGAATGTATGAACACCGGATGAGAAAAACAGTGACATGAAAATAAGACACAAAGTTGTTACTCCAAAGGGAAAGGAAAATAAAAATGTTTGTTACAAAACAATATTTACTTAAGAGAACTTAAAAGGGTTCCTTAAGTTGTTTCTCTGTTTCTCTTTCTTACTCAGTTTGTAACACTATTCCATTTGCCTTTTTCAAAGAAGCGGTGCAACTGGTAACTGTAAGGCTGGCCCAAGTGGAACAGTCTCTACAGTACAAGGTTTACTATACCTGCTTGAACTACAGTAAGTTAGACCCACTCCTGGAATAGGGGGTAGCCTAGCCCTACACTGATTGTTTATTTTATTTAAAAGGAAGGCTTTCAAGATTTAAATCACTCTAAATTTGGTACCATTGTCACTGTTCCTCTGGCTTATAAACGTTTTACATTTCACATGTATTTTTAATCTTGATGTTCTCCTTTAAGCAATTAACCAGAGCATATAAAAAATATAGGTCTTATTGATATAGATTTTTGTACCCCTGTAGTCTAATTCTTCTGCACCACTGTCAACTTAGAAAACAGAAAACAAATCTGCATAGCATATTAGATTAGTGACAGAAATATTTTTTTATGCAAAGCTTTAATATGACATATCAAACCTGCAGCAGGAAAAGCAGATTTGTCGTCAAATGCTCAACAGTATGAAATTTCTATTGAGTAGTTTTTACAAACATTTGTTTTTTTTTCCTGTTTGTATTATTATTAAATAATGCTATCAAATATGTATTAACATATCTTTAAAAACATGATGGTGCTAAAATTGTACGCACGACTTTTACAGATTTGCATTACAAAGCATTACTGTACATGCATCCTAATACATTAAAATGAATATAAAAAGGTTAATAAAGATCCCTCTGGAAAATTAAACAGTTAAATCATATTCTCATCAGACAGTACCTCAAAAGAATTGTAATTTCAAATACAAAAGTGAAAGTGAAAGGGTTATACTGAATAAAGCCAAGTGGTTGATTTAATCAACCTATGCCCTGCTGGGATAAGCCACAGTCACAGTCAGTATTTCGCACCACTGAGGAATCACGCTGGGTTGCATCAACCACCTATCTGTGGTTATACCTGGATTGCACATACAAATGCTATAAAAATAAATCCATCCCATCCCAGCAAGGTAAAGATTGATCAGATCACCCCGAAGAGGAGCACTGACAAGGGGGTTTGAAAGCCTTCCTGTAACTGCAGGTCTGGAGCCTGTGAAACAGATATCCTCAGATTACTAGCATTTTAATGGGAAATCTCAAATGGGTACTGACTGGATTGTACCTTCTTTCCTTTGCTGTCTTCCACAACAAAATCCTTATGGTCACGGGCACATTTTTCCGGGTTTTTTGTGTGTCAAGGCATTTTTTTACATTTCGCTACAATTTACAATTCTGTTTTAAATTCTCACTAACTGAAATATATCTTTAAATCCCACGAACAAGCCTTCTACTGTAATTGTTATCTCGTTTTAAATCTCGCAAGCGGAGTCTCCAATAGAAATGGAGAATTTGCAGCCACTCAGTAGTTGGGGTGGGTTTAAAGTATTCAGAACAAATCAATGATAGATGTGAGTCACGGAAGGAGGGACATTGCCCATCTGCACGGAAAGGTAGTTTGTTTTTGTTTCTTTTGTAGTAGGTTTTTTCTATGGGAAAGGGGTGTAGTCACTGTGAATTGAGTGAGCATTGCCAGTGTTTTTCACGTGTTTATTGGCTATACACTGGTTTCATTTTTTGTATCTGGGGTGTTTTATCAGTTAAAGTCAGAAGCTCTAGTTACATTTACCAATAGCGGTGATTTACTAAGTGGTTTCCAGCAATATTCAACAGTTTTTCCAGGTAAAGTTTTGGAATGGCAGAAAATTCCAGGTTAAATATAATTATCATTTCCATGGCATACCCTATTCACTATCTAATTGGGGAGCTGTACTGTATGTTTGGAGCCCACTGCATGTGTTGTACCAAGTACCCCCTCTAAGATTTTTGTAAGTGTATTTCACTTGAGTGAAGGCCATCCTGGGTCCAACTCTATATGTCTTTTTGTCTTTGTCACTCCCTGTGTGTCCCTGTCAGAAGTCCAGCTTACTTATTGTCTGCCTACCTTAAAACTGCAGTACAGGTATTGAAATGTAGGACAGCTTTGGGGATGATAAACAAGGATGTGATCCAACAAAATTGTAACAAACAAACATACAAACAATAACAATTAAATAAAAAATACAATAAATGCTTCATGATTTACAGTCACCCACGTTTGTTGCGATTTCTCAGCCTCTGCATGATTTCATTGTACGTCAAGTTCACACGATTGCAATAAAGTACACCATTGCTGAATAAATAGGGTTTCCCTGCACTTAAAAAAACAAACCAGTCCAAGGTAGGTTACTGTTAGTGTGTCGAGCCTGCCCCTCACTCGCAGGCGAGCTTGCTGTCAAAGCTGGAGAGTCCAATAGCGAAGGCCTGCAAGGCGCACATGGGGTAGTTATAATCCAGAGTGAAGATATCTTCTGCTACTCTTCCAAACTGCATCACAATGTAGTCCGCTGGGTGAAATGGAAAGGGGGAGGTCAGTATAGAATGACAACTATTATTTCTAGGTTTAGCGTGTCCATAAAATAGCAAGAGCATCACAAAATAGAGTTCATAATGATCACAAAAAGGATTAGCAGCTTTTTATTACTGTAGAACAATAATAACCAGGTTACTCTGTCCATTAATTTTGGGAAAGCTAGATCACGTTAGGTTTTTATCATAAGCCTGGTTCCCTGAAATAGAAATGTAAACATTACCTCATGTTTATTAATCCTCTAATACTGTCTAACCTGAATAGAAATATCAAAGCGGCGCATAGTGCCAGTGATGCAGTTGCGCCCACCCCCGAGGACATAAACTGACTGCTGACACTAACTGTCATCATTTTTTCTTCAAGACTTGCTGCAATAATGAACGCAGCCACCTTGAAAGTTAATGGTTATATATCTATTTCAGGGAACCACGGTTATGATAATAACCTAACGTTCCCTTTCAAGTACAAAATGCAACCATTACCTCATGGGTATGAATACCAAAGTTGTCGCAAGGTAATATTGCAGACCAACTGGAATGCTACAAAGCTAAGACAACGGCCACCTTGCACGTTACCATGAGGAACCCCAGTACAAGTAGCTAGGACTAAAAAATTGAGGGAGAACTCGCCTCTATATTTATGTTGTAAGGGTCGAACTCGAGGCCACCCTTAACACTCTTGTTCCAAAACCAGGGTTTTGTGGACCCACGACATTCAGCCAATAGAACCGCATAAAAGTATGGGGAGTAGCCAACACTGCTGCATCGCAATTGTCCCTGACAGATACACCCTGGAACAAAGCCCACAGTTGCCATGCCCCTGGTAGAATGGGCAGTGAGCTTTTCTGGAGGGGGCAAGTTGACTCGCTCATATGCAGACTTGATTGTGCCTGAAATCCATCTTTACAGCCTTTGTTTAGACAGAGCTTTCCCATGGGAATTAGCCCCATAACAGACAAAACACTGCTCAGACTGCCTCCAACTCTGAGTTCTGTCTACGTAACATGCTAGTACCCGCACCGGACAACGTGTATGGAGCTGCTGCTCTCTATCAGACAGGAAAGGAGGCGGATGAAAAGCCTCAAGTTCCGCCATCTGGTTAATGTGGAATGTCGAGATGGTTTTTCGCAAAAAGCAGGATTAGTGCGAAGTATAACTTTTGCCCTGGCCTCTGCAAAAATTAAGCAGGCTTTAGCAATTGAAAAAGCTTGCATCTCAACCACCCGCTTAGCGGATGTGACAGCAAGCAAGAAAGCTGCTTTCATCGCTGAATGCAAGGGTTCAAAGGGGGGCTTTGTGAGTGCTTCCAGCACCATATTAAGCCTCCAGCGAGGGACAATGTCCTTCATAGGCAGCCAAAGCCGCTGAGCTTCCGAAAATTATATTATATACATATATACAGTACTGTGCAAAAGTTTTAGGCAGGTGTGAAAAAATGCTGTAAAGTAAGAATGCTTTCAAAAATAGACATGTTAATAGTTTATATTTATCAATTAACAAAATGCAAAGTGAGTGAACAGAAGAAAAATCTACATCAAATCAATATTTGGTGTGACCACCCTTTGCCTTCAAAACAGCATCAATTCTTCTAGGTACACTTGAACACAGTTTTTGAAGGAACTCGGCAGGTAGGCTGGCCCAAACATCTTGGAGAACTAACCACAGTTCTTCTGTGGATTTAGGCAGCATCAGTTGCTTCTCTCTCTTCATGTAATCCCAGACAGACTCGATGATGTTGAGATCAGGGCTCTGTGGGGCCATACCATCACTTCCAGGACTCCTTGTTCTTCTTTACGCTGAAGATAGTTCTTAATGACTTTAAGCTATATGTTTGGGGTCGTTGTCATGCTGCAGAATAAATTTGGGGCCAATCAGATGCCTCCCTGATGGTATTGCATGATGGATAAGTATCTGCCTGTACTTCTCAGCATTGAGGAGACCATTAATTCTGACCAAATCCCCAACTCCATTTGCAGAAATGCAGCCCCAAACTTACAAGGAACCTCCACCATGCTTCGCTACAGCCAAATATTTCAAATTTTGACTCATCAGACCAGAGCACCTGCTGCCATTTTTCTGCACCCCAGTTCCTGTGTTTTCGTGCATAGTTGAGTCGCTGGCCTTGTTTCCACGTCGGAGGTATGGCTTTTTGGCGCAAGTCTTCCATGAAGGCCACTTCTGACCAGACTTCTCTGGACAGTAGATGGGTGTACCAGGGTCCCACTGTTTTCTGCCAGTTCTGAGCTGATGGCACTGCTGGACATCTTCCAATTCGCAAGGGAAGTAAGCATGATGTGTCTTTCATCTGCTGCAGTAAGTTTCCTTGGCCGACCACTGCGTCTCACGGTCCTCAACGTTGCCCGTTTCTTTGTGCTTCTTCAAAGAGCTTGGACAGCACATCTGGAAACCCGTCTGCCTTGAAATTTCTGCCTGGGAGAGACCTTGCTGATGCAGTATAACTACCTTGTGTCTTGTTGCTGTGCTCAGTCTTGCCATGGTGTATGACTTTTTGACAGTAAACTGTCTTCAGCAACCTCACCTTGTTAGCTGAGTTTGGCTGTTCCTCACCCAGTTTTATTCCTCCTACACAGCTGTTTCTGTTTCAGTTAATGATTGTGTTTCAACCTACATATTGAATTGATGATCATTAGCACCTGTTTGGTCTAATTGTTTAATCATACACCTGACTATATGCCTACAAAATCCCTGACTTTGTGCAAGTGTACCTAGAAGAATTGATGCTGTTTTGAAGGCAAAGGGTGGTCACACCAAATATGGATTTGATTTAGATTTTTCTTCTGTTCACTCACTTTGCATTTAGTTAATTGATAAATATTATCTATTAATATGTCTATTTTTGAAAGCATTCTTACTTTACAGCATTTTTCACACCTGCCTAAAACTTTTGCACAGTACTATATATATATATATATATATATATATATATATATATATATATATATATATATATATATATATATATATATATATATATATATATATAAATACACACACTAGATACTTACACACACTGCTACAGATACTAGATTTCAAAAAATACCTTTGTTCAAATTATTTAAGGAAGGGAGTATTTAGATCCACCACCATTTCAGTCAACTGAACAGACCCCAATATGCATGGGTGAAAGTGGCCAATGATCATTCTGACAAACTCCTGGGGTCCGCCTAGTCCTCCATAAGCTCTGGGGTTGTACATGCTCGCAGATGCATTCTAAGCCATTTTAGACCATTTTCAGAAGGAAATTTGAACTTGACTTTGTAGAAAAAGAAATTCACAAATGACGTCACTTACAACTTGTCATTTTACCAGATGGCTTAACCTGATAAATCACACAAGGCTTGTTACATAGTTTTAGAAATGTTACTCAAACCAATTCACATAATATTACATAGCTGCAAAAATCATATAGAATCTCTGCTTAACTCAGTAAGATGTCGTAAATACAGGGTTCATACAGTTTTTCTGATACAAATTTCAAGGACTTTTTAAGGCCCATTTTGATAATTTTCAAAGACTTAATTTAAGGAGTTTGACAATTTTCAATGTTGATGACTAATAACCAAGTTTAAAAATAAAGCTTTTGCACTAACAGTTTATTTCACTGTATAATAACAAAAAATATATATATATAAATAAAACTATTCTGAAGCAAATGCAAAGATTTTTCTTTTTGCTGAAAAAAATAAAATTTCAACAGATATATTATCAGCATAAACTTAGTTGTAGGAAGGACCAGTCAAGAGTTGTTTCTTGTTTAATACCATTAAAACAGTCATATTCCTCTAAGAAATTGTGTTTTTGCCTTTGTACTTGGTTCAAATATGGTCCATTCAGTTAGAGGGCAAAGTTTGCCCATTACAAAATTATTATTATTATTATTATTTATTTCTTAGCAGACGCCCTTATCCAGGGCGACTTACAATGGTTACAAGATATCACATTATTTTTACATACAATTACCCATTTATGTAACTGCTGCTACTGCAACCAAGTACTTTCTTGTTAGTTTTAAAATATTTATATTTTTTACTTTAAATATTGGGGCATGTTTTGCATTGAGTACATTATTTTATGTCTTTAACACTGTGCAGAATAAAAATATATAACCCCCCCGGGCATTTCTACATGAATCATAGGAATGAACCTGGGGGATGTCATTTTGATGGAATTCCATCAACAGACGGAAAACCTTCACCCATGAATATGTCTATTAATTATCATTGCAACTGGAAGAGCACTCACGGTCATTCTCGTGGACGATCTGAAAGTTCTTCACGGAGGCCATCGTGACCCGGCCGTGGAAGTTGAGTACATAGGACTGTGTGTCGTCATTCCACACGGGCGCCTTGTTGTGCAGCTCAATCAGGTTATCCATGGACTGGTTCTGCCACTTAGTCAGCAAGCTCTCGTGATCCTTAAACCGAACAGCAGAAATCAGGATCATCAGCAAAATTAGGATTACCTAATTTATGCATCTCGTGAAGGTAGATTTTGGTGGCTGAGTAGGAGGTACTCTCCTCACTGAACCAGAAATACAAAATGTCCCAGCATGGTGTGACCGACAGTACTGTGTACTGCTCGAGGTGCTGTCCTTCATAAGTGGGTCTCTTTCAAAAAGGAACAAGTATCCAGGTCACCATTGTAAATAAGAACCCATTCTACACTGGCCTTACCTGGTTAAACCAGAACAGGTATGTAAATTAACACTAAATTAACATACACCCCCACTTATCCTATGAAGGAAATAAATTAGTTACTTGAACACTTTTATCCTGTGGTGGGATCTACATAATATGCTGACTATCTTCTCAGAAGTTGTTAGTAAAGAATGTGAGTTCAGGCAACTGGTTCTTAAGCTATGACCTTTGTTAATCTAACAAACAACAAGCCAGAACTCATAAATACTAAGGTCACAATACCTAGATTGTCATATTCTCAACTTGAGTTTATGCAGAGAATTGTGAGGGTCTGGAACCAACTCCCCAGTAATGTTGTTGAACCTGACACCCTGGGATCCTTCAAGAAGCTGCTTGATGAGATTCTGGGATCTACTGGGAAGCTACTAACAACCAAATGAAAAAGATGGGCCGAATGGCTTCCTCTCGTTTGTAAACTTTCTTATGTTCTTATATCATTAGCTTTTTCTGCCATCTCTCTCGTCCACCACTCAGTCTCCAAATGAATATATCTGGTCCCCTGTACTCACGTTTCTGGGTCGCACTGGCACCCTATCGTGATTCATGTTCATCCCCGGGATTACCACCGTCATCTTCCTCGGGCCCTTAAAACCCAGGACATTGGTCTCCTGGAAACAGAAAAAAGTGACAGTACGGTCACTGAAAAAATACAGCTCCTACCGTTAACTTGGTGGATGGCAGACTTTGATATTTTAATTTTTTTATTTTTATTTATTTATTTATTTAATTTTAATTTGGTAGTCGCCAATTCGTTTTTTGTTGTTTTTCTCCACAATTTAAATAACATAAATAATAGTGTCCAATTATTTATGTTTAGCTCAGCTCACCGCTACCACTCCGCGCTGACTCGGGTGGCGAAGACGAGCACACGCTGTCCTCCGAAGCGTGTACTGTCAGCCGACAGCTTTTTTTTCACACTGCAGACTCACCATGCAGCCACACAGAGCTACAGCGTCGGAGGACAACGCAGCTCTGGGCAGCTTACAGGCAAGCACGCAGGCACCCGGCCAGACTACAGGGGTCGCTGGTGCGCGGTGAGCCGACGACACCCTGGCCGACCTAACCCTCCCTCCCTGGGAGCTCCCGTCCTCGTTCGGCAAAGGAATAGCCTGGACTCGAACCGACGATGTCCAGACTATAGGGCGCATCCTGCACTCTACGCGAGTGCTTTTACTGGATGCACCACTCGGGAGCCCTATACTTTGATATTTTTAAATATTAAGAACTGTGGGCTAGTTCAAATGTGTCGAGACACATTTTGATTTGTGGAAAATACACTTGTTGAATTTTGCACTTCAAGGTGGACTTGCATAATTATTCACAATTCCTCCTCCAGAGTTGAGGAAAAAACACAAAAATGAGCAAGGCTGGCCCTATATACTATGTACCCCTTTTTATTCTATATATTTTGGTCATTCGTTTTAGCTAATTTTGTTATGTACTGCCACTAATTGTGCAATGTACTGTATACAATTTTACTGATTAAAAATAAAAAATAGGTTATGTTTAAAAGATGTCTATTCAACATATTTTGACCCACATGCAAGCCTAAGCTAGCAGCTTGTCCATTTCAAATCATCGAGAAGGGAGTACAGCCTTTAAAAGGAAATCGGTAAGTACTTTAGACTGATTTGTAATCCATCCAAAACTTCAAACAATCTGAGATGTGTTAACGAAGGCATTAGCTGTGACTCTTGCCTGTTGGTAATTGAAATTTGACATTATTAATAAGTATACCAATCTGCTTTTGCCTTTTCCTATTTAATGTGGTATTGCATCAAATTTACTTGATTGATGCAGGTTGCACAATTCTATGAGGGAACACCATCATAGATAAATGTACCGAATTGCAATTAAGGCACACAAAGAACATCTTCATCGTGGTAGGATTTCATTCAGTAGAGCAGTACTCACATAGCAGATGGCAGCCAGCTCCTGACGTGTGTTACTCTCCTCCAGCAGACCTTGTGCCTTGGTTGGGTTCGTCCCATTGTCATACACAGTAAACTTCGTCCCCATCATGTTAGACCTGAGCAAACCAGAGGCATAATCAACACCAATTGCTCAACTGATTACTGATAACAGCATCAATATGTAGGAAACTCACGCTCATCAGATCTATATATGTATTCATTACAAAAAACTATATGTCAAACCGAGAACACTGCTTAGTCAGCTGACTCCTCCCTAATCACGCCCTGCTTTGGTGCAGGAAATACATTTACAAAGGGTTACAGACGAATACACTGAAAGGACAGAAAACGTTTTTGGTGATTGGCAAATTCAGAGTCTGACCCAAAAGTGACATTTTCTGACCCGGACCCGAACCGTAAACTGTGAAAAAGTTCACATTCACACATATTTAATATTTGGTTTATTTATTTCATTGTACACTCAATAAATAGTGGAGGCAGACCAACTATTACACATGTACCAGGGTAGACTCCACACACTCCTTGTCTATGCTGCAATGCCACACGTCTCAGTTAAGATTGCTGTATTGTAAAATGTAACCCCGATTTTCCTTGTGTCACAAACTTAACATTATCTTAACATCGTTTTTTGCTATGAATTCCCAGTTTTTTAAATGGTAGTTCACTCTGTGGGTTTAATCTAACTATACTGTAACCTGTTTAAAGTTGACCTTCATTATCTTGCTTTCTGTTTTAACTACATTGCCTTATCAGCATGCTATTGGACAGCAAATACTTAACAAAGACACAATTGGTCCAAATGTATTACATTATCCACCAAAACCATCCAATTCAGTAATACTGCTCCATTCAGATATCTAGCACCGTCACTGATAAAAAAAGTATTTGATTAATAAAATGTAGGTTTTTTTCTGTAATTATGTATGTGATCCTTTATAAAAATCTAGGTTTTAAAGTGTTCTGTTTTTATTTATTTATTTTTGTAATTATGAGAAACTTTGTTTTTTAAAAGCGATAGTGCCCTCTCGATGAAGGCTATACCGTGTGGTAGTTGACCTTGACTTTCGTTTGAGCCTTTGCCTTTGACTTGGGATGCATAACTCTAGTCGCGGTCAACAACCAGATCAGAGATTTCCTTTACCCTGGTTAGTCAATATGAGATCCCTAATCTCTGGTAAAGTAACTAGAATGTTTTCTTTCAAACTATTTTAAATCACTGTTCCAAATCAATCCGCCAGGAAATATGTAAATAGAGAATGTATTTATTTATTTATTTATTTATTTATTTATTTAATGTACCTTTTTCTCCTTGATTAAATAAAATCTCAGTTCTAGTACACGTACAAAGTTTAGACTAAAGCTGCTTCCTCGCTGTCCCATACGTTCATTCGAATAATTAAATACATTTAGTACAGCAAATAAAATGTAAAAAAAAAAAGAAAAATCATGAATAGTGTTTGCCGTTAGCAGCAGTACAGTAACCACAACACTAATAGCAACTAGTCTTTGGTTTGAATAACAAGTTCAATCAAACAACTGGATGTAGACTAATTGCAGCAACTTTACTTCAACATATTATAATAACACAGGCACTGAGCTCCCTTCACTAACAAAGCCAGCTTTCAACAACCGTTCTAAACACACTGTGAACAAGTTACTGAACAAACAGTACAATCACATGTAGCCTGCTAGATATTTTTATTACTAAAACCCTTTTCAATTTTTTTAAATTTTTTACTTTAATACATTTTATGATATAACGGTAACTTCAATACTGAAACTTACACAAACCTGCACTCAAATCCTAAGAAAAAAAGAAAAAAAGTTACTGGTACTTTTATACTTTTACATGTTTTACATTTAAGAGCTAGATAAAAAAAACAAAAAGTTCACCTTTGTGTACGAGGTGCCTCAACTGATTTTTGTAGTATTGAGTTTTAATTTAGGCAATTGGTAATACCCACGACACGACATCATCCACCATTAGTAATTTAAATCTTGATTATAAACACACAACCCCAATATTAATAATCTCAAAAAAAAATAAAAATATTACAGATCCTCTTAGGCTCACTAGACTCAATTGGCAGATAGTTTACGACAATATCATACAATACAGTAGTATCACATACGGTTCAACAAACTTAAGTCACTTGCATTATCAGTGAGTATTCATTAGTGTCACTGTCAGCAACAAAACATTAGCTTTAATACAGAATTGTACTCTTTTATATCCTTCACTTTTACTGTATTATGGAAAATGTACAGGTCGTGAGACTGATGATTGACAGGGTCTGCTAGGCTTTGGAATTTTCATAATACAGTGTCCTAATTTGGGGGCTGTTGATTTTAACAAACTGTGCATGCCCAATTACATTTTTAAATCCTTAATATCTTTTTTAATTTTAATTTTTTTTTTGCTTCAGTTTAGGAGCTATGGATGGCTGTTTAACTCAGAAAGTACATAACAGAGAGTTAAGAGCTTTACCAGTTTTAGAGACAATCTAGATTATTCCATGTTTACCGAATTTCATACCTGAAATTATTCATATCTCAAATGTCATGTTTCTAAATCAGAGCTTCGACGCAACTATAATTGGTCTTGTACTCACCACCCTGTACTAAAATCACTAGTGATTTAGATGACACCAAAATCCCCATTACATTGTAAATAGTAGAACTGCCTTTTTCATACCAATGGACATTTCTAAATTTATAAATAAATCACTTCCTTCTTCAAAGCAATTTGGAATGTATTTCTGACGGCAATCCTAACTTGGGCAAACAGATTCCTAGCTCAGCACATTTTGATTCTGTTCTGCTGTTGATGAATAAATAAATAAATAAATAAATAAATACATAAATAAAACTATTTAAAATCTATTTTTAAATGTTCCCGGTGTCACATGGAAACTGGCTCTTCTCTATTGAGTTGCTGTTATTTAACATTCACAGAACTTGAAGTTGGTCGGCTTTGAAATGCCCAGTGATGTGGGATAAAGTAGCTGTAAAATCATTAAAATTACAGATTAAAAGGACACTCTTACCTTAGCTTGCCAACAAAACTCTCCCCTTCCCTGGAGAGGTCTGTCGGGTCGACAGAAATCAGGTAATTAGATGTTTTGCTCTTCTTCCTCTTCCTGCCTGCAAGTAAAAACACCTGGGACCCAAAACAGAGAAACAATGAACAAGATGCACTTCTCAGATAATAACACCGAGAAACAGGGCAGATGAGAAACAGGATTTGTAGGCAGACCAGATTTTAGTACAAATATAGCACTCCAACCAAAATAGTACATTACAAATTGTGATTTACATCAGTGTATTTAGAGTATTAGAATTTAGAACTAGTAAAATAAACCTAATAAATTCAATAACAAACAGATCAACTATAAGCCTTTCTGAATGTCTTCAATGAATGTTTAATAGTTATTATTAAAATATATAAGGATTAAAGAAATTCTTTGAAATCTCATTTGCAACCACACATTACATACAATCCTCTCAATTTTACATAAAATCATTTTATACAATCACATGAAGGCTCAAGATAACACGACAATTGTTGAGTAGTCGAGTGGTGATGTCATGTATATTCCTGGATGATCTTGAATACTTAAATATTTGTAACGTTCATGGGTGCTGGTGGCACCTTGTGATTACTGTGTTATGAAAGGAGCTACCTATATAATATACATATGATGCTGCTGCTGTTCTGGATAGTTTCATGCAGGTTCACAGTGAGCTATGGCAGGAAGGTCTATTTCAAAGCAATCCAAAGGAGGTTACAGCCTTCCATTGGCAACTATTCAAAGTACTTAGTGGATTGATTTGGTCTAGAATTTCTATTTGGAGAACTAAAAACAAAAAAATGAACATTTAAGGATTACTGCACTCAAAACAGACTGTTATTGCACTGCAGGAAATATAATTTCACTCAAAGAAGCAGAACAGTAATCTATTATACAAATGTATATTCTTTTTCAGCAGAAGACACAGTAGAGCTGATTTGAATACTATCACATTTCTTGGTTGAAGTTGTGTTGAACAGACTACCTCTCTTACCTTTCTGCCGTCATCCTTCTCCAGGTGCATGAAGTAGGTGGGGTAGAGCCCCCTATCCATGCCCTTCTTGTCCCGTGTGATTCGGCACTTGATGGTGATGCTGCGTGGGGCAGGACGCAGCGAGAATTCCTCCAGATTCTCCACCTCGATGGACGAGTCGTCTGCCTGGGGGGGTGTAGGGGCAGCTCGGTCCTGCAGACGGAGACAAGGAGACAACCAGACACACATACAGTACGTGGGAAACCAAAGAAACCAAAATATTTCACAAAGTTAGAACAAATATGTTAGTAACTTACATCCCCTGCCACGGCTGAGTAACAATATTAGAGCTACCAGAATCAAGTACAACATCATGGCCTGCAGCCGCCACATGAAAAATGTAAGTAAATGACAGTATGCCTCCACCTAGACACAGTTTCTTATATTCTCAATAAAAACAATTTTCATCACAACTGGATAAACACTTTATTAGATAAACATAAAAAATGTATATGTGACATAGAGGCAGACAGATGATGAGACAGACAGGACGTCTATACAAACCCCCCGATTCTTAATGCTGTCATTACCATGTGGTAAAGACTGTCCTTAGCTAGTTTCATCGGACAAGTGGTTTATTAGATATGTGAATAAAACTCATACATGCCAGTACAGACTATCGTATGGATGGGCACCTCTAATAAACCCCAGCAGAGGACAATAAGAGGAATCATTTGTATAAAAGATGTGACATCTAAAAAAAAAGGGCTAAGTTATAATAAAGGATCAGCCCACTAAGCCTGTAGCACAGAAAGACTCACGGTGCTGGATTTGACGCTGCTGGTGGAGGCAGGTCGGGGGTTCTCACAGTGTGGAGACTGGGATCTGGCACTCTTTTCTTCATCATCACTGTCTTCTTCATCAAAGTTCAGGCTGCCAGAGATCCCTGTGATATAACTAGGGGTCAGACTGCATTCTTTCTGTTCACTCAAAGAAAAGAAAATACTTAAAAGCTACTAAATAACCAAAGGAAAGTAGGTTAGCCTTTGTTTGGAAAGAGCCTTATTCCCTCAGACAGGCTTATGAACTGCTTAAAACAAGCATTTTGTATTTTGGCATGCAGTACTAGCAGAGTGGCCACTAGGGGCCATTAGTCTGCAGAGTTTTAGGTTTCCCCAGCGAATACGTGTTTTACAGGGGCACAATTTAGCTGCCTTGTAATTAGTGCTGGGACGAACACACGATTTTCATGTTTGGATATTCGCTCATAATTTAAATATTTGTTTCGATATTCGTTAGTTTTTCAAAAAGTAATAAAAGCCATTATATTGCTCTGAACGCAGGCAGAGACAGCATAGCAGCAGTGGCCCCTGTGTGTGTGCCTTTATTTTACAGCAAGACCTTACAATATGTAACGTTAAAATAGAAAAATATCCCAGGAGTAAAGAATAAGTTGTGTAGGACTTACTTTACCCCAGTGAATTAACTACAAAACAAAGGATGCTAAATAGCAGTTTAAGTTAAACGTTGTTTTGTTTATTCCCGAAATAAATAGTACATCAAGTTGACAGAAAGTCGCAACAAAAATACAATATCTACAATCTATATAAAAATCACTACACAACATTTTCAAGAAGTTGGGTACTGTTTAAGTGAAGCATTTCAGAATGATGTGTTTGCTTTTTTTCTGTCCCATGAGATTCTGACTCGCTCTAAAGCAGCACAACACATTTTTGTCCTAGATGGCTTTCCATAGAGATCACTATGCGTCTTGGCGTGCATAATTTAGCTTGTTTACTTTTTTCTTTTTCATTTGCCATTTTTTGTAACTGTCGCGCAACTTCTGGTGAGGCAGTAAATAAGTGCAAAGTATTTTTGTCATTTGTAGCGAATACAAACACCTGATTTTTGTATCGGAATACATGTCAAAAAAATATCTGTTCGACTATTCTGATATTTGTCCCAGCCCTACCTGTAATACTTTAGAGAAATTGAGTCTGCGTTCTAAAGCCGACATAAGTTTAGTTAGTTCTCCAAAAGAGCCAGATGGTCCAACGTTTGGAAGCTTCACCCTTGTAAATTAAGACATTTCTATCTCTTGCCTGGAGATTTCACTATGCATATCACTAATGTTGAAAACATGCTACAAGGATAGGGAAAAAAGAGTTAGAAGCCTTTTTTCCTTAAATGTTTCCAGAATTACATCCAATACTGTGGAAGTGGAAATATAATATTTTGTGAGTTTGATTTAAATGGCAAGAGTGTGTCCCTGTGAAAGTGCAGAAATTTGGTGTCTCCATTGTAAGAAATGAACACAAAGCATGAAGTCTAACTGTGGTTTACAGATTAGCAAAAACAAAAAGGAAACTGAATAGATAAGAGTGTTATTGAAGAACCCTGCTCCTCAGTTAGTAACCGGCCACCATTTCCTCCAAACAAAACACCCAGACTGGAGGCTGCAGTATCCACTGTTCCTTGACAATAACATTCAGCTAGAGAATGGATTCATTCTAACAATGTGAAAAAACAACAATAACGTAACAGGCTTAACCCTTTAATGCATGAAATTTTGAAAATAGCTGAAAAAGGTGGTTTTGGACACATAATGAATATATTTTTTGACTTTTTTTTCCATTGCTTTATAATGGGGGAAAAATGTCATCCTCATATAAGGTCATCATGCATTTACATCTTCCATACGTCCCCATATAAATATTTTTTTAACCGTCCCCATATGAGGTCACCATGCATGAAAGGGTTAACATTCATAGTTTTCTACACTATAGTCTAGTAAGATGATTGTTGTTTTACGTATAATGAAAAACAGATCACATTTTAAGTAAATATTTATGTCCTGGTTGAAATAAATCCCTGTGCTACCCAAGACTGAAGTCAGGTATCTTATTTAAAGCTGCAGTGTCCCAAATTCATGTACTTTTTTTTTTACTAGAAAAAATGATTCTTGGGTGATGGTTTACTACATTCTTTCATACTTTAGCTTCATACACACCACTCTTCATTGGCATAACAGTGTTTCTACCTAAGTTAGTTCTGGCTGCAGGCACACACGTTTCCTCTCTTACTCTAAAAAGAACAGCTATTCTACCTGCAGCCGAGCGTTATGTTATGAACCCATACTGTACATTAGCTCTGTTTCTGCTCTAGGAAGCTGCCTTATAAAAATAGAGGAATAAATTTATCTACTGTGGTATACTGATAATATTTTACAAGAAAAACATATTAAGCTCATATTTTAAGCTGAAACAAGCTTTTTGAAAACTTTGAACACTACTTTGAAAACTTCTTAGGTCATTGCATTTTTAATGGACCAGAAACAAAACAAAATGTAGATTCTCAGCGAAACTTTGCCTTTGGGAAAAGTGGATAGTGCTCAGACCCCCAGACCCCCACCACTGAGAAGCCCCTTGGTTAGAGCTCCGCCATACTACCTGATTGTATCAGTTTCTCACGGGCTGACATGGGGGGTGGCAGTGGCTCCACAGGGATCTCATCTAGGGACCCTTTCTCCACTGCGTCACACCCTGCCTCGGCCCCCGAACTTATCACCGTCTCTCTGGGTTTCTCAGCTAAGGAGGGAGAGGCACACTCACACAAGGGTTTCCAACAAACCTTTACCACTGTGGATAGTCACAGGATTTAATTGGTAGTGCTGGCATGCTGGCTTAGTGTGCCACCCCTTACCAAATGACTTGTTTATCATTGTTTTGAAATTTTTCTTTACACATCCTAGGGCACATTCCAAAACTCAACAGTGAACTTTACCTTTTCTTAAAAGTGGTCCTGAGCTAAAACCTTTGACTTTCACTGTTGACTCAGAGCTGACTCAACATACTCACAGAGTTGAAAGGCTGGTGCCACCCTTGCAGTTTTATCCTGGTAGTGGCTCATTATGAACACAGTATTATTACACTTCGAAAGCAATAAATACATTTTAAAATGTGGTTTGTGCTTTTAATAAGGAACTACACAGCTGATGCAATGGCCATTACCTGCAAGATAGTCTATCATCTATATTAAAAAAAAAAAAAGCTTTCAATTTTGAAAAATATCAACCCCAGTGTTTTGGGATTGACTAGGTCCTAATCCATCTCTCTAGGGTGGGTACATAATTGGCAATGTGGTAAAATAAATGAAATGCAGGCCGATTTTCATGTAATTTATCTGAATGAGGAATGGGGATGAGGAGGAAGATTAATGCAAAAATGAATCCCTGGTGCTTTTATGGAGCAACAATAATGTGCCTCCTGTATCCAGCACATTTATTATTATTATTATTATTTTATATTAAAGAACACTTTATATAAAAGAAATCTTGAAGTCACCATTAATATTCTGCTGGATTTAGTTACAGTCTGGTTGTAATGGTAGAATACAAAAGAACCAGAGCAACGGTACACTCTTAACAAAAAAATCTTAATAGTTGCTGAAAATTAATTTTACTAAAGAAACTTATGACTGATACTGCTAAGAGACCTAAAGTGGGTCTACATAAATAGTCTCTCTCTAAACAGATGCCTGTGCATCATCTCACTCCACCAAACAATATCAGGAGATACAGTGCTTGTGTAACAAATGTTACATGTTTTGTAACGACTGTTACATACCAGATGTGGTACTTGCTATGTGTCTGCTTAAGATGTGGGTTACAAGTCAATAATTTATAGTTTTATTGGTAGGTTTGTACTTTCAGTGACAAAGAGCTAATTTGTTGGGGTTGTTTAGAAGGAAACTGTGGAGGTGCAAGTTACATTTGAAATATACAATAATTTCTGTTACAGATATATATATACTGTATTTACTCAAATTTAAGTTGTACTTTTTTTGGCCGAAATAAAAGTTCAAATTTGGGGAAAGCGACTTGGATTTGAGTGCAACTTGGATTCAGGGTTTTTCAGTTAGGTTAGCAGTTTACATCTGCACATGTCAATTATTATGGCATGCTTGAACTTGAGCTACTGTAACGGTGCGGCAAACTTAAAAGAAAAGTAATTTTGTTTGCTGAAGAAAACAGAAACTGTACATCAGAACATGAATTTGAGGCATCTGAGGTGTCTCAGAAGATGGAGATGCAATCGAAATGCTATTTTTTCCTTGCAAACGTGACCAAGTCATTAAACTGAAATAAAGTTAAAGGTAATATGCAAGGACTGCCGTTCAATACTATAAGTACTGTACATATTTTCTTTTGCCATTTGCGTTTGTAATATAGTAGGTGACTTACTGTGATGATTTAATGTACGGTAATACAGTGTTACATGTTGGCACCTAGAAATTAAAAAGTAATTTAACCAGTAATGATTGTGTCTTTCATTAAGAATTAAATGCATCAAAACATGCGACAGCCTGAAACAGCAACGTGACTGACTGGCAGCTGAAGAGTCCCGTAGTAGTTATCATGTGAAGCAGCCGCTCTCCTCCTCGAGGTAAAGCAAGCTTTCATTCAGCACCCGCCTGTGTAGCGATGGCCGTGGTGTGCGGGGAGTAGCCTCGAACTGGCACTGCTGCATTCTTAAACAGGCGTAGGCTCCCCGGGCATGCCCAAGCCAATCAGAACCTCCCAATCAGCTCTGCTCTGGGCAAGCCTTCCTCTTTACAACAGCAGCAGCGCAGCTGAACCAGCGTCCTCCCTGTCACAAAGCGCCATTAGCTTCCCGAGGAATTCGAACAGAAGCTTTTACATTTTCACTGTTTCGTTATTAGGCTCAGTTCTAATCACACCCCCATATTTTTCTACTTGTCAAGCAATACCACAGTTCACAAAAAGGGTGAACAACATATGTGAGTAATCACAACTGGAAATGAGAAGCAGTGCATAACTGTAATGCTGTGTGTGACAGCAGGCAGCTGCAAACTGCCTCCATATGTCGTTTTCTTATATGAGTAAATGCATCTTTGTAAATGTGGGTGTGAAATTTGGGCTGCGTCTTAAATTCAAGGGAGTCTTAAATTCGAAGGAATATGGTATATTTTTTCTACCTATGAAAATATTGAAAAACATGGATGTGTGATATAATAATTAAGAAAAAAACTTTCCATAGATTTACAACTTGTATGGTTTTGAGGTAATTTAAATTCTGCACCATAGGTTGACATTTTCACAGAATGTTTGAAAAACCATTACAAAAATTGTCAAAAAGGGACATTTTTGACACCTTGCCAATGATCTAGCCAGCCTGTCACAAAAACAATGATTCAGTGCTCAGATGATAGTTTAAAGATAACTGACTGTGGTGATAGTTAAGTGTCCCAAGCTTAAGACATGGTCAATTTTTTAAAGGTAATGACAGCTGCAGAGATTATAAATGCTATTTTAAATGCATGTGATTATATTTAGAGTCCCATTGGTTTTAGAGGGCAAATACCTTAGTATAAAAATTGTTGTAATCAGAAACTGACTGGCTGAGATGATGTGGTTTATAATAGGCAATAAAGCTTTACTGTCACGTTACTTATTCATAGTGTGCACTGGAATGACTTGTGCTGTACAGTATTTTGGTATGTTGGAAAACAGAAACATTTGTTATATAAAACCAAACATAGATGTTATGTTATATTTTGTATATGCAACTAAATAATATTGCAATACAAAGGTTATGTTTAAAACTGTTAAAATATGTAAGGAATATTTTTTTTTTCTTATAAATGGTAAGAAAAACTAATGTACTTTTATTTTTAATAGTAGTAACGTGACTTTTAATAACAGCTGACAAAATAAGGTTGATAAACTCACATTGCTCTACACGGTCGACAACAGTGAAGCTCACAGTTGAGTTTTGGAGTGCTTCCAAACTGAAACGTTCACAAATTTCCCTGGCAGAGTTCACCAGGATAAAGATGATTTTTTGTAAGAACATCATCACCATATCCAGATCAATACTTCCTACAGAACCAATGCTGCTGTTTCTGTTCCCACAATAGCCATTCATTTCAATCAGAGCAGCAGCGTTACTGTTGGAGGGACCATAAATCCTACCAAACACTGCCGAGATAGTTTATGAACTGTTTTCAGTTTCAGTTCTTATGAACCAGGGTGTGTGAATAAAAACATGAAAACCATCAGTGTTCTGTTGAAAAAAAAGTCTGTTAATTACAATTTGACTATTGAAAACAATCTATTCAATTAGCATGTATCAATCATGTTCAGCAGGTGATTTTAAAAACCCACATGTGTTTTGTCATTGTATACCGCTACACCAAGGGCAGAGTTTAAAAACAGAGTAGTGTAACTTACACTTTGGATGAAAACCACTGTATAGTGTGTCAGTAATTGTAACGTTAGGTTACTGTCATAACCCTGGTTCCCTGAAATAGAAATGTTACCATTACCGAATGGGTATTTACCTCCTAAAGACCTGAATCCTGAAAATTGTATACCAAAGCTGCTCTTTGAGCCTGTGACGCAGTCATGGCCCCGTCCCAGAGGGCACAAAAAGACTGCCCTCACAGATCTCAGTGCCATCTTCCCTTCAAGCCTGCTGCAATCATGGACGCTGTGACCTTGAAGGTTAAGGGTTACATTTCTATTTCAGGGAACCAGGTTTATGATAATAACATAAAGTTCCCCTTCAAGTACGAAATGTAACCATTACCGAATGGGTGAGTGTACCAAAGCCGTCGCAAGGACAAGATTGCGGAATGACAGGAATGCTACAAGGCTAAGCCGAAGGCTGTCCTGTGCGTTACCATTTGGAACCCCAGTAACAAGTAGCTAGAGGGACATTTTCTGTGTTGTAAGGGTCAACTGAGAAGTCACCCTTAACACTAGTTCCAAAACCAGGGTTTTGGGGATCCACGACATTAAGTCTGTAGAACCTAGTTAAGGTACGGGGAGTAGCAAATGTCTTTGACAGATGCACCCTGGAATAAAGTCCACAAAGTTGCCATGCCCCTGGTGGAATGGGCAGTGAGCTATCGCTCTCTGTCAGACTGGAAAGGAGGTAGATGGAAAGCCTCTGATTGGTTGACATGGAACACTGAGATAGTCTACGGCAAAAAGGCAAGATTGATATGGAGCGTGACCTTTATCCTGGCCTCTGTAAAAATTAAGCAGGCTTTTGCAATAGAGAATGCTTGCATCTCACCCGCTTTGCGAAGGTGATAGCAAGCAAGAAATCTGCTTTAAATTATACAAATTTCAGGGGCTCAAATGGAGGCTTCATGAGTGCATTAACCACCCAGCTGCCCATTTATTTTAGAAATTTCCATGTCAATTGTCTTTTTTTTGCTGCAGATTTTTCATTCTTAGCCCTCAAATAAGCAATTTGGACAGTTTTCAAAACAATTTTTGCTATATTTTTGAAAATACCCACTTTTTTATTGTTATTATGAAAAACGGAAATATATTATTTCAATAGAACTTAAATAACAAAATAACAACAACGTGTTTACAATTGTAGAATTATAACAATATCGATAACATAACATTTTTTTTTAAATGGCAGAATTATACAAGTATAATTTTTTTTTTTACAATTGCAGCATTATAATAACATTCTAATAATTGTGCAGACACATCACTTTTTAGAAATTATTTTTTGTGCAATAGATTTCAAAGCAGACGCCCTTCAAACTCTCATCAATGCTAATGTCTCTATCTAGCACATGTACATCAGAAAACTTGCGCTGCAAATTTTCAATCACGTCATATACTGTATCATCCACAGTTTCAGGTACAGTATATTGCTGTTATATGCATTATTATCTGTGAAGTGTAGGTACAATCAATCAATCAATCAATCAATAAATAAATAAAATCGGTCATTCTGACCAGTACCAATCCTGACAAAGTTTCCTTACAACCCCCTGTAGCACCAACAACAGCCGTTGCAAAGTCAGCATCTTGAACCGTCTCCGACTCAGATATAGGTTCACCTGCCTGAGGCTGCCATCCCATTTTGGCAATAGAAAATACCTGGAGTAGAACCCCCCATTCTTGCTGAGGGGGGTCTATTATGCAAATGACCCGCTTTTACAGCAAAGTTGCTACCTCCTGAGCCACCTGGACGGCGACTTGCGGGTCCATGACAGTTGTTATTGTCATGCCCCAGAAAGGAGGAGGGCCGTGTTGGAACTGGAGCGAGTAACCAGTTTGCACAGTGTTAAGCACCCAGGGGTCTGTGGTGCACTGTTTCCAGTAGTCTAAGTGGCTTCTGGAGAAAAAACCATGGGCCTGTGGCAGCAATATCATAGGGCTGCTGCTTCGCTGGAGGCGCAGCCTGTGTCTGTTGTGTAGGCACAGGGTACTTAAAAGCACGCCTGCCACCGAGGAAAGCGGTAGCAGGCTGTCTCCGGACAGGGGCCACCGAAGAAGCAGCAGCCTGTGGCACTGGCTTCTTCTGCAGTTGTGGCCTAGGGTGCTATTGTGCTGCAGGCTTGCGTGGTGGGGGTGGGGGTGGGGGTGGGTGGCTTTGGGAGAAGCGCACCAACTCCCTGGTAGACTCCCTGCACACTGCGACTGCTGTAGCATTTCGTCTATCGCCAGACAAATGTGTGGCCTGGGATGGCGGGAGCATCCAGCAACGCTGTTTTATCCCCGTCCAGCACTCGTGCCTGGGAGAGCCAAAGCTGTCTGCGTGCAGCCACCAACGCTGCCAGGTTCCTGCCTATAGCTTGTCCACTAAGCTTGGACAGTCTGAGCAGGTTCTTTGAGATCAAGCACAACTCACCTAACTGGAGAGACGAGGGCTTGCGGGTGTCAGCAATGGACCCGATAAGGTGAGCCTGGTAAGCTACAAGGATGTTGCTGAAGCTTCCCAGCATAGCAGAGAAAGCACTAGCTGTATATGCTTTCTTGAGAATGACCTCAGTCACTCTGCATTGCTTGTTTGGGCATGCTGCATCCTTGGAAAGCAAGGACAAGTTAGCAGGCTGAGCGATCATCCTAACTCGACTCCTACCCTCTCTCTGGACAGGGCCACGAAAGGAGAGGCCAGCTTCACTGGTGGAGCGCAGCGAAGCTGAGCACTGTGCAGGTGTGAGGGATCGTTCCCTAGAGTGACGTGCCAACACTAGCACTAGACACCGACACTCGGTACCGACGCTCGGCACCGAAGCAGTGACCTCGAACTCGCAAGCGAGATCTGGGGTGATAAATCGCAGTTACTGCAAGTGGCACGTTAGCAAGGATGCCCATCTGCAAGTCAGCCACTGGCTAAACTGCATAGTCAGTGCGAACACAAGACCAGCAGTAGCCTGTACCGAAGCAGCAACCTCAGTCCCTAAGGATCGGGGGCGATGAGTCGCAGTTACTGTATGTGGTGAATCAACAGGGGTGCCCACCTGCAAATCAGCCACTGGCTAATTCTAAATTTGCGCACGAAAATAGAAAAAGCCTGCATAAAAAAAGTCTGTAATAGTACTGCAGAAGCAGTAGTAAAACAGCATTGAGCTGCTTTTTTAGCGCCACCCTGCTCTAGTGAGAATCTTTGGTATAGAGTTTTCAGTTCAGGCGTCTTAATTGTAATGGTTAATATTCTCTACTTGAAAGGGAACTCAGTGCTTGAACCAGTTGGTTACCTCTCTTCTGCATGATGTCTTGTATATCTGGTTTGGATGAGGGTTTGAGGAGGGTCTCTCTGTCACCATCTCTGTCACCATCCTCGCTGGGTGGAGACTGGCTCACAGACAGGATCTCAACTTTGGTGCCAAGATCCGGAACCTCTGCTGTCAAAAATGCAGCCGGGCCATCGATACCTGCACAGCAAAAAAATAATAATAATTGTATATTTACTTTAAGTTTTCCTATGAAATATTCTTGGTTTTCAGTTCTCCTATTAATATTTTTGAAGAAGGGCACACACAGTACTGCACAGTATTGTACCAATAAGATACCTTGCGATCTAAGTACTTTTGATTTTCCCTTTTTTCCTGCTCTCTGCTCTCTCAGACCTGGCTGCTCCACCTTGTAATCCACAATTTTCTCGTTCTCCCCTCCGCCCTGAAATGCCTCTCTTGGTTTCATCAGTATTGGTGGCCTGGGAGTTTCTGCTATGATTTCTATCTTTGCGGGACAGCTCATGACCTCTTCCAGCACTGTGGGGTGAACGGGGGACAGCAGTAAGAGAACCAGTTACGTTCCACATACATTTGCGTTCAAACCCTTTATTAGGCATGGTGCTCCTCCCCAGTTGATACTCATCTGTGTGTGGTCCTCAATGACACTCATTTACTTTACATTAGCTAACCAAAAAACTTGTTTAAAACACCAGAGAAAATGACCATAAAAACACATTGCAGATATTTTCCAGACAGGTTTTCTAATTCATTACTTTTTTTCCCCTCTGCTGTTTGATCAGTTTTAGCTCTATCAGCTATTATAAACTCAAGCTTCAAGTCTTACCTTGAATAATAATAATAATAATAATAATAATAATAATAATAATAATAATAATAATAATAATAATAATAATGTTCTTTGATGTGTTAAAATATATAATTATTTGAAACCCTATACATGTTAATTCTTCTACAGTGAACCTTGACAATCTTTAGCCCTTCTGGATCTCCTAGACTTTTACATACTAAACTAAATATTTCTGCTGGTTAAAATAATCTAACTGACACTATTAAGATTACTGTACGGTACTCATTTTCATGCAATGTAATGGATAGGAGTTGGAATATGGCAAAGTACAAAATGGCAAAGTCCCCAAATACCTCAGTGTTATCAGTGGATCAATGAAGATCAGCTGCATTTCTCAAATTGGTTGTCCCATAAAAGCCAAGCTGAATTTAAGCCAACCCCCTTTGGTCATGAAAAACTACACACAACTACATCATCTATGTACGCAGCAGCATACCCTCGATGAGGCTGTAATACTTTGAAAGGTTGCCGGTGCTCCATGTAACCCAAAAGGCATGGTTTTAAATTGGTACAATCCAATGCGTGGCAACGAAACCAATGGGCGGGCGAATGGTTTTGCAAGCTGTCAATTGGCAAGCCGAACAACCTACTACATAATTCCTTATATTGCGGTAAATGCCTGGCCAGTAAAATCTCACTAGTATGGGCAAGCTGCTCGGTTGGGTCTTCGATGCAGCTCGGGTTCGAGGGCTCGTAGGAGAGTGGCTGACAGCTGCTTCAGTGTCCTGGTATGCCTCAGCAAAACATACCGCTTCTTCCAGTCTGGTGTTGGTTGTGCCTGACCCAGGTGGTGACATCCAGGGGAATGACCTGAAGCAGCTGCTCAAATTACCAAACAGTCTGTAATTTCTTCGACAGTCTTGGTCTCCGTCTTTAGCCAACGACGACAAAGTTGGCGTAAAGTCTGTGCGGCCACCCGGGTTCTGGTTCCTGATAGAACATCGTATTTCCAGAAGTGCAACCGAGATGTCTCCTGTGTTATGTCCAAGCGGTGAAGTATAGCGCTTTTAACTAGTTAATAGTTTTGTGTGTCCACAGCATCGATAGCTCTGTAGGCTGCTTGAGTGTCCCCATATAAAAACACAAGGCTAGATTAAGAGCCCACTGTACTTTTGGCCACTGGGTGGCTTCTGCTACCAGTTTGAAGGTCACCAAATACACTTCAGTATTTTTTATGAGCTTGGGCTGAACAGCAAACATACGGGCAACGGTGGCTTCCGGGTTCCCTGAGAACGACATCTTCTCGACCAGGCTGCCGAAGAACCGAGCCAGTTGTTCCTGTCTCTGGGTCTCCCTCTCCTCACGGTTCTGCTCCTGCCGATGGAACCACTAGAGCAAGGTTTCTATATCAATTTTTCTATAATTTCTCTTTTAACCACTAGAGGGCACTATCCCACTTCTAAGACCACGTGTGGGAGGTCCAAGGGTGTGGTAATGAGCGTTTACAGAAAAAGTCACACAAGTCAGATAAAGTTCAAGTTCAACAGCGTTTTATGTGTATACACTGTTAAGAATTAAACAATAAAACTTCCACAAAGTAATAATCCAGAAAAAAAAAAGTCACCAGGGTTTCTGCGAGGCGGTTAGTTCCAGCAGCATCAACAGTCCCCCGGCTCTCCTCCATCCAGGTCTGTGTTTCTTCAATAAGATATTCACTTTGAACAATTAGAGTTCAAAACCATGATTACACACGGTGCATAGCTGGAACCGTCACTCCTCACATCCCCAGGCTAACCAACCCTGTATTCCACATGCTGCCTAACTCCTAACTCCACCAACTGAATCAGTGATACACCGGTTACTAGTTAACAGGTGTATCAGAGAATGGCTGTTTTCTGTAAGTAGAGTTCTGAAGCATATGTGTGGTTTACCTTCAGCAAGATGGAGGCAGCAACCCAACCATAGACTTAACCCTTTGCGGTCCATTGTCGGACTGGGTCCGACATTGCAATTATTCCCACCAGGTCCTTTGTCGGACCCTGTCCGACATCATTTTAAAAACGCAAAAAACGCAAAAAAGTCGGTTTTTCAATGGAAAAAGCCGAGAAAACCATTCAATGGCCGAGTGGGAACGAAAGGAGCCGAGACAAGCCGATTAAAAAAAAAAAAAAAGTATCTCATGAATAGTCATAGTACCCCATTGGCATCAGATGGGGCGGTCGTATGGAAACAAGCTGGGAGTACAGTATCAGCGCACAGAGACCATCACGGACATTTGCAGAGCTTTTGAGATGTTATAGCAATAAAATAATGACTTGGATTGCATTATTGAGGAGTTTGGTGATAAAGCGAGTCATCAGGAGACAATTGATCGGTATGTATGACTATTATTATTATTATTTTTATTTGGTAGCATATGTGAAAGCGATAGCAAACGAAAGGGTGGGGCGGGGCTGGAGATGCCTAGTGAGTGCTTTGTTGATCTGCAGGGCCATTTAAACCCGTTTGACTGTGAAAAAAATACTTTTAAACAGCGTCTAAAATTAAATCTGCGCGTGTAAAATTAATTAGACCTGGCGAGCCTGACGCAGAATTAATAAATGGACCGCAAAGGGTTAAGGTCGTTCCATCTTGGTGAAAGGTATCAGGAGTCGGTGAGCACAGCGCCACCACCCATCGGGAGGCCGCACTTCAACAGTATTATCCTTTACCCTGTCACAGTCGCAATAAATGATAGCAGAACACATAATTTACAATTTAAAAAAAATGTCAATATCAACCAACCCATCATGGTTCTCAAGAATCAGGCAGTGTGCAGCATGAATTAAAGTATGACTTGTGGCACATTTTGCGTTGAGCAGATAATATTGAAGGTATCTTTAACCCTTTAACCCTTTGCAGATTGTGAGAATTCTACCATTTTGAGGGCTGACTGAGATGACTTAACTTTAGAGCATGTATCAGACCAAATATCTATTTAAAGTATACAGTGTTATACATTTCTAAAAAGCTGCTGCTCTGCAGATTACTAAATAAATAATGATTTAATTCTATGATCAAGTATACCCACACTGACCTAGTTTGACTGTGACACAAAAGTTAAATTCACTTGACAGTTCATTTTTCTTTAGAAATGTCCTCATAAGTGAAACTTACTTAAAATACTACTTAAAATATGTGAAGTTACCAGTGGTAGCCACACACCGCAGGAACTAAAATTTGAATTTTTTTTTTTTAAATGGTCTTGATTTTATGCAAAATGGTTTGACAGGTGCGTGTTTTTACCTTTTTGAGAAGTGATTGGCAGGGTTTTAGATTATTATAGTTAATGTATATATCCATTTAAAACATCGAGTGTAATACATTTTTGAAAAGCTGAGTGTCTGTAGAACCTGGACATACCAAGGCTTACACTCTGACATTAAGTAAAATCTTAATTTATCCAACTAGAAAGCAAAACAAAAAGGAGAAAAAACATGCACATTTTTGTCCTTCTTTTAAATTACTGAAATATTTTTTAATTCATAACAAATATCGTCTGTATACTTATATACATACATATATTAGAATATGAATAATGTCTGAACAAAAGTAAAAATAAATAATTTCACATTTCAACAACTTTTGTTTCAGCAAAATACTTAAAAGTGCACTTTGTTCATAAAATATACAGTATATAAAACAATATGATTTCAATATAAATAAATAAATATTATTATTATTTATTTGTTTATTTAGCAGACACCTTTAACCAAGGCGACTTACAAAGACTAGGGTGTGTGAACTATGCATCAGCTGCAGAGACAGAGCACAAGGAGGTTAAGTGACTTACTCAGGGTCACATAATGAGTCAGTGGCAGAGCCGGGATTTGAACCAGGATTTGGGGACCCTCTGGTTACAAGCCCTTTTCTTTAACCGCTGGACCACACAGCCACTAAATACTACATTATAATAACTAATTAATAGCTATACAAGTAATATACTACATTGGACCAAATTCATAAATGGCAAAATGAAAAAGGACCAATAATGTAAAATAAATAAATGAATAAATAAATACATACATAAATAAAAGGGTAACTGTGGTAGTGTCCCGCCCTATTATTATTATTTGTATTATTGTTTGCGGCGCGGATGACAGCGCCGCGTATTTTATTATTTATATTTAAAACCCGTGAGGATGCATGACTGATCAGCTACTGATTATGTAACTAGCTGACAGTCATGCATCCTTACCAAACGCGTGCAGACTCTGGCCGAGGGGTAATAAGATAATTAACAACTAGTTAACCCCTCAGCAAGAGTATAAGAACCTGCAGCTGTCCGTGCTGCAGGGTTGGGTGCAGAGAGGAGGTACGGGGAGATAGAGAGGAAACAGAAATAACAATTGCTAAAACGTGCTGGATTAGCCAGCACGACACTTACTTGTTTGTCTGTCTGATTCGTTTGGCCCTCGTGCCCTTCTGTTTTGTTGTTTTGTTTAAATCTTTTGTTTTTGTTTTGTTTATTAATAAAATTAGCTGAACGCCGTTGCGTTCAGTTTCACCCGCCCATCCATTGTTGTGATTCAGTTACTTCCTGGTCCGTGACATCACCACACTTCACCACTGCGAGCCAGCCTGTCACATATGGTGTCCTGCGTGGGACAAACAACGCCTCCAGGAGCCGGACCAGGAAAAGGACGTTTTTTTTTGTTTTTTTTCAAAAAGTGTTTTTTTTTGTGTTTTGGGGAAAAAAATAATATAAATAAAATGGAAGGCTGGAGAAATGGCTGCGGGGAACTGGAGGACCTCCTCGGTAAGGCTGGTGCCTTGCTTGCGGGGTGTACGGGCATACCGTAGCAATCTGCCCCTTCCAGGATGAAGAGGAGAAACCGGCCCAGGAGAGGAAGGCAGGGAGAAGGAGCAGGAAGAGAAGGGGGCGAGGTAAGCTGCAACAACAACCGCAGCAACAGCAGGAGGATGATAATGGCTGGGAGGTTTATATTGTGAACCTCGTGGCGGAGTTGTGCCCTGGCTGTGGGGCATATGGGCACACGTTGGCCATATGCCCCACAATACAAAGAGGGAGTGCAAGCATCCACCGCCCAGAAGGGGGCCTTGAGCATCCAGCGCCAGAAGGGGGCGCGAGCATCCAGCGCCCAGAAGGGGAGCCAGTCATCCAGCGCCCAGAAGGGGGGAGCCCGTGCATCCAGCGCCCAGGCCTCCTGCAGCAGAGGAAGAATACCTGCTGCCTCTGCCTCCACCACCAGGAGCAGAGCAGCAAGAGCTGCCTCTGCCTCAGCCACCTTCACCGCCAGGAGCAGAGCAGCAGGAGGTGCCTCTGCCTCCGCCACCTCCACCAGCAGAGGGTGAATGCCTGCTGGTTCCGCCTCAACTGCCGTGGGAGGATTGCTTGCCCCTCCCACCTCCACCAGCAGAGGGTGAATTCCTGCTGGTTCCGCCTCAAGCGCCGTGGGAGGACAGCTTACCGCTCCCAGCTCCACCAGCAGAGGGTGAATGCCTGCTGGTTCCACCTCAACCGCCGTGGGAGGATTGCTTGCCCCTTCCACCTCCACCAGCAGAGGGTGAATACCTGCTGGTTCCGCCTCAACCGCCGTGGGAGGACTGCTTGCCGCTCCCAGCTCCACCAGCAGAGGGTGAATGCCTGCTGGTTCCGCCTCAACCGCCGTGGGAGAACAGCTTGCCGCTCCCAGCTCCACCAGCAGAGGGTGAATGCCTGCTGGTTCCGCCTCAACCGCCTTGGGAGGACTGCTTGCCCCTCCCAGCTCCACCAGCAGAGGGTGAATGCCTGCTGGTTCCGCCTCAACCGCCGTGGGAGGATTGCTTGCCCCTCCCACCTCCACCAGCAGAGGGTGAATGCCTGCTGGTTCCGCCTCAGCCGTCGTGGGAGGACTGCTTGCCCTTTCCACCTCCACCAGCAGAGGGTGAATACCTGCTGGTTCCACCTCCACCGTCATGGGAAGGACTGCTCCTGCCCTGCCTCGCACCGCCCAAGGATGCCTGCCTGCGCAGCCCAAGGATGCCTGCCTGCAGCAGCCCAGGATGCCTGTTTCTCCGCATCGCCTGGGGCTGCCTGTTGCTCCACATCGCCTGGAGTGCCACCAGTTACAGGGAACGAGGGAGAAGTGGAGCTCCCGCTGCCGCCTCCATGGCCAGGGGCTCCCCTCCCGAGGGTCCGCTGCTGCTGCCGTCGCCTCCCGAGGGTCCGCTGCTGCTGCCGTCGCCTCCCGAGGGTCCGCTGCGGCTGCCGTCACCTCCCGAGGGTCCGCTGCGGCTGCCGTCGCCTCCAGAGGGTCCGCTGCGGCTGCCGTCGCCTCCAGAGGGTCCGCTGCTGCTGCCGTTGCCTGCCGAGGGTCTGCAGCTGCTGCCGTCGCCTCGCGAGGGTCCTGTTTTGCCTGGGGTCGCTACCAATCCTGCCATGCGGCAAGAAATACTGTGGCTGGAGCCCCATGAAGGGCAGCTGCCGGCCACGAAGAAGGGGGGAGAGGTCAGAAGACCAGCTCCCCCAGCCGCACTTTCGCGGCAGGAAATACTGTGGCTGGAGCCCCATGAAAGGCAGCTGCCGGCCACGAAGAAGTGGGGGAAGGTCAGAAGACCAGCTCCCCCAGCCGCACTTTCGCGGCAGGAAATACTGTGGCTGGAGCCCCATGAAGGGCAGCTGCCAGCCATGAAGAAGGGGGGGGGAAGGTCTGGAGACCACCCCCAAAATTTTTCTGGCCAGAGGAGCCGGCCTGTGCGTGGTCCACTAGGACACTGCAGTTGTTGGGGTGGGAGGAGGACATCCCGCCGTGGCCGCCCCCGGAGACACCTTGCTTCCCCTGTTCCTGGGCCAGAACTGCTAGCCGGGACTTTAGGGAATAAGGGGGGGGGAGGTGGCCGAAAAGGCCATGTGTGCTGCGCACAAGGGGGGGCATGTGTGGCGGAGTGTCCCGCCCCTATTATTATTATTTGTATACTACATTGGACCAAATTCATAAATGGCAAAATGAAAAAGGACCAATAATGTAAAATAAATAAATGAATAAATAAATACATACATAAATAAAAGGGTAACTGTGGCGGAGTGTCCCGCCCCTATTATTATTATTTGTATTATTGTTTGCGGCGCGGATGACAGCGCCGCGTATTTCTTATTATTTATATTTAAAAACCCCGTGAGGATGCATGACTGATCAGCTACTGATTATGTAACTAGCTGACAGTCATGCATCCTTACCAAACGCGTGCAGACTCTGGCCGAGGGGTAATAAGATAATTAACAACTAGTTAACCCCTCAGCAAGAGTATAAGAACCTGCAGCTGTCCGTGCTGCAGGGTTGGGTGCAGAGAGGAGGTACGGGGAGATAGAGAGGAAACAGAAATAACAATTGCTAAAACGTGCTGGATTAGCCAGCACGACACTTACTTGTTTGTCTGTCTGATTTGTTTGGCCCCCGTGCCCTTTTCTTTTGTTGTGTTGTTTTTAATCTTTTGTTTTTGTTTTGTTTATTAATAAAATCAGCTGAATGCCGCTGCGTTCAGTTTCACCCGCCCATCCATTGTTGTGATTCAGTTACTTCCTGGTCCGTGACGTCACCACACTTCACCACTGCGAGCCAGCCTGTCACAGTAACACTAACAGCAAAGTCTGATGCAATATTGTAATCGTAACACATTAGCCTACACTAAACAATTGGACAATATACTATCCTTACACACATTATTATATTTATAACCAGGGCTTATTTCACATAACTAACATCTATTGAAAACTAAACAAGCAGAACTGGAGCGTTCCCAGGCTCATCTACTTCAGAATCTTCATATCAGTGTGAAGAAGTTTGTAATCCAGGAGATATTCTTCTCATTCTGACATTCATTCCATCAACATCTTCTACAAAAATGTCTTCTACCGTATTTCTTAGATCAGTAAGCATTCTGGGTCTTGTCAAACGATTTAGAAAGCTCTCCGGCAAAGTATTGCGCTTTGATGCTGTGGTCTAGGTAATCTCGAGTAAACACTGCAACCATAGATGAAATGCTGCACTGCATCCAAAAACTGAACTCTATTGGTTAGGGGCTTTAGAGAAATACATTTTGATTGGTTTGTCATGCCTGAAGTTTGTCACACATATATTTCACTACAGCAAATGTTTTGTTTGTTTATCAACATTTTGGCCGATTTAGTATGCTGTCAGGTCATTCATTGTACTTGCAGAACGCATTATGGTCGCTGAATCTCTCAGCAGAAAAAAAGAAAAAAAATGTTGCTAAAAAATTAGATAAAAATATCTGCATATTTTGAATGACCTTTGCTGCTGCAACAGTGTTTGCCACTCCTCCTATTTTTGTGTCATCTGCAAATTTAACAAGTTTGGTTACTATACCAGAATCTAAATCAATGTAGATTAGGAATAGCAGAGGACCTAATACTGATCCCTGTGGTACACCACTGGTTACCTCGCTCCATTTTGAGGATATCAGTGGATAGGGGGGGACATGTTCACATCCTGATATTTTTTTTTTCCTTTGTGATGCAGTCAACTACCAGAGGCCCTCTAAATCAGGTTTCTATCACTTAATTATAAATAGGGTTTACACACTAAAGCACCACCTCAGATCTTCTAGAATAACACTTCAGTTCTGTGATCAACAGTTTACTCCCTTTCTACCTTCCTCTCGCTCCCCTGACGACTCCTCTTTCAGCAAAGCTAAATCTAGAAAACTGTCCTCTTTTCTTGGCTTCCCTCCATAAGCACAATTATCTGTTCCATTTTCTTCTTTGTGCTCTGTTTGTGCTTTGGCTAGACTTCTTTGCCTTAACTCTGTGTTATCGAAAACTGGAATGAGGACAGGATCAAGAATGTGACAACAGCCAGGTAAACCTAGAAGAATCATACAAATGCTCAATCATAAAACAAAATGACGGTCAATTTAATTGTAACTGCAACTCAGCTCCACAGTGTCTTCAGTTAACAGCAACGCAAACAGGTATTTTACAGATCTGTGTTTTCAATTGATTGAACAGCAATAATGAACACTTGGGTCTGGGCATTATTTGTGGTTTAGGACAGTAAACATGATTGAATCGCTCTTGTTCTGCAATAGTAGGCCCGAGTGCTCTTTATCCCTTTAATTACATAGTTAATGTCTACATTACTTAATACAAATTACCTGCTGCAGTTCACTGAAGCACTGGATGTATCTTTGTTACCTCACTATTCACAATTCTAAAATCACATTTTTATGTTTAATAGTAGTTCCTGAGTTCAAACTTAGCTTTTCTGAGTTATAATAAGTTACTATTATTTGAGCAGCCAGAACCTCTCACCCAAACTGCAAGAGATGATAACTGTTATAACAATAAGAGACACCCTGCATATGACTTATTCATTTATAGAGAAGGCAGGATGTTAACCCAAGGTTTGTACGAGTGCTAGGTCAGGTCCTCTCACCGTCCAGGATGACATCGCTGTTGATGCTGAGCCGGGACTCTACCAGCGGGGCCTGCTCCTCACTCCTCCTGGGCTTGGAGCGCCGCGGCTTGGCCTCAGGGTTGGGCTGCACCATAAGGGGCTCCTGCCGCTTCCGCCGCTGCTTCTGCTCCAGGAGAGCACGCTAGGAGGGGGGAGAGAGGATAGAAGGGAAAGACATTCAAAATGTGTAAGCCAACATTTGGTATAATTGCACAAATAGATGGTCTCTGTACAATGTTTATTGCCTTTTTCTCTTTTACTCTGCATAGGAAACAGTCAATAAGAAACAGGATGTGTTTCTCTTTTTACCAATTTATGTTTGAGAATTTGGCATTTGGCATCCAAAAGCATTGCATGTCAAGGATTTCCATCAAAATCTGCTACATCAGTTGTGATAATAAAAATGTTACTCACCACTAACATAGTCCATCATACAAGCACAATATACACTCGTCTGCAATCCTATCACAACTTTCAGACATGGTTCAAATGTCTGCAACCCTATCAGTAACGATTGGAACACCATCTACAATTATATGGGGAGGTTGTAAAAGTACAAAAATATATAAAATGTACAACAAACTAAAACCAGGTCAGTTTAAAATGTAATTTGTGCACGTAAATGGCTTAAAAGTTTGCTATGCCACGTATCAAAGGCCTTTGAGCAGAAATATTACGACAGGTATAGCCTTAACTTTTTCTAGTCCTCTGTCATGAATATTATTTATTTTTCATATTCCATATGTATTTATACATTATAAACATAGATAGCAAGTATAAAAGTGGTTGGGGTCACTTAGAAATTTCCTTGTTTTCCATGAAAACATACATGAAATGAGTTTGAATAGGAAATATAGCAAAATGAATAGGAAATATAGTCATTGACAAGGTTAGAAATAATGATTTTTAATTGAAATAATAATTGTGTCCTTCAAACTTTGCTTTCGTCAAAGAATCCTCCATTTGCAGCAATTACAGCCTTGCAGACCTTTGGCATTCTAGTTGTCAATTTGTTAAGGTAATCTGAAAAGATTTCACCGCATGCTTCCTGAAGCACCTCCCACAAGTTGGATTGGCTTGATGGGCACTTCTTACGAACCATACGGTCAAGCTGCTCCCACAACAGCTCAATAGGGTTGAGATCCGGTGACTGTGCTGGCCACTCCATTATAGACAGAATACCAGCTGACTGCTTCTTCCCTAAATAGATCTTGCATAGTTTGGAGCTGTGCTTTGGGTCATTGTCCTGTTGTAGGAGGAAATTGGCTCCAATCAAGCGCCGTCCACAGGGTATGGCATGGCGTTGCAAAATGGAGTGATAGCCTTCCTTCTTCAAGATCCCTTTTACCCTGTACAAATCTCCTACTTTACCACCACCAAAGCACCCCAGACCATCACATTGCCTCCACCATGCTTGACAGATGGCGTCAAGCACTCCTCCAGCATCTTTTCATTTGGTCTGCGTCTCACGAATGTTCTTCTTTGTGATCCGAACACCTCAAACTTAGATTCGTCTGTCCATAACACTTTTTCCAATCTTCCTCTGTCCAGTGTCTGTGTTCTTTTGCCCATCTTAATCTTTTCTTTTTATTGGCCAGTCTGAGATATGGCTTTTTCTTTGCAACTCTGCCTAGAAGGCCAGCATCCCGAGTCGCCTCTTCACTGTTGATGTTGAGACTGGTATTTTGCGGGTACTATTTAATGAAGCTGCCAGTTGAGGACCTGTGAGGCGTCTGTTTCTCAAACTAGACACTCTAATGTATTTGTCCTCTTGCTCAGTTGTGCACGGGCTTCCCACTCCTCTTTCTATTCTGGTTAGAACCAGTTTGCGCTGTTCTGTGAAGGGAGTAGTACACAGCGTTGTGCAGAGATCTTCAGTTTCTTGGCAATTTCTGCATGGAATAGCCTTCATTTCTCAGAACAAGAATAGACTGACGAGTTTCAGAAGAAAGTTCTTTGTTTCTGGCCATTTTGAGCCTGTAATCGAACTCACAATTGCTGATGCTCCAGATACTCAACTAGTCTAAAGAAGGCCAGTTTTATTGCTTCTTTAATCAGCACAACAGTTTTCTGCTGTGCTAACATAATTGCAAAAGGGTTTTCTAATGATCAATTAGCCTTTTAAAATGATAAACTTGGATTAGCAAACACAACGTGCCATTGGAACACAGGACTGATGGTTGCTGATAATGGGCCTCTGTACGCCTATGTAGATATTCCATTACAAATCAGCCGTTTCCAGCTACAATAGTCATTTACAACATTAACAATGTCTACACTGTATTTCTGATCAATTTGATGTTATTTTAATGGACAAAAAATGTGCTTTTCTTTCGAAAACAAGGACATTTCTAAGTGACCCCAAACTTTTGAACGGTAGTGTGTGTGTGTATATATATATATATATATATATATAATATATACAGTACTGTGCAAAAGTTTTAGGCAGGTGTGAAAAAATGCTGTAAAGTAAGAATGCTTTCAAAAATAGACATGTTAATAGATTATATTTATCAATTAACTAAATGCAAAGTGAGTGAACAGAAGAAAAATCTAAATCAAATCCATATTTGGTGTGACCACCCTTTGCCTTCAAAACAGCGCCAACATCAATTCTTCTAGGTACACTTGCACACAGTTTTTGAAGGAACTCGGCAGGTAGGTTGGCCCAAACATCTTGGAGAACTAACCACAGTTCTTCTGTGGATTTAGGCAGTCTCAGTTGCTTCTCTCTCTTCATGTAATCCCAGACAGACTCGATGATGTTGAGATCAGGGCTCTGTGGGGGCCATACCATCACTTCCAGGACTCCTTGTTCTTCTTTACGCTGAAGATAGTTCTTAATGACTTTCGCTGTATGTTTGGGGTCGCTGTCATGCTGCAGAATAAATTTGGGGCCAATCAGATGCCTCCCTGATGGTATTGCATGATGGATAAGTATCTGCCTGTACTTCTCAGCATTGAGGAGACCATTAATTCTGACCAAATCCCAACTCCATTTGCAGAAATGCAGCCCCAAACTTGCAAGGAACCTCCACCATGCTTCACTGTTGCCTGCAGACACTCATTCGTGTATGCTCTCCAGCCCTTCGCGAATAAACTGCCTTCTGCTACAGCCAAATATTTCAAATTTTGACTCATCAGTCCAGAGCACCTGCTGCCATTTTTCTGCACCCCAGTTCCTGTGTTTTCGTGCATAGTTGAGTCGCTTGGCCTTGTTTCCACGCCGGAGGTATGGCTTTTGGCCGCAAGTCTTCCATGAAGGCCACTTCTGACCAGACTTCTCCGGACAGTAGATGGGTGTACCAGGGTCCCACTGTTTTCTGCCAGTTCTGAGCTGATGGCACTGCTGGACATCTTCCGATTGCGAAGGAAGTAAGCATGATGTGTCTTTCATCTGCTGCAGTAAGTTTCCTTGGCCGACCACTGCGTCTACGGTCCTCAACGTTGCCCGTTTCTTTGTGCTTCTTCAAAAGAGCTTGGACAGCACATCTGGAAACCCCTGTCTGCCTTGAAATTTCTGCCTGGGAGAGACCTTGCTGATGCAGTATAACTACCTTGTGTCTTGTTGCTGTGCTCAGTCTTGCCATGGTGTATGACTTTTGACAGTAAACTGTCTTCAGCAACCTCACCTTGTTAGCTGAGTTTGGCTGTTCCTCACCCAGTTTTATTCCTCCTACACAGCTGTTTCTGTTTCAGTTAATGATTGTGTTTCAACCTACATATTGAATTGATGATCATTAGCACCTGTTTGGTATAATTGTTTAATCATACACCTGACTATATGCCTACAAAATTCCTGACTTTGTGCAAGTGTACCTAGAAGAATTGATGCTGTTTTGAAGGCAAAGGGTTGTCACACCAAATATGGATTTGATTTAGATTTTTCTTCTGTTCACTCACTTTACATTTAGTTAATTGATAAATATAATCTATTAACATGTCTATTTTTGAAAGCATTCTTACTTTACAGCATTTTTTCACACCTGCCTAAAACTTTTGCACAGTACTGTATATACTTTTTAAATGCTTGAATTAATTATTTTATCAGTAATGTTAGAAAAAAGTATTTAAGAACAGCTATGTGACATGGACAATCTTTTAACCCATGTGCTTATTCTAATTGTGAAATTCATCTAGCTTGTGTTTTGAATTCTGCAACATATTAACACAGTACCATATAAATGTATTAGACTTTCCCAAATATTTTGATGGTTTCAAATGTGATACTAAAATGGAAAGTATAAATTCTTAATTTAACGAGATTTGTATTTTTCATGTAAATACAAAATAAAAAAATACACATGTTCAACCAGAAGTCTCATATAAATGTTACCGTTTTCTGAAGCAGTGCAGACAGATGAGTCATGACAATGTGTCGCACTGAAATTAAATCTAACCTTACTATTCATTAAAATAGGATTTTAAGCTAAATATTTCACTTACAGTACGTATTTCCTTGAACAAAATCTAAAAAAGTGCTCCATAGTGCGTTTCAGACTTTGAACTTGATCTTGACATTGTCAGAGCATCGTGAAAACTGGAGGGTACACGGAGGAGGATATGCAAAGGAAAAATGTCTATGGCACTGTGATGCACTTGAATGCTGCCATTGTTAAATAATGGCAACATTTAAGTAGAATTTAAAGCAATGTATCAATTAGGCATAAACAGTACACTTGTAATAATCAGTTATTGTTTTCTCAACAATAACAACAGCTTTTGCTGACAGCTGTTAAAAAAAAACAGGTTTGTATTCATGTAGGTTGTGACTTATGATACACCTCTAAACTACACTTAAGTATACCCTACACTTCATATATAATGCACATCCTGCGTACAAGGGGTGCGTATAATATTTAGAAAAGTATGGCGATGACCTTTCTACTCAGAACCTCTTAATGCAGCAAGTGGTAGCTGAAGCCATTTTGGCTTGTAGTAGCAAAAATGTGTTCCTGCTGCTGAAAAAACATTACAGCATCATGACAAACCAGTAACTGTTTTCTGAGTTCACAGAAGGCTAAACAATAGATAAATGTAGTAAAACAGATCTTTAAGGTTTTTTTTTTTTATATATATTATATATTACATTTAGCTATTATGAGGTTAGTGACGAAAGTCAACATTCTTGGTCTAATGCTTAGTATTGTAAAAAGCCTTAGGGATATCAGTTGAACTTTAAACTGTTCTCACCAATTTCTACTCACTGTACTTTAGCTGAAAGCAAAGAAATCAGTTCACAATGAAAACATTATAAGCAGAATAAAGCCCTTCGTAGATCCCTTGTATAGTTAAAAAGCTATTAAGATTTTTTTTTTCAAAACACAAAACGCACAGCCTCACCAATTAAAAGGAAAAAAAAACTTGAGCTCTTGCTTGATCCACCACTTAAGTGATTTTAATAATAAAAAAGCTGAGATGGTCCCCTATGGATTTACTGCACTCCAAAGGCTTCTTAAAAATCCCCACTTTCAACTATTCTGAATAATAAAACAGAAACCTGTGCAGCATGCCCTAGATACTCAGCAATGAAGGGAGAGAGATCTTAGTTTGCCCTGATCTTTATGGAAGCAAAATCTTTTTTCTCTTTTTTTAATTTTTTTTTATTCCAGCACTGATAAATGCTATTGTAGAAAGTCAATTAGTGGCTAGTTGGTGCAGTGAGCTAACTCTTTATTCTTTCACGGCTTTGAATCTGACCTGTGTCACAAGTGAAATCAATTACCTTGGGGGTCTCAACAGTACACATTAATCCACATTACAAAACTACCACAGGGTGTTTGATTACAGAGTAAATGTGATGCATCTTTGAATGTGAAATGGCCTGCGTGTGTACAGTTGCAACCCCATCTAGGAGATCAATCAGTATATTTACATGCACAACATAACTGAAGTATTCCAAAAAAATATTCTGAATAATCTGTTTACATGCAAGTGGAATTTAGTGTGTTCTACTAATATTCCACACATACTGTACATGCAGACATACATATCCAGAATACCACACACCCATTGGTCATGTGAAATGACTGAATTATGACTGGTTTTACAGGAGTATTTTGATGCTTCATAATTTTGTAGATTACAGTAATAAACACTGCAAATATTCTCATGCATCATTGCAAATTTTATTCCTTCCAATAAACTGCAGACTGTTTCCTAACTGTCTAGTGCAGAAATAACTTTAGTAGATCAAAATACAAAGCAAGGCAAACTATGAATATGGTATTATTAATCTTTGTAAACGTGCTTGTGACATGGCATCTTGTGACAGTGTCGTTATCCGCTGAGATTAGAGAGACACAGAGTTTGCAGTTGAAACGCCGCTCAGGTGCCCAGGTTTTATTTAGAAAAACAGGGGTTGCAGGCAGTTGCATTGGTTGGTGGTCGCCACTAGGGTACCAGCAATTGTATCCCTATTATGGGATAACACTCACAAACACAGTGTACATGATTACAAAAATGTAAAACAAACACTGTACAAAAACCAACTAGAAAATAAAAGGTGTCGAAGCTCAGGCCGAGCACTACTCCCACTAAAATGGAAGGTCCTGCTTCAGGAACATTCTCCCTGCATAAACTAAATAAACTTTTGTGGGATTACAATTCGCCTAAATGAATTCCTGTGTTTTGAAGGCAGTTATCCCGGTCTGCACTTGGTGATAACCCGATAGCTCACTCAGGTTACACACAGTCGTGAGGATTCTTCTCCTCAACCCCAGGTTTGCAGAAAACAGCACAACACCCAGCAGAACAGACAAAGAAGAACAAAGGGCTTGGCTTTCAAGGCCCTTTTTAAAGGCAGATGACCAGTGTTAATTGATCATCAATTATGCAATTGCCACTGGGCCACCTGCTGCACGTTCCTTTTCAATTAGGCAGGGAGGGAAGTTTAATCTCCCTGCCCTAGCACACACAACAAAAATACACATTCCTTTTTACACCACTAAACCATATTTATACTATAAACCTCCACCAAACTATGTTATTAACAGGGGCAGGCCTCAGCCCTGCCACAGTGCTATATTTCTATTTTTTACTGCAGCATCAACCTGGCAGCTCCAGAAACACAAGCTGTTTATATGTAAGTAATTAACAACATTTAAGCTAAAGTAAACATTTATTTTAAACGGTAAGGTATAACCTAACAGTGGGGGCTCCCGAGTGGTGCATCCGGTAAAGGCGCTCCATGTGGAGTGCAGGATGTGCCCTATAGCCTGGAGGTCGCCAGTTTGAGTCCAGGCTATTCCACTACCGACCGTGGACGGGAGTTCCCAGGGGTGGTGCCCAATTGGCGGCGTGCGCCGGGTGGGAGGGCTTAGATCTGTCTGTCTGTGGTCCTCCGACGCTGTAGCTCTGAGGTGGCTGCATGGCAGGCCTGCAGAGCGAAAAGAAGCAGATAGCTGACGGCACACGTTTCGTAGGACGCGTGTGTCCATCTTTGTCTCTCCCGAGTCAGTGTGGGGGTGGCAGCAGTGAGCCGGGTTGAAATAAGAAAAGAATTGGGCTTTCCAAATTGGGGAGAAAACGAGAAAAAACAATTGCCGATTCCAAATTAAAAATAAAAAATAAAAATAGATCTAACCTAACAGCAAAAACAATTCTACCTTATAGCTGCTATAAACAAACTTCAATTATTTTAAATACATCTGTATAATAAAGTTTTAAAAAAACTACAGAGACGATCATCTCACACGTGTGCAGGGATAGAGAAAGGAAAGTATGTGGAATACGGTGTTTACATATAAACTAATATTCCACAAGATAGCTCCAAATTCCTCAGATATTATTTTTTCAAACCTTATTCAGAATATTGATTACATTATGCTGAATATGCAGTTTACATGACTGGAATACTTATTCCGAATAACGAGTATTTGGAATAATAATTGAATATTAGCCTGCATGTAAATGTACTGATTGACCGGGTCTAGATAACTAAGTGAAATGTACAATGTAGCCCCCCCCCCCTCTCACCTATATAAAGCGAGTCAACGATAGGACGTCACACAAAGCACGACGGAAGAAAGCTCCAAGATATTCAATGTTAATTAGTTTTTAATGGTATTTATACAATTTACTGCTCAAGGAGAGGCTGAAAATGCGTCAAAAGCTTTAGTTAACATGTTTTCTATTGAAATGGTTATATATTAATTTGCATTACAGTTCCCCTTTAAAGAATACTAAAAGTGCAAAAGGAAACGAATCCCCACTACCCGCCCTGAGGTTCTATGGCACAGAGCAATGCATCAGTCATTAATAGAACATCTGGGGGAGGATCATCGCCCGTTTGGCTTCCCAAACCCTCTATGCTGTAACACCAGCAAGCGTAGGGATTTACTTTTGTGATACCATATTTGTGATTCCTCCACTATTCGCCAAAGTTTGTAAACTACAATAAAAAATGTGTCATTGTAATGTTTCAAAAAAAGATGACAAGCTTGTGTGTGTATGTATGTTCTTCTACCCTTTTGGGAACAAACTCCTGAAAAAAAAAATACATATCCTGAAAACAGTCATTCATTCATTCATTCATTCTATTTCCTACAAAGCAAGCTGTGCTTGAGCCAATGTAATATCCCCAGTAACATAGCAATACAGAAGCGTGTGTTAAATTATGTGTGTGGAAGGTTCCATTATACATTTTGCCTAACAAAAAAGATCCCTTAAGGTTACAGACTTTCAAGTCCCTGTAGTTCAAGGCTTTCATACCTTTCAAAGCTGGTCAACTGGCACTGGGGAAAGGGCCTTTTTAGAGGAGAAAGCAAACATGCTCCAAAAAGACTGCCCTGCATGAATCCCCCTTAAGAAATGAGGCTAGTCTGTCAAACTATAAAATATTCAAATAATAAATAAAAAAAGACTAACCTTTTCAATGGACATCGTTAAGGAGATATGTGAGTTTGGATAGGGAAGCTTGCTTTTAGCCCATTTAACTCTGCATTGTTGTGTTTATTCCTGATGCAGCTCCTGACAAACACGTCTTGATAATGCAAAAAGAAGTATTTTAAGACTGTGCGTGTGTATAAGAGGGCTGTACAGGATGAGCTTCCACCCTACTCGACCGTGCTAATCAACCACACACAGCAACAGTAGCTATGTGATAGAGCTTGAGTGAGACAGTACCACTGCTGGCAGAGATAGGAGGGGAGGACAAGAGCACAGCACAAAACGCAACCCAGACATGAAAGCTACTTACACAGGGAATAAATTAAAAGACTGTCTTCTTTTAATCTTTGTTTGGATGCTTTGTACTTCCATTTGTTGTTTTTTCTTGTCACGCTATCTATGAATTTGTGCCTGTTTCTAATTATGCTACACTACAAAACGGTTCTGTTGTAATAAATCCTTCAACTGGAAGGGCCATTGAAAGACTCTTTTGAAAAGCGTCTGGACACTTTGCATTGATGAACTTACAATTAATTGAATGGCTCAATGGTACATTTAGTGTTGGTTATTTAACCCTATCTATACTGCATATTTACATTAGGGGTTTTCATGTTTTACCTATAATTAAACCTCTGGATTTTTACAGTACAGTGGGTTCCATGGAAAACTTGCGGTACCTTGAGGCACGTCACAGTATACTGCAGAGTTTGGGAGGTGCAGCATGACATGTACAATCAATACTTTTTTCCCCCAGCAGAGTGCTCCAGAGAGCTTTTTGGGAATATAATGGGCTGTATGACATTTTTCCATAACAAGATGATTTTGGCTCAGGATTTGTTTAATACTCCTCTCCCACTCTTGGGTACTGTATTAATAAAACGTTCTGTATTTTGTTAAATTACATTTGCTGATTGACAATGAAACTATCAAAGCAAAAAACATTCCTCTGCCCGTATTCAATGCTATTTAAATTGAAAGGAGGTTCAGGGTTATTTTTCTTTTTTTACATATTGTTGGAATGCGATGGGATGCAAGTTAAAAAACATTCCCTGAATAGCATTTCAATTTAAATAGCATTTTTTTCCCCTTTAGTAGTCTTGTTGTCAATCAAGAAATTCATTTTAAAAATAAAGTAATAAATGCTGTAGATGTACTCATTTCTACATTTCTTATAAATCCATGATTGTAACAGCTTTTTAAAAGTAACAAAAATGATAAAATAATAACTATTCAATTATTTAATGACAATGCTGCATAAAATGTCAAATAACATGTTACTTGTATTACAACTGTTGTTAATGAATTAACTGTCAATTGTTTTTTGCTGTACTGTATATGCTATTTGGAAAGTATGCGGAATACGGTGTTTACATGAACTAATATTCCACAAGATAGCTCCATATTCCTCAGATATTATTTTTCCGAACCTTATTCAGAATATTGATTACATTATGCTGAATTTGCAGTTTACATGACTGGAATACTTATTCCGAATAACGAGTATTTGGAATAACTGAATATTAGCCTACATGTAAATGTACTGATTGACCGGGTCTAGATAACTAAGTGAAATGTACAATGTAGCCCCCCCCCCACCCACAGAGCAATGCATCAGTCATTAATAGAACATCTGGGGGAGGGTCCTCGCCCATTTGGCTTCCCAACCCATCTATGCTGCAACACCAGCAAGCTTAGGGATTTACTGAAATTAGGCGTGTTCATCCAAGTCGCTGTCTAGCTCCACCTCCTCTTCTGTCAGTTCGAACAATTGAGATGCTGAGCTTGCTGTGCTCTGGTCTTCCTTCTTGGAGCTCTGACTGAGCCTGCGATGTGGCAACTGCATCCATAGTTCAGTTGTAGGCTTGGGTTCAAATGTAACATGCAAAAACACCAAACAAAAGTATCTGGGCACAGCACCCTTACATTAGTATTTTGTGTGCCCACCCTTTACTTCCTTTACAGCTTGCAGTCTTTTTTTTGTATTTTAAAACCAGTTCCTGGCATCTTTCCGGAGGTATCTTTGCCCAATCTTCAACACATACAGCTTTGAGTTCTGCAATCGACTTTTGTTTCTTTTTTGCAACAGCAGCCTTCAAGTAAATCCACGATGGGATTCATGTCCTTTTTTTCAAAAATTGTTTAGTAGACTTTGCAGAGTGCTTAGGGTCATTATCCTGCTGGAATACAAACTTCCATTCAATAAGCTTTCTAGCACTTAGTAACAAATGACAGTGCAAAATGTCTTGATATTTTGCAGCATTCATTGATCGTTCTACAATACAAAGGTCGCCAGTGACTGAAGAAGAAAAACAAGCCCATACCATCTCCTCTCTTCCTCCAAACACATTATTGCTTTCTTGGTGAAAAAAATATATTTTGCATTCGTCTGACCATAAAATTTGGTTGAAGAAATCATCAAGCTTCTTAAAGTATTCAATGGAAAACTCCAATTGCTTTCTTTTGTGTAGTGTTTTTAACAAAGGTTTGTATCATGGTTTTCACCCATGGACATTCATCTTGTTAAGGTATTGTTGAATTGTTCGCTTGTGAATTTTTTGACCATCTTCTCTCAATTCTTGTGTCAAATCTTTTGCAGTAATCCGAGTAATTTTGCTGGGCTGCTCGAACGATTCTTCTTCCAGATTTTGCAGAACTTCTTCTTGGTCTTCCACACCTGGAGCTAGTTGCAGTAGTTCTTGTTCTCCTGTGTTTGTCAATAATAGCCCACACAGTGCTTTTCGGTAAACTGTCTTTCTGCTATTTTTCTGGTAGTTTCTCCTTTTTCATTTAGTTTTATTACTGCCATTTTGAGATTGCTTTTTTGAATCACACATTTCCAATTTATTTTTCAGCACTTGATGATTATGTATTTAATCATTCTATAATTATCATCAGGTCTTGGTTTTCAATCATAATTGTCAATAATTAGCAACAAATGGGTTTCATACAAACCATGTTGATTGCCCAAATACTTTTGTCAAAGTATGAAATTATTTTTCATTTTATGCATGCTATGTAATAATTTGTTTTATTATAAAGCTGAATCACTACTTTAATTTATATCGTTCAATAGAACAATGAGACATTATAGAAATCACTTTCTTTGTGTTTTTTCTCCTTGTCTTCACTGCCCAAATACTTTTGACTGCGACTGTACATAAGCAGCTTTGCATTTCACCAGTCAATAAATATGTTAACTGTACTTCTTGATTCTTTTGCGTGACTGTGCTGTGCTCTACCTTTTGAATTTTAAGCATTCCTAATTGTAAACATAATCTACCTACACTACCGGTCAAAAGTTTTAGAACACCTCCATTTTTCCAGTTTTTATTGAAATTTACGCAGTTTAATGTCTCAATGTACTCTGAAATTAAAGCATAGAACAAATAAACAATTGGAGATAAAAAAGAAATCATGGAATCGTTTTGTTTAACAAAATTTAATCTAAATTTTTGACTCATCAAAGTAGCCACCTTTTGCAGATATAACAGCCGAACACACTTGTGGCATTCTTTCTACAATGGAAATCAAATATTGTTGGAAAGTTCTTCCCAACACTGTTGCAGAAGTTCCCACAAATGTGTTGCACTTGTAGGTTGCTTTGCTTTCACCCTTCTGTCCAGTTCATCCCAAACCAGCTCGATGGGGTTTAAGTCTGGAGACTGTGCTGGCCATTCCATGATTTGAAGCCTACCGTCTTGTTCTTTTTTTCTAAGGTAGTTCTGACATAGCCTGGAGGTATGTTTTGGGTCATAATCTTGCTGTAGGATGAACCCCTGACCAACTAGGCGTATACCAGAGGGTATTGCATGGCGCTGCAAAATGCTGTGGTAGCCGTTTTGGTTCAGGGTGCCACTCACTCTGTGCAAGTCGCCGACTCTGGATCCAACAAAAGAGCCCCAGACCATCACGCTTCCTCCTCCATGTTTGACAGTTGGTGTCACACACCGAGGAACCATCCTTTCGCCTACTCGACGGCGTACAAAAACCCTGCGTGATGAACCGAAGATTTCAAATTTTGATTCATCGGTCCATAAGACCTTCTTCCAGTCTTCAGTAGTCCACTGGTGGTGCTTCATGGCCCAGGCAAGCCTCTTTTTCTTATTTTGCCATCTTAGCAATGGCTTTCTTACTGCCACTTTCGACCTGTCAAACCTGCAGCTCGAAGTCTTCTCTTCACAGTTGAAACTGAGACTTGCTTACTTCGACCAGTGTTAAGCTGTGCTTGAAGCTGTTGTCCTGTGAGCCGCCTATCACGCAAGCTGTTGACTCTCAGAAACTTGTCTTCTGATTCTGTTGTGGCTTTGGGTCTGCCAGACCTCTTCCTGTCAGAGTTTCCTCCAGTTTCCAAGTGCCTTTTGATGGTGTAGGAAACTGTACTCACTGACACCTTGGCTTTCTTTGCAATTTCTCTAAAGGAAAGACCTACACTTTTAAGGGTTATAATGGTCTGTCTGTCTTCCTTTGTTAATTGCCTTTTCTCGCCATTATGATAGCAATATACTACTTCCTGCAGTACAATACTGTCCAAATAATGCTTAAGAGGGTGTAGTAACACAGTCTGTTCCAACACTGCTTTTATACAGACAGAGGGTTTGTAAGTAATCAACAAAAGTTGGGACACCTGTAGGAATTGTTAGCATCAACTTTCAAGGCTTAATTTACTTCCATTGCTGCAGAACAGCTGTAAGTTGTTAACCCATTACTTGTTCCCTGAAAAAGGCCTTTTTGTATAACTCTGAAATGTACATTATTTTTCAGTTTTTGGGAACCTAAACTTTTTTTTTTAACCTCTGGCAGTTTACCACTTACCTTTGTACCATTTCAGGTTATTGACTGGACTTGAACTGCTTAAATTTTCAATAAACACTGGAAAAATGGGGCTGTTCTAAAACTTTTGACTGGTAGTGTACATAATGTTAATAATACTCCCTCTGCAATAATGCCTGTGTAATGGGTTGTGTCTTGCAAATAGAGAGAGAGAGATCAATACCATGGGGTACTTAAGCAAGTGTCTTTGAGCTCTGTATTCTAATGCTATAACCAAAAGCAATAAACCTGTGCCAAGGAAATACATAATATCGAACTGAGAAATCTCATTTGGACATTTGTTTATACACTTCATGAACCCGGCCAGTGTTCTGTAATTTTTTGCCAAATTCTTATACTGCGCAAGCTCGCCACTGTTTTACTTCTCTTCCGCTTACTGAGTCACAAAAAGCTCCCTACTTGAATAGTTTTAATTTATTGGCAGGGGTTCACATCATTTTTTTCACTAGATTCTCACATGAGTACCAGCAGAAATTCTTTGATACTCACTGAAATTAGCTCCACCTCCTCCATCAGTTCGAACAATTGAGAGATGCTGAGCTTGCTGTGCTCTTCCTTCTTGGAGCTCTGATTAAGCCTGCGGTGTGCTTATTGCATCCATTGTTCAATTCCAGGCTTGGGTTCAAATGTTTCAGGGGTCGTCTTACACATATGAATGTGCATCAGGGCAGAAAGGCGTGAGGCTGATACGTGAGGCTGATAGGTGGGATCGATTTGTTTTTTAAAATGTTGACATGTGAAAAACCCCACTCACAAGCAGCACTGCATTTCTGTCCACTGAGGGTTAGTTTCCAGCCACGGGACTTCATCAAGCCATGTTTCAGAAAATGCTTGTTTCTTTGAACCAGATTCAGTTTGAACTTTCTTTAGAGAAGGAGGAGGAACATCAAAGAAATCACACAATTTACGTTGTTTTTGACATTTTGATTTGAGGCACGAACCTAAAATCAAAGAAAAACTAAATATATTAACGGGTATCTGGCAGGTCTGCTGTAATAATTTATATAAAGGCAAAGGCCATTTTAATTAGCTAACTAAAATAGCGGCGTAGTTAAGTAGGCCTAAATAATTCACAACATTTACTATTATTGTTAAGTCTAAAAGGCAACGATTCTGTACGTTTTCCAATTTTGGCATTGAAGTAAATAAATCAGACTATTATTATCAGGGAAGGATACATACCTACAGTAAGTGAAGACGATCCTGCTACCAAAAAAATTACACCTCGTGGCGGTACACCTTCACGTCTCATAAGCAACATGGAAGTCCGCTTTTTTTTTTTTGCACGCATGCGTACCTGCGTACCAGTTATGTCAACCCCTGTATATAACTCATTTTTTATCAAGGTGTTATAGGTGACTGATTTTGTGGGAGCAGGTGACAATTGGTATATCACTGGCACTATGCGACAGAAGGATACCAAAGGAAATTGTACAAGAAAAACTCAACAAGACAGGCATGTTTTGTTAGAAACAGTGATTTGCTGTTGGTTAGATGGCAGGATAAAACAGATGTAAATGTATTGACTACAGTACCAAGTACATAGCAGGATTTGTGCAAAAGACTTGTGTCGTTACCGGAGGAGCAGTGGCGGAGCAATAGCAGGTGCTAATGCACACGGGCCCACACACTCAGAGGGCCCCGGAGGGGTTCGAAAGTTGCTGTTTTTTTTTTTTTTTTTAACAATGATAATATCCTTTGCATTTATATTTGCAGATGTTACACATTTGTATCACTGTAGCTGCCAGTGTGCGGTGCCAGTAATTCAGATTGTATCCTCCCTCATTTCAACAGGTATCGTCATTGTCTTAATTATCCTATTATCCAGAGGCTGGTATGAGGCACGTCTTCATGGAAGGTTTTGGGGTACTATTCAGCACAAACATTTGCAGTTATATTCTGTGTGCACGATTCATCCTGTAGTTTATACGGAAGATGCTGAGTGCTGCTGTGGGCACCAAAATAAACTACAGCAAATCAACATGCCTGTATTTCTAATTTAAAAATAATAATAATTTTTAAAAAAAAACTGTTTCCTATGTGAGACAATTTCTGCAAATGTCTGTGCAGAATTGTGAATTCTGTAATAATTTCTCTGATCGCAGAATTGGGGAATCCTGGTAGGGTTAGTGATTAAACCTGTTCGTTTATGATTAAAAAATAGTGTAGTGTTGGATATAAAGATGTACGCAAAATAAAATAAAGTAGGTGAGTAGAAAACATAATTATTACGTACTGTTTCATACATGCTAACATTCTGACAATTAAATATAGTTAAATATTGAACACTTGATTTGGTATGTTTGATGTTTATAAATAAGGGTTAAATTAACATTTGGTGAGGGGGGCCCACAATAAGGTCCTGGAGTGGGGCCCATCTTCCTCTTCCTCCACCACTGGAGGAGCAAAGGTATTTTACAACAACCCATTCCACATTGAAAAATACAATGATCCGATGAGAGCGATGGATGCCTGTGATCATGATTTACAGCCATATGACCCAAAACTCTGGTTAAAAAAAACTAGGCATCCACTTCATCACTTCAATGATTGACAGACATTGAATGTCTAATCCTACAAAAAGTATCAGTGTTTGTTTATGCTACTGTTTACTAAAATCAAATGTCAGTTTTTTGTTGCGCATAAAAATTATGTATGTTTTAATTTTAAAAAAAAAAAAACTTTTTTTTTTTTAATTCTTCCTATATATTGCATGTGTTATTATTTACATACTTTATTTTAAAAAAAACTTGAATATTTCTGTGTTACTGTATATTAAAGCCCAAAACATGTAGCTGATATGGCACACCGACTTTCTTTATACAAGTACCAGTATTTCCATGTTTGGGTGCTACCTCTAGGATTCCAACTATCCCAACATTATTCACAACTGATGCAAGTAGAGGTGCAACACCGTAATAAAGTTAAAAACCGAGCAATGTTCTGGCCATCAAGCTATAGTGAATAGACACAGCCCTCGCCATTAAATACATGAACACAGGACCTGAATTAGTGAATTAGTGACTAAATCATTCAAAATTAACATATTCTTCATATTCTTCATTGAGTCCCTTAGGGCTCAGACTATGTAATGTAAAAATCCAGAAAGCTTCACTGCAATTTTTGTTTGTTACCCCCTCTACGGGCATCCTAGTTTTTTTCTATAATCATTAACATAGATGCCGTATGTTTAGCTTCCTTAAACAGTTTTGCTACTGGGGAATTTAAATCCTCCTGTCTAATCACACTCTTATTCTGGGAAATGCAGGTTTTAACAGGTCTTGTACTTTAATTATTTCTGATTTCCATTACATGAGAGTAGATGTTAAAACTTCATGCTGATTTGAACTTGGCTCTCGCCAAGATAAGCACCAACTAAGACGTAGCTTCACAGTAAACTAATGTGATCCATATGTGTCTCCATCCATTTGCGCTTCCTTCCATATGATGATGTAGATATCCTTCTGTCTGGTGTTGATGGCTGAAGTGTAATGCTGGCTCCAGGGATCAGCTTATTTTGCCTCCCTAGCGCATCAGCACACACGACGGCTGTGATGCTGGCTCGGGGATCAACCATAGTGCGGTCTCCCCAGCGCATCAGCATGACAACCGTCTGGATTGAGCTAAGTAGGGTACATCTCTGGGGTCTTCAAGTGGGCACCTTCCATCCTCGGTGTTTCGTCGACTAGCCCACGACACCTCAAGAGAGCTTCGACGGTGATTCTGGCGTCCCAGCATCACCCCTCCGTCCCCACTCAACTCAGCCCAGCTTACTTACCTGTATATCAGCCTTTCTTTCTTTCTATTGTGCTTGAGATCCCCAGCCAGAATCTTTCCGTCTCAACCACAGCCAGTTGCTGCTCCTCTCTGCTGCTTCAGATAAGTTCTTCACTGTGCGACGCAACTCTTGGCCATTGAATCCGACATCTCTGAGAAACCGGGTTGTAGAGTGTGCCACAAATCCTCGACATCCCACTTCCACTGGGTAAACCCAGACTCTCCATCCTCGCTGTTCCGCTTCAGTGGCTAGTTGAGCATACCGCAGTTTCTTCCTCTCATACGCCTCATCTACAGCCTCCTCCCATGGCACTGTTAACTCCACCAGGTGAACAAGGCGTGCTGATCCAGACCACAAGACAATATCTGGTCGAAGGTTTGTGGTGACAATCTCAGGTGGGAAAATAAGCCGTTGACCAACATCCGCCAGCATTTTCCAGTCTCTAGCAGCTTCCAGTTGTCCTGGGCGAGGATTGGTTTTAACACCTTTTCTTGGTGGTTGCTCTCCTGGGCGGAGGAATGTTGTCTTTTGTGTGTACTGTTTTGATGGAACAGGTGGCAACTTATTGGTCATGTTACGCTTGTCTTCCAATGCTAAGGCCAAACATCGCAGCACCTGGTCATGGCGCCAAGTAAACCGTCCTTGGCTAAGAGCCACCTTACATCCTGTCAAAATGTGCCTTAATGTTGCATGGACATTTAATCAAATAAACCACATAATCAGAGACACATGTAAAGTAATCCTTATATGTGATCTAATCATATTATTGCACTGTGCACAGTGTCCGCATAGTTTATTCCCCCAATACCTCATCAGAAATGTGTCTTGTTTTCCCATCTTTAGTTTTGAATATGCAGCTTTAAAAGTTTACTTCTTGTTTTCCAGGCCCTGGTACTGTCCCGCCTTGACTCCTGCAACTCCCTCCTGGCCGGCCTCCCTGCCTCTGCTACCCATCCGCTCCAGCTCATCCAAAACTCTGCTCCTCGCCTTGTCTTTTCCCTTCCTCGTTTCTCGCTACACTGCTGCTCCGCTCTCTGCACTGGCTTCCTATCACTGCTCACATCCAATTCAAAACTCTTGTACCATTCTGCTCCCTCCTATCTCCACACTATCATTTCTACCTACACCCCCTCTCGCCCCCAATAGACATAGCTCCTCCATCTCTGGCAGGCCAGCTGTATCCCACCTCCGCTCCCCCGCCTCCAGAGCCTGCTCCTTCTCCACCCTTGCCCCTCAGTGGTGGAACGACCTACCCACAGATATCAGGACTGCTCAGTCCCTGACCACCTTCCGGCACCTCCTCAAGACACACCTGTTCAGACAGCATCTGTAAACACTACAACTCCCGACCATGCTGGACTATATGGCACCCAGTTGTACCAGTACTTGCATCAGCTTGTACTTGCACTGAACTGCTCCATACCTTGCTGCATTCAACTACTGCTCCTACCTAGAACTACTTACTATATCTTGTATTTACTCTTATAGGTATCTGTACTCACGTTTTCTGTAATTGCTCTTATTTGAAATCATTCTCACCCATTTATCATACTTACTATGTGTTCTTACTGGATTTTACTTATATAAGCAAATAGGTACTATAAGGTTTAACTGCACTTAGTCGAATTTGCTCGTACTTATAAGTTACTATATGCCTTATTTTGCTCTTACTTGAATTGATTTTATTGTACTTTCATATCTGCTCTTATCTGTATGATATTCTGTAATGTGATAACCTGTAATGTGATATTTTATAATGCAATACTTTGTACTGTGATAACTTGTAACAACTGTAAGTCGCCCTGGATAAGGGCTTCTGCTAAGAAATAAATAATAATAAAAAACTAATAATACTAATAGGACATCAAGATTCCACAAGTTTTTCCTACACTTTTCTTATCTGAAATAGTACTGCAGCACACCGTTGAAGGACAATTTTCTTTTTCATTTGATGTATCAAAAGCAAATACTGATACAGTACATACTGCACAGTTATTGCTATCACAACAAAAAACACTTCCCCAGAAATGTGATCTGTGTATTTCTATATGTACAGTTTCTCACCTGCTTATCCAGTTTCTGCTGTCGGATGCTGGAATTTTCATCATCAAGAACACTGCAAGGAAAAATGGAAAAAGATCAATGAGAAATCCTCAACTCACTCCAACTCTGTTGTACTACTCTCAACCCACAGCTTTACCGAAAAAACAATTCTAGGGTTGGAAGGACAAACTGCAAACATTTCATATATAACTTTTCCAATTCACTGGTTTCCTTTAATAACAAAATATGTTTTCAGAGATATAACAGCAAACATATACTTTGTTGCTATCTCCTATGTGACTTTCTATAAAATACAATTAATTGGGGTTTATTATAACTTTTCCATAGTTTCACCTGAAGCGTACTGTTCTTTATCAGAAAACATTAGGTTATTATCATAACGCTGGTTGCCTGAAATAGAAATGTAACCATTACCGAATGGGTATTTACCTCCTAAAGACCCGAAACCTGAATAAGACATAACAAAGCTGCTCGCAGAGACTGTGACACAGTCATGCCCCGCCCTCAAGGACATAAATGAACTGCACGCAGATCTCATCATCATTTTTCCTTCAAGCCTGCTGCAATCATGGATGCAGAAACCTTTTGAAGGTTATTGGTTACATTTCTATTTCAGGGAACCAGGGTTATGATAATAACCTAATGTTCCCTTTCAAGTAGGTAATGTAACCATTACCTACTATACCCAAGCCGTCGCAAGGGCAAGATGGCCGCACGACCGGAATGTTACAAGGCTAAGCCGAGGCTGCCTTGTGCGTTACCATACGGAACCCCAGTAACAAGTACCTAGGGCTAAAAAATTGAGGGAGAAACTCTCCTCTATCCCTGTGTTGTAAGGTTCGACTCAGAAGCTGCCTTTAACACTATAGTTCCAAAACCAGGGTTTTGAGGATCCACAACCTAAGTCTGAAGAACCTAGTAAAGGTATGGGGAGTAACAGACACCGCTGCATTGCAAATGTCCTTGACAGATGCACCCTGGAATAAAGCCCACGAAGAATAGGCAGTGAGCTTTCTGGACGGGGCAAGTTGGCCAGCTCATAGGCAGTCCTGCATGTGTCTGCTATTCATTTGGTCTGCCTCTGCTAAACAGGGATTGACCATGGGACTTCGTCCCAGAGCAGACAAAACATTTTTCGGACTGTCTCCAACTTTTTGTCCAGTTAATAGTGTACACCAGGGCCCACACTTGGCAGAGCGTATGGAGCTGCAGCTCCCTGTCAGACTGGAAGGCATTTTGTAAGGTGTCAATAACCCTATTGGACAGACCCAGATGTCTCAATGCAGCCATTCAGAGGCCAGACCCACAGCTACAGGCTCGATGGGTCGGTATGCCATAAGGTCCCCCGTGCCTGACTGAGCAGGTAGCAATGCTTGGGCAGTCTCCATAGCTGGCCACTCAGGAGCTGCATCATGGTTGAAAACCAGAATCTCCTATGTCAAAAAGGAGCTACTAAGAGCACCTTGGCCCAGTCCTGCTTGATTTTCTCCAGACACAATGGGAGCAAGGTGAGCGGTGGGAAGGCATATAAAACAGCTGCCTAGGCCACTGGTGTGCCAATGCATCTACCACCAGCGGGTCCCCGCCTCCTATTACGGAGAGCCAGAGGGAACAGTGGGTTGATTCCTGGTAGGCAAGCGATATATCTCCACTCTCCTGAACCTCTCCGAAATGAAGGTTCTCAGGTTCGCCTCCACTCTGAGGTATTGGGGCCTGAGAGGAGGTCCGCTGCCAGTTTTTTCACCCCAGACAGTACCTGAGGCCGCCTTTGTGGTTGATGTAAGCCACCACTGTTGTGTTGTCTGCACGGACATGCACATGCCTCCCTCTAACCTTCTGCAGAAAATGCTGCAAGGCAAGGTAAATTGCCTGTAGTTCCAAAACATTTATGGGGAGACCCTGCCAAGGGGGGTTCCACACACCTTGCGCCCCCCTGCCATTCCACACAGCACCCCAGCCCAGGCTAGACACGTCCGTGGTGATGACCTACCTTCTAGTGACACTGCCCAGCGCTATGCCGAGGCGTAGATGGGCAGGCTGTTTCTACCAAGAGAGTGCCTTTAGACAGTGGTGAACCAGTCGCCTGGTCTGATTGACTGCAACAGCTGTTGCATCGTCAACATTTTGAACCTCTTTCGGGTCAGATAAAGGCTGACCTGGCTGAGGTCCAGGATTGGTCTGAGGCCATGTGACGGGGTACATCCTGCCCCTGTGTGTGTGTGCATGTGTGAGTGTATTATTTTGTATTGGTGTTGTGTTATTATTATTTAAAACATATTGTTTAAGTGTGTAAAAACACAATGTTTTGTTATTTTTGTTAAAATTTCCCATTCATGCTAAACTCGGGCAGAATGTAATTGTCTCCAGACAGAGGCGGAACATCAGTCGTGAGTAGAGAAAGAAACTAAAAAGAGAAAATAACAATTGCTATGCATGCTGGTTATCTGTTTTGTCTGTCTATTTTTGGCCATCGCGCCATTTATTTTGGAAAACCTTTTGCGTAAACTTTTTATTTATTTATTATTAAAACGTGCCGCAGCGCTTACATACCCCAGTCCTGTGTGTCTGTGTCCATTATCCTTCCTGGTCTGACGTCACCACAAGCCATCTTGCCACAGACCACTATCCCGCTCGGCCACCAGGAAGTACTTGGAGCAAAACCCTTCTTCCAACTGGAGGGGGTGTACCATACGAATAGCCCGCTTTTGTAGCAGAGCTGAGACACCATTGCAGCGTCTTGCAGGGCCGTGACTGATGTTGGAGTCACATCCAAAAAGGGAGGGGGACCGTGTCTGAACTGTAGAGAGTAACCAGTTTGAATGGTAGTATTCGTGGGCCGGTTCTGAATACCACCTCTAGCAGCCAGCTGTGCCGGTCCTTGAGGCTGCTGGGGCCGGGGGTGGCAGTTTGCTCCTGGTTTGTGCACTTGTGGTGGTCGATTTTTTTGGAGACAAGCGCACCAGCTCCTTTGTAGATTGCCGTGCACGGTGAGAATGTTGCAGCATCTTGTCCACCGCAGGATCAAAGGCATGCCCTGGTGTAATAGGGGCATCCAACAGCTGAACTTTGTCTCCATTAGGCACGCATGCCTGGGAAAGCCAAAAGTTGCCTGCATATGGCTACCAGCGCAGCCAGGTTTCTACCAACCACCTGCCCGTTCAGTTTAGACAGACAGAGCAGGTTATTATTAACCAGACGCAGCTCATCCAACTGTAGTGGTGATGGCATGTGTTTGTCAAAGTGGGACCGCAGCAAATGTTAGGTTGCCCAGCCGTGCGGCGAACCCACTGGCTAAATAGGCACGCTTAAGGATCAGCTCCGAGACCCGACACTGCTTGATGGGGCAAATAACGTCCTTGGACAAGAGCGATAAATTTGGCGCCTGTACCAGCGCAGCAATAGAAGCCTCCACTGGCGGAAACTGGGCCAGGCCCAGCTTCTCTGCATGATGCACCCTATATAGCCAGAGCTGTATCCGGGCGACCCCAGGACTGGTGGATCACAGCTGGATCAAGAAAAGACCAATGTACATAAAAGTCTGTGCTTAATTAATGAAGAATTTAATTTAAAAGATGTTTGTACTGTACCCATTTATTTTTTATGTTTTAAATCTGAAATCATGCAAAATAATGCTATCAAATACAGATGGAGATTTTCCTCATTAGATCTGACTAAAAGATTACTTGATTTACTAATGTCTTGATAAAACAAAATAATGCAATACTGTATTTTACTGCCCTAGAGAACCGATAAGGGCTCTCGAGGTGGTTCAAAGACAGATTGAAAGTTAACATCCCATGTGACTGCATGTATACCTATTTTTTGTTACACGCTTTCATTTTTTTCAAATACAATGGCTGATCCAAGAACAAAGTAATGGCTGATCAAGTAATTGGAGTCTGGAATAAGTTAAGGAATTGTTAACTTTACGGGCTGACGAGAAGTTGAATTCACAAATAGAAGGGACAGTGCGTGATGTTGTAATTTATGGGCAAATCGCCATTGCCATGAAAACGATCTGTTGACTGACATGTTTGAAAGTTGTACCCGCATGATCCCTTTGGCTGTGTGAAAGGGTTACGACGGTATTACACCGGCATAGATTGCGCAATTTCGTGCTGTGTGAATGGGTATTTAAAATAATTTTTTAAACATCCCTGAAACGTCTTGGAAAAATGTACATATACTGTAGTACAGTATGATCATCAAAATTCTGGCGGATTCAGGCTGCTCGGTGGACGTGGTACTACATTCACAATGTGGGGTCCAAGTCATATTCCATAGCATATAGATATGACAGGGAAAGATTTAAAAGGTAGCATAAAAACAATCAAGCTTCACCCTCATGGCTTACAAGAACTTCTCTAATTCTGTCCCAGTACACTGAATTCATGCTTGTTATTCTGCACTGATGAATGAATCACTTCTGCCATTGGTACACACAAGGTGGTCTCTCCAGGGTTTATTCCTGGTAAAGGAATAAATTAAATTATTACGCTTTGACACCATGTGCTGTATATATGGGTTTGACAAAATTACATTTTTCCTCCTCAGTAATTTATGTGGTCAACTAAGCACCAACTCTCAGACATAAATCCTATGTGTTGCTTTTCAGTGGCAGCTCTCTGCCCTGTCGTAACTGAAACAGCAGTGTGGAGTTGTGGTTAGGGCTCTGGACTCTTAACCGGAGGGTTGTGGGTTATGCATAACACATCGAATTTGCAATTTGCAGGCAGCCCAGTAACACAAAAGAACAGTTTTATTTTTTAATTTATTTGTCTGTTTGTTTTTACAGTAAGGATGTGTACATCAAAAACTCACGCTTCACTCCCCTCTAATTTTGTCCCTGTACAGAGAGCTTGCTGTAATTCATTATTGATGAATGACATGCACTTTGTTTGCTGCTGTCTTCAGTACACACATCAGTGTTGATCTCAAGGGTTTTTTCCTGGTTGTCAAGTTTTCCTGGAAAAATACAGCCAATGTAATTCAAGGCTTACCACAAGAGAGAGCAAGAGTATGTTACTTTTATATGTGTCAGCCATTTAGACAGATGCTGTTTAGAAAGCCTGTTCCTAGGACTTCGCTCCGCAGCAAACAAAAAATTCTTCTGACTGCCTCCAGCTTTTAGTCCTGTCAACATAATACGCTAATGCCTGCACAGGGCAAAGTGTAAGGAGCTGGCGCTCCCTGTCAGATTGGAAAGGAGGGGGATGGAAAGCCTCCAATTCCACCGACTGGTTAATGTGGAAAGCCAAGATGGTCTTCAGCAAAAAAGCAGGGTTAGTACGAAGGGTGACCTCATTCTGGCCTCTGAAAAAATTAGACAAGCTTTTGAAACTGAGAGTGCCTGCATTTCACTCACCCACCTACCGCAGGTGATAGCATGCAAGAAAGCTGCCTTGAAAGACAACAATTTTTGCTCAGCTGAATGCATCGGCTTAAATAGAGGTTTTGTCAGTGCATTGAGCACTACATTTAAACTCCAACGAGGAACTAAATCCTTCAAAAGGTGGCTTAAGCGTCCGGGTGCTTTTCAAAAATTGCCCCGACAGGAAATGAGCTCCTGAGGAGACTGAATCGATTTTTAAATGGCACATCAAAATGGCTGCCAAATAGACCTTTAGAGTAGAGGGAGATTTCCCCTTGTCAAAAAGGTCCTGAAAAATTGCAGTATAACTGCCATAGGGCATGTCTTCGAAACCACGCGACACACACCACACCTGGAACACACCCCACTTGTACCCATACTGAGAACGGGTGGAGGCTGCCCTAGCATTTTGTAGGGTGTCAAATGACCCTGTTTGATAGCCCCAGACGGCTCATATGTCCCTAAAATGACGTGCCACTCTCTTTTCAAGCGTACACTTCGTGAAAGCTCTCTGCGCATGCTCAAGACCCAGGCAAATAATGCACTCGTCATAGCCTTGCAAGAGACACATGCTTGGAATCCAGCCAACAGTAGTGTCAGCAAACAGTAACGTGCACTCTGTGCCGACATGGTGCACTCGGTGCTGACGCGTTTGCACTCGGTACTGACACGTGCACTTGGTACTGACACTCAATACCGACACTCTGCACCAACACAGTGCACTCTGTACCGACACTCTGTACCGAAACAGTAACCTCAATCCCGCTTGCGAGATTGGGGTGATAAATCTCAGTTATTGCTAGTGGCACGTTAGCAGGGATGCCCATCTGCATGTCAGCCACTGGCTAAACTTCTAGTCAGTACAAACACGAGACTAGAAGTAGCCTGCACCGAAACAGTAACCTCGGTCCCTTAGGATCGGGGGCTACAGGTTACGGTTTGTGGCAAGTTAGCAGGGATTAGGGCTGTCAATTAAGCCTCAAAATAGCAATCGATTAATTGGGCACACAAAATATAATTGTTTGAATAAATATCGATGATTCCACTGCCCACATGCCTTTTCGCTCCATTCCTCTCCCCCCAGCGTGATTTTTTGGTATCATTGCTGTTAAGGAAAAGCTTCTGCGTAACAATTGAATGGAAGGGGTAATTACACCTTGGTAGCGTCAAGAGAAAGAAAAAACACAACATTCGCAACAAGACTAAAGCAGGTTTAACATACTACAGGAGTGTTACAAAAATATTTATTCCAAACAGATTACAGTACTTTGGAATGTAATCTATATAAACTAGACATGAATGAAAAACTTTTTTATTTTTTTATTCAGTGACAGCTGCAGCAACACGCTTTGCATCTTGTTAATACTGTACCACCTAACCTTCACTTTCTGTGACACACACAATGTGGAAATCCCTGCCTAAAACATCATCATCTTAATAATAATAATAATAATAATAAATTGATTTACTTACCACAACATACATACCTGCTATAGGTCAAGCTGATCGTTACTCCAAAATTGTGTTTAACATCACTGATTGTTTATTTATTTATTTTTCATTCATTATATAACAGTTCATTTTGAAACTCCAAAGAACCGCAAACTATATACAGTCAGCTTTCTTCAATGTGCACAATTTATTTACAGGCTGTTTGCCAGGAATACAAGCCTGTCGTCCTGCTCTGGATTCAAGGTGTCACACTTTTTTTTTTGTCTGTTTGTTTATAAAGTGAATACACAGAGGGGCGTACTTACAAAGCATTTTCAAAACTGATTCGCTGGTAGGATCGGACCAGCAAATCAGATGCTAGTTAACACAAGCAGGAAAAGAAGAGCACACCCACTACTTGTCTGTGGCAGAAATACTGTAAATAGCAAGGCAGGGCATTCGGTGCAGTTTTGTTGATAAACTTAAATAATGTTATTAACTATGCCTGTTACAAAAAATGTAATTATTGAATCGATTATCCAGTATTTATATCGATGTATATAATGAGGAATGGAATTGATCGAAAAATCGATTTTCGATTTTAAATCGTAGCAGCCTTAACGTAAAGTATCATAATTAATCGAAACACAATGAATTATTACAACCCTAAGCCATTAACTAGCATAGTCACCAAGTGAGACTGAAGTGGTGGAGTTTTATCACTTCCTACCCTGCAACTCTAAACTGTGAACACTACTGCATCCACCTCATTTAAAACAAAAAATCGAATAGAGATTGATCCCAGCAGTCTAAAAAAATTCAAATTTCTCTGGAGTGCAGGCAAAGGTGAGCAACAGAGAATACTGCAACGTGCTGTGTTTTGAAGTCTCCCTTACAGCACAATTTGGGGTTCTTTGGTGTGACGGAGTTCTTTGAAGCTTATCGAGTGAAGGCTGAAGACAGTGGTACTGCTGGGCATGTATCAAACAGCCAGCAGGGTCCGCACGTCACTTTCCTACGCAGATCCCATCAAACACTGCCAGAGGGAATGCAGGCACAGAAGGTACAGTAGAACACTCATGGTCGACTGAGGATATCCGGAGAATAATGTACTATATTAACCTTCAGCACAGCACAACACTGACTGCTGAGGTGGGGTTCTGCTAAGTGCTGCTAGATCTGTTTTTAGATTAGGGGTAAAACTGCTAGCTCTTGCTTACTTTATTTTAGGATACAAAGACTTTTACAACACCATAGAAAAAAAGGAAAAAAAGCCAATTCTTCTATAAATAAGAATACAACTGAAAATGCAGCTTTAATTAAGCAAAGCTTTTTTTACCATTCACTGTACAAGGCTAAGATCAAATTTACTGTATGCGTACCTTGCAGCTGAGGTTGAGGTAGAGGATAAACTTGCAGAACTGGAGGGTCTTTATATCCAGACAGGCAGGCAGGCAGGCAGGCAGGCAGACAGACAGACAGTGGGACAGAGCACAATGGGGAGGAAGACAAAAACAGGAAAACAGGTTAGGAGTGGTGGTGGGGATGAATAAGGAGCACTTTCAGTTAGGGGTACATTAGATACATTTTCCTAATAGACTTGTCAATTTCCTTGAGAAGTCTTTTCAGATGGTTGGATCTAAAACAAACAGAGAAACAGAACTACTGCTAGGAGAATATTAAAGAGGTAAGAAATTCAATATTTGGAAAATTTAAAGCATCCTTTTAAGTGAGGAAGAGTAAAATCATGATAATTATTGGGAAGGGAGTGATTGGACCTTTACAATGCAGCAATAGACAAAAAGGGGCAGCAACTGGCAACAAAGGAGAAGACTGAAACCATACTTCCATCAGCACCATTAAAATAGTGTATTGTTCTTTAAAGTAAAGACACAAGTCAATATGCAGGTCATGATATGCTGTGTATCACAATAAATGTGATGGTCCCGAGGTGCTACTTTACTTTGTATGATGAGAGAGTAGATTTATTGATTAAGAGGAGTTATTTTGTTAAAATGCACAATTTAAAATGATACAGTAAGGGGAGTACACTGTATGCTCAGAACAACTATACAATAATTTTTTTTGTATTTATCATTCAAGAACCGTTTGGTGGACTACACCACAAGCAGTTGTGTAGCACTATTAGTCCTGTACTGTAGCACACATAATCTCATGATCTTGTACCAGTCAGTGAGGCGCAACTCTACTGTGTCCTTTGTTCACGAGTCAGGTTAAAGCTTTTTATGGAGCGCCATTTGTGCCAAAACTATTCATCAATTCATCCATCAATGCATAAAATTAATTTATCAATTCATCAATCAATTCATCAATTCGTCTATAAATTCAGAAATTAATTTGTCAATTCATCCATCAATTCAGAAATTAATTTGTTAATTCATCAATCGATTCATCAATTAGTCAATTGCAGCTTACTAGAAAAGGCGTTTCAATCACCTCGGCCACTAGCAACAAAAACAAACAAAAAAAAAAACCAACGGTTTACTTTGGTGCATACCGAAACACTGAATCACAGATTTAAAAAAAACAAAAAAAACACACAGAATCTATCTTGTGATAACATCTATGGAAAGCTCACGATGGATTTGCATATTATTACCATTATTATTGTTGTTATTATTATTTATTCATACAGAAGTCTATCCAAGGTGACTTATGCAGCAAGTGACAAATACAATAAATACAAGCAAATATGGTAGAATATAATAAGAAGTTTGCAGAATGCATCAATCCAGTGGGGTGGCAGGATATAGCTGGTGATGCAGTGCTAAATCCAGGCTGCAGTAAATCAGTGTGTAGAGTGAGACCAATGGGGTCTACAGGTATGTTTTTGTGTTCCATGTGTTTACGATCTGATATACCATTCCGGCCTTTAAATCACAGACACAAAAACTTCAAAGCTGTTAATTGCTTAGACTTTAACATAGCTACCAGTACTCATGGGTTACCTGTAAATAAAAGAGCAATATATAGGCCTAGACCAGGGGTCTCCAATCACAGTCCTGGAGGACCATTCCACTCCAGGTTTAACAGGTAAAATTAGATAATTAACTACTTCAAGGTCTATTTCAATTTGTTCAATTAAACAATTTAGCACAGGGTTGGAACAAAGACCAGGAATGGAATTGCCAACTTTGGCCACCCTTGGCCTAAACAAATGTGTGTTTAGAGAAAACCCTAACAAAACTATTTTCAGGGTTCTAGGGCTGTATTAGAAGGTTCGAAGGTTTGTTCGCTAGCCAGGAATTCGAAGATTGTTTTAAACCTTCGAAGGATCGTCAGAAGCCAATCACACACTGTATGTTTTTTTTTTTTTTTCTGGTAACAGAAACCGTTTGACAATGTGTGAATACTTTAAAATCACACTCGCATTGCAAAATGTGATCTTTTGATTTGTGTAATGCATATTACTTAAACAAAAGTTGTTGTGTTAAAATCAGCTACCAAATCGTTATAAGTAGCAACTCTATATGGTGCCGCTGCTATGTATGAAGCAGGGTATACTATTATGCCAAAGCATGGAGGGGGGGAGGGGGGTACCTATAGTGGCTGTAGTGCTTCAGTAAAATATGTACTGAATATCTAGTGTACAAGACCGTGTAAGAGAAGTGCTATGGTAGAATATGTTTGAAACATACAACCTAGTTACATACGCACCGTGCGCCCCTCCCCCCTCCAGCTTGTGTTAATCACAGGCGAATTTCTTCATTCTCCATCTCGACAGTAAAGTGTTGTATAGCGTAAGCTGTATTGAAAGAAATGTCTTGAAATCCCTCTGCTGTTTGGGATTTTTTTGTTAAATGCCCAGATGACCAAAAAAAAAGTTGAATGCAAACTGCAAGCATTTGTTGATGTATCATGGAGACAGATCCAATCTCTGGTGTCACTTTACAATCATAAGTTCATATTATTATTATTATTATTATTATTATTATTATTATTATTATTATTATTATTATTATTATTATTATTATTATTAGTAGTAGTAATAATAATAATAATAATAATAATAATAATAATAATAGTTTTAGTAGTAGTAACATATGACTGTGACTGATAACCTGCTTGGAACGGTCAGGGCCGGCCTTAGGGCAGGGGGCACTGCACTCAAATGGACTGCCGTGAGATTTAATGTGTTTGTTACGTGCGCGTAAAACGCTCAGGGGTGCAAATATGGTTTATCTCACATAGCACCAGAAACATTAAAACTAGGCACCAGTAGACCTGTTGAAATTAATTGTTTTTTTATTCCTTAGCAACCATAGAGGATGATAGTTTCTCATTGTGTCTGGACTACACACATGACCCGCCCATACTCATCCACATACACACAGAAGAGAAGGTTCATGCGTGTCGTATGGAAAAGTGGGAGGAAACATATTGCAGCACACTTTTATACAGTTAGCAATTAAATCTTTGTTCAAAAGAGAGTCAAAAAGGTATGTGGGCAAATGTAGACTTAACAGGTAACAATACACTGTAAAATAATGTTTCATGTTCGCAAGCCTCTTCATTTACCGCGTAAGGAAAGCTTTGCTAATTTATAAACACATTTTGTTCATTTGTCCCGTGGCACCCCCAACCCCCTCCCCTGTTTATAACGCTCTTCTGTTATAACGCTCATATTGTGTGTCCCCCGAGACCTGCGTTACAGCGAGGGAGCACTGTACTAACTTTAAGATACAGTTGCTACTGTAGCATTCATTTGATGTTCTGGACCCTGCACTTAATCATCACCGCCTAGGGCCCCACACAGCCTAAGGCCGGCCCTGGGAACGGTGACTGTTAAATTACATTTGTTTTGCCTAAGTCCGCTGCAGTTAGTGCTGCTGCAATGCAGGCTTACTCGCTGCAGCATCAATTATGTGTAAATAAACAATGTGTATTTTTATTTGAAGTTAAATTATAAAAACATGATTACTATTCTATATAAAATATTTTTAAACTACATGTGAATGTTTTATTCCATTTATATGGGTTACCTGTAAAATAATAGGATTTTCAATCAAATATAAACAAGTAGCTAAGGTGATGTCACCAGTAAATTATGCAAATTAGTACCATCGAAGGTTTGTTGCAGCCCTTATTTTAAATGGCAGTTGCTATGCATACGGCTGCTGTTAGAAGAATTCTATTTTTCTGTCGATGTGTCACATAACTCAATTACACAATTATTCTCCTGGACAGATAGGGGGTATTTTATTAATACGGCTACAGCAGCTGGAACAGCTCTGGCTAAGAGAACACCCCTCGGGAAGCAAGTGAAGTGTTCTCTTAGCCGAAGTGTTATCTAAGGCAGAGTTGACCACCGGACACAATATGCCAAGGCCAATCACGATATGTTGTTGAATGTTAAAGCTGACACCGTGGGATCCTTCAAGAAGCTGCTTGATGAGATTCTGGGATCAATAAGCTACTAACAACCAAACGAGCAAGATGGGCCGAATGGCCTCCTCTCGTTTGTAAACTTTCTTATGTTCTTATGACATGAATCAATAAATACAAATGTATTTATTACTTATGTCATGACCCACGTGCAACAACACATGAAATGAACAGAATAAGTAAGAGAAAAGCAATAGCCAAGCATATGTTAATAAACTATAACAAAATAATTGACAAACTAACGTTAATAAAAAAAACTGACATACTAAATTAACAAAGCACCCTTACATACAGTAAAAATGCAGCAGTGGCTCTAACAGTAATTATGAATACGAGAATTAATGGTTATTAACACAGCATTCCTACAGCAACAGCTCTAGATTACTCTTGCGATGACAAGTCAGTTTTGAAAAGACTGAATAATCCATTTGAGTTTGGCGATGACTTATCAGCTTACAAATCAGTACTGCATCAGTTTTGAATCGGTTAACAACAAATTGCTAATTGTGCCAAAAAGGTGTTTAAGCAACGTTCCTGTTCCTTTAGGCAGAGCATTTACAATGGGAAAATTCTGTTTCACCACAAGGTTGCTCCCTAAGCCGAAGTGTTCTATAAGGAGGTATTCCCATGAAAAGGTTGGTCACCATTAGTAACTGTAGCCAAGACTGGAACCAGAATTTACTGTACAGAACATAAATGCACTGCACATTCCGTGCATTCATTTATCTTCAAATAAAATATTAAGCTACAGTGTAACAAGTAAATATTCACTATCAATATGCTTGATGCCACTGTTTTGGCAATAATGCTAAACACAGAATAAAACATCTGCAGCATTACTTTTTATTCAAACTAACATTTCCCTAAAATATGCTTTAAAACACTATGTCTCCAGTCCAGAAAGGTCGTGACTTCAAAAGTTATTCTTGCAAGAATATAAATGAAAACAAAAAAGACACAAGTTTGAACATTAACCTGATACTGTATACCACACGGGTTGACCTTTTAAACAACAGCTAGCTCACTAGGCAATCCTTAACAAATATTTAAATAAACACTGTAGTCAACACACTGGTAATCAAAACAAAAGTAATATTATTTATTTTAAAAGCACACCTTAAAATGAAGACACCAATCTTGTACAAGGAAATGTATCAGATAAAAGGTAGAATGAAATTAAGCCAATACAGGGCATATCAAAAGTGATCTGCAACACAGATATAACCATGTAAATTAAGCAGAACATATTTTTAATATCTAGTGTCGACGGTACAGTATTTACACAGCTACTTTTCTGTATTTTAATAAAACTAAACACCAACCATTAATATTGTTTCTAAGCAGGCATAATCTGTTTTCCTTTGGTCATGACTTAAAGATCAAGCAGCTCAAAACATACGCTATCCCTCAGTGAAATGTCCATGTCTCATACCTGCTGTAAGTCCATCGGCTGTAGGCTGGTTGTTGGCCATTATTTAACGTATCCATTGCGGCAGAGCTTCACTGTTGAACAACCTGACAGCACAAAGCAGTCTCCAGAACAACCCGACAGCTGAAAGCAGCATCCAGAGAGACACAGAGTGTGAGGGAGAGAGGGAGGGAGGCAGGGCCAGAGAGAGCAGGTAGGTGGTTCACCTGCAATGTTACTATGAGCAGAGCACTGCAGTGTCATTACTGAGATAAGGACTTCAAAGGAAGCTGCTCCTTTGGTCTTTCCTCCCCCCTCTGTGTATTTATTCTATTTTCTAAAGCCAGACTTATTAAATAACAAAATTTACCACTGGAAATTTGCACAGTTGCCACATAATTTTGCCGCTGTCACATGCTTTTCCCATGGTTATACTATGCATTTACCATAGTTTGCCATGTGCTACAGTATGCTATACCACACATATCTGGGCTTTGCAATGCTTACTCATGCTTTACCATGTTTTCACGGTGCTTTATTATACTTTGCCAGGCTTTTACTAAGGTACACTTTTATGAGGGATCCTGGCTCTTTGGTAGCATGCACTGTGGTTAAAATGCTCTTGCGAAATGCTTGACCGCTGCTCACGTCCAGCCTCCATCAGCGCATCTCTAACTTCAAGTGTGATATAGTATGTACTGTACATGTGCCTTCATATCAAATCAAATCATCAAATCAAAGTTTATTTATATAGCACCCTTCATACAGGTATATCTAGAAAATATAATGTAAACACCAGTAAGAAATATATAATGTAAACACCAGTAACTAAAAAAATAAATAAAATAAAATTTATATATATATATATATATATATATCCCTCCACCCGGGCGGCACTCGACCAATTAATTGAGCGCCACCCCCTGGGAGCTCCCGTCCTCGGTCGGCAAAGGAATAGCCTGGACATCCAGACTTTACTGGATGCGCCACTTGGGAGCCCCTAGCAGCAGCATTTTGAACCAGTTGCAAATGAAACAAACATTTTGGGATGCCAGAAAATAACGCATTACAATAATCAATTCTAGAGGATACAAAGACAATATTTCGCAAATGATAAATTATATTTATCAAATGATAAAAAGACGATTTTGTAATCTTTTTGATACATTTCTCAAATAAAACAGTAGGGTCGAAGATTACACCTAAATTTCTCATTTCTAGTACAGGTTCACAAGGTAGTCTGCTGAAATCCATGCCAAATGATTCTGGCTTAGGCCAGAAAGAATGGGTTTGCAATTGAGCTCTTTCAGTTTGAGCTTTAAGTCTTTGTTTCTTCACTTCTCATTTTCTAACTTTTATGTCATTAGTACCTACATGCACAATTACTACTGGCCCAGTTTGTGTTTTATTGGAACCATTTACCAGTTTGTATATTCTAATATCAATGTCCTGAATGTTTGCTCCTGGAAGGCAGGTTACAGACCTGTTCAATGGATCTTTAGAGTGAAATCACGACCAACATAGCGAATTATAGAGTCACCTACCAATAAAACATCCATATTGCTTTCTGTATTGTCAAATTTTTCGGTACTTAAGACTTGATTTGTTGGATAATACAATACTCTCTGGTTGTTTATTTTTAGGTGTTCTATGGCTTTTCCTAGATGTCACCCATGGTCTATTCAAGTTAACATCCTCTCTATGTAACCCTTCCATAATAGGACATGCAGTGTTTGATAATGAGTTTGGTTCCTTATGAGCATTTGAGACCAATAAGTTAGAGGTCTCACCTACAATATCTGAAGTTAACCAGGTGTTGTTTCTCTCATGACCACTGTTTTCTATAAACTGCTGATAGTTTCTACTGTGGGGACACAAGCTTTCCCCATCACTGTGTCACAAATAATCATTAAACTCCTCCAGGAAAATACTTATGATTTTCATGTTTTTGAACTACAATAGATCTGATATTTTCAACATGGGCTTTAGCCTTGTTAAATCAATATTGATGAAGGAATTTGACAAAACATCTATAATGCTTCACTCTTTTTCTTTGTTTTATAGCAGATTGAATCCATGGTAACTTCTGTAATACAGAATCAAATGAATATGCCATCTTTACAATGGAACTGAACACAATGTCATGATGGAGTGCTTTATTCCTGTAATAAACATAATCTGGTTATGCAGTATATTTTAATGAATAAGAAGAACCTATAATTTTTTGTGCAGATTTAGACAGTACAGTTCTCTGCACTGATGTAGTAACCATATAGTCACATAATGTCATGTAGTGCAGAGGCCATAGGATCCAAGTGCTTTTTACAGACAGAAAAAATAACATAATAATCATGGAGAACAGAATGCACACAACAGAAGTATAGTATCACAATCAGAGGAGGGAGTAAAGTATTTCAGTGCGTATAGTCAGGCAAAGCTAAAGTAATGTTGTCTATTTAAAAACACTTCATTACAGCTGCATTTCAAATCCCCAGACTAACTAAGCCAGGTACTCTTAATGCAAACGGCATTTGTTCATATACTGTAAAATTTTGCCTAGATAAGAAGGCGTACAAATGGGACTGTTTGCCGTTGCTATGTTACTAAGACCTTAAGTATTCTACTGCATCAGTTACAAGAAGAATAACAGTGTGTGCTTTGCTGTCATAAGTGCTTTATCCAGAAATAATTACATTTACTTACAAAATAGATGGAGCAAAAAGAGCTACAGTAAAGCATGACCTCAACTCAGTTATCTATTGCCTTAGAGTTCTCCTCTCATCTAGATCCCCATGGTCTTCACCCCAATACTGATACGGTACATTTTATCCTGATCATTTTTTTTTTTAATCCTAGTGCTCAAGGGGCTTAAATATGAAAAAATAGAATAATCAACGGATTTTCAAAAATGTTTCTTACAAAAGCACAGGATACAGTGCAGTAGACAACCAGTAACAACCACAGGCAGTCAAAATCTGCAGAAAATATATGCAACAAACTGCAAAAAATTTAAGCAGATATCTGCAGTGTTCTGCGGAGCATCTTATGGCTTATAACAATTTAAATCAAATAAACACTCATTAAACAATTTATGGCTTAAGGGCTTACAATTTAATATATGTAGCATTTCTGTCAGTAAAATCTTTAGAAACTGTCAAACAAAAATATCACATCACATCACATGAGACTTCTTATTGGGACTCATTTTTAAAGCCTAACTCCAGTCTTTAATTAACTCCTACTTTTTGAAGGAGACAAAACATCTGTTAATTTAACTAGAACCAAACAACTAAGTTTTATATTTAAGGTCAAATTTAGCAGCCTGTTAATGACAATTATGATGACGATGTAGCTGCAGAATATGGCGAATCTGTGGAAGACTGCGAATTCCGCAGGAGCCTAAAAATTCCGCAATTTTCAAGGAATTTCATTATATGTAGATTTTAATTCCCTCTAGTAATAAGGCATAAAGATGCTAAAATAGCCAGCTCCTTTGAAGGAGAGATTGTTAAGGATGTTGAATGCAGTCTTAAATAGGCGAAATTCGGTGACTCTGCTTTATCAGGTAGATCGTGCCGACAGTGAGCTTTTAGCTGTAGGGATACTAAGCTTTTCTCCCCTTGAAACTTACTTACCACTGTCTCAATCCATGAGCCAAATAACCATAGAAAGTAATACAGGACACAATTAGGCTCTGTTATAGCAAAACAATGTCCCCACCAAGTTTTGTCATAACTGGATTTAACAATTTTTCAAGATATAAAAGTGCATGTATATTTTTAAAACTTGGATACACATCTTTATGGGTGACCTTACAAATAGGGTATAAATTGTGGGTAAAAAAGTTTTAAATTGATGGCAAGCCTTTTACCTACAAACTCTTTATCTTAACTTGTGCTTGAAATGTTACTGTAACATCACTACAGTCAGCACTCATCCGACCCTATAAAATTTTGACTTCAGTGACGTGTGTGACGCATATCTGATTATTTCATTTTGGCCCTTTCCAACCCTTGTCCGTTTTTCAGTGAACACACAAAAAAATAAATTATATATATATATATATATATATATATATATATATATATATATACACACACACACACACACTAAAATAACAGTGGAAGATGAGCCCTCATTGTATTACAGTACAGTACCTTTTTTTACTTGGATTCTATAGTCTCTATTTGCAGACTTTCTTTTTTGTCATGTAAACTATGAAACATGTATTGAAAATTGTAGTTTGCAAAACAATATGGTATTATAAACCGCAATTTACAAACTGACTTGATCAGAAGGGTTAAAAAAATATCTTTTTTGGAAATGTTATTAAATGTTTCTTTGTCCTTGAAAACAATGTCTCCTTCTTGCTGCAGACAAGTCTCCCAGGTAGCCTTTTATATAGCCTACTGTCTGACTGTGGCAAATTAACGCCTGCTTTCTTAAAATAACCAAGCAAATACAGGGCCCGCAATTACCGGCAGCTTTAATAAATTAGATGTAATATTTAATAGACTTTATTCGCAAAATCCCCTCACAATTTTAGCGGTTTCGTTCAGAAATGCCCAGAATTACATATGCATATACAGAATTACACATGCATCAAGGGCTAAAGCGCCCAGAGACATTGCCCCCGCAAATCACGTCTTGATTGCGTGTTTATGCCATTGCGTGTGTTTTATAAATCCCATCCAAGAATTCAGAACCCTCAGCACCCATTTTACGGTCGTAAAGCATGCGCAATCCTTTTATAAATCTGGGCTTCAGTTTGGGATTCTTGCATGTTGGATTAAGATTTGGTGCACTTTGAAATGATTCACGTCAGATTGATTTTGAATACAAGTTCAGCTTTAATTTGGGATTTGTGCTTTTTTTGTACGACATTTTAATTATTTAACAAATTGGATAAAGCAAAAACAGAATACTTCATACATGAAACGAACAGGTACATGTAATTCTACTTTTATTCACAATAACATCTCATTAACTTACTCCAACAGTTTATACTTCATTTTGATTGTCCTTGGATCCCAACAAGTTCATTATAGCAAGGGTGTACTGTATATTAATACTGAACATAACAAACACAATATAAACTTAAAGTATTGTAACCAACAATGAAATTGTCCCCACCCCTTCACTGGTTATTGACAGGAAAGAAGCCAATCAGCTGCTTTCCATATTGACTGACATGCTTTCAGATAGTAAGATACTTTGACTCAGAAGACTTAGCTAATATGAAATGACCCAGGGAGTAAGTGCAAACAGATACAGTAACCCAAGAATAGAAATAAGGCATAGAAACTGAGGCCCTGTCCACACTATGCCTTTAAACCGTATTAGTAGCCTTTAAACCAGCTTAAAAGTGCTAAATTCTGTTTGCATTTACACTGCGCAGAGTTCAATACCGTACTCAAGACCACCTCAGGAGGTAGTCTCGAGTCCAGTTCTAAAATAGATCGCATCAGGTAGTGCGGTTTGTCAGAAGTGTGGACGCTGTAATACCAAACTACATTTTTTGTGTATCCTCCAATATCCCAAAATGCTTTGTGATGTTTGGCGAAATACTCAAGCAGGTGCCTGAAGGACTTGCTATCAGTGTACACTCCACACTTGGTAATAATTGCTATGTTTTTAAAAAAAAATCTGTCAGGACATCTCTGTTAAACTAGTGGGGAAAACAACAAAAGCACAACATTAAATTAAGTGAAAAAGTTAAAAGTAGGATCGGGGTTAAACAGTTCACATAATTTGTCAGCTCTGTTTGAAATAAAATTAAGTGGACCAGAATCAGGCTCAGGCAAGATATGAAGGTAAAAACAAAGATTGTTTTGTTATTAACAGCCTTTTCAGAGTTTAATTATGAAATTGAATCAGTTCAATTTGTTTAAAGGGACGTCACCTGATTAAAAATGAAACCCGAAAAACTTCAAGCCCTACTTGTGTGAGTGTTCACATTTACTTTTTCAAAAACACTTGTTTTATTTTTAGCAACCTCTGTTAATATGGGGTATAACACATTATTTTAAAATACAATACAGTGCTTGGTGGGATACTATCATATTCGTTTCCACTGTTCATTGCGCTGCTTTGAACTGTAACCAAACTATTTTAATAGTGTGTGTACGCATTAAGCACGACTAAATTATGAAACGGTACTTCAGTGTGGACGCTGGATTAATTAGAATGGTTTTGAGTACAGTTCTCGAGTGTGGACAGGGCCACGCTACATGGCAATACAAGAAAATACAAGAAACACATATAACAAGTGCAAAATGGCTATTTTATTAGCTACAATTACAGTACTTTAACCTATTATTCAATTCTTCCATGCAGCCATGTGTCACTCATGATGTAATCTCTTGTCATGCTCAAATGATCATTTTTGTGGTTTAAGGCATATTTCAAATATAAGACAGACTGCCTGTAATATGGTGATGTCACATAAAGCTGGAGACAGACTTCATTTATACAAACGTTTTAAAACAACTTTTCCCTTAACTTAAAAAAAAACAGATTGGAGTGGGGATACTTCATTTTAGCAATAAATCAACCCTTAATGTTAAAATCCTAAAGTAACTTCCATTTATTAATTCTCATCTCGTACAGTACAAGACACACACAAACATATGACAAACATCTAAATGGTGGATTAATGTGGTCTTACACTGTTTGTTGTTTAAACTGTGACTGTTGTCTCCACATGTGTGACTAGACAGATGCAGCCTTATCAGGAATTAATTTGGTTACAGTAAACCAACATCAGCTATGGAGTGCAGACTTTGCTCCAGGGAATGACTCATTATAAAGCAGCATAGTGTAGACTGGTTAGGACCCAGATGGCTGCAAACAGTGCTGCCATACGTACAATAATTATCATATTTCTATAATAATTTGGACCATTGCACGATGTACGTGAAAAAGTAAATTAATATTTAATGACTTTTCTTCTGTCATTGGGAGGAGACAGGAGACAACAATAAAGAATCATTTGCATCACCTCGGTGATTTACTGTCGCTCCAGCAAGTTGTCAGTGATTCGTTGATTGTCTTTGTCTTCGCTCGTGGGTGGAGACTGTCCTCCAAAGCGTGTGCCGTCAGCCGACCTCTTTTTTTCACACCGCAGACTCACCATGCAGCCACCTCAGAGCTACAGCGTCAGAGCTACAGCGTCAGAGGACAACGCAGCTCTGGGCAGCTTACAGGCAAGCCTGCAGGTGCCCAGCCAGACGACCTAAGCCCTGCCCCCTGGCGGCGCTCGGTCAATAGTGCGCCGCCCCCTGGGAGCTCCCGTCTATGGTCAGCAATAGAATAGCTTGGACTCGAACCGACGACCTCCAGGCTATAGGGCACATCCTGCACTCCACTTGGAGTGCTGCTGTTGTAATATGGAATTTACTCCTGAACTTACGGTCCTGAAAAACCACGGCAATAATTATACGATAATTTTTTGTGAAATACAATAATTTTGAGGTTCCAATACGATATTTTCACTTTTCAGATCTGGCAGCACTGGCTGCAAAGGATACAAGCACACCACAAGCAAGCAAGCAGTAAGAGCTTCTCATTGCTCCATCACTTGGCAACAGGAAAAACACCTCAATTCACTTCCTTAGTGATCACATCACAAGTGTCAGCTGATCCCAGGCAGAGAGAGTGATGCTTTCAGAAGACTTCAAAATGATTAACTGTTCAGTGTGCCAATACCAACATTCTTAAACTTGCTACAGAAAATAAATCAGACTATTCCCAGACTATTTCCTGTATCTTCAGCCACAGTGGTAAATATGAGATCATCACTACAGATCATTAACAAGTTCACCACCGTGACAAAGAAAAGTATTGAATAAAGGTTTGCTTGGGAGCAAGACAATGCTGCATGCATCACCCCACTCAGACAGCTTGCTTACTAATATTTTAGTACTGTCCACACTTAAAATATGCAAATGATTTTAATGAGCAAGCCATTTCATCTCAAAATGTAATCTATTTTCTAGGAATGACAAACAACCGGGATGGGATAGATGTTGCCCATTAGATCACAAGCATAATCTGTCATTCACTTTCATTGGGAATCGAAATTCTGTTATCCTGTGATAACCCAACAGTTAGGGTAAACCTGCGTCACAAAGGATCCATGGCAACAGCAGCCTGTCGTCGGGTTGAGTACCTAATTTGGAGTGGAAGCAGCACTCTTTTTTTTTTTTTTGCAACGGTCATATAACTGCTGTAACTAGGTGCATCTAGTGCAGTGGTTCGCAAAAAAACCAAAAAACAGTGCACTGCAAATTTTTCCTAAAAATACTAAGGATAGCAAATGAAAAATAAAGAAAATATTGACATATGCACTGCAAAATGTTTTAATTTATTTCTATAATAAGAAAATACAGCAGAACCTCTCAACTCTGTATTGGATCTTAATTCTCAGGCCCTTCTAATATTAAACTGGAGGTAATAATCAGGTGTTTTGCTAGATTTTTATTTTTTTTTATTTTTATGTATTGCTCTGACAACAGATCAAACTTACTAAATGTATTAATTAATATAACATACATTGTATTAATTTATATCATAGATTAAATTATATCATAAATTGATATAAATGAATGCAAAACATAAGATAAAGACTATCACATTTAAGTTAAATAAATACAAAAACTACTATCTGTTCCAATCACATGCAGCATAACATAACGTATAACAATCTGCAATGCTGTTATATCATGAAATGATATGTAAAACTGTAATATTCCAGATTAATAGGTTGTGAAAGCCATACTTTGCCCCACTGAATTAACTATAAAAAGCAGAGGATGTCACACAGCAGTTAAAGTTACAGCCTATATTTTTCTTGTGTGTATTTCAGGCAGAAACAGTACAAAAGTAGACATCACTATTTGTATTTGTCTTTTTTTTTTTTGTAATCCCTGCAATTGCAGTTTCTTCACAATAAACGTGGCAAAGGACACATTTTCCTAAAGTAAACACTTTACTGAGGTTTACTTATGCCGTTTTTAGATGTACATGCAAGTGAAAACTGTCAAATATAACTTAAACTTGTACAAAAAAAATAAATGTGGAAAAGGACAAAGAAAAAACCTCACCGTTGTTTTTTGTTTATTACTCTCCTCATAACATAATATAGGATCACAAGACATTAGAGGAGTCCTTTAGTTATATGGTCAGTCTCAAATTGTAGGACTCAGAGGACTTATCTAATGCACTCGATTCTCCCTTTACTGTAGTTAGTTCTTAATTATCCTACAAGCGAATTCTCGCCTCCATTCACATCAATGATGCAGAACTCAGTAGGGTATGTGAACTATGCATCAGCTGCAGAGTCACTTACAAAAACATCTCACCCAAAAGACAGAGCACTAGGAAATTGTGACTTGCTCAAAGTCACAGTGAGTGAGCCATGATTTGAACCGGGGTTACAAGCCCTTTTCTTACTGAAGTGTGATAATCACTTAATGGTCCCATTGAAAAGACTGAGCGAGTGCTTATTACTACACATACAGGTATAGTACGCTGCCATATCTACTTTTACCTGCTGATATAACTCATCCTGTAGTCTCCCGACTCTGGGCAAACTTTCTGGTCATCCAATTTCAGTTCCACTCCCAATTAAAATAAAAACCTCTTGTCAAAATAAAGAAGGGTATGGGTACAGTATGTTCAGTACCCAGTTGGCTACATTATTTAGTTACAAAGCTCGAAGCAGTTTGTGCACAGGTGTTTAGAAAATGCACAGTATTCTTTCTCTCTACCAACCTTCCATACCATCACCGCCGTTTTATTTCTGGTTTCTATGCAGTTTTCACAGCTCCGTGTCCCTGTGACATCACAATACTGATCTTGCACTCACACAAATAACCCGAGTAAAGAACAAATTACTCTGCTATCATTTGTGAATGCCTACACGACTATAGGTCATTATTGAAATATTTTATTTACAATGATAATGACAATAATTTGATACATGTTTGTAATTCCTTGTGTCATGATACGTATAATTTCTTGTAGTCTGATTTATAACTGGTGTTGCTCTCCAGAGGGTGTTAAGCGCGCGACTCCATAAAATGATTTCCAATACAAAAAAGCAAGGTACCTACGTAATGTTTATTGTACTAGCTGTAACAAAACACAGACATAGGTTTTTTATTTTATTTTATTTGCCCAGTTTGACTCTGTAAACAAATCTTCCGCCGCAAAATAGTTTTTTTTCTTCAAGTCAGTGTGATATTTAATGATCTGTACACATCTAAATTATAGACACACAATCGTTTTGCTAAGCAAGTCATCACAACGACCACATTTTGTCACTGCAAACACACACAAAAAAGCAATATATAATATAGGTATTTATGCTTGCTGTAAACACTCTTTCCTGTGTCTGAAGGGACATGCATGTGTGTTTCATTTTTTTTACCAGTTGGTCATTTGTTACGTTATTTATTCAATCATGGCACCGGCTGCAGCAGTATCAGTATCAAAGTTAAATCAAATAAGTTTACACATACAAGAGAGAACTAAGTACCGAGACCTGAAAATCATTTGACAAAGGCGTTTTCATACGCGTATATTGCTATCGAGGGCTTGTTTGCTTACCTGATGCTGTAGTAACTCATGATTATTGCCGTTGCTATGGGTCCCCCAGCTGCTGGCCTCACTGTATCTGACACTCTAATTTAAACTAAAAGGAAATGGACTCTGCAAGCCCTAGCAACCGCACAGGCCAGTAAAGCGCCTCAGCATTGGCAGGAGCTTGTCGTCGCGTGGTTACGATTGGATATTGCCCTGTATGGCTTCGTTTAAGGGGAGGTCCTTGGACCACGTTTGCGCTGCAGACAAAGTGCTTTTGCATTTGAACGATACAGTCTGCTTTGGTTGAATAACCAGTTGGTTTACATTCCCTACAAGTTGTTTTCACGTGCAGGCACAAGAACATTACCCCTTTTTTTTTAATCGTTTTGCAACACAAGTAAAAAAAAAAATTAAAAAAATAGGGCTCCAAATATTACAAAGTAGAACATTTAAGGTAATTTCTAATCAGCCAGTGAATTAAAAAATGGTTGTATGTTGTTCAGACTAGTAGGTAGGCCTACATACTGCTCACTTGATACCTGGAAACATAAAACTTCCGTGATATGCCTACAGTGTTTAGGCTATTCATTTACAATACTGAAAGTGCATTGTACTTGCAGTAATGGGTTCAACACTTGATGTGGCTAAAGCCAGAGAAGGTTGAACATCCAGTAGCATTAAAAGCGGCTGTGCAAAACTGGAGAACTACTGAACAGTCAACGTTCATATTTGCAACCAATCAGAACTGCGGGCGGGTTTATCCACTAACTGTTGCTAAAACGAACTGGCTGGCGGCTATCTACGTCTGAAACATCGCTCTTGCTGCCTGAAGAGGTTAGACTACTGTAACGTAATAATAACGGCTCATACAGTTACCATTGTATTGTGGAATTATTTTCTTCATCCATGATATTTGTATATCTGCGTGCAAACGACTTCGTGTGTAGGACATGATAGGAAATCAACGCTATCATGTCACATCACCACCGTGCCATGTTTACTGTATGATGCAAATGGTTTAAAACAATTACAAAAAAATAATCATGTCTTCGTATCATTTTACCTTTGTCTATACAGCTTTTCAGTATTATTATTATTATTATTATTAATTTCTTAGCAGACGACCTTATCCAGGGCGACTTACAATTGTTACAAGATATCACATTATTTTTTACACATTATTTTTACATACAATTACCCATCTATACAGTTATACAGATTACCTAGCAATCTAGGTAAAGTACCTTGCTCAAGGGTTCAGCAGCAATGTCCCCCACCTGGGACTGAACCCACGACCCTCCAGTCAAGAGTCCAGAGTCCTAACCACTACTCCACACTGCTGCCAACCAGTACCAATGATAATGAGAAAGCATCTCCTGACAAAACTTCTCTGCGCATTTTACATAGACGAATGCTTATGCTTATATTAAGGAAGATTAAATAGTATTCCTTTCGTAAGTAAAGAAGTGGCAACATGTCATTTGATCAAAAAAGGAATATGATTTAATCTTATTCAGAGAAACTTAAAGGGTTTGCCAACATGGATTACTATCTACCATACCTAATAACTGCAAAGGTATTGACAATGTAGACCCAGAGGACTTTTTCAACCTGAAAAAAGAAACAACGACCAGGGGTCACAAATGGAGATTAGATAAAGGGGCATTCAGAACAGAAAATAGGAGGCACTTTTTACACTTGTGAGAGTCTGGAACCAACTCACCATTAATGTTGTTTGAAGCTGACACCCTGGGATCCTTCAAGAAGCTGCTTGATGAGATTCTGGGATCAATAAGTTACTAACAACCAAACGAGCAAGATGGGCCGAATGGCCTCCTCTCATTTGTAAACTTATAACTACTTCAAAAGGAAATTCCTGTTTCTGCAATCAGGGCAGCTTCTAAACAAAACTCAGAAAAGCTGATTAGTGGTCTTCATTTTTAATGCACACAGTGAAAAGAAAGGATATTTAACACATTTCGTAACCTTTAATATTAATAGTTTAATAGTAGAAAGTGGCTGAAAATAATCCTAATATCTATTAATCACGGCACACTAATGATCCAAGCAGAAACTGCATGCAATTCAAAACACAGGATTTTCACAGCTATCACATTACATGCAGATAAAATACAGATTAACACAAAATGCAAAGAATATAAAAACATTGCTAACATTTTTGACAAGCAGTAAGAGTTTTAATGGCACATGTCAGCAAATTATATTTTTGCAGCTTCTAGCAAATGCACTGTAATGACGAAAAACAAGCATCAATGAACTCCCTTTTGCTCAGCTTCTAGCGCATTCCTGTTTTATGTGTTATTTTTGCTGTGACTTTTTTTGTTTTTTAATAAGTAATATGCCCTGGGATTCACTTACCTAAACTAAAAGAACAGAACAGAAGAAACTACAGTTAAAGTAAACTTTGGCAAAACACTCGACATTTTGACTGCCCCCCTTCAACCAGATTGCTATTGTCATCTGGTTGAAATCCAAAATAGTTCCAGATCAAGCTTCTCTCTATGGCATAATTTAATTTTCCCAGAGCGCGCAAGGTAGTTGGTCACTTCTGTGCAGTGGAAATGAGAAAGCTTTTGTTTTTAAAGCACACAATTAGAGTTTTGTTTTAAAAGCTTTAAAAAAAAAAAAAGCAAAAGGAGGACACACACAGGGTGTCAATACTTTTGTCATGAACAAATAAATGAAATAAATGTGTTTTTTGATAAATATTATTTGTTACATTTCAAGAAATTGTGTTTTGTTTTACTAAAAAGTGATTGTGTGTTTTGTTTTACTAAAAAGTTCACTAAATGCTTGTCCTTAATCTATTACTTGAATTATTGTGTAAGCGTAGCGTGCCAATACTTTTGTCTGCGACTGTAATCCATACTGACTACTAACTATGCAGGCTCAAAATAAGGGCCTTTCCTATAGTCAGATCTAATCCCAGCTGTAATGCAAGAAAATCTCAAATACTCTACTTTGCACTGTCTGTTCTTCTACAGAATAAACCCTTTGTAGGAACTGTCCAATTCTCTATCAGGAACAGCTATTATTTATAGGTACCAGAAAGGTGGCTTCATTTTAAACTTTTATTTGTCAAGACCGAGGGCCATATTCAAAAAGCTTTAACTCATGCGTTACTGCATTAAACATTTAAAAATTTTAAAACCCAACAATCTAGACAAGTTCAATGAATACCAGAGTTTATTTAGTGTGTTACTGTCTATGATATTAAGGGAGAGAAATTGTAAGTGCAAACAAAAAAAAACAGCTAAACTGTTAAAATAAAGTAAGCACAGATAAATTAATGTCTTTTTTTGTGCATTGGCACTTGTTTCAATAATCTCCATAATTATGAGTATGTTATTACGCACTGAAGCCCGGGCGTGTTTTGGTCCATTGGCACAGAGGGAACATGTTTAGGGTTCCTTGCTGACTGCAGCGGCGCTCCATACTGGTGTTTTGCGCCATCCAGCGGACATTCCAAGAACAGTAAACTGTAGCTTCCTTGCTTTACAGCTGTTTTTCTTTTTGCGGGGCATCAGCAGCCAACATGTCAGCCCTTAAAATAAAATACATAAAACACGTTTATAATAATAATAATAATAATAATAATAATAATAATAATAATAATAGAGTTCAAGTCCAAGGACATGCACGAGTTTTAAGTTGTGTAATTATCCTAATGTATCTTAAATGTATCCAAGTAGGGAGTTTTTAAAAAAAATACATAAACTGTACAACTATGTATTGCCAAAGCATATGACATTGAACATTTGCTGAAAATACTTGACTAGAATGGTATAATTCTGAAACGACAATTTAAAACAAAATTCATAAAAAGGTACTTTTTATGAAGAATAATATAGTAATATAGTATTTTTAAATAAATACATTACCTACTATAGTTTTGGGAACAATTGGTGGAAGCGATTTAAAGAATTATTTCGTAATCATACCCTGGGATCTAATGTTTCTGGCATTGTGAGCGTTGCATCTACAGTGAGTACTGACAGGAAGTCGAGGTCATGTCATTGTGTATTCTACGCATAACACAAATAACCGGCTTTATCGAGCAACACACAGTCATGTCTGCACGCCATCTGCTATTTAGTATAGTGCAACTATAACTGGTTAAAATTTGAATAATTAATTACACTCGTTAGAAATACTCACTGCATCGGTATTAGTATCTTATCCGAAGCTTCCTTTTCTTTCATTCTTTCGTTATTGATAATTTTTAGCGGTATCTCTGTCTTCAGTATTTGTTCATCCAGTTCAATTTAACCGCCTATGAAAATGCACGTCCCTGCTTCTTAAACCGTGCAATGTGATTGGTCGCCTGGATGTTCAATGACTGATCAGGGACCCGGCAGTATCAACATTCATTGGGTGATGTTTTTCCATGTGACCGGAACGAATGGCCAGCGCCTAAATTCAAATTGCTGTATAAACTGATTTAGGGGAAACAAATATTTTTAAAATTATTTTTTAAAATAATCGCGTAGAATTTTGAAAATAATTTAGTTTAAGCGGAGCAATTTAGCTGGATTTGTCAGGTTTTGGGTACTCAAAAGGGAGTTTAATTAATATGAAGGTAAGTTTAAGTTTTGGTTGCACTGAATGCTGAAACTGTTGTTACTAGTCGTACTCAGCGGAACAAGGAAGGTTGCAGACGCCTTTAGCGTTAGTCATTTGTACCGGCATATATATATATATATATATATATATATATATATATATATATATATATATATATATATATATATATATATATATATATGGTACGAATGTAACAGATGTTCGTATGTATATTTGCTTGTAACCATATTATTTAATATACCATACATTATTTTCAAACCATAGAAGTTGTTTAGCATATACATATGCGCCGTTGGAAAGAATCTGCACAACAAATGTTATTGTTGTTCATGGTACATGTTTTAAATAATGCAGATTAGCATTAACTTATACTGTTTAAGTTATTCTGGGTAAATATACGGTATTGGGTTTAAGAGTTTAATCATTATTTAATAAGGCTCCTACTTCAATTGTTCTCAACTAACGACTGTGAGAGCGGTGAGAAGAACGATAAATACTAGTAAATATTGTTCGTTTTTCAAATATATATATATATATATATATATATATATATATATATATATATATGTATATGTATATATATATATATATATATATATATATATATATATATATATATATATAAAAGCGGTTATTTCTATGAATTAGTGTTGCAAACCAAAAAAAAAAACAGTTTTATAAACGGTTGTTCTAGAAGTTGTCACGTCACAAGTAAAAGCTGATATTTAAAACATTTATCTTTATAGGTCGTTAAATAACGGCAGAATAAGCGTCGAACATATGTTATAGTTTTGCTATTTTGGTAGAAACTTCAGTCATGGGATATCAAATATATATATATATATATATATATATATATATATATATATATATATATATATATATATATAGAAATGTACAACATATCGAAACGTTGGGCAGCTGGCTCTTTGAGCTATATATATATATATATATATATATATATATATATATATATATATATATATATTCTACTGTGTCATTTTTGTAATTGAACTTGAATGTATATGAATCTAAAGTATATAAATTATAGCCTTGTATATGTTTGTGCACTATGTTCAATAATTTAGTTTACATTGAAAATGTAGTTTGAGACGGGCAGAAAAACATTCATTCTTTAAACTACAGCATGCTCCTGCTTCTGTATGGAACTCTTTTTCCAATAATAACATTTTAAAGGAAACTTCAATAGAGCAAGATGGACTTTGCTTCCAATGGAATTCTCTCTTAAATATGCAAACAATTTGTAAGGTGGGTCACATTATTTCAAGGACTTAAAACCATATATTTCTAGGTAATAATAATGTTTTTTTGCATATTGTATTTTATAGTTTTGTGGTTATTGTAATGTCTTAGCATGTCATTTTGTCAATTGACTTGCAAAAATATCTACCGAGATAAACACAAGTGCATACCGCTTGTTCTTTTGTGATTGACTGTGAATGTATTTAGGCTTTTCTATGTATTTAGGCCTCTCTACATTTTGCCCTATTGCTTGTAAAACCTGGACTGGCTGCAGCCTTCTTTCCACCTCCAAATATTAAGCCTGGTTTCTTCAATTTTATTTTAAAATAGAAGAACAGCCCCTATTCAGTGCTATTCAGCGTGGAGAGTGTCTGACCAGGATGAGAGACAGCCCCAGAAGGCCCTTAATCCTAAAGAGGAGGAAGCTCTCTTTGCCCCAAAAGGAGGACACAACTAGGGATGAACCAGATAGGGCACAGAAGGGAACAAGCAGTTCCAGCAGCCAGAGATTTCCAGATGGGATCCGGATCTTGGTCCACCCCTCTATGCCCAACACACAGGTGGTGGTCATCCCCAAAACTGCAGACCTCCAGAGCATCATCGGGGCCCTAACTGCCAAAGGGAAGGAGTGTGGCTCCCAGGGCCCAAACAAGTTCATCCTACTCAGCAGTGGAGGGGGAGCAGGAGAGGGCCCTGTTGAAGTGTCTGATCATGTTGAGGCTTCCAAAGCAGTGTTAGATGCCTTGCAAGGCGTATTTGTGGAACCAAAACCTCTTGAAGAAATTAAACCTGGTAGGATTTTATTTCATTTGTACTACATTTAGACTGAAAATGACACCTGCCTGGAACTGATAGTATACAGTATCACTGTTTACAGCAGTAGCAGGTTATATTTTAACAGGCTTAACAGGTAACAGTCTGCATGATATAGGGGTGATATAGTGAGTTCTTGTCTAAGCAATTAAATGTGTACCATACTCAGAATACATCCTTTCTTCTTTCCAGCAAATAAGGATCTTGATTGCTCTCCTCTGGATGACAGTCTGACAAATATCCAATGGCTCGGGAGGATGAGTACAGACAGCCTGGGACCTTGCGTTGTTAAGACTGAGGCAGATAAAGAAAACCTGGACACCAACATACAGGCGATCCATGTTCGTACAGTAATAGGCACTGTTTTAGCCATGCTTGGGATACAATTTCTCAATTTTTAATAATTTGTTTCTCAAGAATAGGTGTCTAGCTTTCAATTCTAATTAAACAGAATTAGATTTGGGCCCCCTACACGATGCAAGATATACCTTAAAAAAAAAAAAACATTTTAATTCTGCTAAGGATTGAGTACAGCTTAAATGGGCAGCACTAATGTTTCTTTCCTAACCATCCTAGGGAAATGATGAAGACAATGCAGGGCTGACTTCCTCAAAAGACCCCCTCTCTGAGAGACCACCCTACTCCTACATGGCTATGATCCAGTTCGCTATTAACAGCAAAAAGACTAAGCGGATGACTCTGAAAGAAATCTACACCTGGATTGAAGACCATTTCCTTTACTTCAGACACATAGCCAAGCCTGGCTGGAAGGTAATTGTGACTCCTATCACTATTGCTAATCATGAACTTGATGTACATTCTTGAAGGAGCTGTGCTACAAGGGTTGGTCAAAAGAGTAGAAATGCCTGCCATAACACTGTCAATAAGGTGTAGTTTTTGTTTTATTTTAGCAGACGCCTTTATCCAAGGTGATTTACAGAGACTAGGGTGTGTGAACTGTGCATCAGCTGCAGAGTCACTACAATTACGTCTCACCCGAAAGACAGAGCACAAGGAGGTTAAGTGACTTACTCAGGGTCACACAAGGAGTCGGTGGTTGAGGTGGGATTTGAACCGGGGACCTCCTGGTTATAAGCCCTTTTCTTTAACCACTGGACCACACAGCCTCCTTAACCTTGGGAAGCCAGGGTGGCACTGATTTGGTATTGCAGTCTGCAATATATGATTTAAAACCATTTTTTGTAGGTGGCAGTCCGAGAGGTAGGCTAATATTACTGAATGGATTTAGGGATTTAATTTGAATAAGAAGTTATTCAAAGTAGCCCATTTACACAACAATATGTGCTACATATCTGTCAAAGATTCACTATCACCCCCTACGTTTCACCAAAGAAACACGGTACGTTTGGGAAACCCAATACTTCAAAAGTTAAAATATATGACAAAGGTGTATCAGTAGTATCAATATTGAATACAGAATAGCTAGATGAGTAAAGAAGTGATTCAATACAGTTCACAAAGTTAAAGAATGTCATCAATCAGTGAAAATAATCAAAGAGTTATATCAAACAATCAATTTGAAAGCACTTTGTTTAACTTCTTGGAGCACCCCAGTCAATGGTAATGTTATATGAACTTGTTTATGCTCCTCAAACCAGTTCCTTGGAAATTGGTTGAGGAGAAGGTCCTTAACAGTGGAGCAAGGATCTTTTTATTCTCCAATAAAGTTACAGGTTTCCATATGATGATTTACACAGTCACTGCAACACTCAATATTCATGATACTGAATTTAATAGTTGAAAACCATGTTCAAAAAGTTTCTTACAAATCTATTTTTTGTCAAAACATGGTCCCATGTCTCTAACCCTTGTCCTAGAGCCACAGGGTTATCTGGTTTTCATTTCAACCAATTACTTAATTGAACCAGCTATTGGCTTAATTAGTCAGGATTAACATGTGTTCCAAATTTTTAGCCACTTGATGTAAAGACCTATAAAAACCTTCAGGATTGGAGCTCTCCAGGAACAGGGTTGGAGACCCCTGGTTTAGACCTAGTGGCTCCAGTTTTTAACACCACCTCTTAAGAGAACTAATCAGCAACTGATCCTCGGACCTTAAATCATAATTTTATTTTATTTCCAGTTTTCTCCCAATTTTGGAACGTCCAACTATTATTCAACCTGGCTCACCGCTGCAACCCCTGAACTAACTCTGGAGAGACGAGCATGAGCGTCCTCAGAAACGAGTGCCGTCAGCTGTCTGATTTTTTTTCGCTTTCTAGCCATATTCAGGACTTGCAGCATTGGAGGACCACACGGTTCTGAATTGCGTACAGGCCGGCCTTCAGGCGCCCAGCCAGCCACAGGGGTCGCTGGTGTGCAGTGAGCCAAGGACTCCCCAGCCGACCTAACCCCTACCCCTCCCAGGCAGCGCCAATTAATTGTACGCCCCTGGGAACCCCCGTCCACGGTCAGCAGCGGCATAGCTTGGATTCAAACCGGCTATCTCCAAGTTATAGGGTGGAGTGTCTTACCGGATGTGCCACTTGGGAGCCTCTTGGACCTTAAATTTTGATTGTAACACACATGTTTTGTAAACCAATCTTCAAGAAACTCTCAAACTCTGCATTTTTTTTTTAAAGACACTTACAGAAACATTACCAACATATTTGAAGCCCAGTTACTTTTTTCGAGGTGCAGGCAAAATCCTGATTTTTGGGGATCAATATTTTGCATATCCCAAACTGTGTTTCTAGTGTTGTTCTTTATTATACATCATACAAGTAGTGTACTTGCCTAATTGATGATTACAAACTGATTCAAAACAATTTATGATTTCTAAAGCTGCCCTGCTTCTTTTACCAACCTGACAGAATTCAATCCGCCACAACCTCTCACTTCACGACATGTTTATACGAGAGACCTCTCCGGATGGAAAGATCTCCTATTGGACGATTTGTCCCGAAGCTAACCGCTGTTTGACACTGGATCAAGTTTACAAGGTTGGTGTTTGTTGTGTTGTGGTTTTGCAGAAAACAATAAATAAGAGTGGCCAGCCAGGTACACATTTGTTCAGTTTCTACCGGTATGCTGCTCTTTAGGTAAAAGTTTATTTGTGAAATAAATTTATCCCAGCACCACATGTGAGTTCACTGCCCTAAAATTATTACATATGAAATAATCAAGTTAGTGTCTGGTTACCGAGGGTCACCAATAGTAAACACAAGCCAAAGGCCAAGTGTAATCATTCATGATTCTGCTTGATTATTTCATACATTCAGTGCTTTGAATATTAAAGTTTACAGGTCATTCTATCTTTGTTAAAAGTACAGATGTTGAAAGCTCAGTTTGCTTACTCAGGTTGTAGGGGCAGCGCTGCTGCATGTAAGGATGTGCTTGTTTGAACTGAACCACGGTACAGTCTCATTTGGGGCGATACGATATTGCACCCAGTCTTAACTGTCTGCCCATATTCATATTGGCTCCCAATTTTATTGGCCAAAGGTTAATAAGCTCAAAGGGAAAGAGCATTTGGGGAATGAAGTAACCCCTGCTATATATTTTGTGATGATCGCATATGTACAAATGTAAGCAAACTGTTAGTTATTTTGTGACACAGCGTTATAAAAATATACAGTATTTCTATTCAATGCTGTTATTCCACCGCTTCCGGCAGCGTCCTTAATTTTACCATTACGACAGTTTTAATTTTAACCAAGCCAGCTGAAGAAATGGAAAAATGTGATTGGCTAATAGATGTGCTAATTCTAACTTAAGAGCGCATCTGCCTCCTCTGAACATACAGCGGTGACTGAGTGGAGAATTTGGCTGCTACCTCTGTGTAAAGCTATACATGTATTGTTATATTTCATATAAATTAAATATTTCAAAATTTAGTAGGCAGTACCTCCTCTGCACTAATGTGTATATACAGTATACCGAGCATCAAAAGAAACTTATTAAGAGATAGTACCCGCTGATGAGGGCTCTACCGTGTGATAATTGACCACGACGGGAGTTATGCGTCCCGAGCAGGTAACTTACAGGATTGGTTGCTTTCGTCAATGTGAAGTATTGATTGGCTGGTTTTGGTAAATAATAAATTAATTTGGACCAATTGTGTATTAGTTTAGTATTTATTGTCCAATAGATGTGAACTACACTTGAAAGATACAAAATATCAAACAGAAAGCCAGCATTCACAGTTGGTGCTGAGACGTTCCAGCGGGCATCTGTCTATTAGTGCCCGCTAGAGCTAGAAGCTGATTGGCTGACGGTACTGAATCGTTTTCTAATTACTATTATAACACATTTATTTTGGACAATGGATATGGAGTGATTTCAGCTGTTGAATTGCAAGCTTGAATAAAAGCAATAAGAAAATCACAGGAAAAAAACAACCAATATGCCAAGAGAGCAGCACCTTCATGCAATTGGCATGTTGGAGGCTGGACTAGGGTAACGTACTGTTCAACACCTGCCCAAGATCGCCAGATAATTTTGCCGCATCTTTTGTGATGTCAATTGTTAAATCAGCACAATAAAAAGGCACTGCACCTGGTCTAAAACGAGTTTGTCATTTTTCGATCACATCTCGTGAATGTTATCCAAATATAAGTGGTAAGTTTCTTTTGATGCTCAAATATAAGTGATACGTTTTTTTTATTTCTTAGATGCCCTTACAATTGTTACAAGATATTACATTATTTTTTTCACATTCAAATATATATATATAATAAATAAATATATAAAATGTATGTATAATATAATTTATATATAATATATAATTAGTTCTGAGATATATATGTATTTAAGATTAACCAGGTAATGAATGGGTAACTAAAAATGAATGGGAGTTTTTTTTCTAAAACTGACGGCTCATTGGACAGACAGACGCTTACTTGTCTACTGTTAAAGTGAGTTACAGTATCACACGTGCTCTGCTGCGTGCTGAACACGCCTTCACTTCTCAAAATACACTAGCAGCTCTTCTGCTACAGACAACAACAAATTAAACCCATCAGTTTCGACAAATTCAGGATCGCTGCAAGCCCATGAATCAAGTGGATATGATGACAACATTTTTATGTTCTCTTCACAATGTTCATTCTTCAACAGTTCATTTCCTAGAAGTGCTTACTGTAGCTACATATTTATAGTTTTATTTAAAAAAAAAAAAAAAAAAAAATTCAGTCCACAATCACATTTAAAAATAGATATCCTATTCTGTTTTCTGATCTCTCTATGCTGCTGATCAAGCTTGAACCACATGTTTTAAGGTATTGGTTGTATTTGTAACTTCTAAATGATTGGCCCTAGCAAAATTTTGGTGACTGTGCATTTCCTGGTTAAATAAACGAGATTGCGTGGTACGCCGGGGTACCGTTGTACAGTGGTCTCTCTCGTTCATATTACGTCATAAGCATATTCCTGGTTCCCACTAAACAAAAAAATGGCTGGGTGTGCAGGTGAACACTCGCAGTTAAAACATAAATGAAATACTACTCATCAGACACATCGTCAAAATCTAGAAAAAGCACTGCATCTTCACAGAAAACAGCTATGACGCCCAACTCTGCTTTGGGGCTACAAAACGCGAAATGTTGCTCGCACTGTAATGGCAAAAACTGTAAGCCTGATCAGCAAATCCAAGCCATGTTGGTGTTCGGTTTTTGTATACTCACATTTTATTTTTCCTTCCCTTGCACCTCACCCAGCCAGTGGACCCCCCTGCACAATCTGCAGTAATGACCAAGCAGGCCTGCGAACAAGTAAGACTGGTCTCCTCTGTTCTGTTTTGTTTTTCTTACCTTGCAAAGCGGTAGAGCAGTACAGGGGAGGAGGTATTTGCACTCATTCTCAGGTTAATACAGATTTGGAGGGAAATAAGGTTATTGCTTTCATGGCAACAACCAAGAAAGGTCAAAGCCCCAATGAACCTAGGAATTGAACCTGCCAATCTAAGTCCCAGGATTTTATATGTAAAACAAGAATTTATGTTTTGGTGTGTTGTTTTTTTATAGAATCGTATTGCAGTGATGAGCAGAGAGGGAGTGAGGAAAAGGAAGGAAACAAACACATGTCTTGCACACTTGAACAATTATGAGTGCTAGTAACAACAGGGCTTATTTTCACATTTGCTAAACCTGTTTTTATTTTAGAAAACAGACTTGGATCTTGCCTGTTGAATGCTGTTTTGCTTTAAAGCAGTCCACAAATGAGAACCAGTCAGAATAGTTTAACCTCTCTTTGTGTTGTATGTGGCATGTGTTTCCAGCAATAAGAAAGCAGCAGAGATTTATTGGTTCTATGAAGAAATGATAAAATAAAATTCTACCTGAGTTCTGATTGTTTGGGCCCTTTTGAATGCTGAAGATTGCAGACAGGACAGTAAGAGCTGGGATAGGGGCTCTGCTAGTTTTACCACACGTGGCTTTCAGCTGACTGTTTCTGTATCTTCATCTCCTTTAGCATCAGAAACGTGCTGTACCTGAACTGAAAAAAACTGTGCCTGCAAGTATCTCAGGTAAGTTATGAAAATGACAAGGGTTGAGGATAATCTTAAAGGCCTTAGAAATTGACCATGTGTAAAGAGCAAGAGGAACACAAAAATAAATAGAAATATTATACTAACTTGACTTGATCTGTCTTTTAGCCAATTATAAACTCTTCCGTGCTGCTGGGCTGCAACTTCAGAAGACGTGTAGCTTTATTATCAGTTTCCAAAACTAAATCGGGCTGTTGAAAAACATGCACTTCAAGTTCAAGAGTTAGGAGCACCAAATTCACTAAAAAGAAACATGTACATTATGAACAGGTCTTGCCAGCTCTGAAAGCAGACTGACCTTCAGGTGTATAGGTTCAGCCACTGGTTGGTCGGATGAACGAAGATACGTCTTCAGAACTGCCTGCCCAAATATTCAATGAAACTTTACATTATGTAGCTCATTGTGACTTTTCCACTGAAACGGACGCCTGATTTTAATTAGGTATATACTCTCCTGATTAACTTTACATGGGCATTAGCAAGATGCAATTCTATGTGCTGGTGGTGTAATTTGTTGGTTATATATTGGTCAGGTGGAAGTGCTTTCATGTATGGTAACAATATACAAATTAAAAAAAACAACTTGTTAGTATTGAAAAAGTATTGTTGGTTTTTCTGTCTGTGATGTCCTTTTTTTTGGTGCTAAATGTGTGTTTGTCCAATCAGAGAGAAAGATGAAACCCCTCCTTCCTCGCACAGACTCCTACTTGGTCCCCATTCAGCTGCCACTTACCCCCCCACTCATCCTGCCCTCAGCCACACAGCTCCCCATACTGGCCACTGAGAGGAAATGCACTGCCAGCAGTCTGGGTTGGACCCGCATCGCTCCCAAGGTAAACATGCCAGGCAGTTCATCCATTGCACTTGAAACCTTCATGTCCCATTCTGATCCACAAAGAGTTTGTGTGAATGTTGAAATCTAGCAATTTTTTTTTTTTTTTTCTTGTACGATGGTGCATTATCCACGGCTTTCATCACCTCTGTTTTCGTCTGCAAGGATAATGTAGGTTTTTATGTAAGCACTATGGCAAATCGAAATGCATCATAGGATCAGTAGTCCCCAAACAACACTAAAATACAGTACAGAGGCGCTAATATGGATGCAAGTTAATACATTTTCCCAATATCCTTTACACTTGGGTGTTCGAGCTAGGGTGTTTAGTTGTATTCACATTTTTCTTCCGTAGGAGGGTTCCGAAATAATTCATACCAACAGGAAGTTTATGGTAGGTGAATTCGTAGTATAAGAAGTAATTTATGGTAAGCGACTGCTAAGTTTTGCCATGACCTTGTAGAACATTCGTACTATCAGGAAATCCGTCTAATTCAAGTTTGTTTTAAAGAGAATTCACTGTATGTGCTACAACAACATTAACTGTGTCAGCCTTACGAAGATGTATTGTTATTGCACATAAATCCCCATTGGAAAGGGAGCATATAACCTGCCTTTTCTGTTTTGCTGTGTGAAAGAATATATCATTGTGACAGAAATGCAGTGATTCTTGGTTGTAAATCTCCCTCCCGACCTGTGAGGGCTCTAAGCAGCAAGAACAGAGTTCCCTGGATGGGTTGGCCCAACAGTTCTTTCCCAGGGTTCAAGGGAAGTCGGCCAGCTAGAAAGGGGGCGGAACTCCGTTGCATTAACTCATCGACCCAGAAGGGAAATGACGTGACAGTCGCGGATTGGGGGGGCGGCTGCACTCGTTTACCAAGGGGTCATGTGTGACGGCATAAAATGGGATGGAGAGACGCAATCTGTACCTTCGCTTTGGTTTGTGTTTTGAACCTGAAAGGACCCGTGAGAGACCCAGTGATAAAACTAATCATGAGTGTTTTGTTTGTTTGTCTATAATTGTCTTGTTTGTTTTATTATTAGATGACTAACACGTTCCAGAGCTGTCGCCAAGGGCCAGCACAAAACCCGGAACAGCACTTCACTTTTGTCACACAATCTTGTATCACCCACCATGGGCACTACAGCATGCACACTTTACACATTGTTATGTATTGCCTGGAGTTATTGTTTGGTCACCAGACCAGGATTATAATTAACACAACCCTTTCCAACTGGATTAAAACTCTCTGTCTGTTAATTACGCACTGCATCACTCCTGCACCTGTACACAATCAACCACTTGGCCACAATCATTTTTAGTCCTGTTTTTTCCATACAGGTAACAAGTAAGCCTGATGATCCACCCCAGCCAGAACCTAGGCTTTCAAACCGGGGCTCTCCCGCCCTGGAGACCCCTTCTGTCTGGCAGTCCAGGGAGAGGAAGGAGACGAGCAGCTCCAGGAGGAAGCAGTGCCTCATCCTCCCATGCACTGAGGAGCCTGTCATTTTCTTCCCAGAGAGCAGCATTTTTGATTCGGGGATAGTATCTGACCTCTCCACTTTCCAGGACACCAGAGAGCCTGAGCTAGATAGCCCTGGGAAGGGTTCCTCTTTTAAAACTCCCATCAAGGGCAGTCTCCCAACCTCCTCCTCAATCCCAAGCAAGCCTGTTCCGGACGAGCCCCCAATTCTGCCTGCACTACTGCTGCAGGAGCTATGGAGAACCACTCCTTTGAAGAAAGGGGGTGCGAACGTGCTTGATTTCAGCCCCATCCGCACCCCTCGTGGGGTCCCTCTTACCCCTTACGAGAGGACCCTGCCCTTTAACTTCAGCAGCACCCCTTCAAGGAGATGCCGCTTTTTGATTCTCCACGGGAGCTGCTGAACAGCTGTTCCCCCACTCGGCTCACTTTGCCCCACTCAAGCTCTCCCATCTCCGTGTCCGACAGGCCCAAGAGATGTTCACGTGAGCTTCAGGTCGCAACCCCAGTGGCAAACCGCTCTGTGACTGAAGGTCTGGTCCTAGACACCATGAACGATAGCCTTAGCAAGATCCTGGTGGACATTAGTTTCACCGGGCTGGAGGATGAGGAGCTAGGCATGGGCAACATCAGCTGGTCCCAGTTAATCCCAGAACTGAAGTGATACCCACCCCTTGACTTAGGACACCCCTTCTATCTTCTTTACCCACTTCTCCAAAAAGGAAATTACTTTGAAACTAGTATAAGTTAGACTCACTGTGGCTTGCCTGTGGTATATTGTGTTTTTTCTTAATCTGCTGCTCACTGCAAAAATAGTTCTGTGTTGGATTTTGATGTGCCTTAGTATGGAGTTTGGTGGATTTTCTGAAACTGTTCTCTACTGCTCCTGTTCTAGGCACTTGGTAAGATTTATGCAAACCATAATCTTGCACCTAAAAGTACTTGTCTTCTCTTATTATTGTTTTATTTTTAACAATTGCAGTGCATTTGCAGGAGACCAACTGAAAAGGAAATGTACTACTGGTTTGAAAAAACAAAAACGCCACACAATACTGCACAAACAAGTCACTGCCTTTTCCTGTTTCATAATTTTCTAATGTAAATATAATTTCATTTCTTAATTTGCCCATTCTGTATACTTTTATTGATCAAAATGGATTTCAAAAACTAATAAAATGCTATTCTGTATACTTTTTGTAAGACACTACCATGCTGAGTTGATATAGAATAGCCTTTTGTATATCTGGGATTAGACTCCTTTCTCTGTAGAAAGACGGCAGGGCCAGCCTTCTAATTCTAGCTAAAACATTGTTCAATGCATTTTCTCTGCCATGCACATCCATTCATTTATACGTGTCTCAAATTTACAGCAAAAATGGATTTTCATTTTCAAACATCTGGTTCTACACCTGGGTAAAGAAAGCTCTTTGCAAATCATGCTTTTGTCATTTCACCTTAATTGTGAAATTGTCCCCACCCCCTTTCACTGCTTCTTTCCTGACGATAACCAATCAACTGCTTTCCCTATTGACCTGATATGCTTTCAGACAGGAACATGCTTTTACCCAGAAGACACTGATGGGGTGATCAAAGAAGTAAAGCAGTAACAGACTGTCTAGAAGACAAGGCAAGCAAACAGAACTCTTTAACCTAGTGTCATACAAGATGCCATGTTTTAAAATGTTTCTTTCAAACCTGCACGTGAGACTTATGAACCTAATGGAAGTGCAAAATGGGTAAGCTGTATGGAATTATTTTGTTAGCTGCAATTACTTTAAGTTGTTGGTTTGCTGTAACCTGACTCGGGTTTCTAAAGTAATTGCTTGTGATCAACAAGACTGTTATGTAGGCTTGCTGGTATGAAGAGAATATATTTTTTATATGTATAGAAAGCTTTGCTGGGAGAAATTTGTTCAAGTCGTATCTTTTCAGTTATGTTATCTTTTAAGTAGAACTGAAATCCATGCAAAACAACGTTGTACAAATTATGAACCCTGTATATGTATTTGTGTGTGTGTATATATAATATGAGAAAATACATTACTTACTGGTTTTTCCTTGTGCTGTAGATTGTATAGATGCATTATATATATATATATATATATATATATATATATATATATATATTCAGCTCAAAGAGCCAGCTGCCCAACGTTTCGATATGTTGTACATATCTTTCTCAAGGGAGCCTGTGTTTGAATCAAAACATTGGAGGTATTTATAGGTTTTTGACGGCATGACAACTACTTGTTAGTTTACATTCAAATCCATGATTTATTCTTACATGATGTAATGCTGTTCTATATATTGTGACATTTTTACTTCTATCTTTGAATCTGTTTATATATATATACAGTACTGTGCAAAAGTTTTAGGCAGGTGTGAAAAAATGCTGAAAAGTAAGAATGCTTTCAAAAATAGACATGTTAATAGTTTATATTTATCAATTAACAAAATGCAAAGTGAGTAAACAGAAGAAAAATCTACATCAAATCAATATTTGGTGTGACCACCCTTTGCCTTCAAAACAGCATCAAGCATCAGTTCTTCTAGGTACACTTGCACACAGTTTTTGAAGGAACTCGGCAGGTAGGTTGGCCCAAACATCTTGGAGAACTAACCACAGTTCTTCTGTGGATTTAGGCAGCCTCAGTTGCTTCTCTCTCTTCATGTAATCCCAGACAGACTCTCTGATGTTGAGATCAGGGCTCTGTGGGGGCCATACCATCACTTCCAGGACTCCTTGTTCTTCTTTACGCTGAAGATAGTTCTTAATGACTTTCGCTGTATGTTTGGGGTCGTTTTCATGCTGCAGAATAAATTTGGGGCCAATCAGATGGTATTGCATGATGGATAAGTATCTGCCTGTACTTCTCAGCATTGAGGAGACCATTAATTCTGACCAAATCCCCAACTCCATTTGCAGAAATGCAGCCCCAAACTTGCAAGGAACCTCCACCATGCTTCGCTACAGCCAAATATTTCAAATTTTGACTCATCAGTCCAGAGCACCTGCTGCCATTTTTCTGCACCCCAGTTCCTGTGTTTTCGTGCATAGTTGAGTCGCTTGGCCTTGTTTCCACGCCGGAGGTATGGCTTTTGGCCGCAAGTCTTCCATGAAGGCCACTTCTGACCAGACTTCTCGGACAGTAGATGGGTGTACCAGGGTCCCACTGTTTTCTGCCAATTCTGAGCTGATGACACTGCTGGACATCTTCCGATTGCGAAGGGAAGTAAGCATGATGTGTCTTTCATCTGCTGCAGTAAGTTTCCTTGGCCGACCACTGCGTCACGGTCCTCAACGTTGCCCTTTTCTTTGTGCTTCTTCAAAGAGCTTGGACAGCACATCTGGAAACCCCTGTCTGCCTTGAAATTTCTGCCTGGGAGAGACCTTGCTGATGCAGTATAACTACCTTGTGTCTTGTTGCTGTGCTCAGTCTTGCCATGGTGTATGACTTTTGACAGTAAACTGTCTTCAGCAACCTCACCTTGTTAGCTGAGTTTGGCTGTTCCTCACCCAGTTTTATTCCTCCTACACAGCTGTTTCTGTTTCAGTTAATGATTGTGTTTCAACCTACATATTGAATTGATGATCATTAGCACCTGTTTGGTATAATTGTTTAATCATACACCTGACTATATGCCTACAAAATCCCTGACTTTGTGCAAGTGTACCTAGAAGAATTGATGCTGTTTTGAAGGCAAAGGGTGGTCACACCAAATATGGATTTGATTTAGATTTTTCTTCTGTTCACTCACTTTACATTTAGTTAATTGATAAATATAATCTATTAACATGTCTATTTTTGAAAGCATTCTTACTTTACAGCATTTTTTCACACCTGCCTAAAACTTTTGCACAGTACTGTATATAATCTATCTCCATTTGCTGGAGTTTATAGGTCAATTTGAGGTAGTCTCCAAGCAGCCTGAAGAAATTCTGCCCTAGTCCACAAGCAGTTTTATTTTAAAACCACGTTAGAAAGACAAGTCAAGAAAGTAACATTAACTTAAGTAGATTTTTGTCTGTTCTATTGGACCCTGCATCTGCCTGCTGAGAATTCCACCAATATGTCTCAAACATTTAGGAACAGTGTAATATGAATAGAACACTGTGTTTTAACATATTTTGAAATATCATGTGAAGAGATTTTGTATAATATGAAATATTATAAAAAATAAAACTGCCAGTCTTTGCGTGTGCATGTCTGTGTGTGATGAATGCCTGCACCCTGTGTGTGTTAATTGTACAAATGTTATCCGAGGTTAGAAAGTTTAGAATTGTGCTTAATGAAAACCAATGTCAATAATCCTCCTGTTGAATGCAAATAGTGGTCTTGTTTACAGTAGCATGTTCAGTATTTTTCATATTTATATGTTGTACACCTGTAGTAGTGTTATATACACATGTTGTAGAATACAATTCAGAACAGATTTTTCTTAAAATTTAAGAAATTCAATAGAATTGAACACCCTTGGTGTGTGTGTGTGTGTGAGTGATATGGCATTCAGAAGTCCAGCAATCCGTTTTGGAAAACGGTTGCAAAATAGTAATTCTCAGTAGGTACCTAAAAAATAGGGTCAGTTTTCATTAAAGCAGTTCTAGATCTGTAACTTTTAATATGTTTGTTGAGTTACTGGTTGTAAATATTGTGAATACATTTCTATGTACTCCAAAGGGGAATTGTATCCAGCAGAAATGGCAGTAAAAATAAAATGCATGCATTGCTTTTCTTTGGAATAGTCCAGAGAGTTGCCAGAAAGGGAAAATAACAGCACAAAACAATAAGACAGTATTGAGTGTACATAATAACCTTGCCATTGTCCTGTTCGATGCCATTCTCTTTAAATATACTCCACAATGTTTGTCTGTGGTTTTATCACCAGTGGGGAAAACTTTTTACACAGTTCAGCAAAATAAGTGGTACATAAACTGCATCTGTAATGGCACTGGATGATGTTTTTAAAAAAAGCTGTAATTTAAGGTTTTGATCAACTTTTAAAGCGATTGATTTTGCACACTTTCAGGCAATGGATTCACCCTTGGATAACTAAGTTATAAAATGAAGGTGTCCTTTAACTTGCACTGGTTAATTTGCATACTATTTCACATTGATTCGATCACCCACATTCTTCTGTCCAATTTAGCGTGGCACGTGTGTCTGTACTGTCATATAATAAATATATTCTAAAAATACTAATTGGCAGAAATGTATTGTCATATTTGTTTTTGTGGTTATTTTACAGCCACGTGCTGAAGTTTGTATTCCTTTTTAAAGCCATTGTAGTTTAGAAAATAGTTTTCACTGTTATGCACTACCTTGCTTTGACCCAGAAGACACTGCTGAGATAAAATGACCAAGGAAGTAAAGCAAGCAAACATAACTAGTTTAACTTAGTGTAGTGTACTGTACATCCAAGATCTAATTGAAGTGCAAAACTGGTTAAAAAAACTTTTTTAGTTTTTGTTGTTTGTTAGCTACAATTACTTTTACATAACTGTTTAATGGTGTTTTTACAATCATTCAAAGTGGTTCTGGGTTATGTTGATCTTCTATTGAGTCATTTGTCTGGAAATCTTGTCTTGTCTGGAATTCTTTGAACTTGTCTAAGGACTGGAAGTCAACAGCTCCTCATTTCATTCACGTTATGTGACATTGTGACCATCACCTATTTATACTCTAGTTGCATAATTAATGACTTAATCTATTTGTTTGTTGTATACAATGAAACGCAATTACATTTAATTATTTAATGTATCACACATGGGGATTGCATTCTGTTGCAGTCCATTAGAACTTAATTTTAATTTTTAAACTTCCTAGAGTTAGTTTCTGGATTATCAGACTATACAGAGTCAGTTTGATGTAATTGTTGAACATTAACTTTATTGCAACTGCTACTTATGGATTAGTACAGTATCTTTAATTTACTATTAATTACTGTTTTATATTGATTAATTTATTTGTATGTAACACAAATTACATGTGAATTACGTATGAACTAATGTATCAGCATGATAAAATAGGAATTCATGATGAATACATTTCTAATTCTAATAATTTAATTCCGTGTCTGCAATTCATCATACATTGCATATGAACAGACAATTGTTTTAAAGTGTTACCATTTATTTAATATTGCGTTGACAAGGCTTTGCATAAGATAATATGTCGTTCCCCTCCACATACAAGGGGGCAGCAGTAGTTGGCAAGTCAGTCATCTCTGCAACTTCGCTTTGGTTCACAGCCGCAGACAGCCTCCCATAGCTACTTGTCAAAGCTGTGCTGGATCTTCACAGATTTCAGGGTGGGGCTTAGTGATGTCACGCAGCATCCCTTGCAGAACAGGATTCTGTGCTACAACTTAAGAACGCACCCACTGTCTCCAAACCTTGCAGGGCAGCACAGTGAAGCGCTTGAAAACAACAGCATTCACTAATAACACTTGCAATGCATTATGACTTCAAAGTTATGACTATAAGACTATGACATTATTATTTATTGATTTTATTTTGTTTTTTATACTTTATTGTTTGATTACAAATTGCCATGACAACACACTCATTTTATTATTTATGTATTTATTTTAAGGTAATAATAAACAATTGTCTGGGGATTTTTTTTAAATTATTATTTTACATCTTATTAAATTGTGTGTGTGTGGAGATTAGATAAAATGGTATTTTGAACAGAAAATAGGAGGCACTTTTTTACACAGAGAATTGTGGGAGTCTTAAACCAACTACCCAGTAATGTTGTAGAAGTTGACACCTTGGGATCCTTCAAGAAACAGCTTAGAGCTTCTAGGAATAATAAGCTACTAACAACCAAGCGAGCAAGATGGGCCGAATGGCCGCCTCACGTTTGTAATCTTTTTTTTGTGTTATTATAAGATGTTGTTCACCTCCACTATCAAGGGGACAGCAGTAGTTTTAGTTATTTGCATTCCAATTAGCAGGTCACTCGTGATCTCTGCATTGTCTCTGTGGTTCACAGCCACAGACAGTCTCCCGCAGTAACTTTTCAAAGCTGCACTGGGCTGTGTAGAATCTGCACACATTTCTGTGGGTGGTTGAGTGACGTCATGCAGCAGCCCTCGAAGAACGCACATCTCGGCATTCTGCACAGAACTGCAGAAATCTGCACCATAAGAACATGACCTATATGTGCAGAGTAGATGGGACTGGCAGAGTTGAAAGGTCACATTTGTTTTGCTGTTGGCCCTTGTTTTCAGAACTTAATTTTGACATTGACTCCAGTTCCTACCACATGTTAAAAAAGGGTGTTTTTTTCTAGTAATACACAGACATCTCTGTGTGTTGCTTTCAACCACCCAGAGACTGGAGTGCTTTTTGTATTTAAACTTGCGTTCTTGGTAATATAGTGTTTGTCCACTAGATGGAACTGTACCATATCAGTACCAGGGTGCCATATTTGTTCCAAATCCATTGGTTTGCCATTATGGGAAATGCTCCATTCATGTGGACTATTAATGATTATTTTAGGGTTTCTTCAGGGTAATACTGAAGACTATTATAATGAGATACCTATAATATATATTTTTTAAAGATTGGCAAATCTGTACTAACTTTTTAGGACAAGCAAAAGCCCCACCCTCTACAATAGCGAGTTACTGAACCACATTCCACAATCCGCAAACATAGCTACATCACGGCACTGATTTGTGTGCAGTTGCAGTTGAGGAAACACAGAATCTGATCAAATATGTTGCCTATTTCCATAAGTTACTGATGAAGTTTGCATCTGGAAACTAACTGGCTTGGGAACATGCCTTGTTAAGTCATTTATAAGAAACTGTAATGTCAAACTTCAGAGCTTTATTAAAATGTCATTTTTTGCATTGTGAATAAAATAATGTGGAGTACGTATAGATGGAAGTGTAAATGATTATGTTATTTCTCACCCTCTCTGGAATACGCAGAGCTGGTTTTAGTACGCCCTTGCCCTCCAGGGATTGTTGAAACATGCAGTTCCTTTGCTGGTGGTCCTGCCCTGATGATTTTCACCTGATAACGTATCTACAATCTCTGACACATCACTGGCACAGACACCAACAATTTTTGCTCTTTGTTCCTCAAAAAGCATAAACACACTTAACAGGTCCCCTGCAGGCCCTTCTCTCCAGCACAATCAGACAAAATATCCCTTTGTAACATGTGGGTGCATGTCATTCTCGACTTTCTAAAAGGGAAGAATTCAATTAATCAGAGGAGCCTTGCAATTGTTTTTGTGCCCATTATTTTTCTTCCTGCAGATTTGCCACATCGCAGTCTGTTGGTTGGATAATCTTGACTATCTTGCAATGCATCTGAATAGCATTCTCATTGCAGGTATACATGCTTCTCAGTGTGCCAGTGTTTTATTTTTGAAAAAGCACATATTTTCTTCTGTTCAAGTGTGCTAAGGTAATGTGTTCTCAAGGCAAATGTATAAACTAAAGCTAGTGTTGAATGTGCAGAGGTTATATTGAAGGTCTATAAAGGGGAAAGTACTGAACTTCTTAAACTGCAGCTGAAGTACCCATGTCCAATATCCGTTTCCAAATCAATTTTGGTTACATTTTCAAAAAATCTTCTGGATTGACACAATAACCCATGCATATATTAAACAATTACAAGACGTTTTTTAATGTGTGAATTTAAAATTGTGTTTAAAATTTGAATGTGTGGCTCGCAGAGCAAATGCTCCAGAGATACACATTCCTTATTGCGGTTCTATAATGAAGCCACAATCATGTATTTCTGGTATCAATAGGAACCAAGTTCATACTTGACAGTGTTATTGAGCCAAATTGTATCTAAATCAGATTATTGGTTCAAGGATGGGCCTATTTTGAGAGATGTATGACAACACAATATAAAGCAAACCTATACTCTGTTCTCTAACTTAGTAAATATATTCAATTATCAGTTCTATTGAAGGAACTGGGAAAACTGAACAGTATGTGTCGTTCATATTTATAAATGGGCAAGGCAAGAGTTAATAAATATAGAAGAACTCTTTTGTAAGATGAGCTAAACGTCAGAAAATCTTTACAGTAATTATGCACTCTTTTTTTCCCAGTGTATACTGTGCTTTTACCACGGTTTAACCAGGTTTACCAGTTTATCCATACTTTTCCATCCTCCTTCTCTGCTCTGTGCCATGCTTGCCTATGCTTTGCCAAGCTATGCTTTACTCTGATTTGCTGTGCTATTGACATGGTATACTGCAGTACATCTAATGGTTGTTTCAGAAAAAAAAAACTATAAATTATGTATTTGGTTGAATTACCAGTTTTCTAGCTTCAGACCAAAAAAAATATTTTTTGTGTGTAATTATATAGGTATGTGAAGCAGTTCAAGTGATTGTTTTTATTGCTGGATACACAAATTCCCTTCAGAATGCACAAAACAGAAAACTATATAATTATAATGTGTACATTTCATTTATGTCTTGGCTCAGGTTGTGCTGATACCAGGTACAGCGGTATTTACAACCAAAAGCCTTAAAGTGACACAAAATAGACATCTTTATCTTCCACTTGCAAAGCCTTCTAATGCCATGATTAGTGAACAGTGAAGTGTGCTTCATTATTTCTAATGTTTGAATGATTATTTCTTTGTTTGGCCTGTAGAAAGCCACTTGAGCCTCAATGTCTGAAGTACTTAGTTTCACAGGCAAATCCACATTGTAATGATAACACCAGTGTACTGAATTGTTTCAGATGTACTGCTATCTTACTGTTCATTCATGCATTCATGTATTTATTTAGTAGCTACTGTAGGCATTCTGCTGCTTCTGCAATTTCTCAGTTTCTCTTGAAGAGTACAGAAGGTCACTCACTCCTCTGGAGATCTGGGTTAGGATTAGAAGATGACCAGTTGATCTGAGATAGCAGTGTGCTTTCTTTGGCGTAGGCTACAGTGAGTAGTATCTTGTTTTTGGGGGGCAGGGTGATTAATAATGTAATTATAAGATGGTGTGGAAACCCACCCTGCTGTTCTGCCTCATCAGATCTGCTCCACTTCCAGAGGGTACTGGTGGCTTTCTTATCCCCTTAAGATATTGGATCACTAACCAAATCAAACTGATTGAGCTGACCAATTTGATTCATCTTCTGCTAGTAGGATTGACATGGTTGTTTCATTCATACCAGATTTTTGTCAAGTGAACTCCCTGTAACCAGCTCCATATACTGAGCACCTCACCACTAGACAGATGGGCATTTAACCCATTGATGGGGTGTATTTTACATAGCTGCAGTCTATTAATCTCAGCAGAAGCATATCGGAAATCAGCTGAACAAAGTACATTTACTTTTAGTATGATAGCCATTGAGTGGGGGGGGGTGGATATGGCATAAATATATATAAATTAATGATAAATAAGCAAAACTCAAAAACAAACAAAGAAATGACATTGAAGCAAAAAATGACATTGAGAATTAAACTTAATCATGAAAGGCTGACATATTTCCCTCAGTCAGTTATTAGATGAGTTTATATGAAATGAAACACACATGTTGAATCCTACCATTACTATGAACAAAGGCACTGAGTAAATTGGTCTTGGTAAGAAGCTGGTCCTAATATCTTTAGGCTGTGCCTTAAAAAAGCTACAGTGGTCTGAATAAAGAACCAGACACAAAAACATCTACTCTGTAATAAGCTGTTCTTTGTGGGGATTAAATGGCCTTAAAGATGAAACTACATGAAGCCTGGGGCTAAAGCAATTCCGTCGCCTGACAGATTCTGACATGTTCCGGATTCACAGAAGTGCATATACCTGGGTTAAACCGTCTTCTTATGAGTTAAATAATGTGTTGCATTTTAGGATTAACACACTTCCATTGCAGGAGTGCTTTCAAGCCAGGAAGAAAGAACCTACTGTTTAGAATGATTGCTACTGTTGCACTCAGTTAAGCAGGCAATGCTTCTAACTGTCACGTCACCCAAAGCTGCAGTTCAAGCACCGTGTCAAGACTGTTTTAAATGGTTCAGTAAAAAGTGTAAATAGGAAAATTCTATCAGCTGGGCCCTATTCACAAAACTTTAAGGAATAATTACATTTGAAAAATGAGAATAGACTAAAAAACCCTCTAACAGCTGAAAACGGTTTCATGAACTGCAACTTGATTTTAATTAATCAAAATTGGATTTACAAACAATCCTTAACAAAACATTTTTTAAAACAGTGTTGAAAGTTTTGTGATTAGTGGCCCACTTTCCTAACATACTATACAGCGCATTTCTCTGTGTCTTTGTTTCGACGCCAGTGACTGAACTGAAACGGGACAGGACTGGACATAATCTGTTGACTGAGCACCATTCCAGTTTATATTCAAAATAGCAATTGGATGATTTGAAAACTGCCAGAACTATAAAACTATTAAGGCTTTGATTAAGACTGGTACATAGTCATCAACATGATGTGAAATTATGAGTGTCTTCAACATAAAGTATATGGCAATAAAGCATACATACCAGGCATATCCAGTTCTTTCGAAACGGACTCCCATATACTGTACTGTCTTTAATCACTGTATTTTTGTTATTGCATTGACCTTTGTCATAAAGTTCTCGGTATTTTTCTAAGTATTATTTTTTCCTCTGTCATTTTGGATACTGTTTGAACCCGGTGGACCACGTGCATTGAATCTGTTCTCTGATTGCTCTCGAGTCACGCAGCAAAATCTCGAAACTAAAGTGGCTCCCGAGCGGCGCATCCATTACAAGCACTCGCTGGAGTGCAAGATTTGCTTTATAGCCTGGAAGTCGCCGGTTCGAGACGGGAACTCCCAGTGGGGCGGCGCTCAATTGGCCGAGCGTCGTCTGGGGGGAGGGAGGGTTTAGGTCGGCCAGAGTGTCCTCGGCTCACCGCGCACCAGCGACCCCTGTAATCTGACCGGGCGCCTGCGGGCTTGCCTGTAAACTGCCCAGAGCTGCGTTGTCCTCCGACGCTGTAGCTCTGAGGCGGCTGCACGGTGAGTCTGCAGAGTGTAAAGGAGCGGGTGGCTGACGGCACACGCTTCGGAGGACAGCGTGTGTTCATCTTCGCCCCTCCCGAGTCAGCGCAGGGGTGGTAGCGGTGAGCTGAGCCTAAAATAATTGGGCATTTCAAATTGGGGAGAAAACATTAAAAACTAATTGGCAACGACTAATTTAAAAAAAAAAAAAAAAATCTCAAAAATATATCCAGTCCAATTTTTGCCATATAGCTTCAGTGTCACCCCATTGCATCACAGGCAGGGTGGATGGTTTGTATCAAAACTACTTGCTTTATTTATTTTTTTGTTGTGGTTCGGTGTGTCATACTACACATTCACTTGTCGCATGGCGGCTGATGTGTAGCAGCCTTGATGTTGAATCATTCATGTATTACTCTATACCAGCAAATCAAGTGGATTGAGAGATGATGAGAATTCAATTCAACAAGACCCCAAACCCCACATTAGATCCCAGTAAAACCCCCATCTGAACCTCACTATTTTAAAAAGGAAACATCTTTGTGTTCTGTCAGGAAAATGTGGTTCCTCTGATGAGTGAAAGCAAAGTATTCTACCATACCACACAATGTTATGTAGGAGGTAGGGAAATGTATTATTAAAAAGGGTTGGGGTTTTATCCTCTCCTTAATCAATTCACCACAGTAGATTATTTTATCAAAATAAGTGATGGTCTTGGCTCCTTGAGATTACCTGAGGGCTGTTAATCAATCATTCATGTATTTACTTTCACTCCTCACTTGATCACATCAAATATACCATTGCAATCTTGGCTACTTTTAAAATTACAGATAACTGTGTAGTTACACTGCAGTTACATTTACTAATACTCACAGCATGCACTAGCAGGGTTTCCCAGTCCTGGTCCTGGGGACCCCTGTGTCTGCTGGTTTTCATTCCAACTGAGTTCTCAATTACTTAATTGAACCCTTAATTGAACTATTCATTAGCTTCACTAGACCCTTTAAATTGTTTTAAGCTTTTAAACAGTTGGAGATTTCAAGTTAACTATATAATTTTATAAGTAACTTGAAATCTGGAACTTTTTAGGAGCTGAGAACAATTAAAGAGGCCTAATTAAGCAGATTATTAGTTCAATTAAGGGTTTGATTAAGTAATTGAGAAATCAGTTGGCATGAAAACCACCAGACACAGGGGTCCCCAGGATGAGGATTGGGAAACCCTGTACTAAACACACAGTGATGTGTTTGTGAGGACAGAACAGGGCACATCTTAATGGGTTAGGCATTAGGTGAGCCCAAAACGGTCACCTACAAGGCTGGCCTTTGTCCTACAGGGACCAGTAGCACACAGATATCTGCTGCAGAGCTCCTGCGTGTAAACAGGCAATTATCCTAGTTGTGGACTGTTAATAATAATTGGATGTTCAGACACAATGTTTCAGGTTATTTTCCTGATTATATAATTGTGTTGTCAGTACATTTAAAAAGGCAACAGTGTAGTCACAGTGCAGTTTATTTTGTAATATTTTATATGGCTCTGGGTAATGTGGAATGAATCCCTTTTTTGTGTTAACCACTAGTTCTTTCTTTAAAATATCAGTTTACTGTGTTTATTATTTTCTGAAATGCCTGTACTGGAGATTTTTGCGTAACACTTGGTGGGTCTCTCGGCATGCATTAACCTTACTAAGAGGATGAGAGATTGTTATCTAGCAGTGAACACAAAAAAAAAACCCCTAGACATCCTCATAAAAGGGATGCAACTAAGGAATTTCAGTTTTGTTTCAGATAAGTATCTGAACAAAAATGACTCTTTAAATAGTCTTTCATATAAGCGGTCTTGTCCCGTTTCCCAAACAGGCCAAATGAACCATCAAGGCCAGTATGCCTGTGTTTGGTTAATTATCGTTCAAATTCACACCACGATGCTTTTTGTTTGAGATGCTATGCTTTTTTAACCTTCAAAACTTTGTCTCTGCGGGTTTCTGGTTCAGGGATAACTAATTATGCCGGTCTATTTACTTATTCACCTGAGAAAAAAAATTAAACAGGATGTTTTTGTAGTTTAGGTTTAGCATGTCTTTTAATTTTTAATCCAACAAAATCAATGATCTCTCTTCCACTTCTGATATTGTGGGTCAATGGTTTTCTTTTTGTAAATATGCTAGCATTAATACCAGAAATGCAATACTTAAAACTACTCAAATCACACACTGTAGCGTGCTACCCCCCTAGGGATTAAGGGGGGCTGAGTTGTGGGGGGACCAATCCAGCTAGCCAGGTTGCAGACAATAATGCCTTTTTAGCTGCACTTGGGGCAGTTCAAGGACAGTGGGTTGAGGAGCACATGCACATGCTACAGGTATGTGAGGGACCCTATGGGTGTCGAAAGGGTTAATTTGAGAAGTAGAATGAGGCTACACAGGATATAGGGAGTGGCCATTGGTTAAAAGGGGTACAGTTACACAGGGCATTGTTAGTTGGTGCATGCTGTGGCCAGCTGTAGGAGACATTGTATTGTGTTTTAAGGAGTGTTGAGGAAGCTTCTCTTAAAAAGTAATCTGTTACAGTTACAGGTAGTTATTTCTCAGAAATTTTACAGAGATATATATATTTTTTTTGGTTTAGTCAAGTTGCAGTTCGAAATATTCTTTGAAGATCCAATTATCGTTCCCTTCTGACCCCATTTTCTAGCAAGATGATATGAACAGTGCGTTCATGTGACATGTAAGGCACTTTCTGATTTCACTATTTGTTCACATAAAATGTAATCCATAACAGTGACCTCATAAATGTAATCAGATTCCAGTAATGCGTTACACCTCTTCAGAGATTTTCTGGTTGTAACTAGTAAATTCTGCCAATTGCTTTACAAATTTAATCAATTGCACATAATTAATATCAAATAATGAAGATCAGTGTACAATGATGAAGACATTAGCCGAAGCGTTTATATTCTTGACTATAACCTACCTCTATAAACTACAAGAGAATCGCCCTGAATTATATCAACTCCTTATTGTTCATGGTAATCCCTGTATTACAACAGATACATGGTTGATGCAATCCAGGGTGGTCTCCCAGAGCTGTAAAATATGCTACAAACATCTAGCTGTCGTTTGTCATAGTATAGGATGATCCCCTTAGATTATATACATTTTACCTTATGCTTTAAAACAAAATGCACTCACTGAGCTATACAGCAGCATTGTCCACCAATCAAACAATACCTTCACTGAATGAAATTCCAAAGGGAATCTCTATTATATTGTTTTAAACACATTCATTTTATACATTTAACTTTCCATTTTAAAGATAAAGGAGTACTACCAGTTAAAATACATCAATGATTCATGTGGGTTTGGAAATGTAATATTGCTGTATCCATCCTTTCATTAATACTGCTTGACAAGATAAAAACAAAGCAGGATTTTCAGGAATTATTTAATTACATAGCAGGATCCATTCTTTCCCCTTTGAACCTGGTCTAATTATAGTACTAATTTCTGGATAAAAGATTTGAAACCCTTACAAATTTTCCTTTGAAGGATAATGAGAAAGGGTAATATCTGGTTATATGTTTGCAAGTTGGGAGTTTGGGCCTCTCAAGCGAAAGGGAAGGTGGGGACAGTATAAATATGCCTTTTGTTCAACAGCATAAACATCTGCTTGACCCCTATCATCACTGAGACTGTCAAAGGGTGGTAGGATGCGCTAACCAGTGATATACCACTATCTCTTTCCATTGTAACTGTCAATATGTTTCAGTTGCTCCATTTGCCATCCTCTGTTTTTTTATCCCCTGCAGTGGAGGTAATCATTGGTGAGAAGGATATGGCGGTTGCACTCAAAATGGACGCAAATACTGTAAAATACGTAGTACAGGAAATGTAATTAATAATAATAATAATAATAATAATAATAATAATAATAATAATAATAATAATACTTTGATGCTACATACTCTTTAGAAAATATGAGAAAAGTATTGTTTGGAGAAGCCACACAATATTTTAATAATTTATAAAAAAAAAATAATTATAAAAATGTTATCGTGTTAAACAACAGTGCAGAACAGCACCACAGTCCTACATTGTTCCTATATAAATGCCAATTGTACAACAATGTTACAAATATAGACATATGCAGATTGTTCTAAACAAGCCTCTGATGGAGCCTGGGAATAAAGGCAGACCTGCAGCTCACACAGCACTAACATTGCAGGAGGCCATCTGTTTAACTTATAAATGATTAATTTTCCTATTAAACTGAAGTATAGATTCATCAAAGAGAACACAGAAAACTGTGAATTCGCCAAAGAAAACACATTTACCAAAACACTAGATCTAAAAGGCAGTTACAGTGTAAATACTTGAATTGCTAAGAAGAGGTGGAATATCTAGTTGGCAGTTGATATTTTGAATACGTATCAGTTGAATTAGAAATGTTTTAAATGGAATAACACTAATTCACAGTGGATTATTTCTGAATAACATCCTCAAGTGTCTTATCCAGCACATAACAACAGTATTATCCACAATTTATGAAAGCACCAGTAGTGCTAAAAAAACATGTATTAATTCATGGGACTTTTATAATATTGAAAAAAAAATCACACAAATGTGCTTATTTCTACTCCAAATGTATCATGGTCTTTACTCAAAATTGCAAGTTGCATCACTTTTTTGAGAGTTGCACGAAAAAACTAATAATAAATAACTGGGTTTTGTAAATAACAGTTTCCATTCACAATGGTGCACTTTCTGTCAGTTTGCCAGTTTCTGTCAGCAACATTGAGCCTCCTGGCTATGTATGCATTTTATAATGAAAGGGAATTCCATTGCTACCAGTTTGGTAAAGACGTAGTATAAATTCCTTTTCATGTGTCAAATCTGCATTCAAACATGTATTTTAGTCAGAAACGAATAATGATTTCTTTCTTCTTGTCGTTTTCACAAATCTCAAAACGATTAACTTAATTACCACCCAAGTCACAAAACCAGTCAGTATTTTTTCTGGTATGAAATGAAAGGTCTTCAAGTACTACAGTAGAACAGTGTTTGATGTAACAGACAGACTAAAGCTGATCAGCAAAGAACAGCTTTAAGTAAAAACTAAAAACTAATATGTTGATATTACACCATAAACAATGGAACAGCGATAATATAGAGTTGATAAATCAAATATAGTTTTGTTTGATTTATAAATAAAAATGTGTAATTTTGTAAAATAGCGTGTGCTAGATATGGCAGGGCTGGGAGGTGAGACTTCCCTCCCTGCCTAATTGAATCTAAGGTGCAGCAGGTGGCCAGGTGTTAATGGACTAACTGATTATCAATTAACCCAGCCACATGCCTTTAAAAAGGGGCTGGAAAGCTAGTCATTGTTTCTCTGTTTGTTCTGTGCTTTGTTTGCAACATGAAAGTGTCACGACTGTGTGGCTGGTCATGGTGAGCATTATGCTGACTGTTGCGTTGTTCAAGCCAACCAGTGGGACGGTGGAAGTGTGATGATATGGGGAGGAATCTCCTTTAACACAAAAATGCCTTTGGTACAGATTGAGGGTAACCTTACTGCTCAACGATACAGTGATGAATCCGGAAGTGTCAATTTTCCAGCAGGACATTGCAAGACCACACACTGCTAGGATTACAATTGCACGACTTCAAGAAAACAATGTTGAGGTCTTGCCGTGGCCAGCTTTTTCTCCTGACCCGAGTCTAATAGAACATCTGTGGGACCAAATCACCAGTGCCATCCACAGGATACAACCGCGACCAGCCAACCTTTGCCAGCTGGCTGCAGATGCACAGGAAGAGTGGCGGAACATCCCACAGCAGTCTATCCAGGGGCTCATCAGGTCTATGCATCAGCACTGCCAGGATTGTGTTAATGCTCGGGGAGGTCATACCAGATACTAACTTTGTAATGTTTTAATTTTGACAATGTGTCACGCTGTTTGGATCTGTATTTTTGTTCACATTTTCTGTGTTTTTTTTTTGTTTTGTTTGATATCTACGTTTAAAATATTTGATTAAATTCATTAGAGCTGAGTTGCATTTCTTTTGTGCATCAGTGTGTGTGTGTGTGTGTGTGTATATTTTATATATATATATATATATATATATATATATATATATATATATATATATATATATATATATTATTAAAGTTAACATTTGAAGCTACCGCTCGCAACCCCCCCCGTCGACTCTGGAAACGGCGGCTGGAACACGCTTCCTCCGAAACGTGCTCCTGCCAATCTGTCATTTATTGCACTGCGAATCCACAGCGAGGCCACCGGACCTATAGTGCTGGAGGACAACACGGATCTGGCGGCTCCACTGCAGAACCACAGACGCCCTATCGGCCGCAGGGGTCGCTGGTGCGTGGTGAACCGTCGATTCCCCTGCCAACCTAAGCCCTGCCTACTCAGGCGGTGCATGGCCAATTGTGCTCCGCCCTCTAGGAACCCACGGTCACGGTTGGCTGTGACATAGCCTTGATTCAAACCTGCACTCTCCAGGCTATAGGGCGCATCCTGCACTTAACGCAGAGCGCTTTTACTGGATGTGCCACTCAGGATCCCCCAAGGGCTACATTTTTAACTACATTCAATTTACTCATCCAAATACACAGCATGCATGTTTTGTAGCTCTAATGCTAGATGCGTATTTCAAGAGAATTACCTGGAACAGATTCAGATCTTCCTGTTGATGGTAAGAGTACATCCCTCCAGACTAATTTGTCATCATGTGTCACTGGAGGTAAGAGATATGTTTGATAAAAGACTAAAATGGGTTTGCACCTTTTGGTTCCCAAATGTAAAAGGCTGGAGCTAGCAGGGTCTAGCTGGCACAGCATGGTAGTGCACAAATTTTTCATAACCCCCACATTTGAAACAAGTACATTTATTTTAGTACTGTAGTTTCAACGTTGATCTAATTTGCTTTTTCTGTGCTTGACAGCCATGTGCTTATTGGCAGGGTGTGTTCAGGAGCTGTGAGGTTAACCTAATGGCAGTAGTTTGCTGCAAATAAACATTTTTCTCTGGTAGAATAAATTAATTTTCCTCCCAAAGTACACAACCCTTTTCACAAATACTTACTGTCTATTTGGATTTTTTGAAGCTTTGAAAAAGAACTGGTGTAAACTTAGAACTGAGACTTTGTGCATATAGCCCAGAAAGTGTTATTGCGAAAAAAACATTGAGCTGCAATGGAAACTGAAAACCAGTTAGACAGGAAAGCATTTGTGAAAGATATCTTTATCAATCTGGAAGAAGCAATCCGGGTGTTGCACAAGTCATTTTACTGTTCTGATTTTACTTTAGACTAAAGCAGGAATTTCAAAGCAAAGAATGTGATTTCAGTTAGCAGCCTGACCTCTCCTCCTCCTGTTACAAAGGTGGTGAAGAACCTAGCACTGTGAATTACACAAACAGTATATTAAAAACGAGGCGCTGTGGTCTGTCATATTCCCACCCATGTTCACAACAAGTCCTCAAATGTTTCTCCGGATGAGCCTCCACTGGTCCTGGTCAATGAGGATCTTGGTCTCCATGTTGTAGTTGGAGGCCGCACTGGCACAGTAGGCTCCCGACATCACAAATAACCAGCCCTGAGCCCTCCAGGGGCAAGGTTAGCAGGCGATCCACGATTCACCAACCTGCATAAATTAAAGGTTTCTTTAATTCTAGTCCCATTAATGGGAAGCTTGTATATTGGGTTACCCTAGCATAACAGGTGAGGTAAGGCCTGATAGATTACAAGTGGAAGAGCTGTAATGTATGTAGGCCTGTCTTCACAAGAGAAAAGGCTCATTGATTACTACAATTAATTGGGAATTGTACATTGATAACGTGATTTACTCCAAATGAGCAAATATAAGTAGAGTATTGGTAACATTACTATTAGCAGCAACGACACTCATTGTCACTGAGAGTGTAGATCTCACACTCATAATGTCACTGACAAATAATTCTGAATATTTAAACCACAACACAATCCTGCACAATTAGTATGACAGACCAGCAAAGAGAATGTAAGAAATGTACTCCTCAGCTTGATTAGAGGTGAACACTTCTAAACATACACTTGAGGGGATTATGGGATATTTATTTTCTTCAACAGTGTGACACCACAGTTGACTGGAATCCGCAGATATCTTGACAATATATATTTCATGCCTGTTGTGTAAAAACACAATATTCAGTTTGACATATCTGGGATTGCCTGGCCCTTGCAATGTCAAGCAGTGTTTTGTCTCCATGTCCAGTGTCTGCTGTGTAGTCCAGCAGATTCATGTGGTGGTAAGCAGAGTAGAGGCTTGGACTGATCACTTCTGTCATGGAACAATCATTCACCACAAAGGTCTTGGAGGGGGATGATTTGACACCAGGTGTTTTTTTTTGTTTTTTTTTTAAATATTTAGTTGCCAATTATTTTTATTATTTTCGCCCAATTTTGAATGGCCAATTATTTTATTATGCTCAGCTCACCGCTACCACCCCTGCGCTGACTCGGGAGAGCGAAGACGAACACACGCTGTCCTCCGAAGCACGGTCGGCAAAGGAATAGCCTGGACTCGAACTTGTGACGTCCAGACTATAGTGCGCATTCTGTACTCTACACAAGTGCTTTTACTGGATGCGCCACTCGGGGGGGGGGGGGGCGCGGGGCTACAACAGGTGTTTTAGGCCTGCCCCAAATTGGCCGGATTCAGAAATCTATTTTCCAGACGACTGATAAAATCTTTGGAGTAGTTTTTTCAAGAGACCGCCAGATAGCAATACTGGATGTAATACTAGAGGCTGTGGAAAGCAGAAACCAAGTGTACTTCTAATCTTACTCTCAAAAAAAAAAATCACTTCAAACTGGCTTAAAACTGATCCACCAACATACAGAGTGTTGTTAAGTAAAATAAAATATCTGTTCATAATGGAAACAATTGCATACCTGCTGTGATAACAGCGAAACAAATTCACAAAGAGATGGGCCCATTGTAAACCATTGTATACCTGTTCATGATTATTACCAAACCAAAGAATGCTCTCTGGTCTGAAGAGCTGGACCTCTCTGCTGGAGGATATTCAATCTGGTTTAAGATCATTATAAGAATGAGTAATTTGTATTGACCAACCCTGTCTGTATTCTTGAACATTATTTCTTCTTTTTTGCTTATTTTATTTACTATTAATTTATTTTTTAAACATAACATTATTGAATGCCACTACAGTATTTAATTGTTCCTTTCCTATTGCACGGTAAAAACAAATGTGATTTGAATGCGATATATTCTGTGTATTGTATGTATAATATATATTAGTGACAAAAGTCCTTCTTTTTGTAGTAAAATTGCCACTTTCCGGGATCTTAACCGCTGTCTTCTAGTGTAAATGAGTCAGTGCAGACAACAGTATTTCAAGTTCAAACAGGACGGGGCCTGTACTTTTATTGATAACAGCGTCCTTTGACGAGAGGTACGATGTGTGAAACAATAAACAAAACTAACTGAACAAAATCCTAACTCCCCTTTAGGGTCCTAACTAAACCTTTTTAAGTAAATATTGGAGGGCTAAGCCGTTTACCAGTACATAAACCAGTCTTCACAAAATATAATACCTTCTTTCTTTTTTACAATTTCCTCCACACAGATCTCCACCTTTTCCCAGTCAGATCTCTCCTCAGGCCTTAGCCTTAACACAGACAAACACCAAACATTTTGACCTGCTTTATATACCTGCCTGTCTAATTACGAGGCAGGTGTCCCTTGAAAAAAGTAATGATTAAATTAGAGCCAGGTGTAACTCATCCTGGCACTCTCGTGGCATTCTGGGGATGTAGTTTACTCAAATACTGTTTCATAATCTATGGTTATACTTTAATCGTTACAAAAAGTAAACTTATTTCTACTCCCATAATGTACCTACAGTTAGCAAAATCACATGTGCATATTACGATTGATGGGGGGTGCATTTGGCATGTGGTGTTTTTTGTTTGTCTTTTTAAAAAAGGTAATATGAATATTGGTTGTAGTTTTGGTTTTGCCTTTATTTTGTTAGGAGCGACAGTATGTTGCAGCAACTCTCTTTTGCTAGTCTTTGACACGTGGTCAGCAAGACTGTCCCGCAATGTTCAGCCTAAAATGGCTGCCTATCTTTTTGGAAATTGGCCCCCTGAAATGTTGATAATGAATGTTAATGGGGACATTTAAACTCTGGCACAACTGATAGGCAACATATCAAATGACATACAGTAAGGTGATTTGGAAGTTGTTTAACTACAGGCTTTGAAGCACAGCGCAGATACCGCTGTATAAAAGACCAGACTCACTTGCAGGAGCTGCTAGTGGGCTTATGTCTTCATATTTGATTGCGTCACCTACCAGCCCTGACCCCTACCCCCGTGCACGCTACAATGCATTCAAAATCAATTTTAGGTTACTATGACAAATGCAAGTAATTAAAAAATATATATATATTTTTTTTTTTTGAAAATTAAAATAAAATATGAATTGTGTTTATTGGTATTGCTACAAGTGTTTCCAACAGCAACTTTCAACAAACTATTAGCTGTATATTTAATTCTTTGTGATGCTTTTTTGTGTATTTTTATTCCAATTACAGAACATTCATTTTGTTCTGTTCATTATTAATATCTGCATAGCTATTTGCAGCACAGTTGATCTGGAAGCTTTGGTATTTGGTTCAGTTGAATAGGTGCTTCTGGCCAAGTTTCTCAAAGTCTAGGTATTTCATTAAAGGACTCCGTGCTTCTTTCTTTCTATCTACTCATGTTGCCTGAATCACTGTAGGGTGAGGAGGTTGCAGAAGTCTTCGATTCCCCATCGCTGTTGCACTCTGTTCTCTGCGAGGGACTTGAAGAGCTGGAAATCTGTTTTTCTTTACTTGACGACGAACCTGATGCATGAAGATCCAATAAACCTTGAAGGTGTTTGATGTAGTTAATTGCCGCTCTCAGGGTCTCGACTTTGCTAAGTCGTTTGTCCTCTAACTCCTGCGGCAGATGCTCCCGAAGCCGCGAGTAGCCCTGGTTGACACACCGAACCCTTTGCCTTTCTCTTTCGTTGCGTTTCCGGATGAAAGCCGGTTCGAATGAGTAGTTGTAGACCCCAAGGTGACCGGTAAATGGCATGTATGAAAGTGTCCTCGAGTATCCATGACTGAAAGCCTGCTCGAGGTAGGCTGGTTCAAAATGAAATGGTACCCTAAATGTCTCTTCCAATGGTACCCCAGGGTGGTCCATTGGTAAACCGACTGACATGGATCTTGGGTATGGAATACGTTCTAATAAAGACGCTGGTTGATCAGCAGCCATTCTTTAACTTTAGAACACTTATGACAAAACTGTTTTTAGCCCAAAGTCATTTGCGCTTCAGATCTTTACTTAATAAATTAAATTTTAAAAAAAAAGTTTATGGCTGCAGACAGTGTCTTTAACAAGTTCAGGAGACATACAATGGCCCCATTAAATGTCAACAGCAAATCCAGTGGGCTGAACAATGCATCAACGTTCCTAAAAGTTTCTGCTGCTGTTGCTGTGTTCAAAAGAGGCTTTATTTATTTTCCAGTTCATGAAAGGAACCCAAAAAGAAACAGGACTAATCACTTGAGCTCTCAGGCAAAACCACAAGGCCAAAAAATATTATTAGCTCTCCTTATTGTTTAAATCCACAATAGATTTTGAAATTATTTTATCTCTTGAGTAGGATGGTGAGTAATCTTCTAAATGATAGCTTTAGAGGTCTTGCACAGCAGATCTTCTAGGGATGATTATTATTATTGCCTCCAAGAAATGAGTCCTTTATATCCAGTTCTTGTTTATGGCAATGCATTTCTTCAAAATGAAAAGCACAGGGTCTTGGATTGCATTGAACTACTAAAAAATCTTAAATGGCTCAATCCAATAGTTCAGTGGCTTGGAACATCTTAGAATCAGTCAAAATACTGCAGCTTCAAATTGGAAGAGCTGAGAAAAAATAAACGATATTTAGATTTTACATTTCCAGTTATAAAAACAAAAAACACACAACATGGACACCCCCAGGGCGCGCTGGATTAAATGGCCTTTATTTATTTCTTGATTTACTTTTCAAGGTTTTAAAGCTGTTCAGGAAGGAATATGTGACTATTATTCAATGAAACAGTGTGCAGTGTTGGATACAGAAGCACTTGCCAACCGAGTACATTTTATCTGGCTTTATCATTATACCAAATCAAACTGTTAATGCTACAAAAGAGTAGGCTACTTTGGCACACTTTTGAGTTCCTATCACAAAAAAAATATAATAAATAAAATAAAAAAGGTCTTGCTATAAAAACCTAGCAAATCAACTGTTAAAAATGTATCACATATTTTTCAAATTGCAATTTGTACATTTTATATGAAAAGACCACAGAAGCTGTGTTATGAAATGTTGCAAGCTTTATTTGTTTCTAAAATAATTCAATTGTAATGTTTACTTATTGCTCAATTACTTTTATTATACAAATATAACGTCTTTTCAATTCTAAATAGTAAATATACGTTATTCGTTTATACAGTATTTCAAACTTAGGAATTATGCAGTATTTTAGAAATCATTACGAGGCATTTTAGAAAAGTCTGCTTTTAAATTATTTATTTGTAATATTGCAGCACTTCAGTAACTACTGTATAAAAAGAGATTCAGTGATATTTAAGAACCATTTTGTTTAAGACTTAACGTGAATAGCAATAAAATATGATACCATCATCTTGGACTAGAGATAATTGAGTAATATTTTTTAAAAATATTAAAATCCTCATGAATTCAAGTTTAAGCTGAAGTCATAACGATTTCAAAAGCCGCTTCAAGTAGTGTTTTGTTTAGTATGCTAGTTTGACAACACATTTTTACTAGTCCAGCAATTTTGCAGTGCACGGAAATGTATACCATTTATACAGTAATCAACATTTCAGAAATGATTTCAAGAGACAAACCATTTGTTTTTAATATATAAATCAGGACAATTTAAGTTTTGTTGCAAATATCTCACCAAATTATTTTTTAAACTATTTTTAAGAAATGTGTGATGCTGATTTTTTTTGTTACATTTGATTTTCTAAATAAATAAAATCTATATTTTTTTTCTTAAAGACATAATGCATCTTTAGAACATTTCTAGCTTCAATTTATAACACTGGAGAACCACCCATCCTTAAATAAAGCATAACTGTACTGTATATGATTATATTTGAGCTATAGTTACCTAAATATGTAAAGTACAAATATATTTATTTTAGATGTACTTTAGATATATCATTTTGATATATAATGGATTTATATGGCTTGTACCCTTATATACCATTGTGTCATATATATATATCAAAGTGTCATAGTACTGTTGTACATTCCCAGTACACTATACGATTGGAAGTGTATGATTAATTACAAAAATACCGTGGTCAACTTTTGCAAAGGACAACATTTAGAAACATAACTTAAAAGTGACTTCTCATTACTGGTGCACAGTAAGGTCATCCAGGTATTCTAAAGGTGTCAGCTTCACTTACCTTGAATTAGCCTCCTTTCTAGAATCTCCTACATTACTGACAGCCAGATGTCAGATAAGGTTTGCAATCAGTTAGTGTGTATCTCATTCAGAAAGCAAAGACAGCCCTTTGACTGTTCAAACGCTGGTTTAAGAAACTGTATCTCGACACAAGTCCTTTAAGTGCTTCTGCAGTCTCTACTGCAGTAAATTTGAAAATCTCAAGGGAGGAGAATAGATGTTTGTCTGTTTTTTTTTTTTTTTTTTTAAAAGCAGGTAAATGAGGTGAGAACAAAAAGTAAGACACCCAGACAGCTCCTAGCTTTAGACCTCCTCCCACCCAGTTCACTGCTTGGATAATCCTTGAGCCTGGATCATATTTCAGCATCAGGGTTTTTAAATATAGAAATAGGATTACACTGCGTGCTATTATGAGTCCTAGTTATGGGAATTGCAGTTGAAAAGTATCATTTCCATGTTTATATATGCTGTTGAATATACACCCAAATTAAATTTAGGTTATTTTTATCTTCCTTTTTTTCCTAGAGCTAGATTGCTAGAAAATCACTTAAAATTGTAGTTTGATTTGTAACCTCGCCTAGCTGCAGGTACGGTAGTAGCAGATGGAACCTATAAGTGTAGTGGCAAGATCGTTCTGTGGGGCAGCTAAATACATGATGCACAAAAGAAACACAACAATAATGGGTTTAATTAAATATTTTAAACATAGATATCAAACAAAATCACAGAAAATGTGAACAAAAATACATATCAAAGAATCATGATACGTTTTCAGTATGAAACGTGACACACCGTCAAAATGAAAACATTACAAAGTTAGTATCGGGTATGACCTCCCTGAGCATTAACACAATCCTGGTAGCGTTGACGCATAGACCTGGTCAGCCTCTGGATAGACTGCTGATGGATGCTGGGCCGGATTTTGGTATCATGGGCCCCTGGACAAGGAATCAGAACAGCCCCCCATCCATCCCCCCCAATAATACTGTTATAACAATGGAAAAGACAATGTTGAAGGAAAATATGACTGACACCAGATTCAAATAAACACTCCATTGCTTTAACGTGAATACCAAACGTGCAATATATTTAGTTATAAAAGACTTGGCATTACACAGCGCCATCTAGTGACTTAAATACACAACTTTTAATTACTGGATTAATATACCGAGCATCAAAACTGAAACGTATCACTATTATAACACATTTATTTTCAAAAATGTATATAAATGATGGACATTGACAAAATGTTTTTGGTTTCTTTTTAATCACTCGATCATTCATCCTTGACCATGACACGCTTGAGTGACTATAACTGAAGCATATGCATTTAATCACCTAATTTGTAAGACAGTTGATTGGACACTGGATATGGAGTGATTTCAGCTGTTGAATTGCAAGCTTGAATAAAAGTAATAACGAATATCAGAGGCTGGACTAGGGCCGTCTTGGGTGCTCACAGCCAGCAATTTCAAACCTGGCGAGACGGTATAACCAGACAAACTCTGTCAATGACAGGCCACGATCTGGGAGACCAAGAGTCATAACACCTGCCCAAGATCGACAGATCATTTTACAGCATCTTCGTGAGGTCAATTGTTAATCAGCACAATAAAAAGCCACTGCACCTGCTCTAAAACAGAGTTTGTCATTTTTCGATCACATCTAGTGAATTTTATCCAAATATAAGCGATGAGTTTCTTTTAATGCTTAAATATAAGTGATATGTTTCTTTTGATGCTCAAATATAAGTGATACGTTTCTTTTGATGCTCAGTATATGAAAAGAACATTTTAAAAGACAATGTTAGGAATATTAAAATGTTATTAAGTGCTCAATACCACAATCTATCTTAAAACTAAACACCACGTTATTTACATTTTCCTAATCACCTCTGTTCTAAGTAAACCTTACATCGCACAGTAATTAAATCATACACTTAAATTAATCTTCTGGATTTAATCTGTGCAGTCTCTAATAATGTCAGTAAAATGCAGTTCTCTGAGTATATCACATTCCGTGGATATGATGGCAAGGCTGTTTAGGTGATCCTGGTTCATGGTGGCTCTCGGATAATTTTTAATGAGTCACATGCACGAGAATGATCGTTCTCCAGAACAGTTAGTGCACACTACATTGAGGATAGGTAAATGCGCAGAGCAGTGGTGACATAGTTCTCTTGTCCTTGCCAGAAACAAATTTAGTAAACTGGAGCATTTCTGATGGGAAATATTCGTCCAGATCTGAAGGATCGGTTTGCACGAGTGTAGCAGCTTTGTTTTTGATGTCAGACTCATATTCTGACATGTTCTGAAAGTCGGTAAGGAAGCCGAACTAGTTATGCACAGCAACATAAGCTTTTGATCGGTGCAAGCAATCTGTTGAAAGATTATCCAGACTCTTTAGGACAATATGGATACGAAATCTGTCTCTGCCCTGTAGTAAAACTTTAATTACACTGGGGCAATAGTGATCCTGCAGAGCACTGGGTACTCATTTCTGCCGTCGCTCTTCGTCTCGTTATTTCTTCAGCACTGCAGTTTCCATTGCACTGGAAATCATCAAAATGATCACGAATCTCATCCAGAAATGTTTCTAGAGATTCGAGTAATTCAACTACAACTGACAGTTCGATGTTTTCTGCTTGAATGGTAGTTGCTAGTTTTGTTGAATCTCTCCAGAATGGAACAGTAGCGCCGCCAAAACTCCCATTGACCAGTTGTTCAGGTTCATTTGTTGTCGTTACTTCAGTTTTATAGGATTTAAAACCGAAATTTGATAGTCTCAGAATTTCCAGCATTTTTTATTTGCCTGCTTTTCCTCTTTGTTCTTTTTTTCGTTTCGCTGCACCGCTATGTTTTTCAATTATTTTCAATTATTGTCTATAATTATGGCTAGCATGGCTGCAAGAGGAGACCTCCGTGACTTTGAAAGGGGGATGAATGTTGGGGCGCGTTTGGCAAGAGCTTCAGTGACAAAGACAGCTCAACTTGCTGATGTTTCACGAGCAACGGTGTCTAAGGTGATGTCGGCATGGAACTCCGAGGGAAAGACATCATCAGCAAAGGGCAACAGTGGGCAGAAGAGCAAGGCAAAACAGGCGAGCAACTGCAGATCAATTGACTGCAAATTTCAACCTGGGGCGCAAGCAGCCAGTTTCATCAAAAACTGTCCGCCGATATAACTCCACAGAGCGGGATACCATAGTGGCCCAACGCCCTATTAAGTGACTTTACATAGGTGTTTCCATTTTTTGTCCACTACCTGTATGCCACACTGGATTTTATTTGAGCATTTTACATCACTGGTAAATCATCATAGACTAGATCAACCACCTATTTTTCTCGGCAGGGTATAATTTGATAAAACATTGGCCTGTACTGTAGCTGCTAAAATATGGATTAATTCCATCCAATCCCAATTGTAACATTGACAGCACTGGGGTGTTCTTGTGCAAGCTGTGGCAGAGATTCTTTTCAGAAAATGGTTATAGGGCATAACCAGGATTCATAATGTACTAACCTCTTAAGAAATCGCTGTTGTTGTTTGAAACGTTACAGATTTTGCACCAGTAGTTTACATGCAAGGCACAGGTGTTCTGCATCGGCTAAATTAAATAGCTCCTGAAAATGCAAACATTTTCACGCGTCTGCTATTTGTTTATTGAATTGTCACAAACAAGCGTAATAATAATAATAATAATAATAATAATAATAATAATAATAATACAACTTAATTGTGAACAGAATAATCGTTTTTGTACAGTGACTATTGTTTTTACATTACTGTTTTATAAAATAGTCTGACATTTTATAACAGCCTGCATACGTTTTATGAATATACCTATATATATATATATATATATATATATATATATATATATATATATATATATATATATAATTTACCTGCCAACAGGCGTATGGATTTTAAAATAGCAAAGAGTACCACAGGAGGGCGCTGTATACATCACTACAGCGCTGCAGTAAGGGATTGTCAGTATTAATCTGAACCATTTAAATAAATGTTATGTATTTAATTTATGTGAGCAATTTATAAGATAAAACTTGTAAGATGAAGAATAATACAAAAAAATATATGATTCATTGATGTGAAATGGTAGAACAATGATGACTAGTCACTGCTCTTCCCTTCTTCGGTATGTAAAGATATTAAGTTTACCGTGCTCCCTAAATATTCTTGCGCATGCTCAGAAGAGATGGTATCTCAACAATGACGAATCCGAACAGAAAAACAATTTGTGCTAGGTTGGTGAACCATAATAAATTGAAACATTTTGTTCTTTTTGTGTTATTTAAATTCATAGTAACGTCGAAAATATGATGCAATAGTATATATTTTACTAGAAGGCTTATTGTGAACGCGTTAGGCTACACGGCCACTGTGTGTGTGAGTGTGAGTGTGAGTGTGTGACAGCACTACTGGCTGTCAGGGTCTGGTGTTTTTGTCTAGATTGTGTACATAATTCAGTTTATTTTGTAATTTGTACAACCTGGTATTTTTGTTTATATATGTATTTGCCGTCTTGTTGTAGTTTAATTCTCACATCTGCACAAATAATGTACCGTTATGTAATTGGTTAGTATTAATATTTTTTAACATGTTTCTTAGTTTAATTAATATCAGCGGGAGAGTTATTAATATTGTTTTTAATGAATCTAAAATAATTGCTTTTCCTACTGTATTAGGCAATGCTTTTTATTCAATTTATCAAGTACAGTTATTATGTTACTGTGCACATGTAGGTAACATTGTGTAATTCAATTACATTGTTTTAAAAGTTAAATTAGGTAAGTATTTGCCTATTTTTAAGTAAATTGTTTACGATGTACACATTAATTTATATGTGCATACATGGATGGTTATACCCATTTAAACACTTTCATGTATGTCATACAGTTACAAAATTATAAAAGGGTTGGCACTATTGTATGTCCACGTTTTGATAAAGCAGTTTCGCTTTCCCAAACTCGTCTCTCAAACCTTATTTGGGTGGGGTGTGAGAGAGCAGAGCAGTCTTCATGACCTTCCAAACACCCAGATAATGTAATAATTTCTGAACATCAAATCTGAAACCTGTCTATTCCATTTTTTTTCTTAGAGGAGTGATTCAAGATGGAAGTAATGAGCTGAAACATAAGTCAGGTAATTTCATTGTCCATTTGTTTCCAGCTCTACCTATAATACACTAAAAGAAAACAAATGCAGTATATGGGCTACCAATACAAAGTTGTGATCCCTGCAGAACAGCCAGGTTATAAAAAAGGGTTAATCCACTAAAGTCTGGGATATCTAAAGTAAGCTGTCATTCAGAGGTTTCAATGCCTATACTCTATACTTGTGATTGTCTCTTCATTCTTGGCAGCCCTGAACTATATACAACTGTCTGATTTATTTAACAGCTGAAAGGCATACAGAACATTGTGTTTTCTTTTTAATATACTAATTACTTAATTACTTTTGTGTGCTGTTTATGTTATGCTGGTTATTTTACCCATGCTCCGTGTTTTCATCTCGATCAGTATGAATGACATTAACCTGAGTCCAGCTGGGATGGACCAGCTGAGCGTCTCCTTTGTTAGTGGCTCTATACCTGTGACTGGGGGTCATCTGGGGCTGGCAACCTCACCCACCCACCACCCCATTGCCACGCCAGGTAAGAGCCTGGGGATCCTGCCAACATTGGCCTCCTGTTTGTCAAAAAATGTTTTTCAGTCATTTGCAGTGATAGCCCCCAGAAAGGTAAGTAAAATTAATGGATAACTGGCAACAACTTCAGGTGAGTGTGTAATTGGGCAGTTGGCTCTTATGTCTGTCCCATGATGGAAGCAATGGAACAAGTCTAGTTCCCCTAAACATATATTTAATGTATTTAACATGTATGTAATGTGTTTGCTTTTAACACAAGCTTCTAGTCAAAAGTAAACATAGATTTATTTTATTTATTTATTTTTTTAAAACAGTACTGTAACAGGGCGAGGTGCCCTGTACATTGTTTTGTTTATTTATTTTTAGATTGGGGTCTCCCCCTCCACCCCTGTGCAGTGTATTTTGTATTTGTTTTGTTTGATTTTATTTATGTATTTATATGACGGCGTACTGCCGTGTTATTGTTTTGTTTATTTTTTAAAACGTGTTCTGGCAGAGGCGAGATTGGTGCTCGTCCTCTGCCAGGAATAATTAATAAACTTGTGCAGAAGGTGGCCATCTCCCGAATTAAGTGGTTCATTTTGTTGCTAATCGGGAGATGGTCACCTGAATATAAAAGCCTGCGGCTCTCGGCACTCGTGGCGGGTGTTATAGAGAGGAAAGAGCAAAAGAAAGAAAGACGAAACTTTACTTTAAAAAAAATATACAGGAACAGTGACAGCGACTTCCCAGCCTGACCTGTATTTATTATTTTGTGTTCGAGACTTGTTTTTGTCCAACTATTTATTTTGCTCTGTGAGCACAGTTTCTTTTTGTTTAAACTTTTGATTTATTTTTGTATTTAAATAAAACGGCGGCCAGCCGCGTCTTTATTATTTGAAAACTGCAGTACCTGGTGTCAGTCTTTTCGTTCCTGCTTCTGCCGTGACGTCACCGCCCAGCCACCCTGCCATAAGTACCTTTTAAAAAAACAGCAGTAACAGGAATATGCTTACCTTTTAATTAACATGTATACCTTGTCCGATGTAAAATAAATAATCTGAACAGTGAAATTTAGTTTTTTTAAATAACTGTTCTGGTTGTAAATTGAGAATTTTACAATATCCTTTTCGTTTATGTCTATTTAAACACAGCTGTGGTTTTGGTATGACAAGATCAGAAGACTTGTTCTGCATTTATACTGTTGACAGGTTAAGCACCGCAGGGGAACGACTGCAGAGCTGCAAACCGGGGTTCATAGAACTGTGAACGGCTCTCCCTTTAGGCTTTGCATTATCAAGTGTATGCAGAAGTATATTTTCTGCAGAAAAGGCTTCGGTTAATTTGAAGTCTGTTGAAGCTGCTCCATCCGTTTTCATGAAATTGTTCGGGATATTGCTCTGCTAGTTGCTTAGAACTTAATGTTGCCCTTTTTTATAGGTATGTGTTTGGGTAAAATGAACATTTTTGTTTTATTCTATAAACTATTGACAGCATTTCTCCCAAATTCCAAATAAAAATATTGTCATTTAGAGCATTTATTTGCAGAAAATGACAACTGGTCAAAATAACAAAAAAGATGCAGTGTTGTCAGACCTCGAATAATGCAAAGAAAATAAGTTCATATTCATTTTTAAATAACACAATACTAATGTTTTAACTTAGGAAGAGTTCAGAAATCAATATTTGGTGGAATAACCCTGATTTTCAAGCACAGCTTTAAATGCGTCTTGGCATGCTCTCCACCAGTCTTTCACATTGATGTTGGGTGACTTTATGCCACTCCTGGTGCAAAAATTCAAGCAGCTCGGCTTTGTTTGATGGCTTGTGACCATCCATCTTCCTCTTGATCACATTCCAGAGGTTTTCAATGGGGTGCAGGTCTGGAGATTGGGCTGGCCATGACAGGGTCTTGATCTGGTGGTCCTCCATCCACACCTTGATTGACCTGGCTGTGTGGCATGGAGCATTGTCCTGCTGGAAAAACCAATCCTCAGAGTTGGGGAACATTGTCAGAGCAGAAGGAAGCAAGTTTTCTTCCAGGACAACCTTGTACTCTTCCTAAGTTAAAACATTAGTATTGTGTTATTTAAAAATGAATATGAACTTATTTTCTTTGCATTATTCGAGGTCTGACAACACTGCATCTTTTTTGTTATTTTGACCAGTTGTCATTTTCTGCAAATAAATGCTCTAAATGACAATATTTTTATTTGGAATTTGGGAGAAATGTTGTCAGTAGTTTATAGAATAAAACAAAAATGTTCATTTTACCCAAACACATACCTATAAATAGTAAAACCAGAGAAACTGATAATTTTGCAGTGGTCTCTTAATTTTTTCCAGAGCTGTATATATATATATATATATATATATACAGTACCAGTCAAAAATTTGAGTACACCTGCTTGAAACCAGGTTTTTCATGATTATCTATGCTTTTAACTCTATAAACTTGTCTATAAACATTTAATATTTCATTATATGATACGTGTACTTATATAAGCTGATAATCATAAGTGAATTGCATTCAAAAATTTTATTTTTAAATGAAAATGTAAATCTTGTCAATTTCAATGAAATGATCACCCAAATCAAGGGGATTTCAGTCTGAAGCCCAAGTCAGTTAAAAGTCTGAAATGTGTATAACACAGTGTTAGAAAACTGGCCTAAGTATAAGTATCTTTGTTAGATGTTTGCCGAGTTAACTAGCATTTTACCAAATTAACCTTTTGTCACCAATTATTGTTAACAGGTGAGGGTCCATGATTATTATAAATATAGGTAGCAGAGGCACAAGTTTGTCATTCCTGAATGTAAGGGAGCAGAAAATGGCAAAATACGCTCAGTTAAGCAAAGAAAGACAGTCTGTAATTACTTTAAGAAATGAAGGTCAATCTTTAAGACAAATCGCAAGAACTTTGCAAGTGTTTGTAACTGCTGTGGCCAAGACCATCAAACGATTTGAAGAAACTGGCACTCATGAGGACCGAACAAGGTCAGGCAGGCCAAAGGTGACCTCAGAATCAGAGAACAAGTTCATTCGAATCACAAGTCTGCGAAACTGGCGATTAACTGCCCCTGAAATACAAGGTCAGCTAAATGCTACTAGAAGTACAGATGTTTCAACATCAACTGTTCAGAGGAGATTACGTGAAGCTGGCCTAACTGGAAGAATTGCTGCAAAGAAGCCATTGTTAAGAGTGCAGAAAAAGAGGAAGAGACTTGCCTGGGCCAAAAAAACACAGAACCTGGACGTTTGAAGAGTGGGAGTCAGTCTTATGGACCGATGAGTCAAAATTTGAAATATTTGGGTCCAACCGCCGAGTATTTGTAAGACGCAGAAAGGGTGAGCGCATGAGTTCTGCATGTGTGGTTCCCACTGTCAAGCATGGAGGAGGCAGTGTCGTGGTCTGGGGTTGCTTTGCTGGTGACAGAGTTGGTGATCTTTACCAAGTCCATGGCAAGCTCAACCAGCATGGCTATCATAGCATACTTCAGAGGCATGCCATTCCATCAGGATTACGGCAAGTTGGGCAGTCCTTCATTCTTCAGCAAGCTAATGACCTGAAACACACCTCAAAGTTGTGCAAGAACTATCTGGCAAAGAAGGAAGGTGAAGGACAACTCAATCTAATGACCTGGCCTGCCCAGTCTCCAGACCTCAATCCCATAGAACTTGTATGGGACGAACTGGACAGAAGAGTCAAAGCAAAGCTACCCACAAGTGCAACATCTCTGGGAATTGCTGCAGAAGAGCTGGGAAGACATGTCGGGTGATTTCCTGCTGAAACTTGTTCACCGAATGCCTCGTGTTTGTGAGGCTGTTATTAAGGTAAAGGGTGGCTATTGAGGAATCCAAGATTTAAAGACAATTTTCAATTTTCTTGAACATTGCTTTGATACTCCTTATGTTTTGTTTTGTATATTTTAACATGTGTTTTCATTTCCAAGTATTTACAGAAACGTATACGACGTAAACCATTGTCAATTATGAAAAAAACCTAGTTTCCAGCAAGTGTACTCAAACTTAGATAGAATATATCATGGGCTTGGTTCAGAGTTGTATCTTAATGTAGATCTGCTTTGGTGTGTGTTTTCAGGTATGCCAGTGGCGATTCCTAATTTTGGCCCCTCTCTGGGCTCCCTCCCCTCGGCCCTGTCCCTCATGCTGCCTATGGGACCTCTCGGGGACCGGGGGGTGATGTGTGGGATTCAAGAGAGGAACTACACTCTGCCTCCTCCCCCTTACCCTCACCTCGAGAGTAGCTACTACAGACACATCCTGCCAGGTAAGCTGCAGACAGATCTGCCCTCACTCTGTTCACTTATAGTACGTAGCCCTTGTTAGCCCTTCATAGCTTGTGTGGCACATTTGATTGAACAAAGCGTTGCAGTGCTGAAGAACATTTATTCTACAGGAAGTATACATGTCAATGAAGGCACCCTGCTCCTACATACATCTGAATGCAAGTCACTCTGACATGTTTACTTGAGAATCGCTCATCCAGTTGATGAAACTTGGATGCATTCTACTTTTTTTCAACTTTTACTCAGGAGCATTCACCAGGAGAAAGAGACTTTATCTTCTAAGCATCGCAGTAGTTCATGCTGCCTCCTGCAACAATGCTGGTGCTCTGATTGAAATGAGTGCATATTGTGGAAACAAAAAACCAACACTGTTTCAGCAGGGAGTGTGATGTCTATACTCTGTAATCCTTAGAAGAAATGTATTGCCCTTGAATTATGACCCATGAGTTGTGATTAGAAATGTCACAAGTTGGCAATAAGTTTAACCCTTTGCGGTCCATTTATTAATTCTGCGTCAGGCTCTCCAGGTCTAATTAATTTTCACACGCCAGTTAATTTTAGACGCGCTGTTTAAAAGTATTTTTTCACAGTCAAACGGGTTTAAATGGCCCTGCATATCAACAAAGCACTCACTAGGGCTCTCCAGCCCCGCCCACCCTTTCGTTTGCTATCGCTTTCACATATGCTACCAAATAAAAATAATAATAATAATAGTCGTACATACCAATCAATCGTCTCCTGATGACTCGCTTTATCACCAAACTCCTCAATAATGCAATCCAAGTCATTATTTTATTGCTATAACATCTCAAAAAGCTCTGCAAATGTCCGTGATAGTCTCTGTGCGCTGATACTATACTCCCAGCTTGTTTCCATACGACCGCCCCATCTGATGCCAATGGGGTACTATGACTATTCATGAGATCGCCTTTTTTTTTTTTTTTTTTCGACTTGTCTCGCTCCTGTCGCTCCCATTCGGCAATTGAATGGTTTTCTCGCTTTTTCCGAGAAAAACGACTAGAAACCCGTTTTTTGCGTTGCTAGAATGATGTCGGACCCAGTCCGACAAAGGACCTATGAGGAATAATTGCAATGTCGGACCCAGTCCGACAATGGACCGGAAAGGGTTAAAAATATAACACTGCAGTACAGACAACAAAGGTAACTTCATGTTTTTCTTGTAAACTTTACAGGGTGGTCTGTAACACCTTAACATGTACAGTTGTCCCTGAGTCTTCTCGTGAGCACTTTTGTTAGGCAAGAGGACACACTTTTTTACCATCTTATACTTTTGCCTGAATTCGTCACTGCTTGATTGGGCTAATAAAGGCTGTATCTGTAGAACTGCTCCACTGGATAATGTATTTGTATTTAGCTCATGTTTGAGGGTGGTGGAGGGTAGACACAACAATAGTCTGGTGAAGTTTGTTTTGTTTAAGTTAAAAATAATCCCCTGGCCTTCATGGGAAGGGACAGGGATGGGAGAGGTGAAATGTGACGGTAAGCTTTGGTGTGGATAATAACCGGGTCAGAAGATAAGGCTCAACATTTGCCTGTGAATGATGATCTTTTTAATTTTTTCACCATATACCTAAGTGGATGTTGTTGGCATAACTATATGTGTATTTATTTTCAAGGCATATTGTCATATCTAGCAGACAGACCGCCACCTCAGTATATCCACCCCAGCTCCCTAAACATGGATGGGAACCCTGCTCTCTCTGTGCCAAGCAACTCCTCTGCCCTCGACCCATACCAACCTGGAGGAGTAGTGGGATTGGAGCCCAGCATGGTGACTTTGGACTCCCGGCAGGTGGGAGCCCACAGTGCCCAAAGCCTTCACCCCAGCAGTGGACATGAAGTGCCACTGGACACTGGCATGGCCATGGAACCGGTGTCTAGAGTGACCAGCCCCATCTCCACGGACGGGATGGGAGAAGACTTGACGATGGAGGGGGTGGCAGGGGAGCACCAGCAACTACCAGCGAGCTCCAGTAACCATGAGAACATTGTCGTGGATTCTGTGGGGAATGGTTTGCCAGCGGAAGCGGTTGGCCACGGTGGTGTCATTCCCATTCACTCAGGGGCCCTGGAGCTACCTGTTGTCATGGAATCGGAGCACCTGGGCGGGAGGGTCACTAACAGCGGCCTGGGTGAATCTCTCCACACGGTCAGGATGAGCTCTGGCTCGGTCAGGGTGGTCCTCTCCAGCTCTCACCCCACCATGAACCCCCTGGAGCCTGTGTCCATTCATGGGGCCAACATCGGCCTGGAGCCTGTCTCTGCATCGTGCATCACAGCCGAGGTGTCTCTGGGAAATGGGCAGGTGGACGTGTCTCCAGAGAATCTGGTCCTTGTGCCTTCCTCTCTGCAGATGGAGGATTCCAACTCCAACAAGGAAAATATGGCCACTTCCTTTACAGTATGTGAGTACAGGAAATACAGGGGAAAGAAATTGCTAGAGAAAATAGAAAAGCCAGTACAGTTGAACACCGGACATGGATCAACCTCAACTAGAAAAGGCAAAGCAGATCTAACATAGATTTTAAGGAACCGCTGGAGTGGATTGCAACATCTTTAAAAGTAAATTTCATTACTCAGCGCTTCAGATAAGCTGCGGACTGGATGTTTTACACATCGAAAAAGTATAAATTATGCATGATTTTTAAATTCAATGCGTAAAGAATACACAGAGCACTTTCGCTACACAGCTTGAGTTTGCATGTTATCAAGCTTCGTGTACTTCATTGGCTTCACGGCATATTAGTGGTCAGTTGTGAATTTACTGCAAGCGGTAGCTAGAGAATGGGTCCAACAAATACCAGGACAGCTAATTGTATCCTTCCAGAAATATGTGACACTGAACTGACTGTGTTTGATGTCTAGGGTGCACACTGTGTGGCCAGGCCTACCCATCGGACTGCCCTCAACACGGACCGGTCACCTTTATTCCAGATACCCCTATTGAGAGCCGTGCTCGACTCTCCCTGCCCGGGCAGCTCACCCTGAAGCAGTCTGGAACTGGAGCTGAACTCGGTATGAACACCATATCTTTCTCTAATTATGTTGAAAAAAAATCTATGACAAACACAGCAAGATTAAGTTGGCTGCTGGCATAGCATCAAATATATTGCTCACGTGAATGTACAACTTGCATGATAAGAGAAGGGCAAAATGTGCTGTGAATTCTGTAGGGGCCATTATGACCACAGAGAGCGCCACCAACATGGTAAAAAGGGAGCTGTTCATCCATCTGAGTCACCATGCTGGCCCTGGAACAGCATGTTACCCTAGTGCAGGGGTAGGCAACCTTAGCACATCCAGTTCATTCCATTGCAGGACTTTGTTCCAACCTGGTCCTTCATTATTTAATTGACCTCCATTGGAATAAAGTCCTGCAATGAAATGGATTGGAAGGTCAACTAAATAATGAAGGATCTGGTTGGAACAAAGTCCTGCAATGGAATAGATTGGAAGGGCCACGATTCGCATGTACTTCTTTTATTGCTCTAAGCTAAGGTTGTAAATCGTTTAGAGTGTAATTGTTTAAACGTTAAAGTGTCAAACGTTTTTAATTTTGCTTAATTGTTTAAACTTTGTCAAAAATGTGCAGGTCAAATATTAAGAAGCGGGTGTCTGCAAATATCGGCTACTCAGTTTTTAATTTTTTATTACTTCCTCCCTTTGCCACGTGGCATCATGGTCATTGGATAGTCATCTCTCAATGTCCAGCATGCGTTTGGTCACATGACTAGTCTGTTTTTACTGAAGCTGGATCTAGCATGGAGGAGGTGGGGCCCAGACATGCAAGCGCAATGTTAGGAAATGCGATAAAATTTGGGCTGAACACATAAGACGGTTGATTATTGAGACGATCGCAAATTACATGCAACCAATTCTGACGAGCGATGTTAATGTTGTGTGGTTTTTTTTTGTTTTTTTTTTAAACAGTAGATTGCTTCCATTTTATGTATTTTGTGGTCTTTTTTCTACTGCTGCCAGTTAGATATGTACAAACTATTGCTATTTGTAAATTATTATTATTTTTAAACGGAATATTGATTGATTGAATTAACGTGATACTGTACTTGGAATAAAGTCAGTTTGGTGTGAACATTACTAGTTCTTGTCTCTTATAGTAAGTAGGATAAATTAGCGATTTGGATTTTAGCCCTGTTTGAATAATTAGACTGCACAACATTTCTGTAATAACGCAATTAATGCTCGCCCTCTAATCAAAACAGACCATTATTGTACCGCCGATGCTATTATTTTTTCATATTACTTTACTGTTTTATAAATGTATTTTTATATACGGCTTATTTTAGTAATTTATTTGATTTAATTATCCTATTTATAGACATATGTAAATGCAGTAATTTATAGACTGGTATTTATTTAAAAATGCTCAGAGCCCTTGCAGCTAACGCACTTCAACAGCATTAATACTTCAACACAGTAATACAGTTAGGCTAGACATGCAAACCGCTAAAGCTCCCACCGCTAAATCCTAAAACATTTAATATATCACTCTCCAAAGCTAAAATGTAATTTCTATACCTTTATAGCAATGCATCAATATAAATGAGATATAAATTCAAAATTGTTCTTACCTTCCACTATATGGAAGTATAGTTGTAGAATAAAACTTAAAAACAAAAGCTGTCTTCAGAGGTAGACTTCTGAATACAAACAACCAGCTTTTTCAGAGATCCTCAGAGCATGGACCACACAACTTGTTAGTTAGTTGAGTGATACTTGACTGGGGTTTTACCTCAGTGTTTATAGAGGTTTTTTTTATAGTCTCCATTTAATACGGCAGAAGAACCAATTAAATCTAATTATTTGCTCTGTTTTGACAGCTCTTGTGTGAATAATATATCTAAAAAGTACTGGTGACTCCCATTTCCGTTGTTTATCATTCAAGGTTGATACACAGCAAATATAAATTCCGCTTTTAAGAGCCAACACCGAATCCTGCTTTGAGGTGCAAAAGACGAAGCCTTATCTTTTGAAGGTCTAATGCCTTTCCAGAATTCTACTGTGTGTCAGACAGATTTTTAAACTTTTAAACTCTACAGTTTCCCTGTAAATAAATACCTTCGTTTATTAGGCTTGTAACGTTAACGATAATAATCGAATTATCTATCGATTGGGACCCCACGATAACAAATCGATAATATTTTAATGAAATCGAATATTCCATGAAATTAAAAACTTGTCTTTTATATATTAACTTACTATCAAGAATGTAACCCTTGTTGTTGCTTCTAAAAGTCACTTAGAGTATGCATCTGTGAACAAATACAGGATGATGATGCAGAGATCAAGAGTAACTTGCCTTGTTAATGTATTTCATACATATTTTGTTTTAAATCAGTCCCAACTGTAGCCATCTGTCTTGAGCGAAACTAACAATATTTAACATTACTGCGTTGTCACGAGTCGCTGCAAAATTATTGTAGACGATCCGCTGCAGTAATTATTCTAGATATTTTTTATTCATTTTGGACACTTGCTTTACAATACCAGTTGCGATCTCCTAGAATACTAAACCCGCCCCGGATGCCCATATCTACCAATCAGTGAAGAGAGCCCAGAGTGGTTATTGGCTGCTGTTAAGTGTCAATCAATAAATCCTGTCCAGTTTTCTTTTTGAAATTAAAACAAGTTTATAATCACATCAGGAACCTGGACCGGTACACAACTTCATTGGATTTAAGTACAGATAAAAGTACAAAACAAAAGTGCTGCTTACGCAGTGCCCCCACTGCCGCTATGCCGGTCAGCTCGGGTCTCCGTCCTACGCTTCGCTGTGCACTATACACTAGGGTGGCCAAGGTTGCCCTATCACTACACACATCCCCTCAGGTACATAACATATTTAATAAATGGTTTATATAAGGCTGGCTGTCTTCCTCTGCCTGTTTTGGTCGCTCGGAACATATCCAGTTTCCACGCTCCGCTGTACAGAAACAATCTGCACTTTAAGCTTCTCGTTGTCCTGCTTAGAACTGTCTCGTTGTATTCCCAATCATGGCCACCCGAATGCACAACCTTATTCTTATGGGCCGAGCAATCCCCCAAGGCCCGCCTCTCAGCCACTCAGGGAGGGATAGCCAACACACATTCTTCCCCACCTCTCCGTGTCATTGCCATGACTGACAGGCGGATCTTTGAGGCTGCTGCCCTCTTCCTGCACAACCACGGATACACCAGACAGTCAGCACAGATCTCCCGTATTACAATACAATACTGTTATTTTTTAGTTTCAAATATAATCCTGTCAAAAGGGTTGCTTTTTTTCGTTTGCTATATGGCAATACCTAGCCTCTGTGTTTAGTTCCTCGAAAACTATGACTTCATCTTCAAGTTAATTAAATGAGATGTCTGCTTCTGCCAAGGTTAACACAGGCTTCCGCGTGTGATAGTCTTTATTAATTTAAAGATAGGGGAGGCCCTATTTTTGAGTCTGACCAGCTTCTAAGAGTTTGTAAGAACTCTAATAACAAAGGCACACAGACAAGCTTTTTATTTTTTTAACATTAACACTTGTTCGGTTTTCTTAATTCAAATTGTTACTCGGCTCATGATTTGCTGCAATAGTATTTCTACTGGTTGTATATTATTTAAAACATAGTACAGTCACTACAATATTTTAACATTGTCAGTTAGTACTGGACTCTCTTATTTTTAATTGTAATATGTTCTTTCAACAATAATAATTTTACTTGTATAACAGTTTAACTTTATTTTATAACATGTATTTCTTATTTCAATATAGCAGTCTCTTTTATAAATTGTAATTTTATTTTACTCCATTGATATACACAGAAGGCAAGAGGTTGATTTTTTAATTAGGCTCCTGCTTGGTAGCAGATGCAACCTTGAATTTTAAAACTTAGGACTGCTTTACCTTGATATAGATTAACATCCTCATGCATTTACATAAGGTTATTATATTAGGTTTCTTATTTTTAAAATCTCAGTTTATTCTTATTTATTTAAATACTTTTGTTTATTTATTCTTATTTATTGAAATACTTTCGTTTTTTCTTGCTATAGTAGAACCACAAACCTATTTTAGTTCAATTGTTCCTGGCATATTAACTGCGCTCCATAGTTTGCCATTCTGTTCTCGCTGGATTGGAATATTTGAGGCTAATTAAAAAAGATGCTTTTGCCTGATAAGGGAGGTTTGGAACTTTCAGCAGGTCGGCCTGACCTTACACATTTATTAATAATATTTTTCTACTGTTATACTAGAATAAACATGAATATATAACCCTACATTATTCTCATAACATTTTTTTCTGAATAGTGTGTTTTAACAATTTGTTTAATATTTCTGCTGACTTTATATTCTTTAAAATACATTACAGTCATTACAATATTTTATTTGTTTATTTAGCAGACGCCTTTATCCAAGGCGACTTACAGAGACTAGGGTGTGTGAGCTATGCATCAGCTGCAGAGTCACTTACAATTACGTCTCACCTGAAAGACGGAGCACAAGGAGGTTAAGTGACTTGCTCAGGGTCACACAATGAGTCAGTGGCTGAGGTGGGATTTGAACCGGGGACCTCCTGGTTACAATCCCTTTTCTTTAACCACTGGACCACACAGCCTCCTATATTTATATTTGTTGCAGTTTCACAAATGTTCAAAGATCAGCCTGCTTCCAGTAGCTGTGACAGTCTTGGGTCAGTTTCTGCTCTCAGTGAGTCTGTCAAAGCCACCACAGGTGTGGGTGACAGTCTTTTAAAAGCCTAATACCTGCAAAAAAACTTAAATCTTGTTAGCTGGGCTCCCATCTCTACATTCTAATTCCCATCATCAGTGGGAAAACTTCAAATAAATTAAACTGTTTCTATCAAAGAGCCATGCATCTCTGCCGCATACACCTTTCACTCAAAAAAAGGTGCTTGCACCTTGTACAAGGGAAGACCGGTATTAGGGTCACTCGTGACAGTTCCCTGCCCTTGCTAGTGGAACACTTCTACTAAAAATGGAAGGGGTGTTTCAGAATTGCGAATGAATATCCCTTGAACTATGATTCCTGATGATGCAGTGCTCTGCTGTTCCAAGTTGATACCTCTTCATGTATGTGTGAATGGTGCGACTTTGCACTAATACATATGCAATGGTTAACTTACTGTGTTGACGTGAGGATGTCCACATTTAGGATTTAGGCAGTGTAGAACTCTGGATGCATTTTAAATCTGAGAATTGTGAGAAGTAACAAATTTCGTTTTACGCCCCATTACTGCCCGCGTATCTATTAGACTGTAACGTTGGGGTTTGGATGTGGTGAAAAAATTACTCTTATATCAATAATTCAGCTGGATGCAGACAGATTACAATCTTACACTTTTATTACTGCAGCTCACAAATGCCCAATTATTTTTATTTCAACCCGGCCCACCCGCGCTGACTCGAGAGACAAAGACGGACACACGCGTCCTCCGAAACGTGGGCCGTCAGCCGTCCGTTTTTTTTCGCTCTGCAGGCTGCCATGCAGCCACCTCAGAGCTACAGCGTCGGAGGACCACGCAGCTCTGGGCAACTTACAGGCAGGCCCGCAGGCAACCGGCCAGTCTACAGGGGTCGCTGGTGCACGGTGAGCCAAGAACACCCTGGCCGACCTAAGCCCTCCCCCACCCAGACGGCACTCGGCCAATTGTGTGCCGCCACCTGAAAACTCCCATCCACAGTCGGCAGTGGAATAGCCTGGACTCGAACCGGCGACCTCCAGGCTATAGGGTGCGTCCTGCACTCCACACGTTGTGTCTTTACCGGATGCGACACTCGGGAGCCCCTGGTCCTGAATTTATTGGTCCAAAAATACAACACAAAGTTTTGTTTTTTTTGTTTTTTTTTTTTTGTTTTTTTTCAGCCCACCCCAGTCACAAGTCACTCTAACGAGTGTATTCTATTACGTAGGTCCACAAAACTTAATGATTGGTCTGTAGCAATGTCTTTGCACACTGCCCGCTTCTGAAAGCTGTTTTCTTTATGTAGAAAGAGTAGTGCGTGAAATATATTTTTAGGTTTGTCGGTTTAAAAGAAATTAAAAAACAATTTTCTAAATTACTTTTTTTCGGTTATTCTCATTTAAAACCGAAAACTTCAAGCCCTATTTATATGTTTATGTGCACAAGGAATTGATACATTTTGTAATGGATTGTTTTAAATGCAGAAACAAACATATAGCGTTTATGTGCCAAACTCCGTCATGTTCCGAGCAATCCGTGCTCCTGAATTTCTGCACTTTTAGTCCGATTTTAAACCTCCAACCTGATTCCAGCTCGAAACTGGTTTACATTCAAAATAGACACTTCATTTGTGTTAGATTAGTAGACTGTGCCTTGTGTTTGCAGGGGTATTTTCCCGAGAGCCCATCCTAGTGAGGACATGCTTTGGACCCCTCGTCGGGCAGCAGTGCAGCTCCTTGGATGTATCTGATTGGTCAGACAAGGCCTCTCTTCATATCTGGAAGGTAAATTCCAGGCTGATTCATTTTATGTAGAAGATTTGCTCCCCACTCACTAAATTAGTCATGTTCTTTGGTTTTAAAACATTATACGTTTCTTATAGAAGTTTTGAAAATGCACAGTTAAAGAAAGTTCATTATCTATTTCTGACTGTATTTGTTGGATTTTTTATGTTGAATTTGCTGAGCATTTCTTCTGACTCCTGTGAGTTTGAGCACTTTCTACTGTCTGCACATACATTCCTGTAGCTACACCAAAAAATACTTTTTACCCGATCCAAGGTATTTTCTAGACTTGAATATGCATACAACTAGATGGTAAGCTCATTGACTTATTCATACCTTGGTTTATGCTACAAAACCAATAAATAAATACAAAAATCCACCAAACTCAAAATATTTTAAAACGAAACTATAATATTCAATGTTCAACACAAGCCCTTGCTACAGTCCATTGACCATGTCTATAGATAGTGCTGTAGATTCCCCAATCATATTAAGACAGCTTCACTGTACATACTATGAGTGAAATGAGGAATATAAGTTTAATTCGTAGTGACAAAGTCATTTGGGTTTTACCTTCTTTTTTTGCATAAAAAGAGAAAAGCATTTTTTAAACTTTAAGTGCTAAAAATGGAAACTGATTTTCTTCATAGGTGATTCATAACAATGTGCTGGAGTTGTGTGTTGTCACAACAGATGAAAATGAATGTAACTGGATGATGTTCGTGCGCAAAGCAAGGTACTTTATTATAATATAAGGTTCTTTATATCTAGCATGATCAAATAGTTTTGTTTATAATAAAATCAATCTGTAGTTGGGCTGATAAAATATAACAAGTCTTCTGTGCAGAAGGGCGTGTCTATCTGAACTGAAAAGCACTTTTGTAATTGTGACGAGACTGTACAAGAGAGTATCCTGGGGATGTATAGAGGTGTCTGTCTGTTTGTACATGATACTAACTCATTTTGTATAAATATGACACAGTATGTATGATACTCAGTATATTTGTTAAGCAATTTACAATTAACTAGTTTATTTTTGTTTTACTTATCACAATTGGCTAAAGGTATAAAAAATAATTGGCACACAGTTACATAAGAGATATCATGTAGAATGCTGTATGATACAAGCTAATACCCACTCCAAGAACACTCAGAGCTACTGGACAGTCAGAGCTGAGTTGGTGAAAATGTGCTTGTATCCTACACAATATATTTTTATAGTTAATTTGAATGTGATTTACATCTTTATTTGTTTATTTAGCAGACGCCTTTAACCAAGGCGACTTACAGAGACTAGGGTGTGTGAACTATGCATCAGCTGCAGAGTCACTTACAATTACGTCTCACGCTAAAGACGGAGCACAAGGAGGTTAAGTGACTTGCTCAGGGTCACACAATGAGTCAGTGACCTGAGGTGGGATTTGAACCGGGGACCTCCTGGTTACAAGCCCTTTTTTTAACCACTGGACCACACAGCCCCCTAATCTTTTACAAATTATTGTCAGATTGCTGTAACATGTCAATATCAGGGTCTGCTATATATTGTAAATTACATAATTACATCATCTTATTTTTTTACCTTAAATTATATTACTTTGTTTTTTTTTAATTCTATTTTTATTATATATATATATATATATAGCTTTGCTTTAATAAAGTTTAATAGCAGCATCCTGTGCCCCAATTGCACAGGACTGGCAGGGAGCAGAATCTGGTAGCCTACCCCCACAATGGTAAAATATATTTCTGCACTTCAAGAGAGATTCTTCCTGACCATGAGCTCCTGTTCTACTACAGCAGAGACTACGCCAGGCACATCGGTAAGCAGTGTAAACCACTTCCCGGGGGGAGCACACATGGTCACTGATTCTGAATGGGGCACAGATTTGGACAGAGTTCACTCATGGTTACAACACACACATGCCTACATGCAGGAAACAGTGAAAACGGTTTCATAGTGGGCAGTTGGACTAGGTTCTCCTGAGATAACATTAGAAGGAAGCAGGTTGCTCCACTTGCTATTTTCCTATATAAGGGGTCAGTTACGTTCCTCAGCTACACCTGATTTCGGGAATGTTAGTGAAATTATATCACTAGGCACCTCTCTTTTTAAATTGATTAATAGGATAATGGTGCTGTGATGGCACAGTGCAAGTGTTTTAACATGCTTCCCTTCTTTAGGTGTCCCTGAAAATCCTGAAGCACAAATTTGCCATCGTGGCAAGGAGTGTGCGTCCTACACAGAACTGAAGTCCAGCCTGAACAGCCACACTCACAGCCACAGCCCAAGCCAGGTGCACAGCAGCAAGCTGGTGAGCAGCCACTGGCCGAGCCACCCCAAAGAGAGGAAGTTCAAGTGCGCCATGTGTTCCCGTGCGTTCACCTCGTCCACCAAGCTCAACGTGCACATCATGGGCCACGTGGGCATGAAGCCACACAAGTGTGAGTTCTGCAGCAAAGCCTTCAGTGACCCCAGCAACCTCCGAACCCACCTGAAAATCCATACAGGTAAGGGACAACTTGGAGGGCGGGTAGACAGAGGGTACATTTCCTCTTATTTGTTTTACCAGGATAGGTTGGTGTTCAGTTTATCTGTATACAGGCATAGGAAAGTTAATTCTAGCAACCTGGTTGACTAATCTGGTGTTTTCCCCATTTATATACAGTACCGACACAAATTACGGCAACAACAAATTATTTACAGCGACTAGGGTTGGGGATTGTATTGTCTATTTTTCCTCACCATTTACTTAATAAATATATTGCTATCACTGAATAGATAATTGTCTCCTCTTTACAAATATGCTCAATATTGTAATGAGCAAGACATCTCACAAGTAGACTGGTACCCCAAAATGTTCTCCTTTTTCTAGGAAAGCAGTACAACAGGGGATGGGGAGTTTGTTACAGGATAACTTCCCTCAGACTTCTTGCTCACTAAATATATTGGTATCCCTGAATAGATAAGTGTCTTCTCTTTAAACAATATGCTAAGAATTAAATTGAGCAATCCATCTCACAAGTTCAGTGGTACCTTAAATATGATTAATTTACTAACAATGCTGAATGACTGGGTGGAGCATTTTGTTATCTAGTTTACCCAAAAAACTATTTTCCTGAGTGGTGACTGGTACCATATTCAATGTAGTGTAATTTATCTGAGGGTAAATTTAAAGAAAATGTCACTCCACATTGGTAGTAAGTGGATCATATTTGGGGGAGCACTGTACTTGTGGGAGAGACTGTTCATTAAAATCTGTTGCATGTTTTTAAAGAGGAGACAATTTTCTATTTAGGGATACCAAGATATTTTATGATCAAGTAGTCTGAGTGAAGATATCCAGCAATAAACTCCTCATCCCATTGTACTGCTTTCCTAGAAAAAGGAGAACATTTTGGGATATCATTCCACTTGTGAGATGTCTTGCTCATTCAGATATTTAACAAATTATTAAAGACGATCTATTCAGAGATGCCAGGGTTTTTAGTAAATAAGGGGTCTGAGTGAAGAAAAATGGGCAATACAATCCCCAACCCTAGACTTGCTGTAAATCATTTGTTGTTGCCATACTTGACCTTTTGTCAGTTATTTAACTACAGTAGTTTTTATTATAGGATTATTTTTCTGAAAGAGTTAAACATACATTTATTTGAAATGTTACTTTGTTGTTTTTTTATAAATTACTAAAACATCTGTGCATAGGACTGAATTGAGTGAAGTAATTCTTCTGTTCCATTTAGGCCAGAAGAATTACAGATGTGCAGCCTGTGAAAAGTCTTTCACACAGAAGGCTCACTTGGCGTCGCATATGATTATCCACACGGGAGAGAAGAACCTGAAGTGTGATCATTGTGACAAGATGTTCATGAGGAGGCAGGATCTCAAACAACACATTCTGACTCACACACAGTAAGAAAAGGGAAACAAGACTCTTTCATAGCAACAATCCCAGCACATAGAGGTCAAAGGTGATGGCTACAGAACATTATCCTGGCTCATCAAAGCCAGACATTTTAATTAAACAAAACAAAACAAAAAAACATCTTAAAGAAATGAAATGTATACACCAAAAATAGAATTTGAACCGTAAGATCTTTACTGTAAGAAGCAATAGTTACAGCAGTCTATATTTATAGGGACTTTACTGCATGGGGTAAACTTTGTGGAGAAGTTAAAAGTTGTCAGGCACATTGTACAACAGCCTGGAGATCTTTAGATTTGTTTTAAATTGATGTGGTTGGAAGCAAGTAAAATAGAGAATGGTGATATGAGTCCCAGTTATAAAATAGATAACTCAGTATCTAACCACATAAACATCAAATTCAGACAGATTTACAATATTCAGACAGCTCTGTGCTATGTGGTAATAATAGAAGTATTCGAGTGAGTGTGCATGGATAGGTAATGTGTATAAGGTGTTGAGTGATTTATTTAGCAATTACCTGTTTCCTTTTACGAATAAAAAAAAATATATATACAGTACTGTGCAAAAGTTTTAGGCAGGTGTGAAAAAATGCTGTAAAGTAAGAATGCTTTAAAAAATAGACATGTTAATAGATTATATTTATCAATTAACTAAATGCAAAGTGAGTGAACAGAAGAAAAATCTAAATCAAATCCATATTTGGTGTGACCACCCTTGCCTTCAAAACAGCATCAATTCTTCTAGGTACACTTGCACAAAGTCAGGGATTTTGTAGGCATATAGTCAGGTGTATGATTAAACAATTATACCAAACAGGTGCTAATGATCATCAATTCAATATGTAGGTTGAAACACAATCATTAACTGAAACAGAAACAGCTGTGTAGGAGGAATAAAACTGGGTGAGGAACAGCCAAACTCAGCTAACAAGGTGAGGTTGCTGAAGACAGTTTACTGTCAAAAGTCATACACCATGGCAAGACTGAGCACAGCAACAAGACACAAGGTAGTTATACTACATCAGCAAGGTCTCTCCCAGGCAGAAATTTCAAGGCAGACAGGGGTTTCCAGATGTGCTGTCCAAGCTCTTTGAAGAAGCACAAAGAAACGGGCAACGTTGAAGACCGTAGACGCAGTGGTCGGCCAAGGAAATTTACTGCAGCAGATGAAAGACACATCATGCTTACTTCCCTTCGCAATCGGAAGATGTCCAGCAGTGCCATCAGCTCAGAACTGGCAGAAAACAGTGGGACCCTGGTACACCCATCTACTGTCCGGAGAAGTCTGGTCAGAAGTGGCCTTCATGGAAGACTTGCGCCAAAAGCCATACCTCCGACGTGGAAACAAGGCCAGCGACTCAACTATGCACGAAAACACAGGAACTGGGGTGCAGAAAAATGGCAGCAGGTGCTCTGGACTGATGAGTCAAAATTTGAAATATTTGGCTGGAGCAGAAGGCAGTTTGTTCGCGAAGGGCTGGAGAGCGTACGAATGAGTGTCTGCAGTCAACAGTGAAGCATGGTGGAGGTTCCTTGCAAGCTTGGGGCTGCATTTCTGCAAATGGAGTTGGGGATTTGGTCAGAATTAATGGTCTCCTCAATGCTGAGAAGTACAGGCAGATACTTATCCATCATGCAATACCATCAGGGAGGCATCTGATTGGCCCCAAATTTATTCTGCAGCATAACAACGACCCCAAACATACAGCGAAAGTCATTAAGAACTATCTTCAGCGTAAAGAAGAACAAGGAGTCCTGGAAGTGATGGTATGGCCCCACAGAGCCCTGATCTCAACATCATCGAGTCTGTCTGGGATTACATGAAGAGAGAGAAGCAACTGAGGCTGCCTAAATCCACAGAAGAACTGTGGTTAGTTCTCCAAGATGTTTGGGCCAACCTACCTGCCGAGTTCCTTCAAAAACTGTGTGCAAGTGTACCTAGAAGAATTGATGCTTGATGCTGTTTTGAAGGCAAAGGGTGGTCACACCAAATATGGATTTGATTTAGATTTTATTTCTGTTCACTCACTTTGCATTTAGTTGATTGATAAATATAAACTATTAACATGTCTATTTTTGAAAGCATTCTTATTTTACAGCATTTTTTCACAACTGCCTAAAACTTTTGCACAGTACTGTATATATAGACACACACACACACACACACACACACACAGAGTCAGCCTCGGTTAACACGTCACCGCACAGGGATGCCATTTAGGGTTGACTTATCCAAGGTGTCGAGTTAACCACGGGCGCACATATGCCATGGCATTAACATGCATATATAAGTAACAGAACTCACACAGTTACAGTATTACAGTATTTACAAGCTTATTTTTAGTTAAATGTCCTTATGAAAACAGTTGAAAGAACTGCAGTGAATGAATCAATTACAGGACTATACTGTACAAACTCTGTGTAATGTCCTTACTCTTAAGTAAACATGTAATGAAGATTCGGATGCACAGGTGGGTCTCAATGCACATGAACTTTATTCCATGGTTTATTAGTTAACATTAATGATGTTTATTACTATTACTGCACTAATCTACCACTCTGCGGCTGCTATTCTTGCCGTGTCTATCCACACTGTCTGTCTAATCCTTCCGGTTCTTGACCTTGCTTCCTTTGTGCTACTACACATTGTATTACTTAAAGGGGCAGCAGTACATTTCTGGACACTACACTTGCTACAACTCGTATAGTTTGATTGAAATAAGAATTAATAAAATAAATACAGCATTATTTTTACGAAAACAATCCAACCACAAACAGTTGACTATACTTTTAGATATTGGCTTGTACTGTCGAATTTGACGACTTAATTAGCAAAAGTTAACATTATACGGCAGTAGTTCTCAAACTTTTTTGTTTGCGGACCACCTGAATTTTAGTTTTTTATCTTGGCGGACCACACAATAAACAGTATAGCTGACTGAAAAATAAGCAAAACCCAGTATAATACTAAGATTAACCATAGACTTACCTTTCTTTGTTGTAATGTGATGGTGGGCCTGTTTCTGTGAGCAAAGTTATTTTAAAATTGGAGTTTTAAAGAACAGTTCTAGTTTACTTTTTAATTAACACAAATTTGCAGAGGGAATTTGAAATTGATAATTACAGCAGAAATTGATTTATGTGAATTTAATAATCTGTGAAGTTCAATACATCCTTGAGGTACCACCCGAAGCACAGTTCAATGAATACATTATCAATACATAACATATTAAACTCACAATAACTATACACATTGTTGTGAGAAGTCTTTTAAAGTTTTTAAAAATGAGTGACATTCCTTTTGTCACATTTGATTTTTTCGGAGGAATGACAGTGGACACATGGCTGGAATTACAAGCAAAACCTCACTTGTAAAAATAACATTAAAAAAAGCAAGACACAAAGAACTATTGGGCAGCTGGTGGTTTTGTTGATTTGATGAAATATAAAACAAATGGTAATTGACTTAAAAACAGTGTCTTGAAAATGTGAACGCCCTGTTATGATAATTCTATACTTCAGTGTGTAATTTGGCTGGTCAGGAGTACTCAATTTTGTTACGTTAGCCTCCGTGCTGGTCTCAGTCGCTCTGTAAACAGAGCTGACATAAACTGCAATGATAACCTGTTAGTGACCAAGCATTTAAAAATGCCAATAATGTATTTTTCATTGGGGCCTAAAGGTCAGCGGTAATCTTATCATTTCTTAAAGGAATGGTTTAATTGTAAACTGTTTTTTTTTTTTTTTAAGGGAGCGTCAGATCAAGTGCCCTAAATGTGACAAACTGTTCTGGCGAGCAAACCATTTGAAGAAACACCTGAACTCCCACGAAGGAAGGAGGGACTATATCTGTGAGAAATGTACAAAAGCTTTCCTGACCAAATACCACCTCATGAGACACTTGAAAATCTGTAAGGGGCCGAAGAGCGAGTCGGCACAAGACCTGGAAGAGGAAGAGGACGAAGACGAGGAGGAGGAAGAGGAAGAGGATGAGGACGGTCTGATTGAACCAGACAGATTAACCAGTAGCTTGTACGCCCCTGACCAGACACTGACTCCACACAAATAACTGGTGGAACTGCAGTCCTCCACATCTAGATACAGAAATACCTGCAACAACTACGTTTTGCAGATGGGCCACTGCAGTTGGAAGTTGTCAACAACGATCTGCATTATAGCTTTGCATTGGTACTTTTAAATAAACTACATTTTGTTCTGTTAGTAAACATTAAAAATGTGTAACAATAAAATCACAGGTCATTGTCACAGGTGGCATTCCCTCATCATGTAAATCTCGTATCCCATGTGGAACTGAAGGCTAAATGGAGTGAGTTGACATGATGGTTACTTATACCCATATGAAACACTGAAGACATTGATGAAGGCACCGTCATAATGTTTGTTTGCTTTAATGTTTATTCGTATTTGCTAAGGGTTTTTATCTGCTACCCTGTGATGCCAAGTAAAAGAAATGGCTTTTCATAAGGTGCCAGATTTACATATGAATGGTATATATGATTTATTAGCCTTAACTGTTTATTTTGCAGGAATTAAGCCAGTTCCGAGAGAGATGCACTGCAGCCTGGTAAATGCAGGTTCCACTTCTAGAATTATTTTTTTACTTTAGTGACATTAGCTGTATAAGGTAAAATCTCAAGTGTTGAATGTATTAATTTATGCTGGAAGAGTTCATCTTGATTTTTGGATTATACTTGGTAAGCAAATGTATTTGTTAGTTCTTTTGGTTAAATTTAATTGGGGGTACTGTGCAAGAAAAACAAACCCTTGTGGCAGTAAGTTTTCAAAGCTGCCCGTGCTGCCAAATAGTTATCTCAGAGACCCTTTAAGGTGTTGGCTTCATATTTGCAGAATTTGAAAGACTGCTAAATGTGGTGACCCTGCTATTGACCTGACCTAATACAGCTGCCATATTCAGGTCAAGTGCCTTTAAAGCTTCTGTGTTAATATTTGGTGCACTGCAAGTGCTGTCTAGTAACATTTCAAACATTTCACTGCCACATTTTCTTTTATGCAGATCAGATCACACACAGAGATACTGGGGTATATTTGCATACTGTAAACGGCTGCAGATCTAAATACCACTATATTTAAATAATTAATGTACAGAAAAAGGTTTTCAAATCAAACATCCAACAGTTCATTTTAGCATTTTAAGTTTATTTCAGTCAAATTCCATAATGGATATTGTCCAATAAAAATGACCCATTTCACTGCCTCGTTGTTCTAGCCACCATTTTATTCGCATTCCACATTTCCTGTTATACTTCAGATACAGACAAATAACGAACACAAATCTATCCTTTTCAAATTAAAACTTATTTATTTTTATTATTATAATTTTTTATTATAATAGGACATGTCATGAAAATAGACTAGTTCAAGTAAACATCATGGTGTGCAGGGCTGTGCTTGCATTTCGTTGCAGACTACATTGAAATATGTGATATATGTGTCTCTTAATTCTAAAAGGACTGTAAAAGTAAAATCACACCATAAAAACATATGGACATACTAACTGCACAAGCAAAAAACCAATGATGTTAGGAAGCGCTATAAGGAAGTGTTATCAGGGGAGTAACATGAAGGTCTTAAAGTGCTGTAATATCTCTAGAAATGAATATACCTGTGTCCTACACAACAGAAACTGTTCATTTAACAAAGTGGACACTTTATAGCTTCGTGTTGATATTTATCAACTAGAGCTGCAATTGCTAAACGTAAGGAGAGCTTCAAGCAGTAAACACCAAACCCAGCAGCAGAAGATAGGAGGTTTGCTCTTCCACCCAATCTCCTGCTCAGTACTCAATATTAAATGGGTAATCCTGGTGCTCCACACCCCTGCGAAAATAAGACAAAATAATTTATTTATAAGGAATTAATTTGGTTCAAACTGATTTCCAAACAAACTAGATTTTGACAGTAACAGCTACTGAATTGCATGATATCGAACTGCTTAACAACAATTACAATAATTAAAAATGTTGTGTATGTTTAAAATAACACCAATGGCTGCTTTCACAGACTACTATTAGCACTAAGCTTTGGCTGCCTATCAAGATTGGTGCTAATCTGTTAAGTCAGCCATACGATGAATAAAATTAATTATTTGTTACGTTGGATACCTTTGAACCAGAAAACCAACCAAAAGCATCATTGCAGAGGTCAAGTTCCTCACTGATTCAGTCTTTAAACTGAATATCAAACCTTCACCAACCAAAGCTTTAAATTCAATTTCCCCCTTTTTATTAGCATTGTAAAGAACAGAAACATTTAACCATCCCTCTGAACCTGTGCCAGAGCAAACATGTAGGACAGATGAATCAATAAAAATGTTGAACTTTGGGAAAGGAGTCGGGATCCAATTAAATGTTTGTGATTGAACAGGTGGGATTTTAGCAGCTGATGTTATGAATTCAGAAGACATTTTGACGCGAAGACCCGAAGAATAACCGATATGAAATGAAAACAGTGTCAAAAATGACTTACAGTAAAAATATCTTTAAAAAAAAATTTGCAATTATGTTGAAAAAGATATTGCAAGAATACTTTCAACAAAGCAGGAAACGAGGGAAAGTTATGCGTTCTGTTTTAAACCCTACAGCCTGTTCAGTAACACTTCAAGCACGGTCTTAAGCACACATACTGCTGGTTAGGTTTCACTTACAGGTAACTTACACAAGCAAACTATTATTTTTGCAAATAAAACTGCTTTCGGATTTACAAAAAAAATGGGCATACTTTTTAAAAATGTATTAGCAATCTTATCAGAGGCTAGTTATTTGAATGAACTTTTGAAGTTGGCCTACATTTTTCCTACATTACATTATGCAACAAGCCTCTGAGTGTTTATTTGGTAGGACGCTGTGTCTGGTCAGGGACATTGTGTATACCAGTGCTGGCACGCAAGTAGGTAAAGAAAAATACATCTACAGCCAATGTTTGGGCAAAAAAAAGCTAGGTTGTTCAATAATGAACTGGAATGCCATTCAGTCAGTCTGTGATTGCAATGTATTACAAAAATACATCAGGGATAAAATTATAGAGACTTATGTTCTGCTTAAAGAGTAAATATAGCATTACACGTCTCCCGTGTTGCTACAGCCGTTTAAATAACGTACCTGTAATTGTTCTTTTCATTGTTAACATCCTGACAACTTTACACTTCCAACTTTAAAGTCTGTTTCAAAGCTCTTTTCAAAATGTCTGCTCTACTGCACTGATAGCGTAAGGATTATTGCCCACATTGTCAAACAGGTAACACAGCAATAATGATCCATGATGTGGTATGGATGATGTGGTTTTCTTAATCGCTCTTCCTGCAGTGATTTAGAGGACAGATCTCAAACCCCAGTGCACTAGAGCAGCCATTTTGAAAAGAGCTTTGAAACAGACTTTAAAGTTTTAAGTGTGAAGTTGTCAGGATGGTAACAATGAAAAGAGAAATGACAGGTACGTAATTTAAACAGTTGTAGCAACACGTGGGGACGTGTAACACTATATTTTTTGGAACCATGCTACTTAATCTTTAATGACTCTTTTATTATTAAACTAAGCCAAGGCTTTTACATGTTTAAAGATGACAGTCTTACCAGTGCATTGGGCAACCCCTCCAGTTCCTGTTAAAGCTCAGGATGTTTTTTATGTCTTCTCCATCAAGGTCAAAATCAAAAACCTAGAAAAATTAAAATAACAATGTTGCATTATGAATGTAAATATGGATGTATTGTTTGGTAGGAATAGGGTTTTAACCCCATATGCCTCAAATAACATTGTCTCCCTACTTAACTCCATTGTGAAGCAAAACTCATTTCAACATTCAACAGCATTTTATTTATTTATTTATTTATTTATTTTTAATTTGGAATTGCCAACATAATATATATTTTTTCCTTCTAATTTCCCCCCAATTTGGAAAGCCCAATTATTTTTATTTCAACCCGTCTCACCGCTGCCACCCCCGCGCTGACTCGGGAGAGACGAAGAAGGACACACGCGTCCTCCAAACGCTGCGTCGTCAGCTGTCTGCTTCTTTTCACTCTGCAGGCCTGCCATGCAGCCACCTGAGAGCTACAGCATCAGAGGACCACGCAGCTCTGGGCAACTTACAAGCAGGCCTGCAGGCACACGGCCAGTCTACAGGGGTCGCTGGTGCACGGTGAGCAGAGGACACCCTGGCCGACCTAACCCTTCCTCCCCACCCGGACGGCGCTCGGCCAATTTTGCGCCGCCCCCTGGGAACTCCCATCCACAGTCGGCAGTGGAATAGTCTGGACTTGAACAACAATCTCCAGGTTATAGAGCGGATCCTGCACTCCACGCGGAGCGCCTTTACTCGATGCGCCACTCGGGATGCCCGTGAAAGTGTTCTATAACATAAGTTTCTTTTTGTACTACTGCATATACCAAACTCATTTCATTAAGTAAAATTAAATTCTGAGCATGAAATTAACCCGCTTGTGCCATCTAGCCCAGAAAACACAATCATGTTTTAGTGGTAAGACTCAAAGCAAAGCAGGGAAATGTAAAGCAGAGTAATAATTATGGCCACCTTTTTAATTGTCCATATTAAATGTGATTTACAGTACAACAGTGTATGTGTTGTATACATTATGTGGTTAATAATTAGTAGGGTTTGTAATTACCTTGAAATTCTCTTCAATGCGTTGGGGAGTAATCGACTTTGGGATAGCAATGATACCCCTCTGAATTTGAAAGCGGAGCAGAACCTAAAAGACAACCCCCATCACATGTCAAGGAAGCCTCTGATTTGCCTTCTCAATGCCATATAGTTTACATAGTTAAGAGGTACCCCATTAGCCCACAGCAATGTGACTGTGATGAGGTGAGTGGTCTGATGTCTTGTATTAAGCTGGCACAGGCCTGCAGGTGGCAGTACCAAGCCTGTGCTGTGTAGGAGGTAGATTATTGTTATAAGTACTGTAAGTGGCAGGGTGATCATTACTCCTCACTCAGCCAGGTTGGCTTGGAGGAAGCTCTCCATAATTGTGCGTTCCTATCCCATTTGTCTTATGACTTGAATCACCCTGTATAATGGTAAACTGTTCATTGTTAGTTGTGTGTGTGTTCTGGCAAGCAAGGGTCATGTCTCACCCTCTGCATATTCCCCAGTTAGTTGTGAATATGCATGTAGAATGCATACTGTTTGTGACTCTTGCCTGCCTGCTTGGCTGTATCATTTTAAAACTTGTTTCAAGGGTTTTCCATTAAAAACAATGACTTGGTGTATCCCATTAACGCAAGAAGTCGACCAACCGCCCCTGGTCCTTTTAGCTGGAATGACTCATTAGTACACTGATGCTATGCAGGTAGGGTTTGCAAACACAATACTTCAATTTGAATGTCTCAGAGGCCCTTCAGCTTTATTTCTGTCAGTATCACAGTATCCGAAATGAAGGCAAACACATGCACAGTTACTACACTAGCTCAGAGGTGGGGTAGGATATCTCTGTAAGAAAGAAAATCAACACACAGCATCCAGCTTACAAGTGGATTCAGCACAAAGGTTCCGTATTTACCTGAGCTGCAGTTTTTTTGTGCTTTTTGGCAATTGCCTTGATTTTAGGATCTTCCAGTAGAGAGGGGTCTTCTGGTTTTGCCCTTCATTTAAAAAGAATAAACAGTACAGGATAGATTTAAATTAAATGACATATATACATTCACGCAGAGTAATACATTTTCACCAGCAATGGAGATTTAAAAACATGTAATCATATGTAATTACCTATTTCCACTTTTTCATATCCTGTACCACTGCAGGGTTCAGTATGTGATCAGTTTTACTCATTGTAAATTGTGAAATCAGGAAGCAGTACCAGAGGTGAAGCACTGACATATATTTATTTTAGTATTGGTTTTGGTCTGATACGCACTGTAGATGTATTATTTTGAACAACCCTATTACACCACAGGTAGACAATAGGTGGTAGGTCTGAATCCAGACCGGCAGTATATTTTGACTGGACCACCAAACTATATGTTTTTACTTGCATTCACATTGGAAATGCTGTGAATTTTTGAGACACCATGAAATTCACTTTTGAGAGAGTGGTACGGGAGGGCACAGTAGGTGTTGCTGTGATAGTTTGTAGAAAACTCAGTGAGCGATGAATGAAACAAAATGTACAAACAGTATTAGCAGCTAACATGAAGTAACTGTGGCCTGTTTTGCAAGCGTCCGCCTTTCCCTTCTCTATGGCTAATAAAACAACCGTCATTAGCAATTTTTTTGCAGATACACAATTAAGATGCACTTTTCATACTTTATGGTTCGAGTTTGGAAAAACGCACTTGAGTACCAAACAAAACCCATTTTTGTTAATTAGTAAGCTGATTAAAAATATTAACGGTAAAACATTTGCTATAGTTATATTTTTAATAACACTGTGTGTATTTGTGCCAAGTCAGTCTTATAATACATGTAACTAAAATGTTTCCTGTCTGAAGTATCTACAGATCACATTATGTGTGCGGATATTCATTCTCCAAGATGAATATTATTGTTATTGTCAGCGATCTGTTTTGACTGTTGCAAAACTTTGCACCTCTGTATTGCTCTTACTGAGGCCTTGGGGACCTGCCACTTCTCCGACTTACAGATTATAAATGTACTGAATGTAAAATTACAATATTTTGTATTATTTGTAAGGTGTGTTAATTTTCTATATTTCATTATCCGCTACTATCGTGATAATCGTTGTCTCGTGAAATAGTTGGCTCACAACTATTGTATCGTGGAAATGTACTATCGTTTCATCCCTAGCTGTAACTAAAATAATTCCCCTTTTTACACATTTCACTTCTCCTATCAATAAAACACTCAGCGTGAGGGTTGGTCCTTCTGCACCTGGTCTTTGTTCCAACAATTTATTTTTGACCCAATCAAACTCCCATCCAGACCCTATTATGGTAATGATTTCATTTTACCTGTTAAACCTGGATTTGAATAACCTTCCAGGTCCTTGTCTGGACACCCCTGCTATAGAGAATGCCTCCTCCTTACCATGGTCTGTCTGGGGAACCCAGGGGACTGTATGCTGTGACAGAGATCCCCTTCGACCTGCAGTAATCCAACAGCTTCTCCTGAGTCAGGTATGGGTGGCACTCAACCTTAAACAGACAAAGACATTTTTAGTAACCTGGATTATTTTTTTAACATATAGACATTATGATTTTTTTTTTTTGTAAGATATAAATTACCAGTAAATCACTTTTGACACACCCTTGGCAGCTGTGCCACAATTAAACATTATTAAAATGATTTCAATAAGTACCTGTAATCAGATTTTAAAACTAATGGAGGTCAAATGCTTGTGTTGACGTGTTAGTGGAATTTCGTGTCAAGCTGATGTAGCCTAAGCCTTATGAAACAATGTAGCGTGATAATGCAGAACATCTGCCTCCAATTGAAGCACTTGTACTGTACACACTACATTTCAAGTATGCCAGCACTTGAAACTACAGCCACTAGAATAAAACACAATCAGTCATATGGTCTTTACATGGAGGGCCTGTGGCATGCTTTTTTTTAATTTATTTTTTTACCAAACTTAAAAGTTAGATATTCTATAGTTCAGTGGATGTTTATCACAACTGAATCTCATATAATGTGATAAGCAGGATCTTGATATTTTGCTGTTGATAGATTGCATGTAAAAGCCTTGACTCACTGTGTTGGGGGCAATATCACATAAGGATTGTTTGCGTGTACACACAGACCTAGACAACCTTGTCCAGCATCATGAATTAGAAGCAAACTTGGACTAGAACCTTCCCATGCGTGGCCCACAAGACAAATGGAATGGGTCATCACATCACACTCGCTTGCATTAACTTCACAAACACCCAAAGCAAAATCTCTTCTGAATCCCTCTTTTTGATAGCGCTATGCACGCAACTATACCTGGTTGTTGGCTGGTTGGTACTTGAGACCAGGTTTCTTTAGCAGGGCCTCTATCTGTTCATGGTTGAAGTTGGAAACTCCGATGGCTTTCACCATTCCTGCGTCCACCAGCTCTTCCATTCCCTGAGGACACAAACACACACACCTGGGTTGTTTTTTTAATGTATTTTATGTTATTACTTTTATATACAGTGAATTCCTCTTCCGGTAATTGAGATAATAGTGCGTCCGTAAAATAGATTTGTTGAAATAATGGAATTATTACAGTAATATTAATAACATGACATTCCCAAATCTAGATATCTCCAGAAACAATGTCAATACAGGCTGTGCCGGTTAGAACATTTGGGGGTAAATTTGATAAGAAACTACTTTATTTGATCGAAGTGCAGCCCACAGGGATATACCAAGACTCGATTCTTTTAACCTTCAACAGAACACCTCATGGAAGATAATTATTGGTGAAGAGCATTTTAAAGCTCTGGGGAATCACCCTGGATTGCATAAAGCACACATGTGTTGTTGTCTCGGGATTCAGTAGATCAGGTCAAACCTGCACAACACAGAATTTTGAAGAATTCATATTTGACTAATTATTGTGTGATGTACGGACAGGAACAGTTGCCTCAAACCCTCTTGGTTTGAAGGTCCAACACCTGGCCTGCTGGACGAGGTAGTAGACACCCCAAAACAGATAGTACCAAAAGGCAAGTGCTAGGGTGGAGCTGGGGAGGCGGAGGGATGCAAATGAATCCCATACAATAAAGGGGTAAGCTAGTAGTCTAACGGTATTGAACCTACATATTTAAACTTCCTCTACTACTGAAAATACATGTATTGATTAAATATTCTTATGAAAATACAAAAACTGAGGAACATGTGAGAACATTTCAAAATGGGAAATTTGAAGAGACTGATAGATGCTTTCACACTCCCACATTCTGATGCCCTCAATAACTAGTGATAAGGAATCTAAAATTAATCTGAATGTTTTTTGCCAGTTCCATTGCCCAGGTGAGGCCAATAACACATACATAAAATAAATGGGTCACACTTTATTTTTAGGGCCATTTTTTTGTTTAATAACTGTTAACAAACAGCTAAAAAACATGTTAATGGACATTTATTTATTTTCTGTTAACTGTTAATTAATAATATATAAGAAGCCAGCTAAAACTGAAAACACCAGAGCCCTATGGATGATCAATACCCAGTCAATCATATGCTTGAAATCGGTTCAAATTGTTACTGTTGTAATGTTTAGCAAATTGAACCAGGTTTTTATTAACCCTAACCCTAACCCTAACCCCAGCTCTAACCCAAAAATTAACAATGTTTGTTCTCAGTTAATAAACTAAAAAAAATGGTCTGTGAAAGTTAGCCAACAGTTACTTTAAATATACTTAATTCCTGACTTCAGTCTGTATTCATATCATAGGCACACACACATATCATACCCTCCAACTGTACCAATTTAGCTGGTACAATACCTAATTTCTAACTTTGCTACCGAATCCCCACAAATTGATTGTGTGTACTGAATTTTAAGCTTCAACTGAAGAATATGTAAGGTAAGAATTATTATTATTATTATTATTATTATTATTTAATTAAAATGTATTTATTTTAAGGCAATTTAACCAGTCATTGCCTTCCTCACTCATTTAGATATAGAATTATCCCTGAGTTTAGTTTTAAAAAGAAATGACATTTAATTGCTGTACCCTATGACTGGGCAGCAAAGAAAACTCCCCAATAATTAATGTTTTTTAAACCCACAGATTTTCAATTCATGGAATGCTTATGATTTAGAATAGGTTTCAAAAGTTGTTTTAGGCTTTTCTTTGAAGCATTACACATCATAGAACTGATAAAGAAAATGCTTGTATACCAATACATACATTTACATACTAAAATAAAATCGCTATTGGTAATAAACAGGAATGCAGTGAACCAACATTACAAACTGTGTACCTATTCGCTGGTTATACTAAGCGAAGTTCACATCACATGCCAGCTCTACAGATTAAGGAACGATAGTGCAAACTGGTAACCTACTCAGCAGGCTACACATTTTCAGTACTGCTGTAGTCCTATCACAATTCATTTCTCATACAATGTATCCCAACAAAAAATTATTTATTCTCTCTATTCAACATGCATTTTGATAAGAATATACAAATGTTTGTACAGTAGATCATTCAGGCACAGAAATGTATATTCCTTCGGTAGTATGTGTGCACTTGGGTAAGAGATATAAGTTCTTAAAATTGAAACAGGATACTTTTGGAGTAAGTCAGTTTATACTACCTGCTTTAAAAACAAATAAAGTGTGGGCCAGGACAGGGCAACTGAGCACAGAGTTAAGAAGACAGGGTAGACTCTTCAGCACGATGGAATTTCAGAACAGGAAACTGAGCACAGGGTTAAGAAGACAGGGAAGGCTCTTCAGCACGATGGAATTTGTTAGTGAGATTTTGTGAGATATAATGAAACATATACAGATTTCTGTTGTATCTAAATGTAAAAATGTGCATTCTAGGTTGCAGTAAATTGCATATTTTAAAGTTAACATTTCAAAGATTCTGAGAGGGGCATGTCCCAGACCCCCATGGAAGCAGGTCACTCACTACTACACTATGAGCCACTTGCTCTCTTAATGCCACACAAGTGCACCTATTTTCATCTCTCAAATGTTGGAGGGTATGACATATGTTACTGTTACACTACTCAGAGACAAAAACATGATAAAAAAATATCTGATGAGAATATTTTCCCTTAAACCTTAAACTGTGAAAGTGCGTTGAGGGTAAGTCATTGCAATAACAAAGATGCTTGGTTGGCTTTACACAAGTGGTTTTAAGTGGTATTGCTGAAGCTGGGATACCTATTCAGTAAAATATGCCCTTCGGTGACCAAATGAGCTGGTTTGATTCAACCGAAATAATGTCCAAATAATACACACCGCTCACCCACCTTTCCAGGGTCCAAGCTTCACTACAACACAGAACTGAGAAATAAATACAACTGACAGAGGAACATATTGAACAAATCAGCACTTCCAAATAAATATTACTATAAAATGCTTTCGTATCCTCACTGCCAACGTAAACACACAGCCAGCGTTTCTCACTTCATATTTCAAATAGATGAATAGTATTTTGGCAGCGCCTGCACTGCTGTGTACATTAGACTACCACAGAAGCACATCAGTTCAGTGCAGAGTACTGGAGTCTGTAGTGTAATGCTGCACAACTTTACCCTTTAGGTGGTGGTGGGCCTCCACGCCCTTTCGGTTTTAGCATCAGGGAATCCCCCTGGATTTCATCAATCACCTATTTTTAGTGGTATCCCAGGATAACCACGTGCTGCAAAATACTCTTATAATCCCCTCGGTCAGAGGGACAAATAGAACAACCACTTTGTCAGATAAGTATAAATCACTGGACTTACCTCCCAGGTGTCCAGAAAGCAGGTATTGTCTGGCACCGTTAATCCTCTGTCATCAAGAGGAAAGAGGTCGCTGCCTGCCTGAAATAGAAACGATGGAGCAATTCATACTGACTTAACGTTACTTTGATCCACCACTGCAAAGATCATTCAAATAGACCCCAATGGAATTTGAATTTGTAGTTTTGTGTAATTTGAAGTTTGTATGTAGAGGGTAACTTGGCATGTCAGCAAGCCGGAGAGACATATTTACATTAGCTAATATAGCTGGTTAACTAGAGTAGTCGACATTTGTTTTAAAACACTTTTAAAAATGTGTCTTTGGCCCCTCCCTATCATGTTCATTGGATTAGAGACATCATGCAATTCCTCAAACTTGAAAAAATCAGATTTACTCTTAAAGGATCTAGTATTAAATTCTATACTGCATGGCAGCCCTTTCTCTCATATTTTGACCTGTATTTAATGCAGATACTTGTGTTTATTTACTGTATGCTGCACACTTGTAGGTAACGCTAATAAGATGATTTAGCCTATACATTTATTTATTTATTTACTTATTTTATTTTCAATTACGTCACCAAACAGTAATGCAGTTTTTCAATGACTTTTGAATGTATTATTAGTATTACTCTGTATTATATATTATCTTATTTTGTCTTTTTTTGTATGTTTGGAAGCAGAATATTAATAAAAAAAGAATTGAAATAAAAAAATGTGTCTTTGATGTATCACAAGGAAATTGACTGACGACAGTGTGACAAAGAACAAAGCTCCAGTAAGGACTGCATTCTTTGTATGTATTGCCTGCAACACAGAGACATTAGTTATCATGCTACAAAAGAGATATTTATGTAAAACCACAGCCTGAAACAGCTCTTAAGAATACTGTACAATATTCAAGAATTCTAAAAGATATCTGTAAAAACTGCATTTAGGGTGTTTTCAGACTTGGTTTGGGGTTTTAAGCTGTTGGCAGTTGCACTGTGCTGACTGACATTGAACCTGCCTGTGATAACGAACCTCAAAATATATAGAAAATGAATAACATAGCTGCAACTACTACAAGTCCAGGGCACACAATTCAATTAATACATGTCTTAGGTCGAAGAAAATCACCTTGAATCCCATAGGCCAATGGATGAGGTAAAGATCCAGGTAGTCAAGTTTCAGGTCAGACAGGGTCTGCTGGCATGCTTGCTTCACCATCGACTTCTCATGGAATGTACACCACAGCTGTGGGGAGAAAATGGGTTCGATACACCGTGACTTCTGGCGCTGCAGTCGGCATTGAAACATGAATATAGGTTCCAATATTTTCTGTACAGAGTGGAGGAAAAGTACACTCACTCTATACACAGGACCTGAGTTCTAGTATAGGCTGTTTTGCTAACCAGTACAATTGTAGGAATCCTATTCTAAGTTTATCTTCCGATCTGCTGAGAAGACCTTTACCACTAGTATCCAATAATATCCAGTAAATGGCGATGCAAAGGCGACGCTGTATATTGCACTAGGCTCTCTACCTTCTCTCTGCTGGGAAGCTTACATGAAGAATTAGCAAATTCCAGAATATCCCCGATAAGTAAAGGGCTATTCACTGGGCATAAAGGACAATGTACTGTCCCTGGCTTCTCGGGCACATGCCTGCATCTGCCCGATATAGGACATGTTGTATTCCTAGCTGTGTTTTATTTCGCAGTTTTGTCTTCATTTTGTTTACACTCCAGTTTGTGTAGATGCACCCACACGGTGTACCAATGCGGATACCGTCACATGGTTTTCCCTGCTGGACCCCGCCTAGGAGTTACTATTGCTGATTCCCTAGTGGTGGCCATCTGTAACTGTTTCTGAGAACAAATACTGTACTTGTAAATATTGTGAATAAATCCCAGGTGCCTGTGCAGCATTGCAGTCAAATAACTTCAGTTGTAGTTGCCTGCCACTGACACTAGATGGGACTAGCTCTTACTTCTGCTGAGGTAGCCTAGTATGTCTATGGCATACAACTAGAACTGAACCTACTTGCCCTTCAACATTTTGACTAAAGAAAATTCTCAAGTGCAATCCTACTGTTATCATGCTGTTTAAAACAGAAAAGAGAAGGGGCAGTTAAACAAGATAGAAGTGCGCTTTAGACATGCTGTTTGCAGTTTGTACAATGGCTATTTCTAAAACCACAACACGGCACTCCAGAGTGTGTCATTGTGGAATATCACCACTTTTCCTGTAGGTTGAAGACTTGCCCTCACAACGCACCTGAAGTGTAGCGATATCCCACAAAGAAACACACCTTGTTGTACTATATTGCTTAAATATACATCAGGCTAAATTATAAAATGTTATAATATAGCCTGTTGTACAGAGAACAATAACCACAGTACCTTGCTGACAATGAAAAGGTCCTCCCTCTTCACAAGCCCTTCTTTGATCTTCTGCTGGATGCCCTCTCCTACTTCGTTCTCATTTTGATAGACGCAGGCACAGTCGATGTGACGGTATCCAACGTCAATGGCTGCCTTCACTGCTTCGGTTACTTTGCCTGGTGGGGACTACCAATAAAAACAGGAATAAGTCCAAAATATAGGCCTAGTGTTTTCTTTGTTTTTTAGTTGTTGTTTTTTTTACCATTAAAATGTTTTATTCCTCACTGCATAATTAACATTTGACTTACTTGTTAAAAAACCAAAATAGTTTCATTCAATAAAAGGGAGGCAAGTAGGCCTAATAATGTTTATAAAGATAGAAAGTGGTAAGGAAATTGATCCGTCAGTACTACTTAATTGTCTGAATCATGTTTAATCATTTGTAATTAAGGGATAGTATCAATGCAGTGTGTTTTCCTGCTTGAAAACTGACCATGGCAATTTCCTGTTTTGTAAGGTTTTTGTGTACTGAAGAGTTCATGGCTGTTCATACAACGCTGCCTGTTACACCCACAGTTGGGCCTATTTTTTGTTTTTATTTTAAAATTGATGGTATTTCATTCACTTTTATGAATTTCAAAAGCATATCTGCTTTGCGTTTGTATTTCAACTTACATTTATTGTTCTGTTTCCCCTCAATTAAGTTATTTTGCCCACATTACTTTTTTTGTTGGATCCACACTTTCATGAGGGGGGGGTCAAGACTGTCATGAAGTGGGGGGATAGCTGATATGAAACGTACCCTTAAAGTAAACAATATTTGACATTTTTAATGAAAGGGGGTGGGGTCCGGACTCCCAGAACCCCCTCCTGGATCCACCCATGTTTAACTTGCAGTATGTGTCTTGCGGCTCTCGACCGTATGGAACACGTTGTATGCGGCTCGTAGGGTCAGGAAGTTTGGCCACCCCTAATCTATAGACTTATTTTTTCACTCATCAATAAACCGTTCCTTTAACTAACAGACCTTCTTATCACCAAAACATGTTTGTTGCGATTGAATAAATGTTTAACTTGTTTTATCTACCTTATTTCTTATATATGGGTCTAAAAATAAAAACTGTTCCAAATATTAAATCTAATTGTAAAACGCTAACACCTTAGCACAGCGTTAATACAGGTTCCCTTCACCTCTCTACATACATTATTCACACCTGTTGTTCCAGACCAGGCACGCTATATTCAAACTTTTTTTCCATTATTTATCACTCAATGGTTTCTTTCAGTTATTGTATTCGTTGCTTATTTGCATGGGTTATACACATGTATATCTCCATATAGTAAAGCAGTTCAATATTCCACACGTGAAGTACGGAAGCGGTGCTCTCCCTGCCCAAGAGAAGCGGGGTAGTGGCGCTTCCCCGCGACCCCCCAGCACTACACCCCTGGTTATTACTGTAAACTAATATATATACACTACCGTTCAAAAGTTTGGGGTCACTTAGAAATGTCCTTGTTTTCGAAAGAAAAGCAAATTTTTTGTCCATTAAAATAACATCAAATTGATCAGAAATACAGTGTAGACATTGTTAATGTTGTAAATGACTATTGTAGCTGGAAACGGCTGATTTGTAATGGAATATCTACATAGGCGTACAGAGGCCCATTATCAGCAACCATCAGTCCTGTGTTCCAATGGCACGTTGTGTTTGCTAATCCAAGTTTATCATTTTAAAAGGCTAATTGATCATTAGAAAACCCTTTTGCAATTATGTTAGCACAGCTGAAAACTGTTGTGCTGATTAAAGAAGCAATAAAACTGGCCTTCTTTAGACTAGTTGAGTATCTGGAGCAATTGTGGGTTCGATTACAGGCTCAAAATGGCCAGAAACAAAGAACTATCTTCTGAAACTCGTCAGTCTATTCTTGTTCTGAGAAATGAAGGCTATTCCATGCGAGAAATTGCCAAGAAACTGAAGATCTCGTACAACGCTGTGTACTACTCCCTTCACAGAACAGCGCAAACTGGCTCTAACCAGAATAGAAAGAGGAGTGGGAGGCCCCGGTGCACAACTGAGCAAGAGGACAAATACACTAGAGTGTCTAGTTTGAGAAACAGACGCCTCACAGGTCCTCAACTGGCAGCTTCATTAAATAGTACCATAAAACACCAGTCTCAACGTCAACAGTGAAGAGGCGACTCGGGATGCTGGCCTTCTAGGCAGAGTTGCAAAGAAAAGCCATATCTCAGACTGGCCAATAAAAAGAAAAGATTAAGATGGGCAAAAGAACACAGACACTGGACAGAGGAAGATTGGAAAAAAGTGTTATGGACAGACGAATCTAAGTTTGAGGTGTTCGAATCACAAAGAAGAACATTCGTGAGACGCAGACCAAATGAAAAGATGCTGGAGGAGTGCTTGACGCCATCTGTCAAGCATGGTGGAGGCAATGTGATGGTCTGGGGGTGTTTTGGTGGTGGTAAAGTGGGAGATTTGTACAAGGTAAAAGGGATCTTGAAGAAGGAAGGCTTTCACTCCATTTTGCAACGCCATGCCATACCCTGTGGACGGCGCTTGATTGGAGCCAATTTCCTCCTACAACAGGACAATGACCCAAAGCACAGCTCCAAACTATGCAAGAACTATTTAGGGAAGAAGCAGTCAGCTGGTATTCTGTCTATAATGGAGTGGCCAGCACAGTCACCAGATCTCAACCCTATTGAGCTGTTGTGGGAGCAGGTTGACCGTATGGTACGTAAGAAGTGCCCATCAAGCCAATCCAACTTGTGGGAGGTGCTTCAGGAAGCATGGGGTGAAATCTTTTCAGATTACCTCAACAAATTCACAACTAGAATGCCAAAGGTCTGCAAGGCTGTAATTGCTGCAAATGGAGGATTCTTTGACGAAAGCAAAGTTTGAAGGACACAATTATTATTTCAATTAAAAATCATTATTTCTAACCTTGTCAATGACTATATTTCCTATGCATTTTGCTATATTTCCTATTCAAACTCATTTCATGTATGTTTTCATGGAAAACAAGGAAATTTCTAAGTGACCCCAAACTTTTGAACGGTAGTGTATATATATATATATATATATATATATATATATATATATATATATATATATATATATATATATATATATAATAGGAATAGTTTAAATTCAGTGATTATTTATCTTATGATCACGTGAATCCATCTACTGGCTCTAAATTAAAAACATATTTAATTTAAATTGTTCCGGTATCAAACATTTTACTGTAAGAAACTATAGTTTAGGGCAGTGAACCTCGTCTTGCATGCACTGAATAAGTAAAAAAAAATGGTCCTACCTTCCATGTTCCGAGTCCCAGAACTGGCATCTTTGCACCAGTATTCAGCAATGTATGAGTTGCCATTGCGAGCTGCTAAAAAAAACTTAACTGAAAGTTGTAAAGACTGGAGCTACCTTCTATTAGAAATGTCTTGCACAACACAATCCGACTGTCAGTACACTGGAGTACCTGGGTTATATACAGAAATTATTGAGTATAATGCCTCAGTTGAGAAATATGAGCAACCACCACACCTTACTGAAACATGATGAGTAAACAAAGACTTAAACACACCTTAGAAATGACACAGCACATGCAATGACACAGCATCATTTGAGACCAAAAAAACATGCTTTTCCACTGCAGCAAACAGGACATTAAACCAAAACCAAAGTAGGTGTAAAATTACACCAGTACAACGCTTGTGTTCTTCATCTGCTTCTTTGGTTTTGACTTCTCATTTGATCAAATTAATACAATGAAAACACGTAGGATTTTGATTTAAAACAGATTCTAAATACATTTTAAACATCTTCTAAATAAGGATTGCCTTCCTTCGTACACTGTACGTAATAAAAGTGCCAGTAACATAAACCCTGCCACGCTGTAAATTCAAAGTTAGCAAAACCTTATGAATCCAGCTTACCATTCACACTATTTCTTTTCAATTGTACATACAAGATGAAGGTATGTCTGAACTAATATCTCCCTCCAAGAATATAATAAATACATTACTGGGGTCAAAACCTGCATGTGGAGCAGTTGGAGAGCAATGACATACCATAATGATCATGCATTTTCACTGTTTCAACAAAATCAGACAGCTGGATATAGCTTTCAATAGCAGAGTCAGTCAGGGGCTGGTAAAGTCAGGTGTGGTATCATTATGACCTTGATCAGCATGTATATAGCCCTTATAAGTTTACCACAGTACATCTGCACAGTAATGTTGCAGTTTCTACATGTTTTCCCAGTGATTAATATACATTTATCATAGTTTTCCTGGGCTTTGGTCTCTGGGATTTATAAGGCTACTTATGCTTTACAATGCTATCATTATGCTTTATTACACATAGCTATGCTTTTACTACGGGAAACTTTTATAAGGGAGTATTTGCATAGTTCTATGAAAAACTGATAGCTATCAGCTATATACTTCAGCACATTATATAGTCAGTGTACCGTTCACTTATAGAACCAGGATTATTAGGAATGTAGAACATGTTTTATATTTTAGGTGGTGTCTCTGTTTGGGAACTCAGTTTGTTTTTGTAATTATGAAGTAAAAGCTGCTGCAGTGGAATTGCAAAATTCAAAAGTGAAATCACAGCTGCAAAATGATTGTGCTGTGTCATTGTATAGCGAGTGCTGTGTCATTGTATATAGTGAGTGCTGTGTCATTGTATATAGTGAGTGCTGTGTCATTGTATACAGTGAGTGCTGTATCATTGTACAGTGAGTGCTGTGTCATTGCATATTGTTTTATTAACTGGGTGGAGCTCAACAAACTGTTTTGATGTAGATGTCAAAGCGTTTTTTTAAAGAAAATTATGAGAAAAATTGTTTTCCAATAGCGATATTGCCCTCTCGATGAAGGCTCTACAGAGTGTTAGTTGACCTTGACTTTCGTTAGCGCCCTCGCCTTCGGCTCAAGATGCATAACTCCAGGTCCGGTCAACTACGCCACGGTAGAGCCTTCATCGACGGGCACAATCGCTAAATTATTAAATCTGCTTGGAAAAGTCCTGCTCTCTGATTGGTTAGCTGCGTTCTATCAGCCATATGTTAATCCCACACAACCTTTCAACAGACAACTCACCTTTGATTCAAATTCCTCTGCCACTTACCTGTGCTAATTCTATAACATTTAGGGGCTGATGTAAGGACGGGCATAGTGCAAACAATTGTGGCTGCAAAATCCAAATTGCCTAGCGGCCAGGCAATTATTTTGCACTGTGGCCTATGTAAGCGTAAGATCAATGCAAATTACTCAACACGCAAAAATAATGAGCCAGAGGTGAGGGAGTTAGGAATACAGAGAGCAGTAGGAGCTGTATGAGATTTGTGGAGCATGAAAATCAAACCAAACAAAAATAAATGTCAGAGGAAGGGCAGCAAAGTCCTCTTGGCGTACAGAAAAGTTTTCTGAGGAGCAGCTGAGAGTCCTTACAGCTGAGGTCACTCAGCATGAAATTGAGTTATTTGGAAAATCCACAGCCAACATCAGTTATGCTACCAAAGATGCCATATGGTCCTCTATAGTGGAGAAAATCAATGCTGTTGGTGTTACCGGGGGATAGTCAACTAGGTGATAAAAAAGTGAAATTCAGCTATTAGTTTAGGATGACCTGCAGCATGAGACGATAACGCCTTATCACCCCATCCTCCGGCATCCCAAACAAAGTGACCCTGGGTTTGAATATGCAGGGTCTTCTCTGTCTTGCCCTTCTCCTCCAAAGGTTTTCTTGCCTGTCCTCAACAAGAGCCAAGCATTGTCGCATCAAGTAGTGTAACAGAGCAGCCACCCTGAGGCCAATGACAGGTCTCTGAAGGTGTGTGGTTTTATACAGCTCTTAATTACTGTTGCTTTTGAGTCGCTTCTACAATGGTTTGCACCTTGTAATTGGAAGGTTAGCAATAGCTCAAGTAACAAGGCAAAATCCTTACATCTCATTATAATGTTTGCGCCCGCTAAGTATTCCAGATCCCTATCCAATTCCATGTTCTTTTCTTAATTTGAATACATTTCAATATCATTTAAATGGATTAGCTAATTTGATAGCGAGTGCAAAGCACCAGGTGAAAACCATTCTTTACATAACTTTTTAGTAGCTGCTGAAGTCCCACTTTATGGCTGCTAAACAGTTTTTGCTCAAAATCTATAAAAAGTCCCAGTTTTCAGACACTTCATGTAGTGTGCCACACTCTAAATAGTTTATGGGACCTGCAGTGAAAACAAAATAAAACACAAACACAAGGTATACGGCAGTGATTCCCAAACCGGTCCTGGGACCCGCTGAGTCTGCTGGTTTTCATTCCAACTGAGCTCTCAATTACTTAACTAGACCCTTAATTGAATTGAAATTTGCTGAATTAGACCTTTAATTGTTTTCAACTCTTAACAGTTGCATATTTCAAGTTAGCTATACCATTGTATAAGTAAATTGAACTCTGCAGGTGTTTAAGAGATGCACAGCATGTGACAACTGTACTACGAGGTTGCCATAACTGAAACCCACTAATAAAAGGCAAAAAGGTGGAGGATACTATACAGATGAGGTACCAAAACACAGGTCACAGTAGTGATGGGACAGCCAGGGACTGAAGATCCAAATTGGTCATGTTAATGTGTGTAGCCATGTATAGTGTTAAGCACACCTGTGATCCACTTGCAATAATACAAGTGATAATCGGTCTACTTAGTTATATCCACATATCACCTGTAAGACGTCCTGTCTAATTTATGATAATCTATTTAAAATAATTCACTCCCCCATCTGTTTTATGTTCTGAAACACACATTTTCTTCTCCACCTTACTGCCTTTCAAACTTTCTAAACTGAAAAGATGTCAAAACTGTCACTTGCATCATTACCATATAGGCTTCTATTGATGCATTACGCGGTACTCTGGTACGTCCTATAATGAATGGCAGCGGAAGAATCAGATCCTACACAGGTGCTGTGCTTACTTGCTTTGTGCTTTCTGCAATTCTTTCTGTATTCCTTGCAAAGTAAAATGCTTGATAAACTTACCAAGCAATCTTTCATTGCCTATGAGTTAAATAGTCATTTTAAACTAATGTGGGAGAAGTGTGCAGACAGTGAATTACAGGTCATATGGAAGGAATTCTAAGTAGGCCTACTAGAACCAAAGTATAATTCAGAACTACGTGGTCCTCCAACGCTGTAGTTCTGCAATGGCTTCATGGCGGTCTTGCAGTGCGGAAAAAAATCAGATGGCTGACGGCACACGGTTTCGGAGGACGCGAGTACTCGTCTTCATCTCTCCTGAGTTAGTGATGGGGGGTTGCAGCGGTGAGCTGGGTTGAATGATTGGGCATTCCAAATTGGGAGAAAATCGGGGGTAAAACAAATGCCGATTTCAAATTTAAAAAAATTAAAAACAAAAAGAACAATTGCAGACTTTTTTTGGGTACACAGTTGTATCAGTGTGGATCTTAATATCACCACTGTTTAAATTATTAATAAATGCCCACAGTTATTAAAATCACACATCCAACAGTTAAGTGGGGTGTTTGATTATTGTATCTGTTGAATATGAAATTTCATATCTTCAAGATGTTTCATATCTCAATGATTTAATTGATTAGATCTGCTTGTAAGATCAATTTAATAGGCCATATCTTTACAGTTGTTGCACAGCTGCATTCTATGACTTCGGTGAAGTTCCCAGACCAGTATTATTATTTTTTTTATTTCTAACTTTCAATGATACAGACCTTTTTTTTCAGATATTCTGGCTTACAAACTATTTATTTCATGTTTACAAACCATTTCAGCAAAAAAATATGTAGCGGTTATTCCGATACAGCCAAATAACAAAATAAAAATAAAGTTTTTCTTATTGGCACTCTTATTATACTAATGTATGACAGAAGTCACAAAACACCATATGAAAGAGAGAGTGAAGCAGTTCTTCAGATATCCCCCTAGCTCTTTGCAATGATACCTGTTTGCACAAAAAATAGACACTGATTTTTTTTTTAAAAAAAACATTTCAGGTAAACTTCATGGTGTGCATGGCTGTGCTTGGATTTAGGTTTCAGACTTCATTTTGCGTGGTCTTCTGGATTGACAATAATGGCAACAATGAGTGTAGTTTAACATTCTCAATCAGAAGCAGGAGAAAGTCTTGAACCTCATATGTGTCTCTTAATTCTAAAGGAGTGTAAAAGTAACATGAAATCATAAAAACATATGGACATCTAAGTGCACAAGCAAAAAACCAATGATGTTAGGAAGCGCTATAAGGAAGTGTTATCAGGGGAGTAACATGAAAATCGGGGGTAAAATAATTGCCGATTTCAAATTTAAAAAAATTAAAAACAAAAAGAACAATTGCAGACTTCTCTATATCTCTAGAAATGAATATACCTGTGTCCTACACAACAGAAACTGTTCATCTAACAAAGTGGACACTTTATAGCTTCCTGTTGATATTTATCAACTAGAGCTGCAATTGCTAAACGTAAGGAGAGCTTCAAGCAATAAACACCAAACCCAGAACCTGAAGATAGGAGGTTTGCTCTTCCACCCAATCTCTTGCTCAGTACTCAATATTAAATGGGTAATCCTGGTGCTCCACACCCCTGCGAAAATAAGACAAAAGAAAAATGATTTTCAAGAAATGAATTTGATTCAAAGTAATTTCGAAACAAACTAGACTGTTTTACAGTAAGAGCTACTGAATTGCATGATATCAAACTGCTTAAATCACATTTTCAAGGCATTTTGTTAAACAAAAACTAAATAAAACAAGACTTAACAAAAAACAAAAAAAAAATAATAATAATAATAATAATCTGCATCCCCCTAAAAGCCAGCTACCCCCATTTAGATTTCAGATTTGATAATTAGTCAAGTGGCTACTGATAACATACTCAATAATGAGACATTCATTCGGATCATTTTTAAACTTTATGCAAAATTGAGTGGGTCTCGAGTTACGATGCATGTCACTGATGTTACATAAATAAATCAAAAAATCTCTTCCTATTACCTTTTAAATTCCCATCTTACTCATTCTTATGGCCTACCATTTTGCAGCTACACCCTGGTGCTTGAAAAATATCCCCGATTAGGGTAAAAAAAACAACAAACAACAAAAATATCTTCAGGATAACAGGGGAGCTGTGATCCTGCCCATAAGAAGCAAGAGCATTTATTTAAAAGCCTTGGTTATCACTCTGACACTGATATAAATGCATGCCAGTCATACCAGCGCATTGGGCAACCCCTCCAGTTCATGTGAAAGCTCAGGATGTTTTTTATGTCTTCTCCATCAAGGTCAAAATCAAAAACCTGGAAATTCAAATAACAATGAATATAGGGAGAACCTGAATTAACAGAGTGGGATGTCCCCTGTTACATTATGAATGTGAATATAAATGCATTGTATCGGGGTTTAACCTCCTATCCCTAAGAACATTGTCTCCTTATTTCCCTCTCTTGTGAAGCAAAACTCATTACAACATTCAAGACACAACAAAAGACATTTTGTAACGGAAGCTTCTTTTTGTACTACCAAACTCATTTCACGAAGCAAGATTCAATTCTGAGCATGAAATTAAACCTCCTGTGCCACCTAGCCCAGAAAACCATGTTTTAGTGGTAAGACTCAAAGCAAAGCAGGGAAATGTAAAGCAGAGTAATAATTATGGCTACCTTTTTAATTGTCCATGTAAAAGGTGATTTACAGTACAAGCACAACATGTTATACATTATCTGGTTAATAATTACCTTGAAATTCTCTTCAATGCGTTGGGGAGTAATCGACTTTGGAATAACAATGATACCCCTCTGAATTTGAAAGCGGAGCAGAACCTAAAAGACAACCCACATATCAAAGAAGGGCTTTGTTCAAAACCCCAATATCAAACTCTACAGGGCCAACAGACACCTCTGTTTTGCCTTCTGAATGTCATACTGTTTACATAAAAGACCCTCAGAATCACTACATTAATACAGTTTACACTAGCCACTTTTAAGCCAGCTTAGCTCTTAGGACGTTTTTTTTTGGAGTGTAAAACGCAGCCCTGCTAGATCCAGCTGTCTCGAAATGGTGGGTGAAAACAGAGGGTGGCTTTGCAACGGCTTTGGTCTGTTTTTTGCTTTACTGTGAACACATTGGCCTCCCAGTGTCCGTGCCACTGGGAAGAGGACGCACAAACAGAGTCAGCTGAAACTGTGGACATGTCAGGCCGGAGTGATCAGAGCCGGTGATCAGAATATCTTTTTATCGTCTATTCTGGGCAGTTTCATTTGCGTAATACAAATGTTGCTGGCCAAATAATGGCCGTATTAAATAAAACAAATATTTAATTATCTTGTAAAATCAGGAAATCACAAGGCACGTCTGTACTTGCTTTTCGTCCTGTGTATAGTGAGGTTGCCATGGATGTATGATTTCTGACGTCACAAACGTTAGTTCAGGGGCTATGCACATGCATACAGGTTTAGAGCCGTCTAAGAGTGCTGCTCAAGTGTAAACGAGTGGTTCAAATGATAACAAATCTTTTAATCTAATCGACTCTGAGCCAGCTCAGGTCGGAGTTAAGTGTAAATGCACAATCAGTAAAATAAAAAGTTACATGTTTGACAGAAATTTTTATTTTCCCCACAATCGCACAGCAATGTGACTAGTGATAAGGTGAGTGGACCCACATCTCTTATAACTAGGGTCTGTAGTTTTACACAGCTTGTCTGCTTATCTGTAATATAGTCAAACAACTTGTGAACGTTTTTAAACCACTGAATCATAAGCAAATGTTTTTATGGCTGCAATCAGATTGTTAGCCTCAGGGAAATTATTCATCCAGATGGGATGGACAGGAAACACAGACATGTGTTTATAACGTTATTGGACTTTAGTTTAACTTTAGTTATTTAGAAAAAACAAAATACAAAAAACAAACAAACATTAAAAGTTAAGAGGCTAGTAGCCTGGCTAGACATGAAAGTGTCCTTAACCGTATCTCATTATAAAGCAATGTTTTACAATTAGCAAGTAGTTCATATGTTAAATTACTTTATTAATCTTTATTATGAATTGGAGTCGATAAGGACATCTTGAGGTGTAGGGCTGAATTGCAGGTGAGAGTCATGAAAATTCTGCTTGTACTGTATGTAGCAGGTTTTAAAGCTTGTTTCAGAAATTTCCATCAAAAAACAATTAATTTATGTATCCCATTGATGCAAGGAGTCATGCAATCACCCTTGGTCCACTTTAGTAAGAAGTGACTCATTACAGAATGACTCATTAGTAAGCTGATGTTATACAGGCAGGGTTTGCTAACACAGTACTTCCATTTGAATGTCTGAGAGCCAACTTCAGCTTTATCTCTGTTAAAGCTCTTGCATAGTATCCGAAATAAAGGCAGACACATGCACAGTTTCTACACTAGCTCAGAGGTGTAAGAAAAAAAATCAACACACAGCATCCAGCTTACAAGTGGATTCAGCACAAAGGTTCAGTATTTACCTGAGCTGCAGTTTTTTTGTGCTTTTCGGCAATTGCCTTGATTTTAGGATCCTCCAGTAGAGACGGGTCTTCTGGTTTTGCCCTTCAAATTAAAAAAATAAATAAAATATATATGTAAATATGTAAATAAATTTTATATATTTTTTGTTTTTATTTGGCAGTGCTCTTTAGTTACTCGGAAATATCAGTATATATCAGTGCCTATAGTAAGTATTCACCCCCCTTGGACATTTTCAGTTTGTTGTGTTACAACCTGAAGTCTTGATGCATTTAAATTGGATTTTTTTCCTTTGATTTACACAACCTACTCAACACTTTGAAGAGGCAAGAGAATTTTTATTGTGAAACAACAGTTAATGAAAAATAAAAAACTGAAATGTCTTGGTTAGATAAGTATTCACCCCTGAGTCAATAGTTGGTAGAACCACCTTTGGCAGTGATTACAGCTGCGGGTCTTTTGGGGTAAGTCTCTACCAAGTTTGCACATCTGGATCGTGCAATATTTGCCCATTCTTCTTGGCAAAATTGTTCAAGCTCTGTCAAGTTGTATGGGGAACGTTGGTGGAGAGCAATCTTCAAGTCTTGCCACAGATTCTCAATTGGATTCAAGTCCGGTCTTTGACTGGGCCACTCCAGGACATTCACTTTCTTCTTTTTAAGCCACTCCAGTCTCTTTGGCTGGGTGCTCGGGGTCATTGTCCTGCTGAAAGGTGAATCTCTGTCCCAGTCTTAGGTCTTTTGCACACTGAAGCAGGTTTTCCTCAATGATTTGCCTGTATTTAGCTCCATCCATTTGCCCTCTACCCTGACAAGCCTCCCAGTTCCTGCCGATGAAAAGCATCCCCATAGCATAATGCTGCCACCACCATGCTTCACAGTAGGGGTGGTGTTACCTGGGTGATGTGCTGTGTTGGGTTTGCACCAGACATTATGCTTTGCATTTAGGCCAAATAGTTCAATTTTTGTTTCATCGGACCACAGAATCTTTTGCCACATCTTTTCAGAGTCTCCCACATGACTTTTTGCAAATTCCAAGCGGGATTTTACATGGGCTTTTTTTCACAAATTGCTTCCTTCTTGCCACTCTTCCATATAGGCCAGATTTGTGGAGTACCTGAGCTATTGTTGACACATGGACAGTTTCTTCCATCTCAGCCATGGAACACTGTAGGTCTTTCACAGTTGTCATTGGCCTCTTGTTGGCTTCTCTAACCAATGCCCTTCATACCTGGCTGCTCAGTTTGGGAGGACGGTCTGCTCTAAGCAGATTCTGGGTGGTGCCGTATACCTTCCACTTCTTAATGATCGACTTGACACTGCTCCAAGGGATATTCAATGCCTTTGAAATCTTTTTATACCCCTCCCCTGATCTGTACCTTTCCATAACTTTATCCCAGAGTTGTTTTGAAAGCTCCTTGGTCTTCATGGTAGTATCTTTGCTGTGGGACCTTACAGAGACAGGTGTATTTAATCTGAAATCATGTGAACCACTTTTACTGCACACAGATGGACTCCATTTAACTTATTGTGTGAATTCTGAAGGCAATTGGTTGCACCCGAGCTTATTTAGGAGTGTCATAGCAAAGGGGGTGAATACTTATCTAATGAAGACTTTTCAAGTTTTTATTTTTAATTGATTTGTTTTTCCACCCCCAATTTTTTCACACATTGGAAGTGTTGAGTAGGTTGTGTAAATCAAAGGAAAAAAAATCCCATTTAAATGCATCAAGATTTCAGGTTGTAACACAACAGACTGTGAAAACGTCCAAGGGGGGTGAATACTTACTATAGGCACAGTATATGTATATTTACGCCGGACGCGTACAGAGTAATAGGAACACAGTTTATTTCAGATACCGTCTATTTTGCTACGCGGCCGGCTCGAAAGCCTGCATCGTACAGTATTAAAAAAAAAAATTAATGTTATGTTGGTGTGAAAGGACCTTTAGCGAAGTTTTGTACTCTAAAGTAACATTTAAACTTGCCAGCAGTCAAAAGCAGTAGTCTTTATATTATTGGTTTTGGTGTACTATATACTGTATTAATAATAATAATAATAATAATAATAATAATAATAATAATAATAATAATAATAATAATAATAACTAGAGCTGCCAGGCAGTTTTATGGCTTCCAAGCTCAGTACCAGTTGGAAATTTTGGCAAGCTGTAGCATTGCAGCACAAGTGTCAGCAAAAGATCAGTTTTATGGAACAGTTTGAATTGAAAATACTGCATGAGTTAATTATCTCAGGATGCTTTATAATTTTAAACACCATAGTTACCATGACCCTATCTACACGCTGTAAGGAGTTATAAGTAGGGCTTCTGTTTTTCGGGTTTTATTAATTGTATTTTTCGGTGTTTATTTTTACCTAATTTTCAAGTTTTATGTAAATCGTTTTTTTTTCGGGGGTTTCGCTTTTGATATACTGTATGAAATATATATATTCATATTAAGAAAATGTAGAAAATATGACAATGCAGTTGTAAGCGTGGGTTTCTGGCTGGCGTAACAAAGACAACGTTAAAACAAGCTTTCCACTAATCCGTTTCCTAGCTGACAGGATATCAATGTTTTACAGAAAACAATATCACACAGAGAGCGGCAAGTACACCTCAATAATAATAACTGCGGCAACTATTCTTATAACATAATATCTGTTAGTTTATGTCAGTGATGATTACTGATGCATTAATAATAATAATAATAATAATGTGGCTTCTAATACGGAATGCTTTATCTACAGTTATTGCGCAGATAGAGTTTCTTACCAAAAGATCAAATAAGTAGCCTTTATTTCAAAATAAATAAGCAAATAAATAAAATAAAAATAAAATAATGTGGAGCACATTATGTAAGTGTGCTTCCTCCTTTGAATGAAATATTTCCTTGGCAGAGTTTGCAAATTCCATTTTCTCCTGCTTGATAAAGAAATTCCACCCAATGCTTTGCTCAGATGCCATTTGTTATGTATTCACAACCTCATGTATTCACAAGACAGAATTTAGTGATCAGGAATGGCACTTTATTGTTACAACCGAACAGACGCACATGTCCCACTAACTCTTTTGCGACTGTCGTCAAAACCCAGCTGGTTCAGTTTACAGTAGCTATTGTGAAAACATTAATATATGTCATTTTTAAAAAAAAAATCATTACCCGAAAAAGATCCGTAGGTACCCAGTTCCGGATTTTCTACCCGTGCCGACCTCTATTACAATGAAGCCCCCATCGACACCCGATTAAGGTAATGATTTCATTTTACCTGTTAAACCTGGATTTGAATAACCCTCCAGGTCCTTGTCTGGACACCCCTGCTATAGAGAATGCCTCCTCCTTACCATGGTCTGTCTGGGGAACCCAGGGGACTGTATGCTGTGACAGAGATCCCCTTCGACCTGCAGTAATCCAACAGCTTCTCCTGAGTCAGGTACGGGTGGCACTCAACCTTAAACAGACATGTTCAAACCTGGATTATTTTATATGAACACAGAGCGCTAGATTCACAAAGCCATTTACTCCAAATCGTCATTAATGACATTTTTATCTGAAAAGAAGAAAACAAATACCATTACAATTCTTAAACAAATAAAAAAAAAGACTTCAGACTTAAGTTCTTAGGTTAAAAGTCTTAGGGGTAAATGTACTAAGAAGGGCCAGTCACAACGCAAACATTCTGCAATTTGCATTTTCCTTGTGACAACTGTAAAGTATACATTTAGTCGTATGTACTAAGAGAAAATATGTTAATGAAGAGAGCCGCAATATACTTTTATTTGTTGCGTCATCTTAGCGCAATCTCTAGCATTGCGAGAGGAGTGCAACATTTTTTTGAATAAATGAAATGAAAATGAAAGGCAGTTTGTGAGGGCGAGAGCCTCACTGTAATATTTAAATGCCTGTTATTGTGTTTATTATTGGTAATGTTATTCTATTGGCGATAGAGCTGCGGTATGTTATGTATCGTGCATGTTGTTGAGCAACTGTATTTGATACATGGTTGTGCGTTGCTGAATAGATTAGGGCTCTTCCCTTAATGAAGTTGCCGTAGCTATATATGTGGGACAAGGGTTTTGTTATAGCCATATGTTTGGTAATCTTCCAAGAGAAGGGGTAATGCTAATCTTCAGTCTTTAATGGCAATAGTTGGGGACTAGAGAATAATAATGACAATGATAATAATAACGAGTAAACAATAGAATAATTTAACGATCGTTTTTGTAAACAAAGACGGTATTCATGCAGGTTAAACAAATACGTATAAATGAGAAGAAACGTGTAATGTAAAAGTATATAAATCATGAATTAAAAGCTAATTTTATACTCAAATCTGTATTATGATTACTTACCAAGATAGAGTTGGGTTGTATATGAAACAAAGAACTTGAAGCAGAATTTCCCCATGAGTGGCCCACAAGACAAATGGAATGGGTCATCACAACACACTCCTTGCATTACTCTTCACAAACACCCAAAGCAAAATTTCTTCTGAATCCCTCTTTTTGATAGCGCTATGCACGCAACTATACCTGGTTGTTGGCTGGTTGGTACTTGAGACCTGGTTTCTTTAGCAGGGCCTCTATCTGTTCATGGTTGAAGTTGGAAACCCCGATGGCTTTCACCATTCCTGCGTCCACCAGCTCTTCCATTCCCTGAGGACACAAACACACACACCTGGGTTGTTTTTTTAATGTATTTTATGTTATTACTTTTATATACAGTGAATTCCTCTTCCGGTAATTGAGATAATAGTGCGTCTGTAAAATTGATTTGTTGAAATAATGGAATTATTACAGTAATATTAGTAACATGACATTCCCAATCTAGATATCTCCAGAAACAATGGCCGGGTTTCCATGCAGCTTAGAAAGTACTCTCTCCACAGTCATTATTTATGTGGCGTAGCAGCACATACCATGCATATTCCACGCTCTATAGGAAGTGCGCATGTAAAACATAGTACGACTTTAAGGGGAGGGTAAATCGCCTTCTCACGCTAAAAACCATGCAATTTGCATGGACACATGCGGAAGTCGTACTTTATGCTTACGAGACTTCTGCACTGAAAATCGTGTTTGTGATGTAACCTTGTACAGCTTTCTGCTATACATAAAGGCTGTACCACCAAGCAATCCTTTATTATCTAAGAGCTGCTGGAATTAACCATGGTGAGGTTCTTCGACCAAATAGGAAAACATAAGCATACAGTAGAAGGGATTTAGATACCTCTTCATTCAGTATTTATTTTTATTTATATGATACCATTTATTCATTGTTTTAAATTATTGTCATTGGACTCATAAAATCATAGTGCTTCATAGTTTGGTTGTTTTATAAGCAAGGTTATAAAAAATACTGAAGCTACTATAAATAAATTTAAAAAAAAAACACATGTAGCCTTATGAAATACGTAAATAAATAAATAACGAAGACCTTTGCAAATCTTTTGTGTTTGGTGATCAGATAGCCGATTGCTTTAAGCTTAGACTTTTCTGTCCTTAGCTATGAGATACAATACACTACATTAGCCTTAAGTGGCATCTATCACGGGTACCTCACGTTTGTACCACTACATATTAAATTAGCATAGCTGGGAATTGGTTGGCAGTGGCTTTATTATGGCTGCGGGCTCTCGGCACCACCAGGCTTGAGCGTCCACCTACTGTTGAAGAAAAATATATTAAACCTAATTCATTGAGGAAGACTTGTTTTAGAAGAACAAAAACATGAAAAAGAAAAAGTTAGTTCCACGAATTTGTTGAAAAAGAACAAAAAGGCTTAACATTAGCTTGCTGTAAGACATAACGCAGTTGCAGGAAGTCCTGGGTGGATCCCAAATAACAACAGCATATTATATATATATATATATATATATATATATATATATATATATATATGTGTGTGTGTGTGTGTGTGTACATACAGTACTGTGCAAAAGTTTTAGGCAGGTGTGAAAAAATGCTATAAAGTAAGAATGCTTTCAAAAATAGACATGTTAATAGATTATATTTATCAATTAACTAAATGCAAAGTGAGTGAACAGAAGAAAAATCTAAATCAAATCCATATTTGGTGTGACAACCCTTTGCCTTCAAAACAGCATCAATTCTTCTAGGTACACACTTGCACAAAGTCAGGGATTTTGTAGGCATATAGTCAGGTGTATGATTAAACAATTATACCAAACAGGTGCTAATGATCATCAATTCAATATGTAGGTTGAAACACAATCATTAACTGAAACAGAAACAGCTGTGTAGGAGGAATAAAACTGGGTGAGGAACAGCCAAACTCAGCTAACAAGGTGAGGTTGCTGAAGACAGTTTACTGTCAAAAGTCATACACCATGGCAAGACTGAGCACAGCAACAAGACACAAGGTAGTTATACTGCATCAGCAAGGTCTCTCCCAGGCAGAAATTTCAAGGCAGACAGGGGTTTCCAGATGTGCTGTCCAAGCTCTTTGAAGAAGCACAAAGAAACGGGCAACGTTGAGGACCGTGAGACGCAGTGGTCGGCCAAGGAAACTTACTGCAGCAGATGAAAGACACATCATGCTTACTTCCCTTCGAATCGGAAGATGTCCAGCTGTGCCATCAGCTCAGAACTGGCAGAAAACAGTGGGACCCTGGTACACCCATCTACTGTCCGGAGAAGTCTGGTCAGAAGTGGCCTTCATGGAAGACTTGCGGCCAAAAAGCCATACCTCCGGCGTGGAAACAAGGCCAAGCGACTCAACTATGCACGAAAACACAGGAACTGGGGTGCAGAAAAATGGCAGCAGGTGCTCTGGACTGATGAGTCAAAATTTGAAATATTTGGCTGGAGCAGAAGGCAGTTTGTTCGCGAAGGGCTGGACAGCGTACGAATGAGTGTCTGCAGGCAACAGTGAAGCATGGTGGAGGTTCCTTGCAAGTTTGGGGCTGCATTTCTGCAAATGGAGTTGGGGATTTGGTCAGAATTAATGGTCTCCTCAATGCTGAGAAGTACAGGCAGATACTTATCCATCATGCAATACCATCAGGGAGGCATCTGATTGGCCCCAAATTTATTCTGCAGCATGACAACGACCCCAAACATACAGCGAAAGTCATTAAGAACTATCTTCAGCGTAAAGAAGAACAAGGAGTCCTGGAAGTGATGGTATGGCCCCACAGAGCCCTGATCTCAACATCATCGAAGTCTGTCTGGAATTACATGAAGAGAGAGAAGCAACTGAGGCTGCCTAAATCCACAGAAGAACTGTGGTTAGTTCTCCAAGATGTTTGGGCCAACCTACCTGCCGAGTTCCTTCAAAATCTGTGTGCAAGTGTACCTAGAAGAATTGATGCTTGATGCTGTTTTGAAGGCAAAGGGTGGTCACACCAAATATGGATTTGATTTAAATTTTTCTTCTGTTCACTCACTTTGCATTTAGTTAATTGATAAATATAATCTATTAACATGTCTATTTTTGAAAGCATTCTTACTTTACAGCATTTTTTCACACCTGCCTAAAACTTTTGCACAGTACTGTATATATAAATATATATATAAGTTTATCCCTGTCCAGTACAGATCAGGGTGGACTATATTGTTATTTGCACTCCAGGTCTTTGTTCCAACCACATCCTTCTTTATTAAGCTATACCAATTAAACCCCTGACCATGTCCTGAAGCCCTTTTGGTTGGGTTTTCCACTTCCCAAAGTTTATGTGTTTGTTGAAATGCCCCTTGTTTGAGTCCCAGTTTAAAGCAATATGAAAATAAATTCCACTTAAGAAAAAATGTAAAATAATGAGGATATTTTTGAACTACATTTAAAACAGCACAGTGGAAAATAGGTCCTTTGGTCATTTTATTATCTAGCACATCAGATGTAAGTAAAACTATTAAACTATGATTTGATTAACATATACCCCACTGGGATAAACCACTGCCATGGGGGAATCCCCTGGATTTCACCAATCATCTATTTTCAGGGGTATCCCTTGATAACCACAGATATGCAATCCAGGGTGATTCCCCAGCGATACTCTAATAACCCCCTGGCTCAGAGGAACAAATAGAACAACCACTTTGTCAGATAAGTATAAATCACTGGACTTACCTCCCAGGTGTCCAGAAAGCAGGTATTGTCTGGCACCGTTAATCCTCTGTCATCAAGAGGAAAGAGGTCGCTGCCCGCCTGAAATAGAAACGATGGAGCAATTCATACTGACTTAACGTTACTTTGATCCACCACTGCAAAGATCATTCAAATAGACCCCAATGGAATTTGAATTTGTAGTTTTGTGTAATTTGAAGTTTGTATGTAGAGGGTAACTTAAAAATAATGGCAACAAGCTGCAGAGCCATATTTAGATTAGCTAATATAGTTAAGCAGGGGTTTCACCCGGGGGTAGGCAGGACGACTGAAATGCAAAAATGAAAGTAAAAGAAAATGACAATCTTAAATTGATTTTAATGGTATTACATATTCTCGAAACCACTGTGCACAAATATTTCATTTTTGTTCAGCACCCTAAAGGTTAGTAAAGTTTCAAAACTCCTGTATCATCCATCCACCTGTACACACACACAGGATTTTGACTGAGTAGATTTCCGCTTGGTACCTGAGTTGAAACCTCCAGACAGAAGGGGTACAGTTTTCAGAAAAATGTTGAAAGACACTCAACTAGAGTATTCCACATTTGAAGTGTGATAAAGAACTAAGCTGCAGTAAGGAGTGCATTCTTTGTATGTATGGCCTGCAATACAGAGATATTGAACTACAAAAGAGATATTTATGTTAAACTGGTGATTTAAAACTTGCATGAGCTCACTTGGCACCTGGCCAGTAGGGGGCGCTGTGGCACAATGAGGAAAAACAGTCCTTTAAGCCCCTGACTGTATGACTCACCCAGTCCATCACATGGTTGTGTCTTTACCGTGAACCACTTGGTGACCCCTATTTCATATTATTCTAATTATCTATAGTACATGGCCTGAAACAGCTCTTAAGTATACTGTACAATATACAAGAATTCTAAAAGATATTTGTAAAAACTGCATTTAGGGTGTTTTCAGACTTGGTTTGGGGTTTTAGGCTGTTGGCAGTTGCACTGTGCTGACTGACACTGAACCTGCCTGTGATAACGAACCTCAAAATATATAGAAAATGAATAACATAGCTGCAACTACTACAAGTCCAGGTCACACGGTTCAATTAATACATGTCTTAGGTCTGTGTGTGTGTGCATGACAAGCAGAAAATCACCTTGAATCCCATAGGCCAATGGATGAGGTAAAGATCCAGGTAGTCAAGTTTCAGGTCAGACAGGGTCTGCTGGCATGCTTGCTTCACCATCGACTTCTCATGGAATGTACACCACAGCTGTGGGGAGAAAATGGGTTCAATACACCGTGACTTCTGGTGCTGCAGTCGGTATTGAAACATGAATATAGGTTACAATATTTTCTGTACACAGTGGAGGAAAAGTACACTCACTCTATACACAGGAACAGAGCTCTAGTATAGGCTGTTTTGCCAACCAATCCTATTCTCAGTTTCTGTTTTGATCTATGGACTATTGCAAAGACCTTTACCACTAGCATCCAATAATATCCAGTAAATGGTGATGCAAAGGCGACGCTGTATATTGCACTAGGCTATCTCTACCTTCTCTCTGCTGGGAAGCTTACATGAAGAATTAGCAAATTCCAGAATATCCCCGATAAGTAAAGGGCTATTCACTGGGCATAAAGCAATTCATAGAAGGGGTCTCTCCCAAATTGACTTACCCAATCCAGTAAGGAACCAATACAAAAAATAAAAGCAAACACACAACTAAACACAAATTCACTTGCAGTGCAATGACGGTAGTTTGGTGATCAGGCAGGAACATGTTAACTACAGGTTATTGTGCATTTTACTTTCCTGTGTATGGAGTGTCTTGTATTTGCTAAACGTTCGCGCATTTTATACCTTGGGTAAATTACTATTGATTTTCCATATTACTAAAAGCTGTACAACAACATGTTACACATCTCAAATGCAAACTTAACATAAGATGTCATTGTGCAAAAAAATAAAAATAGCTGATGTAACTGCGTAACATTTTAGAAAATACTCCCAGGACACTGAAACTGAAACTCAATTATACAAGTGGTCTGTTTTAGACATTCTGCTTTATTTCACCCTAATCTGCAGCTCCCTGTTTTGGAGTGCCTTAACGATGTGCAGACTGTAGCTGTACTGTAACAGGAATGTGGATTTGTTGCCTGATAGCACTGTACAGTACTCTATTCTTGCATGTCAAAAGAGTGACGATTAGGATGTTCTTGTCCAACCCTGCCTTTTAGGAATTTAAGGGGCTGTAAACCGTTGTTCCTTAACAAGAGGATTTCTGCTTAGATTTGTTTCTCTCTCTAGGGCAGGGGTGGGCAATTCCGGTCCTGGAGGGCCAGTGTCCCTCCTGGCTTTTGTTCCAACTTTACCCTAAATTGCTTAATTAGACCAATAATTGGTAATAATTGGTCCATTTAAGTAATTTAGGGCTAAGTTGTAACAAAAGCCAGGAGGGACACCGGCCCTCCAGGACCGTAATTGCCCACCCCTGCTCTAGGGTTATCATAGGAGTACTGTATTAACAAATGTACTGCATTTTTAAAATTCATTTTTTGATTGATACTTATAGTAGCGGGGTTCTGAAAAATATAGCGTTGCATGTTCCCACGTGTTGCTACAAGTGTTTAAATAACGTACCTGTCATTTTTCTTTTCACTGTTAACATTCTGACAAATTTTTATACTTATAACTTTAAAGTCTGTTTCAAAGCTCTTTTCAAAATGTCTGCTCTAGTGCACTGATATTTTAAGGATTATTGCCCACATTGTCAAACAGGTAACACAGCAATAACAATCCATGATGTGGTATGGAACAGAAAAGCCAGAGCACTTGTTGTTATGTTTATTTATTTATTTATTTATTTATTTATTTATTTATAATTGCTCTTCCTGCAGTGATTCAGTGCAGGGGTTCTCAACTGGGAGTCCGCGGCCCCCTCAAGGGCCCCCTGTATGCAACACAGCACAGTCACATCACACTTTTCATGGAGTAAAGTTATGCAGCCGAGTAACATAGACTGTAGAAACAAAAGAAAAGCACACTGCCGGCCGTATGCCACACCAACTAAACTGCAGTTGAATCACATACAGTATCCACTAGCTCACTTATGGTCTATCTTCTTTGTGCCAATGCCCTCACTCCCTTATATACCCTCGTCCAATTTATCATGTACTTACCCTCGTAATTAAATGATAAATAATGATCACGTAATTACGAGATGACTATCATGGAAATTCATGTTACTTATTGAACACTTGTCTTTATATAGGCCTACTCTAATCATTGTGTGAATTGTAGGATGCACTGATGAAGGCTTGACTGCCACAACACATATGCGGTTTTTGTTTTTTCACTGTGACACTCAAATAAAATATTCACTTGAAAAGGGATTTTTTTTAAGAACCGGCTTCTTTTCATATTTGAAATAGTGTACTAGAAAGCCTACAAAAATACAGAAATCTGACGTCTTAAATAGGCTAAATCAGAGGCTAGAACACACACAGAAGACACTGATCTATTTTGCCCCCAAGCCTCAGATTTGCAAACAGTCCTGCCGCTGCATGTGGAACGTGATCCTATTCCTAATGTGCTGAGGGGCTCGGTACAAGCCATCACAATCTAGTCACGATACAACGGGAGGATTGTGTCAGCAATTACTCAGATAGTGTGTGCGTCTGTGTTAAAGTGCATTCAAAGACGTCAGGAGCATCTCTTCACTTCCAGTTGCCTATCACAGACACAAGATGGCACTGGCTCTTACTTCTGTAAAGACTTGGCTGATCTAGCCTATGTTACATGTGAAAACTTGAACTGAACCTACTTGCTCTACAACATACAGGTAGTGGACAAAATGGGCAACTATGGTATCCCGCTCTGTGGAGTTCTCGGCACACCGTTTTTGATGAAACTGGCTGCTCGCGCCCTTGGTTGAAATTTGCAGTCAATTGATCTGCAGTTGCTCGCCTGTTTTGCCTTGTACTTCGAATTAATGCACGGATATCACGATCCTGGAGTATGCGCTTCCGCACACTGTTGCCCTTTGCTGATGATGTCTTTCCCTCGGAGTTCCATTTGCTCGTGAAACATCAGCAAGTTGAGCTGTCTTGGTCACTGAAGCTCCTGCCAAACGCGCCCCAACAATCACCCCTCTTTCAAAGTCACTGAGGTCTCCTCTTGCAGCCATGCTAGCCATAATTATAGGCTACCAGGCCTGTCCAGCATTTTTATACATGACCCTAAGCATGCTGGGATGTTATTTGCTTAATTAACGCATGAGCCACACCTGTGTGGAAGCCCTTGCTTTCAATATACTTGGTGTCCCTCATTTACCCAGGTGTTTCCATTTTTTTGTCCACTACCTGTATTTTGTAATGAATAAAGAAAATTCTCAAGTGTCATCCTACTGTTATCATGCACAACGTAAACTGTTTAAAACAATGCACCCAAGGTGACAACACATACACACCGTCATGCTATAGTGCTTAAATATACATCAGGCTAAATTATAATGTTATAATATAGCCTGTTGTACAGAGAATAATAACCACAGTACCTTGCTGACAATGAAAAGGTCCTCCCTCTTCACAAGCCCTTCTTTGATCTTCTGCTGGATGCCCTCCCCTATTTCGTTCTCATTTTGATAGACGAAGGCACAGTCGATGTGACGGTATCCGACGTCAATGGCTGCCTTCACTGCTTCGGTTACTTTGCCTGGTGGGGACTACCAATAAAAACAGGAATAAGTTCAAATATAGACTGGTAGTTGTTTTTTGCGTTTTTTATTAAACATTTTATTCCTCACCGCATAATTGACATTGAACAATCAAAATAGTCTTGACACAATAAATTAAATTTGAGGAAATAGCATTTACTTTTATAAATTGCAAAAGCATAGGTCTAAATCTGCTTTGCTTTGTATTTCAACATACATTTATTTATACATTTATACATGTTTTTCTCAGTGAAGTCATGTTGCCCACGTTGCTATTTTAGTTTCAGAACTTTAAGGTTAACTCAAAATATTTCACCAGGCTTTGAAAATCAGGCCCTAAGAAACGAGAACTCTACAAAGAAACGACAAAATGGTTCATTTTCCCTCTTTCAGATATCTATTGTGGCTGTGTTGAAACTAGGGCTGTCAGTTAAGCCTCCAAATAGCAAATCGATTAATTGGGCACACAAAATGGAATTGTTTGAATAAATATCGATGATTGTACTGCCCACATACATTTTCTTTTTTTTTAAAAATTTGGAATCAGCAATTATTTTTCTGATTTTCTTCCCAATTTAAAGTGCCCAATTATTTTTTATTTCAACCTGGCCCACCTCTGCCATCCCCACGCTGACTCGGGAGAGATGAAGACGGACACACGCTTCCTCCAAAACGTGTGCCGTCAACCGTCCGCTTCTTTTCACTCTGCTGGCCCGCCATGCAGCCACCTCCGAGCTACAGCATCGGAGGACCACACAGCTCTGGGCAACTTACAGGCAGGCGCCCGGCCAGTCCTCAGGGGTCGCTGGTATGTGGTGAGCCGAGGACACCCTGGCCGACCTAAGCTCTCCCCACCCGGTGCCGCCGGCCGATTGTGTGCCACCACCTGGGAACTCCCATCCACGGTTGACAGTGGAATAGCCTGGACTCGAACCGGCGACCTCCAGGCTAGAGGGCACATCTGGAACCCCACACAGTGCCTTTACCGGATGCGCCACTTGGGAGCCCCCACATACATTTCACTCCATTCCTCTCCCCCAACATGATTTATTTGAATATCATTGCTGTTAAGTAAAAGCTTGTGCACAACAATTGAATGCGAGGGGATCTTTTTTTTTAATTCAGTGACAGCTGCAGCATCACTATCTGTGAAACACACAATGTGGAAATCCCTGCCACATCATCATCATCATTATAATAATAATAATAATAATAATAACAACAAATAAATTGATTTACTTACCACAACATGCATACCTGCTATAGGTCAAGCTGATCATTACTCAAAAATTGCATTTAACATTACTTTTTTTTTTTTTAACATTATTGAATATTGTTAAATATTCTATATAACAGTTAATTTTGAAACTCCAAATAAGTGCAACCTATATACCAGTCAGTTTTCTTCAATGTGCACAATTTATTTACAGGCTGTTTGCCAGGAATACAAGCCTGTCGTCCTGCTCTGGGTACAAGGTGGCGTGGTTTGTTTTTTTTTGGTTTACATTGAATACTTACAAACCATTTTCAAAACTGATTCGCTGGTGGGATGGGACCAGCAAATCAGATGCTAGTTAACACGAGCAGGAAAAGAACAGCACGCCCACTGCTTGCCTGTGGCAGAAATACTGTAAATAGCAAAGCAGGGCGTTCGGTGCAGTTTTGTTGATAAACTTAAATAATGTTATTAACTATGCCTGTCACAAAAATGTAATTATTCAATCGATTATCTGCACTTTCTAAATAAACGTACATTTGCCATCACACTGCTTACAATGTTTAGAATCACTTATATTTGTATACCATGGTAAAACATTTTGTCAAAGAGATACATGTTTATGTATATGTATTTCCAGCAGGCATTTATAAACACTGCATAGCCTATAGGTCCGTGTACATTCCGGCCAATCGTTATTGCATTCTAAATCGGAAATCGGTAAACCAGAAAACGACTTGTTTTTCTATTTCGTTTTATTCATAAAACAAAAATCGACCCTTTTTTCATTTTCCAATTTCTGAGTTTAAAGTACAAAAACTGATTCAGGCTTGTTTTTCCATTTTTTATATTGCTTTTTGTAACAAAGTATTCGAAATGGAATAATCTGTAATACAAAAATAAATAATAGTCCATTAAAAAATAAAAAAAAAGTACTGAAGCGTGCTCTACTCGTATCGAATGTGTCTCGGTGTTATGACATTTTCTGCATCAAGCCTACATTGATATCGATAGGTTCCCTGAAAGAGAAAATAACCATCAAGTATGGGATATTGCCGTCAGGCAGTAGGGATTGGCTGAGCTTTTATAGCAAAGCTGCCGATAGGCCTTTGCGCGAGCTGCCACGTAAGCCCGCCCCCTTAGGAGCTTACTATACGCAGCGCGCAGAGACTCTCTTCCTCTTTTGCTCTTCAGGCCGTGAAGGCTTCGGAGCGACCTCGCGTTGATGGTTATTTTCTCTTTCAGGGAACCGGGGTTGCATCCGCAACCTATCATTCCCTTTCAAGTCGAAAATAACCATCAAGTATGGGAACAGTGTACCCAAGCCGTCGCGAGGGAGGATTCTCGGCAGTAGGACAGACTTATGTCATAACGCAACTGCGTAGGCAATACATCTACGCATATGCGGAGCCGCGCCTCAGCGTCTACGCTCGCAATGACACCTATCCTAAAGTGGGGTCAAACCCTATCGTGACAATATTCAATATGAGCGCCAACTAGGGCGTCATAGAGTGTAACACGGATGCTCCGAATGACTGAGCAGAGGATTCCAGTACATTTAAACGGTAGAACCTCATAAAAGTATGCGGTGTAGCCCAACTGGCTGCAGCGCAAATGTCAGACATAGGCACCCCTCTAAAGAGGGCCCAGGATGTTGCCATACTCCTAGTGGAATGTGCCTTCAACTGCCCTGGTGGCGGAAGGCCTGCAGATTCATATGCTGATTTAATAGCATCCACTATCCAATGGGAAAGGCGTTGTTTAGACAACGGCTGACCCAAAGTCCTAGAACCATGACATATGAACAACTGTTCTGTTTGTCTCACAGTCGTTGTACGGTCAATATAACACCTCAATGCCCGCACAGGGCAGAGCACGTGTAACCGTTCGTCCTCTGGGGAAGAAAAAGGAGGAGGAGGAGGACCTTAGAACCGTCTCTTGCAAAACGAGTACATGATGAATGCACTGAAAGTGCGTGTAACTCGCCCACGCGTTTTGCTGATACCACTGATAGCAAAAACTCAGTTTTCATAGACACGAGCTTCATGTCCACGCTGTGGAGAGGCTTGAACGGTGCCTTGGTAAGGGCTTCTAACACCACGTCAAGGCTCCATGACGGTAAACTGGTTATCCTTGGAGGCCGCAAGCGTCTTGCGCCCTTCAGGAACTGAGATGCCAGAAAATGGCAACCTGGTGATAACCCGTCAATGCGTACATGGCAAGCCGATATGGCGGCTAAATACACCTTAAGTGTAGAGGAGATTTCCTTCATCTAACAGCTTTGTAGAAACTGTAATATCACTGCCATAGGGCAGGATATTGGGTTATGGCCCTCCGCCAGACACCAATCTTGAAACAACTGCCACTTGTACGTATACTGCGACCTAGCAGAGGGCGCTCTAGCACTCTGAATGGTCGAAATCACCGCCGTCGAGAGCCCTAAGGCTGACAAGCGCTCCCGTTCAGGGGCCAAGCCCATAGCTGCATGAGCTTGGGGTTCGAGTGTCTTAGCCCTCCTTGGGCTTGGGACAACAGGTCTGCTCGCAGAGGGAGCTCCCTCGGCCGACCGTGCAACAACTGCACCAGGCTCGGGAACCATATTCTCCGAGGCCACCGAGGAGCGATCAGAATCACTGTCGCTTGCTCTACCCTGACCTTCTCTAAGAAGGCGGGAGCATCGAATCGGTGGAAACGCATATAGGAGCCCTGGTGGCCATTCGTGAGCCAGTGCATCGACTCTAGGGGCTGTCGAGGTCCTTCACCGAGAACCATAGGGGCAGTGCGTGGTCTCTTGCGAAGCAAAGAGATCTACCTGCACTATGCCGACCCATTCCAGATGCGCTTTACCACCTGAGGGTGGAGACGCCATTCGCCGGCAAGAGGGCCTCCTCTGGATAGGAGATCTGCTGCGTAATTGACTCTGCCCGGTAGGTGAACTGCACGCAGAGAGGTTAAACGCAGTTGTGCCCATAGCAACATCCGTGTTACCATCCGGTGAAGACCAGGGGACCGCAAGCCGCCCTGGCGGTTGATGTACGCCACAACTGTGGTGTTGTCTGACCGCACTAACACATGCTTGCCTAGAAGCACTGGCAAGAAGTGCCGGAGGGCGAGGTCCACCACTCTGAGCTCCAGAGCATTGATGTGGGCTGACCTCCAGGGTCCTGACCACACTCCACGGGTCCCTGTCCCGTTCCAGACTGCTCCCCAACCCTGGCTGGAAGCGTTGGTAGTGATGACCTCCCTTCTGAAAATCGGACCCAAGCGTACGCCTTGGCGGATGTTCGACGGAACTTTCCACCAGCGTAGCGCTTCCCAGCAGGCTCGGGATACCCTTAGCCTGCGGTGTTTGTCTCTCCGCGGATGCAACGTGAAGGCATTGAACCAGGCCTGCAGAGGTCTCTGGTGTAGTAAGCCCAAAGGAAGGGCTTGCGAGGCGGCAGCCATCAACCCCAGCATGCGCTGACACAGCTCCATGCTGACTGTTTCTCTCAACCTGAATAGGGAGAGACACCGCTCCATCGAGGCAACTCTTTGTGTCAACAGGGTCGCTTCCATGGACACTGAGTCCAGATGTAGACCCAAGAATTCGGTCTGTTGGCTCGGCACGAGGCGGCTCTTTTCTGAATTGATCTTCAGACCTAGCCGATGAAGATGGTCTGTGCCGCCTTCTCCTTCGACTGCGCGCAGACGAGCCAGTCGTCCAGATAATTCAGCAGTCGGACACCTTGAGCCCGCAAGGGAGCTAGAATGGCATCCATACATTTGGAAAAGGTTCGAGGAACTAGTGACAGGCCGAATGGAAGGACACAAAACTCATATACCCTGCTCTGAAATGCGAAACGCAGATACTTCCTGTGACCCGGGCAGATGGGAACGTGAAAGTACGCATCTGTCAGGTCCACGGTGGTGAACCAGTCGCCATGTCGGACTGACTGGATGATGTGCCTGTGCGTAAGCATCCTGAACGATAACACCCGGAGGTATTTGTTCAGTACTCGCAGATCTAAAATAGGACGGAGCCTGCCGTCCTCTTTGGGCACCAGGAAGTATTTGGAATAGAACCCCTGGTCGATCAGAGCAGGGTCTACTTGTTGAATGGCACGCTTGCTGAGCAATGCCTGTATTTCCACATTCAGAGCTGAGGACTGAACCGAGTCCTTCACTGCAGTTACGACCACTCCCCGGAAGGGGGGAGGTTTTAACTGGAACTGAAGGGTGTAACCGGTGGATATAGTTTTGTGCACCCAGATGTCGTTGGTGCATTGTTGCCAGAACTGGAGCTGTGAGACAGTGTAGGGGCGGGTTAACAGCTGCCTGGAGTTCTCAGGGCTGTTTCGGCTGCGCTCGTTCGCGAGGGGCCTGGCCAGAGCCCCGAGGGCGTGGCCTGCCACCTCCTCTAGGGCGCCACCCTCCGCGCTGCGGTCTTGCAAATGGAGGTTGACCGCGAGCTGCTGTGCTTGAGGGAGAGGTCTTAGTACCCCCTGGCCGTGGCTGGTGCTGCGGTGGTGCTCTACGCCACTGGTGCTCCTGTTGGCCCTTAGGCTGGAAGGGCTTATGCGGCCACATCTTTGCCATCTGCTGAGATGCCTCCCGGGCCTTAACAGAGCGTTGCAGCATCTCCTCAACCGCTGGGCCAAACGTGTGCCCCGGCGTAATAGGAGCATCTAACAATGGGGCCTTGTCAGGCTCTTGAACTCTCGCCTGCGAGAGCCAGAGCTGCCTTCTGGCGACCACCAGGGAAGCAATACTTCTGCCTTGAGCCCGTGCATTCAACTGGGCTATCTTCACTAAGAGTTGCGCGACCAGCGCCAACTCCGCCCTCAGAGACGCCGATGGGTGCTCCGGGAGATCCTTCACCAGCGACGCCTGGTAAACTGAAAGGAGGCTGGCCACGTTGGACAACCTAACTGCCTCTGTAGCCGCTAAGTAGCCCTTTTTTAAATGGATCTCCGTGGTCCTGCACTGTTTGTTAGGACATGCAGGGTCCTTAGCTAGACCCGAAAGTGTCGGAGTTCTAACTAGGGCTACAAAGGCAGCATCGACCGGCAGGAAGGACGCCAGACCAGCCTCACTCGCTCCCTGCATGGCAAACGCGGAGGCCTTCCGCGAAGTTGCCGGTGAAGAAGCCGGGGCCCCCCAGGTGGACTGTACCTCCTTAATGAAATCAGGGAAGGCTGGGAGCGTCCTGGGCTGTGGAGACCGTACAGACGGCGACTCAAACAGTGACCGCCGAGGTAATTCCACGGCTGGCCACTCAATCCCCAGGTGGCGAGTTGCTCGCTCCACCAGTGACCACAAGGGATCACTGGTGTCCAGCGCCTCCGACTCAGTGTCTTGCTCCGAGTGCTGGGATGCCAGTTCAGCTTCCACACTGTCCTCCTCAAGGAGAGGCTCTCCTTCGGAAGCATCCCTGGAGATGGCATCTACGTCCCATACCCCTTGGGGTTGTTGGACAACAGGGGGTGGTGCCATGCTGGTAAGGGACATGAGCAACGATTGCTGGCCCATCATCACATCCATAAACTGGGACATTTTCGATGTGAGCTCTGCCACGCCTGACTTGTCCCTATAACGCCTGTCCCTACGAGGAGAACGGGAGCGTCCCCTACGGCGGGGTGACAGGGAGCGAGACCGTGATCGGCGGGAACGTTCCCTGCGAGGGGAGGAGCCTCGGGGTCGAATAGACAGGCTACGAGAGCGCTCCCGGGCACGTCTATGGTCTGGGGATCTCTGGCCAGCTGTAAGCTGGGAGGGGCTCCTGGATTCCCGCAGTGTGACGGGCGGAGTCGCTGTGGACGACGGCGGGACAGACGGTGTAAGATGACCCTGAGGAAGGGGAGTGGCAACCCACCGCTTTCCTCACCCTCTGGCGAAGAGTGCGCGGTTGAAAATTAGCGCACAATGCGCAAAACAATCTGTCTGCCAAGGCAGACGCGGCGTGCTCTGGTCCCAGGCACGCCACACAGTCTTCACGCGGATCGCTCGCCGCTCCGACACCAAACGTCGAACGGCGAAGCGTTGAACGTCGAGGTACGTGCACCAAGCGAAGAGGCGTCGATGCACCGAGCGTCGAGCGCCCGGCGTCGAGCGCATGCGCCGAGCGTCGAGCGCCGAGTGTCGGCGCCGGCGTCGAGGTGCGTGCACCGGCGTCGAGGCACCGAGCACCGGCGTCGAGGTGCGTGCACCGAGCGTCGAGGCATCGGCACCGAGCGTCGAGCGCCAAAGCGTCGAGGTGTCGATCGCGCCGAGCGCCGGCGTCGGCGTCGAGGTACGTGCACCGAGCGTCGAGGCACCGAAAGCACCGAGCTTGAGCACCGGCGCCGGCGTCGAGGTGCGTGCACCGAGCATCGATGCGCCAAAGCGTCGAGGTGCGTGCACCGAGCACCGAGCGTCGAGGTGCGTGCACCAAGCCCCAAGTGCCGAGGCACTAAGCACAAAGTGCCTAAGCGCTACACCAAAGCGCCAACACCGCAAACGCCCGGCGTGAAGACGCTACGCACTAGACGCCGAAACGTCAGCTGACCCGCAGAGCGGAGACGCTAAGTGCCAGTACCGTGTCGCAGTCTAAAAAGACAAGGTGTTGTGCTATACCTACCTGTTTATAAGGGGCAACTAAAAAGTGCAGTTGGCGGTAGTCTTCCTATGTGTATTGTATGGGAAAAAAATCTTTTTTTTTTAATTTTTTTTTTATTTCTTCAGTTTAGAGGAACTGCAGCCGCACACACGATGTTATTGTAGCTGTAGCTACAGTCATGCAGCAACCACGCGGTGATGTTTCAATCCGCGGGTGTTATTATAAGAGTGGCTGCTAGCAGCAGGCTACACTCCGGGTCTAGCCGAGGCAAGACTGAGGCTGCAAAAAATTGCGTGGCCTAGCCAGGCGCGCAACGTGTCCTTTAAACCCTATTCTATATAACAGAAAGAATAGACAATACAAAAAACCCAACAACAAATATTTTACAATATAAAAAATATATGTAAAATTATATGAAAATGAAAGAAAGACGGACGGCGAGCGCCAACGCGAGAACGCAATGCCGAAGCAAAGCGTGAAAGTCGAAAAAAATATAATAATGCTCCGTAGAGCGAACACTGAAATCAACTCAGAGAAGGGGCAGTAGCCAGCTTCTCAAGCTCAAGGCTGACGAGTACAATCAGTGGAGTAATTCTCAGAGAGAAAACTTACCAGCTCAATGTCCTACATAGGCTGAAGGCAAAAGAGGAAGAGAGTCTCTGCGCGCTGCGTATAGTAAGCTCCCAAGGGGGCGGGCTTACGTGGCAGCTTTACTATAAAAGCTCAGCCAATCCATACTGCCTGACGGCAATATCCCATACTTGATGGTTATTTTAGACTTGAAAGGGAACTATATCTGGATGCACCCGCCAAGCGAAACAAATTGAGTGAGTAAGTCCCCACTTTAAATCTTTGACATACTTCTTCTTCTTCTTCTTCTTCTTTGGCACGCTACTCCTCTTACACCGTTTAAGCTACAAATGCCGTTCAAACTTTAAAACATGTAGACCGGTCTGGAATAGTGTGCTTATATACAACTTTTTATATCTTTTATACTTTTTAAACTTTATACTTTTAAGCTTTTTGTCATTTTTTTGTCCATCTTCATTCACTTTAATGGGACTTTTTTTCAACATTCTAAGGCTCCCCATTGTTTTAAATCTCCCAGACTTCCAACATTCTATTTACTGTAAATGATGTAACTTTTGACACAAATCAGCTACTTTGACCATTTTCCCAACAAGTAAGACAAAAAGTTAGAGAATATGGAATCTTCCTCTACTTCGGTGCTATTCAAATCTGAAATCAAAACATAAATAACTTTTACCAATCAAGAGGTACAGCTGTTTTAGTAACCGCATCAACTAAATTTTCTCTAACTTTTTGTAAACAACTGAAATTTTGACCACTTTCCCAACAAGCTAGACAAAAAGTTAGAGGGTATGACATCTTCCTCTACTTCGCTGCTATTCAAATATGAAATCAAAACAGAAATAACTTTTACCAATCAAGAGGTACACCTGTATTAGTAACCACACCAACTCAATTCTCTAACTTTTTATAAACAACTGCCATTTTGACCACTTTCCCAACAAGTTAGACAACTACTTAGAGCAACTTAAATCTTCCTCTACTTCTCAGCTATTCAAATATGAAATCAAAACAGGAATGGCATCTACCAATCAAGAGGTACAGCTGTTTTAGTAACCGCATCAACTTCTTTCAGTAGGCTACTTCCCACTGTTGAATTAACTGTCATAGAACTTTGAGAAATTTCAAATTATAGCACATTCTAAGCATGAGACAATTAGTAAACAATGTGACTTTTGACACAAATCAGCTACTTTGACCACTTTCCCAATAAAGCAAGCCCCACAACTTTACTTGTAAAGTTACCATCTAGTTATTTTTAGTATTATTATAATACACTGTACCTGAGTGAAAAAGGATGATTATTATATCAACTTAGGTAGACCTACGGCTGTATTGTAATACAGTACTTTGTAACAACTGCTAAATTAATTAATAAATAATGTTGGTAAACAGACAGAACACTTCCACGACAATAAGCACAGGCGCGAAATTATTGCATCGTCATAACAGCGGGACACAGAGAGCTGGCTGTGTCTGACCTTTTTTTTTTTTTTTTAAAGGTCTTGAAGAAGCTAAATAATTTTTAAAATACTAAATGTTGTGGAGTGTTTTCATGTTGCAGTGGGGGGTTCTTTTGTAACAGAATATGGTGAAGGGTAGGGTGAATTATGTTTACAGTTTCGCACTGTATCGCAGTTCCTTCTTTTGATAGAGCTGCAAACCGCAGGGAGAGAGGAAATGTTAACATCTTACAGAGCTTGCAATAGGATCACTAAATGGGGGCTGACACGCTTGATTGAATAGGTCTGTCCCTCTTCCGATACGTTAGTATATCTATCATTGTTTAAGTGTGTACCTGTTAGAGAAGCATTAACAGATTGCCTGTTAGTAAGTATTGTCTCTCCAGATATCTGCTTGAATAAAGACTACCTACTTTATCACAGACTCTTGGAGATTGATTTCATTTTTCGTCCCTACAGTCTATTATTTATTTTTGTATTACAGATTATTCTATTTCGAATACTTTGTTGCAAAAAGCAATATGAAAAATGGGAAAACAAGCCTGAATCAGTTTTTGTATTTTAAACTCAGAAATTGGAAAATGAAAAACAGGTCGATTTTTTTTTTTTTTAATGAAAAACCTTAATAGAAAAAAACGAGTCGTTTTCTGGTTTTCCGATTCTGAATGCAAAAACGATTTCCCGGAAAGTACACGGACCCTATAGTGCAGGGTGTTCAATTCGGTCCTGGAGGCGGTGTCCTCCTGGCTTTTGTTCCAACTGTGCTCTAAATTACTTAATTATACCAATAATTGGTAATAATTGATCCAATTAAGTAATTTAGGTCAAAGTTGGTACAAAAGCCAGGAGGGACACCGGCCCTCCAGGACCGGAATTGAACACCCCTGCTACAGTGTGACTCTTGTATTAAGAAACTAAGGGGAACCATTTCTCACGGCTGGATATGTTGTATATTGCGGCCGTGAGATATGGTTTCCCCCTTGGTTTCTTAATACAAAAGTCACATTACAGGCTATGCATTTTACATTTCCTAGACTTGCTAGGGGGAACCATTTGATCACGGCTGCAATATACATATCAAGCTATATACATATCAAGCTGTGAAAAATGGTTTCCCCTTGGTTTTTCAATACAAGAGTCACATTATAGGTTAGGCGGTGTTTAAATGACTGCTGGAAATACATATACCTAAACATGTTTCTCTTTGACAAAATGTTTTACCATGGTATACAAATATAAGTGATTCCAAACATTTTAAGCAGTGTGATGGCAAATGTACAAAGATATGTGTACTCATCATGAAAGAACACGTATTTATTTAAGCATGTCTGCATAGGCTTGCCAGCACTGGGCGTTTATTTAGAAAGCAGATATTACAATAAAAAAAAATAATAAAACAGAAATAAATAAATGAATAAAATAAATAAATAAATAAAAATAAAATACATAATAATAATAATAATAATAATAATAATAATAATAATAATAATAATAATAATAACTTGCATTGCTGCCTTGTCGATTTAATGCTATAATGTTTCAACTTACTCTTTCAATGTAACGTTGTGTATTTTTGGTGCATTATTAAAAATATAGGAGCAGCTGATCAATGGCAGCCGCTGGGCGTTACCACAGTAGATGCTGAATCGCCGTGAACCAGTGTTGCAAAGTCTCACGAGAAAAAAAGCGCCACCCATGTCAGAGTATGGGGTGTTTATGCAAATCACAACCCGCGACTCTAAAAAAACAAAAAACAAAAAACAAGCCCATTACCGCTTATTATAAGCGGACTTGGCAACTGTGCCAAAATAAACAGAGCACGTGCAGCGACTGGAAAAAGATAGCTCTGCACATGCGCACAATGAGCAGGGGCACAGAATTCATTATTACACCTGTAAGAAACTATAACACAGTTTTTGAGGGCAGGTCAAGACTGGCCTGGCCCTGTGTGCCTATCGACCCTTGTTTTGCATGTATTAATTTTTTTTTTTTTTAAAACGGTCCTACCTTCCATGTTCCGAGTCCCAGAACTGGCATCTTTGCACCGGTATTCAGCAATATATGAGTTGCCATTTTAAACTTAACAAAAAGCTGTAAAGACTACAGCAAACTCTTCTTGCACAGCCCAATGCGACTGCCAGAGGAAAACTGTAAATCATATGATTGAAGAGGTTCAGTGGCAGTCGAGAAACATGAGAAGGGTATGGCTGCAGACTGCAGGCTCATCCAGCGTACCTCACTCATCGGACCACATGGAGCTTTTAACTACGTCATTCTTCTATTGGTACAAATACCATGATTGAGTATATATTTAAATATATCAAATATTCCATGTTGAAAAAATCTGGCGAATGTATTTTTATGTTAACTTTAAACATAGTTATTTTAAGGTTTGCAGCTGCAGATCAAATATCTGTAAAAAAAAAAAAAAACAGTTATCTGTAAGGATTGCAGCGCTGGCCCTTGGAGATCAGCGTTGTACACGCATCCCTCCACCTCTGTGTGTACACCACCTGCATAGAAACGTTTATAATTCCTGTTCCGCGTTTGATTGCTTTTTCAGTTACAGTAATAATATGACTGTCAATGATCAAAATAAAAAATACACCCTGTAAGGATCAAGTACGTAGACAATTAAATGTACAAAGACCAACATTAAAGTTCTTGTTCTGTCCATGTAGTTGTAGGTTTAATGATTGTTCGTCAACGCCTAAAAGGCGAGTAGCCTTCCCCTCCTCTCCATGTAAAATAATTAAGGAAATGCATGCATAGCAATGTACATGTCTTTTCTGTGTGCGCTTATATTAACATGTTAGTGGTTCATTCCCTTGCACCGCCCCTTTGTCTATACAAGCTGTGTAACACAGAGTATAGAGAGAGTGGGTAGGAGGATGTCGTGATGTTTGTTACTGTTCCTGACGCTGCATTATAATGGTGTATGTTTGTTAACTCTACAAAGTGCTATGCTACTTGGACTCCTGCTGAACAATAAACCCAGTTTGATTGCCACAACCTTTTCTTTGTGTGTGGTTCTTCTCCTACCTCCTCAACTATGGACCTCAACTCCACAGCAACTTCGTTATGACGTAATTAGAAGCTGGATAACCTGCAGTCTGCAGCGATAGCCCATTGAATGTTCTCCATCAAAAGATTATAAAACACACTTTTCTGCTGTTTTCCGACAGATACAATGGGTGCAATTTAAAAAACGGTGGCGGAATAACTATTCACTATTTAAATAAGAAACCTAGATGTTAATAATGTCGCAAATGCAAGTGCCAGTTTTTATGTAATTTTCAAGTACACCAAGACAGAGAGAAATAAAAAAGTAAAGTTAGAGAGCGTCAAAACGCCCTGATTTACAGACGCTAAACAGGAACTTCTTAAAGCACAAAACGTCATTAACCGGGGTTTAAACTACCACATTATCGTTTTTTATGTAAATACATTTTTATTAACATAAATTATATATATATATATATATATATATATATATATATATATATATATATATATATATATATATATATATATATATATATATATAATAATAATAATAATAATACACACTTTATATGTGTAATATGATGCATAGCAGTTCTGGTATCTGCTTAAGCTAAATGTCCCTGACAGTCTATGAAGCAGAATCTGTACAAGCAGGGCCGATGTAGCAGGAGAAACTACAACCCATGAGATAATACGGGCCTTCCGCGCCGTTGGCTTAACCACGCATGCGCACTGCATCCCGTGCAATGGTGCACCCATACTTTATTATATTAATATTCACATTTATCTGTTTGTTTAATAAAATATGTTAGTAATGCGAACAATTCGCGTGATTTCCATGGCAGACAAAGTTCACGTTTGAATGTATATTTAACATTTTTTTTGTTGGGGGTTGCGTTGTTGTTGTCGTTGTTTTAAAGATGCTATTTAACGATTGAGTAATCATATTGACAACTTTCGGATAATGACAACTTTTTGATGGCTACCTTAAGCAGCATATACTGCATATAAATAAAAAGCTGAATTCAGGAGTTGTAAAACTTACAAAAGATCATCCTGCGGAAAATTGAAAAGGGAGAGATTACTTTATTTATGTTTTACTGTGTTGCCACAATTAAATGCAGAACACGTCCGAGGCATTGGCACTATTTGTAGTAGTGATTGCAATAATAATAGGTCTAATCTACCCGCTACCAAACCAAGCCCACGTCCTCAGCTCATGAATATGCATGACAGCGGCAATTTCTGACAGCACTTCGGCGATAAAGAGCTCTTGTCAGGCCAGGTGAAAACATTGATCGTAGAAATAATAACACGTATGTGTTAAGGAGGAGTGTCTCTAAATAAATCTAGGTGAATCGTGTTTAAAAATGCAATCGTTTTAAAAAGAGGCGGCTTGGAATAGGAAATGAGGCAGATTTTACATTATATAGATAGAGGAGAAGTCGCTACCGGAACTCTTGGATTCCCATGATGCACCGCTTAGGAAGTTGCAATGTGAAATCAGCGGAGTTGACCATCTTGTGTATATAGAAGATCTTTGGTAACAGCAACCAGCTCGAAGTGTACATTATAGTTAAAATGTTGCAGTTTTTGGTGAGTACGTGTTTCCGTCAACAATGACAATAATATGCTGCTGGTTGGCAATTTTAATAAAAACATAAAATAAAAAAAGCTTAGGTTTGGTGTTGTGAGAATTTTAAACTGGGCAAAGTCAGTACTGTACTGCTTTACTGTCCGTACTTTTTCACTCGTCTTCAAAATAGAAGGACCAGATGTATTCAAAAATGCTATTTTCACATTTGACCTTGGAAGCAAAATCCGACAATTTAAAAAAAAAAAATTCTGTTTGTACAAAAAGCACCTGCTGCCGCTTGATATATTCCTTTTGTAACAATAACAGTTTTAGTTTGAGTTCGGAAAAAAAAAAAAAACTTAACATTAACTCCAACCAAAGGTCTACATTTGTTGCAGTTTCCTTCTTAAAAGGAGATATTAAATGTTGAAATTAAATGCAACATTAGGCTGCGTGTGCTGGCATAATATCTATCTCTATCTATCTATCTGTCTATATCATGTTATGTCGGAGATGCAAGATAGTCACGCAGTCGGGCGTTTACCCAAAAAACATAATTGCCCTTAATTGTCAGACACGATTTTTTTTAAATATCATAAATGGTTTCAAATGCTTTGCTTGCCTTGCCTTAGTTTACATTTGATGTAATTCTAGAATAGCAGCTATATGATTACTGATTTGGTATTGTTTTTGCAAAGATTAAACTTGTCAAATACTATAATAAGTCACACAAGTATTAACAATGCAGTTGATAATTTGACGTACTTGAATTATTATTATTATTAATTGTTTATTTAGCAGACGCCTTTATCCAAGGCGACTTACAGAGACTAGGGTGTGTGAACTATGCACCAGCTGCAGAGTCACTTACAAATACGTCTCACCCGAAAGACGGAGCACAAGGAGGTTAAGTGACTTGCTCAGGGTCACACAATGAGTCAGTGGCTGAGGTGGGATTTGAACCGGGACCTCCTGGTTAGAAGCCCCTTTCTTTAACCACTGGACCACACAGTCCAGTACACTGGTTAAATGCGTTAAAATAATTTAAAACCAACCTTTGATCATTCATGAAAAACTAAACAGATATGGGTCTATTAGGGTTAATATATGCGTTGTGTTCTGTTCCAGGTGGGGTTTACTTTGGGAAATGTAGTTGGGATGTACCTGGCACAGAACTATGAGGTAAGTTATGCGGAGGAAGGGTAAGGATGATACAGTATTGATTTTGTCAATCATGAATCATTTTCTACTGAGAACTTCAGCTGTATCTAATTATAAAAAATAAAAAAAAGTTCAGCTATCCGTCATTGACAATTCCGACTTTTATTATTATTATTGATGTTGCTGTTGTTGTTATTTTACTTTTGCATCTGTGTCATCCCTTAGGCCAAACAAAATAAATGTTGCTTCCCGTGTTGTGAAAATAATATCTGCATCCCAACGCCCTTCGGTCTCTTTCACTTCACGTGCACGCGCAGCTGTCAGACAGATAGCAGGGAGAGTCTAATAACGTAATCGTTGTGTGGTGATTTTATACTCCAGTTTGGTGACCAGGACGCTCTGCCTGAAACAGACAGCGATGACGTAAGCGTGCTGTGCTTGTAACACAGCGGCGTGAGCAGCACCAGATATAGAGCCGAATTGGGATTTTTTTAGAAAACGCTTAAAGTTTGTCGTTCGTACTTGCAGGAAAAGATCGTCCAGATGCATATATCAGAGTTCTTCACTGGAAACAATGTGCAGTAATGTAGCCTACCTGTACTGTACATTTCTGCACTTGCATTACTTTTTTGCACTTACTTTATATTACATTCATAGGTTTTTTTTTATTTTTTTATTTTTACTTTATTTTTTTATTATTTTCTCCCCAATTTGAAATGCCCAATTATTTTTAGGCTCAGCTCACCCCTACCACCCCTGCGCTGACTTGGGAGGGGTGAAGATGAACACACGCTGTCCTCCGAAGCGTGTGCCGTCAGCTGCCCTCTTCTTTACACTCTGCAGACTCACCGTGCAGCTGCCTCAGAGCTACAGCGTCGGAGGACAACGCAGCTTACAGGCAAGCCCGCAGGCGCCCGGCCAGACTACAGGGGTCGCTGGTGCGCGGTGAGCCGAGGACACCCTGGCTGACCTAACCCTCCCTCCCCCCAGACGACTCTCGGCCAATTGAGCGCTGCCCCCTGGGAGCTCCCGTCCGTGGTCGGCTGTGGAATAGCCTGGACTCGAACCGGCAACGTCCAGGCTATAAAGCAAATCCTGCACTCTAGCGAGTGCTTTTACTGGATGCACCACTCGGGAGCCCCACATTCATAGGTTTTAATGCATCTTTTTTTATTAGTGTAATGAGTGTCTTAATAAAGATTTATACATGCTTCTTTATTTTGATTACTGTACTGGTGATTGGGGGACATTTTGAATGTCAGGTTATTCTGTGGGAGTTTATATCATTTGAATCACGTAAACACAAACGCGCCCCCTTCTAAGCGGTGGTGACTATTCGGAACAAGATAGACAAAAGACTGAACTGCTGCTTGTCGTGTTGCGTGAGTCTTATTACTCGGAAGCATAAGTCCAGTGGTAAGTCTAATCCGGGTTTGATCTGTTGATAAATAACCGTTAAAATCACTTATAAGACTGAACTTGATACTAGTATTTTGCACTGATGCCTTCAATTATATTCTATTAGGAAAAGCAACAGATGTTATATTTCATAACTAAATATTGTGGTGTTTCACAAGAATCTATATTTCGCACTGCAGGTCCCAAACATTTCTAAGAAGATTGAAGAGTTCAAGAGAGACGTGGAAGCTAAGAAGAAGCCCCCGGGTTCCTGAAACGGAGAGGATACATCAGTCAAGATCTGAGAGGGATTTGGGGGATTAAACACTGAACATCAGTCCAGTATCAAAATACCGTCTAAAGCAACATCTTCAATTAAGTAGACCTGTTAAGGAAAATGGAGACTTTTTTTTTTTTTTTTGGTAAAAAGTTCCTTGATCAATCAGGATGGAATAGAATGTGGAGAAAATGGCACAAACCTTTGGAAATGTTGCCGCAGAAAACTGCAAGCCTATCGATTATTTATCATCATCTGATGGGGATTTGGCTTTTATTAGATACTTTTTGCTTAGTGCTGAAGACCCAGAAACCAGGATTCCACCTGGATTGCATGAACCCCTTATTTTTACATGTAATCCCAGGATAACCATGGATGGGTGATTGATGCATTTCCCCAGTGCTGTATTAATCCAGTTTATCCCACTGAGGAATACAGTAGGGTTGATTATAGTAAATCAAGCTCATGTCAGTGATTTCACAGACCTGTGTGTAACTTCCAAACTGCTTTAAGCAGCACTGGGGCATGTCATTGCACTTCATAAAGTGGGGTGTGTATGTGCTCATTCATTGTACACAGCACCCTGTCTGGGTGAAATGCTGAAACTGTTACTGTGATAGAGCACAAACAGTGTGGGTCATCAGTTATCAAATAACTTTTAAACAAGTATTTATAAAAACATGTTTTAAAGAATAAACATTTATTTTGCTGTTTTGACATTTTCCTTTTAGGGGTTTATTCATACTTGTCTGCCAACACAGCCACTTCAGCTAATATCTCATTATCCATTTGTGACCAAAGATGGCTTATTTTATAGTCCTCCCTTGAGGTCAAGCTCATGGACATCGATCATGTTAAAATAACCCTGTGAGGCAGGATTTATACAAAGCTACCACCTCTGCGGATATGTAGATGTGCTGCTGGCCATGTCATTGACCTCTGTCCTAACATGGCTTCCATATTGAGGTCCTTTTAATTATGTTTATTCCCATTAATATTGACTTCCAGTAAAACACCTTGACCTCTTGCTGTGTCAATGATACAGACCACAATCTTTGAGATACTACAATTTTTCTATTTCTATTCGGACTTTTTCAGTCAAGTTGAATTACTGTTCTAGTCTAGTAAAACGTAGGTGTTTCACTGCTGTTGTTTTAACTACTTTATTAGCAGATCTTTTTCACATATTTGTACTATTTCCCTTACATCGTCATGCCCACTGGATTGTTTTGTTTTGGGGTTTTTTCTCACTAGTTTATGTTTAAGGATTGTGTGTGTGTGTGTGTGCCATTTGTATCATTTACATATAGAAGTTATATTCTTTTGTAATGGTTTAGGGGTTTCAGTAAAGAATCACATGACTACAAAAAGCCAGCTTGGTGCAATACCACCAGTAGTAGTGCCATCTGTGGGAACGAGTGTACTGGTGTTTGCTCATGTAAGTTTTTTTTTTACCATCCTGACACTGCAGTCAACTGCTCTAGATACGTTAATATCCATATTCATTCCCTAATCAATGTACCCTACGCTTATTATAATGTATTATAAAAAACGTAATATAAAAATAAGGGTTTGCTTGTGATTATGCATTAGCTCACCTTGCTACCAACTCTCCAGCTCATGCAGCTAACTCACCTACCTATCAGGACACACACCTCTCACATAGTAGGATGGTTGATAAGAGGGGATGGGTAATCCCAGCCATTTATCAAAACACAACTGACTCCCATTACATTACATTACATCAACAACATAATACTAGGCTATATATATATATATATATATATATATATATATATATATATATATATATATATATATATATATATATATATATAGTTTTGTCTGCTGTGTTGTACTTGGGAGTTTGCAAAAGGGAGAAACAGAATCTGGTTGGAAGTTGGGAGACAAACTCAGAGGCCTTTGGCAGCTCTTCCACGACACACCTGCCAGACGAGATGATTTTGTTGGATTGACAAAAACAACAAAATTTCCTTTGAAGTTCTATCCACACAGATGGGTGGAAGATTTGGAGGTTGCAGATAGAGCCATTCAGTTCTGGCCAGCTATACAGAAGTACATTGACAGCCACAAGAAACTACCCAAAAGCAAAGTACCTACCTCCATGTCATACTCTTTGGTGAAGTAAGCAACTGCTGACAGACTTTTTGAAGCAAAATTGCATTTCTTTGCTTTTGTTGCTGCAAAACTGAGACAATTTCTGGAAAAGTTTCAGACAGATGTGCTAATGGTGCCCTTTTTGGCACAGAAGTATCAGTCCACTGAGGAGCTTGCTGTCTTGCTTCATCAAGAAAGACATCCTGGACAAGGCAAATACAACTCTCAAAATACTGAAAGTTGACCCATTCGACAACACTATACATGTGCCACATAAACAAGTTGACATTGGCTTTGCCACAAAGCAAGCACTGGACAAAGCATCACTGAGTCTTCAGACAAGTGAACTCAGAGCAAAAGAGTTCAAGAAGGAAGCCCTCTCCTGTACATTGCTGTAAGACACATGGCTGCCCTTGATCCAGTACTGATGGTGAATGAGGAGAAAACTGCAACACCCAAAATTGAAAACCTATTGCAGCAGCTTCTCAATGTGAAAATGGTACACTGCTACACATTGTAACAAGCTACCTGCAGAGTACAAACATTTCCTCTCACAGATGAGCCAGAACAGCAAAACTGAATTTGCAAATTTTGATCACAAAGCTGATGCTGTCAGAGTGGATGAATTCCTTCGGATATGTGCAAATGGAAGACCTGAGTATGAGAACCTTTGGAATCTGTTCAAGTGCCTTTTCACACTCTCACATGGACAAGCAGCTGTTGAGCGAGGATACTCTGTGAACAAAGACATGCTAGTGGAGAACCTAAAGGAGAAAACTCTCATTGCACTGCACACAGTACAGGATGCTTTGGTGGGAAATTCACGTTACGATACCATTTCAAAGACACTTGTTCAGCATGTCAAGGCAGCCAGGATGTGATATGTCCAGTTCTTGAAGGATGAAAAGAAGAAGGTGGAATCTGAAAACGACCGGAAAAGGAAAGAAATTGCCATCGCAATTGAAAATGTGAAGCGGAAGAAGCAAAAGGTCTTACACAACATTGAAATAATGCAAAAAGAAGCAGATGAGATGACAGAAAGGGCTAAAAAGAAGCAGGACCACTCTCCTCAGCAAGTCATATATATATATATACCTTACATGATATTATGTAAGGTATATATATACTTTACATGATATTAAGGACAAAGCGCAGGGAAATTATATTGTATTAATATGGACTGTGTTCGTCACAAAGTTCCACAGCACAGTGATTGACAGGTTGTTGCTCCTATCAGTGATGTGGAACCCCTTTTCCTATGTACCTACCCATTCCGGTTTGAAGTTAATGTTGCACCTAAAGTTTACATTAATGAAGTTAATGTTTTCCTTAATGTTGTTGTAAGAACATAAGAACATAAGAAAGTTTACAAACGAGAGGAGGCCATTCGGCCCATCTTGCTCGTTTGGTTGTTAGTAGCTTATTGATCCCAGAATCTCATCAAGCAGTTTCTTGAAGGATCCCAGGGTGTCAGCTTCAACAACATTACTGGGGAGTTGGTTCCAGACCCTCACAATTCTTTGTGTAAAAAAGTGCCTCCTATTTTCTGTTCTGAATGCCCCTTTATCTAATCTCCATTTGTGACTCCTGGTCCTTGTTTCTTTTTTCAGTTTTTCTGAATGTTGCAGCGTTTTCCTTAATGTCGTTGTGTTTTCCTTAATGTTGTGTTTTTCTTAATGTTGCAGCGTTTTCCTTAATGTCGTTGTGTTTTTCTTAATGTTGCAGCGTTTTCCTTAATGTTGTTGTGTTTTGCACTTCTGCTGCAACAGACACCGGGAACCTTTGAATTGCAGTACTGTTATATTGATTTTATTGTGTGTATTCCTATTAGAGTGCCAAGACCTCCCTCTAGTGGAACCCAGTGGTACTACAGCTGCCTGTTCCAGATATAATGCAAATGCCAAGACCCCCCTCTCGAGTGGAACCCAGTGGTACTACAGCTGCCTGTTCCAGATATTTGAAATTGGTACTTCTGGCCTCCCCTTGTTCCTAGCAAATTTAAGAGTTGGCGTAGTCAAGCTTTTGGTTTACTTACTAAATAACAATAATAATTTAAAACAGCTTCTACATACAAACTCACAAAAGAATGCTATTTCACCACATGGACGATGTCATGCGATAGAGTAAATTAAGACATGTCTCATTGATTTGTGAGTTAGTAATCTCTAGTTATGCACACTAAAAATACGCATACAGATTCACTTTACATTGTATAGTAAGCTACGTCATATAAAGTTACAACAATACTTTGTGCTTACCAATGATGGCAGGGGAAGATAAGCTTCAATGGTCTCTTGTTTAATTTAATACAGGTCTATTCTTTAATTTGTCCCGTTTTAGGCGTGTTTTTAAGGGCTGCTGCTTTTTCAAACTTGGATTTTTGTACATTTAATATTTTGATCAGCTACTATACAAACAAAGCCCTGCTGCTTTGACCACAGCCTGCAGCAAGTAAACACCCATAAGAAATGTCTGAGTTCTGCATTCTCCAGTGCTGGGCTGAACAGTTAATGTATTTGGGATTGTTATTGTTTCATTAGTTTAAATTTATACTAATATTTTATTAAATGTCCAGTTTGAACACATTTTCATGAAAAGACACAAAGTGAAACAGAGTTCAAAACGGTTCCACATTTCTTATTTGAATAATGGATAATATATAAATAATATGTAGTAATTTGTATAAACATTCACCAAATTAAGGGTATATATTTAGATTATATATAAAAAACATATTTAGATAATAAAAACCATGTGTTTAGATTATACAAAAAGCAAACAAAGAGCATTGCATATGCTATAAATTCATACCAATGTTCTAACCAATCTGTATATAATTTATATATGAACATCTATGTATACACATTGAAAAAAATTAAAAACAATAAGAGGCATATAAGTGTAGCATATATTGCTTTTAATATACAGTATGTAAAATATAAGTTATTTCTGTATGGGTTAGCCCAATTGTATACTTCTGAAATAACTAAACAATAAATAGATAAATCAGATGGAGTGATCATTTTATTAAAAGCTAGGTCTGCATTATTTATTACTGCATTAATTTTATTAATTTTTTAAAATTTTATTTAAACACCAAGCTTAGGATGTATTTCGGCTTGGGATCACCTGAAGTAACAAAAAGGACATCTGTGCTTTCTTACACATATAACAATGTTCCGAAGCTGCACAGAGTATGAAAATGATACACATAATACAACTAAGTGAGGACACCATAACACTGCTGAAAAAACCAACCGAACTCACCTTTAATTGCCCATTCCGGGTAATAAAACTGTATATTTATTTTGTTTTTACACTGTGTGTCATATGCATAAATAAACAAATAAAATAAACAGAATAAACAAACAACAAAACAAACAAACAAACTGTTTCGTTTTTATGCCTGTGTTTAATTTGGGAACCTCCTGTCTTGTCTAGTGCGATGTGTGTGTGTGTGTCTTAACACGAGAGAGAAATGAAACAATGTTTTAAATAAATCTGATTATTTTACATCCCTGGCATTTTTGTGTGTGTTGTACTTGGTCAAGACCTTATCCTTGATTTTTTTGAGGATGCAACATCCACAATGGATAATTGCAAAGCATATGACATGGTTTATTTAGATTTCCAGAAAGCTTTTGACAAAGTCCCGCATAAAAGATTAATTCTCAAACTGAACGCAATAGGGATTCAAGGAAATGCATGCACATGGATTAGGGAGTGGGTAACATGTAGAAAACAGAAAGTACTGATTAGAGGAGAAACCTCAAAATGGAGTGAGGTAACCAGTGGTGTACCACAGGGATCAGTATTAGGTCATCTGCTATTCCTAATCTACATTAATGATTTAGTTTCTGGTATTGTAAGCAAACTTGTTAAATTGGCAGACGACACACCAATAGGAGGAGTGGCAAACCACCGATCGGACTGCATTGATTACAGTCCGATCGGGTCACCCCTCCGCCACTGCATGTCCCCCTCATTTTTTTTCAATGATGGGGAAATGCGCCGCTCACATTTCAGGAGTACTAAAAAATGTATTCCACGGTAATTTATTGGTATAAATCAATAGTCAGTATAGAAGTCAATGTGGAGAAAACTGGGATCGGATCCTGGATCACCGGAGCCGGATCATGACATGGTTTTTACTAAGAGGATCTGGATCAGGCTCCACTGATCCGGTAATTTTGATTCAATCTTGGAGCTGCACACACCTTAACTCGGGAAGCCAATGAGAAGTGAACATACGTGGTGCGTAGTTTAAAGACGCCGGCCGGCAAATTTGTGATGTGATGTTGAGGAAAAATGGCAAACGGATGGACAACGATAGAGGAGGATGCTCTACGTTGCTATATCCAAAATACAGAAAAATTGGTTTAGTTTGTAATCGTGTTATTTTCTAAAGTTATCACACTGAGGTTTCTGTCTACGTACAGTTTAACTTTTCATTTTACATTGAAACAGTAAACTTAAAACAGCATAATGACCTTTGTGCAAATAAATATTGACATCAAGAACAACTGAATACACTACCAATATCTTTTTACACAATTATTATACCAAATTAATCACGATATATTACTGATTCTAAATTATTTTGTGTGTTTAAATATACATTGCACAGACTTTCGCTTCTCTATTTATCAATGTTCCAAAAACTCACTCTTGGTCACATTTTACTAAACATGTTTAAACTAATAAATAAACAATTACCATAACGAACATTATCGTATTCATCATTGTAAAGTTCTTACCTGTACACAAGAACACGTTTAAGGAGCTTGGTGTTATTTACATTATCGTTGATACACTGCGGTTTGAGGTTCAAGCTACATCTGCCTATTTTAAGTGGATGGAAGCTGAAAATACTTTTTAAAAACACCCTTTTATTATTTATTTCTTAGCTGACGCCCTTATCCAGGGCGACTTACAATTGTTACAAGATAACACATTATTTTTTATTTTACATACAATTACCCATTTGTACAGGTGGGTTTTTACTGGCGCAATCTAGGTAAAGTACCTTGCTCAAGGGTACAGCAGCAGTGTCCCCACCGCGGATTGAACCCACGACCCTCCGGTCAAGAGTCGAGCGCTCTTACCGCTACTCCACACTACTGCCCTTATACCAATATAGTACCAGCATCTTTGTAATAGCACAGCTGTATTTATCTTAAGTATTTCAATTGTGGGGAAACCACAGCGTTTCTAGAAATATATTTCAAGGGCAATTCTCACTCCTGTCATTAAATCTGCATTATGCCACACTCGCTGTAGCGCTCAACGCTGCCTCAGGGGCCGGTTTTACTAAGGAATCTAATCCTGGATCCAGGCTCCAATCTGAGCGGCGCTTCAGTGCTTTTCAAGACTAAAACCAGGGCCTCGTAATTCGGTGACTCAGAAGCGACTGAATAATACAGCTATTTGACACACACATCACTCATGACAGCATTGCGCCAACGATTTACTGTTTTGGTGATTGCCGCGGGAATATCTTTGGATCTTTTAATTAGACATAGAAGTGATGCAATGTTTTGTTATACTTGTTTGTAACATATTGTATTATTTCAGATTGAATAACCTTCATGCATAACAGAGCTACGTCACTACTAACCCCCACCCTCTCAATGCAATACAACCGGCCCCTGAGACATACAAGGGTTGCGATGTCGTGTTATACTTTTATTTGTGTCAATTTCAGGTGGAGCTTCGTGGCCAGCAAGGTGACACAGCTGATAATTTCACCTCCGTCTTCCCGTCTGGTGGTCAGTTTCTCAGCACACAGTACAGTAATCGCTCACTAATGAGGTACGATTGATCGATCTGTAGGAGCGTATATAAGGAGTTTTTTAAGTATTCTAAATTTATAATACTGTTTTTTTTTTTTTTTAGGAAAATACAATTTAAGCCTAATATTTTTAGGGACCCCAACTGTTGTTGTTGATTTCAATTTAGGCAATTCACTTTTGAAACCAAAGTTACGCCACTGTACCACATAATATATCATACTCATGTGGCTGTAAGAGCTACACTTTTTTGACCAGCCTTTGTGAACAACGTGCAGTCTCTGAGAACTACATTATGTCTGGCACCGATTGTGATACAACTAGCCTACATCTCAGTTTCTGCTGTCTCATCTTACATCATCAATAAGAGAAGGGAAAGACCGCAATCACCCGCTTGTTGAACGCAACAACTTTCTTGGGCATTTTGGGATTAGAAGTGCTTCGCTGCTTCCAACTCAAATCTCATTTACCCGGGACTACATCTCGCGTGGTACAACCTGCTTCTTCACAGGTTTTCGTCACCGATACCAGAATGCATTTTGGATTATGTTGTTCTTTGGCTTCGTTACGGAAGACAGGAACTACATTACCCATCTCCCCACTGGCGGCCAACCCAATGCGCATGGTCAGTGCGATGTGAATGGTCACCCCCTCCGCACTCCAATGTAAGATGGTGGCTGGAAGCTGCTGCTGAAACACACAGAGAGACTGAAAGGCAGAGACAAGTCATAGACTCAACAAAACAAATCAAAACAGAGAGAGAGAGAGAAAAAACAATAATAAACAGAAAGAACTAAGGTGCCTGTCTACACAAATCGTGGCAGTTCAGAAAGATTATCAATCCCCGCCCCATTTGGTGTGAATATCCCTTGGAGGAGTCCCAGAGCAATAGAAAGAGACAGGGTGAGTACCGTATCCCACAAAAATAAATAAATAAATACATAAATAAAAAATAATTATATATATATATATATATATATATATATATATATATATATATATATATATATATATATATATATACCATAACACAAAGGGGATGTATTAAAAATGTGTTTTGTACATTATAAACACACCCCTTTCTCTCTTCCTCCCCATACCCAATGGAGGGAGAGTTAGAGGGCGACTGTCTGACGCAGAGCGCCTCTATGTGGGATCCGATGGGAGGGAGAGTCGCAGGCTTTAGTGGGACAGTGCAGGCCCCATTGCTGTGAGTGAAAAAAGGCTCATGTTTTGTGCGTAGATATTTAGCCCCATTCTTTAAAAGAAGCGTACCTATTTAGCATATGAAAAAAAGGTAATGTAAAGAAAGTAGCGTCAGTTTTGTGTGTGTATTTGTGAGTTTTGGGGGGTGCTTTCCATCCAGTTTGAGTTTGACCGGCTTTTGGAAGCTCTGAATATCACTGTCTATAAAAAACACGCTTAGGGTGTGTTGTGATTGAAATCAATGCCAGGGCTACGCAGACAAATAAGCAACAACTCCAATTCACATTAAAATAGTAAAGATAACTTAGTTTTAATCCACTTCCTCGTACTGATTTTCTGCTACACAATTCTAATATGTCACCACCCTCCCAAAAAATACAAGTACTGTATACAGTTATGAAGCAATTCAAGCGGGAGAAATACTACTCTCTCTACACACACACATATACACACACTGTCTCTCTCTCTATAGATAGATAGATTGATTATGGATACGGTATGACAGGTTGATAGATGATATATTTCAGAAAGTAGTCCTTTCCACCCGGTACACTTTATATTGTTTTAATTCGACACATACTGTTTGTTGTTTATGCCATTGGTAGTGCATCCAAAAGGAAATCATTGTAGTGGAGGATTTTATTTTAAAATGAAGCATTTCCTCTAAATATTTGCCTTGTAGGGACCTTATTTTGGTAAGCAGTAACAGAGAGATCAGTTACTGAATTGCTTAAAAAGGCAGGGCATTGCATTGTCTTATGCTCTTCCTAGTAGTTAACAGTTTTTGTGAATAAGATCAAATCCATTACATACTCATTACTTGATGTGCTGTGCTGGGCTGTGGGAGTCATCACCAGAGTTTTGTTGGTGGATGGAATACTAAATAGTAAAGGTAATAGTAAATACAGTGAAACCTGTACTGAAGACCACCTGTATAGTCGGGTCAGTTTTGTGATCCAGTTTGTAAGGTGGTTGTTTTAAGCAGGTTTGGCTCAGTTCCAGCTAATGCTGGACATTTGGGCATCGGTGGCCTTGCTTTACTCTAAAACCACATACCTGTGTAATTCTTTACTCTATCTGATTGAAAAGTTAGATTGGAATATAGTCATGTTTACTACCTTATCTTGGAAATTTGTAACTGAGTCTGTTCCTTGTGAAGGTTCTGTTTTGATGATGCTGTAAAGGTAAAATAACGGAACCATGAAGTTGCGAGAGAATTAGATTCTATGACTATCCTAAAAATGTTAAGTGAATTATGTTACATTGGCCTGTCTGCAAGTGCCTGGTTGACCTACATTGACTTAGTTTGTTGGATCGGTAGAAAGTGAATTTGGAATATTTTATAAAATTTAAGATTTTTCAGTTTTCCGTATTGAGCACTTTTAAGGATTGCAGACATTAAAGGAAAAATGCCTTTTATATGTTGTCATTTTACCTGTTCATCAGCTTTGGGTATTGCATTATATGCTGCAATACTGTAGGTATGAGCTTTTGGCATACCTGGCATTCAGGATACACGTCTGGCTTCATAGACCCCAAGCAGCAGTAATACAGTACCTTACCTAAGGTAACATTACAGTTGGTAGTCCAAGATAAATGCTTTTCTGTTTTTGTAGTTCATGATAGTTTATGAAAGGTGATATTCAACATAACTGTGGCCAGTTGTGCATTATTATTTCTCCCCTACAAATCCACACATATACTCTGGTTTCCTTGCAGATCAAGTTTCGTCTAATGCCTTCCATCAGGCATTGGACTGGCTAGGATGGCCTAATTACAGCCTACTGCTGTATAGTTTAGGAGGGACCCTAGTTTGCCCTTTATAGTGATTTAAGATGGGCATCTCACTGTTGAAGATGAGATGCAATATATGGGATTGTATGGGACAATGTAGGCCAGCAGCTAAGGACATGTATTTTAAGTACTGTTTTCACCTGTTGAATATTAGGAAGATAAATGCATTTTTGATATAGCCTGGGCTTCAATATAAGCTGGAAAGTTTTGTTGGCAAAATGTCTGAGATGAACTCATGGTTAAAATCACCAGGCCAAAGTTTATAGTGGCAACACTAACACATCTTTAAACAGCTTTGTAATGTGCTTTGCTGAACCTTGCTGAAAGGTTTAACGCCCCATGTTTATATATTTTTTAAAGGATGTTTACTTTATAAGCCTATGTATCTATTTCTTGTAAAATGTGTTATTATTATTATTATTATTATTTATTTCTTAGCAGACGCCCTTATCCAGGGCGACTTACAGTCGTCAACAATTACATTTCAAGAATCACAGTGCAAGTAATAATACAATTAAGAGCAAGATAAATACAATGATGAATACAATGACTTTGGTTCAAGCAAGTACAAGTGTGACAAAATACAATTCAATAATACAGCAGATAACAGTGTCAGTGATAGTTACATCAGGATATAATTAAATACAAAATACTACAGATTAAACACTTGGCAGATTACAGTACTCTGAAGTATAGGATTACATGTAGTAAAATAGGGAGCAGATAAGAGCAAGTAATGCGCATTTAAGGAAGGATGATATGTGTCCCAGGGGAAAAACAGAGGAGTTCTACAGGTGCTTTCTGAAGAGATGTGTCTTGAGGAGGTGCCGGAATGTGGTCAGGGACTGGGCAGTCATGACACCTGTAGGAAGGTCATTCCACCACTGCGGGGCGAGGGTGGAAAAGGAGCGGGCTCTGGAGGCTCAGGGGAGTGTAGAGGAGGTAGAGCCAGTCTTCTAGTGCAGGCGGAGCGGAGAGGTCGAGCGGGGGTGAAGGGAGAGATGAGGGTCTGGAGGTAGCTGGGTGCAGTCTGGTCAAGGCATCTGTAGGCTAGTACAAGAGTCTTGAACTGGATGCGAGCGGTGATCGGGAGCCAGTGGAGTGAGCGGAGTAGTGGAGAAGCGAGGCAGAGAGAACACCAGGCGAGCAGCGGAGTTCTGGATGAGCTGGAGCGGACGGGTGGCGGACGCAGGGAGGCCAGCCAGGAGGGAGTTGCAGTAGTCTAGGCGGGAGAGTACCAAGGCCTGGACCAGGAGCTGGGTGGCATAGTTGGTGAGGAAGGGTCGGATTCTTCGGATGTTGCTCAGGAAGAAACGGCAAGTGCGTGCCAGAGTGGAGATGTGCTGGGAATAAGAGAGGCAGGGGTCCAGGGTGACTCCAAGGTTCTTAGCGGAGGAAGAGGGAGAGAGTGTGGTAGATTCCGGAGGAACAGAGATAGAGAGCTCAGAGGAGGGGGGGGAGGAGGAGGAAGAGGGAAAGAAAAGGAGGTCAGATTTAGAGAGGTTGAGTTTGAGGTGATGCGAGTGCTTCCAGGAGGAAATAGCAGACAGACAGGTAGAGATACGGGAGGGGATGGTGGAGTCAGAGGTGGGGAAGGAGAGGAAAATCTGAGCATCATCAGCATAGAAATGGTATGAGAAACCATAGGATGCGATGAGGGGGCCCAGGGAGCGGGTGTAGAGAGAGAACAGGAGAGGACCCAAGACTGACCCTTGTGGGACTCCTGTTGAGAGAGGGCGAGGTGTGGAGGTTGCTCCACGCCAGGTTACCTGGTAAGTGCGGTTGGAGAGGTAGGAGGAGAACCAGGCCAGAGCAGTGCCAGAGATTCCCAGGTCAGCAAGAGAGGATAGTAGAATAGAGTGATCAACAGTGTGTTGGTACAGTATTTTGACAAAATGAGGTCCTTCTTTTTAAATTGTATTTTCCTATGATGCAGGCAAAGGTTTGCACCTTATACCGAGCAATGTTTAATACGTTTTGTTTTTTTTGTTTTTTTTAGAGAGAGAAGATTGCTTACATTTTATGTTTATTTTGTGGTTGTGTTTTTTCCCCCCAGTCAGACAAGTACAAACTATTGTTATTAGTAAATTACTTTTTTAAATGTTTTTTTTTTTTAAAAACGGAATATTAATCCATCAGATGTCTTTGAATTAATGTGATACTGTACTTGGAATAGTCAGTTTGGTGTGAACATAACTGGTTATTGTCTCTTATATACAGTAAGTAGGTTTGAGTAATTAGACTGCATAACATTAGATATAGAGTTGCTACATATAACGATTTGGTAATGGATTTTAATACAACTTTTGTTTAAGTTATATGCATTATAAAAGATCGAATTTTGCATGCAAGTGACATTTAATGTGTGATTATAGTTGTCACACATTGTCAAAAGGTTTCTGTTAACAGAAAAAAAACATACAGTGCGTGAATGCAACCTGACAAACCTTTGACGGTTTAAAACTACCTTCCAATTCCTGGCTAGCGAACGAACCTTCGAACACAGCCTAAAACATTTTTGGCAGGTAACAATACATACTTCATATATTGCAACAGATCGCCAACATTTCTGGAGCAAAATAGGTTTTATCGTTAATCTGAAGTAGTTACATTGGAAAATAATATAATTATGTTGATGCAATATGCAGATGTTATGGTTGAAAATGCAGATTTTGAGATTGTATGCTTTTTACAAATGCACATTTTTAAAGGCTAGCACGACCTCTGCTGCATTTAAATTTTTTTTTGTACATTTTTTAAAAATTTCTTGCCATTGCCATTTCTTCACAGTAAACGGTGAAGGCAAAGGGTGGTCACACCAAATATGGATTTGATTTAGATTTTTCTTCTGTTCACTCACTTTGCATTTAGTTAATTGATAAATATAATCTATTAACATGTCTATTTTTGAAAGCATTCTTACTTTACAGCATTTTTTCACACCTGCCTAAAACTTTTGCACAGTACTGTATATATATATATATATATATATATATATATATATATATATATATATATATATATACAGATTCTCATTCGCGCTAAAGCATTACAATGCTTTTTGACCCAGATAGCTTTCTAAGATGTTTGATAAAAGTGAAACTTAACTGACAGTTGGTGTGTACTTGTCGTGCTTTGTTACTTAGCCATGAGGTTTTCTGAATGCTTGGTATTACATGTCATGTGCAAATAACTTTTCTAATTTATTTTTCTACCTTAACAGAAAAGTGTATTAGGTACTGCTTAGTACAATAGTAAATGTTAAATAATTTGTAATGCCCAATTGAAAGGTAGTGCTTTTTAAAATTTTATTTTTTATATTAATTTAATACCAGTATTTTTTTTTAATCCCTGTCCATCGTTTAAACAGTGCCATTTAGTTTACTTAGTTTACGTTGTGAGCTGATCCTGTTTGTACTAAGATCCCCTTGTCTCTCTCAGCTGGAAAACAAGTTACAGGAAATAAACTGGACAAGAACTGAGCTGCTATTCAGCCCCAACAGTGAGGGCCCAAAATGTCAAGCTTCTGTTCTGAGGTCTCCTAGGTTACCATAGCTTTGTCATACAGTTCTTGCAGTGCTGGCAAGAAAAGGAGATTCACTTTATTTTTCGGTTACAATATTATTTAGAATTACATAGGCAGGGACAGATATTTTATTGGCAACTGAATGTTTTGAATGTCAGGGGAAAAAAAAAAATCTAACAGCACCCTTCACTTTCACCTTTGACCTAACGTGGCTTACATACTGTATTTTGGTCGTCTTTTGTTTTCAGATGGTAGTAAAGTCTTACTCTAAAATGCAACTGTATTCCTTGATCCAGGTCAAATCTGGTTGTTGGTATTATACAAGAAAAATTTACCTTTTTATTCTGACGGTAATTTTACAAAGCTCAATGACTGAGGTATTGACTTCGTATTTGCAGAGTTATATCAACTCAGTATTCAACCATGATGCTGACTTTTGACATTATATGGTCCAGTCATGTTACAAATATGTTTTACTTTTTTTTCCTGTAAAATGGACTGTCTATACCTAATTATTCTGCTAGCACTGTTTATTTGGATTGCACATTGAGGCAGTAGTGTGGGTATTAAGAAGGGGAGGGGGGAAGCTTGTGTCACTACAGCTGAAACTATCTTCAAGGAATGTAAACCACCTGTCACCAAGGTCTGCACATTCATACAAACACAACTGAACACATTTGAATTAAAAAAAAAAAAAAGTAACATGATTGTAGCTCACTGCACAATTTAGTGTAGGGAAAGCCTGTTTTAGCTTCAGTGAACAGCTTATATAATTCAAGGTAGGTTTGCTTTGAAATATGTTAGCTGGTAGACTACCCTGCATATGTTCTCAGCTACTTGCAGAACATTGCTGACTGTATTGCTGCGTTAAAAATGCTGTGCCCACACATCCTCTTTAGAGTACTGTGCAGCTGTTGTGTTTGGGTAAAGGCATATGAAGAATTAATCTAATTTATTACAGATATATACAATGCATGGGTGCCTTTAGCAGGCAGTAGCTCTTCGGCAAGATAGTGAGTTCTGTTCCTATAGTAACAGTGAATATTCATGTTTTTCACCCAGGACACTCCGTCTCAGTTGAGGAATAGCAGTTGTATTTGTGCTGCAGGATGTTTTACCACTCTTCATATACATTGTGATTAAAAAAAAGTGCAATGCTCATCACTGGAGCTAGGAAAGGGCTGAGAAAAATTACTTTATTGCCAGTGTAGAAATTTCAGTGAAAAAGTATATAGTACAAATTAAACAAAATCTTTGGAAACTGAGAAATTTCAATTAAATCAAGTCGATTTAAGTCACTTGATTAAAAAAAAAAAAAAAAAAATCATTAATTTAATTCATTTTTTCATTTACTACCTATTTTATATTGTTTCTCAAGGAAAAGACATGAAAAGTGTGTTTTAAAAACCTTTTATTAACACAAACATCTTAAACTCTTGCTGTCTATAAACTAAAACTCTTAGGGCTGTGTTCTGATCACAGCGCAAATGTGAGTGCAAGCATGAACGGCACTTGCCCCCAATTCTGTGACGCATAAATGAAAGAAGACTGAAAAAAAAAATACTGCACTGAATACTGTCTTGGAATGGCAAATCATTATTCTCAGGTCATCTCAATCGACTGCAAACCAATTCCCTTTGTGCTGCACACTAAAATAAGTCTTCGGTGTTTGTGTTCCTTTCTTGGTTCTCCCCTCAGTATTTGATTTCTAACTGAACTACAAAGTCTGGCAGTCATTTATTTCCTGGTCGATAATCTCAGGCCACTGGAATAATTTCTGTCACTGCTATTCGATACAGGCTGACGATTTCACTCTACTGCCAGCCATCCGCTGAATGTACAGTATGAAGTTAAGGGAGGGATTGAAAGGGTCATCTTTCTCTATGGAGTGTGAATGAAGGATACAGCCCACCCCCTTGTAAGAGTATTTATAGCAAGGGCTGCTCTGTAAGCAGCCCCCCCCCCCACCTCTCAGTGCTCCTCTTTCTTGAGTCAGCAACATTGCCTCTCCTCACCAGGAATCCAAAACCGGGTATCCAGAGATAGGAGAGCAAAGTGAGATGGCCCACTGTGGCACAGTTTATCCATGGAAATCAAGTCACTAGTTCTATTTGTAAGGGAATGGCTGTAGTAAGTTTGTGGCAACACAGTTTCGATCTCCTGAATCTGTCCTCTGTTTTGTATACCATGAGGTACTTAAACCAAACTTGATACATACAATGCACCCTATCATATCTTATTGTGAGAATGTTAAAGCCAGAGGACTGGCCTACTATTCTGTAAACTTGATGAAAAGGTCAAATGTTTCTCACAGTCCTTGTATATTACCTAATTACCTGTTTGACAATGACCTCCGCAACCTAGTTTATGAGATACTGAGTGTGAAGGATGGTATTCCATCCACCAGTCCATAAATGCCTGCGTATCTATTAGGGGTGTAAATCGTTTAGAGTTTAAACGTTTAAACGTTAGTAAAGTGTCAAACGTTTTTAATGAATTGTTTAAAGTTTGTCAAAAATGTGCAGGTCAAATATTAAGAACACGAGGGTGTCTGCAAATAACTACTACTCAGTTTTTTAAATTTTTTTATTTTATTACTTCCTACCTTGTCACGTGGCATCATTGTCATTGGATATTCACCTCCCAATGTCCAGCATGCTTTTGGTCACGTGACTAATCTGTTTTTACTGGAGCCTGATCTAGCGTGGAGTAGGTGGGGACCAGACATGCAAGCGAAATGTTAGGAAATGCGATAAAATTCGGGCAGAAAACATAACACGGTTGATTTATTGAGACAATCGCAAATGACATGCAACCAATTTCAATTGTGGAGGATATCGGATTCAACTTTAATGTCTTTTGTTGAGCCAGATTACAGAAGACTGTGTTGATCTTGTCTCTTCTATACAGTAAGTAGGATAAGTTAGCGATGTGGATTTTAGCACTGTTTGAATAATTAGACCGCATAACATTTCTGTAATATTGCAATTAATGCTCGCCCTCTAATCAAAACAGACCATTATCGTACCGCAGATGCTGTTAAATAAATGTTTTTATACATTAAAACTTGTAAATTTAGTAATTTATTTGATTTAATTTAGTTATTTTTTCCTCTCAAACAACTGGGCTTTTAAATAGGCCAACCTTCATTTTTCATTACAAGCAGGAAGTACAAACGAGATCACCACATGTTAATAAGTGACTAATCGTTATTAAAGCTATAATGAAACAAAGTGTTTTGCTGGACACATTATTGCAATTGTTATGACGAGTAACTATATTTAAATTAATAAAGATGAGTCACTTCAGCATTTAAATGAAAAAGTAAGACTTACAATTTAAACCAATTGTACCATTAACACGTTTCAGTTATGATTGAGATACACAAATGGATTAACAGGTATCAATTGCATTTAAGGAGAGTAGAAAAGCCAGTGTAAAATATGTATTTATAGACATACATGCGCTAATTTATAGAACGCTATTTATTTTTAAATGGTCAGAGCCCTTGCAGGTAACGCGTTTCCCCCAAGATGGCCAACTTACGTTTTTCTCCTGCTGTCGAGACCAAGACATCGAGGGGACGCATACTACCCCCCTTACACAGCGTCTTTTCAAAATGTTTTTTATTTTAAAGTTTAAACGTTTATTAAATTAAACAGAATCTAGCACCCCTAGTATTTATCACATTACAGTTCATGTTTTGTTTTTTCTGCCCATCATATTGTATGACTATAGCGTACTGTAGTAATTAATCTCAGCATACAAGAAGTTATTTACATTTTTTCCTAAGATTAAACATTCATCATGGTACTCTGATTTAAGGTTTGATATTTATGTAGCTATAATAATAATAAAATAATTAGGCAGTCGTTGTACACAAGAAAAAACTTTAATATGCATTAGTAGAAGCATAACTGTACAGCAATTTTTCGGTTCATCACTGAATAAAACCGCAACGCCTTGTTGCTGGTTTTTTTGTGTTTGGTTGTTAAGCCTGTTGCTAAGCAAATGACGCATATTACATAATGCACAAAATTGATGATTGGTCAGAAGCAATGTCTTTGCACACTGCCCGCCTTCTGAAAGCCGTTTTCATTATGTAGAGAGAGAGTAGTGAATAATTTACATTATTAAAATATGTTGCCAAAACCCATGTTTTATTGGTTTAAAAAATAAAAGCTGAATCTTCTAAATATGTCTTAAGGGGTGTTTTTTCGGTTATCGTTTAAAACCGAAAACTTGAAGCCCTAATCATAAATAAACCTGCAAAGTAAGCTTCCCATGCAAGTTTTTACGTGTAATGTATGAACTTCTGGCTGCAATAAATAAAACTTATTGGTGGGATGTAAGGTTTTTCAGCTAATTTACAGTGAAAGTATGTTCATGTTTGTTTCAGTACTATTTGCAATACTTTCATGCAACATACTGCAGTAGCCATGGTGTAAGAAATGCACTTGACAAATGCCCTTTTTATGACATAATCATTTAGCTTCTGAGTTTTACTTAATTAGCAAAGTTCCCACTCTCTTGCTTTAACCTATTGACAACACTGCCTGTCATTTCTCCAGTCTAACCACTAGTTCACTGTGCACAACCTTTTATTCACCTAGGTTCAGTGGCCCTGATTTCAATGTTGACAGGTTGAGAGGTAGGTCTCTTCATTTTGGAGACTGGTTTCCTTTATTCAAATGCTGGTAGGTGGAGGTGTGTGGATGTCACTGATGCACATCCATACTTTCACCACCACCCTCACAAAGGGGAGCTTTCACTGGCTCCCACAAGGTTATGCGTCTCTCTCTCTGTCCCTGCAGCCCAGCATTCAGCTCTGCTGTGATCTCCTGTGTTTGGAAATCTGAAAGCCGTGTCCCACCATGTCGCACAGTCCTGAGGTGAAGGAGGACCCCGTGGAGTGCCCGCTCTGTATGGAGCCCCTAGAGATCGACGACATCAACTTCTTCCCCTGCACCTGCGGCTACCAGATCTGCCGTTTCTGCTGGCACCGCATCCGCACAGATGAGAACGGGCTCTGCCCAGCCTGTAGAAAGGTACGCCAGCCCACAAGAGACCCCTCCAAAAAAAATAAATATATATATATATATATATTTTTTTTTTTCTCATATTACTGAATTACAAATGGTACATTGAAATTTCGTTCTGTTTGATATTTTATTTTAAAACAGTGAAACTCAAAATCAATTATTGTAAGGTGACATTGGTTTTATGTTGGGAAATATTTTTAAGAAAAATAAAAAACTGAAATATCTTGCTTGCATAAGTATTCAACCCCCACACATTAATATTTGGTAGAGCCACCTTTCGCTGCAATAACATCTTTAAGTCTTTTGGGGTAAGTATGTACCAGCTTTGCACACAGTGTCAGAGTGATTTTGGCCCATTCTTCTTGGCAGATTTGCTCCAGGTTGTTCAGACGACGCTTGTGGACCGCAATTTACCATTTGTAATTCAGTAAACAGCTGTGTAGGAGGAATAAAACTGGGTGAGGAACAGCCAAACTCAGCTAACATGGTGAGGTTGCTGAAGACAGTTTACTGTCAAAAGTCATACACCATGGCAAGACTGAGCACAGCAACAAGACACAAGGTAGTTATACTGCATCAGCAAGGTCTCTCCCAGGCAGAAATTTCAAGGCAGACAGGGGTTTCCAGATGTGCTGTCCAAGCTCTTTTGAAGAAGCCAAAGAAACGGGCAACGTTGAGGACCGTAGACGCAGTGGTCGGCCAAGGAAACTTACTGCAGCAGATGAAAGACACGTCATGCTTACTTCCCTTCGCAATCGGAAGATGTCCAGCAGTGCCATCAGCTCAGAATTGGCAGAAAACAGTGGGACCCTGGTACACCCATCTACTGTCCGGAGAAGTCTGGTCAGAAGTGGCCTTCATGGAAGACTTGCGCCAAAAAGCCATACCTCCGGCGTGGAAACAAGGCCAAGCGACTCAACTATGCACGAAAACACAGGAACTGGGGTGCAGAAAAATGGCAGCAGGTGCTCTGGACTGATGAGTCAAAATTTGAAATATTTGGCTGTAGCAGAAGGCAGTTTGTTCGCCGAAGGGCTGGAGAGCGGTACACGAATGAGTGCCTGCAGGCAACAGTGAAGCATGGTGGAGGTTCCTTGCAAGTTTGGGGCTGCATTTCTGCAAATGGAGTTGGGGATTTGGTCAGAATTAATGGTCTCCTCAATGCTGAGAAGTACAGGCAGATACTTATCCATCATGCAATACCATCAGGGAGGCATCTGATTGGCCCCAAATTTATTCTGCAGCGTGACAACGACCCCAAACATACAGCGAAAGTCATTAAGAACTATCTTCAGCGTAAAGAAGAACAAGGAGTCCTGGAAGTGATGGTATGGCCCCACAGAGCCCTGATCTCAACATCATCGAGTCTGTCTGGGATTACATGAAGAGAGAGAAGCAACTGAGGCTGCCTAAATCCACAGAAGAACTGTGGTTAGTTCTGCAAGATGTTTGGGCTAACCTACCTGCCGAAGTTCCTTCAAAACTGTGTGCAAGTGTACCTAGAACAATTGATGCTGTTTTGAAGGCAAGGGTGGTCACACCAAATATTGATTTGATGTAGATTTTTCTTCTGTTCACTCACTTTGCATTTTGTTAATTGATAAATATAAACTATTAACATGTCTATTTTTGAAAGCATTCTTACTTTACAGCATTTTTTCCACACCTGCCTAAAACTTTTGCACAGTACTGTGTATATATATATATATATATATATATATATATATATATATATATATATATATATATATATATATATATATAAACTTAGTGTCCATTTGGATCTTTGGGAACACTAATGTTTAAACATACAATATACTTGTGGTTAAAAAATTGGTTTATGCTCCCGAATGGCTTCCAGTAAAAGCACTCGCTAGAGTGCAGGATGCGCTCTATAGCCTGGACGTCGCTGGTTTGAGTCCAGGCTATTCCACAGCCGACCGTGAACGGAGCTCCCAGGGGCGGCGCCAATTGGCAGAGCGCGTCTGGGGGAGGAAGGGTTAGGTCGGCCAGGGTGTCCTCGGCTCACCGCGCACCAGCGACCCCTGTAGTCTGGCCGGGCGCCTGCGGGCTTGCCTGTAAGCTGCCCAGAGCTGCGTTGTCCTCCGACCCTGTAGCTCTGAGGCGGCTACACGGCAAGTCTGCAGAGTGTAAAGAAGCGGGCAGCTGACGGCACACGCTTCGGAGGACAGCGTGTGTTCATCTTCACCTCTCCCGAGTCAGCGCAGGGGTGGTAGCGGTGAGCTGAGCCTAAAATAATTGGGCATTTCAAATTGGGGAGAAAATAATAATAATAAAAAAAAAAAAAAAAGGTTTATAAACTTGGGTAAAGCAAAAACTAAACATAAAACTTTATTTACTAGTACTAGATAATGTTTTTCAGCTTTGTTTAGGGTGAATGTATTGTTTTATACATAAGTCCTTGAAAATATTGATGGATAAAGCTGTGCAGCAAACCAATATATTTTTTTATTATTGTTGGGACAAATATCAGAATATCCGAACGAAAAAAAATATATATATTGCAAAGTAATGTCTGGTATAGAGATCAACTTCTTATTTCTTTAATTCAATCCTAGTATTTGTTAAGTGCAATGTAATAACTGAGTAAATATTGTTATTTATGAATTGTACCATACAACGCCTCCTTTTCCACATTTATTTTAAGTGTTTATTCAAATTAAAAATTTTAAAAGTTCATTTTGTAAATAAAAAAAACCTATTTAATAACATTTATTTCCCAATTTGTATGGGTAAATATGGATGGGAGGGGTATTTGGAATAGACAGAGATATAGGCCATGATATTAAAAGCAGTAAAAGCTGGTGTATTTCAAAGGTAACGAAACATTTAGGCTATAATATTTTGCTATAGGCTATAGTGTTTTTTCAGTTAATGAAAACTAAAATGAAAATGGCCAAAAACAAAAAAAATTACTATTTTCCTTAACGAAATAATAATAGAAACTGGAAAATGTTTAAAAACTAAAATGAATTTATATTAATAACGTTTAAAAAAAATAAATAGCACAGCCTGCTCTGTGGCACGGTTATTAATGAGTCTTGATCGAACATGTGACTAAACTCACAGCTCCCTCATAGTGATAACGGGTCTTGGTATGATTTCCCCCTGTTATGTCCAGTTAAAAATGGCTAAAAAATCAACAAGCGGCAGGGGAAAAAAATGCTCTGTCTCAGAGCATTTTGTGTATTCAATTAAAAGCTCAAACAGCATGTGCAAAATAATTAGCACCTGCCTCTCAAGCATATGTGGAGCACATTTTTTCTCTTTGTGGGGATTACACTGTGAAGCAGAGAAACAGAGCAGGATCTACCCTTGAAACCAGGGTCTTTTTGGAATTGAACCACAATCTTTTGAAGTTCACTTACAATAACTGACATTATTGACCAAATCACATGGGTGGATGTGTTTACACTGTTTAAAAAACATACAGCTTTATGTATGTACTATGCAGCAACTTATCGTGAACCTAAAAGGGTCTTAAAATGAAGAGATACTAAAACTGAAATATATATTTTTGAATTTAGTAAACTAAAACTAAATAAACAAAATAATAATCTTACCAACTAAATGAAAACTGAATTGAAATGCTAAAACTGAGAAAACACTATTTGCACTAAAACACATTTGTTCATGCCTACATATAAAACTGTTTTTTTTTGTTAATCCTAAAGATTTATTTACTTTTGATGTTTGAAGGTTTTTGAGAAATCTATGAATTTTTCAATAAAAATTGTTAAACTGAAAATAAAGGGCCTACAAATATATATTTTTTTTAATTAGTAAAGTTGTGAAGTGAACTTGTACAGCATGTGTATTTTATACTGCAGTATATCTAACAAAAGAAGAAAAAAAAAAGACTTTGTGTACCTATATTTTATACCCACCCAGTATATCTGGTCTACAAAGTGCAGTTTGTCGCAGGTAACAACTGATCAGACTCTTGTCTGTGTGAGAGTTTTATTAGATGTGGCTAGGGTGTTAACAGAAGATCTCCAGTAGTTAGCCTGTATGTACTCTGTAGTAACCTACCCTCCCACCGTCCCTGTTCCCTGCAGCCTTACCCTGAAGACCCGGCAGTGTACAAACCCCTTTCACAGGAGGAGCTGCAGAGGATAAAGAACGAGAAGAAACAGAAGCAGAACGAGCGCAAACAGAAGATCTCAGAGAACCGGAAGCACCTCGCCAGCGTGAGGGTGGTGCAGAGGAACCTGGTCTTCGTGGTGGGGCTGTCGCAACGGCTTGCTGACCCAGAGGTCAGGAGAACCACCTTCACTGGTTACTGCAATTCAGCAGTCACATAAAATCTACTTGTTCCGCACATAGTCGTATATGAAAAGGAGTAGGGCTTCCATGTGTACAATACAGAAAATATTCCTGTAAATATTACAAAGAAATGTATCTTACATGTACATGAAGTTTTAACATCTACTCTCATGTAATGGAAATCTTAAATGGTATTTTTTCTAAGCTACTAATGAAAACAATTTGCTGATCACTCCCTGCAGATTGCTGCACTTCTGGCTCGTGGCCCACATTCTACTTCAAGAGGTCACTTGAAGATTGCGTGGTTATTTTTTATTGTTTTTCACTTTCTTTTAAATCTCATTTGCATTCCTCTTGCTGCAGGTTTTAAAACGGCCAGAATATTTTGGAAAGTTTGGGAAAATACACAAAGTAGTCATCAATAACAGCACGTCATATGCAGGTTCACAGGTAAGGGGACAAACTTACTAAAAAAGTGGCAGATTTTTATTGTAAGATTTTATTAGCATTTAAGCAACCACAGGTGGACAGCTGTAGTTGGAATGGGTGTTATGGTTCACCTTCTCTTGAAAAAGTGTCTCTGTAAATCAGTCATGCCTGAAATTGCTATGATCGCATCAGACCGGGTCAATTTTAATGGTATAATTACAATAACAGCTACAATTATGCAGGTGTGCTAAGTTTCAACTACAATTACAGTTATATTTTAATATTGCAATTAAGTATGCATTATACAATTGTATAAGTGACAGCCAAAATGGTTTCCTTGGTTCGCTAAGGAAAAGCAACTGTTTTAGAAAAGAGTAAATAAGGCTTGGACTTTACCTGAGTTTAGGAAACTATTTCAAGCTCTGTTTAAAGCACTATAACTTTTAGGATAGGCCAAGATAGACCTACAAAATAAGTATCTAAGAGTAAAAACAAAAAATGTATTTAGAATTCAAAATGTTGTCTGTCTTTGACTTAATTATTTTGTTTAATTTCCAAAACCTTTAAGCTTTAAGGATAAACACATTGGAACATACTACATCAGGGGTGTGCAATTTTTGAAAAATACTTCTTGTCCAAGGGACAAAATGCTTGAAAAATCTTCTTGTCCCCTACCCGTCGCACAAAATACACACAAAAAAGTAGAATATAACGTGTAGGATTTTGTTTTTATTTAACAGTGAACACAATCAATCACAATTTGTGATTAACAGGGGTAGATCTAGCCTTATAGCTTGACTGGTTCACTAAATTCTTCAAGATACACAAAAGGTTCCCTGTGACCTCACCTCAACAATTTTATAACATACTTTAAGGAAATGTTCCTTTACATGCAGTTTGAAACACGTTTGCAAGTACAGTAGATGCCGGTTATTAGCAACCTTGAAAAAGACAACTTTTGTTTATTAACAGCATTTTCCCAGGAACCAATCCCATCCCATAGACTTTAATGTTTCCCTGCACTACTGTCACTGTAAAATGAATACATAAACACATTGCCATGAGATTTACACTGTATTTTATTTTAAAATAATAAACTATTGTACAGATAATCTCATATATAAGCATTTCATTTCTATCATTAAACATATTTGTCAATCTTCATGTTTTAATAGTTTCACAAATCGATGGATTGTGCATGTCCAATATAGCTGATAGGTGACATTAGCTGTCACCGATTTACGTGCTTGCTCGTTCAGCTATCTCATTCGCTGACCTATAGCTACACTTAAATGCTGCGTGTATAAACAGATACTCGCAGATTTGTATTTTCAGTACATGACATACTGCATTTTTTGAAGGAAATAAAGGAAGCACCTAATCAAAAGTGTTTTTACATCCATTTCCAAGATTTCACTTTTTTTTCAAATTTACAATTTTCATGATTTCCGTGACCTCCATGACAAAATCGTAGCCTTACCAATAAATACCTAATATTGCTTCTGTTCAAATCTAGTAAAAAAAAAAATATATATATATATATATATATATATATATATATATATATATATATATATATATACAGTACTGTGCAAAAGTTTTAGGCAGGTGTGAAAAATGCTGTAAAGTAAGAATGCTTTCAAAAATAGACATGTTAATAGATTATATTTATCAATTAACTAAATGCAAAGTGAGTGAACAGAAGAAAAATCTAAATCAAATCCATATTTGGTGTGACAACCCTTTGCCTTCAAAACAGCATCAATTCTTCTAGGTACACTTGCACAAAGTCAGGGATTTTGTAGGCATATAGTCAGGTGTATGATTAAACAATTATACCAAACAGGTGCTAATGATCATCAATTCAATATGTAGGTTGAAACACAATCATTAACTGAAACAGAAACAGCTGTGTAGGAGGAATAAAACTGGGTGAGGAACAGCCAAACTCAGCTAACAAGGTGAGGTTGCTGAAGACAGTTTACTGACAAAAGTCATACACCATGGCAAGACTAAGCACAGCAACAAGACACAAGGTAGTTATACTGCATCAGCAAGGTCTCTCCCAGGCAGAAATTTCAAGGCAAACAGGGGTTTCCAGATGTGCTGTCCAAGCTCTTTTGAAGAAGCACAAAGAAACGGGCAACGCTTGAGGACCGTGAGACGCAGTGGTCGGCCAAGGAAACTTACTGCAGCAGATGAAAGACACATCATGCTTACTTCCCTTTGCAATTGGAAGATGTCCAGCAGTGCCATCAGCTCAGAACTGGCAGAAAACAGTGGGACCCTGGTACACCCATCTACTGTCCGGAGAAGTCTGGTCAGAAGTGGCCTTCATGGAAGACTTGCGGCCAAAAAGCCATACCTCCGACGTGGAAACAAGGCCAAGCAACTCAACTATGCACGAAAACACTGGACCTGGGGTGCAGAAAAATGGCAGCAGGTGCTCTGGGCTGATGAGTCAAAATTTGAAATATTTGGCAGCAGCAGAAGGCAGTTTGTTCGCCGAAGGGCTGGAGAGCGTACACGAATGAGTGTCTGCAGGCAACAGTGAAGCATGGTGGAGGTTCCTTGCAAGTTAGGGGCTGCATTTCTGCAAATGGAGTTGGGGATTTGATCAGAATTAATGGTCTCCTCAATGCTGAGAAGTACAGGCAGATACTTATCCATCATGCAATACCATCAGGGAGGCATATGATTGGCCCCAAATTTATTCTGCAGCATGACAAGGACCCCAAACATACAGCGAAAGTCATTAAGAACTATCTTCAGCGTAAAGAAGAACAAGGAGTCCTGGAAGTGATGGTATGGCCCCACAGAGCCCTGATCTCAACATCATCGAGTCTGTCTGGGATTACATGAAGAGAGAGAAGCAACTGAGGCTGCCTAAATCCACAGAAGAACTGTGGTTAGTTCTCCAAGATGTTTGGGCCAAACTACCTGCCGAAGTTCCTTCAAAAACTGTGTGCAAGTGTACCTAGAAGAATTGATGCTTGATGCTGTTTTGAAGGCAAAGGGTGGTCACACCAAATATGGATTTGATTTAGATTTTTCTTCTGTTCACTCACTTTGCATTTAGTTAATTGATAAATATAATCTATTAACATGTCTATTTTTGAAGGCATTGTTACTTTACAGCATTTTTTCACACCTGCCTAAAACTTTTGCACAGTACTGTGTATATATATATATATATATATATATATATATATATATATATATATATATATATATATATATATATTTTAAATCTATAAATATGATAAATGGCAAACGGGTTAGCAACACTAAAATTGAAAGAAAAGAAATCTACATTTTTTGCAAGGGAAAGTTTGTCTTTAAATGCTTCTAAACAGTAAACTTCACGTTTTTCTTTCTTTTTTTTAGAAAACATCCCAACAAGTACACGCTTGACCACATTTCTAATCCGCTAATACCTTTAGCGACTACAGGGTTTTTAATTTTTTTTTTTTAACTTTACTAGGTTGCTGCATTTAAATGTCATGTTCATGTATTAAGAAAGCAGTATCACTTATTTGCTAATTTACAAAAAAACATAAAAAATACCTTAAGTTTAAAGATTAGTCTGTGCCTTGCCAGAGGCTGTAAGGGCAACCATTTCTGGGTTTCTTTGTAATCAGTAGAAGATCTGCTTTTTCCCACAGCTAGCCAATCAGAAGTGATAGGGGTGGGACATAAACACTTTTTAAAATGCTTGTGTAGGTGCTAGACTTCTGCAATTCATTTTTCAGAAATTTGCGTGGCTCTCTAAAAATATACCCAGTGTTTTTCTAGCAACAGAACGAACCTAGGAAAAATAAATAATTAAAAACTGTTTGTCCAACGGGCAAAGTACAACAGTAAAACTTGTTGTCCCGGGCATCGGGCAATATGAATTGCACACCCCTGAACATAATTTAAGTTTGTAACCAATCAAAAACCCATATAAAATAAAACATGGAATTCAAAAGGATTATGAAAAACTAATATTACGCTCATGTAGAAGTCATACACTGAGGCTAAACACTATATTTGACTGTATACAAAACACTACAAGATGATGATGTTACAGAATTTTATATGGCTGGAACAGTCCAAACTAAATGTGCCAGACCACCTCACATTATGCTACAGTAAAAACCTACTTAATCAGTAGATCTAACAAGATCATTTTAAGTTCATAATCAAACCAGCTGTTCACTGTGCACTTGGTTTTTTGCCTATTTGCTGTTACTTTCATTAAAGGGTTTAGTTGGTGAAACATATTACAATGAATTACATAGTAATTACATAGTAGTTCTGAATGAACATTTCTTTTTGCAGCTTTAAGGCCATTGCATACCACATTTATTCCAATGCAGTCATTTCTAACAGGCGTACAATCAGATAAAATTAAACTAATTTGAATTACAAACTCAACATGTCACTATTGTTAAACAATTAGAGATGTGCATGTTTGCTAAAGTAATATTTGTTGTACGATAAATGTGGCTAAAGAAACAGATCTTGTGCGCAATGGCCTTTAGATAAGTCCCATTTAAATGTATTAAGTTTTTTTTTTAACATAAAAGGGTTAGAACACTGAAGAGCTGTAATTGTATTTGTATTGAAAAAGTACATGTCTGATTTAATTCTGTCTCCATTCTGTTGATCCATAGGGTCCCAGTGCCAGTGCGTATGTTACCTATATTCGATCTGAAGATGCCCTCAGGGCTATACAATGTGTCAACAATGTAGTAGTAGATGGTAGAACACTTAAGGTGAGTAGTGCAGTTTATGAACAGCCACAGTAAGCAAATATTTAGTGCATTTTGTAAAAATTAATAGAAAGCTTATGTTTTTGGCTTTTGTTCAAAGCTTTACATGCTTTGTTACAAGTATTAATCCTGCTGTGGCCCAAACTTTTAGGTTGAAGTTTTTTGGTGTAAAGTTAAGTTTAAACAAAGTGGGAGTTGGGAATCTGGAATGTAATTTTAAATGCAGCTTGGAAAAAGCACCAATTCATCTTTTGAAGACAAAGTTGCCAGTAAGTTTCCTCTCGTAGGGGGTTGATACCTTGACATATGAGACTTTAGTTCATTTCGGATGTTGGCTGTGTTTGGGGACCCGGTTTGTGTAAATAATTTTTACCATATTTGAGCAAATACCTGTTGCTTTGGATTGTACAAGAAGCAATGGTACCTTAGACAAGTGCTCCTGGGTATTCCAGCCTTGCTTTTTTTTTTTTTTTTTTGGGAAGGACAGTGTAGATATGTGTGTGTGTATATATATATATATATATATATATATATATATATATATATATATATATATATATATAATTTTTTTTTTAATGACTTGATGCATGTGTCTTGTTGACCTTTGTTGTTTCCTGTCCTGCAGGCTTCTTTAGGTACAACTAAATACTGCAGCTACTTTCTAAAAAGCATGCAGTGCCCTAAACCAGACTGCATGTATCTTCACGAGCTGGGCGATGAAGCAGCCAGTTTCACTAAAGAGGAGATGCAGGTAAAACATACGTCATGCTCTTCTTTTTATCTTGTACAATCTGTTTCCTAATAGGAATATTCTGTATAGAGCTTGAGTGAATATCTGATTTTAGTTTGTTGACTTCAGACTTCATATCTAAAAGACTGATAGACAGCTTGCAGCAGGCGCTTCTTTGGTCAGTGATTCCATGTGCAATACTGCAGAAATTGCTCATCTCAAAAGGGAAGACTAGGGCTCATTATGAACTTAGTTTTAATTTCCAAAGGAATGAATCATTGGGTCATATATCCAATATGCATGATGACCTAACACTTCAATTAGAATATTGTGGCAGGTGTTTTGAATGTACTACAATTACTATTTGTCAATATATTACAATAACATTTTGCAACAAAAGGTATAATAATTAAAAAAAAAAAAAAAAAAAAACTTTGAGGGGCTCCCGAGTTGCACATCCAGTAAAGGCGCTCCACGTGGAGTGCAGGATGTGCCCTATAGTCTGGACGTCGCGAGTTTGAGTCCAGGCTGTTCCTTTGCCGACCGAGGACGGGAGCTTCCAGGGGTCGGTGCTCACTGGCCGGCCGCAGGGGAGGGAGGGTTAGGTCGGCCAGGGTGTCCCCTGCTCACCGTGCACCAGTGACCCCTGTAATCTGGCCGGGCGCCTGCGGGCTTGCCTGTAAGCTGCCCGAGAGCTGTGTTGTCCTCCGACGCTGTAGCTCTTGGGTGGCTGCATGGCTAGTCCGCTGTGTGAAAAAAGCAGTCGGCTGATGGCACACGCTTCGGAGGACAGCGTGTGTTCGTCTTCGCCCTCCCGAGTCAGCGCAGGGGTGGTAGTGGTAAGCTGAGCCTAAAAAATAATTGGCCGTTCCAAATTGGGAGAAAATAATAAAAATAATTGGCAACGACTAAATTAAAAAAAACAAAAAAAACAACAAATTTGTAGCACTTTGAGACCCAGTGTTTCTAACCTTCCCCCTAAAACATCCATGTCTGCCACTACAAAACAGTTTTTCTAGTAGTGTTAAGGGAAACCAGTCATAAAAATGCCTTGATCCTTCTCCTCTGTGAACAAGCGATCAAGTCTCACACTTCTTGAAATCCAGAAATAATTACAAATACAGAACCAACAACAAAACCCATCACACAACCTTGATAAAGATCAAAACATTGTTTTTGTAATTACACTGATTTGACAAAGAACATAGTTTGATCTCATCTTAACATGAATTAATTCAGGTATTTGTTTTATGTTCTTTAAGCTTTATGCATTGAGTTTATAACGGATACTGTTGGTCCTGTATATGTTTGCTAGTTTGGAAATATGTTAATGTTGGACAGATATATTGAAATGCTAAATCTTGTTAGCTACAATATTCAGCATTTAATTCCATGGGTAAGAAGATTTTTTTTGTCCTGTTTTTCTATTTATCCAGGACACAGTGGGGTTAACATGCCTGCTTTTTTCATAGTGCCATAGGATCTTGAATGTCCACATTACAGTAGACATAAAGCACAGTCCCTAAGCGCTATGCTGGGGTAAGGCCTGAACTCTAGCCAACAAAATCACCAACAATTGATTTTACGTGAAGGCCACCCATCCAATTGGCCACCCCCAACTTTGCTTAGTTTCTGATAGTTGACGAGATCCAACAACATACTGATTTAGTCTCTTATTTTTAAGATTCCCTGCTCAGATTTCCCTGTAGTGAGTGATGGGCCTCTCTAACACTCTTTCTCTCTCGCTCTAGGCTGGGAAGCATCAGGAATACGAACAAAAGCTGCTGCAAGAGCTCTATAAGATGAACCCCAATTTCTTACCCCCTTCTGTAGGGGGAGGGGAGAAGTCGAAGGGCAAAGCCAGTGCACTGCAGAGGTATTTATTCCCCAAAGCTGCAAAAACAGTTTTTAGAGAACTGTATTCTAGTAAAACAGGTACTTGTAACTGCAGTCAGTTGGAAACTGGAAAAAAATCTGCTGCTTCTTGATTAACTATCTTTTTTAAAATTTTAAAATACATAATAGAAATAGGACTCTTACATCATCGTTGATTTATTTGCTGAATCTTACATCGTACAAAATGCACCATCATCAACAATACCAAACCAGCTGAAGTGGAGGGGATTGATGGGCTTTGTCAGTAAATTAATAATAATAATAATAATAATAATAATAATCCTTTATTTATATAGCGCAATTCATGTACAATACAATTCAAAGCGCTTTACATACAGAAAAAAATAAAAAAAATACAATAATAAACAGTAAAAAAAGAGTACAGTTATTAAAAACAGAAGTAACAATAAAACTAAAAATGTTTTGGAAAAGCTGTATTAAAAAGTTATGTTTTTAAACGAGATTTGAAGATTGCAATTGAAGGTGAATCTCTGATAAAAGGTGGTAAGGAGTTCCAGAGTGTGGGGGCATTAAAACTGAAAGCAGCCTCTCCCATCCTTTTACCATTCACCCTCGGAATACATAAAAGGCCAGCATTTGCAGATCTCAGAGTGCGTTCAGGTTGATAGGGAATTTGCATATCATTTAGATATTGTGGAGATAGTCCATTCAGTGCTTTAAAAACTAGTAATAGAATTTTAAAATCAATTATGTAATGCATAGGAAGCCAATGCAATGATGCCAACACAGGCATAATGTGAGCCATTTTTTTTGTTATAGTTAGCAGCCTAGCAGCAGCATTTTGCACTAGCTGTAGGTGTGATATAGCATGACTTGTAAATCCAGAGATTAAAGCGTTACAGTAATCTAACCTAGAAAAAATAAAAGCATGTACTAATTTCTTTGCATCATCCAAGGACAAGAATGATCTAACTTTCACAATGTTTCTTAAATGATAGGAGGACACTCTAGTAATGTCTTTTATATGTGGTTCAAAGGAAAGTGCAGAATCAAAAATAACCCCCAGGTTTTTCACTTCAGATTTTACATTTGATTTTAACATACCTAGATCAATATTTTTTAAGTCCATCTGTTGATTAGAGCCTAAAAGTAAGACTTCTGTCTTATCGGAATTTAACTGTAAGAAATTCTGAGACATCCAGCTTCTAATATCGGCTAGACATTTGAAAAGGACATTGATAGCTGTTGTGTCACCTGGTTTAACAGATATATAAATCTGTGTGTCATCTGCATAGCTGTGGAAATTCACCCCATGTTTACGAATAACCTCCCCATGTTTACGAATAACCTCCCCGAGAGGCAGCATGTATAAAGAAAATAACATGGGACCAAGAATTGAGCCATGCGGAACACCACATGTAATATTAGCTAGTCCAGATGTAGATTCTCCTAAGGCAACAAAATACTGTCTATTCATTAAATAGGATATGAACCAGTTTAGGACACTACCAGAAATGCCCACCCATTCTCTAAGACGATTAATTAAAATCTTGTGATCCACAGTATGAAAAGCAGCACTCAGATCTAAAAGGATCAGTACAGATAAACACTCTAAAAGGGTCAGTACAGATAAACACACCAGTACAGAATCTGTATTAGATCATTTACCACTTTGACAAGTGCAGTCTCAGTGCTATGTTTAGCGCAAAATCCTGATTGAAATTTCTCGAAGATGTTATTATTGCCTATATATACAGTACTGTGCAAAAGTTTTAGGCAGGTGTGAAAAAATGCTGTAAAGTAAGAATGCTTTCAAAAATAGACATGATAATAGATTATATTTATCAATTAACTAAATGCAATGTGAGAAAACAGAAGAAAAATCTAAATCAAATCCATATTTGGTGTGACCACCCTTTGCCTTCAAAACAGCATCAAGCATCAATTCTTCTAAGTACTCTTGCACACAGTTTTTGAAGGAACTCGGCAGGTAGGTTGGCCCAAACATCTTGGAGAACTAACCACAGTTCTTCTGTGGATTTAGGCAGCCTCAGTTGCTTCTCTCTCTTCATGTAATCCCAGACAGACTCGATGATGTTGAGATCAGGGCTCTGTGGGGCCATACCATCACTTCCAGGACTCCTTGTTCTTCTTTACGCTGAAGATAGTTCTTAATGACTTTCGCTGTATGTTTGGGGTCGTTGTCATGCTGCAGAATAAATTTGGGGCCAATCAGATGCCTCCCTGATGGTATTGTATGATGGATAAGTATCTGCCTGTACTTCTCAGCATTGAGGAGACCATTAATTCTGACCAAATCCCCAACTCCATTTGCAGAAATACAGCCCCAAACTTGCAAGGAACCTCCACCATGCTTCACTGTTGCCGCAGACACTCATTCGTGTACCGCTCTCCAGCCCTTCGCGAACAAACTGCCTTCTGCTACAGCCAAATATTTCAAATTTTGACTCATCAGTCCAGAGCACCTGCTGCCATTTTTCTGCACCCCAGTTCCTGTGTTTTCGCAGAGTTGAGTCGCTGGCCTTGTTTCCACGCCGGAAATATGGCTATTTGGCCGCAAGTCTTCCATGAAGGCCACTTCTGACCAGACTTCTCCGGACAGTAGATGGGTGTACCAGGGTCCCACTGTTTTCTGCCAGTTCTGAGCTGATGGCACTGCTGGACATCTTCCGATTGTGAAGGGAAGTAAGCATGATGTGTCTTTCATCTGCTGCAGTAAGTTTCCTTGGTCGACCACTGCGCTTCACGGTCCTCAACGCTGCCCGTTTCTTTGTGCTTCTTCAAAAGAGCTTGGACAGCACATCTGGAAACCCCTGTCTGCCTTGAAATTTCTGCCTGGGAGAGACCTTGCTGATGCAGTATAACTACCTTGAGTCTTGTTGCTGTGCTCAGTCTTGCCATGGTGTATGACTTTTGACAGTAAACTGTCTTCAGCAACCTCACCTTGTTAGCTGAGTTTGGCTGTTCCTCACCCAGTTTTATTCCTCCAACACAGCTGTTTCTGTTTCAGTTAATGATTGTGTTTCAACCTACATATTGAATTGATAATCATTAGCACCTGTTTGGTATAATTGTTTAATCATACACCTGACTATATGCCTACAAAATCCCTGACTTTGTGCAAGTGTACCTAGAAGAATTGATGCTGTTTTGAAGGCAAAGGGTTGTCACACCAAATATGGATTTGATTTAGATTTTTCTTTTGTTCATTCACTTTGCATTTAGTTAATTGATAAATAAAATCTATTAACATGTCTATTTTTGAAAGCATTCTTACTTTACAACATTTTTTCACACCTGCCTAAAACTTTTGCACAGTACTGTATATATATAGGTCGAGTTAAGTGTGGTTTCTCAATATGAGCAGCCATTAACTTGGCAGGGTTATTTCTGTATATGAAAATTCTAATTTTAAGAGTGGTGATATGTAGTTAGTCACAAAAAAAATTTGTGTCCATCGAGATACATAGTAACATATTCCTTCTCTCTCTTTCTCTCTCCTCCTTTTCTCTCTCTCCCCCTCCATGACAGGCCCAATAGTAATAACAAAGACGCCTGGCCATCATTACAGAGCTCTAGTAAAGCAGCAAACGGTCTGCTGAACGAACACCGGAAAACGCCCCCTCTCCTCGAAAATGGTTCTGATCAAGAACACATGACGCCAGATGGGCCCGACTCAGAGTTGGGGCAAATAGCCACCCTTTCCCCCTTCACAACGCCTTGCGACCCTTCAAGGTACAAAAACCCAACAAGGTCAACCAGCCCGCATGGACAGTTTCTGACTACTGTTACAAAGTTGAAATACAGTTGGCATTTTGTGTTTCAGGGCAGGGATACAAAAAAAAACTAAAGGAACAGCCCTAACAATGTTCTTGTACGTTGTTAGAAGGTGCTTGAATGAAGTCTTTACATTTACATGCATATCTTTTGATGTTGGTTACATTTAAGTGCATATATTGGACTTGAAGTTTCTGTTTGGTAAATGTAAAGTTTAGAACAGCAGTTAAAGACGTGACCTAGAAATTGAGAGAACTAATGATTTAAAAAATATATATATATATGTATATATATGCATAGATTGATTGTTTTTGTTTTACTTATTAATACACAATTCCTATATCTGCTCTTCCCTGGGAAAATCAGTATTGAAAAAGTTATGCACATACTGACAGCCTGGTAAATTTCACTTTGGTGTGAATAGCTGGATACATCTGGCTCATTCTGTCTTAATGGAATGTGTTTTAATTTGATCCTGATCACTGTTGATTGTGTGTCATGGATATGGAATATGGAAGTTGAAAGTTGTCATGCCAGGGCATACTTGTAAATGAGATGCACTGTATATCACAAAGGTTTTTAGCTTGGTAATTGCATTTAATACACATTTTTATCTTTTAAAAAAAAAAAAAAATCTGTGGATATTTCGGAGTTCATTTTACATCAATTAAAATAGGGATAAAATCGGTAATAAATAATTTTTAATTGAAACATCGGTAAAAATCGGGTGGAAAAAATCTCAATATACACACTTTACATGTGGAATATGATGCGTGGCAGTTCTGGTTTCTGATTAAGTTTAATGTCCCTGGCATGTATGATAAAGCAGAATCTGTGCAAGTTATTATTATTATTATTTATTTATTAGTAGACGCCCTTATCCAGGGCGACTTACAATTGTTACAAGATATCACATTATTTTTACATACAATTACCCATTTATACAGTTGGGTTTTTACTGGAGCAATCTAGGAAAAAGTACCTTGCTCAAGGGTACAGCAGCAGTGTCCCCCACCTGGGATTGAACCAACGACCCTCCGGTCAAGAGTCCAGAGCCCTAACCACTACTCCGCACTGCTGCCCTAAGTTGAGGCCCCATTTTCCCATGTTAGCTGGTACTTTGCAAACGTTTGGGCAGTTGCTGTGCTGACGGAAACGGTATCTACAGAAGGTGTGAACATGACATCAGCACAAAAAAAACAGGTTTATTCGCCTTGAAATCATAAAAATAAAAGAAAATTGACAGAACTGGGCGGTGCAAGCCATCGGGAGACGCGTCAAAAATTACATTGTCAGTGCGAACATCAACCTCAATGCAGCAGTATTTGCAGCGCTATGCATCCTCTGCCTCTTCTGACCCACTTCTGCTATTTTTGCTTTTTGTATACTTTGAAACATTTGTTTTCTTTTGAATATATTCATAAACTGATTTACGTTTTCTCCCCATTCCTCATCCACTAAAAATATTATATTTTCATGTAAGTATTTCAATTTAGTTTTTGATCAAGCAAGTAGTTACCACGCCCAGCAATTGCCACAATAATCAGACTTTGATTGGCTAACACAATCAGGTGGTAATGTGTTTGTGAAATGTCAGAGAACCACGTTTGAACGTTATTTCATCCTCTGACGTCTAGGATACAGTTTAGAGCTGCTTATTACAATGTCAGAGTCAAAATAAAACAGCATTTTAATCAAACACTGATTTCTCACTCCTCCACAGCTAAACTGAATGAGACCAACGTAGTGCATGTTACAGAAAAATACAATAAAAATAAATGACAAAGTAGAATGTTGCTTGAAAGCTTACCTAGTCCCATTAAAGTTTTATACCTTAGCCCCCGAAGACTGCCACTCCACATTTAAATGTATAATATATTACTTTTTAGCTGTAATACCAAAAACTTTTTTTTTCTTCCCCCAGCCCAATTGACAAACCTCCAGAATCCCTCAGTTTAGGCAACGGTGAAAGTTTACAACAGGTAAGCAAACAACAAAAACAAGTTTAAATTTAATATTGAATGCTTTGAATGAACTCTTATCATAGAGCATTATCCAACTTCAAGCACTGCTGCAGAAGTTGTCAGATGTAGTTAATTAGATTAACACAAATGGCTGGTTTCACAGATGCAGATTAGTACTAGTCCTGGACTACCCAATATTAATTTAGGTAAGGTAAACCAAGATTAGTGCTAATCAGGGTCTGTGAAACCAGTCTGTTTAGTTTGGTGGCTTTTCGGATCAGCCCAGGGAAATTGCAAGGAATTTACAGGAATCAAATAATAGTTAGAGATATAGTAGCTAATTGGCCTTCAAATGTTTGCTTAGTAATGTATGTACAGTGTCATGTATTTTTAATTTAAAAAAAGAAATGGATACATGGCTGCTTTCAATGATTTACAAACACATTACAAATTAAGCAAAACAGTGGACCCTTACATTTCAGTGGATCTATGTGTATTAAAAATCTACTTTGAAATTTCAGATCCCCAGCTATGACTCGCCATCGCCACCTCCTGGTCTCTCAAAACCCAGTCTGGTGGTTCCCATTAGCGCGTCCAATCACAGTGCACGGTCTCCATTTGAGGGGGCTGCGGCAGAGTCACAGTCCCTCTTCTCAGACAACAGTAATTTTCGACACCCCAACCCCATCCCCAGCGGCCTGGCCCCCTTCCCCAGCTCTCCACAGAACAACACAGACTGGCCCACGGCACCAGAACCACAAAGCCTCTTCACATCAGGTAGGCACGCCCTTCTCTGAACTGCAGAGCCGATGAAGATGTAACATTAGTTTCACTGAGTCATTGAATGCTATCAGACTAATCGCAAGCACAGGATTTTGTTTTATGGCTATGGATCTGTCCTAAAATTATTTTAAACATCAAATAGTCTTTGGCTTGGCAGTAGCATGATAAAATGTACCATATCCAAGTTAAAACCTATTTCTGTGTTCTCTTGCCAGACTTATCCCAGGTTTATGGAGATTTATTTAGGCAATGTCATGTGTTTTGTATGGTTTTTTTGGCTTATCATAAGTATTGTCTGAAAAATGTTTGTTTTTAAATTGTGAAAATACAAAGCATGAATTAGTCCCTCATAGGGATATAGTGAAAGTGTACACACGAATGTCTAGAGAATTATACATCGAGGGAATTGCTTATTTTTACCAGAAGTTATTGAGACTATCAGAATCTGGTTTCTCATCTAACCCCTCTACTTCTATTCCCCCTGCTGTAGAAACTATACCAGTATCATCCTCTACAGACTGGCAAGCAGCTTTTGGTTTTGGTTCCTCGAAACATCAAGAGGACGACCTCGGGTTTGACCCCTTTGACATCACCCGCAAGGCACTGGCGGACCTTATCGAGAAGGAACTGTCTGTCCAGGACCAGTCGCCTCTCTCCCCAGGCTCCTTACACAATCCTCTGCACGGCCCCTCAGTCAATGGGCCGGGAGCTGGCTTCATGCATAGCACCGCCACACCTTCTAACACCAACTTCCCGAACTCAGTACTGCCTCAGCGGTTCCCTCAGTTCCAGCACAGGGCGGTCTACAACTCATTCAGCTTCCCTGGCCAGCCTGCCCGCTTCCCCTGGATGGGGGTCCCACGCAATAATATCATGCACTTGAACCACACAGCAAACTCCACCTCAAATAGTCATTTCTTGGACTTGAGTTTACTACCACAGCACAGTACAGGCTTAGGAGGGATCTCAATCACAGGTAGGAACCTTGACTGGTGTTGAATACATTCCTTTTTATTTTTATGGGTTGGACAAAAAAGAGAAACACTTGGAATATCTAGAACATATGTGTCAATAGGCTACCCCTCACATTAATTTGTTATGCCAATGGTATCCCTGACATGTGTGATGTAAAAATCAATGCTGCATCCACAAGGCTGTAGATTTGGGTAACTTTGATAGAGGGCTGATGGCTGTTGGTTGGCAGTTGACAGTCCTTAAACACATTGCAGACCTGTTGAATCAGAGATAACTTTGGCTGCCCTACTACTCATAGTGAATTGGCAGACTGCTGTTTCTGTTTGCTTGTCCAACCTCTATGTGAAATCTGTTCATCCACTACAAGCATTATGATTTCAGAAATCCAGTTATAAGGCGAAATGTTTATGGCTCCCTTTTGCTCAGTGACATTCCACTAGCACTTTCATTCTTATTACAGGCAGAACACAAATAACAATCTTGTAACTATGGCTATTGACTACGGTCTTATAATTATTTACATATATCTTGAGGTTTATATATCATTCAGAGTTCTTTTTAAGTCACATATTGCCTCAGATATATAATATAATAGCCTATACAAGCTGCTGTTGGATAATTTAGGAGTCCACAGAAAAAAAATTCTCATCCGGCCAATTTGCTTTGTTCACTGCCAGAATAAAAGAAAAAAGATTGCATTATATTATTTCTTTAAGAATTATTTAAACCGAAAAGCCTGAACGAGGTCCACCCTAAAAGGTTTAGCCAATAACTTAATTGCTGAAGATAAACGTTTATTTTAGTATGCAGGGGTGATAAAAGCACCATACATTTGCTGGCATCTGATTATTTTAGTGGATTTCCATGCCCCAGAAACTGACTACTTTTCTTTATCTTATTCCCCCACACAATCCATTATTATCATTATTATCCTATTGGACACTCCATTTAGATGAATTAAAAGGACCTTCCATTTGTGACTAGTGTTGCTATTTATGGCCCCTGCTATTCAGCCTAGTTAAGTTTCTCTTCACAGTGGAGGACAGGATACATTTATTTCAGCTAGTACTATTGTTTAAGCACTCAAAGGCGGAAAGCATACTTGTCACAAGAACACATTTTGTCAAGCTACTGCTGATTCGTGTATTTGTCATTGCAACATGCTTATTACTGATTGAAGGGAATTTTAGAGGAAAATAATCCCAGGAACCCGCAATACTATAGATGAGACATAATGATCCATTTTTATATTTGTAATGGCAGCTAGAAAAGGCAGTGGGTCTAATATTTGAAAGGAGAGATTCTTATACAGCCTGCTAGAGCAGACTATGGTGAAGTTCTCACCTAAATAAGTTGGCAAGCACACAGTGCTATGTATATCATTCAGAGGTGTTAGTGCAACAGATTCACTGACAAGTTGTTAGTTATAGCCTGGTAGCCAATGTTTTATTTATTTTCTGGTTCATGAATTAAGATCACCTTGTGTATTTGTCAATATACTGGGATTGATGGTTGCATTTGAATTTCAGAAACAGCAGTGGACGCCTCATTCCTTTTATTGTATTTGTAAATCCAGACTAGTCTGTCTACTTCGCTAATTGATTGATTTAGTGTTCAGAGTTCGAGATTATTATAGGGTGTGACAGGGTGGCTGGCTGGTGACGTCACGGCAGAAGCAGGAACTAAAAACTGACACCAAATACTGCAGATCAAAGTAAATGAAAGTCGCGGCGGTGCCGTTTTTATTAAGCAAAAATAAAATAAAAGGTTTTAACAAAAAGAAACTTGCTCACAGAGTGAAATAAAACAGTTAAAAACAAGTCACAAACACAAAATTCACACAGGTCAGGCTGGGCAATAGCCTTCACTGTTCCTGTATGTTTTCTTTTTAAGTTTAGTTTTTCTCTCTCCTCGCTCTCTACGATCCTTTCGTACACCCATCCCGAATGCAGAGAGCTGCAGGCTTTTATAGCATGGCCGAGGGGTTTAACTGGCTAGTAATTAGTCTATTACCCCTCGGCCACAATCTGCACAAGTTTATTCAATTACTGTGGATGGGGCTACCCATCCACGCTACTAAACAAAACAATCGGCTACGTCGTCCTAAATACATAAACAAAACAATAACAAAACCCGCTGCGTTTCGCCGTCATAAATATAATAAATCATAATAAACAAACACAAACCAATAATCTGCACAGGGGCGGAGGGGGAAACCCTGTTCTAAAAATAAATACATTTTACAGGGCACCTCGCCCTGTTACATAGGGCTACTGATTTTACATTATGGGGAATAGCAAATTCTATTTTTGAAAAATGACCAATTCTGTTTTTCCCACTTTATAAATGTAATGTTGATAGTTAAAATAAGTAAATGAATAAATATTACCACAATTTATTTTTTGTATTAAAGCAAAGATTTCCAGTCAGATTCTTCTTGCTGTAATAGTAAGTAAAGCTCCTGAAGACACCTACATATCATAATGTTTATAAACATCACTTGACTCATTGCTGACATTAAAATAAGCAGGCAAAATTATATTACAACAGTTGAGAAAACAAATTGTGAGAATTATATTTACAGTCTTCCACTTGCACTGTAGTTCAGTCTTATTATCTTATTGCTGCCATTACAGTAAAACATAGTAAACCGTTTAGTAACAGTCCAGCAATGTCATGTGAGAGTAATCCTATTTACAGCACTCCACAAATTAAGTTTACTGTTTTACTGGCATTAAAATAACCAGGATAAAATATGAAACACTTTGATAGAAAATGCGTGTTGACTGACTCGTTGCTACACAGGTTCACTGCTGTGTATCACATGATCGTAGTTAAACAGCGCCCCTTGTTTAATAATTAAGAAACAGACTTTTGCTAATTATAGCTTTATTAAATGCAGGTAGACTGGAAAGAAATAAACTAAACAATAATTAAATACACAATTAATTTGCTTACTTAATTCGGCAAAGCCCCGCCTTGAGTTTTTCAGCATAGAGAAGAATGCAGTGCTTTGCATTTGTTGTTGCCATCTTTTTTGCTTTTTGGTTAATTTTTTTTTTTTTTGGTCCTGCAGTTAATGGAAATCTAATGTGTGCGTATGAAAATGTGTTACCAGCGTTGCCAAACAAAACGAAAATACAAAATATATATTTTTTTTAAAATACTTTTTTTCTAAATTGACGTCCTGAATTTTTGGCAGTCGCGATAGGGGCATCGGAATCAGGTTTTGCAAACTGCCCGTAACTGGCAGCTGCAGACTCGGGTTTCAGTAGTACTGTCAGTGGATTCCATTTTTCTTTTTACAGTAGCTATCGACAGCAACCAGGGAACATTAATAATGCTGATGATGTCATCAAAAAGAGGCGGATTTTCATTTTTGAACGACTGTATACCCATTCATAAAGTGCTTTGCGACAGTCTCCCGTATTCTCAGATCATTTTATGAATAGCAATATGGACAACTTTCGTTAGCTTTAAACAAATAAATGGCATTCGTTTTATTACGACAGTCGGCAAGTACTGTAAAACCAAGATTTTTTGGCGGCAACTTCATTTTGCTAATGGCCTTCAAGGTACATTTTTGCTGCATCACAGAAAATCAGTAGCCCTACATTATTTGCTTTGGATCTGCCATATTTCTGTGGGCGGCATGGAGTACAATTACTGATATTTTATTGAACGATGATATTTTATGTGCCCAATTAATAGAGTGCTATTTGGAGGCTTAACAGACAGCCCTAGTAACCATAAGAGCTATCTGTGTTACATGCTGTCAGGTTAGGACTTTACTAACAAACACCGAGTAACCGACCTGTAGCATGCTATTTCCCATATTACAACCCTACACAATTAAAGGTCACCAATTCCATACACAACACATGCAAAATATCTCAAATATAAACAGACTGAGTTCATTGCAGTCATCAGCTGCATAGATTAACCATTCGGCAGAATAAGGCAACAAACAAGTGAGTACAAACATTAAGTTACTGTTATAGGATCACTTTAGTGTCTAATCAAGATGTGGCTTTACTTGAGCCATTGAATATGGTAGCAACCAACTTGCTCCTAAGTGGTACCGAACAATTGGAGTGGGAAACCAATTTTTTTGGCCTAGGACCCATTCGCTCCTAAAATAAAAAGTTTGTTTGGAGACATTGCAGTCTATTCAATTGATCTAATATTGTTGTATCTAAATACAGACATCCATTAAAACAGTGTGTTTTATTTCAATGTAAAAGTGGTGGCTTGACCTTCACTGATCACTCTAAAAAATACAAAGAAATTTTGCATTGAGAAAAATCCAGTCTTTACTCTTGTTACTGCCAAAAGTTCCTGACATACAGTCCCTTGCAGATTGGGTTAAGGGGTCTTGTGGGGCAAAGCTATATTCTGGGTTGGTTAGGCTGGATCACTGGTAGTAAAGAGTTTCTGGATTTCTTTGTTTCTTCTGCACCCCATCGCTTATTAACATGGAATGATTCAATAGTAAACATACTGACTCCGGCAGGACTTATTTACGCTTTGAGAAGTGCAATGAGTTCAGGGTAGATTTAGTGAAGCCCTCATTTCTCAAATTCCCTGCACTTCTTTGTTTCATTAAATATACCCAAACATGGTTCTGAAACCCCGGGCTAGATCAGGACTATTGAAATGCAACAACTCATTTTATGGAGGAAAAAAAAAGTTTTTAGTTTTGTTTGTTTTTCCCCCTGGTGTGTAAGTAGTTTCTACCCCCCTTCCCCTGTCATCTAGTTCTCAAAAAACAAGGCTTAATTCCTCAACCCCAGTAATAAACTAGTGCAAGTGTACTTCCACTGTAGCATGGAGCTACAGCAATTTCTACCCTCTTCACAAGATTGGCAATAGAGGAATTCAGGGTTTCACACAAGAAGCCATAAACACATATAGGGCGTTTACACTTAAATCTCCGACTGAGCTGCCTTAAATTCTTATCATTTGAGCCACTCGTTTACACTTGAGCCGTGCTCTGAGCCTGTATGCGCACACATAGCCCCTGAACTAGAGTGTGAGTCCTCACCCGTCATGTACCAAATTAGGGATGAAACGGTTATGATTTTCCCAAACCGAAACCGATATTTGCATAAAATTAGAAACTGAACGATACCGAGGAAAGTTAAAAGCATCCTAAGAAGTGAAAAGCTGAAACTGGAAGTCTGAGTTAAAAAACAAACAAAAAAAAACTTGTGAATTTCTCGATTCTGTTAGTTTTCTGTGTAGACCTCATAAAAAATTAAATGATGCTAAACTAACTAAAACAGCCAAATGCAAACGTATTGAAAGGAAATAGTTAGTTGAGGTCCAGAATTATTGTGAAACTGGAATAAGCAGTAAACTTGCAAAGTTGCAAAACAAGCAAAATGAATACTACAGAAAAGTATCTGGAAGCTGCATTAAATTAGATGCTTCTGTGAGCAGGTCAGTTTATTTTTATTAAGGTAGCTGCATTTACTATGCTTGTGTGTTTTTGTGACTAGTCTGTCACTTATATTTCTGTGCTGTAATCAATGTTTGTAAGGGAGGTGATCCATAGCTAATATGATTTAGCATAGCTTAGAGTGAGTCTTTGAGTAGTTATAGTGAGTTAAATTACTTTGTCTACTGAGTTGAGGATAAACTTGTAGGATCAGTGGTCGGTCAATTTCATCCCATAGCACCATATTTGAACCCAATCAATGAAAAACATTTTCTGTTTTGAGAATGCGTTTAAAATCCTTTTCTGTATTGTGTTATAAAGACGAAACATGTTGGATTGTGACAAGGTCATGTGATTTCTGGACAAGAAACTGATGGCATCAGGACCAGGATATGAAGAGAATGTGTTTTTGGAAAGCTTGGCAAGCCAAGGTCACACATTGACTGTCACAACTGAGTGTCATGGCAGCAGATGCAGTTGTGCCTGCAATGCAGTATTTAATCCCTGATGGACCTGGTTAGTACTAATACCTTGATGATCCTTAACCCCGTCAATCCACATTTCAAATAGGTCAGATATTGTTTATGGTATAATGTATTCAGTTTCACATAGATGCTAGAAAATCAGCAAGAAGTGCTTTTTTATTTTGATTATTTTGTTGTGGCAAGCAGGTTTCAAGGTGGAGGAAAGCTGAAACTAGATGGGGAAACAGGATATGCTTTCTGATAAAGTAGAGTACACCGAAGGTTATTGATGAATGTAGTAAACATACACACATGAAATATGTTTGTGTACAAACTAAACCTGATTTTGAGAATACAATGTAATGGCCCTTCCTTCGTGGATCTTCATTCCTGTTTAACATTTAGGTTGCAATTTTCTGATTCACCACAGAGTGGTAGCACAGCACAATTGTTAACATCATCCTCTCAGTACACACTGCACGTATCTGCAAGCTGATTGGCTCTCATCATGTTATCTTCACATTTTTGTCCTGTTTACAGGGCTACGATTGGTAGTGTATCCTCTCCCCTTCGTAGCTGGATTCCTGAATGGCTAGTGGATCTTAGAGCAAGTCAATTCAGTTACAGAAAGCATGCGAGTCACTAAGATGTTAGAACAAGCAATGCCAACGCAGAGTTCAATACTGGCGTTCTCAAAGAAAACCGATTGATCAAAACCAGCAATTTCAATTCAAAAACCTCAGCGCTGGTGTCATATAACTAACTGGTTCCATCAAGGGGAAATGGAAACCAGTAGATTTAATGATGTAGTGAGGTTTTACTTTGTCATGATGTGTTTATTTTATTTAACGTGTTCCCTTTTAAGCCCATGTAGAAAATGCCCTCTGCATCTGTCATCTGTATGTTTGTTTTCTGTTTATCAGAATGAAAAAAAAATCTCTTGAATAATAGCGTTAGGTGCATGCCTATAATTTAACTCACAGAGTAATAGTGACAAATGAACCCTACGCAAATAATTCCTCTCATATTCCTATCACAACGTAAACATAGAAGGCTGAACTAATGAGATAATGTAGAAAATTGACTAAAAACATTTTAGCTTTAAAACCTAGAAAAGAAGTGGCATTATGGATTGCACTATGTTACAAACTATGGTACAAACTGAGGATTTTTGAGGTAGAATAAATGGAGCATGCATTTTGAGATTCTTCACATTTAGAACAGACAGCTGTCTTTGAGGGTTAATCTCGGCCACATTAGTTCAGTATGCCCCTGAGAACGAGGTGCTTGCATCTTCGTGGATTCATTAAAATTTTACATTTTGTGGCCACACCTTTTTTTTTAGTTTTTTTTTTTTTTTTTAGAAACAGTTTACAATACTTGTCACATGCCTGTCTAAGAGCAAGATCAGTGTTACTATCAATCATATTATATGACCACTTTCAAAAACAGTATGGGGCTCACACCTTTAACTTTTAAATAAAAAATGTTGGTGCCTGGGAAGGTTTCCTCCTTATCCTCTATCCAGGTTTCCATCAAAAACAAGTTCCATCATCAAAACTTGTGGCTTGGTGTTGATGGTGGGAGTGAATAAGGTCTGCCTGAACACAGTCCCTGTCCTGATTGCCTGAGACAGCTAAGGTTTGACTGTTGCTTCCCTTGCTCTGCAAATTGATAGGCTGCCTGAGAGAGAGCACAGGTTTCCATTGGTTACTATACATCTTGAAGCTGATTGAGGGGAGAATAAATTAATAATCCCAGGAAGTACCTTGGGAGCTAGTTGACTGCTGTTTATAGACATGATATGCTGTTTGCCTTAGCAGTGGTGCACAGAGCTGTGGGGAATTGACACTAACAAATCAAATCCCAGTGGTTTGTCAGGGCATACAGCTTCAGTGTTTCCTGTGCTTGCTACTGGGAGGATGTGTCTTCAGAGCAGGATGTAGCAGGGTTTGATGCTGCTTGTGCATTGACTTGGTTTAGGGATGAGCTACTGTAGGCAATATAATGTGTCCTGTTGGGAGGAAATTCCCTGCATTAGTAAAGGGGGATAAAATGTTTTACTGAAAGGAGAAAATTGCTTGGTGATTGCAGAGTAAAATGCACACAATTTAGTTTTACTCCCGGGACAAATTCAGTACATTAGATTATCAAAGCTAAATAATGTCATGGTTTAAAAAAAAAAAAAAGGTGTTGCTTTATTATTATTATTATTTATTTCTTAGCAGATGCCCTTATCCAGGGCGACTTACAATTGTTACAACATATCACATTATTTTTACATACAATTACATTATTTTTTTACAGATTATTTTTACATACAATTACCCATTTATACAGTTGGGTTTTTACTGGAGCAATCTAGGTAAAGTACCTTGCTCAAGGGTACAGCAGCAGTGTCCTCCGGTCAAGAGTCCAGAGCCCTAACCACTACTCCACACTGCTGCTTTAGAGAGAGAATTGGATTTACAGAGTTTGTTTCCTCCACAGGGGGATGTATATCTGTCATTATTGTGCAGGTGTGCATATTTACATTGTACATAAATGAAAAGAATCTCCAATTGTCCATTTTTTTTACACAAGTTGAGCGTATCAGAGTCTAGGTTATACTGTATGGCTGTTTCTCTGTTTGTCTTTCTGTCCATTTTTACATGTAATATTGTAGATTTAGGATGGAAAAGTTAATTTAATAAAGGGTCAACCAATGATAGCAGGGATCTTGTTGTCCACTCAGAGAAGCTTTTGAATCCCCAGCACAGGTCTAGCATTTGCTGGAAGGATATTGAAATAAACGGTGAATGCATGATGATTTGTTACAAATTTGTAATAACCAGCAATCCGGACTCCTACTTAAACATTCATAAACTATTGTTGTCTCTGACACTGCCATTAAGCAGTGCTGCTTGTGAGTGGGGTTTTTCACAGGTCAACATTTAAAAAAAAAAAAAATATCGATCCCGCCTATCAGCCTAACGCCTTTCTGATTTGATTTGTATTCATATGTGTAAGATGACCATGGAAACCTTTGATCCTGAACCCAGCATCCTTGACAGGGGTGCAAATCTTTTTGAAAATTGGTGCTAAACTGTTTAGAAAGTTTAGCACCAGAGAGCATACTGGTGCTAAATTATTAAATACTGTCCTAATCAAGGCCCCCTTCTCACACGACACACAAACCTTCTTGCCTATGTATGTGGATGAGTGTGGGTGGGTCATTTGAGTAATCCAGACCCAATGAGAAACTATCGTCATCTATGATTTCTAACGAATACAAAATTATAATAATAATAACAATACTAAATTAAACATGGTGACTGGCGCCAGAATCTAGCTCCAAATTTGCACCCCTGATCCTTGACATCCCAATTGTTTGAACTCTCGCAGGAGCTAGACAGCGACGGATAATGACCCCTAATTTTGGTGAGTACCATTTCTAATGGTACTCATGTGAGAACCTAATGATACGTTATGTGAACCCCTACTTATAAAAATGTAAATCAAGTAAACATAATCATATCAAACAATTTATGGGTTAAGTACTTCCAATTTAATATATCACCGAACCAAACAACTAAATTCTATATTTCAGGTCAATTTAGCAGTCTGTTTAGAGAATTATAATGACGATGTAGCTGCAGAATATGGCGAATCTGTGGAAGACTGTGAATTCCGTGATTTCTGAGGAATTCCGTTATCCACAGATTTGAACTGCCTCTATTCATGATACACTGATAAGTACTAGGGTTAGGTACGTTATATGATACATGAATAACATGAAACCAACACACAGTATAACAAGCATAGTTGTTCATTTTTAAAATGCCCATTCACACAGCACGAAATTGCGCAATCTATGCCGGTATAATACCGTAATAACCCTTTCACACAGCCAAAGGGATCGTGTGAGTACAACTTCCAAACATGTCAGTCAACAGATTCTTTTCATGGCAACGGAAACCAAACAAAGTCACAAAACAAAAGAAGTAAATTTGGCTGCATTTTGTTTGCTTTTCATTTTCAGTTATATTATACAATGTAACAGCCAGTTAAATTGTGTCAAATTGCAGGAGCTTCAGGCACATTGCAGGTCGTATTTTTTGCGATACAATATATTTAAAAGAAAGAGAGTCCAGCTCTTCAGGCAAAAGCAGAGAGCGAAAATACGGTGGATGCTGGTATTAGCTATATATAAAGGATATTATGAACTCTCGACTTGGGTAATGGAACACCAAAAAGGTGATGTATTTTGGAACCAAACACTCCCAAGGTTTTTGGATAGTGAGTGGAAAAGACATTTCCCCATGGGAAGAGAAACATTTGAGTAGCTGGTTGAACAACTGCCTCCAGTATACAGTCACGTATCCACGCCCACTACAGCGCTTCAGTACCAGCATAGCATTTCATACAGGTAGTTAAGATGGTTCAATGCTGTCTCAGAATTACACCCAGAAATTTGTCAGCAGTAGTCATTTTAAATTGCTGCAGTAGAACATTTTTGCAGTACTTGGATCAGTGGTAAAATAGAATTTCAAATATGTCACAGTCCGTAAACAAGATAAAATGCCCCATACAAAACGAATGCAGCAATTACAGTAATTCATTTTTAGTGGTGCAATCGGCAACCTAATTTCTTATTCGATTATTATATAGGCATTTATCAATGATAATTGATGCATTGACGTTTTATTTTTCAAAATAAACAAACATTAGAATTTAACAGAAGATCCAATAACTCAAAACACTGTTGTGCATAGGTTAAACAAAGAACACTTCCAATTACTTAAAAAATGAAAAGACTTGAGTTTTTAATAATTGAGAAAAATATTCATGCATCCGCATCAGATGTTCCTTTAATATTGCAATAATAATAAAAAATACTATATTAACAAAAGTAATTTCAATCTGAACTATGGTTGTTCATTTACTGTTAACATTTTATGTTCAAAAGCAAAACATTTGAATTAATCTCACAAACCCTGACTAATTTAACTATCGTACTAAATTCAGCTTCTTTTTATATAATATTGACATATAATCCAAACACAACATGCTTTGAAACAAAAGAAGGTAATCGCTTGATTTTAATAGATTTAAAAAAAAAAAAATTGTATTGCCTTAATAAAACGTAACTACGATAGGCCTACTTCTGATTTGGCTTGTCCAATGCGAATGTAGAAGCCCAAAGTGTGTATCCTAGCAACGCGCTAATCTGTCGTACCAGCACTAAAAGAAGCACACTCACACACTCAAGGTTTTAATGCAAGCCGGCAACAGAAGACTTCAAACTGGGTTCTAATTTGATGCATCGATTCACCATTATGTAATTGAAGCTTGGGAAATTTAAGGACAGATGATCAATAATCCATGCATTGATTAATTGTTGCACCCCTATTCATTTTATATGATGGCATAAATGTACAAATGTGCAGATTAATAAAAAAAAAATTTAAATGGTATACTTATCTCTGATAGCTCATCGTATTGAAATGACTGAAGCTACTGTAAACTACACATTTACTTAGCTATATGTTTAAACTAGGGGTGGGAACAATATGAAAATTATATATATTGATATCGTGCACATGTTTCGATATCGATAATATCGAAGTCTTCCAAAACACAGAAATATAATAACACAATTGCAATATCAAACACATATAAACGTTAACTGATGTTTACATATGAAAAGCATATATATATATCATTTATATATATATATATAAATGATTTCCATTACATGAGAGTAGATGTTAAAACTTCATGCTGATTTGAACTTGGCTCTCGCCAAGATAAGCACCAACTAAGACGTAGCTTCACAGTAAACTAATGTGATCCATATGTGTCTCCATCCATTTGCGCTTCCTTCCATATGATGATGTAGATATCCTTCTGTCTGGTGTTGATGGCTGAAGTGTAATGCTGGCTCCAGGGATCAGCTTATTTTGCCTCCCTAAGCATCAGCACACACAACGGCTGCGATGCTGGCTCCGGGATCAACCATAGTGCGGTCTCCCCAGCGCATCAGCATGACAACCGCCTGGATTGAGCTAAGTAGGGTACATCTCTGGGGTCTTCAAGTGGGCACCTTCCATCCTCGGTGTTTTGTCGACTAGCCCACGACACCTCAAGAGGGCTCGACGGTGATTCTGGCGTCCCAGCATCACCCCCTCCGCCCCCACTCAACTCAGCCCAGCTTACTTACCTGTATATCAGCCTTTCTTTCTTTCTATTGTGCTTGAGATCCCCAGCCAGAATCTTTCCGTCTCAACCACAGCCAGTTGCTGCTCCTCTCTGCTGCTTCAGATAAGTTCTTCACTGTGCGACGCAACTCTTGGCCATTGAATCCGACATCTCTGAGAAACCGGGTTGTAGAGTGTGCCACAAATCCTCGACATCCCACTTCCACTGGGTAAACCCAGACTCTCCATCCTCGCTGTTCCGCTTCAGTGGCTAGTTGAGCATACCGCAGTTTCTTCCTCTCATACGCCTCATCTACAGCATCCTCCCATGGCACTGTTAACTCTACCAGGTGAACAAGGCGTGCTGATCCAGACCACAAGACAATATCTGGTCGAAGGTTTGTGGTGGCAATCTCAGGTGGAAAAATAAGCCGCTGACCAACATCTGCCAGCATTTTCCAGTCTCTAGCAGCTTCCAGTTGTCCTGGGCGAGGATTGGTTTTAACACCTTTTCTTGGTGGTTGCTCTCCTGGGCGGAGGAATGTTGTCTTTGTGTGTAATGTTTTGATGGAACAGGTGGCAACTTATTGGTCATGTTACGC